>OY728164.1:1384624484-1385903650 GCA_963277665.1 Viscum album
ATGTTTTTTATTTCTTTTTGTGAACAATATTAGATTAATTTTTTAAATTTTTAGAAAAATAATTTGATAAAATAAAATTTATTTTTGAAATTATCGTGTAAATATTTTCTTATGGTGATTTTTTATAATTTTTTTAAAAATATTAATTAATTAATGAATAGTGAAAAATATTGGTTTTTATTAAAAATTTTCTTTTCCTTTCAAGAATTTATAGGGTTAATTTTTTTAAAATGTATTTAAAAGTAAAATTATTAGAATTATATATTTATTAATCCAATTTATTTCATTTTAATTAATTTCTTATAACATTTTAATATAAAAACTATGTACACTTTTGAACATTTTCACTTTGAAAACTTGCTTTCTCATCTCATCTGCGGGTTTAATTTTAAATTAAATTCTTACAATTATGTGAATTTAATTTAGAAAAATGGATTCATATTTTGAATAATCATAATTTATAATTTATAATAAGGTAAATTTAATTTTTTTTACCATAATGAATAATAAAAAGAGTAAAAATTATTTATCATGGTTAAGGTGAAAATGGGTGTATCAGGGGGTTAAACTAAAATAATAAGGGTTAAAAATAACCGAAAAATTTTCCAACACCCTTTTTATGGCCATATTTAAACCTTATAACCTATAATTTTCTATAATGGTTCATTTTGGATATTTTTCCTATATGAAAAAAGGCTTAACATTATTATTTTCAAAAATACCAAGTGCGTGAGATCCCCCACTTATAAAGGGCCACCCCCTATCCTATCATGTTCACACTTCCAAACCAATTTGGTTTATAAAATACCTACCCAAATACCGTAATTTCTTCCATAATTATACATATAATACTTATTTTGATCATAAATTAAACCTAGGAATTCTTTTTTTTAACCTAAAGAGGTTATTCAAAGAAGAGGTATTGTTCTTCAATGAGTGTTAAAATTTCATTTATTCATCCAAATCATTAAATTATTATTATATTATAATGATATAATAACATAATTATCTATTATATACTGATATTTTGTTATTTTAATAGAATAACTTATATCCATATTTTATTCTATAAAATGTGTTATAAAATCATCACTCATGTGTTTGACGGACTACCGCCTTGCGAATCGATGTTATCTGCCTTTCCATCACCACCCATCAAGGATGGATATAATTATGAATTAAATTTTTCTATATGATATTTATGATATTATTGTACTTTTGGAATTATTATATCACATATACCCTCTTACTTTACATTCTATGGAAATAGGATAATGTCGCTCATGTGTATTGCGGACTACCACCTCACAATGAGATGTGATTCATTCATGCTTTACATGGAAATTAATAAAAAAAAGTTTAATGAAAATATGTGATATCTATAAAATAAAAAATATTT
Organism: Viscum album; assembly: GCA_963277665.1. Taxonomy (NCBI): domain Eukaryota; kingdom Viridiplantae; phylum Streptophyta; class Magnoliopsida; order Santalales; family Viscaceae; genus Viscum; species Viscum album. The sequence continues at coordinate 1,384,625,884 of OY728164.1, forward strand.
TTTAATGTTAATATATTATTTACCTTTATTTCTTCAAATCTATCAAGAAAATGGAAATAGTGTTCATGCTTATGTGTGGATTGTCTTCTCTATTAATTGTGTATTTTCATTTTCTATCTCCAAATTTTATGGAATATTATAAATAAATATGTAATGAATATATGTGATATTTATATAATTTTTAACATTATTTTTATTATAGAACCATTATCAAAGTAAGAGTACCCAAAAAAATAACAAATCAAAACATATATGAAAAACAAAGCAATTATTGTCCAAAATGTGGCATTAACATGTATTTTTTAATAAACGAGTAATAAAACATAATGAGTAAATCATATATGGTATGATATATATAATTATGGTTATTTTATATATTTATAATAAACTTATATAATTATATAGATGGTTTGAATGTGTACTAATGAATTCAAGACTTATGGTAAGGGGTTTTCATCTCAGTTTGATTTTCATTTATACACATTCCATATTCACCATATGTTTTTATGTGGTTTATAAACTACCCATTAAGTTATTTTATGATTATTCTAAAAACAATTATTGATTTTTATATAACCATTTTGGTATCTCTCTTTTATGGGATTTACAGTTCAAAAGTAACTAAAGTGGAAAGGGATTTATGTCCCAATTTGCCTTCTTGGAGACATATGCCACATTATGCACCAATATTATTTTATGAGGTGTATATACATCCCCTTTTACATGTAATATCAATAATATATTTATTATCATGATATTTTAAGTTTAATTTAATCTTATTATTTCATGGGGATTATGATTTAATGTTACCAAGGTGGCTAGAGTTTTATGATATTATCTCATTTTTTATCAAGATTATTTATGTTTATGATTGTGATGATGAAATATTATGATCCACCTCTTAAGAAACTCATGAATTTTATTATCCTCTAGTTATTTTATTAGAATAATTGTTTTCCCTTCATTTTATTCTATTTTATGTACTCAAGAGTTCAAAGTAATGTTTTTAAGAAAAATAGTTTTTATTTCTATCATTGATTGGTAATTATTTTTCTTACATATCCATGTTTTCAAAAAAAAAAGTTGTTAAATATGTTTTTAAAAATATCATAAGATTATTTAAAGTCATTTATACCTTTTGTTTATTTTTCATATAATTTTTTAAAATGAATCTTCTTGTTTTTTACTTAATGAGGTGCTCATGACTTTTACCCAAAATAGTAAAGGAAACTTTATTTTATAGTATACTTCATGAACATAATTTTTTATCATCATGTCCGCCAAATTTTTTTAAGATTTCATAACAATTTTACAATATTATTTTCAGATAAAATGATTTATTTAATATTTGGAATTTTTTTATTTTTTTAATAAGTTTTTTCAAAATGGAAATTATATTTTCCTCAAGAATGTTTTAATGATTTTTCTGAATTTTTGTTCATCAATGACAGAAAACTTTGGTGTTGATTATGTTATACTAGGGATATGATATATTTTTAACATAATTATTATTTATCTATATGGTTTATGAAAATGATGAAAATATTTTTTATAAAATCCATTTCTTTTCCATGGGTTATTCTATGATGAAATTTATATGAAACCCATTTCTTTTCCATGGGTTATGTTATAATTTAATTCTTATGAAACCCATTTCTTCTCATGGGTTATGATATGATGAATTTTTTATAACATTATTTCACAAATATTTATGATTTAAATTATATTATGGGTGGGACCTATATTTTTTTCCAATGCATTTGGTAAATATTAAAATATAATGAGATAAACATGACTCTAATGGGGATTGAACCCAGTTTAGTATGGGACTTTGTCCACTATGATAGTCTTAGGAGTGAACCTTGACTATTAAAATGGTTTAGGGAGTTAAACCATTCCACTTTTTTAGTCTTATAAATGATCCTTGAAAAACTAAGAAAATTATTTTCTATGCTTATTTGTATACAATAAATTTATTCCTTATGTTAATCTTATGTTCTCATGGTTCATGATATTTCACTCCATAATGATTCATGCCTTATGAAATATCAAGATTTATTTATTGAATCAATTTTATGATCTATGATATGAATTTTACTATTTTCAAATGTTTTTGTTTTAATCTAATAACCTTATAATCATGATATCTTGATATCTTTCATATTTAAAATTATTAAGCATATGATTTCACCCTTTCTTATATTTATTTTCTCGATGTTGTGCTGAAATTGATTATGTATGAAATGTCTAAGAATGGTTCATGATATTAAGAACAAAGTTGGAGATGATTTATCTCACTTATAGACAATTTTTTAATGTATCCATGTTTCCAAAGGCATTATACCTCTACAAACTTCAGGCGTGTGTTTGTGTAATTTAATGAATATTCATCTAAAAAAGATATAATATCTATGTAATATAATTTTATACTTTATATCTATTTTATATAAAAAATCATAATTCTTGTTTTATTTTATAAATTATATATATCATGTTAAAAATGATAAAAAAATATAACTTGTGTAACTATTCGTAGTGATCATGGTGGAGAATTGGTAAATATGAATTTGAAACTTTTGGTAGTAAAACATTTATAATACATAAATTCTTATCACTTATAACTCCTCAAAAAAATTAGTTGAAATAATAAATATAATTATTTAGGATATTAATAGAACCATGTTAAGTGAATACTCAATTACTAAACATTTTTGGGTTGAATCAGTTAGTATTTCTTGTTATACTTCAAATTGTGTTTTACTTAATCTTTTTATTAATAAAACTCTTTAGAAGTTATGGATAGTAATATATAAAAAACATTATTACTTCAATGTTTTTGGATTTAAAGTATTCATTCTAGATACTAAAGATAACTTATATAAGTTCATTGAAAAATCATACAAATCCACCTTCTAAGAAAAAATAGAAAAACTGAAAGAAAATTTCCAAGAGAAGAGGAAATCAAGTGAAATTTATCAACCTTTTCCAAGGAATTAGGATAAAACTATGTTCTATGAGGACTTTACAGCTCTTATGAAGCACAAAAAATATAATAATCCTAGAGATCCAAGCTTTTTTTAGATAAGTATGAGGTGTTGTATTTAAAATAACTAACTTATAAAAGTCTTTGAGAAGAACAGAAAAAAAGAAAAAGGAAAACATAGTTATAAAGAAGAAAGAATTTTGAAATGTATTTCAAAAGGTGTAGACTTAACCCATGTGAATGTTGAAGTAAGAACTCGAGCAGAATCCCTATCCATCTCACCTTTTTCTATTATTCAATGGATATTCCCACAATCCATTCCTCTAGAAGGACAACAAGTTGTAAGTTTGGAAGTCACACTTTCTATTGAAAAGGATAAGGTAAAAGAAGGTGTAGTACAAAAATATCCATTAAAACATGATAAAGAAGAATATGTTATTAACATTATGAAAAAATTACAGAAATATATGTTGAGTAGTGATGAAAAAATATCTAGAGATCTAAAAGATGAGTTGGATAAAGAAGAATAAAATTTTTATGACTCCTCTAACTTTTTATCTTCTCAGTCTCAAAAGGATAGTAATTTTGATGAATCAAGAAAATAGAAAAGTTCAAAAATAAGAATAAGATCAATATTTACAAACCCAAGTTTCATAAAAACCTTATTCTATCAAAAAAAATTATACTATGTATGTTTATAAAGGAGATAAAGATAAATGAAAGAAATAAATTGAAACCTCAAGACCACCATCTCTAGCCATTACTGATGTTTCATTAGATTCTACTCAATCATCCCTTTCTTCTTCTGATGAAAGGTTATAAATAAGGATTAATTATAATAATTAATTAATAAAAAACTTGAATATGCACTTCACTGCTTTCTATATATAGAAAAAAATTAAATATATTAAAGGAATAATTGTTTCTTTACAGAATTTTAATTCTATGAAATAGATTTCTGAAACCATTATTCAAAATAGAAATATGTTTAATGATTTTAAGGGAAATAAAAGGTAGAGACAAGAAGGTTGAAAAAATAAATGGATAAAACACACTAATCTTGATAGTAAGTTTGATGATGAAAAAATCAAAGGGATAAAAAAATAAACCTTATTAGTTATGAATTCATATGGAGATATGTCTTCATATATCAGTGAAGGTGTATGGGAGATTTATATTCTTAAAAATATTGATATGATATATAAATAAGAACATTATAAATATAATAATTATATTCTATATCTAGAAGAATAAGTGTTGAAGTTAAAATTTGAGAATATCATAGTTCTGTTTCTTGAAGAAGGATTTATCAAATTAAAGTATGATAATAGAAAGTTTCAAGTTCTTGAAGATAATATTTTAAAGATGGAGTCTCCTACTGTAGATTTATAAAAGTTTTATGATTATTTAAAGAATATAAAAAACATTGTAAAGAAATTATCAAATTAATAATGATTTTACTTTTTTAATAAACTTTTGAATAGATTTAATTAAACTTATTTTTTATGAATATTACATAGAATGTTTCTCTAATTTTTTTTGAATGAATGTTTTCTAATTTTATTGGATGATTTTTTTTTCTATTTTTTGGGGGATAAATGTTCATTTATACTAAGTTGTTTCATTGAATAATTTCTCTGTAACATTTCAAGTAAACTTTCTACATCCCATTTTTTTAAATGGAAATGAAATATATAATGAATTAATTATAAAGAAGAATGTATCTAAATAAAGTTAATAAAACAAAATATTCTAGAAAATAATTTATAAAAATGTTGTTAAGAAAAGTAGTATAAATAAAGAAATTAGAGAAAATAAAGGAGAAGAAATTTTTTAAGGAGGATAAAAAAGAAACAAGTTCTTAAATTTATAAGTAAAAGGGGGTTACCCCATTAATGTTAAATACTATAAGAGGTAAGGTCAATCAAGGTATGAAAAATTGAAATAGTTTTCCCTTAGAGAAATTATTTTTCCATTAAAAAACTATATTCTCTCTCCTTCCTATAGAATAGAAAAAATTAACAATAAAATATGCATAGTACATAGAAATTTTACTTGGTTCACCCTCACTCGGCTACATCTAAGGAGTATACAATGGTAATGTGACAATGAACTAAATCTAGTAAATTTCACTACTTTTACATGGTTCAAAGTAGACTCACTATACCTATTGGTATAAAACCATTCACAATTTTAAAGATCACTACTCTCTACTAAAGTGGATGCATTCCTCATCTAATAAAATCCTCTAACAATCAATTCTGAGTCAACTCACGATTGTTTGTGTCTTTATGATCTTGCTTCATTAATGATATTACAACCACCTTTGCACAAGAGTATTCCTCTAGGATTGGGTGATCCCTATGCAATACCCTTTCGTGAGAACCCTTCATGAGACCTCTCTGTGAGAAATCTCCATGAGACTCCTCTATAAGACCTCTTCATGAGACTCCTCCATGAGACCTTGTTCTATTCAAATGGATCGTGAGTATTTATTCTATTCATGTGTATTTTGTGACATAATTATATTTATGAAGATTTCATGACTTTGTTCTGTTCATACGGATCACATGACTCTAGTGTGAAAACTTTTTTAGGTTACGTGGATCGTGTGATGTCAAAGGTCTGTATACATCCCATCATAAAATTCCTTCATGAGAATCCATCATAAGACCCATTCACAAGACTATTTCCTATGTATTTGTATCACATTATCCCAATTAAAAACCTTCTAATGATTACATATATTAAAATATTCCAACACAATAATTTTTTCTATGCATGAAAATTAATTTTGCTTCGGATCAAACCACTTAAGAAAAATTATCTTCTCTTTATGTGAAACCCCTTCTCCAAAAAAAATTTAGATATGATTTTTCAGTAAGACTTTGTCACCTAATAAGGGAAGGTAAATGGGTATTTAGAGAAAAAATTACACCACCATAACTCTAAAAATAATGGTTATTCGTCCATTATACTACCTTACCAAACAGTATTACTGGTTCGTGTGATCGCTTCACATGATCACATCTTGTATATCACAAGCACTTCACATGATCCCTTTCCAGATTTTTCGAGAAATTTGCATCATGATAATAATTATCTATAGGTGATTCATGTGATCCAATGGAAATAATGTGGTTTTATCATGATCCCATCATGAGATCTAATTAAAATAATGTAATCATGTAATTTCAAATGACTGCAAGAAGACTCTATCATTTCCATCCTTTTGTCTTCGCATGATTCATCTGAGCTTTTTAGGAAATCAATTAAAAATAATATAGTGTATTCAAGTGATTTACATGACCTCAACATAAGATCCTATGAAAATTATGTGGTGCTTCCCAAGAATCATTCGCATGATCAGATCTGATATTCACACTCCACGTGATTAGTTAGGACATTCACACTCTACAATAGCAGTTATGGAATTCATTCTCTATGTGATTATTTATGATATATACACTATTATTGATCAGTTTTAATAATTCTTCTACATGTGATTAGTTATGACATTCACGCTCTGCATGATTAGTTTTAATATTTATGTTCTATGAGATTAGTAATGACATTCAAGCTCTGTGAGATCAGTTTATACATTCTTTCCAACTCTTCACACATCCTTCGACAACCATGCTTTGTTAACAACATAAAACCTTTTCAATAAATACAATCATCCCAAAACCACCATCAAGAGGTATGTTTTTACAAAAAAGGTAATGTAAGATATTCAAATTTTTTTTATTTTCATTTAATTATGGTTTTCTCTTTTATGGTAATTTTTTTTCTTTTCAAAAAGGGGAGATTATTGGGTTGAATTTCTTACTTTCAATACTCTTTAACCTTTGTTTTGAAAATTTCAACACAATTTCTTAAATATATTATTTTACTATCTTTAATATTCCCAATATTTATGTATTATTCTATATAATTATTATTTTATTAAATATAGAAACTTTTATAATTAGATATAATATTCTAAATAAGATGGATCTATAATTTTTACATCAGATAAATGATTACATATTTTAGTATACAAATATTTATAGAATTATAGAATTAAAATTATAACAAATTCCACCAGCCAAAGTTATACCAAGACTATCATATGAAATTCACCAGATGGAGTAAGACATGATCACCATATGAACATTTTATAAATTCATCAAATGATGAAATTATATTTTAATGAATGAATAGTGTTATTACTATAGGGTGAATGATGTTTATTCCACCATATGGAATCTTATTACACTATGATAATGTACAAGCTTATAATAATTAGACTAACATGATGATCTGTAAAGAAGTATTTTGTTCTGAGTTTGTTGCAACCGCCTCTGAGATTCGTAGAATATAACTATTGGAGCTTTGCTTATAAATAATATCTTCACTCAATGAAGAGGAATATTTTTTATCATAAACTATCAAGTTTTATTGTAAATATTTTGTAAAATCATGTTACTTTGAGATTTCTATACTATAATACTTTGAGAGTCTTTTTCTTAAGGCATATGTGATAGGATTATATGTTAATTCTTTAAGAAATTTTTTGATGTGTAATTGTGTGTATGATCTAGATGATCGATGGATTATTAGGATAAGAAGATAGTGGGGTGTATAATATTTATGATCAAGGGATTACGAGGATAGAAAAACATAATTGTTTAAATCTTTTGGATTGAGGGTTTCCATGCTTAAGTAAAATAGACTTTAAGGTTTGGTGAAACGGTGGATACCCAAACTCATGGTTTGTGACTTCCTTAACACTTAATGTAAAAGTGTATAATATTTTATAAACTTTTTTATTTTTTTCTTATCTATTTAAAAAGATAATGGTTTACTTATTTACATGTTTATTATTCTAATTTTCTATTTGTATGGAAATTTTACATTTATTATAAATATTACTTATACTCTAAAAATTTAAAATTATTGGACCATCTTATTACTTATTTATAAATCAAAGAGATTATTTTTCTAATAACCTATTTTACGAGATATATTATATTAAAAATTTATTTTTGTAAACTAAATTTTACCCCCCCCCCCCTATTTTATTAATTTGAGTAATCTTAAGATTCTACAAAAGGAAAACTTATTTTTAAAATTAAGGGGGTATATAAGGATCATTGGATATAAGAACAAGTTATGATTCCACTGGGGGAAGAAGAAAATTGGTGGGAACTAAAAATATATATATGTAAGAAAAATAAATTAAAAAAATGAGGATTATTAAAAATAAAAATGAATTTTCATGAACCAATAAAATCAATAAGAAATAAGACTTTGGTTTGAAACATGATTTCTTCAAAAAAATAAGGTGGAAATACAAAATAACAGCATAATAGGTTTTAATATATCAATCTTGAAAGATAATTTTCAAATTGAAGTGGTTATTACCCATTGAAAGTATTTGATTCTTGAGAAACCCTTACAATTTGTGAAGCATTTAACTCAAAATCTCTTGAAAGGGAGAGGTTTAAATTTAACTTCATTTAATATGAATAAATTTTATTTCATGATATAACTTCTTAGTTAGAAATTGTATACATCACTTAAAATAATTTAGGTGTATAATATAAAATATATCTCAAAGAGAGTATTATTGAATGAAAACCCTTTACCTTATACTCCCAATTACACGACCATGCTCTAACCTTGTTGGAAGCTTGAGTTTTCTCTTGGAAAACTAATTAGAAATGAAGGCCTTAAGAAAAATAAAGGTGACTAAAATCTTATATACATGGTATAGGGATCTATTAAATTAAATCTGTTATATTTTCAATAATAAATTATAAGTAAATGTGGGTCTTAATGTGGTGGTAGTGTTACCTTTTATAAGTTATGAGAAGGGAAGTTTTAGAAGTAACCATTACATTTTTAATAATTTAATGTTAATATTAATTGGTAAATGGATCCAAAATATAAAATAGTGGAGGGGAAGTTTGTGTGGGTTTATATTCTCCTCATTCACTCATTTTGGTGACAGGATAGTGCATTTTTAGGATTTTTGTTTTTTATTTTTACCCTAGTTTACTTTCACCTTGTTAATTAATTTTTTTAATATTAGTAATTAATATTAATGAAAAAAATTAAGATTGAAAATATTAGCTAATATAAATTATTTTATTTTAAATTTTTAAATCATTTTACCAAATGAAATTTTTAAGGGGTTGAAATATTAATTTTAAAATAAATTCATATGATGCGTAAAAATACTATTTTGTAAATATGTGTTATTAAGTTTAAAAAATTATGTATAGGATAATATTTTTATAGATACTGATTTTTATGACAAAAATTGTTTAATTATAAAACAAATAAAAGGTAGATGACTTTTAAATTAATCTGAAACTAAATTTTACCATCAAAACACTTAATTAGAAAAAAATACCATAAATATTTTTTATTAAAGTAACATTTTGATTTTGTTTTAAAAATGTCGGAAATAGGATTTATATGTCAAAAGAATATTTTAAATTCATATTTTTATTCCTTAAGCACATATTTTATTACTTAAAAGGGTTTTTAAATTATATGATATTCTTATATAATGATAAAATCATAATAATTATAATTTTCACAAAAATATTATTTTTCAAATAAAAAATAAAACTTTTCTGAAAAAAAAACTAAAAAATCATAATAAGAAAATATTGATGTGGGGAATTAAAAAATGAATTTTATTTCATAAAATTTAAATTATAAAATTATATAATTTTTTTAATATAAAATACCTAATCTAAAGAAAACATATTTTATTGAAAATAACCCTTTTTCAATATTAACTCATATTACCAAAAAACATGCAGTTGAGTGATACAATCTCCTAATTAGAATCCTAAATATTTGGGTTTAAAATATTGGTGAGGGTGGATTTTCCATGTTACTATAGCAGTACTATAATAGGTGTTGTATTAGTTAATGTAGAAGTTAATGTAATGTTCTAGACCATTTAACCCATTATATTACGAGAATTATAGTGGTGTAGGTATTTGGGGGAGGTTCTGAGGTATCTAGAGGAAATAAGGAGGTTAGATATGTAAAATTAAATGGGGAGGTTTTACAACATAGACGATGGGTACGTTTTGTAATAGTGGTTTCTACAATGTAGAGAAGCCCAGTGCAGCATATGGATCCAAGAGGAGGATTATTTATGCCACTTCTATATTTGGTGTGGCTATATCATGGAGTGAGGATGGAGAGTGGATCATGGATTAGATGCGGTGTGGAGTAGTCAACTTGATCATTGGGATATGGGTTTATTTTTTATGGTTATTATATTGTCTATATTACTGTGGCATATTCTCCCTAGCTAAGGTATGGAGTATGGGGGTGAGTTTTCAGGGGTTCTATTGATTTTGGGGTAGTGTTTCCAAAGATATGGGGTTTCTACATATCCTCTTTGTAGATGTTAGCTTCTATAGAATACCACTCTTGGCTACACCATAATCCCTTCTCCTTTTTTATATGATCTATAGTGTGGAGATAGTCTCATTCCTCAGAGGGATCTTTAACCAACATTTTGAATCATAGTACCTTACACTACATTGTGGTCCTCCCTGTTTTCATAAGTTCTGAAGCACAGTGTTAGGGGTTGCTTTATGGTCTTATATTTTATTTACCATGTATAAATTCATAAATATACTCCAACCCTACCTTTTTTTAATTTTCTATCATTTCTTGGGTGACCCAAGTGTGTCCTGTCACATCTGTGATTTCATTTTGAGGTATTTTTCTATTCTATTTTGGTATTATCATTATTGAATGTATTTTTGGGATATTGTAGTAAAATGGTGATTTTTGGACCCGATAGTAAGTGGTTCATGGTTCCCACACATTTAGAAGAAACTTTACACTAACCGAAAGGTGACTATGCACCCTGGACAGTGGAACTATCTGGGCCACATGACCTATCGCATGGGTGTGTGGATAACCATGTGCCCAAACTAGTGGGATTATCTAAGGAACATGTTTTACCACACAATTGTTCTCCCTCCCCTAGAAAAATCCTGTGGCCTTTTTTATATTGGATAGAGGTAGGTCATGGTTGGCCTATGGGTTCGAAAATTGTGTGGCCAAACTATGTGGCCTAACAAGAACTTTAGAAATGTTGAATTTTCCCATTTCCCCTCTTTGATTTTAAGATATTAACCCCCTTATCTCACCCTAGTAAGCTTTTTCATCCCTAGGAATGCCTCACACTTCTCCCAAGCCCCCTTTTACCTCTATATTTTGGTGTTTTCTATGTGGATTATTCAAGAAAAATCCAAGTAAGCATCTCCTATTTTTGTTTCTTCCTTCTTCTTGGTCTTCTCTTCCTTTTTCCTTAGGTTCTCCTTTATTTATCCATTAATTTACTCTAAAATAGGATGAAACTTGGTTCTTTGTGGTTAATATTGATGGTGGTGATGTGATATTGCCTTTATAGGGTCCCCTTGTGGTGTGGTTGGTGATTTCCACCAATATACATAATTTTCCAAGTGAAAGGTATGTGGTTCCATGATTTGACATTGTTTGATGATTTTAATATGCTTACTATAATTTCTAAATGAGTTATATGGATTTTTTGAATGGTTTGAAACATATTTTAAAATAGTTTTTATGTAGATAAGGGTTTGAAAGGGGTTTGGCCTATTGAGAATGGTGTTTTTATGTTTTTTCCAATTGTTGGATGTGTGTGTGTGAAGTAGGTGGTTCTTGTGACATAGGTAATGAAATTGAGCATAAGATAATCATTGGTATCTTTGTGGGTATACTATGTCTAGTATACTAGAGGGTCTGGTAGGTTTGGGGCCTGATTCCCATAGTAGGATTGACACTATAGCACTAACTAAACATATGGTGATGTTGGGGACAACCAATCCTTGGGATGAATTCCACTCTAGTGGATCATTCATGAGGATATTGTGGGTTTTGGTTTGTTCTTATCTCCAAGGTAAGAGGATCCTAGCACCCCACTAACCCTAGTTCCCTAGGGATTACCCATGGTGACTATGTGATGTTTTGCTTATTGTTTTTCATGTTGATGTGTTCACTTTCCCTTTTTATTTCAAAGCATGTTTCCATTGAAAATGTTTTCATTTATCTTATTTAAAACTTTAATGTTGATTTTATTATGATGTGATATCATAGAATACCTTTTTGGTGGTGTCCTGCTGGGAATTGGCTCACACCCTACAAACACCCATGGGTGTATGTAGACGTTTTTATGTATAACCTAGGTAAAGGAAAGATGTTATGTAGTGGTGTTGGTGGATTTGGTTTTTAGTTCCTTCCCTTCTTGTAGGCATTGGTGGTGGTGGCATGGGTATGTTGACCTTTTATTGCATGGAGGCTCAGTTTTTTAGTTGTATCTACTCCCCGTTTTGGTATTTTGGGGTTTTGATAAAATTGTAAATGTTTTAACTTTTAATTTTAGTTCTCTTTTGGTTTTGGTTATATTTTATGATGTGATTTTTTATTCTTGTGATAGGTTTTTGGATGAATTCTATGGGTGAAATTGTTCGCAATTTTGATGTTTGATGCCCACAACTAGCTTCCAACCCATGGGGATTGGGAATTCCCTTCGGGCCTTACCACAGGTCAGTTTCGGTGTTCGATTGGATGGAATCTCGGCTTGGTTGGTGAAAAAATTGTTTCAGTGTATGTTTTGACCCTTTACTCAATTCATAATATTTAATAGAGTCTGTATAGAGCAGATCTTGGATTGTCAGGGCCTGAGTATGTGTTTGTGAGTGGGGTGTCTCTCCAACACAACTCATGATAGGCCTTAGGTCACCATGGGGTGTTTGGGATTTGTTTTTAATTCTTTAAGTATGATGTACAGACTGCAGACTGTGAATGGACACCAAGTGGGGTTGAAGTGGTTTGTCTTGTTATTATGCTTTTTTTTGGTTTTGTTTTGATTTATGGATATTATTGGAATGTGACATTGTTGCTGAAAATTTTTAGAGTGGTGTATTAATGGTTTCTTTGTTTTTATTGATGGTTGTGGCATCATTCCTCCCCATATATTTATTATGAATCCATGGGAGGAGTACGAAGAGATTTATCCCTCACCAGTTGATTAAATTCTAGTGGAAGTTATGGTTCGGGCTATTTGAGAATTGGATCAGGGAGGGAGCTCTAATCTTACTCACGTTGAGGAATCCAAACCAGGTCTGGGAAGGGACAGGGATTATAAGATCCTTAATAACAAGCCTCTTTAATTATGTGGTAACACGGACCCCCAGGATATAGAGGATTGGATTGAAAATATTGAAATGATGTTTGGGTTTCTTTATACTCATTAGGAAGTTAAAGTGAATTGTGAATCATTCTTGTTGGAAGGTCCCATTCGAAGGTGGTGGGACTCCGTGGTTTAGGTCGGGAAGTATAAGTATATGGGTTGGAAAGACTTCAAGTTCATATTTAATGAGTGGTATTTCTTTAATACCTTATCCCTTTCTAGGAATTAGGAGTTTTTTATCTCCGCTAGGGGGATCATACCGTGTTGGAGTATGCTAATCACTTTGAAGAGTTGGTTCAGTTCACACCTAAGGTAGTTTCCAATGAGAATCTAAGGAATCAATGATTTTAAGTGGGGTTGTGATTGGATATTTGATCCCAAGTCTTCTTATTTAAGCAAAGAATGTATGCTGAGGTGGTTTACCAAGACCTAATGGTGGAAATTGACCATTATGGAAAATATAGTTTTTCTAGGGTAGTTTTAGTAGTGGTTTAGGGCATTGATGGTTCATCTGAAAAAGAAGAGTAAGTGTGAAAATTATATAAATGGGAGGTGGTAGCTCATTCCATCCTTCTCAGCATCCTTTATATATGTATTTGAATGTTGGATCAGTCTTGTGCCATCAATGTGGAAGTTTGGGGAATATGTGGTCAGCGTGTTCAACCCCACCTATACCCTGCCATCAATGTGGACATATGGGGAACTTTCAGTGGGTTTTCAAGAGTAAATTCCCATATTAGGGTGTTTATGGTTCCACGACCTCTAAGGGAATTCCAACCCAGTCAGAGCCATCTAGAAAAGTGGGTCATCATTTCAGCAGTCATGGAGGCAGATATTGATCTTCTTTTAGACAGATTCAGATCAAGGCAGATCCAAAGGCCAGTAGTCTTCTTAAAGATCAAGTATAAATGAGGAACCTTCATACTATGGATCAAATTCAAGTTTAATTAGATAAAGGGCCTTCAATGGTTTGAGGTTTGGTTATTATTACATCATCCATTGTTGTTTATTTTTTTGACATAGGTGCTTCAAGTTTCTTTATTTATATTCATCTTATATATTTTTTAAAATTATTGAGTGAGATCATTCCATATGCTATTGAGTTGATTAAACCACTTGGAAATAATAGAGAGTAGGCTTTCAGGTATCCATCATGTGTTGTCACTCTATCAAGGGTTGAGATGGAATGGAATTTCCTTGTTATGGAAATGTGCCTCTTATATATAGTCCTTGGCATGGATTGGATGGTGAATTTCAAGGCATGCATCGATTGTTATCACTAGAGAGTGAGATTTGTGTCATTGGGTTTAAGTACCCAGGTTTTTTAGTTTGAATTAGATCCTTAATTAGGATATTCCATACTTCCACTTCTAGAGTTGGTATGTCTTGTTTTTTTGATCTAATCACTCATTTTTGAGGATGGTGATGGGGGTTAGTATGATGAATAACCTCCTATAGTGGAATATTTCATAGAGTTATTTCCATATGATTTCTCAGGTTTGATTTTGGAGTTATATTTAGATTTTACCATTGATTTAGTTTTGGGAACATATCTTATATCTCTTCCCTCATATCATATATCCTCCATTGAGTTTTGTGAGTTAAATATACAGTTGTATGATTTGGAATCCAAAGGATTGATTCACCTAAGCATCTCACCTTTAGCTTCCCTAGTTTTATTTGCAAAGAAGGTCTATAGATATCTCTGATTGTATATCAATTTCCAAAATAAAAAAAAGGTAATGATAAAGAATATATATCCATTGCCTCATATTTATGACCTCTTTGAATAGCTCAAAGGGAAAAGGTGATCCTCCAATATTGATTTTTGTTTTGGGCTGACCCAGGTCAGATTCAGAGAAAAAGATGTTCCAAAAATAGCCTTCTGAAGTTGGTATGGAAACTTTGAATATTTTTTATTTCCATTTTAGTTGAAAAATTCTCCAGTGGTCTTCAGGTATATTATGAATTGGTTTTTCCTTAATACCTCAACTCCTTTATTGTTTTGTTTTTTGATAACATATTGGTTTACTCTAGAATCAAATAAGACCATGAGAGACACATGTTAGTAACTCCTCTATGTCACCATATCTATGCTAACCTTTCCAAGTGCACCTTCTATATTAGAGAGGTAAACTTTATGGGCAATGTGATCTCAGAACATGGAGTTTCAGTGGACCCTGAGAAGATCAGTGCAGATATTTCATGAAAGAAATTAAGTGATGAGCTATGCCAGTATTCTATTCACTCTCTAAATTGTGGGTAGGTGACTAGTGAGTGGAATTAATATCTTAAATGAGTTATTTTTTAAAGGTATATTTCATTGTGTTGTTGTCCTTTCAAGAGGTTATGATGCTGGATAGCCACCAATATCAGTGGTCTGTTTATCCTGAGGCAACCAATATGTTATATGATGTGTGTCGTATGTTCTATTATATAATTATGAGATGGTATATATCTGATTTTTTACTTAGGTGTTATACGTGTTAGTAGTTTAAAGTTAATCACTAGAGTCCCTAAGGTTTTCTTCAACCACTACCCATTCTTACCTAGAATTGGAATGAGGTCACTATAGATTTTATCATCAGCTTACCTCATACACCCTAAAGAAGGAATAAAATATCAGGGGGATAGACTATCTGAACAAACTATCCATTTTCATTCTCATCAAAAACTCAATCAATATAGATGAGTTGGTTCAGTTGTATGTTAAAGACATGGTGAGGCTTCATGGTTTTATGTCATCTATCATTTTATACAAGGAATTCGGATTTACCTCTCATTTCTTAGAAGCCCTTCAGAAGACAATGGGATCCTAGGTCAAGTTGATTATATCATACCATCCTAAAAGAGATGGTCAAATGGAGTAAGAAAATAAAATCTTGGAAGACATGATTCATGCGTGTGTGATGGATTTTAGAGGTTTTTGGGATAGCCATTTGGGACTGATCGAGTTTGCATATAATAATTATTACCAATACTTGATAAGAATGTATCCCTTTTAGGTTATTTATGGTCATCCATGTCAGTCACTATTTTTGGATGAGGTGGGTGAGACCTCATTATTGGGGACCAATCATTGTGCAAGAGACATCGAATAATGTTTGGTTGATTGGGAAATTTTTTTTGATAGTGTAGAGTCACCATAAATATTATGCTGATTAGTGGTGTCATGCCTTTTAATTATCTATTGGTGATCAAGAGTTTCTAAAGGTTTTTCTTCTCTTGGGTCATATTCATCTTGTTAAGTAAGGTAAGCTGACGTCGAGGTATGTCGTACATTTTTATATTACCGATAGAATTGGTAAGGTGGCATACTGGTTAACTTTGATGTTCTAATTAACATCAATCCATGACGTGTTCCATGTCTCACAGTTAATGAAGTATAATCCAGATATATATCATGTGATAAATTAAGAATAATTTGATTTTTAATCCGATTTATCTATGTTTGAGAAACTGATATGAATTGTGGATTCTCAAGGGAAAGTTCTATGGGGGAAATCCACACCATTGCTTTGAGTTCATTGGTAGCATGGGAATAATGAACATGGGACATGGGATTGGAAGTATTGGGATGATGAGAATTACTCTTTCTTATTCTCTGATCATTTTTTTGAATGAATTTATAAAGGTGTAAAGTTTTCATGGTGGGAAGAATTATCACAGCCATGATTTCATTTTGAGGTATTTTTATCTTTTATTTTGGCCTTATCCATATTTGATGGATTTTTTAGAGAGTTTTTGAGAAAAATGGAGATCATTGAACCTATAGATAGGTGGTGTGTAGTTAAAAGAAACCTTATTCTGGCCAATAAGAGACTTTTCACCCTGGATAATGGCATTGTACAGGATGCATAGCCCACCGCATGAGCATTCGGCTAACCATGCACCCAGACTAGTGGGTTTTTTTGTGGCGCATGGTCAACCGAATGGGTGTGAACACTCCCCCAAAAAACTATGTATCCTATTTCATCAAGGAAATAGGTGTCATATTGTTGGTTCAAGGTTTGGAAAACTATTTTTGGTAATTTTGGTGTGTATTCTTCAAGAAATGTCCAAGAAAGCCTCTCCTCTTTTTTTTCCTCCTTCTTCTTGGACTTCTCTTCATTTTTCCTTAGTTTCTCCTTTATATAGTGGTATGGTTTCCCTAAAATGGGATGAACCTTGGTTATTTGGGTTTAATCTTGATGGTGGTGATGTGATCATTACTTTATAGTGTCTCCTCCTGGTGTAGTTGGTGATTTCAACTAGCTTTTATAAGTTTCCAAGTAATAGGTACGTCATTCCATGATTTAACATTGTTTGATGATTTTAGTAAGCTTTATGTTATTTATAAATGAGTTCTATAGATTTTTTGAGTGGTTTGAAACATGTTTTAAAAAAAATTTGGTGTGTGTAAGGGTTTTAAAGTGGTTTGGACTAATGAAAGTGGTTGTTTTTCTTGTGTGTTCTTATTGTTGGATGTGTGTGTGAAGTAGGATGTTCTTGTGACATAGGAAATGAAATTGAGCACAAGGGAATCGAAGGTATCTAGGTGGGTAGACTGGGTCTAGTATGCTAGAGGGTGCACCAGGGCTAAGGCCTAGTTCCCCTAGTAGGATTTATTCTACAACACTAACTAAACATATTATGATATTGGAAACCACTAGACCTCGAGATGTGTTCCCCTCAAGTGACTCATTCATGAGAACGTTGGGAGTTTTGGTTTTTTCTTATCACCAAGTTACAAGTATCCTAGGACCCCACTAACCCTAGTTTGTTGGGGATTACCCATGTTTCTCATGTGATGATATGATTATCATTCAGATTGTTGACCTATTTAATTTTCCTTTTTATTTCAAATCATGTTTCCATTGAAAATATTTTCCTTTCTCTTCTATAAAACTTCCATTTAGATTTTATTATGATGTTATAGTATGGAATTCCTTTTGGTGGTATCCTTCTAGGAATTGGATCATAACCTACATACAAACTTGGTTTTATGTATACCTTGTTATGTATAACCCAGGTAAATGAAATATGTTCTATGGTGGTGATGGAGGATTCAGTTTCTAATGGATCCTCTTCTTGTGGGCGTTGGTGGTGGTGGAATGGGTATGTCAACCCTCTTGTTTCACAGAGGCTTGGTTGTGTTGTTTTCTCCCCTCCCCATTTTGGTATTTCAGGTTTTGGTTAAAAATTTAAAAAAATTAACTTTTTATGGTTGTACTATATTGGTTGTGGTTATTTTTTATGATATGATTTTTTATTTTAGTGAGTTTTTTATGGTTGATTTATATGGGAGAAATCATTACCAAATTTTATGTTTGATGCACAAGCACTTGTTTTCAGCCCATATGGATTGGGAATAACCTTGGAGACTTTATAAAGGTTGGGTCAGATGGTATCCTAGCTTTGTTTTTGACACATCCCAAGGAGTTATTTTATTCCTCATTTAGTGTTTTTCATCCCCAGACTTAGGGGATCAATCAATAGAGGTTTTAGGTGAGTCTTTTCTTTTCTCCCTATTTCTTATATGTGGAGGGTTTTTTTCTAGGAATCATTGGTTTTTATAGTGTTTTAATAAGAATCTAATGTGGGGGTTCTGTTCTTGGTTAATCAAGTAATATTCTTTATTATGGTCCCTGGTGGTTTTCCCCTCCTGTTACAACCTTTATCATTGGTTTAGAAATCTCATTGAAGTATGGAATCCTTTATTTTTCATCTAGTGATATCATGTGGGAGAGTTTAATATCTTGCTATATTTTGGTAAGATATTATGCGCCTTCCTAATTAAGATAATAAATTTTTTTTTCATTGAAATGGGAAGGAGGATGAAATTTCATTCTTTATGTATTTTGATATTATTTGATATTGAAATTGTATAGGTTTGATTCCTTACTGAAAATCATGGCTATTAGGGTATTTTTTATTATGGATTACGTGTTGTGTAACCCTTGTAATATGATTATTTTTTATCAACTAAAATAAAATTGGATAACCACTTATATCTGGATAAATAATTATTTTCCCATGAAACTAAGGCTTGTGTGATAATTTGCTTAAAATGAAGAATTGTAATGTGATAAAATCCCTCACTAAATGTGAAAGTTGTTCATTGATAAATTATGTGTGTGGTGTGTAGTTATGATTAATGGGAATGGAATGTAGCATATGTGATGATATGTGGTTGGTTTATATAGGTTGTGGTGAGAAGTGGTCATGATGTGTAGTAGTGACATGTGGTGAGGATTGCTAAGATTTTGGAATGGTATGTGTTGGTTGTGGTGAGGAGGTAACTTTGTTTGTGAAATAGTGGTAGTTTAGGGCTGGTGGTCATGAGGGAGATGGTTTATTGTGATGTGTTTTTTTGTTCTATTTTCCCAAGTAGTAATGTACTAAAATTTTAATAATTAATTGAAAAGGAGTGGGATGATTTTTAATGGGTAATAATGGATAATGAATGAATGCAATAAACTTGTATGTGTGGTTTAAAGTGTTTGTTTCTTAAACTTGAAATGAATGGGAATAATGAATGAAATTTAGGTGAGTGGGAATATGTAAAATGTCTTAATTTTTAAATGAAAGGTAGAATGTGGCTTATTTCTTGTGGATTGTTGTGTGGTGTTGCACATTTAGCAGTGGAAGTGAAAGTGGCGGTTGTTGTGAGGATGGTGGTGATTTTTTGAGTTGGATGGTACAATTAGTGTGAACCCGTAGGTTGATATTTTTTGTGGCTATATAAATTTATAACTTTTATGTTGTTTTTAATATCCATATTCACCCCACTCATTTCTTTTACCATGTGTTGACAAAAAAATATTTTGGGGGTATTTGTCCCAGCATCCCATTAGTAAGGATGGATGGGTGGCTACCCACTCTTCGCCAAACACTCTTCCATACAATGTTAACATT
Organism: Viscum album; assembly: GCA_963277665.1. Taxonomy (NCBI): domain Eukaryota; kingdom Viridiplantae; phylum Streptophyta; class Magnoliopsida; order Santalales; family Viscaceae; genus Viscum; species Viscum album. The sequence continues at coordinate 1,384,646,001 of OY728164.1, forward strand.
TAGGAGATGTGATATCTATAAGTAAAAATTACATTATAGTGATGGTTTTATGACATGGATTTTTATGGGGGTCATGCATTCTAGGAGGAGGTCATGAGGTGGATTTCCTTCATGTTCATGATACCCTATTATCCGGGTTATGGTTGTGGTTAAGATATAATGTGATGGACTAGGTGTCTTCAGGTGAGATGTGATGTGATGGACTAGGAGTCCTTAGGTTAGATGTGTTGTGATGTGATGTGATGGACCAGGCATATTTGGGTGAGATGTGATGTAATTTGATGTAAAAGGTGTCTTCATGTGACATGTGGTGTTATAGCCCATGTGTCTTCAGGTGAGATTTGATGTGATGTCTAGTTTCGCATGGGGTTCTTGGCAGGATGTAATGTTTAAAATATATGGGAGCACTAGGATGAATTACATTGGGGTGTGAAGGAATAAAATCAATAGATAAATTATTGTGGGGTACATGTAATTGGTATGATTCTTATTATGTTATTATAGTTATATTTTCCATTTTGTGGGTGGTCCATAGTGACGATGGGGTTGTTTAGCTAACCGGTTTAGGTTTTGTTGGTTCTATTATTTTCTTACTAGTGAATTAGTATGTTTTTTCACACATACATGAGAGACATTGGGTATCCTACTAAGTATACTTCTATTCTCACCCCAAGAATGTATAAATTGTTTTCAGGTTTCTAGGAGGACCATGTGAACCATGCTACATATTACTACCTCAGACCTTTTGAACTATTGGTGTGTCAATGCCATATATTTTATTTTAGATATTTACTTATATATTTCTTGTATTTGTTTAAATTATTCATGAATTATGGGATTTTTTGTTATAATATTTTATATTATTTCATAGAGTTTACTGGTCATCAATATCCTATCACCAGGTCATATATTATTATAGAGGGTAATACCTTCTACATGTGAGATTATTATACCCTCAGTGCTAGTCTCCAACCTGGGGCTTACAGAAGACAGGACTCATGGGATAGATATCTTTATTATTAATTTTTAGGCCAATAAGGAGTACCTTTGGTGGTAGAGAATTATGACAGATATGTATCAAAGACTCTTGGTCGAGGGATAGGATAGAGTTTTGGAGTTAGGTACAGTAAGGATTGCATGGGTTGGTAGGGAAACAATGTTAGTTGATCTTAGTGTGTGACCTAATCCAAGGAAGAATAGTTATGAAATGGGATTTTAGGGCCCCCATGATTTTACTTAAGAACCTTGAGCCTACATAGAAACCAAGTGAGATGATGTCACTTACATTATAGAGACCTAGGAGAGGTACATGCATGATGATTGGCTTGTGTTATTGTTTAAATTGGGTGGTTCTGAGAAAGGTAAGATAAATTAAATGAATATTAATAAAATTTCATAGTACCAGGATTATAAAATCCTTTTTTCTCCTTTAGTTATGCCTCTTGGTCATCATTTTCATGTGGTTTGAGTAGTATAGGTTTTGTAGGCTAATCTTGTTGATCACTAGAGGGTCAATTAGATTGAGGATAATGATCATTCATAGATAATAGTGTGAACCTTTTAGTGGAAGTATTTGGGGGAGTATGAGGGTGTTATCTCTAATATAGAGATAAAGATCTAGTTGGAGGAGCTTTATATCATTTTCAATTTTATCTAGTTCTCAGTAGATTATTGGATCTCTTTATGAATTAGTGATATGTGAGGCTCTACACGTTAGTGGTGGATGTATTATCTTGGTGAGAAAATAAAGGAAATGTTTCATAGGTTGACTTTCAGGAGGATATTCAAGAATTTTTCCTTTTATAAACCATGAAGGTAGTGAAGAGGAATTTGTTACACTCTCTTCATTATGGGATTATATTTGTGTGGGATCTGGGAATCAAGTTCATGGATCTTTTTCATTTTTTCCTAGTAAATTTTCCTGATGATGATTCCTGATAATATTGTCTTGAAGAGGCACTCTTTAATTCTATATAGTATAAAATTACTCATTTTATGTTTCCAACATACTTGGAGGTTTAGAATAAGGATTAGTTGATTAAGAAAATACACTCATGACATAGTTTATTGTGATAAGGGAACCAATAGGTTTTCTTAAGGAGTAAGGTTTTTATTGATTGGTCTTGGGTGCCAGTGCCTTCAAGGATTTGACCATTAAGGATTCGACCTCAATAGAATCCTTTTCAACCTTATAGGTACAATGATTTCCATGATTTTACTAGGGTCCTTAGGATAGTATGTTTCACTTTTAGAGGTTTTGTTAGAATCAGTTCCTCGTGGTTATTAGATTCCATTCTAGTGGAGGTGGTCAGGTTTAGTGTCATCCTCAAAAATATCCACTAGTGAGGCCTCTTATACAATAGGGGAAATAGGTTTATGCTCAATAAAGAGAAGATGAAGTAGGAAGAGGTCAACACTAAAATTATCCCCATCCTTAGGAACCTCTACCTGATTGTGGGTGTGGAGGTGGATTTCAATAGAGAGGCAGATGATCAGGTCATTTTTGGTTGCATGTAGTGTCGAAAATAGCCCTAGAGGGGTAATAGATCATTCGAGGTATGATCATTTTATCATCCACCCTTATTTTTTCTTTTCTTTATTCAAGAGATTTACACTCCTTTCTTTCACCCACTCTAGTCCATGATCTAGAGATAAGGGTGGAAAGGATTCCAATTTCCCTAGTGTTGACTATGCCATTTGAAGTCTAGACCAGCTTGTTTGATGTGGTTGGGGTGTTGACTAATGATACAGCCACACACTACTGCAAATATGGCCATTATCAGCACTATAAAATTGCATTTACAGTGCTAAAAAGGTGTTAATAATTGAGGTGAATATAAATGGGGGTACCCTTTAACAGTGCTAAAAACGTTGATAAAGACCCCTTTTATCAGTTCTAAAAAAAGTGCGGATAAAAGAGGTATTTTATCAATGCTAAAAAAATCGTTGATAAATAGGTCCTTTATCAGCTCTTTTTTAGCACTATTAAAGGACCCCTTTTATGAGTGCTTGTTTAAAAGTGCTGATAAAAGTTAAAAACATGAAAAAAAATAAAAAAAAAAAAATTCTGCATATCAGGGAGGGGCTTCAATAGCGCTTGAATCCCCCTTTAATAGCACCCCCACCCCCAGTCTGCATGACCCATCCACCCCCCCCCCCCCATCCCACACACCCCAGCCACCACCCCACCACCTTTAACAGCAGTAGCATCAATTCCACCCATGCGCATGACTTGCCTTCCCCTGGTTTCAAAACCAAGACCTCTTGCCTGGGCGCCTAAGCCTTTACCACTCCACCATATTTCTTTGTTCTCTATTTAATAATATACTAATTTATTTATATATATTTTGTTATATTTACTCATAGATTAATATATATTTATATTAGCATATATATATATATATTTATATTTATATTAATATATATATTTAGTAATATTAATATATATATATATATATTCGTATATTAATATATATATTCATATATATACATATATAGTTATATTTATATATTTATATATTTATTCATATATTCATATATTTTCATATTTTTTATCCATATATTTATTCGTATATTAATATATATTTAAAAGATTAGTTTTAAATACATTTATAAAATATGATTTTTTCTAGTTGTTTATAAATAAATAAATACATATATAAAACACACACATATATATTATATGTGTATTTGTAAGTATAATTATACATATTTATATATATTTAAAAATATTATATATTAATATGTATATACATATGTTTAGAATATATCGATAATATATATCAGTTTTTCAATACAGACGCACACAAATACACACACACACACTCATCATATAGGTATATAAATATTAATATATTTGTATTTTAAATAAAATAGATATTAGTTTGTTATTTATATAAGACTTATATATTGAGAAATATACATTATATGTAAATATGATTAATTATTTATTTATAAGATTAAATTTTTATGGGTGAATATATAAAAAAATATGTCTATATTGTTATATAATTGATTATAAATAACATTACTTTGTGAAAAATGATAAATATTCAAAGCCATAATATCAATATAAATATAACCCCTTATAATAAATTCATTCCCCAGTGAAAATGTCAAAAAATACCCCCTGAAACGTGGCTGAAATTCCATTGAATGTTAAAATATTTGGGTATCCAGACTAAAAACTCAATTTTCAAGGCCTTATGGTCCTTTTTTGGCAACTAAAAATGTGATATATGGTTTCATTCAGTCACTAGCATGTAGAGCTCATCGTAGGCTTTGATTTGATATACTATAGATCTCAAACGGACACTCGAATCCAAAGTTATGGTCATTTGATGTTTGAGTTACGTTTTCAACTTATTTTAGATCTATTATTAGTTTTTTTATTTTTTGTGTCTTAAAAAAGTTATTAAATGAATTTTTATCAATGATAATTATAAAAATATTAATTAATAATTTTTTAGGAAATTTTATAATCCATTTTCACAACATATCTTATATATTTTGTGGAAATATTTATTTATACTTATCTAAAACATATTTTATAAAATATATATTATATATATAAATATAATTATAATTATATTTTTATATATCAATATATTATTGTTTATGATTTTTTTTGAAGTATACCATTTTTCAGTGCTAGGGGAAAAAGCACAGATAACCCCCCCCCCTTATCAGCGCTACTAAAAAATCATTGAAAAAGGGGCCCCATTTAATAGTGCTTTTTTATCAATGTTAAAGGTTGGCACTGGGGAAACCCAGTTTTGTGGTAGTGACATCAGTCACATGGATATAATTTAATATTATAGATGTAGTTATAAAATTTCATTATTATTATTAAATAGTTTTATTTTTTGTCTACTATTATCAATTATTTCCATAGGAGATTCATGTTCTCAGATATGGGTGGATAGTGTATGGTTTTCATTGGTGAGAAAATTTTTCAGTTGGGAAACAGAAATATGGATCCCATTATTTCTTTGATAGACAATTTTTTTGTATAATTAGTGGGATTTGGGATCAAGGAGGCTCATAAGGTTGTCAAGGAAATCATATATATTTTTTATGAGGAGGTTATTATACTACCCCCTTGAAATGACGGTGAGTTTGGGATAGGCCTTAGACCAGGTATTCTTTGATTTCAATGGATTCTTATTAGATGGAACCTTTTGAATTGCATGAGTTGATGATTCAGATATACGATGTGATGTATGAGGGTTTTATTTTCCCAGGTATTTCACCATGGGGTGCTCCAATGTTGTGCACTAAGAAGTCAGATGGTAGTCTGAGGTTGTATATAAACTAATAGAGGTTGAATCATTTAATGACCAATAATCACTACTCACTTACAAGGATTGATGAACTTTTCAACCAATCAATGGTAGGGATTTGGTTCTCTAAGATTTATTTTTAGTCAGGGGTATCACTAGTTGAGGGTAAAGAAGGATGATATCCCAAAGACAACTTCATATGAAAGTATGGGAACTTCGAGTTTGTGGTCATGTTGTTTGGTGTCATGAACACACCTGCATTATTCATGGATCTCATTAACTCCCTGTTCTATGAATGTTTTGACCAATTTTTATTTTTTTCATTAACAACATCTTTATATACTCAAAGTAATAGGATGAGAATGTCAATCATCTCAGATATTTCTTACAGGTTTGTTGCCACCTCTATCTCAATGAAATTTTGTCCAAGTGTAGGTTTTGTACATGATACGTGTAATTCCTTAGGCATGTGTTGTATCAAAAAGGTGTGTTCATAGACCTATCTAATATTGAGTACATTGTTTCTTGGGAATCACCAAAGAATGTGGTAGAGGTGTGTATCTTCCTTAGCCTTACAGGATATTACTAGCAGTTTGCATCCGATTTGTTATGTATTGTGGCACCACTAATAGATTTGATCATGAAGTAATGGGATTTTAATTAGACAGATCAGTGTCAGGAAGCATTTGTCTACCTAAAAGGGGGTTTGATCAGTGTTACAATACTTCAGTTTCTAGTATAGGGGTGATGTTTGATTTATTTTGTAATACTTCCCATATGGTGTTAGGATGTGTCTTGATGCATTAAAAGAAAGATTTCCCTTATGGTCCTAGTTAGTAACTTCCCCACAATCTTAACTATTTTACTCATGAATTAGAGATAGAAGTGGTTGTTTTTCTGCTAAAGTTATGGTGACATTATCTCATTGGGGAGCCCTTTTTAGTCATTGTGGAACACAATAGTTTGAGGTATATCTTTTCTTAGTGTGATGTGAATTTGTAGTAACAGATAGGGATTGAGTTTTTTCAGGATTATTATCTTGATATCTCCTAAACCATAGGAAATATAATGTTTTGTCCAATGTTTTATACATGAATTCATAGAAGGATGTTTTCTATGAGTCCAAAGACGCTTGGAGGGTGATGGAGGTGTTATAAGCCTATCACCTAGATGTAAGGGTGGTTAATGGTGGTGGTTTCTTGTTTCATATGATATTGAAGTTTTATCTGATGTGGTGGGTGGATGAGTCTCAGTGGGGAGACTTGGAAGAAAAGGTGATGCATGATCATGTTTTCCATGGTGATACTATAAAGGGATGGTTTGAGGATGGTAAAAGCCAGATTTTGTTTTGGTGGAGGATATTTTTTCCAGTGGTGATGTGCAAGGGAGTCCTTCATGAGTCTCATATATCTCATTTGGCAGTACACCCAAGAGAATTCAAGATGTACTCTGTCTTGAGGATGCAGTTTTGGTGGCCCATGATAAAATGGGCAGTGGCAGAGTTTGTTGCTTGTTGTCTATATTACCAGTAGGCAATGGTTGGAAACCATGTTACTAATGGTTTTTGTAGTCCTTGGATGTTCTTGAGTGGAAGTGGGATGACATATTGATGGACTTTATCATAAGGTTACTCCAATCACTGGGAGGTTATGTTGCTTTCTGGGTAATCGCAAATCAGTTGATGGAAAGAGATAACTTCCTAGTGATCAAGGAGTCACACACTGTGGATATTTTTTCAAGGAGTTGTATGGATGATGTATTGAAATTACATGGAGTTATGAGGTATATTTTCTCAGATTAGGATACTTTTTTTACCCCACAATTCTCGAGGGTATTGTTGGATGCTTTTAGCACTCAGTTACACCTCAGTACTTCTTTCCTCCTTTAGATGGATTGGAAGATAGGGAGGACTATCCAAATGTTATAGGATATATTTTGGGTGTTAATATTGTACTTTGGAATATCTGGGGAAAATTAATTTCCCTTGGTTTTTTTTTCTTATAACAATAGCTATCGTTCATCTATCATCATGGCCCCATTTGAGTCTTTGTTTGGGTGGTCATTTTGTTCTTTATTATGCTAGACAGAGGTTAGGGAATCATTAGTTCTTAGTATCGATGTAATGTAGAGTATGATAGTGATGGATTAAGTTGTTTGTGAGAGGATTAAAGTAGTATATGGCTGGTATAAGTTTTATGTCTATCCTATGTGGACGCCCTTGGAGTTAAAGGTTAGAGACTATGTGTTCTTGAGTGTCTCCCCTTGATTTAGGAAGTAGTGGTTTGGTGGTGGGAGTAACCTATAACTATAATTTTTTGGACCCTTTGAGGTGTTGGTGAATATTACTGAGGTGGATTATCAGTTGTAAATTCTTCCATGGCTGGATCAAATTCACTATGTATTATACATCTATTAACTCTGATTATATCTTCATGATGAATCTCATGACATTGAGTGAGGAGAGTTGGATATATAGGATGATGCAATGTTTATGGAGTGGGTATTAGAGATCCAGGATCATTAGGAGAAGGTGTTGCATGGATAGACCATTCCTTTGGTTTGTGTGTTTCATCGGAGTAGTGACATAGAAAAGAGTACTTGGGAGTGTGGGACACATATGTGCGTCTAGTAGCTAGAGTTTTTTTGAGTTTTCCATTGTCTTTATTTTCCATATTGATGTGATATTTAGATCTTGATTTTTTATGAGATGTGTTTTTCCATGATGGTGTGATGTGTGATAAAATCTTCAATCATATGAAGAGGGGGAAACCTGAATCCAAATCGAGATGAATTATACTTTGACATGATTAAAAGTATTTGGGTGAGTTAATTCAACCAAAACTGTATAATATCATGACATGGGATATATAAATACTTGATTTTTATACTTGGGACTCTGATGTGTAGTGGTAATGGTAATCATTAGTTAGGACTTTATAGAGGTTGATGTGTTTGTGAATATGGTTATGTGTAAGGGAGGTGGTTTGTGTGTAACACCCCAATATTTTGAAATTATTTTTTTCAACCTAATTTAACTTTTAGATATTTTTTATTTCACATGACATTATAAATAGTTCTTTATATATATATATATATATATATTAAAATACTAAGTCAAACATTACATTCACATGAAATACCTACTTGTCTTATGCTACATGAAATACCAACTTGGCTTGCACTATAATCAACACCGACTTGGCGTACGATGCACGCAACACTAAGTTTCTATGAAACACACACACACACACACACATATATATATATATATATATAATTAATTAAATGAGATAGTTATAACCTAAAAACTAAAAATAGTTAATGGAGTAGTAATAAATTTTTTCCAAATACTAGTTATAATTATTTTTTATAAATAAAACATATAGATAAAGAATGATAAGATTTTTGGTAAAGTTCTTTTATGTTAAAAATATTATTTTCTTGAATGAACTGCCTTTAATAGTAAAATTAATTTTAGAAAAATTTAGAATTTTATTTTGATAAATAAACATATTTTTTAAATTCAGAATGTATAAATTAGACCAAGGTGATCTTTTGGGATTTTTATGAGAAAAATTATTTTTTGATGAATAATGAAAAAATACTGATTTTTAGTTAAAAAATACCTTTTGTATAATTATTTATTAATAATAAATGATATTATAAATATTTTTTAAGGTAAAATTAGATAAATAATACATATATTAAAACAATTTAATTCATTATAATCAACTCCACTTTGAAATTGAATATAAAAACATAACAAACTTTTGAACATTTTTAATAATAAAAACCAGTTATTTCGCCTCATCAACGGGATTAGCATTAATCTTAATTTTCCTACTTATCTGATTAAAATTTTGAAAATATAAAAAAAATAATTTAATTGGTATTATATTTTTGTTCAAATAATATCAACTTATTTTTTTGACAAAAATTATTTGTGAATGTGATTAAAATTAATTACGATGATTAAGGTATTATTAAGCATAATAAGGGATTAAACCTTAATATTAAGGACCAAAATGACTTGTAAACTTGTCCAAAATCCATTGGTTGCAAACATTTCAACATTTTCCCACTTGGTTCAAAATATTTTTATTTTTAGATACTATTAAATGGAAGTTTCCTATAAAAAGTGTAAGTAAGGAAAAATACAAAAAGGGCACTTTCCTTACCTTTATCATTTATAAAACTTTTAGATATGTAAAAAACATTATATTTTAGGTTATATATATATAATTTTAAAATATATATAGTTTATTATTGTCATAATAAATTATAAATAATTTTTATAGTTTGTTTCAGTACTTAAAATGCTTAATAAACATCAATATAATGATTATTTAGTTAATAATTTACTAAAATAAATGATACTATAAATATTAAAAGAGAAGTTAATTGATTTAATTATTGTATTTATTTAATTTTTTATATTAATATATTATATTAAATACCTTTAAAACTAATATATTTTAATTCCAATATAACATTGATATTTTAAAATTAACATTAAATAAATAATGTCAAAATTGACATTATTGTTATTTTAATATAAATGAATCTTATAAAATGATTTAAAATTGAAAAAAACTTATATTATTACAAGTTACTTTTAAGCGTTAATATATATTAAATATTTTATGTTAATTTAATAATTAAACTTTTATAAGTAATATATTGACGCATATTATGTAAATACATTGTTAAGACAGTCCGGGATCAAGAAACATTTTAGCACATCACATGTGATTATTTTAAAATTAATTTACAAGAAAAATGGGATTATAATTTTATAAATTGGATATATTGTTAATAATTTATTGGATCTATGTTTTATAGTAAATATCACTTTAATTTAGTCTTAATGGTTAAATTAATTAGATTAGAAAACTAGATGCTTTAATAAAAACCAAAATGATAAAATTGGGGAATCTTATATGTTAAGAAACAAAATTATTAAAATGCAAATATTTTGTGTGGATGTAGTTTTACTCTACCATTATTTTTCTTTAATATTTTATTTTTCTATTTTTTAGGAACTTTAGGTAAGATAGAAGACCCATTATTGAAAATATTTTGGTATTTACAAAAGTGCCACTCCCCCTCCACTATAAAAAAGAAAGCACTCTTCCCATTCCTCACAAATCTCAAAGCTTTTAAGTTCATCCAATACCTTCCCAATACACTTCCCAAAAATCATCCCTTATACCTTGAATCCTTACTTTGTGCATAAACACTCTCAAAGAATCCTTTTGGCACAAACCAAAAGGAGTTACCCGATTAAGAGGTAACATCTTATCTCAAGTTCCTTTCCTTTAGTTTTTCTTCTCAACCACATCCACCCTCTTTATTACCTTATTGTATGAAAAACACAGTATCCTCAATATACTAGGATATTTTTATGAAATTTTTATGACCTAAAATTACACACACCTCCATCTAATGGATTTGGAACATACTATTTCTGTGTAGGGTGAAATACTACCTCATGAAACGATGATTGTTCATTTCTCCATTACCACCAAACATGGTGTCATTATGATGGAAACTTTATTTATATATGTAATATATTATATTTATTTTATATTTATACGTTTTTATTCCTTTTACAACACACATATTTTTACCATCCATTTTTTGTTAATACGATAACCTTGTTTGAGGAAGTGTGGATTATCACCCTCTCAAAGCGATGTGATTCGTTCACACACCACAAGGGATGTGTTAAGGATGAGTTTAATAAAATTATATGAAATATATGATATATTCATAATAATTTAATAATGATATATATAAATATACATACATACATATATATATATATAATTTTCTTTTTTTCTTTCAATACGACAATTAAAAACGAAAGCAACGTTCATGCATACGTACGGTTTACTGTCTCCATGAACAGTGTATTCCATTTCAAACTTCTTTATACTATAAATTATTAAAATATAAATATATTGGATATAAATGATATTTATATCATGATATACATTTTGGAATCATGATATAAGTATAAGGACCAACGATATAACAAATTAAGACACAAGCAAAGAACAAAGCAGATATTTCCCGAAGTGAAACCATGACATAAGACCATTAACAAGTTGGTAATATAAAGTCATAATAAAAGAATATATCGTAATATATATAAGAATATTATTATTTAATATATTTATAATAAAATTATATTTATTATACAATAATCTTGTATGAGTACGGAGAGATTCAAGACACAAGGTAAGGGGAATTTCATCTTACTTTTAATTTCTATGAGATTCATGTTATGATCACCACTATTTCCTTTTGTGTGGTGTATATACTTACCATGATTCAATTATATTTATCATATAATTAAATTTATTTTTAATCACATATTAATTCTATGATCCTTCTTTCATGGGGTTTAACTTTCTAAAGTTACCAAATCGGTCAAACAGTTTTGTCTCAATTTTCCTTCTATGAGAGTCATGTTTTGTTACGAACCTAAACTCTTTTTCAATATGTATATAATTCTATTGTAAATGTTTTATCATGAATATACTTATTTTAATGATATATTAAGCTTCATGTAATTTCATTTTCTTACATGTAGAGTATTATCCTGATTAACCAAGTTATAAGAGTTTATTGAGACAATCTTATCGGTTTTCAATATTTTTTATATTTATGATTACTTTGATGAAATATCTAAAGAATATTAATGATTTTTCTTATACAATATTTATTAACGATATCAATATTTTTAGTACCATTTTATCACTCTTTTTTACTTAATATAATTTTTTTAATAAAATCATATTGTCTCTCTCTCTTCGGTCGGAAATCCATTGAATTCAAAAACCATGTTTTCAAAAAAAAATCAAAAATGCTTTTAAAACATAAATGAAGATAATTTTCAAGGAAAATTATTTTAAAAATTATTTATTGTTTTCAAATATTCTTTTATAAATTTTCAAATCTATTTTTAAAGAAAAAAATTTTATGTTATAAAAACAATTTCAAAGTAGAAAGGATATTTTCCTCAAGAAATGTTTTTAAAATACCTTTCAAAATTATTTCCCAACTAAGATAACATCCATTTGTATTTCTCATTCCTTTTTGGGGAAATTATTCAATGTTTCTATTTATATTATTTCTACGAATGGATTTTGATTTGATGGCATGATGTTTATCAAGCACGTTTCTCTTTCACGGGTTATATGCTTTTGAAACCTGGTTCTTTTCACAGGTTATGTTTATGATGAAATGATTATGAAACCTATATCTTTCCATAGGTTATGATATTTTTACATTATTATGATACTCATTTAATTTCATGGGTTATTACATGTTTATTAATGATTTTGTGTCACATTTATGTATGATTTTATTAAGTGATGGGTGGGACCTATATCTACCACCAATGCATTGGGTAAAAGATTTATATCTCATGAGATAATATAGGGATGGAATGAGGGTTACTAGATTTAGTAATATAGGGCTAGAATGAAGGTTACTTAGTTCAGTAATATAGGGATGGAAGTAGGGTCACTCGGTTCAATAATACAGGGCTGGAATGGGGGTTACCCAGTTCACTAAAGGATTTTTTCCACTAAAATGGTTTTGGAATTGATTCCTTGGCTACTATGGAAATCAGTATATGCTTATGCATTGCTAAAATACCATGTATAACTCTTATTTTATGATTTCATGGATTATAACCTTTACTTCCTTTTGATTCATGTCTTATGAACTTACAAGATTTATTCCATGATTCATGTATATGAACTTCTATTTTCATGATCATTTTATCATACCCTTATGATCATATTTAGCGTACATGTCTCCCTTGTTTACCATTACTGATCATTTCAGCTCACCCATTTCAATGTTTCCTTCCCCAGGTTATGAAGACATGTATTATGTTTGATGTGTTTAAGAAGGGTGTTAGTCATGAATAACCTAGTGGGGGATAATGTAATAGTGTTTATAATTCCATTTTTCCAAATTCACTATACAAACTATGGTCTTTGGGTGTATTTTTGTATAATGTTTAAGTATTCTGCAAAAGTTATGTGATTTCTATGTTTGAAAAGAGAGGGTTTCTTCATTTGGTATCAGTGAAAAGGTGTAGTTAACCTTTGGAAACCAGAATTAGAAAACCTTAGTGATATGTTTAGGTATATTTCTATGTATATGTCTAGGGATAAGTATAAGGATGAGTTAACATTAAGGAAAATGTCTTGGAATTTTGGTAAACGATAGAGTGAGTGGTTTCCAGGAAATAAATCCCTATTTGGATACTACAAGTGGATGTAGCTTTGGAACAGATGAACCTAGGGGTAAAAACTCCAACAAGATGTTCCGAGATAGACTTAGGTTATTATGGTACATGAAAATGGGCATTTTTTCACACCTGGTTTGACACTCTTGGGGGATATGATTTTGAAATTCACAAACTCTTCATGAATCATCATGAAGGATTTATATATAAGTTAGCTATGAATAACCTAGTATAAACCCAAGGTGTCATAGATTATGTAAGGTGTCATGATTTATAAATCTTATAAGTCATTCTTTTCATGACTATGTGGTTTTCTAAAATTATAAGTAATGCTCACACTATTCTTCTAGTTTTAGTCAATGGTGGGAACCCAAAGGAACTGGATTAATGTTGAATGTGATGGGAGATTTTTTAATGAGCAGTCAAGTGTGATGATCATTGGAGAAAAATATGTTCTGATTATACCTAATCAATTTTCATAGAACATGATTAACAATGTTTACCTTAACCAACTCTCAGACTCACCAAGGAAGATAAAGAAGGAGTTCGCTGAGAGTTTGGGTAATGGAGACCATAGATGAAAGAAGATACAGTTTCCTTTCTATCAGGAATGTTGAAAGAATAACCTAAGAGAATGTCTTAGAGGAACAAAAAGGTATTTTGACTATGGAAAAGAAGGACACAAAGAAAGTGACTGAAAGGGAAAATGAAGAGTTCAATTAATGAAATGGATGGTAATTTTTTCCTCCCTAAGTCGTCATTGAAGGTTAAGTGTTTTAAGTATGGAATAAATAGAAATTATGAAACTCAATGCCCAAGGAGTAAAGTTCCTAAAGAGATTCAACAAGGTGGTTTGAGTAATGGTTACATTGCTGATGATGAAGATACTACAGATGAAGTGTGAAGGAAAAAAAGTATTGTGTAATAGGATGAGGTAGCATTGTTAATGGATTAAGGATGAAGTAATTGAAGTATTCATGTATTTGGGTTCAAAATTAATGGATAGTGAAATATAAAAGGATTGTTCAACTTATATTTTTCACTTAGTACTTTAATTTTATGTAGAATGTTCCCTATGGACTGGTGATGTGATTTAATGAAAAGATGATATTTTGACTAAGGTAAGGTAACCCTTAATATTTTCTTTATGATAAGGTAATGTTGTATGGATAAATATAATTGGGGTATGAATAAGTAAATTCGATAGTATTGATTACCTTGGATGTAACGCCCTAACCCCAGTTACCCAGAGTCGGTTCATTATTACGTAACATTGGCATGATCACAAAAGATCAAGTCTTGAAAGACCGATTAGTTTAGTAGCCTTGGAAACACTAAGATACATTCATAAATGTTACATTACATCATAAAGTGAAAAACTACAATAACATAGTCTCCATAGTCCACACCCATATTCCCTTAAGACTATCCCTGCAGGTCAGTCATAAAATATTTCTTCACATCCAGGGAAAATAAAACATAGAAAGGGGTAAGCTCAGATGCTCAGTAAGGATAACAATATAGCGGAAACTTTCATAAACAAACATAAACATTTAAGGAAATGTATAACTAAAAAAAGCCTTTAAAACCTGAACTTCAGCATAATATGGAAAAAGTAAAATGAAATAATGCCATTTACTTATTTACATGGATATTCTACTAGTCTAATAATCACATGCAATATCAGTAACCACTTTCATAATGATGGAATGCATAATGCCAGACTATCATAACCACGTAGCCAGGGCCTCGTGCCAAGACTAAAAATAAGATTTTGTCAAGGCCTCATGCCAAGACACTAGTTTGTCTCATGAGACCTATCGATGCATCGAGGAGCTATAGCGGGCTCCACCCATCACATACTAATACCAATGCATTCCATAAATGAAAAGGTTTAAACATATCCTAAACCATAACATAATCGTATCACATAAAACATCCATAAAGGAAACATAACATTTCCACATTTCAACCACAAGATATCAATACAACACATTGATATAATAAAACCATTTTCAATACAAAAATAAAATAAAATTAAAACTTGGTATTTATTTTTCATTTAAAAAAAGTTATGGCTTGTAGAGGAAGCTGAAACTCAAATAAGGGTCACAACAGCGGAGAAGTCGTTGTCGCCGCATACGTACGACAAAAAAACATTCCCTTTTGTCATTTAGTAAAACGCTTCATATAAAAAATATTTATTTTTAATAAACATAAAATTCAAAAAGTTTATACACCATATAAAAGAAAGTTGTGTATAAAACAAAATATGCCTCAATGAAAGGAGACTGAGACGAAGTCCCTTACCTCGTGTCTGACTTGACTCGATCATTCTTTAACCTCCTGAATAATAAACTAGAGTTAATTTATACTTGATTAAGAACCTTTTTCAAGTTCATTATTCCATTTATATCACTTATTATCATTTTATGAACATTATGTAATTATTTAAGTTAATAATGGTCATTTTGTCGATCTTTGGTACTTGAGTCAAAAATAAACTTCTTATAATTACAAGTTGTTCATGTGGTAAAATATCCATTATATCCAAAATTATATTCATGATGTAGATATCATATATATCATATATATCCATTATATACATTCATTTATAATATTACATAACATTTAGAGGTAAGAAATGAAATGCATTGTTCATGGAGACGGTAAGCTGTACGTACGCATGAACGCTAATTTCATTTATATTTCATATTTAATGGAATTAAATCAAAATGATATAAAGGAATATTATAATTAAAGTATAATATCATATATAATGTCATTAACTCCATACTTTATATGTCCCACATATGGCATTAACGATTCAAATCACTTTGAGGGGGTGGTAGTCCGCACTTACTAAAATGAAATTATCGCGTTTACCCATAATAGAAATCATAAAGTTATGCCATAAATAAAAAATACATGAGAATAAGTAAAACATAAATATAATATATATCATATATGGAAATAGTTTCATCATAATGGCCACCAGGAGTGGTGTTAAAAGAAGATTGAACAATCATCGTTTCGTGAGGCAGTAATTGTCCACCCACAAAAACAGTATGTTCTTTAACCATTAGACGAAGGTGAGAGTAAGTGTAAAATAAAATAACTCTCATAAAAACATCCTAGTATATTAAATATACTGTTGTTTTTACAAAAGAAAGGAATTAAAGGAGTTTAATGGGTTGGAGAATCAAAATAAAACAAAAGAACATAAGAGAAGACATTACCTTAAAATCAGGTAACTCTTTTTGATTTGAGCCAAAGGCTTCCTTTGGAAGACTTCTGCCCAAAGTGAGGCTTATAAGAGTAAGAGAGGGAAGTTTATAGAGTATTTTGGTAGAGGTTGGCCAAGCCAAATGGCTTTGAAGGTGTGAATAAGGTGGTAGAGGTGGGGTCCTTTTATAAGAGGAGAGGAGGGGCACTCTTGGAAAGTCATGAAATGTTACATTATTATATAATGAGTTTCGGATTTTAAAGGTCCCAAAATTATATATTTCTAGTATAAGGTGATAAGGGTTAGAAATATACTCATCAAATAGGTTTTTTACAAGTGTAAGTCTTATATTTTACATTATCTTTTCATTTTATTTAAATCGTTAATTAATGAGGTAATCACTGCATCATCATGGTGTCATAAAAAATTTAATTTATTTAATGTCTAAAAATTATAAAAAAAATATCATGATGTAGGAAATCTTCTTATATTTCCAATTAATATTTATAGTATAAAATTTAACTTATATTACCCCATGTAATAAGTTTTTTAGTAAAACAACACATGTTTGTGACAATTTTATTTTTACATTAAATAAAAAGTTATTAATGTCATTTTCTTACCCAAGTGGCTCCATGGGGCCCCCAAGTTGACCCATGAATTTTCTTGGTCGTACATGACTCATAAAATAAGTGTAGGACAAGTGTAAAGTTAATTTCATATTATTATATCATTATATTTACCTAAAATTACACTAATTACCTTTAATCGCGATTAATAGAACTTAAAAGTTACTATTCACCAAAAATTATTTTAATCCCATTAAACAAAATTTTACTTCATAATGACAATTATTTATGTTGTATTTTTTAAATTCAAATCACAGAGGTGGTAAAATTTTATTTAAACGAAAAATCAGTTTTTTAACTACCACTTAGTGGTTTCACTATTCATCAAAAATCGATGTTTTTCAGAAAAATGCCAAAAATTCACTCTAACCTATATATGATATTCCAAATTCAAAAATTATTTCCATTTCACCAAATTCAAAACATAACGGTTTCATTAATTATTTTTAAATTTAATTCCCGCTGTCAAAACAAATAACGTGTTTTTAAGAAACAATATCTATCAAAAGATTGACACTCGTTTATGTCCAATTTCAAAGTGAAATTAATTCTAATGACCACCATTGGATAAAAAGGTAAAATTATATTCTAATTATACTTTAAAACCACTCATTGGTATAATATATCACTATAAATTATTTTTATTAAAAAATTTATTTTTAAGTATTTTTCACTATTCATCGAAAATTGGAAGTTCTCGAAAAGATTTCAAAAATTCAACATGGGATAATTTAGATATTACAAATCCAAAAATGAAGTCCATTCTGAAATATAAAATTTATATAATTTCAAAAATTGGGTATTACTATTCATAACGGCTACTTTGATTGGTCGTGGTGTGTTAGAATCTCGAACTGGCGTACAATGCAAGCTATTGCATTATTGAAAGAGAATCGTACCGTGGAAGCTTGGGGTGTTACATTGGAAATAAGTACGGAATTGTTTATGTGTGTTTTATGATACCACTAATGAAGTTTACAATATTTTTGGATTTAATGAGTAAATCCAATATACTTTGAAATGTGTAAGCATGCATGTTTTCCAAAAGGATTTACAGTAATTCAAGTTATTACCTTGTTTCAAGAGAATATATGATGAGGTTATTTACATGCTTGGAATGTGAAAAACAAGAGATGCATTGTTTTATATAGTGGAATCAATGTTAATCTAATTTCGTGACTCCCTTTCTAACATTTTGTATATTCACTTTTGAAAAGGGTTATAAGGTTAATCGTTCATGAAAAGTTTAAGTTAAGCTTTGCAGGAAGTATTTGTGCACTGAGTTTGTGTTGAAACCCTTGGTTAAAAGGCTAATCATTGATTAAACTTATTTCAAGGATGTTCATATTATATATTATATTACTATGGTTTTAAAAAAAGTACTTCATGTATGTCGAGTGACAACCAATAATTTCCGAAAAGGTTGCGGGTATTTAACCTATGACCAAAGGACGATAAGGGTTTCATGACTACCACTAGCCTACATGATGTCCTGGTTAATGTATACTTATTTTTAATGAATAAATATTTATGATGAACTATTAGTGTTACTTTTTTTTAGATTAATGCATGTTTTATTTTTAGAGACAAATAGTTATACTTTTCATTATTTTATGGGCCTTAAGATATTTTAAAAGCATATTTTAGTACTTTAATCATCAAAGTTATTTTTTGGACATTCATTCCATGAGGTAATGGATGTATTAAAAAATTTCAAAGAACAAACCAAGAATGAAATTTTGTTTATAGAAATTTGTCAAGAATTACCCAACATTCTGAAAGTGATCAAAAAATATTATTGTCCTAATACCATAATTTTCATTGAGCTTATGGCCTTTTGAATCGTCACATATTTATAAATTTGTGTCCCTAAACTTTCCTTTGATCATTCACTTATTTTTTATTTATGAACTCAAACCCACACTATAAATATTTATGTTTTTTTTCCTTGTCCAGTATTCACACCCAACCCATGTTCTTCTATGTGGAAACTCGGTTATATGTTACTTTGGGAAACCATTATGGTTCCAAGTTTCCATTTTTAAGAGAAGATTTAGTATTCATTGTTATAATACAGTTTTATATGAATGAAACTTTAAAGTATTAATACTTTGATAACCCAGATGAATTTCGAGGGTGAAATTTATTTTAAGGGGGGTAGAATTTAATACTCTAAGATTTTGAGAATTATTTTTTAGAATTAATTTAACTTTTAGATATTTTTCATTTCACATGACACTATAAATAGTTCTATATATATATTTGTGTGTGTGTGTGTTAAAACACTAATTCAAACAATCCTTTCACATTCAATGTCAACTTTTCTTTCGCTACATGAAATACCAACTTGGCTTGCACTACAAGAAACACCGACTTGGCGTATGATGCATGCAACACTGAGTTTCTATTAAACATATTTATATATATATCCTAGAATGCACTAAAGGACTTCTTTTTTTATTGTTTTTTGATAACCCCCCTTTCAAGGGATGAGGGGGAACCCTTAAAAGTCCCGTAGGCTTAGAGATTACCTGACCCATAGGTCTTAGATAATTATACAGATTATAACTACATGGAACTGCTCCTCCCCAGCTTCTTCATCATGATGTCATCTCTCTACCTTCACTTGGCTTGTTTGACTAGGATCCCAGTGCAAGAACTAGCTAATACTGATGGAAATTCCATACCCTATCTTTCTAACAAATCTTTTTAGCTTCTACTTTGGTGAATTTTTCTGCTCGGAACCCTCATATGGAGTCTTCTTTGTATAGAGTATGTCTGGTCATTAAGCACAATTTTAAGAGTCTCGAAGGCCTTGAAGGGCCCGAGGCCCAAACCGGTGGCCCGAAATCCCAAACTGATGAATAGTTCTGGCTACTACAGTACCGACCAGTACCTGCTATAGTTCTACTATAGTAACCCAAAAATTATGTCTCTTCCCGGTTTGAACTTGGGTCTCTTGGACTCACTTGTCGAGTCCTCACCAAATGGGCTAAGGATCTTGTGCATCCATTATTTATATATATATATATATAATTAATAAAATAAGATAATTATAACCTAACCATTAAATGTATTTATTGTAATAGTAATATATTTTTTTCCAAATATTGGTTATAATTTTTTATATAAATAAAACATATTGATAACGAGTGATACGATTTTTGGTAAACTCCTTTTATATTAAAAACATTGTTTTTTTGAATAAACCACCTTTAATAATAAAATTAATTTTAGACAAATTTAGAAATTTAATTTGATAAAATAAATATAATTCTTGAAATCAGAACTTCAAAATTATCCAAGCATGAATTTTTGGGATTTTTCTGAGAAACTTTATTCTTGATGAATAGTGAAAAATACTGCTTTTTAGTTAAAAAATACCTTTTGTCTAATTATTTATTAACGCTAAATGATATTATAAATATGTTTTAAGGTCATAATAGTTAAATATTACATCTATTAAACCAATTTAATCCATTATAATCAATTCCACTTTGAAATGGAATATAAAAACTTAACAATCTTTTCACTACTGGAAATATGACCTTTACCAATGCTTCTATACCAACGGTTTGTAAAAACCATTGGTATAGGTTCCCTTTCCCAACGGTTTGGCTAAACCATTGGGAAACCCCACTTTGAGGCCACCTTTCCCAACGGTTTGGCCAAACCATTGGGAAAGCCCACATTTTGGCCACCTTTCCCAACGGTTTTCCAAAACCGTTGGGAAAGGTCCCCCACAAATCAACCTTCCCTCAGAATCAAAATCCAGAATCAAAGGATATATTCCAACAGTTGTCAAAACTGTTGGTATAGCCCTATACCAACAGTTTTGACAACCGTTGGTATATATCCTTTAATTTTTTATCATTTCTTCTTACCCATAACATTATATAAATCAAAATTTAAAATCATTATGAGAATACATATATATATTTATGTAATTATATTCACAAAAGTCATGTTAGGTTAGTGGTTAAGTCGCTGAATAATAAACTAGGGGTCCTGGGATCAAATCCCAGTGAATGTTTTTTTTAATGCATATACCAATGGTTCCATAACCGTTGGTATAGATTTTCATATTAATTATACCAACGGTTTCCAAAACCGTTGGGATAGGTCTATACCAACAGTTCTGGGAAAACCGTTGGTATAGACCTATCCCAACGGCTTACTTGGAAACAGTTCTCCAAACCGTTGGTATAGGCTATACCAATGGTTTGGAGGCCTATACCAACAGTTCCAAACCGTTGGTATAGGTTAGTTTTCCAGTAGTGTTTGAACATTTTTCTACTATAAAAACCCATTTTTCACCCCATCTACGAGATTGTCGTTAATCTTAATTTTCCTTATGTGATTATAATTTTAAAAATACTACATACAAGAATGTAATTAGGACGATATTTTTGGTCTAATAAGACCAACATAATTTTTTGACAAAAATTATTAGTGAATGCGATTAAAATTAATTACGATGATTAAGGTACGATTAAACTTAATGAGGGACTAAAATTTAATATTAAGGACCAAAATGACTTGTACACTTGTCCAAAATCCAATGGTTTCCAAAATTTGACAATTTACCCACTTTTTTCTAAATATATGTGTTTTGGGATATTATTAAATGGAAGTTCTCTATAAAAAGGACAAGGAAAAAGATAAAAAGGTAACTTTCCTAAACTTTATCATTTATAAAACTTTGAGACATTTACAAAACATCATATTTTCTGTTATATATATATATTTTTGAAATATATATGGTTTATTGTTTTAATAATAAATTTTCCATAATTTTTGGAGACGGTTTAGGTACTTAAAATTCTTAAGAAACTTCAATATAATGATTATTTAGTTAATAATTAACTAAAATAAATGAAACTATAAATATTAAAAATTAATTTAATTGATTTAAATATTGTCTTTATTTATTTTTTTATATTAATATGTCATGTTACACACCTGTAAACCTAATATATTTTAATTCCAACATAATATTGATATTTTAAAATTAACAATAAATAAATAATGTCAAAAATTAACATTATTGTTATTTTAATATAAATAAATCATATAAAATGATTAAAAATTGATAAAAATCCTATATTCATAAAAGTGACTTTTAAGTGTTAATATATATTAAATATGTTATATTAATTGAATAATTAGACTTTTATAATTAACATATTGACTCATATTATGTAAATATTTTGTTAAGATGGTCTGGGTTCAAGCAGTGTTTTAGCACGTCACATGGGATTGTTTTAAAATTACTTTACAAAAAAATGGGATTTTGATTTTATAAATTAGATATAATGTTAATAATTCATTTTATCTATGTTTTATAATAAATATCACTTTAATTTAGTATTAATTGTTAAATTAATTAGATTATAAAACTAGATGCTTTAATAAAAACAAAAATGATAAAATTGGGGAATCATAGAAGTTAAGGAACCAAATAATTAAAATGCACATATTTTTGTTTGTATGTGGTTTTTCTCGACCATTATTCTTCTTTACTCAATTATTTTTTCCTGTTTTTATAACTTTAGGTAAGATAGACCACCCATTATTGAATACCTTTTATAATTTACAAAAGTGCCACTCACCCTCCACTATAAAAAGGCAAGCACTCTACCCATTCATCACACCTCTAAAAACTTTTATATTAATCCAATACCTAAGAAATAAACTTCACAACAATCCTACCTTTGACCTTGAAGAATAAATTTGGTAATAAACCCTCTCAAGGAATCCTTTTGGCACAAACCAAAAGGAGTTACCCGATTAAGAGGTAACATCTTCTCTCAAGTGCATTTCCTTTATTTTCCTTCTCCACCCCCTACACTCTCTTTATTCCATTATTGTTTGAAAAAAAAAAGTATCCACCATATACTAGGATGTTTTTATGCAATGTTCTTTAACTATGTTTATACACACCTTCATCTAATAAATGTTGAACATATTGTTTCTATGTATGGTGATATACTACCTCATGAAGCGATGATTGTTCATTTCTCCTTTACCACCAATCATGGTGGCCATTATTATGGACAATTTATTTATATATTTATTATATTATATTTATTATTTTATTAATATTCTTTATTACTTTTACAACACAAATCTTTTTACCCTCTATTTGGTGTTAATACGATAGTCTCATTTGAGGAAGTGTCTCGTTCACACACCACATGGGATGTATTAAGGATAAGTTTAATAAAATTAAATGATTTATATGATGTATTAATGATACATTAATAATGATATATATACATATACATACATACCTATATATATATCATTTTTGTGTTCTTTCAATGTGGCAATTAAAAACGGAAACAACGTTCATACGTATGTATGACTTACCATCTCCATGAACAATGTATTCCATTTCATAATTATTTATGATATAAATTATTATAATATAAATATAATGGATATAAATTATATTTATATTATGATATAAATTATTGAATCATGATATAATTATAAGGACCAATGATATAACATATTAAGGAACATGCGAAGAACAAAGCAAATAAACCCCGAATTGAAACCTTGACATAGAATCGTTAACAAGCGGGGAATATAAAGTCATAATAAAAATATATATTTTAATATATATAAGAATATTATTGTGTAACATATTTATAATAAACTTATATTTATTATACAAAAAACTTGTACGAGTACGGAGAGATTCAAGACACAAGGTAAGGTGAATTTCATCTCACTTTTGATTTCTGTGAGATTCATGTTATGATCACCACTCTTTACTTTTGTGTTGTGTATGTACTTACTATTATTTAATTATATATATAATATACATAAATTTATGGGTATTCATGATTCCATTCTATTATCCTTCTTTTACGGGGTTTAACTTTCAAAAATTACCAAATCGGTAAAACAGTTTTGTCTCAATTTGCCTTCTTTGAGACTCATGTTTTGTTATGCACATAAACTCTTTTTTGAGGTGTATATACTTATATTTTAAATTTTTTATCATGAATATACTTATTTCATTATATCATAAGATTCATGTAATTTTTTTTCTTAGATGGAGAGTATGATCCCAAGTAACCAACTTATAAGAGATTATTGAGACCATCTTATCATTTTTCGAGATTATTTATGTTTATGATTATGTTGTTGAATATCTTAATAATATTCATGAGTTTCATTATCCTCTATTTATTTAATATATCATCATTTTTTAGTACCACTTTTCCACTATTTGGTACTTAATAAAAAATTTAATAAAATCGGATTGTCTCTCTCTCTTCGGTCAAAAATCCATTTTATTCAAAAACCATGTTTTCAAAAATGTTTTCAAAAGATCCTTGAAGATAATTTTCATATAAAATGATTTAAAAATGTGTTATTGTTTTCAAATCTTCCTTTATAAGTTTACAAATTTATTTTCAGAGAACAAGGTTTTCAAAAGGTTTTATGTTATAAAAATCATTTTTAATGAAGAAAGGATATTTTCCTCAAGAAATGTTTCTAAAATACCTTTAAAAATTATTTCACATATAAGATAACATACATTAGTGTTTATCATGACTTTATAGGGAAATTATTCAATTTTTACATTCATATTCATCCATTAATGGATTTGGATATGATGGCATGATGTTTATGAAGCCTGTTTCTCTTTCACGGGTTATATGCTTCTGAAAACTGCTTCTTTCCATGGGTTATGTTTAGGATTAAATGATTATAAAACCTATCTCTTTCTAAAGGTTATGATATGATTACATTTTTAGGATACCCATTTCATTTCATGGGTTATGGTATGTTTATTTATGATATTGTGGAACATGTATGTATGATTTCATTATGTGATCAGTGGGACCTATATATCCCTCCAATGCATTCGGTAAAGATTTATATATCATGAGATAATATTGGTATATAATGAGGTTTAATCAGTTCATTAATATAGGGTTTTAATGATAGTTACTGAGTTCAGTAATACAAATCTGGAATGAGGGTCACTCAGTTCCTTAATATAAGGTCGGAATGTGAGTTTCCAGGTTCAGTAAAGGACTTTTTCCACTAAGATGATCTTGGAATTGATGTCTTAGATACTATGGAAATTAGTATATGCTTATATACTTCCACAATTCCATGTCTTACTTTTATGTTATGCTTTCATGGATTATATCCTTTACTTACTTTTGATTCATGTCTTATGAACTGCCAAGATTTATGCCATGATTCATGTATATGATCTTATATTTTCATGATCATGTTCGCATACCCTTATTCCCATGTTTATGCTTACATGTATCCCTTGTTTACCCTTACTAAGAATTTTATCTCACCCCTTTGTATGTTACCTCCCACATGTTATGAAGATATTTATTGCATTTGATGTGTCTAAGAAGGGTGCTAGTCACGAAGAACCTAGTGGGAGATAATGTACTGGTGTTTATGTTTCCATGTTTCTGAAGTCATTATACCAATTACGGTCTTTGGGAGTATTTTTGTACAATGTTAAAGTATTTTTCAAATGTTATGTAATGTCTATGATTGAAAAGATATGGTTTCTTCATTGTAGCTAGTATGAAATTTTGTGGTGTTGTTCCTAGTGATACAGATGGTTATGGGAGAAAGTATTCATGGGTTTATTGTGGTGGTGTAGTTATGTGAGATGTTTTTGGATGTCTTTATTTGGGAGGTGATCGTGGATAGTGGTTTTGTTCAGTTATAATGAGATCCTTGTTAGATATCTCATAGAATGTTTTTTTGGATCCCACCCCCAACCCCACCCCACCCCACACCCCTTTTACCTTTTCTCTTTTCCCTTTTGAGTTTTTTTGTTATTCTGTAGGGAAAGAATGATTTGAGATGCATCTGATGTAATGATACAGACCTACTGACCCATTACTTTGAAATAATTCTGATGGTGGAGGTGTCTAGGGTAGGTTCCAAGGTAATTACATGGAAGAAGGTGTATGTAGATGGAAAATACATCTAGGGAGGTTTTGTATTTTGTAGCATGGGGTTGTGTCATAATGGTGGTCGTTGTGGAATAGAGAGGCTATCTATGGAATAGGGATCCTAATAGAGGACATTGGATTCCACTATTATATTTAGCATGGTTACACCATAGATTGGTACTACAGTGTATGGCATGGAGAAAATATGGTGTGGAGTATCTGGCTACAGTGTAATCAACCTGGATGAGGCATGGAGTCTAGGGGTGAGTTTTTTTTCTGGGGGGGGGGGGGGGGTTTGTCAATTTTGGTCTATTTTCATCATGGAGATGGGGATATAGTGTAGCATCTTCTTTACAATAGGGTTTTATGTTATAATTATATTAACTATTTCATGGTCCCTTATTATATTTTATTAGATTAATAGTGTGGAGATAACTGCATTCCATAGAGGGTGCTTTGACCAGCACTATTAAAGTATAGTAACATACCCTATGTGATGGTACTCCCCATTTTTATTAGTTCCACAGTGACATTGTTAGGGCTACATCATGGTCTTATATTTTTTAAGACACCCATAAATTATTAAAAACCCTCAAACCATACCTTTATTTACTTTTCTCTAATTTCTTGTGAAACCCAAGTGCATCTCAAGGATGTATTTTATCCCCCTTTTGGCTTCTTTCAACATCGATCTTGGGATATTAATCTGTGGAGGTTTTTGGTGAGTCTAATCTTTCTCATACCCTTGTTTTATCACTATTTCTTACCTAATACGGGTTTATTTCTAGGAATCGTTGTTTTTTATGGTGTTTTGGTAAGAAGGTGATATGGGGTGTTGTGTTCTAGTCTGATCATGGTGTTCTTCTTTGTTGTGGTGCTTGGTGGTTTTCCCCTCTTGTTCCAACCTTCACCAGTGGTTAGAAAATAACATTGATATAGAGGATCATTCATTTATCATCTAGTTATATCATAGAGGGGTAATTATCTTATTATATTTTAGGAAGATAGTATGCACCAGCCTAATGAAGATAATGAATTGGTTTTTTTTAATTGAAAGGGGAAGGGGAATTAAATCACATGAATTATATTTTTTATATTATTTGATATTGAATTTATATAGGCTTGATGCCTTGCTAAAAATCATGTTCATTGGGGGTTTTCTTTTCATTTTAGTTGATGTTTTGTGTAACCCTGTTGGGTGACTATTTTTATCACCTAAAATAGAATTTTATAACCACTTATATCTAGATAAAGAATTGTTTGTGAAAGGAACTATGGCTTGTGTTAGAATTTCCTTAAAATAAAGAATTGGAATGTGGTGATTGTCCTTTATAAATATGAAAATGGTTCATGAATATATGATATTAATGATGTGTGGTTGTGACTTGGTGGAATGTTATGTGAATTGTGTGATGAGATGTGGTTGGTATGTGGTTGTTGTTATGAGAAGTGCAAATGATGTGTGTTGATGATGTGTGGTGTGGATGTGACAAGATATGGTAATGGTATGCGGTGGTTGTGATGAGGAGGTGTTTGTGGTTGTGAAATGGTGGAAGTGTGGGGATGGTTGGCATGAGAATGATGGTTTTTTGTGATGTGTTTTTTGTGCTAGTTTTCTGGGTAGTAATGGAATAATTGTTAATAATAAATTTAACTGGAATGGGCTAGTTTGGCATGGGTTGGAATAGATAATATAAGAATGAAATAAAATGGGAAGTGTGGTTCAAATTGGTTATTTATTATATATGAAATGAATGGGATTAATGAATGAAATAGTTGGAAAGTGCGGAATATAGAAAATGGATTAGTTTTTAAATGAATTTTGTAATGTTGCTTATTACGTTTTGCTTGTGGTATGGTGTTGTGCATTTAGCAGTGGAAGTGAAAGTGATGGTCATTATAAGTCTGGTGGTGATGTTGTGAGTTTCATGGTACTCTTATGGTATACCCATAGGTTGGGATTTTATGTGGATATATAAATGTATAAATTGTATTCACTTTTTTATTTTATACACACCCCACCTATGTCGAGTACCATTCGCTGATAGCAATATTATTTGGTGGTATTTTTTTCAAACATCTTGATAGTGAAGATAGATGGATGGCTACCTGTTCTTCCCCACTCTATTGTCTAGGTGACATTGAAATGCACGATCTATGATGTTCATAAGTCAAAATTGTATCGTGGTGATGGTTTGATGAGATGGCTTATGGTGGGGGTTGTTTATGGTAGGAGGAGGGCATGAGGTTTATATCATTCTTGTTCATAATACCCTAATGTTCAGGTTATGGATGTGGTTGATATGTGATGTGATAATATGTGATGGACCAGGTTTCTTTAGGTGAGATATGATGTGATGTGATGTGATGTGATGTGATAGACCAAGTGTCTTCAAGTGATAAGTGATGTGATGTCCCAAGTGTCTTCAAGTGAGATGTGATGTGATGTGATGGTCTAGGTGTCTTTGGGAAAGAAGTGTTGTGATATCCCTAGTGTCTTTGGATGAGATGTGATGTGATGTCCAGTTACATGTGAGTTTCTTGGCATGATGTGATGTTTATAAGAGATTATAGTGTCTGAATGTGTAAAATTGGGGTGTGAGAGTGGCAAAGATGTATAGAAATTAGTTTAGTATACCTTTGATCGATATGCTTCTTATTTTGTTATTATGCTTGGATGCAGTATTTGGTGAGTGTTCCATTGTGAGGATGTGATTAGTTAGCTAATCTATTTAGTCTATGACGATTTTTCTATTTTCTCACTAGTATATTGGTATTCTTCTTTCACATGTACAAGAGATACTTTAGGTATCCTATTGAGTATACTTGTATGCTCACCCCACATATATAAAAACTATTTTTAGTTTTCCATGAGGATGGTGGAAAATGTTGTACATTACTATCTTGGACCTTTGGATCTAAATCTATGCCAATTCCTTATATTTTCTTTTGCATATTAACTTTTAGATTCCTTGTATTTTTTTACATTACTCATGCAATGTGTGATGGTTTTGGTTACTTTATTTTATATTATGTCATGGAGTTGATTGATCATTGATAGGATAACACCTTATCCTGTATTTTTATATAGTGTAATTTCTTTCACATGTGATATTTTCATACCCATGATGTTAGTCTCCAACCTAGGGTTGACTGGACACTGTATGTGGGACTCATGGTTTCATTATCCTTCTTTATTAATTAACATCCTGGAAGGGTACCTTTTGAGGGAGGGGGTCATGATAAGTATTGTATTACTTATTGTATTAATTAATATAGTAATAAAAATATTTCACCTAAATTGGGCCTATGGGCCATATATTTGGGAATTTGGGCCACTGAGCCATCGTGACACAAAATCCCTTCAGTACATATAACCTTTAATCCACCATCAACCTTTTGGGTAAGGAATTCCAAACTATTAATCGGCTTCTAGGACATAGGTCCTTTGGGCCATGAAGCAATCAGTTAAAACCACACAGGATCATGACCTAGAGAAGGAATTAGAGAATGTATTAGCCACCAAAGATTAGATAACTATATTGGGAATGAAGACAGGGATATTTACGCCATTGGGACTGAAGACCATGCATCTCTACACTAGTAAATGCTAGCCGATTAGCCATGTGAGGTTGGGATCTATGTGTTACCAATGAAGTGGATATTAGGGAGGGGTGATTCTAGTATAGTCCAGTCATTGGCCCTTCAATTCATGTACTGAGCCTTGTGCCATCAAGCCTCTAGTTCATGATATTCTCTGGGTCTTCGATTCATGTAAGGGTTATATCTCAATCTAATCTAAAAACATAGATTATCAAAAAAATGGAATTTTCAATATTAACTCATATTAATTATTTTCTTTAAAAAGGTAATCACTTTTAATGATTTGCCATATTATATTTTTTATAGCTTTATTGATAATGTTATTCTAATATGTTGTTGTTTATTTACATTAGGTGTAGCCTGTAACATAATTTTTCAAACATAACACTAATTTTACTAAGTTTATAATTATAAGTAATTACACTTCTAAAAGTAATGATATTTTATGGGTTTATTATTTTCAAGGATTATATAAAGTATAAAAACCATTAAAATTCAATATCATACTTTTTCACTAGTCACCAAAGGTTTTGGTGCCCTATAAACTCACAAAAATTCTATTAGTGAAATTTCACTATAAAAAACCTCTCATGGAATAGAGAATAAAACTATATACATGAAAACCTTCCATTATCTCTCTCTAAATATAATTCATCTGCCAATTGCATGGCCCATTTAGAAATTTTAAAAAATCCAAAAATGCATATAAATATTTAAGAGCTATAATCTATTTAAACATTATTCAGCTAGTTTTAATACAAATTTTCATATCTCAAGAACTCTCTCTGCCATCTATGGTTATGTAGAATATCTTTTGAAAATCATGGATGGATTTAGTCACCAACACTTCTCCTTTAATGAACCCTCTATTAAAATCATATGAAACTCATTGTATAATAGAAAGAAAGGGTAGATCAAAAAGTTCATTGGTCCTCAGATATGTCTCCCCCATCTGTGGTCCATCCTTTATTGAAGGTTGTGGCTAAGTCATTACCCAATAATAGAATAGTAACCCATAATATTACCTTTAAAATAATATAACATTAACCATTTCATAAAAATAATAAAAAACAATATTTCTCCATGTCCCCAACCTAAGGTTTACTAATATATATTTAAATTAGATAAGATAACTTTATACTCAAGATCAATCAATTAAATCTATAATTAATACTCATATTATCTTGTCATCCACTAAACTCATGTCATGAAAAGCCTTATCATATTAGTATTATGATTAAAAATTTTATGCATATTATTTTCCTAACAATTACATTTATATTCATGTAAATCCACATTCCCAGACAAACACTTGATAACATGTCACCCTTGCATAATTATTTTAGAATAAAAATATATCATTCCTAACATTTATAAAACACCTATGTACTTGGGAGAACACCTCCCTCTTGGGATAGCTTCATGAAACAATGCTTTCCTCTAGTAGATTAATAAAATTCTCCACTGAACTACTAACATACTTGACTCTCACAACTCATAATCATGCCTCATAAACACTATACTCTCTGCCTAATCAAAGGACCTTATATCCTCTATTAGTCAGATGTCATAAGGTAATACTTGATGCTTGAATATCACATGTCCCAAAGTATATCTCACATAATCACCCTTCATAGGGATTTAACCAACATCGAGGTTTCACATACCCATACTATTAATGAAATCATGATGAAGAAATATGTATTAAGAATATTATCATAGATTAGAGAAGTAGAAATAGGCACACATTCCACTAATCAGTTATCGTACTTGAAAATTCCCCAAAAGAACTGCATATAACTACCACAACCATTTAAGAAAACTTAATCAAAGGTTATTAGAAACCCAAGTCATTCCCATTCCAATCCTAACAACTCTTAAGGTTCAGTACATAATACTCATATATCTAAAATTATCATACATCAAATGATAATGACTAATAAATTTGGTATTGTTACAACCATAGGACGAAACAAAAACTAAGAGTGGGGTGAATTTAGGATTGAATTTTTTCCCTCCACTAAAAATGAATCATGTTATTATGATGAAATTAAGGCATTGAACATTTCAAGACCAATAACACATAAGATGTATAAAAAATGAAAAGTAAATGTAGTGACATAATGATTTTTATTCAGTTCAACACTAAAGGGTACATTATAAAAGTTTATATATGGAAATGGGCCACTATATCACTACTCACTTTAATTGATTATAACAATTTAGGTGAAGCTTAATACTAGTACAAAGTCTATTTTCAGTTTCTCCCTATCTAGGCACTTCTTTAAAGAAAAGTATGAAATAACATATGAAACAGTGTTATACCTTAATGTATGTAAAAAAATAATCAATACACCAACAAGAATTAGTGC
Source organism: Viscum album (assembly GCA_963277665.1). NCBI lineage: Eukaryota > Viridiplantae > Streptophyta > Magnoliopsida > Santalales > Viscaceae > Viscum > Viscum album. Next base: position 1,384,678,336 of record OY728164.1, read on the forward strand.
TTTCTTTATATATCTACCATCTGATCAATTTTAGATATTCAATGATTACAAAAAAACTCTCTACAAAACTCATCGTAAAATATCTTAATGTGAAACAATGTTCTCTGACAACTTATCTATATCTTCCTATTTTAATTTCTTTGATTTTATCTCCAAATATTATCCTCCATCAAATACAAAATTTCACCATCATATAGTACTTCAAAACCATCCCATATGATTGAACTAGACCCATAAATGGGCCATATGGGACCAAAAATGGGCTTTTGGGCCTATTATTAGGGTTTTCAAACCCCTAGGCCTTTGAGCCATATGCATGGACCACATAGCCTTGGGACTTTGGGATATGTAATGGTTATCCATCTACCCATCCAGAAAGTGGTATTTGATTTCATAATAAAATTAGACTTTGGAGCCAACTTTTAAAATATATCTATATATACTTTTTCCTAAGATGAAACTTCATTTCCATTACATCATCTGATTCTGGTGTGATGATCTAGCCATAAAGTATTATTTAAAAAACATATTCTCCTTTAAACCTTATAAGTCACTAATTATGAAATTATTATTTGTTATCATATCATTAAATTTAATCCACATTAAATTTAAAAACCTGAACAAATATCATAGCATGACCAGACGTATTGTGGCATGATTTTTGACTTCTCTACAAAGTTAACTCAAAAACTTTTAATACTTTCATTACACTTCTCCAAGTCATCATCATAGTCATAATGTAATCATTAAACCCTAATTTAATTAAACACAAACAATTTTATAATTTCTTTTCCAAAATCCTCATTAATAGCTTTGATTCAAATACTCTAAATAAATTCCAACATTCTCAATGATTTATGTTCCAACATACTTACACTTTGAGTTTGTTGGAAATATTAAGTATAATGAATAGATAAATTATCACTTTGTTTTTATGTGAGTAATTCTTAGTATAGAAAACAAGATATCAAGAGATAATTATATGCTTTATTACATACCTTTAATATTTAATTCTAATTAACCAGTCATGGATTACTAGATTTTTAAAACGCCTATGTATTCATTAATTTCATGATGTTAATAACCATAGATTGTATCTCCCCTTACTATTGTTCCATGTACTCCCCCTCAATATTATTTTTCCCCCCCTTTATATAATCATTATACTTCAATTTTCAATATCATCATGATTTGATTTAACTTTTTGAGTACCAAAACTCAAATTCTAATAACTTCATCACTTCTAAAATTTCACTACAAAATCTATGATTTCATTAATTTCTCAATTTAAAACCAATTATATTCATTTGAAAATAAAACCAATGATTAAAAACTAATAAGATTTAATATTTAGGTTAACAATTAAACACACATGTAGAAAGGGGATTTTTCTAAACCTACTCAAATCAAGGAAAGTTTTTAAACATTGAGATTCAACTAATTCTTATAAAACATTGATGTATCCAATGTTTTAGTAAAATTTTAAACTAGATTTTGATGTGTTCTAATGTTATCCACTTTTATAATTCCTTTTCATACCTTTTTATTGATAAAATGATAATGTGTTTAAATATTCTTAATTCAAGAGTGTTTTGTTGAGTTTTTTGTTAACTCAATTTCACTTTTTCACAATAAATCACCATAGATACTCCCACCTATAAACCAATATTTTCCCATTTTTTGTTTCATCTAAATAAATTTTGTACATGATTTTTTAAATGAAATATATTCTAATTAATCTATGATAATGATTATAATTTCTTACTTATTACTATTCAAACCAATACATTTTTTCTAACAAATAAAGGTCCTCTGATTATGGATTTTTTTCCATGATGTCACTAGACCAATCTATATTTGAATATTCTAATAAATATTTATTTTTTTCTATATTAAATATAAATCAATAATCAAGGATACCTTGTTCATAACATATAATTCTTTCTAAATCAGGGAGATTTTCTTCTTTTGGATTACTTTGAAACCTTATATTCAAATATGTTATATAAACAATGTTTAGACTTTTTATTATTTGGAAAAAACATCCAATAATTCTTAAATATAAATATTCATCTCAAAAAAATTCAACATCATTTTCCTAAGTTTATTTTCAACCATGAATAAGGTTGAAATCATATATAAATCATGCATATAAAAAATCTTTAGAAAAAATTTGTGAGATTTTCCTAAGAAATAAATGTATACTCCTTTGTTTGATTAACTAGTAGCATGAGAAAATAAGTAAGATAATCAATAAAGAAAATTTAAAATATGATCACAATAATTTAATAAATTTCTCCAGTTATTATAGGATTCTTTTAACAAATATGATACCATAAACATAGTAGAATGAAAAAAATCTCTTCCGTTGATGATTTTAAATAATGGTTCTAATCAACACGTCTTATTCTGAATTTTATCTTCCTCGAGTAAGATTCCAAAATAGTATACAATGATTATGGTTTCTATTTCATGCTATATAAAGATTCCTTAAAATAAAATACCTTTACTTCCTTATATATAATTCCAAAATGTAACACCCCAAGCTTCCACGGTATGTTTCCCTCTGAATAATGCAGTTGCTTACGTTGTACACAACTTGGAATTTTAACACACCACAACCAATCGAACTAGCCGTTATGTATGGTAATACCCACTTTTTTAAATTTTATAATTTTCTTTCAATATGGAATTCATTTTTGAATTCGGAATATTGAAATTATATTAGGGTGAATTTTTGGTATCTTTCTAAAAACATTCAATTTTTGATGAATAATAAAACAAATACGTTATTCTTTAAAACTGACTTTTTATTTAAGTAATTAGTTATATTATTTTAATTTATTTTAGGTAAAAATAGATACATAATACCTATATATGTTCAATTTAATTCATTGGAGTCGTTTTATAATAATTTTAGATATATAGAATTTTATTGAACTTTTTACCGTCTTTTAACCACCTTCTAGGAGCATTTACAAATTTGAATAAAAATTAACTTTACCACTCCTCTGAGTTGAATTTCAAAAATCTAAGAGACACAGTTGACATTAGTAAGTAAAATACAGTTCAATAAGATGAAAATATTTTTTGGTGAATGGTAACTTTTGACTTTTATTTACCACGGTTAAAAGTAAATAGGGTAATTAAGGGTAAAAATGATATTATAATTACCCTAACAAATGTCCTAATTATATTGGATAAGTTTAATTCAACAAATAAACCTTAGGAATAAAATATGATCCTTTTGGTCCACTTGGATTAGATTAATACATTTATTATTATTTTATTTAAAGAAGAGTTAAAAGAGTTAAATTCAAAGATTAATAACTAAACCATTTTTAACATAGGGTTACACCCAATATAAATTTGACTATAAATATTCATTAGAAATATAAAACGATTTCCTACATAATGGTATTTTATTTATAATTTTTAGACAGTAAATAATTTAATTTATTCATGACACAATGATGATGCAGTAATTACCTTATTAATGAAATATTAAAATAATTGATATTATAAATATCCAAATAAATGTAAATTGAGACTTATGATGAATTAAACAAATTTTATATGTTAATATTACATTTTAGGGTTGATTAAATAAATTTCATTCGATGTGATAAAGTTTTTATGGATTTCAAAAAAATCAAATACTAAATAGTGTCAAAATTCACATAATAGAGTCTTTAAAACAAATACTATATTATTAATTGATATAAAATTCCTAAAAATCTATAGTTTATAAAAAGGACTTATATAAGGTTATATATATCAATAATTAACCACTTGGGGTTCTCTTGGCAGTTTATAGTAATTTTATTAACTATATAATATAAAAATACATAAAGACAAGGTAAATGTAAAACTATTTAACTAAGAGTTAAATATAAAAGATAAGGTTAATATGGTGACCTAAACCTGTATAAAGCCTGTTGTTTGAGATTTTTTGACCCATCCCCACCTTTGCCTTGAAATCAATCATTTTTTATCCATTATAAACCGAAAATGATTTTATTTTAAAATAATATTTCATGGTTTTCTTAAAGTGACCCTCACCTCTCTTATAAAAGGGTACTTCCCCATATCTTAATTTCACAAATCCAAAGCCATTTAGCTCGACCAAAACCTACCCAAATACCTTTCCAACTTCCCTCAATTCATCTTATAGTCCTTACTTTGATCATAAATCCAACCTAAAGATCCCTTTTGATCAAATCAAAAGGAAACACTAGAAGAAGAAGTAATAATTTCACCACCCTCTTTCATGTTATTTTCTTCTTCCACTTCCACTTTATTTTTTGTTTCCATACCAAAATAATAAATCCAGTACCTTATACAAACAGTGATGTTATTATAAATATGTTACAACCATATTCTTTATTTTATTTATCCTATAAATGACAGTCACCATACGTGCGTACGTATGGCTTATCGTCTCCATGTGGTGGTGTAGTTTGTTATTCAAACACTTAATTATTTGGATGGGTATAATAATGAGTATAACTGATTTAAATAAAAAATATAACATTTTCATGATTCTTTATATATGATATACCATCCAATTACATACGATTTTACCATCAATATAATGATATTGTCGCTCATGCGTACGTACGGATTACCGTCTCCACGAACGCGATAAGATTCATTCCCCATCATAATCATTCAAGAATAATTTTCATTTTATGATTAAAAATAACTTTTATGAAAATAATATTATTCTTTATATGAATAAAATAAATCATATACATAACAAATAGGGCTTACGTAACCAAGCATATAAAGGAAAATGAATTAGTTAACAGCCGAAACGATGATAGTACAGAAATATTATTAACAAAAAAATATTAGAGGATCATATATGATATCATATTTATATATATAGTTCTTGTATAATTTGATAACAATGTTTTAACTATTATACAGGAGTTTAAAATACCATCGACTAAGGAAAGGTATAAGGTAAGGGTTAATTTTACAATCTCTTTACATATCTGAGGTTGTTAATATGTAAGTATCTACTAGGACCTCTTTATCATCCACATCCATGTTTTCTAAAAAATGTAATTCAAAAAAAATACTATTTACTAGACTATGTGTTAAATTAATTTATACCCTTATTTGACCATATATGTTTTTAAAGTATTCTTCCCTTCGTTTTCCAGACAATGTACTTTATGACCATTTCGACAAAATTGAGGTAAGAATGTCTTTTTTTAACTTATATGGTCGGTGCAGCTATTTTACTCTGTTATAACATCATTGAATCTTCCCATACGAGCTTAAAATAATATTTTCAAAATAAATGTTTTTTTTATAATTATATGACTTTTAAATTATTTCCAAATAGAAAGAGATATTTCTCTAAAAAAAGTTTTGATTTCATCTATGTCAACATCCTTTAATGAATTTTAAGCTTGTTTAAAGTTGATTTATTATGATACAAATATTCCATATTGTATTGAAGTTTTTGTGATATGTTTGACTATGGATGTGTTATTTTTACACCATTCATGGTTTATGGATAAATTATTTACATTTCGTATGCTAGTTTTAATACGAATGTTTATGTTATGTTTAAACCTTTTCATATGAGGAATGCATTGTACATAGTAAGTGACGGTTGGATCCTACTATAGCTCCTTGATTCATCAGTAGGTCTCATGAGACAAACTAGTGTCTTGGAATAAGGCCTTGACAAAATCTTATTTATTGTCTTGGAATAAGGACTTGAATGTGTGGTTATGAAGTCTGACATTATTCATTCTATCATTATGAAATTAGTTATTGATATTGCATGTGATTATTCAACTAGTAGAATATCCATGTGAATAAGTAAATGGAATTATTTGATTTATATTGGCCATATTATGTAGAATATTATGTTTAAAAAGATTATGTTTTATTATTATACATTGCCTTAAATTTTTATGCCTATTTATGAAAAGTTTTGTTGTATTGTTATCCTTACTGAGCATCTGATCTCACCCCTTTCTATGTTTTTTTTCCTGGATGTGAGGAAGTATATTATGACGGACCTACAGGGATAATCTAATGGAAATGAGTGTGTTCAAAGGATACAATGTTGTTGTTTTTGTTTTTCATTTTATAATGTAATGTAAAACATATGAATGTATCTTGTACTTCCAAGGCTACTAAACTGATCGGTTTTTCGGGACATGATTCCTTGTATCATGCCAATGTTATGTAATAATGCACTGACTCTGGATAACTGGGGTCAGGGAATTACAGTTGTTTTCATAAGGAGGTTAATAAAAACTTTGGAAACTAGATTTAGATAAACTCTGATTAGATCACATTACCCTAAGATAGAATTTGAGGATTAGTATAGAAGAACTTCTTTGAATTTTGGTAATGTGGAGATATTGTGTATTTTCCAAGAAATACATCCCTGTCTAGATATGAGTAGGTAGAGGCAGCTCTAGCATAGAAGTACCTAGAAGTGAAAACTCTAACAAGGAGTTTCGAGCTTGACCCGAGGTATCCTGGTACACGACAATGGGCCTTGCTGCACTCTTGGTTATGAAACTCCTGAGGGATATGCTTAGGATAATTTACATTTTCTATACAAACCATTATGAAGGATTTATGAGTATATACCTCCTCAAAGAAAACTTTTTTTATGATTATGGATTATATCCATAAACTATTCAATTTTTTTATGTTTTTTACAAGTTTGGAATTGTGTATTGTGATTCATAAACTAATCTATTTTATGTTATTGTTTAGAAATGGCACCTCGTGGAAGGAATGGAAACCATATCAACGCAAATAATCCATTTAGGTATTTCCCTACTACTCAAGATAATTATAGTGGATCTGGTGATGAAACTATTTCTAATCAGCTTATCACCATACTGGGACAACTCACTTAGGTTAGGAATAATAACCTTACCCATATGGAGCACTCTGATCGACAACACAGAGGATCAATGATAGACCACTTCATGAGGAAAAAATTACAAACATTCAATGAAAGTACAAATCCATTGGTAGCTGAGCAATGGATAAGTTCCTTAGAAAAAATATTTCATGCTTTGGGGAGTAGTGAAAGGGAAAAAGTTGTCATGGAAGTTTATCGCCTCACAGGAGATGCAGATGAATGGTGGTCATTAATCCAAAACACAAAGGAAAATGAAGAAGTATAAAACATGAAATGGAAGGAGTTTAAAGATATTTTATTAGAAAAATACTTTCCTCGTGACCATCGAGCAGATATGGAAAGACAATTTTTGAGTCTGAGGCAAAAGGAGGATGAGAATATCGCAAAGTATGAGGCTAACATTACAAGGATAGAAATGCATGAATAATATTATATACGTAACCCAAGGAGTAAGGTCGATCAATAATTTGATGGGTTAAAACCATTTGTTCATCAAGCATTAGTCTCACAATCCTTCTCATCATATGAAGATATTGTCTCATGCGCTATCAAGACAGAAAAGGAATTCTCTAAGTCTTACGACTTTAAAGTAAAGCAAGAGAAGAAGAGATCTGTTGAACACTCTGGAAATGGAAATAAGGGTAAGAAGGGAAAATTTAAATATACATCCTATAGTTAATGTGGGAAGAAACACCCCAGTACTTTTATGAAGGGAATAGGAGTCTGTTACAAGTGTGGTGAAAAGGCCACCAAGCTCGTGATTGTAAGGGAAAGAAAGAGGTTTTCAATGTTAAATGCTACAATTGTATAGAAAATGGGATTTATGCAAATGAATGTCCTAAGTACCAAGGGAACTTACATCAGAAAATGCCAAGGGAGAAAGGACAAGCTTATGCAATCACTAAGGCTTAGGTTAAAGCTCCAAAAGATGTGGTGGCAGGTAATTTAATGGTTTCCTCAAGTTTAGCCAATGCTTTATTTGATTCTGGATCATCACATTGTTTTATATCTTCCTAGTTTGCTAAGAAAATTAGATACTTTAAATTTGACTTAACAAGGGAGTTGTTAGTCAAAACTCCTAAGGGAAGTATCATTGCAACAAAGTTTTGTGAATTAGTTCCCATTATGGCATATAAATGTTCTTTATCCGCTGATATCATCATCATACCCATGATTGAATTTGATATAATCCTCAGTATGGATTGGATTTCGAACCATGATGCAAAAATTTATTATTAGAAGAAGGAGGTTACAATTTTTGACGATAATAAGGAGTACCTTATTTGTAGAGCGGAAACATCACCATCTGATTATTATCTAGATCCACCCCTATTAGCTCTACTAAATTCAATTATAGGGGAGGAAGAAAATTAAATAACTATGGGTGATAAAAGTAATGTTAAAATATAGTACATACCTATTGTGCAAGAATATATTGATGTGTTTCCAAAAGATTTACCTAGACATCCTCCAGAACAAGAAATTGAGTTTTCCATTGATTTAATTCCTAGTTCAAGGCCCATATCGGGGACCACTTATAGAATGTCTACTGTGGAATTAGTGTAACTAAAGAAATAACTAGAGTAATTGAGTAATATAATAATTATTCACCATAGTGTTTCTCTATAGGGAGCCCTTATCCTATTTGTTAAAAAGAAAGACGGATCTATGAGGTTGTGCATTGACTAGAGGGGGATCAATGCTATAAGAATAAAGAACAAGTATCTCATACCTAGCATTGATGATTTATTTGACCAACTTCATGGAGATCAATATTTTTCAAAGATTTCCCTTTGATCTAGATATCGTCAGTTGTGTTTGAAGAAGGAAGACATTCCGAAAACAGCATTTCGAACTAGATATGGGCATTATGATTTTACAGTAAGGACTTTTGGATTGACGAATGCACCCTTTTTCTTCATGGATATAATGAATAGAGTTTTCAAGGAATATCTTGATGAATTTGTAGTGGTATTTATTGATGATATCTTGGTATACTCAAATAGCTATGAAGATCGTGAAAATCACTTGCGCACTATTCTGAAAACCATCAGAAGATATTTCTTTTCTTGCCCATATTGTCTCTAAAGATGGAATCTTTGTTGATCCTTCAAAGACCAAGGTAATCCAAGAATGGTCAGCACCGATGAGTATAACTGAGGTGTGTGATTTTATTGGTTTAGCAGGTTATTATAAACATTTTGTCCAGAATTTTTCCCGGTTGGCTAACCCATTAACCAATATCATACGTAAAGGGGTTAAATTTGTTTGTACAAAAGAGTGTGAAGAATGTTTTGAATAACTGAAGAGAATATTACTCAATGGTCCTATCATGACTCTACCATCAGGGAATTATGGTTTTGTTATTTATAGTGATGCTTTAAAGAAAGGACTTGGTTATGTCCTTATGCAGAATGATAGAGTTATTGCCTATGCATCACGATAGCTAAAAATTCATGAGAAAAACTATCCCACTCATGATCTTGAGTTAGCAGCTCTAATCTTTGCTCTGAAGATATAGAGACACTATCTCTATAGTGTAAATTGTGATATTTATACTGATCACAAGAGTTTGAATTATATTTTCTTACAAAAAAGAACTAAACATGAGGCAAAGGAGATGGCTTGAACTACTCAAGGATTATGATTTCACTATACACTACCACCCGAGGAAGGAAAATAAGGTGGGAGATTCTTTGAGCAGAAAGGATCATAGAGTTTTGAACAAGATGAGATTTGAAAGGGATCATATTTTCATGGATCTAGTAAATATGGATATGGGAATAACCATGGAAGGTGAAACATCAATACTTTTTCAAATGGTTACCAAACCATCTTTACTAGAAAGGATAAAAGTTCTTAGACTGATGATGAGGAGTTTCAAAATAATATTAAATCTATAAATGATGGGATATTGAGTGACTTTGTATATTAAGATGGAATTTTGAAATTTGAGAAGAGATTTTGTGCTCCCAATATACCTGATCTAAAAAAGAGAATTGTTGGATGATGCTCACAACTCCAATTTCTCTATACACCCTGGGAGCACCAAGATGTATAGAGATTAGAGGAAACATTTTTTGTGGGACAACATGAAGAGAGAGATTTCTGATTATGTGTTAAGATGTATGGTTTTTCAACAAGTGAAAGATGGAAAACAACATCCTAGAGGAGTCATGCAACCTTTTCCCATACCTGAGTGGAAATGAGATGATATTACGATGGACTTTTTCATGGGACTACTAAAGACTCCTAGAAGGAATGATACAATATGGGTCATTTTTGATCATCTTACCAAGTCAGCACATTTTCTTGCTATAGGAGAAGATTTACCACTTAAATTTCTAGCAAGACTATATATTAATGAAGTTGTAAGACTTCATAGAGTACCCCTATCGATTGTTTCTGATCGTGATCCCTGTTTTACATCAAGATTCTGGAAAAGTCTGCAGAAGGCCCTGGATACTGAACTTTGTTTGAGCACTTCCTACCACTCTCAAATCAATGGACAGTCAGAACGGACTATTCAAACCAAGGAAGACATGTTGAGATCTTTCTCACTTTACTTCCAACATATGTGGGATCAATATTTACCTCTGGAAGAATTTTCTAATAAAAATAGCTTCCATTCAAGTATTTAGATGGAACCATATGAAGAATTATATGAAAAGAGATGTCACACACCAACTTGTTGGGATGATGTTGGTGAAAGAAAACTTGTAGGTCCAGAACATGTTGAGGAAACAATGGAAAAGGTGAATATTATCCAAACCCACATCAAAGTATCCCAAAGTAGGCAAAAGAGCTATGTCGATAACCGAAGGAAAGATTTGGAATTTCAAGTAGGAGACCATGTTTTCTTGAAGGTATCTCCATGTAAGGTTGTTATATATTTCGGTAAAAAGGGTAAATTTATTTCTAGTTACATTATACCTTTTGAAATTCTAGAATGAATTGGAGTTGTAGATTATCTTTTGGCAATACCTCCAAGTCTCTCAAAAGTTCATGATGTGTTTCGCGTATCACTGTTGAGAAAATACATGCCTCACTCAACGCATGTACTCATCTATGAATAATTAGAACTGGAACCTGATCTGTCTTATTGTGAATAGCCTATAATAATTCTAGATACCAGAGAACAAGTGTTGAGAAACCGGACGACTTGTCTGGTGAAAGTTCTATGGGGAAATTATAATATAGAAGAGGCAACTTGGGAACCCGAGGAACTTATGATGAAGAGCCACCCGAATATTTTTATGCACTAATATTATAGAAATTTCGAGGATGTAATTATTTTATAGAGGGGAATATGTAACACCCCATGATTTCATGGTATGTTTCCCTATGAATAATACAGTAGCTTTAGTTGTACGCAACTTAAATTTTTAACACACCACGACCAATTGAACTAGCCATTATGAATAGTACTACCCACTTTTTGAAATTTTATAAATTTTATTTTTCAATATGGACTTTATTTTTGAATTTGGAATATCAAAATTATCTTAGGGTGAATTTTTGGTATTTTTCAGAAAACATTCAATTTTTGATGAATAGTGAAAAACACTGTGTTATTATTTAAAACTGACTTTTTATTTAAGTAATTAGTTATTTTATTTTAATTTATTTTAGGTCAAAATAGATACATAATACCTATATATTTTCAATGTAATTCATTGTATTTAATTTATAATAATTTTATATATATATAATTTTATTGAACTTTTTACCGTCTTTTACCCACCTTCTAAAAGCATTTACAAATTTTCATAAAACTTAATTTTAATGCTTATGTGAGCTGAATTTAAAAAATCCAAGAGACATGGTTAACATGAGTAAGTAAAATTTGGTTTAATAAGATGAAAATAATTTTTTGGTGAATAGTAACTTTTGACTTTTATTTACCATGGTTAAAAGTAAATAGGGTAATTAAGTGTAAAAATGATATTATAATTACCCTAAAACATGTCATGATTTTATTGGATAAGTTTAATTAAATAAAAATAAACCTTAGGAATAAAATATGATTCTTTTGGTCCACTTGGATTAGATTAGGACATTTATTATTATTTTTTTTAAGAAGAGTTAAAAGTGTTAAATTCAAAGTTTAATAACTAAACCATTTTTAATTTAAAGTTACAAACAATATAAATTTGACTATAAATATTCATTAGAAATATAAAAATATTTCCTAGATAATTTTATTTTATTTATAATTTTTAGACATTAAATAATTTAATTTATTTATGACACAATGATGATGCAGTAATTACCTTATTAATGAAATATTAAAATAATTGATATTATAAATATCCAAATAAATGTAAATTGAGACTTTTGATTAATTACACTAATTTTCTCGGTTAATATGAAATTTTAGGTTTGATTAAATAAATTTTATTCAAAGTGATAACGTTTTTATGGATTTCAAAAAAAAACAAATACTAAATAGTGTCAAAATGGACATAATTGAGTTTTTAAAACAAATACTATATTATTAATTGATATAATATTCCTAAAAATATAAGGTTCAGCCAAAGGACTTAGATAAGTTTATATATATCAATAATGAACCACTTGGGGTTATCTTGGCAGTTTATATTAGATTTATTAACCATATAATATAAAAATACAAAGAGACATGGTAAATGTCAAACTATTTAACTAAGAGTTAAATCTAAAAGACAAAGTTAATATGGTGACATAAACCTGTATAAAATCTATTGGTTTTGATTTTTTCGACCCATCATCACCTTATCCTCTAAATAAATCATTTTGGAACCATTATAAACCGAAATTATTTTATTTTAAAATATTATTTCATGCTTTTCCTAAAGTGACCCTCACCTCTCTTAAAAAAGGGTACTTCCCCTTCTTTTAATTTCACAAATAAAAAGCCATTTGGATCAAAAAAACCCTGCCCAAATACCTTCCCAACTTCCGTCACTTCAACCTAGAGTTATTACTTTGATCATAAAGCCAACCTAAGTATCCCTTTTGATCAAATCAAAATGAAACACCCGAAGAAAAAGTAATAATTTCACCACCCTCTACCAAGTTCTTTTCTTCTTCCACTTCCTCTTTCTTTGTTGTTTCCATACCAAAATAATGAATACAGTACCTTATAAATAATTTTATGTTATTATAAATATTTTACAACCATATTCATTATTCTATCTATCCTGTAAATGAAAAAGTCACCATATGTGTGTATGTATGGCTTACCGTCTCCACGTCGTGGTGTAGTTTGTTATTCAAGCACTTCATTATTTAGATGGGTATAATACTGAGTATAAATAATTTAAATAATAAATATAACATGTTAAATATTATTGATATATTATATACCATCCATTTATATACGATTTCACCATCAATATAATGATATTGTCGCTCATGCGTACGTACGGATTACCGTCTCTACAAACGCGATGAGATTCATTCCCCATCGTAATAATTCAAGAATAATTTTCATTTTATGATTAAAAATAATTTTTATGAACATAATATCATTTTGTATATGAATAGAATACATCCTATCCATAACAAACATGGATTACATAACCAAGCATATAAAGGAAAATGAATCAGTTAACACCTGAAACGATGATACTACTGAAATATTATTAACAAAGAAATATTAGAGGATCATATATGATATCAAATTTATGTATATTGTTATTGTATAATTTAATAACAATTTTTTAACTATTATACATGAGTTTAACATACCATCGACTAAGGAAAAGTATAAGGTAAGGGTTAATTTTACAATCTCTTTACTTATCTAAGGTTGTTAATACGTAAGTATCTACTGGGACCTCTTTATCATCCACATCCGTGTTTTCTTAAAAATTTAATTCAAAACATTTTTACTATTTACAAGACTATGGTTTAAAGTCATTTATACCCTTATTTTATCATATATATTTTTAGAAGGAATCTTTCTGTCGTTTTCCAAACAAGGTACTTTATGACCTTTTCGACAAAATTAAGGTACGAATGTCTTTTTTAACATATACGACAGGTGCGGCTATTTTCCTCCATTATAACATCATCTAAGCTTCCCATACAATATTAATAGAATATTTTCAAAATAACTATTTTATTTTATAATTATATGACTTTTAAATTATTTCAAAATAGAAAGAGATATTTCCCTAAAAAAGTTTTGATTTCATCTATGTCAACATCCTTTAATGAATTTTAAGCTTATTTGAAGTTGATTTATTATGATACAGATCTTCCATATTGTATTTATGGTTTTGTGATATTTTTGACTATGGATGTGTTATTTTTACACCATTCATGGTTTATGGATAAATTATTGACATTTTGTATGCTAGTTTTAATACGAATGTTTATGTTATGTTTAAACCTTTTCAAATGAGGAATGTATTGGGCTTAGTAAGTGACGGGTGGTGCCTGCTATAGCTCCTTGATGCATCGGTAGGTATCATGAGACAAGCTAGTGTCTTGGCACAAGGCCTTGAAAAAATCTTATTTGTAGCCTTGGAACAAAGCCTTGAATATGTTGTTATGAAGTCTGGCATTATGCATTCCATCATTATGAAATTGGCTATTGATATTGCATGTGATTATTCGACTAGTAGAATATCCATGTGAATAAGTAAATCGAATTATTTGATTTATATTATCCATATTATGAAGAAGATTATGTTTAAAAGGCTTGTGTTTTAGTCTCATGCATTGCCTTAAATTTTTATGCTTATTTTTGAAAGTTTTCGCTATATTTTTATCCTTAATGAGCATATAAGCTCACCCCTTTTTATGTTTTATTTTTCCTAGGATGTGAGGAAGTATATTATGACTGACCTACAGTGATAGTCTAAGGGAAATGAATGTATTCAAAGGAGACAATGTTGTTGTTGTTTTTCATTTTATAATGTAATGTAAAACTTATGAATATATCTAGTACTTCCAAGGCTACTAAATTAATCGGTCTTTCAGGACATGATTCCTTTAATCATGTCAATGTTATGTAATAATGCACCGACTATGGGTAAATGGGGTCATGGAATTAAAAAAACCCACATGATTCATCCTCTACCACTTTTCAAAAGTTTCAAGTGCCACTTGTGATAATAGAGTATTATACTAAACACTCCTCATCCTATATATTTATATTATAATATTATTATCTTTGATAATTCTTAATTAATCAATTTATTACTTATTATTCTTATTTGAGTCGATCATTGACTCTATTCATCAACCTCTTCTTCCTATGATACAACCTTGGAATCCTCATAAAGTGTTATATTATGTTATCCTACATAATTTTTGTTAAATTCATATTCTCCTATAAAAAATATTTTTAAATATTAATTCTAGTATTTTTTACTAGTATTTTTATCAATAACCCTGACATTGATACTTTTTAATATATTATTTTGCCTCTTACTGATGTATTTGTAAGCTTAAATATTTTTTGAGTAGCCCAAGAAAACTCTTTCACCAATCACATCAGCATATTTGTATTTATTCCTTTCATTATTCTAAATATATCACTTCCTTTAAAGCATTTTAAAGTATTTCAATAAAGGATTCATTCCATGAAACATTTCATATGGTGTTTTATCTTTACTGAGACATAATAAATCCTGGTTTTGAGTATAAATAGAAACCTTCACTATATCCATCCAATAATGTCCTTAAAATAAACTTTTAATAAAAAAATGTTTTTTATATATTGATCAATATCCAATTTCACCTTTCAAAGACTATATTATATTTTTTTTTCTTATCAATGAAACTTGATGCTTAGTATAATGTTTCTGAAGGTAATTTTCTACCTCAAAGAAAGTATACTTCATCACATTATCTGGCCAAAGAATTCCAATTCACCTTTCTATTTCATTATCATCTCTCTTTAAAAACATTTTGATGTATTTTATTACATCCTTTATGATTTTCATAACCATAATAAAAATAATCCTACTATATTCATCAAAAAATAAGATAATGTTCCTTTCTCCATGAGTTTTGGGATATTTCATTAGACTGCACACATCGGTGTAAACCAAGTGAAGTAAATTTTATTCCCTCTTATTCTTTTGATTGTAATTATTTTTTCCCATTTTTATTTCATACAAGGATCACATGTATTTTCTATATCTCACTTCAAATTCTTAATATTAATCATAGACTTTGGAATGGGAATATATTACATGATTTGTTGATGTCTGTATCTTAGACTTTGATACCACAATTTATTCTCATTATCTACTACGAGAAGATAAGTATTCTCCTTGTTTTCCACTTTATATAAATTTTCATTAATTCTACATCATTACATTAAAGATTTCCTATCCTTTTTATTAGGAATCCCTTTCAATTAAATGTAAATTTGAGTTATAAGTCATAAAAATGACTTACACTCAAAAGGTTATATTAAAATACATCAATATAAAATACTTTTTGTTTTTTGATCGATTTCCTGTATGCCTCATCTTTCCAAAACCTTTTATTTTTAAAGCTCCATTGTAGAGACCCGAAGCTTGACGTACATGGACATTACATTAAATTTGCGTAATACTTAGTATATAACAAAAACACACACACAAGGATCGTAATAGTTTAGTGTCTTTGGAAACTCAGGATATAATCTTCTAATCATGGTGAAATATCTTCAACATCTCCCATAAAGATATCCTCTTTTTTACCTAAAACCTTTCTTTATATCCTGGGGAAAAGAAAACATAAAAGGGTGAGCTCAAATGCTCAGTAAGGGTAAACAAAAGAAATATCAATCACATCATTTTCATAAGAACATAACATTTTTGGAAATCTTAACCTGCAAAAGAGATCATAATTTCATAACATGGGATAAATCATGGCAGTGAAATGTAATCACAATAATCATAACTTAAAACATGAAACTTTGTGGCATACACACATAATCATAGAAAATCATTTCTTGTTAGTCAAGACTCATTGCCAAGACTATCTTAGTGGACAAAGTCCCTTTCTGAACCGAGTCACCCTCGTTTCAGTCCTGTTTCACTGAACCGGTATAACCTACCATTCCAGCCATGTCTATCTCATGAGATATAAAATATTTACCCAATGAATTGGAGGGAGATATAGGTCCCACCCATCTCATAATGATACCATTCTTATTTGTGCCACAAAATCATAAACCATACATCATAGCATAACCCACGTAATAAAAATGGGATTCTTAAACATCATGACATCATAAAACAATTCATATAAGATAAAGGAATTCATAAAAAATATTTCAATCACAACATAATCAAATCCATGTTTTAATAGAGATAGAAACAGAACCCTTTATTATCTTAGATGGAAAATAATTTTGATAAAACACTTGAACTCCATTCTTGAGGAAAATATCCTTTCTACTTCAAAAACACTTTTCATTTCTTAACATGTCATAAAATTATAACTAAAAGAAGTTGATTAAAAATAAACTTGAAAACTTGTAAAGGAATCTTCTTGGAAATAATGTTTTAAAAATCCATTCATGTCGTATAAGTTAAAAAAACATTCTTCGTACTTTTGTCGGAAAAGTCAAAAAGTACCTCGTACGAAAAACGACAAAAGATTCCTTTCATATCCTTTAATAAAAACTCACCGAAGGGTAAAATTGGATTTAAACAATTTTATGTGGATGGAAATAACATTACATATTGAGGAGACATGTATGTGGATGATAAAATACACCCCAGTAAATTTCAGAGTATAAACAATCTCAGATAAAAATGAGATTGTGATATTTCCCTTACCTTAGGTCCGATTTGCTTCGTAAGTGTCCAAACCTCCTGTATAATGATTTAAATAATGTCATTGACTTATTACAGAATCATATTCATTGTTATGATATCATATATGGTTCACTTATGACTTTATATTACCCGTTCTTTTGTAAATTCCATGTTAAAGAGCGTTTTGGGTAAAATTGTTTCATTTTTCATCCGTGTTTTGACTTGTAATTATTCATATGATTACTTAGATCATGATTACTTAATTCAAGAATATAAAACATGATTTATATATATATATTCATAATATACATATATATAATAAATCAGTAAATAGAAAGAAATACACCATTCATGGAGATGGTAGTCCGTACGTACGCATGAACGCTGTTTTTGTTTCCTTATTGAATTGAATGGAATTAAGTAGATGACATACATATAAATATACATAAATCCAGTATCATTATTATGTCATATATTTCATTAGTACTTATTATATATACTTTATAATCATTCATGAATGGTTAATCATTGAGAATGAATCTCATCGCGTCGTGGAGACGGTAGTCCATACGTACGCACGAGCGATGATATCGTTCCCATGGTCGTGGAATTGTGTTGAAGTGTATGTATAATATTTCAGTATCAATATAACTTTATAATAATCATATATTGTTACTCATTACACCATTATACCCATCCAATTAAGGTGGTGGGCAGAAAATAGATTACACCACGGCGTGGAGACGGTATTCCGTACATACGCACACGCGGTGATTTCCTTTTTCCGTAGGATGGATAGAAGGTTAATTAGAGTTGTTTCATATTTATAATAACATATCAGTATATAAGAAATATGGATGTTATTACTTTATCAAGAAACAACTAAATAAGAAGAAGTTTAAGAAGAAATAAATTGAAAAAGATCGGTAATGGATATTACCTCTTTTTGACGCGCCTTCACTTAACCTCCACTTAAAGAACTAAAGATGGTCTTTGAAGAAGATCCGGACCTCTAGGATGATACTAGGGAAGTGTAGAAGAGATTCTGGTAGGGTTTGGACAAGCTTGAATGCTCAAATTGGTGTGAGGAGGAGAGGGAGGAGGTGCTCTTTTATAAGGGAGGAGAGGGGCATCTTAGGAAAATCTCAAAATATTTTTTTATATTAAGGTCAAATTCGGTTTATAATGGTTACAAATGGTCTTATTTCGAAGATAAAGTAGGGATGGGTCGAAATCCTCTCATCCAATAGGATTTAGACAAGTTTAGGTTATTATTTTAACCTTATCAATTAGATTTAACTCTAAGTTAAATAATTTAACTTTTACCGTGTCTTTTTGTTTTCTTACACAATATGGTTAATAAACTTACTATATCAAGCCCAAAAAACCCCAAGTTGTTTATTATTAATATATCTATCCTTATATAAGTAATTTGGCCGAACCTTAGATTTTTAGGAATTAAATAACAATTAATAATATAATATTTGTTTTAAAAACTAATATATGTCAATTTTGACACTATTTGGTACATGATTTTTATGAAATTTCTAACAGAATGATAAGTTCTAACCAAGTTATGTAAATCAACAATAACATGTCATATTAACCTATAAAATTAGTTTAAGTCATAAAAAGTCTCAAATTACATTTATTTGGGCATTTATAACATCAATTATGTTAATATTTTCTTAAAATGGTAATTACTGCATCATCGTTGTGTCATAAATAAATTAAATTATTTAAAGTATAAAAATTACAAATAAAATACCATTATGTAGGAAATCGTTTTAGATTTCTAATTAATATTTATAGTCGAAATTATATTATGTATAACCCTATATTAAAAATGTTTTAGTAAATAAACTTTGATTTTAACTCTTTTAACTCTTCTTTGAATTAAATAATAATAAATGTCCTAATCTAATCCAAGTGGGCCTAAATGATAATATTTTACACTTAAGGTTGTTTTTGGTCGAGATACACTTGTCCAATAGGATTATGACATGTGTTAGGGTAATATTAATATCATTTTTACCCTTAATTACCCTATTTACTTTTAACCGTGGTAAATAAAAGTAAAAAGTTACTATTCACTAAAAATTATTTTCATCTCATTGAACCACATTTTACTTACTGACATCAACTGTGTCTCTCAGATTTTTGAAATTCCATTCACTGAAGCAGTAAAATTAAGATTTATGAAAAAATTAATTTTTTTAACTACCACTTAGTAGTTTCACTATTCATCAAAAATTGAAGTTTTTCAGAAAAATGCCAAAATTTCACCCTAATCTATAATTGATATTCCGGATTCAAAAATGATTTCTATTTTACAAAATTCCCAACATATAAGTTGCATTAATTAATTTTATAATTATTTTCCAATGTCACAACAAATAGCGTGTTTTTAAGAGATAATAACTATCAAAGATTAACACTTGTTTTTGTCTGGTGTAAATGTGAAATTACATCCAATGACCAACATTGTATTGAATTGTAAAAATATATTCTAAATATACTTTAAAAACACTCAAAATAATTTATCACTATTAATTATTTCAATTAAAAAAGTTGTTTTAATTAAAATTTAGTAATTTTCACTATTCATCAGAAAATGAAAGTTATCCAAAAAGTACTAAAATTTCACCCTAAGCTAATTTCGATATTACGAATCAAAAAATAAATTCCATTTTGAAAAAAAATAAAATTTACAAAATTTCAAAAAGTATTTATTACTATTCATAACGGCTAGTTTTAATAATATTTTAATAGCATATTGCTGTTTAGTGAAACTCGTTATTGCGTACTACACACGCTATCGAGGAAGGTCGCGATTGCGTGTAATGGAAGGCAAGTCAAGGATGCGTGTTGTGAAAGCTTCTTTTGGTGTAGCGTACAACACAAGACATTAATGAAATTAAAAAGAATATTTTTCATAAAATTTCAGGGTGTTACATTCTACCCCCCTTAAAATGAATTTCGCCCTCGAAATTCGTCGGGGTTATAAATGGTTTACTATTCAAAAGTTTCTTTAATCAAAACCCACATCGTAAAAAGGAATACCAAACGCAATTTTTAAAAACTATTGTATGAAACGTAATGGTTACCCAAATAAACTAATCACTGGGTTTCCACATAGGTGAAAATATGGATATGGAAGAGAAATCTAACCATCATGTTCTGATGAAGAGTGGTAGAGAACATGGCTATAGAAAAGCTAGAAATCACAAAGACATAAATTTGTGATGATCTAAGGTACCATCTGATTAATCAGATATAAGAGCACTAGGACAACATTTTTGGTTTTCAAGATCGTTTCCCTAAAGTTGAAGAATTTGAATTAGAATAAATACTTACTTTATTTTGGTACAATCTCACTTTTGTTCGTGCCTTGAACAATTTCCACTTCATCTCTTAAATAAATGAAGTTGAATTTGTTATTCGTGAAGTGGTAGCAGATCATGTGATAGAATGACGGGTCATTCCATCTCTTTCAAACTAAATGTTATAAGTCCATCTTATGGTTAATCGTATATGGTTCCAAAAATGAACTTATACTTCATATATCATACTGATTAATATAATAAAACTAGTTTCTACTAAACAGGGACTTCCTGTAGGCCAGTTGTAGTAGATAAAGGCCAGTCACACTTCGGTTGTGGGTTCGATTCAAACAGCCTTGTCCGACGCGATGAGTTGTCGCCCGTCCTGCAGGTTGTCCTTTTTCTAAAGCTATATTACTAAAACATCTCATCAATAATATCAAAAAACTTTTTATCCTAACTTATGTCCAACATAATCCACTCTAATCTTTAGGCTTATCTAAAATACTTCGGTCCAAGCTCATAGTATAAAGAAAATGATTACTTGAAATGTCACAGAACAATCACGTGAATGCCTTCATTTATCCCCCATATATCATAAGATATATCTTGTTGGTCAAATTACAAACATGTGAATACCATAATCATGTATTCTCTTGAAGAATGAATACCCATTGAACCTTAGTGAAAACATGAATGCAGTTAAAAGTTAACACTTTCCACATACCAAAATCCTCAAAATTCAATATACTCAAACCATGATATCACTTAGTCCTTATATCAATCATGAGCTCATGAATACTGTTAAACATTTCATTTTCTCGTTTTCCCTTCATTATGCACATATCATCTTATTTAAAATATCTCAATCACTTTGAATACCACATTAGACCAATACATAAATATTCCAATACTCCATGATACAACATCATTTTGGAATCCCATTACATAAACACTTAATCATTCCACCACATCGTTGTCATATTCTACATCACCAATGGTGATCGCATGTGACTTCCCCTTTTCCTTTACCTTAAGTGGTTTCTCATGTCGATCATCACTAACCCTTGGATTAGGGCATTTATTAGCATAATGCCACATTTCCTTGCACTTGAAGCATTGAAGTGTTGGTGGTGCGTTCTCTGTAGGTTTTGCTTCATTCACATCATTAGAAACCCTTTTTCCATTACTTCGACACTCAACTGCTCGATGACCTTCTTTTCCACACTTAAAACATTTTATAGTCCCTTTAAGACAATCTCCACCATGCTTCTTTCCACACTTTGAGCATAAGGAAACATTCATCTTCTTTTCACCATTATTCTGAGATTTCTCCTTGAACTCCATCTTTCGTTTCTTGTCAAAACCATGAGATGGATATGTAACACCAACTTCCATTTCTACCTTGATAGCACAATGCACAATTTCTTCATAGCTACTGAAGTCTCTTATAGCTAATTCCCTTCGAAGACTTGGTTTTAAGCCACTGAAAAATCGATCAACTTTACTTTCAGGTTGGATGAAAATGCCAGATGCATACCTTGCAAGTCTTGTAAAATTCGCTTCGTATATACCAACAGATCTATCATCCTTCTGCTTCAGCTCAAGAAACACCTTTTCCATCTTTGTTCGAAGAATACGAGGGAAGTACTTACTGAAAAACAAGTTCTTGAACTCGTCCCATTCCATGGACTCAATTTCATCTCTTGGCCTCGTATTCTTGATAAGATTCCACCATTGATCAGCTTCACCTTCCAAACAATATACTGCTAAGATGACTTTATCATGTTCAGAACATTGAAGAACTGAAAATAACTTTTTAGTGGTACTAATCCATTGTTCAGCAACAATTGGATCGGAAGTCCCACTGAAAGAAGGTGGACATTGCCTCATGAAGGACTCAATAGAATATTGTTCCCTTCTCTACTCATTTGGAAGTCCAGAATGATTCATAGCTTGTGTAAGTATAGCAATAAGATTTTTCACTCCATCTCCCATAACATTTGTTTGTTCTGGAGGAAAATCATTGCATTGTCCATTTCATTGATCAACACGGTTCCTTCGGGTTCCAGCCATCGTCTAAAACCCAAAAAGAATAGTGTGAGAGGCAAAAATCATGCTAGGGAAAACAACATTATAAAGGAGGAGTATCCTCAATATCTAACTTCTTAGGTTAAATTCTATGATCGTTACCCTTGTTCTAGGACTGTATCTTATACGTATACTTATCCTTAGGGACATCCCTAGACATACCTTAGAAATATCTCTAGAGATCTCACTAACGCTTTCGCATCCTAGTTTCCAAAGGTTGACTAAATATTTCCTCTGATACCAACTGTAGAGA
The DNA here is from genome assembly GCA_963277665.1 of Viscum album. NCBI lineage: Eukaryota > Viridiplantae > Streptophyta > Magnoliopsida > Santalales > Viscaceae > Viscum > Viscum album. The sequence continues at coordinate 1,384,701,664 of OY728164.1, forward strand.
CCCTAATCCTGACGTACATGGACATTACATTACATTTGCGGAATACTTAGTACATAACAAAAACACACACACAAGGATCGTAATAGTTTAGTGTCTTTGGAAACTCGGAATATAATCTTCTAATCGTGGTGAAATATCTTCAACATCTCCCATAAAGATCTCCTTTTTTTTACCTAAAACCTTTCTTTATATCCTGGGGAAAATAAAACATAAAAGGGTGAGCTCAAATTCTCAGTAAGGGTAAACAAAAGAAATATCAATCACATCATTTTCATAAGAACATAACATTTTTGGAAATCTTAACCTGCAAAAGAGATCATAATTTCATAACATGGGATAAATCATGGCAGTGAAATGTAATCACAATAATCATAACTTAAAACATGAAACTTTGTGGCCTACACACATAATCATAGAAAATCATTTCTTGTTAGTCAAGACTCATTTCCAAGACTATCTTAGTGTATAAAGTCCCTTTCTGAACCGAGTCACCCTCGTTTCAGTCCTGTTTCACTGAACCGGTATAACCTACCGTTCCAGCCATGTCTATCTCATGAGATATAAAATCTTTACCCAATGCATTGGAGGGATATATAGTTCCCACCCATCTCATAATGATACCATTCTTATGTGTTCCACAAAATCATAAACCATACATCATAGCATAACCCATGTAATAAAAATGGGATTCTTAAACATCATGACCTCATAAAACAATTCATATAAGATAAAGGAATTCATAAAAAATATTTCCATAACAACATAATCAAATCCATGTAATAATAGAGATATAAACTTAACCCTTAATTATCTTAGATGGAAAATAATTTTGATAAAACACTTGAACTCCATTCTTAAGGAAAATATCCTTTCTACTTCAAAAACACTTTTCATTTCTTAACATGTCATAAAATTATAACTAAAAGAATTTGATTAAAAATAAACTTGAAAACTAGTAAAGGAATCTTCTTGTAAATAATTTTTTAAAAATCCATTCATGCCGTATAAGTTAAAAAAACATTCTTCGTACTTTTGTCGAAAAAGTCAAAAAGTACCTCGTACGAAAAACGACAAAAGATTCCTTTCATATCCTTTAATAAAAACTCACTGAAGGGTAAAATTGGATTTAAATAATTTTAGGTGGATGGAAATAACATTACATATTGAGGAGATATGGATGTGGATGATAAAATACACCCCAGTAAATTTCAAAGTATAAACAATCTCGGGTAAAAATGAGATTGTGATATTTCCCTTACCTTAGGTCTGATTTGCTTCGTAAGTGTCCGAACCTCCTGTATAATGATTTAAATAATGTAATTGACTTATTACAGAATCCTATTCATTGTTATGATATCATATATGGTTCACTTATGACTTTATATTACCCGTTCTTTTGTAAATTCCATGTTAAAGAGCGTTTTGGGTAAAATTGTTTCATTTGTCATCCGTGTTTTGACTTGTAATTATTCATATGATTACTTAGATCATGATTACATAATTCCAGAATATAAAACATAATTTATATATATATATATATTCAGAATATACATATATATAATAAATCAGTAAATGGAAATAAATATACCGTTCATGGAGACGGTAGACCGTACGTACGCATGAACGCTGTTTTCGTTTCCTTATTGAATTGAATGGAATTAAGTAGATGACATACATATAAATATACATAAATCCAGTATCATTATTATGTCATATATTTAATTAGTACTTATTATATATACTTTATAATCATTCATGAATGGTTAATCCTTGAGAATGAATCTCATCGCGTCGTGGAGACGGTAGTCCGTACGTACGCACGAGCGATGATATCGTTCCCATGGTCGTGGAATTGTGTTTAAGTATAGGTATAATATCTCATTATCAATATCAATTTATAATAATCACATATAGTTACTCATTACACCATTATACTCATCCAATTAAGGTGGTGGAGGAAAATAGATTACACCACGGCGTGGAGACGGTATTCCGTACGTACGCACGCGCGGTGATTTCCTTTTTCCATAGGATGGATAGAAGGTTAATTAGAGTTGTTTCATATTTATAATAACATATCAGTATATAATAAATACTGATTTTATTACTTTATCAAGAAAAAACTAAATAAGAAGAAGTTTAAGAAGAAAGAAATTGAAAAAGATCGGTAATGGATATTACCTCATTTTGACGCGCCTTCACTTAACCTCCACTTAAAGAACTAAGGATGGTCTTTGAAGAAGACCAGAACCTCTAGGATGATACTAGGGAAGTGGAGAAGAGATTCTGTTAGGGTTTGGCCGAGCTTGAAAGCTCAAATTGGTGTGAGGAGGAGAGGGAGGAGGTGCCCTTTTATAAGGGAGTAGAGGGGCATCTTAGGAAAATCTCAAAATATTATTTTATATTAAGGTCAAATTCGGTTTATAATGGTTAAAAATGGTCTTATTTCGAAGCTAAAGTAGGGATGGGTCGAAATACTCTCATACAATAGGATTTAGACAAGTTTAGGTTATTATTGTAACCTTATCAATTAGATTTAACTCTAAGTTAAATAATTTAACTTTTACCGTGTCATTTTGTTTTCTTACACTATATGGTTAATAAACTTACTATATCAAGCCAAAAGAACCCCAAGTTGTTTATTATTAATATATCTATCCTTATCTAAGTCATTTGGCCGAACCTTAGATTTTTAGGAATTAAATAACAATTAATAATATAATATTTGTTTTAAAAACTAATTTATGTCAATTTTGACACTATTTGGTACATGATTTTTATGAAATTTCTAACAGAATGATAAGTTCTAACCAGGTTACATAAATCAACAATAACATGTCATATTAACCTAGAAAATTAGTGTAAGTCATAAAAAGTCTCAAATTACATTTATTTGGGCATTTATAACATCAATTATGTTAATATTTTCTTAAAATGGTAATTACTGCATCATCGTTGTGTCATAAATAAATTAAATTATTTAAAGTATAAAAATTAAAAATAAAATACCATTATGTAGGAAATCTTTTTATCTTTATAATGAATATTTATAGTCGAAATTATATTATGCATAACCCTATATTAAAAATTTTTTAGTAAATAAACTTTGATTTTAACTCTTTTAACTCTTCTTTGAATTAAATAATAATAAATGTCCTAATCTAATCCAAGTGGGCCTAAATGATAATATTTTACACTTAAGGTTGTTTTTGGTCGAGATAAACTTGTCCAATATGATTAGGACATGTGTTAGGGTAATATTAATATCATTTTTACCCTTAATTACCCTATTTACTTTTAACCGTGGTAAATAAAAGTAAAAAGTTACTATTCACCAAAAATTATTTTCATCTCATTGAACCACATTTTACTTACTGACATCAACCGTGTCTCTCGGATTTTTGAAATTCCATTCACAGAAGCGGTAAAATTAAGATTTATGGAAAATTAATTTTTTTAACTACCACTTAGTAGTTTCACTATTCATCAAAAATTGAAGTTTTTCAGAAAAATGCCAAAATTTCACCCTAAGCTATAATTGATATTCCGGATTCAAAAATGATTTCTATTTTACAAAATTCCCAACATATAAGTTTCATTAATTAATTTTATAATTAATTTCCGCTGTCACAACAAATAGCGTGTTTTTAAGAGATAATAACTATCAAAGATTAACACCTGTTTATGTCTGGTGTAAATGTGAAGTTACATCCAATGACCAACATTGTATTGAATTGTAAAAATATATTCTAAATATACTTTAAAACCACTCAAAATAATTTATCACTATTAATTATTTCGATTAAAAAAGTTGTTTTTAATTAAAATTTAGTAATTTTCACTATTCATCATAAAATGAAAGTTATCCAAAAAGTACTAAAATTTCACCCTAAGCTAATTTCTATATTACGAATCCAAAAATAAATTCCATTTTGAAAAAAATAAATTTTACAAAATTTCAAAAAGTGGTTATTACTATTCATAATGGCTAGTTTTAATAATATTTTAATAGCATATTGTTGTTTAGTGAAACTCGTTATTGCGTACTACACATGCTATCGAGGAAGGTCGCGATTGCGTGTAATGGAAGAAAGTCAAGGATGCGTGTTGTGAAAGATTCTTTTGGTGTAGCGTACAACACAAGACATTAATGAAATTAAAAAGAATATTTTTCATAAAATTTCAGGGTGTTACATTCTACCCCCCTTAAAATGAATTTCACCCTCGAAATTCGTCGGGGTTATAAATGGTTTACTATTCAAAAGTTTCTTTAATCGAAACCCACATTGTAAAAAGGAATACCAAAACCAATTTTTAAAAACTAATGTATGAAACGTAACGGTTACCCAAATAAACTAATCACTGGGTTTCCACATAGGTGAAAATATAGATATGGAAGAGAAATCTAACCATCATGTTCTGATGGAGATTGGTAGAGAACATGGCTATGGAAAAGCTAGAAATCACAAAGCCATAAATTTGTGATGATCTAAGGTACCATCTGATTAATCAGATATAAGAGCACTAGGACAACATTTTTGGTTTTCAAGATCGTTTCCCTAAAGTTGAAGAATTTGAATTAGAATAAATACTTACTTTATTTTGGTACAATCTCACTGTTGTTCGTGCCTTGAACAATTTCCACTTCATCTCTTAAATAAATGAAGTTGAATTTGTTATTCATGAAGTGTTAGCAGATCATGTGATAGAATGACGGGTCATTCCATCTATTTCAAACAAAAAGTTATAAGTCCATCTTATGGTTAATCGTATATGGTTCCAAAAATTAACTTATACTTCATATATCATACAGCTTAATATAATAAAACTAGTTTCTACTAAACAGGGACTTCCTGTAGGCCAGTGGTAGGCGATAAAGGCCAGTCGCACTTCGGGTTGTGGGTTCGATTCCCACAGCCTTGTCCGACGCGATGGGCTGTCGCCCGTCCTGTAGGTTGTCTTTTTTCTAAAGCTATATTACTAAAACATCTCATCAATAATATCGAAAAACGTTTTATCCTAACTTATGTCCAACATAATCCATTCTAATATTTAGGCTTATCTAAAATACTTCGGTCCAAGCTCATAGTATAAACAAAATTATTACTTGAAATGTCACAGAACAATCACGTGAATGCCATCATTTATCCCCCATATATCATAAGATATATCTTGTTGGTCAAATTACAAACATGTGAATACCTTAATCATGTATTCTCTTGAAGAATGAATACCCATTGAACCTTAGTGGAAACATGAATGCAGTTAAAAGTTAACACTTTACACATACCAAAATCCTCAAAATTCTATATACTCAAACCATGATATCACTTAGTCCTTATATCAATCATGAGCTCATGAATACTGTTAAACATTTCATTTTCTCGTTTTCCCTTCATTATGTGCATATCATCTTATTAAAAATATCTCAATCACTTTGAATACCACATTAGACCAATACATAAATATTCCAATACTCCATGATACAACATCATTTTGGAATCCCATTACATAAACACTTAATCATTCCACCACATAGTTGTCATATTCTACATCACCAATGGTGATCGCATGTGACTTCCCATTGTCCTTTACCTTAAGTGGTTGCTCATGTCGATCATCACTAACCCTTGGATTAGGGAATTTATTAGCATAATGCCCCATTTCCTTGCACTTGAAGCATTGAAGTGTTGGTGATGCGTTCTCTACAGGCTTTGCATTATTCACATCATTAGAAACCCTTTTTCCATTACTTTGACACTCAGCTGCTCAATGACCTTCTTTTCCACACTTAAAACATTTTCTAGTCCCTTTGAGACAATCTCCACCATGCTTCTTTCCACACTTTGAGCATAAGGAAACATTCAACTTCTTTTCACCATTATTCTGAGATTTCTCCTTGAACTCCATCTTTCGTTTCTTGTCAAAACCATGAGATGGATATGTAACACCAACTTCCATTTCTAACTTGATAGCACAACGCACAATTTCTTCATAGCTACTGAAGTCTCTTATAGATAATTCCCTTCGAAGACTTGGTTTTAAGCCACTGAAAAATCGATCAACTTTACTTTCAGGTTGGATGATAATGCCAGATGCATACCTTGCAAGTCTTGTAAAATTCGCCTCGTATATACCAACAGATTAATCATACTTCTGCTTCAGCTCAAGAAACTCCTTTTCCATCTTTGTTCGAAGAATACGAGGGAAGTACTTACTGAAAAACAAGTTCTTGAACTCGTCCCATTCCATGGACTCAATTTCATCTCTTGGCCTCGTATTCTTGATAAGATTCCACCATTGATCAGCTTCACCTTGCAAACGATATACTGCTAAGATGACTTTATCATGTTCAGAACATTGAAGAACTGAAAATATCTTTTCAGTGGTACTGATCCATTGTTCAACAACAATTGGATCGGAAGTCCCACTGAAAGAAGGTGGACATTGCCTCATGAAGGACTCAATAGAATATTGTTCCCTTCTCTGCTCATTTGGAAGTCCAGAATGATTCATAGCTTGTGTAAGTATAGCAATAAGATTTTTCACTCCATCTCCCATAACATTTGTTTGTTCTGGAGGACAATCATTGCATTTTCCATTGCATTGATCAACACGGTTCCTTCAAGTTCCAGCCATCGTCTAAAACCCAAAAAGAATAGTGTGAGAGGAAAAAATCATGCTAGGGAAAACAACATTATAAAGGAGGAGTATCCTCAATATCTAACTTCTTAGGTTAAATTCTATGATCGTTACCATAGTTCTAGGACTGTATCTTATACGTATACTTATCCTTAGGGACATCCCTAGACATACCTTAGAAATATCTCTAGAGAAATCACTAACGCTTTCACATCCTAGTTTCCAAAGGTTGAATAAATCATTCCTCTGATACCAACTGTAGAGACCCGAAGCCTGATGTACATGGACATTACATTACATTTGCAGAATACTTAGTAAATAACAAAAACACACACACAAGGATTGTAATAGTTTAGTGTCTTTGGAAACTCGGAATATAATCTTCTAATCGTGGTGAAATATCTTCAACATCTCCCATAAAGATCTCATTTTTTTACCTAAAACCTTTCTTTATATACTGGGGAAAAGAAAACATAAAAGGGTGAGCTCAAATGCTCAGTAAGGGTAAACAAAAGAAATATCAATCACATCATTTTCATAAGAACATAACATTTTTGGAAATCTTAACCTGCAAAAGAGATCATAATTTCATAACATGGGATAAATCATGGCAGTGAAATGTAATCACAATAATCATAACATAAAACATGAAACTTTGTGGCATACACACATAATCATAGAAAATCATTTCTTGTTAGTCAAGACTCATTTCCAAGACTATCTTAGTGGACAAAGTCCCTTACTAAACCGAGTCACCCTCATTTCAGTCCTGTTTCACTGAACCGGTATAACCTACCGTTCCAGCCATGTCTATCTCATGAGATATAAAATCTTTACCCAATGCATTGGATGGAGATATAGGTCCCACCCATCTCATAATGATACCATTCTTATGTGTGCCACAAAATCATAAACCATACATCATAGCATAACCCATGTAATAAAAATGGGATTCTTAAACATCATGACATCATAAAACAATTCATATAAGAAAAAGGAATTCATAAAAAATATTTCCATCACAACATAATCAAATCCATGTAATAATAGAGATAGAAACAGAACCCTTTATTATCTTAGATGGAAAATAATTTTGATAAAACACTTGAACTCCATTCTTGAGGAAAATATCCTTCCTACTTCAAAAACACTTTTCATTTCTTAACATGTCATAAAATTATAACTAAAAATTTTGATTAAAAATAAACTTGAAAACTTTTAAAGGAATCTTCTTGGAAATAATGTTTTAAAAATCCATTCATGCCGTATAAGTTAAAAAAACATTCTTCGTACTTTTGTCGGAAAAGTCAAAAGGTACCTCGTATGAAAAACGACAAAAGATTCCTTTCATATCCTTTAATAAAAACTCACCAAAGGGTAAAATTGGATTTAAACAATTTTAGGTGGATGTAAATAACATTACATATTGAGGAGACATGGATGTGGATGATAAAATACACCCTAGTAAATTTCAAAGTATAAACAATCTCGGATAAAAATGAGATTGTGATATTTCCCTTACCTTAGGTCTGATTTCATTCGTAAGTGTCCGAACCTCCTGTATAATGATTTAAATAATGTTATTGACTTATTACATAATCATATTTATTGTTATGATATCATATATGGTTCACTTATGACTTTATATTACCCGTTCTTTTGTAAATATCATGTTAAAGAGCGTTTTGGGTAAAATTGTTTCATTTGTCATCCGTGTTTTGACTTGTAATTATTCATATGATTACTTAGATCATGATTACTTAATTCCAGAATATAAAACATGATTTATATATATATATTCATAATATACATATATATAATAAATCAGTAAATGGAAAGAAATACATCGTTCATGGAGACGGTAGTCCGTACGTACGCATGAACGCTGTTTTCGTTTCCTTATTGAGTTGAATGGAATTAAGTAGATGACATACATATAAATATACATAAATCCAGTATCATTATTATGTCATATATTTCATTAGTACTTATTATATATACTTTATAATCATTCATGAATGGTTAATCATTGAGAATGAATCTCATCGCGTCGTGGAGACGGTAGTCCATACGTACACACGAGCGATGATGTCGTTCCCATGGTCGTGGAATTTTGTTGAAGTGTATGTATACTATTTCAGTATCAATATCACTTTATAATAATCATATATAGTTACTCATTACACCATTATACCCATCCAATTAAGGTGGTGGCGGAAAATAGATTACACCACGGCGTGGAGACGGTATTCCGTACGTACGCACGTGCGGTGATTTCCTTTTTCCGTAGGATGGATAGAAGGTTAATTAGAGTTGTTTCATATTTATAATAACATATCAGTATATAATAAATACTGATGTTATTACTTTATCAAGAAACAACTAAAGAAGAAGAAGTTGAAGAAGAAATAAATTGAAAAAGATCGGTAATGGATATTACCTCTTTTTGACGCGCCTTCACTTAACCTCCACTTAAAGAACTAAGGATGGTCTTTGAAGAAGACCAGGACCTCTAGGATGATACTAGGTAAGTGGAGAAGAGATTATGGCAGGGTTTTGCCGAGCTTGAATGCTCAAATTGGTGTGAGGAGGAGAGGGAGGAGGTGCCCTTTTATAAGGGAGGAGAGGGGCATCTTAGGAAAATATCAAAATATTATTTTATATGAAGGTCAAATTCGGTTTATAATGGTTACAAATGGTCTTATTTCGAAGTTAAAGTAGGGATGGGTCGAAATCCTCTCATCCAATAGGATTTAGACAAGTTTAGGATATTATTTTAACCTTATCAATTAGATTTAACTCTAAGTTAAATAATTTAACTTTTACCGTCTCTTTTTGTTTTCTTACACTATATGGTTAATAAACTTAGTATATCAAGCCAAACGAACCCCAAGTTGTTTATTATTAATATATCTATCCTTGTCTAAGTCATTTTGCCGAACCTTAGATTTTTAGGAATTAAATAACAATTAATAATATAATATTTGTTTTAAAAACTAATTTATGTCAATTTTGACACTATTTGGTACATGATTTTTATGAAATTTCTAACAGAATGATAAGTTCTAAACAAGTTACGTAAATCAACAATAACATGTCATATTAACCTAGAAAATTAGTGTAAGTCATAAAAAGTCTCAAATTACATTTATTTGGTCATTTATAACATCAATTATGTTAATATTTTCTTAAAAAGGTAATTACTGCATCATTGTTGTGTCATAAATAAATTAAATTATTTAAAGTATTAAAATTACAAATAAAATACCATTATGTAGTAAATCGTTTTAGCTTTCTAATTAATATTTATAGTCTAAATTATATTATGTATAACCCTATATTAAAAATGTTTTTGTAAATAAACTTTGATTTTAACTCTTTTAACTCTTCTTTGAATTAAATAATAATAAATGTCCTAATCTAATCCAAGTGGGCCTAAATGATAATATTTTACACTTAAGGTTGTTTTTGGTCGAGATACACTTGTCCAATAGGATTAGAACAGGTGTTAGGGTAATATTAATATAATTTTTACCCTTAATTACCCTATTTACTTTTAACCGTGGTAAATAAAAGTAAAACGTTACTATTCACCAAAAATTATTTTCATCTCATTGAACCACATTTTACTTACTGAAATCAACCATGTCTCTTGGATTTTTGAAATTCCATTCACAGAAGCGGTAAAATTAAGATTTATGAAAAAATTAATTTTTTTAACTACCACTTAGTAGTTTCACTATTCATCAAAAATTGAAGTTTTTCAGAAAAATGCCAAAATTTCACCCTAATCTATAATTGATATTCCGGATTCAAAAATGATTTCTATTTTAAAAAATTCCCAACATATAAGTTGCATTAATTAATTTTATAATAAATTTCCGTTTTCACAACAAATAGCGTGTTTTTAAGAGATAATAACTATCGAAGATTAACACTTGTTTATGTCTGGTGTAAATGTGAAATTACATCCAATGACCAACATTGTATTGAATTGTAAAAATATATTCTAAATATACTTTAAAACCACTCAAAATAATTTATCACTATTAATTATTTCGATTAAAAAAGTTGTTTTTAATTAAAATTTAGTAATTTTCACTATTCATCAGAAAATGAAAGTTATCCAAAAAGTACTAAAATTTTACCCTAAGATAATTTCGATATTACGAATCCAAAAATAAAGTCCATTTTGAAAAAAAATAAAATTTACAAAATTTCAAAAAGTGGTTATTACTATTCATAACGGCTAGTTTTAATAATATTTTAATAGCATATTGCTGTTTAGTGAAACTTGTTATTGCGTACTACACACGCTATCGAGGGAGGTCGTGATTGCGTGTAATGGAAGGCAAGTCAAGAATGCGTGTTGTGAAAGCTTCTTTTGGTGTAGCGTACAACACAAGACATTAATGAAATTAAAAAGAATATTTTTCATAAAATTTCAGGGTGTTACATTCTACCCCCCTTAAAATGAATTTCGCCCTCGAAATTCGTTGGGGTTATAAATGGTTTACTATTCAAAAGTTTCTTTAATCGAAACCCACATCGTAAAAAGGAATACCAAAACCAATTTTTAAAAACTAAAGTATGAAACGTAACGGTTACCCAAATAAACTAATCACTGGGTTTCCACATAGGTGAAAATATGGATATGGAAGAGAAATCTAACCATCATGTTCTGATGGAGAGTGGTAGAGAACATGTCTATGGAAAAGCTATCAATCACAAAGCCATAAATTTGTGACGATCTAAGGTACCATCTGATTAATCAGATATAAGAGCACTAGGACAACATTTTTGGTTTTCAAGATCATTTCCCTAAAGTTGAAGAATTTGAATTAGAATAAATACTTACTTTATTTTGGTACAATCGCACTGTTGTTCATGCCTTGAACAATTTCCAATTCATCTCTTAAATAAATGAAGTTGAATTTGTTATTCGTGAAGTGTTAGCAGATCATGTGATAGAATGACGGGTCATTCCATCTCTTTCAAACAAAAAGTTATAAGTCCATCTTATGGTTAATCATATATGGTTCCAAAAATGAACTTATACTTCATATATCATACTTCTTAATATAATAAAACTAGTTTCTACTAAACAGGGACTTCCTGTAGGCCATTGGTAGGCGATAAAGGCCAGTCGCACTTCGGTTGTGGGTTCGATTCCCACAGCCTTGTCCGATGCGATGGGTTGTCGCCCGTCCTGTAGGTTTTCCTTTTTCTAAAGCTATATTACTAAAACATCTCATCAATAATATCGAAAAACGTTTTATCCTAACTTATGTCCAACATAATCCATTCTAATCTTTAGGCTTATCTAAAATAATTCGGTCCAAGCTCATAGTATAAAGAAAATGATTACTTGAAATGTCACAGAACAATCATGTGAATGCCATCATTTATCCCCCATATATCATAAGATATATCTTGTTGGTCAAATTAAAAACATGTGAATACCTTAATCATGTATTCTCTTGAAGAATGAATACCCATTGAACCTTAGTGAAAACATGAATGCAGTTAAAAGTTAACACTTTCCACATACCAAAATCCTCAAAATTCTATATACTCAAACCATGATATCACTTAGTCCTTATATCAATCATGAGCTCATGAATACTGTTAGACATTTCATTTTCTCATTTTCCCTTCATTATGCGCATATCATCTTATTAAAAATATCTCAATCACTTTGAATACCACATTAGACCAATACATAAATATTCCAATACTCCATGATACAACATCATTTTGGAATCCCATTACATAAACACTTAATCATTCCACCACATCGTTGTCATATTCTACATCACCAATGGTGATCGCATGTGACTTCCCCTTGTCCTTTACCTTAAGTGGTTGCTCATGTCGATCATCACTAACCCTTGGATTAGGGCATTTATTAGCATAATTCCCCATTTCCTTGCACTTGAAGCATTGAAGTGTTGGTGGTGCGTTCTCTGCAAGGTTTTCTTTATTCACATCATTAGAAACCCTTTTTCCATTACTTCGACACTCAGCTGCTCGATGACCTTCTTTTCCACACTTAAAACATTTTCTAGTCCCTTTAAGACAATCTCCACCATGCTTCTTTCCACACTTTGAGCATAAGGAAACATTCATCTTCTTTTCACCATTATTCTGAGATTTCTCCTTGAACTCCATCTTTCGTTTCTTGTCAAAACCATGAGATGGATATGTAACACCAACTTTCATTTCTACCTTGATAGCACAACGCACAATTTATTCATAGCTACTGAAGTCTCTTATAGCTAATTCCCTTCGAAGACTTGGTTTTAAGCCACTGAAAAATCGATCAACTTTACTTTCAGGTTGGATGATAATGCCAGATGCATACCTTGCAAGTCTTGTAAAATTCACTTCTTATATACCAACAGATTCATCATCCTTCTGCTTCAGCTCAATAAACTCCTTTTCCATCTTTGTTCGAAGAATACTAGGGAAGTACTTACTGAAAAACAAGTTCTTGAACTCATCCCATTCCATGGACTCAATTTCATCTCTTGGCCTCGTATTCTTAATAAGATTCCACCATTGATCAGCTTCACCTTCCAAACGATATACTGTTAAGATGACTTTATCATGTTCAGAACATTGAAGAACTAAAAATATCTTTTTAGTGGTACTGATCCATTGTTTAGCAACAATTGGATCGGAAGTCCCACTGAAAGAAGGTAGATGTTGCCTCATGAAGGACTCAATAGAATATTGTTCCCTTCTCTGCTCATTTGGAAGTCCAGAATGATTCATAGCTTGTGTAAGTATAGCAATAAGATTTTGCACTCCATCTCCCATAACATTTGTTTGTTCTGGAGGAAAATCATTGCATTGTCCATTGCATTGATCAACACGGTTCCTTCGGGTTCCAGCCATCGTCTAAAACCCAAAAAGAATAGTGTGAGAGGCAAAAATCATGCTAGGGAAAACAACATTATAAAGGAGGAGTATCCTCAATATCTAACTTCTTAGATTAAATTCTATGATCGTTACCGTAGTTCTAGGACTGTATCTTATACGTATACTTATCCTTAGGGACATCCCTAGACATACCTTAGAAATATCTCTAGAGATCTCACTAACGCTTTCACATCCTAGTTTCCAAAGGTTGACTAAATCTTTCCTCTGATACCAACTGTAGAGACCCAAAGCCTGATGTACATGGACATTACATTACATTTGCAGAATACTTAGTACATAACAAAAACACACACACAAGGATCGTAATAGTTTAGTGTCTTTGGAAACTCGGAATATAATCTTCTAATCGTGGTGAAATATCTTCAACATCTCCCATAAAGATCTCCTTTTTTTACCTAAAACCTTTCTTTATATCCTGGGGAAAAGAAAACATAAAAGGGTGAGCTCAAATTCTCAGTAAGGGTAAACAAAAGAAATATCAATCACATCATTTTCATAAGAACATAACATTTTTGGAAATCTTAACCTGGAAAAGAGATCATAATTTCATAACATGGGATAAATCATGGCAGTGAAATGTAATCACAATAATCATAACGTAAAACATGAAACTTTGTGGCATGCACACATAATCATAGAAAATCATTTCTTGTTAGTCAAGACTCATTTCCAAGACTATCTTAGTGGACAAAGTCCCTTTCTGAACCGAGTCACCCTCGTTTCAGTCCTGTTTCACTGAACCGGTATAACCTACCGTTCCAGCCATGTCTATCTCATGAGATATAAAATCTTTACCCAATGAATTGGAGGGAGATATAGGTCCCACCCATCTCATAATGATACCATTCTTATTTGTGCCAAAAAATCATAAACCATACATCATAGCATAACCCATGTAATAAAAATGGGATTCTTAAACATCATGACATCATAAAACAGTTCATATAAGATATAGAAATTCATAAAAAATATTTCCATCACAACATAATCAAATCCATGTAATAATAGAGATATAAACATAACCATTTATTATCTTAGATGGAAAATAATTTTGATAAAACACTTGAAATCCATTCTTGAGGAAAATATCCTTTCTACTTCAAAAACACTTTTCATTTCTTAACATGTCATAAAATTATAACTAAAAGAAGTTGATTAAAAATAAACTTGAAAACTTTTAAAGGAATCTTCTTCGAAATAATGTTTTAAAAATCCATTCATGCAGTATAAGTTAAAAAAACATTCTTCGTACTTTTGTCGGAAAAGTCAAAAAGTACCTCGTACGAAAAACGACAAAATATTCCTTTCATATCCTTTAATAAAAACTCACCGAAAGGTAAAATTGGATTTAAACAATTTTATGTGGATGGAAATAACATTACATATTGAGGAGACAGGGATGTGGATGATAAAATACACCCCAGTAAATTTCAAAGTATAAACAATCTCGAATAAAAATGAGATTGTGATATTTCCCTTACCTTAGTTCCGATTTGCTTTGTAAGTGTCCTAACCTCCTGTATAATGATTTAAATAATTTCATTGACTTATTACAGAATCATATTCATTTTTATGATATCATATATGGTTCACTTATGACTTTATATTACCCGTTCTTTTGTAAATTCCATGTTAAAGAGCGTTTTGGGTAAAATTGTTTCATTTGTCATCCGTGTTTTGACTTGTAATTATTCATATGATTACTTAGATCATGATTACTTAATTCCAGAATATAAAACATGATTTATATATATATATTCAGAATATACATATATATAATAAATTAGTAAATGGAAAGAAATACACCGTTCATGGAGACGGTAGTCAGTACGTACGCATGAACGTTGTTTTCGTTTCCTTGTTGAATTGAATGGAATTAAGTAGATGACATACATATAAATATACATAAATCCAGTATCATTATTATGTCATATATTTCATTAGTACTTATTATATATACTTTATAATCATTCATGAATGGTTAATCATTGAGAATGAATCTCATCACGTCGTGGAGACGGTAGTCCGTACGTACGCACGAGCGATGATATCGTTCCCATGGTCGTGGAATTGTGTTGAAGTGTATGTATACTATTTCAGTATCAATATCACTTTATAATAATCATATATAGTTACTCATTACACCATTATACCCATCCAATTAAGGTGGTGGCGGAAAATAGATTACACCACGGCGTGGAGACGGTATTCCGTACGTACGCACGCGCGGTGATTTCCTTTTTCCGTAGGATGGATAGAAGGTTAATTAGAGTTGTTTCATATTTATAATAACATATCAGTATATAATAAATACTGGTGTTATTCCTTTATCAAGAAAAAACTAAATAAGAATAAGATGAAGAAGAAAGAAATTGAAAACGATCGGTAATGGATATTACCTCTTTTTGACGCGCCTTCACTTAACCTCCACTTAAAGAACTAAGGATGGTCTTTGAAGAAGACCAGGACCTCTAGGATGATACTAGGGAAGTGGAGAAGAGATTATGGCAGGTTTTGGCCGAGCTTGAAAGCTCAAATTGGTGTGAGGAGGAGATGGAGGAGGTTCCCTTTTATAAGGGAGGAGAGGGGCATCTTAGGAAAATCTCAAAATATTATTTTATATTAAGGTCAAATTCGGTTTATAATGGTTACAAATGGTCTTATTTCTAAGATAAAGTAGGTATGGGTCGAAACCATCTCATCCAATAGGATTTAGACAAGTTTAGGTTATTATTTTAACCTTATCAATTATATTTAACTCTAAGTTACATAATTTAACTTTTACCGTGTCTTTTTGTTTTCTTACACTATATGGTTAATAAACTTACTATATCAATCCAAACGAACCCCAAGTTGTTTATTATTAATATATCTATCCTTATCTAAGTCATTTGGCCGAACCTTAGATTTTTAGGAATTAAATAACAACTAATAATATAATATTTGTTTTAAAAACTAATTTATGTCAATTTTGACACTATTTGGTACATGAGTTTTATGAAATTTCTAAAAGAATGATAAGTTCTAACCAAGTTACGTAAATCAACAATAACATGTCATATTAACCTAGAAAATTAGTGTAAGTCATAAAAAGTCTCAAATTACATTTATTTGGGCATTTATAACATCAATTATGTTAATATTTTCTTAAAAAGGTCATTACTACATCATCGTTGTGTCATAAATAAATTAAATTATTTAAAGTATAAAAATTACAAATAAAATACCATTTTGTAGGAAATATTTTTATATTTCTAATGAATATTTATATTCGAAATTATATTATGTATAATTCTATATTAAAAATGTTTTAGTAAATAAACTTTGATTTTAACTCTTTTAACTCTTCTTTGAATTAAATAATAATAAATGTCCTAATCTAATCCAAGTGGGCCTAAATGATAATATTTTACACTTAAGGTTGTTTTTGGTCGATATACACTTGTCCAATAGGATTAGGACATGTTTTAGGGTAATATTAATATCATTTTTACCCTTAATTACCCTATTTAATTTTAACCGTGGTAAATAAAAGTCAAAAGTTACTATTCACCAAAAATTATTTTCATCACATTGAACCACATTTTACTTACTGACATCAACCGTGTCTCTCGGATTTTTGAAATTCCATTCACAGAAGCGGTAAAATTAAGATTTATGAAAAAATTAATTTTTTTAACTACCACTTAGTAGTTTCACTATTCATCAAAAATTGAAGTTTTTCAGAAAAATACCAAAATTTCACCCTAAGCTATAATTGATATTCCGGATTCAAAAATGATTTCTATTTTACAAAATTCCCAACATATAAGTTGCATTAATTAATTTTATAATTAATTTCCGTTGTCACAACAAATAGCGTGTTTTTAAGAGATAATAACTATCAAAGATTAACACTTGTTTATGTCTGGTGTAAATGTGAAATTACATCCAATGACCAACATTGTATTGAATTGTAAAAATATATTCTAAATATACTTTAAAACCACTCAAAATAATTTATCACTATTAATTATTTCGATTAAAAAAGTTGTTTTTAATTAAAATTTAGTAATTTTCACTATTCATCAGAAAATGAAAGTTATCCAAAAAGTACTAAAATTTCACCCTAAGCTAATTTCGATATTATGAATCCAAAAATAAAGTCCATTTTGAAAAAAATAAAATTTAAAAAATTTCAAAAAGTGGTTATTACTATTCATAATGACTAGTTTTAATAATATTTTAATAGCATATTGCTGTTTAGTGAAACTCCTTATTGCGTACTACACACGCTATCGAGGAAGGTCGCGATTGCGTGTAATGGAAGGCAAGTCAAGGATGCGTGTTGTGAAAGCTTCTTTTGGTGTAGCGTACAACACAAGACATTAATGAAATTAAAAACAATATTTTTCATAAAATTTCAGGGTGTTACATCCATCATAGTTAAAAAAATCATTCCATCAACATGAACTTTAAAATTTTTAAAAAAAATCATATTCCTAGTCATGTGGGATTAACACCCACTATCAAAAATTAATATGCTACTATTATTTATTTCATTAAGATAAATTTTATCTAGGATGGCCTTTTTATAATTCATCTTCTCCTTCTATGATACTATAAGTTGAGTTAATTTAGGTGTGGGTTTATCCTATTATTTTAAGATATAGTATTATAGTATTCCTCCACTCATTATAATTAGGAGAATTTGTTTCTCAACACAATCATTCTCATTGGTCTCCTCTTAATTCTCCTCATACATTCATAGAGAAAGTTTAAATTTATATCTAAATTTTGAACTATAATAGTAGTTTCCATAATCTGGATTCATTATTTAGGGTATTGGATATTTTCTTGTTCTGTATAATTGTATTTTGGGTGCCTTTACTTTTAGATATATTTCCACCTTCTCGTAATAGGTCACGGTGTAAACCAAGTATCTATATAATTGGTACATCATTAGGGGGATATTATTTTCACTTTCACTCCATATATTTATAGAATTTTAAAACCATTTTAGTTTTTGGTAAACACTCATTTGTGGAAACTTATATCTTAAATTTTTCTTAGATTTACCCTTAGTATCCACTATCATATATTTGGATGATTTTCCTGAAAATCCAATTCATAATTTACCCAAGTTATTGGGTATTTGATAATTCAAAACCTTCTCAACACTATGTGTTCCACGTTGAGTGTTTTCTTTCAACACATCATCGGAATTTTTTTTCATATTGTAACTTATTCTTGAAATTGTTTATTTTAATTTTATCCTTAAATGGATTTTTCAATGAAATAACTTCTTCTTTAAGGGATTAAATCCTCTTTTCTCATTCCTT
The DNA here is from genome assembly GCA_963277665.1 of Viscum album. Classification (NCBI taxonomy): domain Eukaryota; kingdom Viridiplantae; phylum Streptophyta; class Magnoliopsida; order Santalales; family Viscaceae; genus Viscum; species Viscum album. The sequence continues at coordinate 1,384,720,572 of OY728164.1, forward strand.
AATATAAGTAGTGAGTTCATTAAATACATTAGAATATTTATAAATTTTTATCTTTCAATATCTATATTAATCTATATTTTCTTGAGTAAAAATTTTATCCTCTATAAACTTCTCTAAATCAATAAATTCAAATTTGATTTGATCAAAATACACTAAATAATATTGTAACAATCCTATAATTTTTCTATTTTTCTTTATTTGAGAATATAACACCTAAAGGGAACCTTCAATTTTAATATTTATATTGAAAAATAATTTTGGTTTATTTTATTCTTTTGATATATGTTTAGATTTTTTCAACCACTTTCATCATTGCATATTCTAAATCTGATTTAAATAAAATTTAAACTTCTTCCAAGAAAACCCCATTATCATTCTCTTTAAAAAATGATATTTTTTATTAAAATTTTATCATGGATGTGTTTCCAGATTTTTTATTTCATTTATGTAAAATTTATGTTTATCCATTTTTAAGGATAATAGACTTTACCATCACCATTAAAATTATTTATACATTGTAGATTTATGTTTCTAGACTTTCCATAATTAAAACATAATAAATATATCTTTCCCTAAAACTTTCTTTTCATTATTTGAATTTTCTTACTAATAATGATAAAAATTCATCACTTACATATTATTCTCTATTTCCACCTTCATTGATGTCAAGTTTCTCTGGGGACTTAAATCCCATAAACTTGGATAAATTAATCATCATACCTTAAAATTTCACACACATCTCGTATGAAACCAGACTACTTTGTAAATCATTTATTGAAATCTCCACAAGATTTTTTTCCGCTAGACCCAATGTCATTAGATTATATAAAAGTATAAATATCTATTGAAATTTATTCACTATCTTTACATCCTTAATTTCATCATTAAGTTCATGAATTTATCCAACAACTTAAATGATTTGTCTGGTGAAAACTTTAATATTTTCATTTGGATATATCTTCAAATAATCAAACTTGTTATTAAGTACATAAAACCTTACCTATTTATTATTTTTGTTATAGGATCAAAATATAGATGTAGATGCTCAATTACAAGAGGGGGTGAATTGTAAGATTAAAAAACTTTCTCTTTTAATTCTAAAAGTAGATCTATGTTTAACAAATTTAAACAAGGTGAATTCACAAAACCTCTCTAGTTCTTAAACAAAGGAATAATTGGAAGGGCCTAGGTCCAGTTATAAAGAACTTGTACTAAACAAATTTATCTAAAAGAAACTTAAGAAAGTTTATATTAGATAAATATTCTACCTTAAAGCATATATAATATTGTTTATCATAGTATACAAGTATAAGAAATTAAAATAAAGTTATACTATTTTTCATTAACAAAATACAGTGGAATGAAAATCCTTTGACAAAGAAAAGTAAAAAAGTAGGAAATATTTTAACCCAAATATAAGGGTATCCAAAAACCTTGGATATAGTTCCTTTTATTTATACTTTCAAGAAATTATATCTTACCCACACTAGGGTAATCCTTCGATAAGAATATCGGAGCTTGTCTTTCTATCCCTGCAAGCCCCCAAACTTTAAGGTAGTCAACACCGCTGTTTTCCTATTCTCAGAAGTCCTCTAACTTTAAGGTAGTCATATCCTCTATCTTTCTATAACTGTAATCCCTTGATTGTACTTATCAATAATCAAATTCTCACAAGGTGGGATGAACAAGTTCTTCACGGTTGAATAAGTTTTTCACAGTTCACACAAAGTATGAGAGTCTTTCTCTCTCTATAAAACACTTTACAGCATTATATAATTAGTGTTCAACAATGTGTATTGATCTTGCTCAAATGAGCTCATATTTATATGTAAGGGTTCCAAAAGTCAGTTCCCTCCACCAACAGTCATATTTTTCCTTAAATATTGGAGGTACATGTACACGTGTCACTCAGCCAATAGTTAGTTTAAAGCAGATTACATGACATCATTTTGTTGTCATATAATCTTGTGTAAGGAATTATAAAATGTAAGAAAAAAATTATCAAGTTTAATAAACTTAAGTAAACTAGAATCCGATAAGGTTGAAACAATATCTTAAGAAAAAAATATATTAAAAAGTATGAATAATTAGACTATAAATATAGTGATAAAAGGAGTCAAAATATGTATATAAATAGGGTCATAATTCAGAGGAATTTAGAGTCGGAATTTTAGAGAATTCAGAGTCTGATTTCTGTGAAACTCAAAGTTAGAAAATAGGATGAAATGAAGTCTAAAAATAGTGAGAATTGGTATCTAATAAACTTTTAGGTTCCAAGGTTTGGATAAGGATCTGATTATTTTTAAGGTAATTTAGTCTTAAGAAAAAATATGTTTAATCTTGATTGACGAACATTAAGCATAACATATAAAAGTAAGTTAATCTTAGAGAAAATAAATTTCCTTAGATAAATAAAATAATTTTTAAGTAAAAAGTGTTTGTTTTTTCATAACATAAAGGAATGGATAAGTAATAAGTTAGCTTATTGACTTAACAATCTCCCCCTTTGTGGAAATCATAAACCAATTTTTGAAAATTTATATTAATTTTGTAAATATTGAAATAAAAACTTATTTCCCTTATATTTGTGGCTTAGAGATTACGACTAACTCTCCCTTATGTTTTTTCACCTTAAGGATCCAATAATTTGGCATAAGAAATTTTCTTGGAATAGAATTTCCTTTTCTTAAGAAAAAAAACTGCTTTATATTAATCTCCCCTTTTCATAAGAAATTTCTCCTTTTGAGTAAACTCCCCCTTATTATGATATTATTTTTAAACTTTTCTCCCCCTTTGTAATTTTCAAAAAGGAATGGAAGGGGAAAAAATGGTACCTAAAGGGTTAGAAAAGAAACATATGAAACAAAGTATAACAAGGAGATTTCATTTACTTTGAATTAAAAATTTTAGTACAAAAAATGTCGAAGTTCTTAATTTGATCAATCATCCTTTTTCTTCTCTGGTAGAATATTTTTGAGGATATCCTTTATCTTATTTATCCCCTCATTATCTTCTTGTAACTTATTGAGTAACTCTTCTTGTTCCATGTTATTCTTCTCGAGAGTTTAAATCCTTTCTTCTTGATACTTGATAACTTCTTCCTGCAACTTGAATTTATCTGCTAACTGATATGTGGTATTTGTTTCTCTCTTTTTTGGAAATTGAAATGGAGTTATGTTTTCCATAGTGATATTTCTCTTCTTGAATCTAGGAATATTTCTCTTGATTCGGTCTTTCTAAAAGAATCTTAAACTTCTCATCATACTTGTTGAAATTCTCTTTGGCTGAATCCATATAATCACCGACAATCTTAAGATCATCAACTACTAATTTTGACCAACAAGTAATATTCTTGAAATAAATTTTATGATATTTATAGTTGATCATGAAGGTTTTGAAATCCATTTCTTACTTGATTAACTTCTCCATCAACAAATTTTATAGATTCCATTTTTATGTTGACTGACTGTTGAAGAAGTTGACACCGAGATTCAATGTTTAGAAGGAACAAAATTAAATCAAACAGATTCTTTAAAGATTGCACCACAAATTCATGTCCCATGAATGATGACGATTCTGAATCTGAAGCACCTTTCTCTAGAGGGGTATCTTTTACTTCTTCAACAAACTTTGACTTAAATGATTCAGCTATATCACCTTTCTGAGGTGTATCAAGAAGAACTAATTTTCTTTTAGAAATAACCTATTCAAAAACACTAGCTACCTCTTTATCTTTTTATTGAACATTAACTTCCACTTCATCTTCCTGAACAATGTCATTATTGTCCTCTCTCCCTTCAATGGAAATTATTTAGTTAACTTTCTCCTCTTTATAATTTTCCTTTTATTTATTTAAATCAATTTTAGTGGATGAAGCTTCGGAAGTTCTTATTGATAGTTTATTAGAAGAACTCTTCTCCTCATGATACTCTTCCACCATTTTAATTAGATCTTCACTTTCTTTCTCTTCTTCTTCTTCTTGAGGAATTTCTTCCTCTTCAACAACCTGTTTTGAAAGTGAATATTCCTTCAAGAAGGATTTTGGTACTTTAATCTATTCTGAATCTTTCTCAACATATTTTAACAATAACTAAGCAACATGATCCTACAAATCTTTTTCTTTATTCTTTTTCTCCTTTTCTTATTTCTTGATATTTTCAACTCCAATAATTTTCAAAGCTTTATCCTCCACAGGTTCAATCCTAAAAATAGGATCACCTTCATTTCTATTCTTCTTCTGTTCCCTCCACATAGCAACTACTTAATCAGAAAATTTATTTTTATTCTTTGGTTTAGGGTTTTCGGATTAAGGTTCCAGTTATTTTGCTTTTATTTTCTTGGAAGGTTTAGCAACTTCATATTTTTTAGCTTCAGGATGATCAACTTTATCAAGAAGATCATAAAACTCTTCTGATTCAACATTGAATGAAATTTTCATTCTTCTCAATTTATCATCACTGAGTAAAATAATCTTGAAATTATTAGCCTTTTAGGTGAAATTGATCTTGAAATATTTGAAACATAGGACAATGATCTTAGAAATTATTTTCAGATACATCAAATTATGAGACTTAATGTTTCCATTCTTGATTTTAGAAATTTTCAAAAGAATATACTTCACCAAATTTATCTTTATTAGGTTCACTAGGAAATCCAAGAGAAAGATATCACAAATATTAAGTTAATCCATATCACCCTTCCTTGGGACAAGGAAACCCTGCATCCAAAAATCAACCAGCCTATGGTTTGTTGATGGATGATAAATCTTGGGTTTATTGAAATTATTGAGTCTGAGACACTCATAAGATTTACTCTTCATGAAATATCCTTATTTATTAGGTAACTGGTTTGAGCATATAATAGCTTCACCTTCATAAAGAATATCTTGGATACTGGCTTCCTTGTTGAAAGATAGAGAGTACGATTTGAAATAACTTCTGAACATAAAAATCTCTCTTCCACCTTGCTCATAGAAACTAACTGAATTATATAATTCTACTATAAAGTCTGGGTAGATTGTATATTGATTCTTTTACTTAGAAACACAAAAAATTTCCCATATATTCAACTTGATAATATTTGCAATCAAAGAATTATACTTCATAAAGAAATTATGACCCACTAACCTTTATTAGAACAATAACCAATCCTTTGGTTTCTTATTGGATTGATACTACATCTAAGTTTGATAAGAATCTTCAAGAGACATTCAAAATGTAATAAAACTAAATAAATGGAACAACAGACATAAACAGTGGTAGAGACTCAGCTCAAAAAGCTGCAAGAACTGATGTGGGATGAGAAGATGGGGTCCCTTTAAATAGGATTTTTGGTGATGGTTCTAATTATCGAATAGATCCAATTGTTGAGATTAATTTTATCTGATATGATGATTGATATTCATTCCAAAGAGGGATTCTTAGATTTAGATCTTTTGAGGTTTTAAGGAAATTAAATTTAAAGAAAGTGAATCTGATATATTTTTCTTAAAACAAGATAGAAATACCCAAAAAAAGTATAATTATGAATATTTAAGTAAGGAAACATACCTTACGGATTACATAGAAATAATTTTCAGTATTGATAATTTTCTTCTTTAAGAAAATATATTTTAGAAATTTTAGGCTCCAAAAAAAATTTAAAGAAAGGAAAAAATTTAGGATCCGAAAATTTTTATAAAATAAAGGGGGTGAAATTATTAAGGAAAGAATAAATAAATGTACTCCCCCTATGAAAATATGTTTCTTAACATAAGAGATAGGTTTTAACAAAAAGTTAATATGGATTATTACCTTATGTTTATCATTTCTATCTTTTGTTTAATGTGTTCAAATCTATTGAAGGGTAAATATTTTTTAAAAATTTCAACAAGTTGATCTTGAATTCTGATAAATTGCAAAATTATATCTCCTTTAAGTGTGTGATCCCTAATAAATTGATGCCTAATATCTATGTGGTTTGCACTAGAGTTATGTGTGGGGTTTTTTATTAGGGAAATGGAACTTCTATTATCACACAATATCTGTGTTTTGGTAAAAACTCATTCCATAGTTTGTGAGTGTGTGTTGCATCCACAACACTTGAGAACAACAACTTCCAGCTGCTATATATTCAGTTGTAGTAGTGGAAAGTGATATTGAGTTTTTCTTCTTGCATAACCAAGAAACCAATGAATCTCTTAAGAAATGTAAAGTTCCAAATACACTATTTCTACCCATTCTACATCCACCAAAATTAGCATTTGAAAAACATTTTAAAAAAAATAATTTCTAGAAGAATAGAAAAGTCTTATATCCATGGTTACCTTTAAATAGAGAAAAATTATTTTCACTACTTTTAAATGAGATTCCTTTTAATTAGATTGATATATTTTACATAAGAATACTGAAAAAATTAAATCTAGATGACTAAATGTTAAGTATAATAAACTTCTTATCATACCACTAAAATTTGTTTGATCTATTAGTTTCCCAACTTCATCAAGATCAAGAGAGTTTGAGAGACTGATGGGAGTAATTATACTTTTAGTATTGTCATATCCATACTTCTTAAGAAGATATTTAATATAATTATGTTAACATATAAAAGTTCCTTCTGGTTATAGTTTCCTAGTGTTCTATGACATAACCAAGAATGATCTTCCATTTCACTAAGTCAAGGTAGGTCTTGGCTCCTAAGGTCTTCTAAGTTAAGTGTATAAACATTCTCATGTCTATGGGCAGAGAGAATAAATTCTTTCTTGGAATTATGTACTAAGCATTTATCATTCCTAAAATTCACAAGTTAAACTTCATCACATAATTTTCTTATTCTTATAAGGTTTTTCTTAAGATATTTAACAAATAAAAAAATTTAAATTAAAACTTTTCCAAGAAAAATAATGTTACTTATACCAACAATTTATCCCTAATAATTATATCTGAAAGTTTCTTTTCCTTCTTTCATATTGATAATATTTTAAAAGAAGTTTTTTTACCAGTCATGTGTTGGTAACGTCCACTTTCCATATACAATGTATTTTTTGTGTTACTTCCTTTATTTTTTTCAAAATAAAATACTTAGACTTTCAGAATCCAAACTTTATTGCAATCTGAAATTGAAGAAAGTAAAATATTGGTTATCCACATTTTTTTATAAAATTAAGCTTTATAAAAACCTAAGGATTGGGTTTTATTTAAAGAATACTCACTACTGGAAATACACTATTTCCCAACGGTTGTGAACCGTTGGGAAAGCCCCTCAAACCGTTGGTATATAATATACCAACGGTTCTCTCAACCGTGGGGAAGTAGGCCGTGGGGAAAACCTTTCCCAACGGTTTACTGGAAACCGTTGGGGTAGGGTGACAGAAGTCACTCTATCCCAACGGTTTGGGTGAACCGTTGGGATAGTTTTTCCCAACGATTTCTCCCAAACCGTTGGGAAAAACCACATGGGTGACCTCTTTCCCAACGGTTCTAAACCGTTGGGAAAAGAGATCTTTACCAACAGTTCAATGAACCGTTGGTAAAAACTTATTTAGAATTATATGCCAACGGTTTAAAACCGTTGGCATACCCTATGCTGCTGCAATTTGGCAGCCCCTCTCCCCTGTACATCAGGCACCTCTCATCTCATCAGGCCTCATTTTCACCTCATTTTCGATCCAACTATTGTACCTGCAATAAAATAAAACATACATATACAATTACGAACAAATTCATACACATTTAACATATAATGGATCCTGAAACTATACACATCCATAATTAAATTACAATTCATAAACATACATAATTCATATAGAATTCAATTTAAAATTTAGATGACAATTATATCTGGAATCCGATTGAGATGGGGATGATTGGTACACGTCACATATGACCCATGGATCGTTCTCCTAAAGTTTCAATGGAAACCGAATGCGTTTGGTCGGTTTTGCGTATGCCAGTTCTTTTCACTTATAATCCTACCCATTTTAAACAAAACAGACACAGTTAGAGCGGTGTTGGCCACACCGCGCCTCGGATTGAGGCAGGGATGATTCTTACACCTCACATATGACCCATGGATCGTTATTCTAAAGTTTCAATGGAAACCGAATGCGTTTGGTCGGTTTTCCGTATGTACTTAAAATGATGTCCATTTTAATCAAAAGAGAGCCACTTAGACTGATCCCGGCCACACCGCGACTCGGATTGAGCCCGAGTGGGCTCATACATGTCACATATGACTGATGGATCGTTGTGATAAATTATCAACAGATTCAGAATGTGTTTGGTCGGTTTTGCGTATGTCAGTTGTTCTTTTCACTTATAATCCTGTCCATTTTAAACAAAAGATACACAGTTAGAACGGTGTCGGCCACACCGCTCCTCGGATTGAGGCGGGATTGACTCGTACACGTCACATACGACCCATGGATCCTTGTGCTAAAGTATCGACACAGTCCGAATGCCTTTGGTCGGTTTTTCGTATGTCACTTGATGATTTTCACTTAAAATGACGTCTTTTTGAAACAAAAGACCGACGCTTTGAGTGGTGTCGGCCACACCGCGTCTCCGATTGTGGCGGGGTTGATTCGTACACGTCACATATGACCCATGGACCGTTCTCCTAAAGTTTCAACGGAAACCGAATCCGTTTGGTCGTTTTTCCGTATGTACTTAAAATGGTGTTCATTTTAAACAAAAGAGAGCCACTTAGACTTATCCCGGCCACACCGCGACTCGGATTCATCCCGGGTTGGATCGTATACGTCACATATGACCCATGGATTGTTGGGATAAATTATCAACAGATTCGGAATGCGTTTGGTCGGTTTTCCGTATGCCAGTTGATGCTTTTCACTTAAAATGACGTCCTTTTGAAACAAAAGACGGACACTTTGAGTGGTGCCGGCCACACCGTGTCTCCGGATTGAGATGAAACCACCGTGAAACATTCTAATTATTATTCGTGATGTGTACGCGCATACGGCGCGTCAATCGGACGTGTGGTTTGAGCGGTACGGCTCAATATTCGTGTTTTAAGTGATGTGTGCGCTTCGTAAACGCGCGTGAGGTGGGTCCAAACGGGACGAACAAAGTCAGAATGACATGAAATCAGACGAAAAATACGGGTGAGTGATTTCTGAAGTGGTCGAGCAGACGGCACGTCAATCGGACGTGTCGTGTGCCCGCGGTGACCGACAACGCAGTTCTGGTGTCATAAACGGCCAAAACGGGCGTCCAACGGTCAAATTCATAGCGGACGACCTTGGATTGAGCTGAAACCACCGAGAAACATTCTAATTATTATTCGTGATGTGTACGCGCAGACGGCACATCAATCGGACGTGCGGTTTGCGCGGTACGACTCAATATTCGTGTTTTAAGTGATGCACGCGCTTCGTAAACGCGCGTGAGGGGGGTCCAAACGGGCCGAACGAAGTCGGAATGGCCTGAAATCAGACGACAAATATGGGACAGTGATTTCTAAAGTGTTTGAGCAGACGGCGCATCAATCGGACATGTCGTGTGCCCGCGATGACCGACAACGCAGTTCTGGTGTCATAAACGGCAAAAACGGGCGTCCAACGGTCAAATTCATAGCGGTCGACCTCGGATTGACCTGAAACCACCGGGAAACATTCTAATTATTATTCGTGACGTGTACGCGCAGATGGCACGTCAATCGGACGTGCGGTTTGCGCGGTACAGCTCAATATTCGTGTTTTAAGTGATGTGCGTGCTTCGTAAACGCGCGTGAGGGGGTCCAAATGGGCCGAACGATTTCAGAATGGCCTGAAATCAGACGACAAATACGGGTGAGTGATTTATGAAGTGGTCGAGCAGACGGCACGTCAATCGGACGTGCTGTGTGCGCGCGGTGACCGACAACGCAGTTCTGGTGTCATAAACGGCCAAAACGGGCGTCAAACGGTCAAATTCATAGCGGACAACCTCGGATTGAGGTGGGGTTGACTCGTACACGTCTCAAATGACCCATGGATCATTGTCTTAAAGTATCAACACAATCTGAATGCGTTTGGCCGGTTTTCCGTATGCGAGTTGATGTTTTTCACTTAAAATGACGTCTTTTTGAAACAAAAGACATACACTTTGAGTTGTTCCGACCACACCGCGCCTCGGATTGAGGCGGGGATGACTCGTACACATCACATATGACCCATGGATCGTTCTCCTAAAGTTTCAATAGAAACCGAATGCGTTTGGTCGGTTTTGCGTATGCCAGTTCTTTTCACTTATAATCCTACCCATTTTAAACAAAACAGACACAGTTAGAGCGGTGTTGGCCACACCGCGCCTCGGATTGAGGCGGGGATGATTCGTACACCTCACATATGACCCATGGATCATTCTTCTAAAGTTTCAACAGAAACCGAATGCGTTTGGTCGGTTTTCCGTATGTACTTAAAATGATGTCCATTTTAATCAAAAGAGAGCCACTTAGACTGATCCCGGCCACACCGCGACTCGGATTGAGCCCGAGTGGGCTCGTACATGTCAAATATGACTGATGGATCGTTGTGATAAATTATCAACAGATTCGGAATGCGTTTGGTCGGTTTTGCGTATGTCAGTTGTTCTTTTCACTTATAATCCTGTCCATTTTAATCAAAAGATACACAGTTAGAACGGTGTCGGCCACACCTATCCTCGGATTGAGGCGGGATTGACTCGTACACGTCACATACGACCCATGGATCCTTTTGCTAAAGTTTCGACACAGTCTGAATGCCTTTGGTCGGTTTTTCGTATGTCACTTGATGATTTTCACTTAAAATGACGTCTTTTTGAAACAAAAGACCGACGCTTTGAGTGGTGTCGGCCACACCGCGTCTCCGATTGTGGCAGGGTTGATTCTTACACGTCACATATAACCCATGGATCGTTCTCCTAAAGTTTCAACGGAAACCGAATCCGTTTGGTCATTTTTTCGTATGTACTTAAAATGGTGTTCATTTTAAACAAAAGAGAGCCACTTAGACTTATCTCGGCCACACTGCGACTCGGATTCATCCCGGGTTGGCTTGTATACGTCACATAAGACCCATGGATTGTTGGGATAAATTATCAACAGATTCGGAATGCGTTTGGTCGGTTTTCTGTATGCCAGTTGATGCTTTTCACTTAAAATGACGTCCTTTTGAAACAAAAGACGGACACTTTGAGTGGTGTCGGCCACACCGCGTCTCCGGATTGAGCTCAAACCACCGAAAAACATTCTAATTATTATTCGTGACGTGTACGCGCAGACGGCACATCAATCGGATGTGCGGTTTGCGCGGTACGGCTCAATATTCGTGTTTTAAGTGATGCGCGCGCTTCGTAAACGCGCGTGAGGGGGGTCCAAACGGGCCGAACGAAGTCGGAATGGCCTGAAATCAGACGACAAATACGGGACAGTGATTTCTGAAGTGTTCGAGCAGACAGTGCATCAATCGGACGTGGCGTGTGCCCGCGGTGACCGACAACGCAGTTCTGGTGTCATAAACGGCCAAAACGGGCGTCCAACGGTCAAATTCAAAGCGGACGACCTCGGATTGACCTGAAACCACCGATAAACATTCTAATTATTATTCGTGACGTGTACGCGCAGACGGCACGTCAATCGGACGTGCGGTTTGCGCGGTACGGCTCAATATTCGTCTTTTAAGTGATGTGCGCGCTTCGTAAACGCGCGTGAGGGGGGTCCAAACGGGCCGAACAATTTCAGAATGGCCTGAAATCAGACGACAAATATGGGACAGTGATTTCTGAAGTGTTCGAGCAGACGGAGCATCAATCGGACGTGCCGTGTGCCCGCGGTGACCGACAATGCAGTTCTGGTGTCATAAACGGCCAAAACGGGCGTCAAACGGTCAAATTCATAGCGGACGACCTCGGATTGAGGTGGGGTTGACTCTTACACGTCTCAAATGACCCATGGATCGTTGTCTTAAAGTATAAACACAATCCGAATGCGTTTGGCCGGTTTTCCGTATGCCAGTTGATGTTTTTCACTTAAAATGACGTCTTTTTGAAACAAAAGACATACACTTTGAGTTGTTCCGACCACACCGCACCTCGGATTGAGGCGAGGATGACTCGTACACGTCACATATGACCCATGGATCGTTCTTCTAAAGTTTCAATGGAAACCGAATGCGTTTGGTCGGTTTTGCGTATGCCAGTTCTTTTCACTTATAATCCTACCCATTTTAAAAAAAAACAGACACAGTTAGAGTGGTGTTGGCCATACCGCGCCTCGGATTGAGGCGGGGATGATTCTTACACCTCACATATGACCCATGGATCGTTCTTCTAAAGTTTCAACGGAAACCGAATGCATTTGGTTGGTTTTCCGTATGTACTTAAAATGATGTCCATTTTAATCAAAAGAGAGCCACTTAGACTGATCCCGGCCACACCGCGACTCGGATTGAGCCCGAGTGGGCTCGTACATGTCACATATGACTGATGGATCGTTGTGATAAATTATCAACAGATTCGGAATGTGTTTGGTCGGTTTTGCGTATGTCAGTTGTTCTTTTCACTTATAATCCTGTCCATTTTAAACAAAAGATACACAGTTAGAACGGTGTCGGCCACACCGCTCCTCGGATTGAGGCGGGATTGACTCGTACACATCACATACGACCCATTAATCCTTGTGCTAAAGTATTGACACAGTCCGAATGCTTTTGGTCGGTTTTTCGTATGTCACTTGATGATTTTCACTTAAAATGACGTCTTTTTGAAACAAAAGACCGACGCTTTGAGTGGTGTCGGCCACACCGCATCTCCGATTGTGGCGGGGTTGATTCGTACACGTCACATATGACCCATGGATCGTTCTCATAAAGTTTCAACAGAAACTGAATCCGTTTGGTCGTTTTTCCATATGTACATAAAATGGTGTTCATTTTAAACAAAAGAGAGCCACTTAGACTTATCGCGGCCACACCGTGACTCGGATTCATCCCGGGTTGGCTCGTATACGTCACATATGACCCATGGATTGTTGGGACAAATTATCAACAGATTCGGAATGCGTTTGGTCGGTTTTCCGTATGCCAGTTGATGCTTTTCACTTAAAATGACGTCTTTTTGAAACAAAAGATGGACACTTTGAGTGGTGCCGGCCACACCGTGTCTCCGGATTGAGCTGAAACCACCGAGAAACATTCTAATTATTATTCGTGATGTGTACGCATAGACGGCACATCAAGCGGACGTGCGGTTTGCGCGGTACGGCTCAATATTCGTGTTTTAAGTGATGCGCGCGCTTCGTAAACGCGCGTGAGGGGGGTCCAAACGGGCCGAACAAAGTCGGAATGGCCTGAAATCAGACGACAAATACGGGACAGTGATTTATGAAGTGTTCGAGTAGACGGCGCATCAATCGGACATGCCGTGTGCCCGCGGTGACCGACAACGCAGTTCTGGTGTCATAAACGGCCAAAACGGGCGTCCAACGGTCAAATTCATATCGGACGACCTCGGATTGAGCTGAAACCACCGAGAAACATTCTAATTATTATTCGTGACATGTACGCGTAGACGGAACGTCAATCGGACTTTCGGTTTGCGCGGTACGGCTCAATATTCGTGTTTTAAGTGATGTGCGCGCTTCGTAAACGCGCGTGAGGGGGGTCCAAACGGGCCGAACGAAGTCGGAATAGCCTGAAATCAGACGACAAATGCGGGACAGTGATTTCTGAAGTGTTCGAGTAGACAGCGCATCAATCGGACATGCCGTGTGCCCGCGGTGACCGACAACGCAGTTCTGGTGTCATAAAAGGCCAAAACGGGTGTCCAACGGTCAAATTCATAGCGGCCGACCTCGGATTGACCTGAAACCACCGGGAAACATTCTAATTATTATTCGTGATGTGTACGCGCAGACGGAACGTCAATCGGACGTGCGGTTTGCGCGGTACGGCTCAATATTCGTGTTTTAAGTGATGCTCGCGCTTCCTAAACGCGCGTGAGGGGGGTCCAAACGGGCCGAACGATTTTAGAATGACCTGAAATCAGACGACAAATACGGGTGACTGATTTATGAAGTGGTCGAGCAGACGGCACGTCAATCGGACGTGCCGTGTGCCCGCGGTGACCGACAACGCAGTTCTGGTGTCATAAACGGCCAAGACGGGCGTCAAACGGTCAAATTCATAGCGGACGACCTCGGATTGAGGCGGGGTTGACTCGTACACATCTAAAATGACCCATGTATCGTTGTATTAAAGTATAAACACAATCCGAATGCGTTTGGCCAGTTTTCCGTATGCCAGTTGATGTTTTTCACTTAAAATGATGTCCTTTTGAAACAAAAGACATACACTTTGTGTTGTTCCGACCACACCGCGCCTCGGATTGAGGCGGGGATGACTCGTACACGTCACATATGACCCATGGATCGTTCTCCTAAAGCATCAACACATTTCGAATGCGTTTGGTCAGTTTTTCGTATGTCACTTTTTGTTTTCACTTAAAATCTTATGGAAATTCATATAGAATATTTTTATATCATATTTAGTATGGATTAGATTTTAGTTGATCGTGCTATGAAACATTTCAGAGCTAATGAAATTAAGGAAGGTGGAGGGGCTGTCCGGGGGGCTGTCCGGGGGGGCTGTCTGGTGGGTGTCCGGGGGGATGTCCGGGAACCAAGGAGGAGGGTGGGGGGGCTGTGCGGGGTCTGTCCGGGGGGTGTTTGGGGGTTGTTCAGGGGGTTGTCCGGGGTTGTTCAGGGGGCTGTACAGGGGTTGTTCAGGGGGTTGTTCAGGGGGTTGTCCGGGGGTGTTCAGGGGGCTGTCTGGGGGGTTGTCTGGGGGTTGTCCGGGGTCCAGGGGGGGGTGGGGGGGCTGTCCGGGGGGCTGTCCGGGGGGCTATCCGGGGTCCAGGGTGGAGGGTTGGGGGCTGTACAGGGGGCTGTCCAGGGGGCTGTCTGCGGGGGCTGTCCGGGGGGGCTGTCCGGGGACCAAGGAGGAGGGTGGGGGGGCTGTGCGGGGTCTGTCCGGAGGGTGTTTGAGGGTTGTTCAGGGGGTTGTCCGGGGTTGTTTAGGGGGCTGTCCGGTGGTTGTTCAGGGGGTTGTCCGGGGTTGTTCAGGGGGTTGTCCGGGGGGTGTTTGGGGGGTTGTCCGGGGTCCAAGGGGGAGGGTGGGGGGGTTGTCCGGGGGGCTGTCCGGGGGCTATCCGGGGTCCAGGGTGGAGGGTTGGGGGCTGTATGGGGGGCTGTCCAGGGGGCTGTCCAGGGGGCTGTCCAGGGGGCTGTCCGCGGGGCTGTCCGGGGGGTGTTTGGGGGGTGTTCGGGGTCCAAGGGGGAGGGGGGGTTGTCCAGGGTCCAAGAATGAGGGGGGTTGTCCAGGGAGTTCTCAAACACACAACCACTAAAAGACAACAACATCCATAAAAACAGACAATATATAAAAATAACTCAACTCCAATACTATACTACGAGTCTAGATAAAACCAACAACTAGAATAGATTAAACATCAAATCTCAAGTCAAAAATGTAACGGATCAATATGTCCCACATCAGCATCACCATCTCCATCATCATCATCATCATCGCCCTCGTCATCGTCCTCCTCATCGTCCTCACCCTCCACAGCGCCTTCCTCCTCGCCTTCGCCCTCCTCCTCGCCCTCCTCATCTCCCTCCTCTTCCGCATCAGACTGCTCGCCATCATCATCTTCAAGCTGGACATCGGCCTGACCACCACTGGAACTGCCACCTGGTGCACCATATATAGAATGTATCGACGACATGTATTCATCAATCGCTGGGCTGGCCTCTGCTGGAAGTGTTGGACGTAGAACTTCAATAAATTTCATAAATGCACTGTTTGCCCTAGCAGACTGTTCTGCCGTATCTGTGGCCCTTTTCTCAGCCTGTTCTGCCTGTTCCCTAACTTGCTGCAGCTCGGTGGCACTACAACTCATACCTGAGGCAGGCCAATACCTCGTCGGGGCTATCCTAGGTCGGCAGCGTACTCTGCCAGAATGATCCTCTCCCAACACCTAATGTAAGTGATCAGATGGCCCAAAATTGTCTGCTTCTTGGGCATCGAGGGCCTCTAAAGCATCCTGTTACAAATATAAATATATTATTAAGTTACGAAATAGATATTAAAATATAAAATCAATAGATTAAAACTTACAATCTGCTGCTGAGTCGCTTCGTTGACAGCACGTCCATCCTTTTTTCGTCTACTCAAGCAAAACAGTTTTGCTCGAGGCACACGTCCTTCAATATTTTGTACTTGCATCTACAATGACATTGAAAACAAAATTTATATAAAGACTTCAGCAAATAATTAAATAATTGAGGAAACAAAAGAAAATTTAAGTCGTAAAGAAAACTTATAAACAATTGTCATACCTGCTGCCTCTCATGATCCGGCATCGTCGTGCGTCCTAGTGTATGGAGGTATTTTTTTGCATCAATGTTTTTTTTATTTTTTCCAGATAATTCCTAAATAATATTCGATAATTCAAAGGATAATATTAATGCAAAACTTGAAAGTTATTATTTAAATACCTCAAATGTAATTCATACCTTAAACTAGGTACTCGTCCAATGAGTAATCATCTGACGATACTGCTCTATAGGACAATCATCCACGACTGGTACCGCCTCTAACTCAGTGCCAACTCTAGCACGCCAGCCAATATACAGCTCATGCTTGTAGGCTCTCCAAAGCTCGCCTAAATCCTTTAGACGTTCCAGTCGTTCACCCTCACCATCAGGAAAATTAAATCGAAGCTGAAATGAAAATATTAATTTATATAAATACAAAAAAAATCATGGAATTAAATACAACAGATTTTTTTACCCATATCTCTGCCCAAGATCTATCTTTGACCTCATGTGGCAAATGTCTCCACGACAGCGGGCTGACGGGAATGATGTCGGAGTATTTGGCAAGCGTCGCCATAAAACTCCGACATTGCTGCCCTGTTTTCTCAACCATCTGATTGTCTTCATTATATTCCACCATAACCTGTGTGCGACGGTTCCACACCGAACGCATGCGTGTACGGCCCCGCCCCTGCCTCCTGTCAATAGATGTATCTGTCATGAAATAAAAACAAATATTTTATCAAAACATGTTATAATGAAAATAAATATTGCTATAAAAATTTGTTAGGGTTTTATAAATATACCTGTGATAGTCTGATCAATGAGTGGCGCCGGATCCACAGAACCTGATGGAACACCCTCTGGTGGAACAGGAGTCGAAGACGATGGAATATAAAAGCTCGGAGAGACAGAAGTAGAAGTAAAAGAAGATGGAACAACTGTATGACATGATGCTGACTGGGGAGTGGGAATCATCATGGGATGTGAAAATGATGGGGCAGAAGATGCAGAAGGTAGCGAAAACATGGGAGGTCTAAATATCCCGTGTGTCCCTAACGACACACCGGGATCAGAATGTGGGAAGGCTGAAATGTCAGTGGGAGGGGCAGGGTCTAGTCGAGCACGCGCAGCTCTATGTCCACCTCTGGTACGAACCCTCCTCGTACCACTGGCCTGAGTACTAGGACCAGTACTAGGCTCCTCGTCGAATAACTGTCGACGTAATGGTGGATCCTACAAAAAAGTTTACAAAAAAAATTAATCACATGACATTATATATTCTGTAAATATATATATATATATTTGAAATAAAGTACTCACTGTAGGCACTAATGGTGGAATGCCCATCTCCTCCATCCGACGATTGTTCTCCGCCATTTTTTTTCCTCGTCTCTCTTCAATTGGCTTCATTTCCTGCATTGGAAAACAAATATGTAATTAATTAGAAAAAGAAAATTAATGTGTAAACCAAAAAACTAAATATATGAGGGAATGAGGGGATTCATTGGTAATTTAGCTATCAATTGTTTTAGAAGAGCTTGAATGAATTTAATAAAACATACAAGTTGTAATGTTCACCAAGTTAGAAATATTGTTTGATTTGGTTTGAATACAGTTCAATCCCAAATTAGAAAATGCAATTCAAATAAAACAGCAACCAATAAACATTGAAAATTCACATAACGGTCAAGTCAGCTAAAACATATTTGTGATCAATACTAAATAAATATGAATATTACCAAACTTAACAACCCAACTCGAGGTAAACCAAAATAATTGAGAACATTGATGAATGATTCTATATATTTCCAACCACAACTTCAGGTTCACAATCAACTCTGACAATTGAGCTATTGGATTCATCAAAAGAAATAAATGGATTGGTTCCAATGGCAATAGGGACAGTGTCAATTCCATCATCAGCATCATCAAAAATATGTCTTGGAATTACTTCAACTATGACACCAAATTTAGGTTGAAGTTGATCTTTGACATAAAAAACTTGTTTAGCCATTGATGCCAACACATATGGTTCTTTGGTTGCAAGAGTGCGGGTCATATTAATTACTCGAAATCCACAATCATCAATAAATGTGCCATGTCTCGTCATCGAATCAAACCAATGGCATTTAATCATTGTGACTCGTCCATGAGAGTAATAATCCAATATTATTATTTTCTCAACGACTCCATAATAACCCACATTTTCAAGTCGCAGTCTACTATCTGATGCACTGGCATAACAATTTGTTGTGGCAGTAACCATAATACCATCATGTTGTGTTCTCATGTTTTTGGCTTGTTCAGTGACAATAAATCTGTACCCATTGATAACAATTGATTTACAGTCACGAACCATGGTATTAGGACCAAAAGCCAAAGCTCTTATTTCCTCAGAGACAAAGTCAGCAGACAAAATCAATACCTGCAATATAAATGACAGTTAAACTTAAGTAAATATTGAAATAATTAATTTAAACAGTAATATTTTTACCTTCAATTTTAACCAAGCAGAAAACTCTTTGCTATGCAAAGTCTCTCTCCTTCTCAAAGATAAAGAACGATGCTTCCTATTTATCATTGTTTTATGTTCCCTGTAGATAAAAAAATATGAATAGTTTAACAGATATATATGTAAGATATACATATTCAATTTTGTTACCTGATATTGTCATCGAACAAATCACAGTTGAACAAAACTGTGCGATGTGCCATCTCCCGCTCTTCATGGCTTAATGTCTTCAATGTATATGATCCAGGAATTCCTCCTGTTTGAGGAAGTGATGGAAAACTGGGTTCAATTTGCTCATATTGTTCTTCTTCATTTCTCACTAGTGCAGAAAATGTTTTTTACGTCACCATTTTTTATGTCGGTTATATAAAACCGACGTCATAATATGTAAAACGAGGTTTTTTACGTCGGTTATTTAATAACCGACGTAAAAACCTGTGTTTAGTACACCTTTAACGTCGGTTATTTTTATAACCGACGTTATTAATCGCGCGGCTTCGTTTTTTACGTCGATTATACATTAACCTCCGTAAAAAACAGAAGCGGGGGGTGTTTTTTACATCGGTTATTCAATAACCGACGTAACAAATCGACATATGTACGAGTTATTACGTCGGTTATTGAAAACCCGACGTAACAAACGCGGATTTTGATCCCTTTATAACGTCGGTTATAAAATAACCGACATAAAAAAAGAATCGGAGGAAGGTTTTTACGTCGGTTATTGAATAACCGATGTTATAAATGTTTTTAAAATAATTATAACGTCGGTTATTGAATAACCGATGTGATAACTCATTTAAAAATTTACCCAGACCCGTGGATTGTCATTCTCGAGTTTACCTTCGACAGTCGTGACTCGTCTCTCTCGCGCGTAAACCCGAATCGGCTCGTCCATTTCGTTGGTTTAGATTCGTTTTGCGATCATCGTTTCTCATATTTAATCCCCTCGGATCAATCATCTAAACTCGCAGCACTCAGGTAATCCTCCCACTCGTTCGTTTTTTTTTCGCGGATAGTATATATAAATGTGTTGTGATTTTTTTGTTGAAACTAGCTAAGATTTTTCGATTGCGAACCCTTTTAACTCGTTTTGGCACCATAATATTATTTATCATCCCTAGATCTATTAGTTCGACTTGCAATATTGACTAATTTTATGATTTCACTAATTTTTCATCGTTTTCTATAAATCCCCGAGAGGGTTGGGGCGTGTCCATTTGGATGGGTTGCCCTTTTACAGTTGTTACTACTTTATTCACACACAACCATGGCATAGGTGCATGGATTTGGGATCACATCACCATTTTCACCCCCTGCAAACAAAGTTTCACGAGGAGGACTCGCCATATTTCCCCTCGGCATGTTAAAAATTTTAGATACCCTCTTTTCAGCAAGTAAAAAATTAACTAGTTTTTTCTTCACTACTTATCCTAAACAAATAAAACCACCATTCTTTCTAGAACCTCTACTAGATCCATTGCATCCATCAACATACATATTTGGATCTGAAAGCATCCCTTAAGCCTTATGTTCGATGCTAACATCCTTTACTGATCTATAGAAAATATGATGGTCTGCTAAGCTCTCCATTTAAAAGTCAAACCCCACCAATTATTCATCCTCATCATGAGAAAATGGAACAACATCTGAATTTCTGATTCAATCTCTTGGGTCACTGAACAAACATTAACTCCTTCAAATCCACACCTGGAATAGACAACCTAATGTCGAGTTCCTTCTCTATCTATTGAAACTAAGTTCTTCCTCCACACCTAAAAACATTCTTTGAATGGCCCAACTTCTTGTTATGGTAAATTTTCAGTGATTCGAGGGGGGTGGGAGGGCTATCAAGAGGGTTGGGGGTGTCCAGGGGGGTGTCCAAGGGGGTAGGGTGTGGGGGGTGGTGTCCAGGAGGGGTGGGGGGCTGTCCAGAGGGGTCGGGGGGTGTCCAGGGGGGTTTACAAGGGGGTGGGTGGGTGTGGGGGGCTGTCCAAGGGTGTGGGTGGGTGTTGGGGGGGTGTCCAGGGGGGTGTCCAAGGGGGTAGGGGATGGGGGTGGTGTTTAGGAGGGGTGGGGGGCTGTCCAGAGGGTTGGGGGTGTCCAGGGGGGTGTCCAAGCAGGTCGGGGTGGGGGGTTTGTGTCCAGGAGGGGTGGGGGTGCTTTCTAGAGGGGTCGGGGGCTGTCCAGAGGGGTCGGGGGGTGTCCAAGGTGGTGTCCAAGGGGATGGGTGGGTGTGGGGGGTTGTCCAAGGGGGTGGCGGCCTCTCCAGAGGGGTCGGTGGGGTGTCCAGGGGGGGTGTCCAAGGGGTTGGATGGGTGTGGGGGGTTGTCCAAGTGGGTGGCGACCTCTCCAGAGGGTATTTGGGGTTGTCCGGGTGGGTGGGGGGGCTGTCCAGAGGGTTGGGGGATGTCCAGGGGGGTGTCCAAGGGGGTAGGGGTGGGGGTGGTGTCCAGGAGGGGCGGGGGGCTGTCCAGAGGGGTTGGGGGTGTCCATGGGGGTGTCCAAGGGGGTAGGGGGTGGGGGGTGGTGTCCAGGAGGGGCGGGGGGCTGTCCAGAGGGGTCGGGGGGTGTCCAGGGGGGGTTTAAGAGGGGGTGGGTGGGTGTGGGGGGCTGTCCAAGGGTGTGGGTGGGTGTTGGGGGGTGTCCAGGGGGGTGTCCAAGTGGGTAGGGGGTGGGGGTGGTGTTTAGGAGGGGTGGGGGGCTGTCCAGAGGGTTGGGGGGTGTCCAGGGGGGTGTCCAAGCAGGTCGGGGTGGGGGGTTGTGTCCAGGAGGGGTGGGGGTGCTTTCTAGAGGGGTCGGGGGCTGTCCAGAGGGGTCAGGGGGTGTCCAGGGTGGTGTCCAAGGGGATGGGTGGGTGTGGGGGGCTGTCCAAGGGGGTGGCGGCCTGTCCAGAGGGGTCGGTGGGGTGTCCAGGGGGGTGTCCAAGGGGGTGGATGGGTGTGGGGGGCTGTCCAAGTGGGTGGCGGCCTCTCCAGAGGGTATTTGGGGTTGTCCGGGTTGGTGAGGGGCTGTCCAGAGGGTTGGGGGATGTCCAGGGGGGTGTCCAAGGGGGTAGGGGGTGGGGGTGGTGTCCAGGAGGGGTGGGGGGCTGTCCAGAGGGGTCGGGGGGTGTCCAGGGGGGTTTACAAGGGGGTGGGTGGGTGTGGGGGGCTGTCCAAGGGTGTGGGTGGGTGTTGGGGGGTGTCCAGGGGGGTGTCCAAGGGGGTAGGGGGTGGGGGTGGTGTTTAGGAGGGGTGGGGGTTGTCCAGAGGGTTGGGGGTGTCCAGGGGGGTGTCCAAGCTGGTCGGGGGTGGGGGGTTGTGTCCAGGAGGGGTGGGGGTGCTTTCTAGAGGGTTCGGGGGCTGTCCAGAGGGGTCGGGGGGTGTCCAGGGTGGTGTCCAAGGGGATGGGTGGGTGTGGGGGGCTATCCAAGGGGGTGGCGGCCTGTCCAGAGGGGTCGGTGGGGTGTCCAGGGGGGTGTCCAAGGGGTTGGATGGGTGTGGGGGGCTGTCCAAGTGGGTGGCGGCCTCTCCAGAGGGTATTTGGGGTTGTCCGGGTGGGTGGGGGGGCTGTCCAGAGGGTTGGGGGATGTCCAGGGGGTGTCCAAGGGGGTAGGGGGTGGGGGTGGTGTCCAGGAGGGGCGGGGGGCTGTCCAGAGGGGTCGGGGGGTGTCCAGGGGGGTGTTATATCTTACTATATTTTGTTTAAAAAATAATATTCAAGCATATTTTTTTAAATACACATCGATTTGTTTTATATTTCAAAATTGTTTACATTCAAATTATGATTTTTATCATATAAACATATATTTGTCTTATCTAAAAAATATATATATTTTTGCTATTTGTTATAGGTAATAATGAGTCGAAGTTGGATTACGGCACATCGAATGAGCAATGAATATGAGGAAGGTGTTGATGCCTTTTTGGAATTTGCTAAACGAAATGTTCCAAGTAGTGACATTTTTTTCTGTCCATGCCTGAAATGTCTGAATATGAAGAAGTTGAAAAGTAGAGAGATAAAAGATCATCTGATTTGTCATGGTTTCAATCCGAGTTACAACCCTTGGATTTGGCATGGCGAAACTGGACAGAATGTCACTGATGATAATGAATCGCAAGATGGTAACTCCGATGGAATTGAAGAAATGATTCGCGATATTGTAGCAGAACAAATTGAGATAGAACCGACAGTTTCACGTCTACATGGTGATGCCGAAAAACCATTATATCCTGGTTGTACAGATTTTACGGTTTTGTCGGCGGTGTTAAGATTGATTAACCTGAAGGCGAAACATGGATAGAGTGACAGAAGTTTTACAGAGCTGCTACAATTGATGAAAGACATTATTCCAAAAGATAACGATCTTCCAGATTCACATTATAAGGCCAAAAAAATATTATGCCCGATGTGATTGGGATACAGGAAAATACATGCCTGTCCGAATGACTGCATTATATATAGGAAGGAATATGAATTTCTGAAAGAGTGTCCTAAATGTGGGACATCACGATATAAGGTGAAAGAAAAATCACAAGCTGATGTAGAGATTACAAAGCTCCCTTCAAAGTTATTTTGGTATCTTTCTATAATTCCTCATTTCAAACGTTTATTTGCTAATTCACATGATGCAAAAAGGTTAAGATGGCATGCTGATGAGCGGGTATGTGATGGAAAAATACGCCATCCAGCTGATTGTCCACAATGGAAGAAAATTGATGCCCAGTACCCTACATTTGGAAATGAAATTAGAAATCTGAGACTAGGCTTGTGCACAGATGGAATGAATCCATACCGAACCCTCAGTAGCACACATAGTTAATGGCCTGTTTTATTGGTAATTTAAAACCTCTCTCCGGAAGTTTGTATGAAGCGCAAATATGTCATGTTGAGTATCATGATCTCTGGTCCAAAGCAACCCGGAAATGATATTGATGTATACTTGTCACCGCTGATTGATGATTTCAAACTGTTATGGGCTGATGGTATTAGGGTGTATGATTCTTATAAAATGGAATATTTTCAACTGCATGCAGTGCTTCTATTCACTATAAATGACTTCCCAGCATATGGAAATTTGTCTGGATACAGTGTTAAAGGGCATAAAGCATGTCCAATTTGTGAACAACAGACGTCATATTGTCAATTGCATCATGGGAGGAAAACAGTGTACATGGGTCATCGAAAGTTTTTGCCTATGGATCACCCTTATAGAAGACTAAAAAAGGCATTCAATGGCTCACAAGAATTTGATACTGCTCCAAAACCTTTATCCCCAGATTTGTATTTTGAGAGGGTGAAAAACCTTGATGTGACATTGGGAAAGACACAGAAATATGGTAATGATAGACATATTTGGAAGAAAAGGTCAATATTTTTTGAGCTACCATATTGGAGGTATCATGAAGTCAAACATAATATTGATGTCATGCACGTGGAGAAGAATATATGTGATTCTTTGATCAGAACATTGCTAGATATTAAAGGAAAGACAAAAGATGGGTTGAATGCAAGGTTAGACCTACTATCAATGGGAATACGTTTGGAGTTAGCTCCCACTCCTAAAGGAAGACGAACATTTCTTCCCCTGGCTTGTCATACATTATCGAAGAGGGAGAAAAGTAGCTTCTATCAGTGTCTTCATGATATCAAAGTGCCTCAAGGTTATTCTTCAAATGTAAAAAAATTTGTCTCATTGAAAGACTTGAAGTTGATGGGTATGAAATCACATGATTGTCACGTCATGATGCAACAAATTCTACCAGTTGCACTGCGTGGAATATTGCCCATCCGTGTCAGAAAGACTATAATGAGGTTGTGTTATTTTTTCAATTCAATTTGTAACAAGGCGATTGATGTGAATGCTTTGAACATTTTGGAAAAGGATGCAATTTTTATATTTTGTCATTTGGAAATGTATTTTCCTCCAACTTTTTTTGATATGATGGTGCATTTAATGATTCATCTGGTTCGAGAAATAAAGCTTTGTGGACCTGTATATCTTCGTTGGATGTATCCTTTTGAAAGGTATATGAAAATATTAAAGGGATATGTTAAAAATCCATATCGACCTGAAGCCTCCATTATTGAAAAGTATATTTCTGAGAAGGTAGCAGAGTTTTGTACAAGCTACTTGGCTACGGCGCAACACATAGGTTTGCCTCAATCTCGCCATGAATGGGTTAATAATGAGGGAAAGGGGATTCGTGGCTTGAAAGTCAAATCACTGTCAGCTGAAAAGATTAAGAAGTTAGAATCATACATCTTGAATAACATAGCTGATGTTCAACCGTATATCACATTGCATATTAATGAGTTGAAACAATGTCATCCAAAGAAGAAATAAATGTGTATTTTGAATGAGCACAACAAAACTTTTTTTCCATGGTTTAAAAAGACCTTGCTTGGTAGATCAGATGTATCAGAGACATTAAAATGGATAGTGGGTGGTCCATCTTTAAATGTGATAACATGGTCCGCTTATGACATTAATGGCTATACATTTCATACGAAAGCTCAGGAAAACAGAAGTGCAGTTCAGAATAGTGGTGTATTGGTGTTTGCAGAAGCAATGCATTTTTCGAGTGCTAAGGACAGAAACCCAATTTCGGCATCAAGTGCATATTATGGAGTGATTGAAGACATATGGGAGGCTGATTACTTTAAAATTAAAGTTCCTGTTTTTAACTGTAAATGGTTTATCGGTAACAACAATGTCAGACACGATGAATTTGGAATGACACTTGTTAATCTGAATAGATTGGAAGACACAACTGATTCTTTTATAATGGCAACACATGCCAAACAAATTTTCTATGTAGTAGATCAATCAGATATGCAGTGGGCTGTTGTTTTACAAGGGAAAAAACAATATGTTGGTGAGGATGAATTTGATGAAGATTCTGATTTATGTGAGATCCCTACTTCCATGGAAAGATTAACAGAACATAATGATGAGTATGTTGAAGACATGGTTTGTGCCATAAGGAACGATCACGACGAAGGAATTTGGGAAAACAATCCAACTGTACATTCCTAAAATTACAGGTAACACATGTTTATTTCTTGTTTATATTTAGTTTTTTCATATAATGTTAGATATTGTAAATTTTTTACTTATTAAAACATGTATCAAACCAAAATGATAAAACAATAAAAACCGTAAAGAGGAGAAGTCCTGGGCGCACCGGCTGGCCGGTGGTGGATCACCGGTTGGCCGGTGGTCCAGAGCAAAGCTCTGTCTGGTCCACCGGCCGGCCGGTGATGAGCCAGCGGCCGACCGGTGGTCCAGAAAGAGAGGAAGGCTCTCTGTATGGTCCACCGGCCGGCCGGTGGTGATCCAGCGGCCGGCCGGTGGCCCAGACAGAGCAAGGCTGTCTGGTCCACCGACCGGCCGGTAGTGAGCCACCGGCCGGCTGGTGACACCAGGCAGTGGGCAAGTCTACTGCCTGGGTCCTCCGGCTGGCCGGTGAGCTCACACCGGCTGACCGGTGGACTCAGTGAGTCCACTTTTCAGCTTTCTTGGGCCAACTCCTTGGCAAACTTTTGCCTATCAACAAAAACACTTGAAAACAAGTTAGAACATAATTAGAGTGATTGTGATCATTAAAATCCAAGAGAGAGGGGTACAACAGACTGTGTTTACCATGTTTATCATTGTTTAACATGCTTACCATATTACCAATGTTTACTATTATGTAATTTAGTACACTTTTCTATTTTCTGATTAAGTAGTATTACAATATTTGAATTTGTATATTTGTGAACTAATGTTTGTTTTTTTTATTTGAAGGAAAATGACAGATCAATCAGTTGATCAGCCACATGATTCTGGAGATGAGCATATTGGTCATACATCTGGGGAGGAACATTCACATGCTCCTATTACGAAAAAGAGTTCAAAGGTTGGTAAGCGTGGGTGCACACGTTTACCAAAATTATCACTTGCCCATACGAAGGAGGAGAGGATAGTCGTGGAGTTTGATGATGATGATCTTCCTAGAGGTCCAAATGCTAAAGATTTTAAGGGTTTTGTAGCAACTCAGGCTAAGAGCAAAGTAAGCATTCTCTATGATGATTGGAGAAGTGTGGATAAGGCGATAATTTCTCAGCTGTGGGAGACCATTTTGGTAAGATCTTTTGCTATTGTTTGACTGTTCTTTAAATGTTTCTAGTATATATAATATTTTTATCCTCTTTTTTATCAGATGACATTTGATATTCCTGACACTGGAGGAGTCAGGAAGAAATTCTTATCATTGGCTGCTAGGAGATGGAGGGATTTCAAATCAACCCTCTCATCTGATTTCATTTATGGTCATAGGAGTCGTGAGAATCCATGTCGTATATATCCTTTTATAGATGAAGACACATGGAGACAATTTTTTTGAAGTAGAAGAAAAGAATCATTTTTGGTAAGGGCAATGTAAACTTTTATAAGCTTTCTTATATAAATGATCTTATTATTGTTTTGTTAATGATTACTTATTCTTAATTTATAGCAAACAAGGAAATCTCATCAAGAGATCCAATCTAAAAATGTATACCCTCATAGTTTATCTCGGGGAGGGTATGCATTATTGGAAGAACAAATGATGGCAGAAAAATTTCAACAACTAAGAGATGAGTCTTCAAGCTCTGGAGAGGTGTCCCCTCCATCCCCTCCATCTAGACATGAGAAATGGAAAAGAGCTCGGAAGGGCAAAAAAGGACAATATCTTTCGGAAGAATTGAGACTCGTAGTTGAGAGGATTGTAAGATATCTATTTTATTTATTTAAGTTTACTATTTTCGTCATATATTTCCAATCATTATAGAAATGTTCAATTAATTATTACAGGACTCTCTTGAGGAGCAGAGTTCACAGGGGACATTTACACCATCTGGGAGGGAAGATATTTTATCTGTGGCATTGGGAAATCCCGAACATCCTGGCTGTGTAAGAGGATATCCGGCAGGTGTATCGGTAAGAAAAGTGTTGTCACGTTCCTCAACTTCTAACATTGAGGGAGTTTATAAAAAAAATAGAATCCTTGGAGGCTGAAGTCCATAATATTAATGCGACAATGGAGGACAAGATTAGAGCATCGGTGCAGTTTATGTTTGCAGACTTGCAAAGACAATTTCAGGGTGCAGCTCCCACTCCACCTCTCCCAGTAGCTCCCACTCCCCCACCTCAGCCTGCGGACCCCATTTTTGATCCTCCTCCTCCGCCGCAGCTACCTACTTATTGTGAGTTGTATGTTGACGATCCTCAACATCATATAGTTGCATATGGGATGGTAGATTGTATAGGAGATACAGTTCATCATCAACAGTTAGAGGTAGAGAATCAGAGGGTCACTGTACAGGATATTATAGATAGATCATCTCGGATACCATTACCTATAGATGAGGTGATGACAGTTGGACATAGTATCGGCCATTTTTTACTTTTTCCATCCAGACTTCTTCGACTCATTACCATAGAGGTATGGATGTTATATCTTTTATTTTATATTTTTATTAATGTTTTATCATTTGAAAACTAATATATTTTTCAATTTATTTTTACAGGAATACTTCAAAGGTAAAGAAATACTGTATAGACAACAACAAAGACAGATAGCTATGACATCAGATGCAAATACTAGCAGTCTTGACAAATTGTCAAGATATTCAAATTTTTTGGCGGATCATTATGACTTTACAATGGAATCTCATGTCTGTGGACATGAACTAAGTGTGGGGATTATGAAAACTGATATCATGGAGTTTGTCACTGGAGATAAGTTGGGCATCAACGTGGTGCAAATTTTTATCATGTAAGTCTTAACACCTTTTCCTTGCGTTATATTTATTAAAAATGTATACTTATGTCTGCTTTGTATTAGGTATCTGTATAAAATTTGTGAGAGGAATGATCTGACAGATGTATATGGATTCGTGGACCCACAATTGATTTCCCCTGAAGCATGTGCATTGGATGAGGAACAAAGAATGATTTATATTTCTGATAGATTTAAAAAGAATGTAATCACACAGTGTTGGATGATGCCTTTTTGTGAGAGGTATGAAACACATCCCTCTCAAATAGTTAATTATCTTTTAACATAAAAAACCACTAACGTTAAATTTCCTTTTATCAGGGATCATTGGATGTTAGGGGTTTTTTGCCCTAGAGAGAAAGCACTTTATTGGATATGCTCTCTCCATGATGATGTGCGAGAAAGTTTTAAGAATATATTGGAAACGTAAGTTTCAATTTCACAATAGTTTTATATATTATAATGAATTTTAAATTTACCCCATTCGTATTATTTTCTAACAGGGCATGGGTCCACTTTCGAAAAAGCGCAAAGAAAAGGAATTTCAAGATCAAATATGTACATGCGAAGGTAAATATCCATTTATAATTTGTACATTTTGATTTATTACATAAAAATAATATATTGAATTTACACCCAATCAAACAGAAATGTCATGAGCAACAAGGCATCATCGAATGTGGATATTACATGTTAAGATTTATGTATGAAATAATAACAACTGGGACAGTTCTGAGTTTTGACCTGGTAAGATTTCCTCTTTCTCATAATATTTCAATTTGATTTATTCATTATACACGTTGACTACTATCCTTTTCCTTTGTAGCTTTTTGATGACCCTCAACCCTTTACTGCTGAAGATATCAAACACTTACAAGTGGAGTGGTCAAATTATTTTACAGGTTTGATTGACTTTTAGTTGTTTGTAATGTAAAATGTAATTTTGAATATTGTCAATGTAATTGTGTATTTAGTAGTCGTTTAGGTTGGATTTAGTTTTTTTTGAAGTTGACAGTGTAAGTTTTGAATGTTATATAAGTGAATGTTTAATTTTTCTCTACTTCTTGTTTTGGTCTACTGTTGATAGTTTTTCTGGTCTGGATTTTGGTATGGGGGGAGAGGTTCCAAGGGGGTGGGTGGGTGTTTGGGGGGTGTCCAAGGGATATGGGAGGGGTGTCCAAGGTGTGTTTGGGGCTGTCCTAGGGGTCGGGGGGGTGTAAATGAGGGTGGGGGGTGTCCAAGGGGTGGGGGTGTCCAAGGGATATGGGAGGGGTGTCCAAGGTGTGTTTGGGGCTGTTGGGTGTAAATGAGGGTGGGGGGGGGGCTGTCCAAGGGGTGGGGGGTGTCCAAGTGGTGGGGGTGTCCAAGGGATATAGGAGGGGTGTCTAAGGGGTGTTTGGGGCTGTCCAAGGGGATGGGGGGGTTTCCAAGGGGTCGGGGGGGTTTCCAAGGGGTCGGGGGGGTGTCCAGGGGGTGGGGGGGCTGTCCAAGGGGTGGGGGTGTCCAAGGGGTGAGGGGTGTCCAAGGGATATGGGAGGGGTGTCCAAGGGGTGTTTGGGGCTGTCCTAGTGTTCGGGGGGTGTAAATGAGGGTGGGGGGGCTGTCGAAGGGGTGGGGGGTGTCCAAGGGGTGGGGGTGTCCAAGGGATATGGGAGTGGTGTCCAAGGTGTCTGGGAGTTCTGTCCAAGGGGCCGGTTGGGTGTAAATGAGGGTGGGGGGGCTGTCCAAGGGGTGGGGGGTGTCCAAGTGATGGGGGGTGTCCAAGGGATATGGGAGGGGTGTTTGGGGCTGTCCAAGGGCTCGGGGGGGTGTCCAGGGGTCGGGGGGGTGTCCAAGGGGTCTGGGAGGGCTGTCAAGGTGTGGGGGGTGTCCAATGGGTGTTTGAGGCTGTACTAGGGGTCTTGGGGGTGTAAATGAGGGTGGGGGGTTGTCCAAGGGGTGGGGGTGTCCAAGGGATATGGGAGGGGTGTCCAATGGGTGTTTGAGGCTGTACTAGGGGTTGTGGGGGTGTAAATGAGGGTGGGGGGGGGGCTGTCCAAGGGGTGGGGGGGTGTCCAAGGGTTGTGGTGGGGCTCCAATGTGGTGGGGAAGGGCTGGCCAGGTTGTTAGGTGGGTATAGATGAGGGTGGGGTTCAGTTGGGGCTTAGGGGAGGGGTGGCATGGTTATTTTTGTTGTTTGGTTTCTGGTTGCTTTTTGGTGAGAGCAGTGCAATTATTTTAAAAAAAATATCGCTTTCACATCGGTTATTTTATAACCGACGTGGTAAATAAATCGGCAGGGGTTTATCACATCAGTTTTTTCGAGAACCGACGTGATAAACCATTCCCGGGCCTTTTATCACGTCGGTTCTTAATATAACTGATGTGCTAAAAGGCCTGGGAATCGATTTACCACGTCGGTTATTGGATAACCGACGTGCTAAAACGTTTCCCAGGCCTTTTTATCACGTCGGTTATTTAAGAAACCGACGTGATAATAGGCCCGGGGAAGGGTTATTCACGTCGGTTATGACATAACCGACGTGATAAATGATATCCCAGGCGTTTTATCACGTCGGTTTAGAAATAACCGACGTGATAAACCCCCCCCGCGCATATTTAGCACGTCGGGTTTTAAATAACCGACGTAAAAAACGTTATTTATAACGTCGTCCGTATTAACGTCTCCTAAAAACCGACGTAAATAATGAAAAATAACCGACGTAAAAAATGTTTTCTGCACTAGTGTCTCATTGGTCTGTTCATTCTTGTAGTAAGATCAGACAAATACATTGAACAGAAATCCATACATTCTTGAGCTAAGTAACCGTTCACGATAGAACCTTCGGGATGATTCTTGTTTTGAACATAAGACTTTAATGTGAACATATTTCTTTCAGTTGGATACATCCAACGAAAAGAAACAGGTCCTCCGAGAAGTATTTCAGTTGGAATATGGACAGTCAGATGCAGCATGCATGTGAAAAATGATGGGGGAAATATTTTCTCCAACTCACACAAAATTAATGGGGCATCTGTCAACATTTTTTGCAAGAAAGACTTGGACAACTTCTTAGCACAAAGATCTCTAAACAAATGGCACAACCGAATAACACCCACCCTTACATTATTGGACAAAAGATGACGGATTTCTATTGGAAGCAACTCATGCAGTAGAACGAGATAATCATGAGTCTTCAAAGATTTTAGCTTCAACTCTCTTATGTTGACCCATTTAGATATGTTTCTTGAATAGTCATCAGGAACTCTAATAGTCTCTAATACTTCCAAAAATTGTTTTTTTTTCAGTAGGTGTCATCACATAAGAAGCACATGGAAGTTGCCATTTATTTTCACTGATACGCACAGGATGCAATTCTGGTCTGATGCCCCAATCCACCAAGTCACGTCGAGATCGTAAATCATCTTTTGTCTTCCCCTTGACATTTAGAAGAACTGAAAGCAACATTTCACATATATTCTTTTCAATATGCATTACTTCTAAGCAATGACGTAGCAAATTGGTTGACCAATAAGGCAAATCAAAAAAGATACTCCTCTTCCTCCAATTGTAACAGGTTTCTGTGGAAACATTCTTTCTCTTTCCAGATTTCATTTGACCCTTCCCGAACGAAAAACTGAAATCTTTCAATTCATTAAGCACATCAGTTCCAGACATATGCTGAGGTGGATCATAGGTCTCTATAGTATTATCAAATCTTCGACGATTCATTCTATATGGATGATCCTTTGGCAAAAATCGTCGATGTCCCATAAAACTGAAACTACAACGATGTTTCAGTCTTCTGGATCGTGTATTCTTCATGAAAACTGGACATGACAGTTTCCCCTTCGTCCTCCATCCAGACATCATTGCATAAGCCGGAAAATCATTGATTGTCCACATAAGCGCAGCGCGCATCTGAAATATGTCTTTCGAACATGCATCGTATGTGCGCACACCCACATCCCAAAGAAGCTTCAACTCTTTTATTAAAGGTTGCATGTATACATCAATATCAATGTCGGGATCAGAAGGACCAGATATGAGTATACTCATGAAAGTGAAAGATTTTTTCATACACAACCATGGGGGAAGATTATAAATGTGCATAAAAACGGGCCATGTGTTGTGCGAAGTAAGCATCTGCCCAAACGGATTAAAACCGTTGCATGAAAGACCCAGCCTCAAATTACGCACGTCAGCTGCAAAATCGGGATGTCGAGCATCAAATCTCTTCCATGCAAATCCATCTGCAGGATGAACCAACTCATCATCAGTCTTCTTTCTCTCGGTATCATGCCATCTCATTTTTATTGATATGTCATCTGACATAAAAATATTCTGGAGTCTGGGGATCAATGGAAAGTGCCACATTACTTTCTGTGGAACGCGGGATGGTGTTCCATCAGATTTTGACTTCCAGCGGGATGTTCCACATTTTATACATTCATTTCATTCAGCGGTTTCCTCCCAGAATAAACTACAATCTTTCGGGCAAGCATGAATTTTGTTTCTTGAAAATCCAAGTTCCTCAACTAACTTCCATGCCATATAGTGGTTTGAGGTAATATCTGCATCATCTGGAAGTAAATCCTTCAAGAGGGTAAGAATGTAATCGATTGCTGTATTAGAAATCCCATACATAGTTTTCCCATGAAATAATCGGATTAAAAATTCCAGCTTTTTCATTTTATCGCATTGTCGATATACTGGAGTCGTGGCAGCATCATTCAATTTTTTCACCCTATCAATATCATCATTTTCACTAGATGCATCAGCTGTCCTCATATCGAAGTCTTCTTGAGTCGAAATCCTTTCTTTTTCATGATGACGAATAAACGGAAACCGATCATCTAACAAATTCTCCATTCCAGTCTTTTCATTTCGATCATCACCAATTTGAGATTTCGGTTTCTCCCCATTATGATACCACAAAAAGTAGTTTGCTTGAAACCCATTTTTGGTTATGTGGTAGCTGACTTCTTCACGGCTCAACCAAGGTCTACCAACACAATTGGAACATGGGCAGTGTATGCGACCACTATCTGAAGCATTGTGAAATGCAAAATCTATAAAGCTCTCTAAATTGTTTTGAAAATCGTCTGAGATCCGATCGGTTTCATAAATCCAACTTCTGTCCATTCTGTAAAAAGAATTTATATAAGTCATTTTGTCATAAACAATTCAATAGGCATTAACTATAATAGAAAATACATTTAATTAAATGATAAAGGAAGAAAATAATCAAGGTATCAACTACACATGTCAAAAAAACATACAAATGTGTTATTGAAAAAATGTAAAACCAACAAGAACTTAATGTGTTATATCACATAACAGCATGACTCATCCCATAACCATATTAGTAGGGTATCATGAACATGAATAACATCAACCTTGTGCCATCCTCCTACCCTACATGACCCCAACCACATGCCACATCTTATTATAGCCTTATCACATCACACCTCACCGAAAAACACTAGGGAAATAATAGTACATCTCACCTGAAGACACATGGACAATCACCTCGCATCTTGCCTAAAAACACATGTTCAATCACTTTTGAAGGAAGAGTAGGGAAGACATGGTAGCTATCCAAACATATAACCACAATCCTAGATATTAGAAAAAATACTCATAACTCAAAACCTCTGATCGTTGGTAAGTTTATCCAACTCTGGTTGGGAATGTGTAGAAATAACATAAAAATACATGATATATAGATAGCACAAAATACTCAACCTATGGGTTCACATTAACTACATAATCACACACTTCACTACTACCATAAAACACATAAACCACACCACCACCACACAAGACGCATATCATTGGAATATAATTCTACATTCAATAAGTCTATCTATGGAATTATCATAAGAATCCATGTATCAATTGGAATATAATTCTACATTCAATAAGTCTATCTATGGAATTATCATAAGAATCCATGTATCAATTGGAATATAATTCTACATTCAATAAGTCTATCTATGGAATCCCTCCCTTGGATCCATGTATCACCCATGGCTTAATCAATATTCAAAGAAATGAGTCTATCCGTGGAATTCCACTGTGAATCCATTTATCACATAAAGCATATAAGTTAATAGAAACAAGATTATATACCTGGCATCCTAATAGAATCCATGTATCACTATTTACTATTAATCATTTAATGAATTCCATTTCATTTAAACAATTCATTAAACATACCAAGGTCAAAAACAAAGGTATTTAATACAACTCACCTCAAAATGGCGACTCAATCAAATAATAACCTGAAAAGAATGAAGCTTCATTTACTCATGTTGTAATGACAAGATAATGATATTCCCTTGCTTAATCAATCAATTCCATATCATGGTCTCAACATAACTCATAATGGCTAGCAATTCAATGAAAATTCAAGCACTCACATGGTAATTTTTAATAGAACACTCCTAACAAGACTATAAAGATATCACATGCATTATTTATAATATATCTAACATGGTAACATAAAATATAAGATAAATTCAATCCAATTTCATAGATTCATAGCATAGTCTCTACTTTACTCACATTGGCAAGGCAATACAATTAAAACATGTGTTAAAAAATAATTGGCATTCATGTGTTAAAAGGGGAATGCAAACCATAAAATACCCTTAATTAATTTAATTTACAATTCAATTCAGAAATCGAACAATCAATTCGATTTATATAACCTTTCACAAATGACATCCCATGTTCAAGGGGTAAAATCCAAAAAGGAATTTTCAAGAAAACTCACCCTTAGGCTGGTCCGGCCGGCAGTAGCTCCAAAATCACCTAAACTGATGGGAAAAATGAAAATAGGTTTAAATACTATCCAAACATTTGAATACGTTTTCAGATAAAGAAGAAGAATAACCTGAAGAAGAGCTGGAAGATTCAAGGCCGGCAGTACCTCCAAAATCGCCTAAATCGGCTGCTTCTCCCGTTTTAGGGTTGTGTATCGCGAATGGGGGAGAGAACAGGCGATTGGGAATTTGGGGAGAACCTTTGCCAACGGTTCTTAAAAACCGTTGGCATATGTATATCTATCCCAACGGTTCTAGAGAACCGTTGGGAAAAACCTTATCTATACCAACGGTTCATCAGAACCGTTGGCAAAAACCTCCCCAAAGCCATCTATCCCAACAGTTCTCATGAACCATTGGGAAAAAACCTCCCAGGAAACATCTATGCCAACGGTTCTAATGAACCGTTGGGAAAAACCTCCTTCACCAACGGTTCTATCAAACCGTTGGTATGTAACTGTGGGGAAAGACCAGCATTCCAGTAGTGACTTTTTTCCAATGTCCACCACATTGACACTTGGTGCAAAAAGGAGCACTATGGGGACCAAAATAGTTATTACTAAAAAAAGGTTTTGAGTGAGTATAACAAAATCCAAAACTATTCCTAAGAGAACATAGTTGTGAATAAATTTCACCAAATTATGTCCTTCTAGAATTGAAATATGATAAAATTTTATTTAATGAAAATAATTCATATTTTAGTCTGGTGACTAAATTTTTATCCTCAAAGTCATTAGTTTTAGGCTTTAAGTTATTATCTATAAAAGTTTTCTTAGAAATAACATTTTCAAGATCCTTAAAAAGTTTATCCTTCTTATAATTAACTTCCTTAAGGTTTTTAGAAATACTTTAAAAATTTATGATCAAGATATTTAGAGAGATCTAATACTTATTTTGTTAAAATAGAAATTCTAGAATTTTCTTTTTCTAGCTTCTTTTTTATCTTATAGTTCTCATTCTCAAGTAATTTAGAAAATCTAGAAACTTCTTCAAATGAAGGTAAGGTATTATCTTCTGATGAGGAAGATTCTTCATCTAAAGGTTCATAATATTCTTCATTAATAAAATAATCATTTAAATAAATATTGGTTAAGGATTCAGAATTGTGTACCTTATCCATAAGATAATGACTTTTAGTAGGTAATCTAGATATAAGACCAATATTTTTCTGACCAGAAGATTCATATTCTGAGGATTCATCTGAAGAGTCACCATAATTGGTACTCCATGTTTCATTAGCCTTCAAGACTTTCTTAGCCTTATAATTTTAATAATTCTTTCTATTCCTTTCATAATTATTATCCTTTATATCTTTTCTCTTAAGCATAAGACAATTAGGTCTGATATATCCTGCCCTTTTTCATTCATAACAAGTTACTTCAGAATATTTCTTGTCATTTTTGTCTTTCTTATTATTTGTGTACGGAAAATATTTCTTTCCCACAATCTTTCTCATCCTTCAATAAATATTGTCTAATTCATTCTCTGGCTGATCACTATCACTGGACTCAAATATAACAATTTCTTTCTTAGCTTTAGATCTAGTTACCCTTTCTAGAGTCCTGGATTTAGATGTTATAGTAAAATCAATGTTTCCATTACCATTCTTCTTCTTATTGAAATCATCATCTCTCTTCATTCTTATTTCATGTTGAATAAGAGTTCCAAATAACTCATTAATAGTGATGTTAGATACTTTTATATTCTCATCAATAGCAGTATGTTTTGATTCCCACTCATTGGACATAATATCAATTATCTTGTCCACAAGAACTTCATCATCAATACCCTTATCTCTCATAGAATTAAGACTGTTGATGATAGTCATAAATATTTGTTTCACTCTAAAAATAGGCTCTCCATAAGGAAATAAAAATCCATGATATTCAGCTCTTAACATAGCTCTTCTAGTTTCTATCACTTTTGACATTCTAAAGTGTGTAACTACAAGTTTCTTTAAAATACTATTGGATGCTTCACAAGAAGATATTTTACTATAGATATACCTTGTCATGGAATGTAAAAGAGCATTGTGTACCTTGTAGTTTATTTGATATTCTTGTTTTTTCTAATTTGTGAAGGTTCTGATTTATTTTTCATGAATCTTGTATTCACCAGTGAGCATAAAAAATTATCAACACTAGTGTTAATAACAAAAGTCTTCGTCCTATCTCTCCAGTACTCATAGTCATTACCATAAAAAATTAGTGGTCTAGTAGGATTTAGATTATCTATAGAACAACCATTAATTCATGCCATTATAATACAATATATCTTTTCCACAAAAGGAATTAGTAACAAAATATTTTATAAATAAAATCTTTAATAAAAACATGAAAAATTAAATATAAGAAAGAAAATTTGATCAAAAAAACATATATGTAAGTATAAGTATTTCAGAGACCTCCTATAATACCAATTGTAGGATAAAAATATAGATATATATGCTCAATTACAAGAGGGGGTGAATTGTAAGTTTAAAAAACTTTCCCTTTTAAGTCTAAAAGGATATCTATATTTAACAAAGTTAAACAAGGTGAATTCAAAAACCCTATCTGGTTATTAAAAAATGAATAATTGGAAGGGCCCAGGTCCAATTATAACGAACCTATACTTAAAAAAATAATCTTAAAGAAACTTAAGAAAGTTTATCTTAGAGAAAGATTCTACCTTAAAGCATATAGAATATTATTTATCAGAGTATACAAGTATAAACAAGTATAAGAAAGTAATAATTTCTTTATTTAAAAAAATATAGCGGAATTAAAATCTTGTACCAAATACAAAAAAACAATTATGAAATATTTTATCCCAAAGATAAGGGTATCCAACAACCTTTGATAAAGGTCCCTTGATTTATATATTCAAGAAAGTTTATCTTACCCATAAGAGGTTAAACCCTCGATAAGAATATTGAATTATATCTTTCTATCCCTTCAAGCCCTCTAACTATAAGGTTGTCGGCACCTCCTTCTTCCTATCATCACAAGTCCTTGAACTTTAAGGTAGTAGTAACCTTTGTCTTCCTATCCCTGGAAGCCCTCGATTGTACTCAGCAACAATTATATTCACACAGGGCAGGCTGAACAAGTTGTTCATGGTTGAACAAGTTGTTCACAGTTCGCAGAAAGTGTAAGAGTATTTCTCTCTCTAGAAAACACTTCACAGCATCACAACATTCATGTTCAAAAATTTATATTGATCTCATTAAAATGAGCTTCTATTTATAGTAAAGGGTTACAATAGTCGGCCCCCTCCTCCAATGGTCATATTTTTTCTTAAATCTCAGAGGGACCTATACATGTGTCACTTAGCCAACAGTTAGTTTAGAACAGATTACATGACATCATTCTATTGTAATATAATCATGTGTAAGAAATTATAACATGTAATAAAAACATTCTTAACTTTATAAAACATAAGTAAACTAGAATATTATAAGGTTGAAATAATATCTTAAGAAAAAAACTTTAACAAGTATGAATAATCAGACTCTAAATATAGTGAAAAATGGTGTATAAATATGTATAAAATTTGATTCTGAATTATAATGAATTCAGAGTCTAAATTATGAGGAATTTGTAGTTTGAATTCTGAGGAATTTGGAGTCTTAATTATGAGAAATTTGGAGTCTAAATTTCATATAATTCAGAGTCCAAATTTTAGAGAATTCGAATTCTAAATTTCAGAGAATTCAGAGACTAAATTTCTGAGAATTTGGAGTCTAAATTTCATGGAATTAAGAGTCTTAATTTTATTGAATTTGGATTCTGATTTCTATGAAACTCAAAGTCAAAAAAACAAGATAAAATGGAGTCTAAAAATAGTGAGACTCAGTATCTAAGAAACTGTAAGGTTCTAAGATTTGGATAAGGATTTGGTTATTTTTAATGTAATTTGGTCTTAAGAAAAAATATGGTTATGCTTTAATGATGAACATTAAGCATAACATATAAATGTAATTTAAGGTTAAAGAAAATAAATTTCCTTAGATAAATGAAATGATTTTTAAGGAAAAATTGTTTGTTATTTTCAAAACATATAGGAATGTAAAATTCATAAGTTAGTGTATTGACTTAACAATTGTCTCCTTATCAAATGTTTTCTAATTTTTTTAAAATAGACTTATAAATTGTGAAGCTCATCACTTTTATATAAATATGATTTTACAAGACTCTTATAAATTATTTCATTCCTTTACATTATCATTATCCAAATTATTATCCAGTTCAGTCAAAGAAAACTTCGTAGGATTACAAACTAGAATTTTATGCACTATAGTGGAGAAAATATCAAGTCTAAGAGACCATATATGTGATCTCATTTTATTTTTGTATATTTGGTAGTTCTAAAAGTCAAAAATAAAGTTCCCAATTTTGGTAAGATCACTAATAGGGGGAGATAAATTAGATATCACTTTTTCTTTTTATAAATTCCTCTTTTACATCAACCTCTATGGATGATTAAATCTTTAATCAACACTTCTCATGTCACATATCCTAACTTGAATAGTAAAGTAATTGAAATGCACGAAAGATAAGGATTTGAAAGGTTAGAAAATGATTTCCTACACCTTTACAGGTTCGAGTTGTGTTTTGAAACATAGTTTCTCCACTATAATCCATCTTGAGTATATATACAAAACTTCTCCTGAAAAACTCTATCGAGAAATATTCCAAATTCCTGGTCTCAAGTGATAAATCTGATACCTCTTGATGGTTTATTTATGCTAGATTCTACCAGTAAAATTTATCTCGCAAAAATATTCTCCTTCAATAGTCACCTAATCATTTCTTCATATTGTATCCCTCTAGTAAATATGTTTTCATTCATTCTCAAGTGAACAGGTCCTTGAATCCCTTTATTTTTGGTACATTGGTGTTTTTTCTTTTCTATCTTTCAATTCCACTCATCCTATTATTCTAAAGGATTGATTAGGTATTTATAACCAGTTATCATAATTATTTAGTTCTATAGGTATTATTAAATAATTTTTTCTTCTCACTTTTTCCTCAACTTCAACACTATAGTAGCAGTGTTGGATTTCTTATTCTTTTTCTATAATCTATAGGAGTTCATGAATGTGGTTGGGTTCATCTTCTTCATATTCTCAAAGAACTATCTCTCTCTCTTTCAACTCACATCATCTCACCATCATTTACACTAGTTTGAACTTATTTTATTCTTCACATCTACTCATATTCACAATAGTCCAGATATTTCCTAGTAGTAATGTTCCCTCTCTTAGATAAATCACTTTTTCTACACAAAAATGCCTTAACTTCTCATTTCATTTTTATATACCTGAATTAGTATATTAAAAAATGAATGAAGATTAATACCAAAGAAAATAATTATCAAATACCATCTTTCATAACATGGAACTTTTCAGGAACTTTTCACTAAGACCTTTATGTGGGTCTATCTCCTATAATTTTTTTTTAAAGATAATTTCTATAACTTCCCTCCTCTTCTTAAACTAGTATCCATACCAGTCAAGAGTTCTTAGCTTCAAATTATAGTGAGAAAACTCAATAAAATGTGTTTATGAGTTCCAGTAACACACAATGGTAATTCCCCTTTAATTTCATTGGACCAATATTAATTCCCATTTACATCAACCTACTCAAGGCATGAACCAATTACTTTTAGTGCAACGTGCCTCAAAATTTAGTTGAAGAAAATATCTTAGTAATTTAAAAACAAAAACTACATCACGGTATGGTTAGCATGTTATTTTATGAACATAGTAATATAATATAATCATAAAACTTAAATATATGAATTATTATTAAAAATAAATCCATTTTCATTTTGAGTACTTTATAATTGGTTTTTCTCACGAATGATGCAGTTCTTCATGATATGAGAATCATGGAATCATTATACTGGTTGAATCGGGATCAGTTTGTGATTTTTTATCCATTGAAATATAGATATTTCATCTTCTAGTTGAAATTATATATAAAATTACACACCTCTATGCTAACATAATTCATGATTATAGTATCATGCTAAATATCCCTTACGGTTCTCATGTATACAGCAGTCAACTCATCCTTATGGTTGTGGCCCATATAAAACCCTATCATTGCAGGTTCAATAGAATTCATCCTTATAGATTAATCTTTTGTATATGGTATATCATCTATATTGGAAAATTATTATTATATAATCATCATTATGGGATGCATCGATGATTAGTCATACCTTCATGCTTACACACCATGCCTTTGTCAATTTTTTAGGTTCACCAAAAAAATCTAGAATTTATAAACTTAAATCCAAGGAACCTTTAAATTATATCAGACCTTCCTAATAATTTTATTCTAAAATAAAATATCTTCAAATGAATTTTTAAATTATGAGAATAATTCCAAATTATTTTCATTTAATTCTTAATCCTTTTAGCTAATAAAATATTCACTTCAACATATTTTCAAGAAACTCCAATGCATTTAATTTATAGATTCACACTTTAATAAACATTATCCTTCATCTAATATTATTCCTTCATAGATTTCAACCTCCATTTTTCAGAATAAACACAGGGATGGTTTCTCTATACTTCAGTACTTACATTTCACATGTAATTCATTTTTAAACATTTCTAATAACATCTTCTTTAAGTTGTTCACCCATCCTTCATTCCAACTAATATAGATAGAACTCAATAGTGTCAATACTCTTCTTATTCATGAGGACTAACTCAATAATAATATGATTTATATTTCATTGATATGTATTAAACATGGTAGTATCTCACTTCAACTATGGTGAGTGTAATCTCAAACCATCACCCAACTCCATAACATACATAGTGACACTTCTTGACAAAACATACAACCAAAAATCATTTGGTACTTCAATATAAACCTTTTTGTTTGTTATCAATATCAATTGACTTCTTCACATAAGTGGATGAAAATATTTCTTCTCCATATTATTGATAATAAATGAAAATATAGTATAGTAAAAGGATCTCACTCAACTCATCTTTATTGTCCTTATAACAACCTCTTCATCTTCAACTTTTATTCAAAATCACAACTTGTTACACTTATATAGATAAGGAAGTAACTACATATTTCTTAACAATTTATCTTTATTTAGCCAAATATAAGTCTTCATGGTCAAACTTGGTGTATAAAATAAGAGTTAATTCACTAAGAAATCATGTCTATCCATTTGTAATTCCAGCATGTGATACTTCTTTCAAATTGATCAATTTCGGGTTTGTACAATATATTTATCAAGAAAATATGTTTCCTATATTCATATCACATCAAAATAATTCAATTTCAAGGCAAATTACTCCCCCCCCCCCTTCCTAGATTTATCATCAACCAATATTCCCCCATTATAAACATGTTTTGTAAAGTCAAAATTAATATGGATAATGTTGTTTGAATACCTAAACTCCTAGTTTTAAAGGGTTTTTAGAAATTTTATATTTCATGAATATACAATAATTTTAGAAGATCATCTTCATGTTGGATCCCCCTCAAGGTATAGACTTAATTCATCATCATCATGGTTGATTATTCTTCAATGGTACTCCATGATGGACACTAATTTCTTAATATATACAATGATTATAACACTCATCCAATTCCTACTAAATTATCCCCATCAATTACCTATATATGATTATTTATAAATAGATAAAAGGGAATAAGAAGTCGGTTTCTTCTTTCTTAATGATAGAATTAAGTTTGAGGGTTGTCTCTTAACTAGGTTTCTCTATGGTTTTCAGTTTTAGAACTTAAATATCTCTTAATGCCTATTTTTAATTTCAAATCATAAGTCTTCATAGTCAGCATGGTGTTATCCTTCTTCTTAAATGTGTTCTTGTCCAATTAATCCATTTTGTGAGACATAAAATCACACTCACCTTTATATAACTACTTGATCTATTTTTGATTCTTAGGATAAAATAGTATCACTAATAAATTAATTTCTAAGTTTTGTTCATCTTGCTCAAACTTACCACAAAGTATCTCATATTCTTCCTATTTATTAGTTTTTTATAATATTTTAGCTTATTTTGAACCTTATTGTCTATCTTTAGCACATGGATTTCCTTGTGCATTTTTTAACTTTATCTTTTGATAAGAGTTGCCTTGAACTACATGGTTAGGTTTCTCTTTTCCTTTTTTTATTTTTATTCACTCTAACCACCTATAATTCCTTTCCTAGAAGTATTTTCATGAAATATTTAGTGTTGTGAACTTTTTATTCACATCGTAAACAAATCCCCTCCAAGAATTCATATTTATTTTCTGTAGATAAACCTATAGATTTCCCAATTTTAAAATTTTTTCTTCTAAGAGTGTTTCTTCTTATAACATAAAAAGTTATATTATTTTTAGGTCCACTCTATCTTAATCCATTCCACATCTATGTTAATGGGATATTATTCCAGAAATTATAGGATATCTTTCCCAAATGTCTCACAACAACAATGGTAACCTTTGAAGCCAGATTTTTCAAAATATTTATGGGTTTTTCGATTAAAAA
Source organism: Viscum album (assembly GCA_963277665.1). Lineage (NCBI taxonomy): Eukaryota > Viridiplantae > Streptophyta > Magnoliopsida > Santalales > Viscaceae > Viscum > Viscum album. Next base: position 1,384,764,537 of record OY728164.1, read on the forward strand.
CCACTTGCTTTATATGTGTAATCCATACTTAATTTTTCATTATTATTGGGGATTATTTATTCTTTTCCTTAACTATAATATTATTTGATGTTGGTGTGAATTTATTATATCTTCCCATAACCCAAACACCTATATCTTTCTCTTCAGAATTTGTACTAATGGAGAAAATAGATTCAGTTTTACATGAAAAAATAGAAGTAGACCGTACCTTTATCTTGGGATTGATCTTTTTAGAATCCTTTGACAATTCATCTTGAATTTACATTTCTTTCTCATAATATTCTCTCATGGTATTCAATTTATTTTCACCTTTAATACATCTAGATTTTACCTCATAAATATCTTCTTCTTTAGCATTTAGTTTTACATTAAACTCTTCTAGAATCTTATACTATTCTAAAATATTCACTTTGAAATTTTTTATCTATTTGATGAGATCACCCTCTTTCCCGTATTAACTTATTTTCTCTTTTTCAAGAAAATTTAATCTCTTATTTATCTTATAATTTTTATCAAATTTCTTCTTTGGGAAGTCAATTGAAAATTTTTATAAACCTCTATAATTGAATCATTTTAAATTAATCATACCATTGTACTTGATTCTTCCTATTTTGATATTCTTGGAGATAATAGACATGAATTTCCTTTACCTTCACCTCTTTCTCCTTCCCTTTATTTATACTATTCTAAATCTAATAATGAATCATCTTTATACTCTTTTGATTGTGTATTTTTCATGGATATAAATTCCAAATATTTTGTATACTTCTTCTATATTTCAACATACCTCCTAATGTCATAATTTAGAAGTGTATTATGCACCTCAATAAGAGATGGATCTCAAATATCTTCTAGTGTTGATATCTTTGGGTCAAATCTATCAGTAAAATTCACTGTTGAAAACCAAACTTATACTAACAATTTCAAATTGTTGGGAAAGGAAAGAAAACTATTCTTATAAACTATACCAATAGTTGCTCAAACTGTTGGCTAGTTAGTCATGGGGATAGACATATACTAATGTTTATAGTAAAACCATTGGTATATGGCTCTAGAATTCACATTATACCAATTTTTTCAGATAACCATTGGTATATCTTTATACCAATGGTTCATACTTGTTTTAGATAAAAGAATTTCAAATATATTCTAATGGTTTCAAAACCGTTGGAAGAAGCCTTTACCAATGGTTTGCATAATCCCATTGTTAAAGGGTGATTATAGGGTCTATACCAATGGTTTATAACTCATTGGTATATAGTTTTACAAATAATTTTATGTAAACCATTGGTATAAAGTTACTTTTCACATATATACCAATGGTTTACAACTGTTGGTATAGCCTTACTGTAATTTCAACAGCAGTCCAGCCTGCCTCCCCCTCTACAATCCCCTATACACCTGTGAATTGATAATTCAATTTAGAACCCAATTACCCTATGAAATATAGAATTCAGAAATTAATTCTCCATTGAATACTTCTGAATTATGAATGAAAAACACATACAAAATGAATTATGAATTACATATAGAATTCTAAATTATGTATAGTGTATTTAGTTCAGAATTCATTACATATAGAATTTAATTATGTATAACACATATAGAATATGGCATAAAAATTTGAATTCAGAATATGGGGGTGTCCAAGGGGGTGGGGGTGTCCAATGGGTGGGGTGTCTAGGGGGTGGGGGATGTTCAGGGGGTTGAAGGATGTCCACGAGGGTGGGGGTGTCCAGGGGGTGTCAAGGGGGGATATACAAGGGGGTAGGGGAGTGGGTGGGGTGCTTTCCAGGGGGTGGGGGCTGTCCAAGTGGGTGGGGGTGTCCAATGGGTGGGGTGTCTAGGGGTTGGGGGTGTCCAAGGGGGTGGGGGTGTCTAGGGGGTGGGGTTTGTCCAAGGGGGTGGGGTGTCTTAGGGGGTGGGGGTTGTCCAAGGGGTGGGGGCTATCCAAGGGGGTGGGGGTGTCCAGGGGGTGGGGGGTTGTCCAAGGGGTTGGGGGTGTTTAGGGGTGGGGGTTGTCCAGGGGGTGGGGGGTTTTCCAAGGGGGTTGTCCAAGGGGGTGGGGGTGTCCAGGGGGTGGGGTTTCTAGGGGGTGGTGGGCTATCCAGGTGGTTGGGGGGGCTTTCCAAGGGGGTGGGGGTGTCTGGGGGTGGGGTGTCCGGGGGGGTGGGGGTGTCCAAGGGTGGGGGTGTCCATGGGGGGTGCGAGTGTCTAGGTGGTGGGGGGATGTCCAAGGGGGTGGGGTGTCCAGGGGGTGGGGGATGCCCGGGGGTGGGGGTTGTCCGAGGGGGTGGGGTGTCATGGGGGTGGGGTGTCTATGGGGTTGTTCAGGGGGTGTGGGGGTTTTCCAAGTGGGTGGGGTGTTTGGGGGATGGGGTGTCCAAGGGTGGGGGTGTCCAGGGGGTGGGGGCTATCCAAGGGGTGTCCAAGGGGTGGGGGTTGTCCATGGGGTGGGGGTGTCCAGGGGATGGGGTTGTCCAGGGGTGGGGTTGTCCAAGGGGGCGGGGGTTTCCATGGGGTGGGATGGTGTTCAAGGGGTGGTGGGGTGTCTGGGGGATGGGGGCTATCCATGGGGTGAGGGGTGTCCAGGGGGTGGGGTGGGGGTGTCCAGGGGGTGGGGGTGTACAGGGGGTGTCTAGGGGGTTTCCAGGGGGTTTCTAGGGGTGGGGGTTTCTGAGGTGTGTGGGGGTTTTCCAAGGGGGTGGGGTGTCCAGGGGTGGGGGTTGTCCAGGGGGTGGGCGTGTCTAGGCGGTGGGGGGCCTATCCAGGGGGTTTCCATGGGGTGGGGTGTCCAAGGGTGGGGGCTATCTAGGGGTTGGGGTTGTCCAAGGGGGTGGGGTGTCCAAGGGAGGTGTGAATCAGTCACACATATATTTAGTCACAGAAAATCATCAAGTCAAGTTTTATTATTTATAGATAATTAAATAAAGATAATGTGACATTCATAATCACACATATATTTAGGCATAACAAATCATCAAATATCAAATGTTAGTAATATCATTCAAAAATGTAATGGAAAAATATTTCTTTAATCACCGTCACTATCATCATCATCATCATCAGTATCAACCTCGTCCTCATCATCATCCCCATCATCATCCCTGGCCTCCTCCTCACCCTCGACTCTGTCTCATCCTCCTCCTCTCCCTCCTCCTCACCCTCCTTTTCCACCCCAGCCTCCTCCTTTCCCCCCTCCACCTCGGCCTCCTCCTCGCCATCGTCATCACCAAGAATGACATTGTCTTGAACACCACTATAACTTCCACCTAGTGCACAATATATAGAATTCGTTGACGACATATATTCATCACAAGCTATATTGTCCTCTGGTGGAAGTTTTGTACATAAAACTTCCATCAGTTTCATAAATGCAGTGTTTCCCTAGCAGACTATTTTGTTGTCTTTGTGGCCCTTTTTTCATCATGTTATGCTTATTCCTTAACCTTATGGAACTAAGTGGAACTATAACTCATACCTGAGGACGGAAAATACCTCTTTGGTACTATACTCTTCCTAGGTGGTCAGCATACTCTGCTAGGTTGGTCATCTCCCAACACCTGATGTAAGTGATCATGTGGCCCAAAATTTTCAGGTTCTTAGGAATCAAGGGCCACTAAATTAGCCTGTTAAAAATATAAATATATTATTATGTTACAAAATAGATATTAAAATTTTAAATAAACAAATTAAAACTTATAATCTTAAACTGAGTTAGTTCGTTAATAGCGCTTCTATCTTTCTTCCTTCTACTCGAGAAAAACAGTTTTGCTCAAGGCACACGTCCTTCAATATTCAATGTTTGCCTCTACAGTGACATTGAATTTAGGAAAGCATAATTAAAAATTGATTATCAATAATTAATTTCATAACAAAAATTATAAGAAAAAATTAGCAATTGAATAAATTATAGAGTAAACAATAGAAATTAAAAGTCTTAAAGAAAAATTATAAAAAATTGTCACACCTTCTTCCTCTCATGATCTGACATCATATTACGTCCCAATGTGTGGAGGTATTTTTTATCATAAGGTTTTTTTATTTCTTTTGGATGATTCCTAAATAAAATTAAATAATACCAAATATAGTATTAATGAAAAACATAAAAATTTTCATTTAAATACCTCAAATGTGATCAATACCTTAAACTAGGAAGTAGTCCAATGAGTAATCATCTGTCGATATTTTTCTATCGGACAATCATCCATGATAGGTATCGCCTCTAACTCTATGCCAACTCTATCATGCCATCCAATGTATAACTCGTGCTTATAGGCTCTCCAAATCTCACCTAAATCCTTTAGATGTGCTGGTCGTTCACTCTCACCATCGGGGAAATTAAACTGAAGCTAACACCAAAATATTAATTCATATAAATACGAAAATAATATATTTCATTAAATACAACTAATTTTTTTACTCATATCTCTGCCCAATAATTATCCTTGAATTTATTTGGAAAATGTCTCCATGAGAGCGGGCTGACAGAAATGATATCAGAGTATTTGGAAAGCATCGTCAAAAAACTCTGACATTGTTTCCCTGTTTTTTCAATCATTTTATTGTCTTCATTGTAGTCCACCATCAACTGCGTGTTGCAGTTCTACACTGCACTCATGTGTGTATGCCCCCTCCCCCTCCTCATATCGGTAGATGTATCTATTATGAAATAAAAACAAATATTTTATCAATACGTGTTATAATGAAAATAAATAATGGTATAAATAATTTTTAGGGTTCTATAAATATACCTGCAGTAGTCTAATCAATGGGTGTCACTGGATCTGTAGAAACTGAAGGAACACCCTGTACAAGTGAAGTGGGTCCTAGTGTATGATTCTTAGGGATAGACTTTGGAGGAGTATGAGTCGAAGAAGATGGAATATAGAACCTCGGAGAGAAGGGATTAGAAGTAAAAGAATATGGCACAAATTTCTAGCCGAATGTTGGATGGGGAGTGGTAATCATCATCGGATATGGTAAAGATGGGTGAGGAGACTCATATTTAAAGGGAGGTGAAAATATGGGAGGCCTAAATATCTTGTGTGTCCCTAATGACACACCAGGATCAAAATGTGGGATAGATGGTATATTAGATGGAGGGGTAGGGTCTAATCAGGTATACCGACCAGATCTCCTAGCTCTCACACCCCCCCCCCCCATAAGAACACCCTGAGTATTAGGACCACTACTAGGCATCTCATCAAATAATTTTTCCCTAAGAGTTTGATCCTACAAAAAAATTAAAAAAAATTAATCACATGAAATTATATACTATTTAAATATATATATATTTGAAATAAATTACTCACTACAAGAACTAGTGGTTGAACGCCCATCTTATCCATGTAATTATTGTTGTCCATCATCTTTTTATGTTGCCTCTCTTCAATTGGTTTCATTTATTACATTTAAAAACAAATATGTAAGTAATTATAAAAGGATAACTAATGTGTAACCCAAAAAACAAAATATATGAGTGGGGATAGGGGGATTCGTGGATAATTTAACTATCCATTGTTTTAGGTAATCTTGAATGGATATATAATGAATTCAATAAATCATAAAATATTTAATAATGAAATTTAATTTTGATTAGGATGGTTATTTACTAAGTGTCACTAGTCTATTAAAATCGTGGAACATTGATTTTGAGTCTTTATTTCACTTAAAAACCAAGAGAGAGAGAATACTAAATTATGCCTCTAGAAAATTCATAAAGCTATATATTATGAATGATTAAACCCTTAAGATATTTAGAAATTGTTATATAAATATATGAACAAGGATAAGATATCTACCCAATTCATAAGGGGTAAAGCACCTATCTAAATTAAGGAAAATTTTAATTTCTTTAGCCCAGGTAGATGATGCAGGTTTCTATACATGTTTTGCAGAAGAAGAAAAACCATAATATTCATTATCTAGTGAAATTTTAAGGGGGGTACTTAGAGTTATACTAATTTTATACATGGTCAATAAATTATTTAAATTTTCACCAAGTTAGAAATGTTGGTTTTGTAGGTTGGAATACAATCCAATTCTAAATTAAAAAATTCAATTCAAATAAAATTGCAACCAATAAACATTAAAAATTCACATTATAGTCAAGTTGGATACAATAAATTTGTAATAAATATTAAATCAATTTGAATATTACCAACCTTAAAACCCCAAGTCGATCTAAACCAAAATAATTGAGAACATTGATGGATGATTCTATATATTTCCCACCACAACTTCAGGTTCACAGTAAACATTGAAAATTGAGCTATTGGAGTCATCAAAAGTAATAAATGGATCATTTACAATGGAAGTAGGGATGATGTAAATTCCATCATCACCATCATAAAAATTATGTCTTGGAATTACTTCAATAATGACAACAAATTCATGTCAACGGTGGTATTTGACATAAAAAACTTATTTCTCCATTGATGCTAATACATATGGTTCATCGGTAGCAAGAGTGTGAGTCATATGAAATACTCAAAATCCACAATCATCAATAAATTTTCCCAATATTGTCATAGAATCAAACCACTGGCATTTCATCATCTTGACTCATCCATGAGAGTAATAATCCGATATTATTATTTTTTCAAAAACTCCATAATAACATACATTTTCAAATTGTTGTATATTATCTAATGAACTAGCATAGCAGTCTATTGTGGTAGTAACCATAACACCATCATGTTGTGTTCTCATGTTCTTTGATTGTTTAGTGATAATAAATTTGTACCCATTGATAACAATTGATTTACAGTTACAAACCATAGTATTAGTACCCAAATGCAAAGCTCTTATTTCCTCAGAGATAGATTCAGCAGACAAACTTAGTACCTAAAATATAAATGAATATTAAACTTAATTAAATATTTGGTTAATTATTTTAAACATTAATAAATTTACCTTCAATTTTAACCAAGTAGAAAACTCTTTGCTATGAAAAGTCTCATTATTTTTCAAAGATAAAGAATGATGCTTTCTATTTATCATTTATTTATGTTCCCTATAGATAAAAACATAAATAGTTTAATAGATATATATGTAAGATATAAAAATTCAATTTACTTACCTAATGTGGTCAACGAACAAATCACAGTTGAAAAAAACTGTGTGATCTGCCATATCCCACTCTTAAAGGATTAATGTTGTCAATGTATATGATCCAGTAATTCCTCCTATTTGAGAAAGTGATGGAAAACTGGGTTCAATTTTCTCATATTATTCTTATTTTTTTCTCATTGGTATTTTCATTCTTTTAGTATGATTAGAAAAATACATTGAGAAAAAATCTATACATTCTTAAGAAAAGTAACCATTCATGATAGAACCTTCGGGATGATTCCTGTTTCAGTCATAATACTTTAATGTGTACATATTTCTTTTAGTTGGATACACCCAACGAAAAGAAATAAGTCCTCTAAGAAGTATTTTAGTTGGAATATGGATATTCATATGTAGAATGCATGTGAAAAATGATGGAGGAAATATTTTCTATAACTCACACAAAATTAATGGAGTATCTACCAACATTTCTTGCAGTAAAGTCTTGCACAAATTATTAGCACAAAGATCTATAAACAAATGGAAAACCCAAATAACATCCAACCTTACATTATTGGAAAAAAGATGACATATTTCTATTAGAATCAACTCATATAGAAGGATGTGATAATCATGAGAATTGAATGATTTTTGCTTCAACTCTATTTTCTTGACCCATTTAGATATTTTTCTTGAATATCCATTAGAAATTTTAATATTTTCTAGTAATTCCCAAATTTTCTTTTTTTCTATAGGTTTCATCACATAATAAGCACATAGAACTTGCCATTTATTTTCACTAATACACACAGGATGAAATTCCAGTCTGATTCCCCAATCCACTATGTCACGCCGAGACCATAAATCATCTTTTGTATTTATCTTAACATTTAGAAGAATCTAAAGCAACATTTCACATATATTCTTTTCAATGTGAATTAAATATAAGAAATGAAGTAAAAAATTGGTTGACCAATAAGTAAAATCAAAGAAGATACTCCTCTTCTTCCAATTGTAATAGGTTTCAGTGGAAAAATTCTTTCTCTTTCTATATTTCATTTGACCTATCCCGAATGAAAAACATAAATTTTTTAATTCATTAAGAACATCAGTTCTAGATATACGCTGAGGTGGATCATTGGTCTCCATAGTATTGTCAAATCTTCGATGATTATTTCTATATGGATGGTCCATTGGAAAGAATCGTTGATGTCCTATAAAAATTAAACTACAGAAATGTTTTATTCTTCTAGATCGTTTATTATTCATACAAACAAAACATAATAGTTTTCCCTTTGTGATCCATCCAGACATCATTGCATATGTAGGAAAATCATTGATCGTCCACATAAGCATAGCACGCATCTGAAATATTTCTTTCGAACATGCATCATATGTGTACACACCCACATCCCAAATAAGTTTCAACTATTTTATTAAAGGTTCCATGTATACGTCTATATCATTGTCAAGATCAGAAGGTCCAGATATGAGTATACTCATGAAAGTGAAAGGTTTTTCATACACAAACATGGGGGAAGGTTATAAATGTGTATAAATCCATCCATGTGCTGTGAGAAGTAATAATATGCCCAACCAGATTAAAATTGTCACATGAAAGACCCAGCCTCACATTACGCATGACAGCTACAAAATCAGGATATCGAGCATCAAATCTCTCCCATGCAAATCCATCTGTAGGGTGGACCAACTCATCTTTAGTCTTCCTTCTCTTAGTATCATGCCATAGCATTTTTATTGCTATTTCATCATACATAAAAAGATTCTGGTGTATGGGGATCAATTTAAAGTTCCACATTACTTTCTGTGGCATGCAGGATGGTGTTCTGTCAGCTTTTGGCTTCTAGAGGGATGTGCCAAATTTTATACAATCATTTCATTTAGCAGTTTCCTCCCAAAATAAATTATAATATTTTGGGAAAAAATGAATTTTATTTCTTGAAAATCTATGTTACTTAACTAACTTTCATTCCATATAGTGGTTTGAGAGAATATCTGCATCATCTAGAAGTAAGTCCTTCAAGAAGGTAAGAATGTAATCGAGGGAAGTATTATAAATTCCATACATAGTTTTCCCATGAAACTGTTGGATTAAAAATTCTAGATTTTTCATTTTACCACATTGTCGATATACTTGATTCGTGGCAGCATCATTCAATTTTTTCACCCTGACAACATCATCATTTTCATTAGATGCATCATGTGTGCTCAAATCGAAGTCTTATTGGGTTGGAATCCTTTCTTTTTCATGATGATGAATAAATGGAAATTGGACATATAACAAATTATTAAATCCAGTCCTCTCATTTGGATCATCAGCAATTTGAGATTTCATTTTCTCCCCATTGTGATACCCCACAAAGTAGTTTTCTTGAAAACCATATTTGGTTATGTGGTACCTGACTTCTTCACGACTCAACCAAGGTCTTCCAACATAATAGTAACATGGGCAGTGTAGTGACCACTATTTGAATAATTTTGAAATGTAAAATCTAAAAAAATCTTCAAATTTTTTTGAAAATCTCTTGAGATTTGATCGGTTTCATACATCCAACTTATATCCATTCGGTAAAAAAATTATAAGTCATTTCGTCAAAATCAATTCAATAAGATTGAAGTTTAATTTGAAAATTATGGTAAAAATTTCCTCAGGGATTGAAACATCATGGTCATACATGTGGATCATTATCCAAGAAATATTAAATGGAACTAAGAGGAGTTTGATGTCATAAGATGAAGGTTCCACGGGGAAAAGAATCATGATTCCATGTACATGGAGATTTCAGATGATTAGATTGAAATTTATATTCCAAATGGGATAATCTATACCTATTTTAAATATCCTTAAAGTAAGTGGTTTTTAGTTGATGTAGTGAACTATTTTTGGGTTGATACCATATTATTAAAATAATTTGAAGATATACTAATTCAATTATGTGTGCCTAAATTTGAGGTGAAATTTGTTTTACAATTTTTTCATTTATCACATACAAGAGGAAACCATGGACCTGATAGAACATTGTTCAAGATATTAAAAAGTTAATTCTTCTCATCAAAGATACAGAATGTGTAAAGAGAGTTTTTTAAATAAGTTATTCGTGCTAAAATGGAAATGTTTTTTAAAAGTTAGAAGATTTTATAACGCACAATACCCAAAGTCGAAGTATTCATTAGGTGGGGGTGTCCAGGGGGTGGAGGTGGTCTAAGGGGGTGGGAGTATCTAGGGGGGATATCTTGGGGGTGGGGGTGTCCCGGGGTGGGGGGCTGTTCAGGGGGTGGGGTGTCCAAGGGTTGGGGGTGTCCATGGGGTGGGGTGGTGTCTAGGGGGGGCTTTACAAGGGGGTGGGGGTTGTCCAAGGGTGTGGGGGTGTCCAGGGGTGGGGGTTGTCTAGGGGGTTGGGTGGTGTCTAGGGGGGCTATCCAAGGGGGTGGGGTGTCTAGGGGTGGGGGTTGTCTAGGGGGTGGGAGTTGTCTAAGGGTGTGGGGGTGTCGAGGGGGTGGGGGTGTCCAGGGGGTGGGGTGGTGTCTAGGGGGGATGTCAAGGGGTTATGGGGGCTTTCCACGGGGTGGGGGTGTCTAGGGGGTAGGGTGGTGTCCAGGGGGGCTATCCAAGGGGTGGGGTGTCCAGTGGGTGGGGGGCTATCCAGGGGGGTTGTCTAAGGGGTGGGGTGTCTAGGGGTGGGGGGTGTCGAGGGGTGAGGTGTTGTCTAGGGGGGATTCCTAGGGGGTGGGGGCTATCCAAGGGGGTGAGGGTGTCCAGGGGTTGGGTGTCTAAGGGGTGGGGTGGTATCCGAAGGGGGTTGTCCAAGGGGGTGGGGTGTTTAGGGTGTGCGGGTTGTCTAGGGGTGGGGTGGGTGGGGGTGTCTAGGGGGTGGGGGTGTCCAGGGGGTGGGGTGGTGTCTGAGGGGGCTGTCTAGGGGGGGGGGGTGTCCATCGGGGTGGGGGTGTCCAAGGGTGTGGTGGTGTCCAGGGGTGTTGTCCAAGGGGGTGGGTGGGATGTCCATAGGGGTGGGGGTGTCCAGGGGTGGGGTGTCCAGGGGGTGGGGGTGGTAGTGTCCAGGGGGTGAGGGGTGTCCAGGGGGTGGGGTTATCCAAGGGGGTGGGGGTGTCCAAGGGGTGGTGGCTGTCTAGGGAGTGGGGTGTCTAGGGGAGTGGGGTGTGCAGGGAGTGGGGGAGGGTTGTCCAATGGGGGTGTCCAGGGGGTGGGGTGTGTAGGGGGTGGGGGATGTCCAATGGGGGTGTCCAGGGTGGTGGGGGCTGTCTAGAGGGTGGGGGTGTCCAGGTGGTGGGGGTGTCTAGGGGGTGGGGGTGTGCGGGTATTCAGGGGAAGAAATACCCATATAATACATTGAAAATTACCTATACACAATCTAACCAACATAAAAATTTCAATCCAACACCCAACCAATAGCCAATTCATCCTCAATATCATTACCCTTCCCATTATTCCTTGAAGAAAAACTATAAATACAAAATCCAAATCCAATTTTCAATTAAACTAAAATCTATAGAAACTACTATATCACCCCACTAAAAAATGGAAAACCACCTGCACCACTACCCCAACCGTCCCCAATCACTTCACATGGACCATACTTATATCCATTACCCACCTTGATACAATATGACTAAACAAACCCTTTACCATATTTTAGTGGGGACATGTCTCACTAGCACCTCCATTAGTTCATATGGTTCACTAACTCTACATAGAAGGAGTGGTTATGAAGATTTCTAAAAAAGGTGATTCACAAAATCATGACACTTTAAGTGTAGAAAAAAAATAGAAAACAAATAATTGCACTATTGGGTATACCATTCCACAGACTGCACGGACCTCTGGTTTAGGCCAAATCAAAATAAAAAACAAAAAAATAGATGCATAACATTAAAAATAAGGTACCACTTACATATTTTAAGTGTAGTAATAAACAATTTCTATATTGAAGATGTATCTATTGGGTGGAAAGAGTTTTTCATTTAGGGTAAAGAGATATCTTCAAGAGAGCTTTGGTTTAGGGCTGCAATCGCACGGACTGGGGAACTAGATCTGCTATGTATTTTGGGGAAAACTTTCCTAATGGTTTTAAAAAACCATTGGGAAATATAATCTTTACCAACAGTTTCTAAAAACCATTAGTATACATTAGAAAAATGAAAGTGTTGCCAACATTTTACTCAAACAGTTGGGAAAGGTTGATTCTAAATACAGTATACCAATGGTTTGTTCAAATCATTGGAAAAGGTTGATCTAAAACCAGTATAACAATGGTTAGTTCAAAACATTGGCATAAAAGTGTTTGGAAAGCCTCCATTTCCACCAGTGATTCTTTACCAACTTCTTGATAATGGTTGAATACTCTAAAGTATCACCAAATCCCCTAATATGACTTTAATTTCATTTAACTTAGAAAAATATTCATCTACACGCTCAACATTTAATATCTGAATGTTTTCAAACTTTTCTCCCTAAATTTGAAGTTTAGGTTACTTAATCTTCACATTTCCTTCACACATATTCTCTGACTTCTCCCATATATCCTTGTAACTTTTAAGACCCATTATCTTGGTGTAGAATTTATTAGATATAGATGATCGTATAAAATTTCTAAATTTCCCATCAACAAAAAGACACATCTTATCAAAATAAGTCATGGGAGCATCTCTTCTAAGTGTAGTAAATCCCATTGTTACTACATCACTCACCTCAATACCTTATTATAGAAAATATAAAATCATATGTTTCTTCCTATCAAGAAAATTATTTCCATCAAAATTAGGAACTCTTATATTATTGATAGGATTGAGATCTTAAATAACACATATTATATATTTTAGAGGTAGTGTGGATTATATCTAATACCAATTGAATTACCTAGGTCTAGTGAGGTCATTGAGAGGGAGAGGGGTGAATATTTAGTCCATTTTTTGTTTTTATGAATTCCTCCTTTACTTTAATATGCATAGCCAATTAAATATTCAATACACTATTATTAAGTCATACAGCCTCACCTGAATAGTAAAGTAATTAAAAGTCATATAAAAAATGGTTTACAAAGTTCTACCTTGAAATACTACTCCTTTGTAAGTTCATATTGAGTTCCAAGAACCGGTTTCTCCACTATAAACAATCTTGAGTATAGATAAAATCTACCTACTGAAAAAATATATTAGATTTTTTTTTTGAATTTCTTAGTCCCAAGTGATCAAGTGGATGCCTCCCAACAGGTTCTTTATAGTAGATCCCACTTGTTGAATTTATCTCCTAAAAATATTCTCATTTAACAATTTCCTAACTATTTCTATATAATTTATCCTTCTAGTAAACATGTTTTCCTCCACAATCTTATGAACTAGTATTTGACTCCCACTATTGTATAGAATAGTGTTTTTTCAACCATTTTCTCTTTCAATTCCATGCATCCTGGTCTTCCAAAGGATCTCTTTGTATTTATCACCTATTAAATTAATGATGTAGAAATATAGCTAGTAGGAAAGGATTCATGCTTTTTAATTTATCCAATGGTTCAACACTAAAATAGAAATATTCTATTTATTATTCTTTATATTTAATGCATAGGATTTCATAAATGTGGCCAGGTTCTTTTTCTTTTTCTTCTAAAATATCTCTTTCTATATTTTATATCAATTCATCTCACCATCATGTATAACATAAATAACTTATTTTTTTCTTCCCATGCTCTCAATTTCTCAATATCCTTGATATCTCAACAATAATAATCTCTATATCTCTATATCTCTTCGAGAAAGAAATTTTCTTATACAAGTAATGTTAACTTCTCATGTCAATTTCAAATACCAAAGTTGGAGTATTAAATGATGTCTTTATCCTTCTACCGAAGTGAATAATTATTAAATTTTCATTTTCTATCCATGAAACTTTTCATAAAATTTTCACCAAGAACATCACATGAGCCAATCTCCCATGATTTATTTTCAAAGAGAATTTACACAACCACCCTCTTCTTCGTAAACCAATAACAAAACTAGTCTAGAATTTCCAAATTTGACTTATGGTAAGAAAAATTCAACAAAATGGTTTTTTCAGTTTCATAAACACCCATCAATAATTCCTTTTCAATTTTTCTAGACCAAGCTTGATTTTTAGTTGTTTCTAGCTACTATTGACATGAACCAACTGTTTAAAGTGAAAAAAACCTCAAAATCATCTTGAAAAAATATTCCAATCATTCAAAATCACAACTTATACCGTATTAAAACTTTCATGTGACTTTAGGAACTTAAGAATAGTAGAGAATTTTCCCACTTAAACATATTTATTATTCTTTAAAATAAACCCATTTTCATTTTGATCAATTATCAACTAGTTGTTCTAATGAATTATGTGGTTCTTCATGATGTTATAATCATGGAATATTTATACTAATTGAATAATAATTGTTTTTGATGTTTTATCAACTTAAGAATAGACCTTTTATCACCTGGTTTATATTATAAAGAAAATTAAAATTATAAAAACATAGATTATTCATAAGGATAAATTGATCCTTGGGGACTAATACTTTTTTATATTTTCATTCTTAGAAACCTCCATTCATACAAATTTTATGCTTATGGTGTCATGAGTTTAAGAATTAGCCCTATGGTTCTCTTGTATATGGAAGTTAGCTCATCTTTATAGCTTTAACCCTTATAGTACCTCATCCTTATGGGATAAGTGTGATATATCCTTATAGATTAAAATCACCCTTAAAGTATATCATATTTACGATAAAATTATTTTTAAAAGATCAGAATTACAATATTAATTAATGGTCATTTATTCCTTCATTCTTACATACCATGCCTTTCTCAAATTTTTAGGTTCACCTCAAAAATTTAGAATTCTTCAACTTAAATATCAGGATCCTTCAAAACATATCAGGTCATCCTAATCACTTCAAACAAAACTAAAATAGATTCAAATGAATTTTGAAATTATGAGAATAATTCCACATAATTTTCATTTAATTTCTAATCCTTTATCCCAATAAAATATTCAATTCGTAATATTTTCATAAAAATACACTACATTTAATCTCTAAATTCGCCCTTTAATAAAATTCATCATTCATAAAACTATATTCCTTCATATATTTTAGTAGTAATTATTTATAACAAACCTAGGGATAGTTTCTCCTCACTTCAGCATTTTCATTATACATTTAATTAATATTTGAACATTTATAACAATATTTTATTCAAGTTATTAATCCATATGGAATTACAACTAATGTAGACAACACTCAACAGTGTTCATGTATGTATTAACCATGAGGAACATCTCAAAATCATATGATGTATTTTATTTTCCATGTATTCACTATGGAATATTATCAATTCAACATTAGTGGGTGGAATCCCAAACCATCACTCAACTCCATAATATACATTATGACACTTATTGACAAAAAATGAAACCAAACACCTTTGGTTACTTCAAAAGAGATGAAATCATTTCACATTCACATCATTCTATATAAAATAGATTCAATAAAAACATATTCACCCATATTTAATCTTTTGTATTTTATATATTTTTTGTGTCCATTGGCCCAAGTACACCTTAAGAGGGATGTTAATTAAGTTGTGAATTTTCTCCTAAAACACAAAAGGATATTTTTCCCATATTAGAAAAAATTAAATGACTTGATACATCCAAATTTTTAAAAAGTTTGAAATTAAATACTTAAACATGATTACTTTTACTTGGTTCTACACTAATTTATATATCTGAGGACCATACATATGATGATTTTTTTTTTACCAAAAACAACTAATTACTATATGTAATTGTAAGAATTTAGGTAAAGATCACTATCAAACCAAGTTCCACTAATTTTTTATTTCTATCTACACATTTATTTTCAAAAAATTAAGAAATAATGGACTACATATAGGTTTGTCTTGATTAATATCAAAAATATAATCAATACACCACCCAAAATTAGTGTTTTTCTATTATATAAATCCTTTAATCAATTCAAACCCTTTTATGACGATTAAAAACTCTCCATAAAATAGACAATAAGAGCTCTGTGTGTATATAAATTTTCTCCTATAACTTCTTTAATCTTCCTCATTTAATTTATTTAACTTATCTTCTCAAATTGTCCTCAATGAATTCCATATATCATAACATTTTTGGCTTTTAAAACCATATATTAGTGTCAAAATGAACACATTAAAAACTAATCCAATCATATAAAATTTTAAATGATACAAATTCATAGAATATTATGTAATCATAAAAATCATGATGGGGTGATCATCATTATAGTATAATTTGTTTCCATTATCAAGTCCTTTAAAAATCATAGCCTAAATTTAAATTTTAAACCCTTAAAATCATTGGGTCAATATGTATAAATTTTTATAGCTTGATATATTGTGATATAAGAAGGTATGTTGTGACATAACCTTTATATTTCCATCATATTATATATTTACATTGTAGCGTGATCTTCCATGTGTGACTTATATCCATGAACTACCTTATCATCTCACCAAAAATAATGGCATCATGACCAAGTATTTAGAATTATTTTTCTTTAGATGAAAATATATATTTATTTGAACATCTAATTGTGGCATGATGTTTCATCTTTAAATTATAGTGTTGAACACTTATTATCCTTTAAAATTTATACAATAATTATTTTATTGTGATTATTTATTATCATGACAAAAAATTTAATCGATATTAAACTAACAAACCTGACAAATATAATGGCATAACCAAAAATGTTGTAGAGTGAATTTTTAATTATTTATAAAATTAACTCTTAAACTCAATAGGATTTAACTAAAATTATCTAAGTCTCAATCATGGTCATAATGTAAAAAAAAAATCATATATCTAATAAAAACAGCTAATTTTGTTCATGATTCACCAAGATACTCTTGAATAGACTTGATTTAAACACTCTCTATAACTTAAAACATTATCTATGTCTAGGGTTCCAATAAGTAACCACAGGTTAAGTAAATTAATATACCACTAATAACTTTTTATATAAAACTTATTATAATTAACTATTAACATTTTAATTAACTAAAACCTTTTTTCATAACCATTATATCAATAAAACACTTTTATAATCATGTCATATGAACCAATTTGTCAAATGTAATTCATGAACACATGTACTATTTCCAATATAGGATTAGATTAAAACCATAGAAATAAATCACACACCATATTCCTTTAAATCATAATATTAGAATACTTAAAAACAAAGAATCGCAATCTCACTTTCTGATAACTTGTACTTTTCCCATATAGGTGTTATTTAGACACAAGAATTGGGTCTATCCCAAGTTCTGAAAATTCCTATATCCTTATATTATGACATAAATAATAAACAAATAAAAATGGATTTGATATCATTGTGTATCATACCAAAATTGGTTAACCAAAATAGTTCTTGAGCTAGAGTGTTACAAGGCCTCAAGTGTCCCTCCCCTTATTCATGAGGCTTTTGACTAGTGGATAGGGTCTTACACTAATGTAGGGTGATGATACCCTCTATTAGATAATCATAAATAACAGTGGAAATAATAATAATAAATAATTCATAATATAACTTCATAATAAATAAATTATTGTGATAAGACAACCATAGAAACACATCATATACTATAACAAAATATTTAACCCATGTAGGGTCATACAGGTTATACAACAGAATCAATATCTATTGATTGGTTGATTATATATAATATAAATAAAAAGTAGAAAAAATAAATAGAGAAAAATATATCAAGGATCACATTACAAACTCTTTACTATCTCCTCACTCCCATAAATATAACTTTATATTTCTCACCTAGACTCATTCCAATTCCCTAACCTACATTCCAACATAGAGTTTTCACATACACTAAGTTGCAGATATAGGATGTGAGTACAAACTCAATAGGCCACCACCAATGTTTTCCCTAAATAAATATGTTATATAAGGGCGTATTCATAATAAGATATAATATAAAAACTGATATAAAAATCATCATTAGGACATTAAGAGTTAATAATCTACCCATATGAGTTACATTTCCTACTTTATTCAGTTCCCGTATGGCGTGATATTTCTATGGTCTTGTCATAATAATAATGAATGAGTTATCACCACATAAATAGGAATATGTGAATGGGTTATCACCATATAAATAGAGCACAGGTTAATGAGTTATCATAATATAAATGGGATATATGTGAATAATCTATTACCATATAAAAATAGTATGGGTGAAAAAATATCATAATGTAATGAAACATAGGTGAATGAGGCGTTATAGTATAAACATAGCATAGGTAAATGAGTTATCACCATATAAATGAAACATAGATGAATAAGGCATCACCTTATAAATAGCTCAAGTGAAAAAATTATCACTTTATAAATAAACATAGGGGAATGAGTCATCAGTATATAGACATAGCATAATTAAATGAGTTATCACCATAAAAATAATACATAAATAAATGTTCCATAAATATATAAATAGATTATAGGTGATTGAAATATCACAAACCATTATTCATGGAGGACACCCACCCCCAACCCAACCCCCCCCCCCCCCCCCCACTCCACCCCCCCCCCCCCCCCCCACACACACACACACATAGACACACACACACACACATGTTGTATATTACCTCACTAAACAAAACTAGACCACTATAATTCCAACTCCCCTAGAATTATATGCATAATTAACTTTAATTAAATCCTGAATTCTATTAGTGTGCCTTAAGATCTCATACAATCATTCATCTCACAATGGTCAAACTATATCTACCACTAACTATCCTAAAAACTCATAGCAAGGATAATTCTCTACGGGCCTACAACACATACAAGAACTCCATCATTGAGGAATACTCAAATTATTCTCTCAAGGTCTACTAACTTAATTTATATAAAAGGAAAACTCTCATTAATTTCAATTCCATGATATCTCAACACTTTCTATAAGGTACATGGCTATAAATGTCCATGTGATTTAATAATAAGGCTCATAAGACTTATCATGAGTTATACAATCTGTACACACTACTCACTACATAAGGGAACTCAATTCAACTCCATTCATAGTCATCCACGCTATATCATCAACAACCATGTCCCAAATAACACATATAACTCACATAAAATAAAGGTAATTTCTAGGGGCCACCTACCTCATTATTATATGATAATTCTAATTGAAAATTATTAAGTTATTCAGACCTAATCGATGAAAATTAGAAAAATTAACATAAACCCCAAATTTTGGATTTTCGAAAAGGTATTATGATTTAGTGATTGAAACCCTAAATATAAGAGAGGATAAGGTTAAAATCTCTTATAGTGATCCAATGGGGTAGGAGACACTCAAATTAGCACTCTAATAAATATGAATTCACTCTTTAAAGGGTTAAGATAAAGGAAATAAGGAGGATAGTCTATGCAACTGGTTTTGTTAGGTATCCATAAAATCATAACATTTTCTTTGAAATTGATTAAATTGATTAAAATTAAAAACATTATATGCCAACATGTACCCAGTTCACCCTCACTAGGTACCCAGTGGCCACTGAATATTTAACCAGAGGTAAATAGACATCCATTGGTCCATCTAGGACAAAATACCCCCACTATTTTTTCCATTGGGTACTCAATTCTAGACCATCGGTTACCCATTGATATAATTTGTATTTCGCATCATTTTAATACCATCTATTTTTCTAAAATTTCAACTCTCAAACTATACCAATTCCACTAATAGTCAAAATACAAAAAAAACATGGGATGATAGAAAATAAATTAAATGAATACCTCCTTGTATAATATGAGTTACACGATGTGTGTTATACTTTTATTTAATAATCGATTGTTAACGAATATATTTTATTATAACTTTTTTTATTGATTGCCACATTATTTTATCAAAAGTATAAATTATATGAAATTATTATTATTAATATATTAAATGTTCTTTTTTAATTCATTATTAAATTATAAAATACTTTCATTACATATTTTGTCTCACACATGGAGTGGCATTGGACTTATATAGGTAAATATACCGAGTACATTAAAATCACCACCTATATGTGTACACTGGTGCTTATGAAGTTGTGTATTTATATTAGTGTAAGATAAATAGAGGAACTTATTTTTTTTTATGGTAAATTCTTTTAGTTTCATGGATATGAATCATGAAGGAGTCAACATGTCGTGATTGGATATTTAGACCTTATAATTTTGTTTCCTTAGTGTCCTTTTTATTTTATAACATGTTGTAATGGTTTTATAATGTATCAATATTTAGAATATCATGTTTACTCATGTGTAATAGAAATTTCATTCAATGGTTTCATTTAATTAAATTTTTATATATCAATTTAACTAAAATAAATGATATGTTTGAGGAGAATAATTCACCCAAAAAATTGATTTACCTTCAATGCTAGTCACTAGTCTTTAATGATTCAAGGGAACATATCATAGGTGAGTGGAAACTAGGTTAGGTTTGGGGTAAATTAGGTTGGGGTGTTATAGTCACCCTCTAGGGAACCTAATAAATCAGCTTGAATGATTAAATTCATTCATGAAAATAAGAAAATTATTTGTATAGCATGTAACTACCATGATCTATGTGTCAACCATTTATTAGGTGACAAAGCCACTTGATGGTCAAAGGTGGGAGCAAATTGGGCCTTTTGATCACACACTATTATAAAAATAGGTTTATAACATCATTTTTTAGCTTTTAATGCTAGTTAAAAAACAATGATAATATGGATAATGTTTTAAATGAGTCTTTAATATTGTTTATATAAACCAAAACTGTAAGATACTTTTGATGTCAGTTATAATTATATTCTATGTTCAGAGTATGATTTAGAATAATTTTAGAAGGACTTTTCATGTTGGTTATCATTATAAACAACATAAAATGTCTCTTATAACATCATTTATTCTAATAATTGTTGTTGAAATATTTTTTATAGGTTGATTATCATAATAATTAACATGTAATCCAATAGTTATTTAAAAAAATGTTATTTCATAAACATACCATTATTGTAGAAAAAAAATAAATAATGAAGAAATGAAAACAAAAAATTATAGATATAGAATCACTAAAAATATACTATAACAATATTTATAAACATCAATTCAAAAATAAGAAAATTTTAATTATATATCTAAAAGTTAATTGAACCAGTGAAATAGTATCTAAATAATCCTCATAGATGGTTTTGGTTATTTTTATAATCTGATTCATTATCATCAAAAAAACTACAAACATAAATAAAAAAAATTAAATTAACAATACAACATATTGGTATAAAATATAATAGTTTTTATGAAATTGACCATGTAAAAATCATTCAACATTTCATTCATATTTATCTTATAAATTAATTATAAAGAATAATAATTACATTCAACTCATACATTTTGATGCTGATACTATGCCTTTTAAATAATAATTTCAAAATAAGAAACACTCGGAATGATTGAAAAACAAATCTTGTGTTAACTAATATAAAATCTATACCTACACAATCACATAATTAAAAAAGTAACTTATTTTTTGATAAGTGAACCTTGTGAAACAACTTCTATGGTCTATTGATTTTTCATATTAAAAAATATCAATTAATATAGAAAACTTTAAATTAAATAATTAAAATTAGAAACAAACTTATATTTTCAATAAATATTTAATTTTTTCATAAACTTCAACTAGTAAGTATCATAACCAATGTTTAGTGAATTCATGTGGGTAGAATATGCATGACATTTAGTGTCCCCTAAAATATAAAAGTCCACAATGAATGAAAATTTCATTAAAATTATTTTATAATTATATAAGTCTTATGAAATATTAATAAAGATAATTAATCAAAATTTTATATCTTTGTTGGTTAATATTTGATAAATATATTCAATTATATTTCACTAGTTCAAGAATTTAACATCCACAGAAATGTATTCTAGATCCATGAAACCATAAATATTGGTTTTATCATTTTTAATGGATATAGTGTGAATATATATTATCATATAAGTAATAAATGACATCACTATAAATTATATTTAAATAATTAAATGAATATTGAAATTGAAATTTACATAAATTGGAATCACTTGCAACGCATTTTCCATCAGATGATCTCTAATAAAAAGATCCATGATATCTATCTCAAATATATTTAACATATAATCTCTCTCATATATGTCTATAGTCATAAAAAACATATAATATTCTTAAAATATAAAATTTTTATTGATAATTTTAGTATCCCTAGAAAAAAATTGAGGAGTATCTAAAGGTGATAGTTCCTGAGACTTTTGACTCTTTTTAAAATGATTCTTTAGATTTTAGATACCCAAACATAATGTTAATTAAATAAAAAAATTCAAGTAATTTGAGAGAATAACTATATAATAAATATAAATACAACACATACTTCAATTTTCAACTATTTAACTGGTTTATCTATCTAGAGTAAAAAAATATCTAGGACTTTGTTCAGTTATGTCTCTCTCCTCTATGAGAAATAGAACTAGAGTGAAAAAGATAAATAATATCATTTATCAGCACCCTTAATATATTCAACTATATTAGTTGATGGTGTATATAATACCATTGATAGTATATAGTTTTTTTTGTTATAATACATTCATCGGGATCCTCAGTATGTAAATTACAGTACACAGTTATGTTTGAACTAAGAGGTGGAAGGGTAGAGCGGTTAGGTTGTATATGATATGTTTATCTCAACATATATGTAAACATATATTATAAATATAATCTAATATGATCCTTTAAAAACTCATACATATCTTAATCTAATATTTTAAAGAATTTATTTTTCCCTTGTATGAATCCTCTATCAATGCACTACTAGGATGCCTAAAAACATTCATAATACTAACATCCACTTCATATCCTCTTATATGGACTAGGTGTTCTAAATTTCCTAAAGAAGGTTTAAGAATGTTCTTCCTACCCTTATAGATAAAGTTCTATTGTGATTCGTTCTCTTAAATGATATTCTAAAATGAAATATTTAAATTTCTTATCAATGTGAAAAAATTATAAAAAAATAGATTTGAAAAGGAAAATAACTAATTTCTTATAATCTTATCATATATCCTTTGATTGATCGGTAAGGTACTTAAATTTATTTTATTCTCTACCTTTTTCATTTATCATGGGGAGTGAGGGAAGATGGAATACTGAATTTAACCTTAATGAAGATACTTTATTTTACTCTTAATTTCTAAATTTTTTCATCAATAACATATTTTTGTAGTAATGTATACCCTCTTCATGAAAAAGTAAAAGGGTATACATTATGTACATTAATCTACATGTAAGATCTCTTCAATGTTTATTACATAATAATTCATGAGTAAGTTATTAAATAATTACTAAATAATTATATAGATTAATTTTATAAATGATAATTAACATTCCAGAAATGTATACTTCTATCTTCTATCTAAAATATCCTTTAATGTATCTTCATCTAAAAACATGTATTTAAAGAATCAATTTTCATCATTTTTTCTCCTACAAAATGTAATCTGAATTCAATTTTGATTTAAAATATCTACATCTAATTACTATAAAATAAAACCATTGCTTAATTTATTTTGTATAAATCATTTAAAATGTAAACTATAATTGAATAGAAAAAATGTTTTTTATATGAAATTTTTAATATATAAAACATTGGAAAAAGAAGAATAACTTTAATATATTATACCATTATGGACTCCCATAATTGATCTCATATCTTCTGGTAAATTCTTATCTAATCATGATATAGGTTGTTAACTTTTCCATGACTTTGTAGTTGAATCAAACTCCTAAACTACTTTTCATTTAGGACTATTTGGTTAACATTTTCATTAAATTTAACTGGTAAACTCATCTCATTCTCATGAGCAAGTAAAAAAATTTAAACATGTACTCCTACATCTAATAAACTTTGAAATATTATCCTCAAAAGAAAAATATGACTCTATAGTAGTAGGATCACAAGTAGTATGCTCTTTAGTGAAATAAATATTTTCAGTAAACATAAGTTAAATTTAATGAATTGGTTTAATTTTCATAGATATATTTATATGAATAGACACACACATACCACAATAAATGTTTTACTCTCTCCATGTCCTTTAAATAAATAGATGGATTCTAATGTAATGATACTCTTTATACCTATATTTGAATAATTAAATGGTTTTTAGAATTAAATATTCTATTTTTAATAATAAAAAGAAAAATATAAATATTATGTTATCTAAAATAGATGAAAGAAAAAAACATGTACATGAAAATGATGAATATAATAAATTATTCATGGAAAAATGATGTTTTCGAGATTCTTCAGATAAAAATGTTCTTCTAAAAAATATTAATATAAAAAAATAATATAAACATTGTAGGATATATGAATATCTATAGATATAAATATTGAAATAAAAAAGTGTTGTTGTAAGTGTAAGTGCAACTGAATAACATCACAAATATAGATATTTACCTGAATTATTAATAGGTTAACAAAATATTTTCATATATCTCTTATATGTGACCATTTATTATAGAATGGACCATTTCAATATTATAGCTACCATTATCCTTAGTTAATCATATAATATATGGAGGAATCTCGCATATTTTTATAATATCATAAACATTCTCATCACCCAAATATATCTTTTTTCTTTGATAAAAGATATATCAACAATCATTTTATGAATAAAAAACATAAAATAACTATTTTTCATATGTATCCATGATAAATGGTTCCTCTTTGAAACAAAATATTTTCAAATCAGTAATATAAATTCCAAACCATAATGTTTTACACTTGTAACGTCCCGGTTTCGGGTGCCGCCCAGAGGTGCCCCGTACCCGATTGGTCACATGGACCCAAGCGCATTTCCCCAAATGCCAGAAGCTTACAAGTAGAACTAAGACCCTTGGGTGTGATAGTGGGGAAACTATTCCCTCATTGGCAGAGTAATGCAGTGTAAAGAAACAGATAATAATAGCAGAAGTAGTAATAACATGCAATAAGTAAACAGTGGAATACTGTAAGTAGATAAACAACTAGAGCACATATATAAATGAGGCATGTCACATATGTCTAGGAAATCATCCAAACAAGTCACAATGCTATAATAAAGTACTAAACCAAAGTACGAAGGAAAATAAGTAAATAACTCCAGCAGCATCGCAAGCCTCAGCTTGGTCCCATGCTCTCTATCTCCACAGCAATCAAGTACCTAAAGTAGAAGGGTGCCTGCCCTTATCTATACTTGAAACAATATAATATGTTTGGTCCTAAAATAATGACCCAAATATGGTGTGAGACGAATCCCAGTAGACAACCACCCAAAGATCTATGCCTAATAGTCAGTGAATATATATGGTAGGCAATACGAAAAATGAAGCAGTAAACATGAAAATACTCAAAAGTAAACAATCCTACAGTTTTAATTGCATTCATTTTCATATATCAAGTATGTCGATAATCAAATACAAGTAACCCTCTGGGTAGTACTCACAGTCTAACCCCTCTGGTTCAACAAATCAAATACAAGAAACCCTCTAGGAAGTACTCACATTCTAACCCCTCTAGTTCAGCTTTAACAAAGACTCTCTGAGGAAGCACTCACCATAAATTCCCCATATGGTATCGTATCAGTAACAATAGACACTCTGAAGAAGCACTCAATGTTCAATTCCCCATGTGGTCTCGTAATGTGGAACTATAGACACTCTGAGTGAGCACAAAGTCCACCCCCCCCCCCTATGGTCTCACAACGTAAAAGTAAACTAACACTCTAGAGAATCCCTCAGAATCCATTTCCCTTATGGTCTACTACACCAGGTTCCCACAGCCTTGTGTAAGTGAATCGTGCACAATGATGTTCAATAGAAAAATTAAACCTTAAGAACTACTTGGTTAACAGATTTTAAGAACTAATTGGCTAAATGCTACAAGAATATAATAGCATGAGATAATATCACTCCATATAAACAACACTATGCATGGAAAACAAGTATCCTAACCAAAAAAGCTAGACCAAACGGTCAACATCAAAACAAACATGGGAAACAAATCCATATCATGGAAAATAACCCTATTCACAAACAAAAAACCTCTACTCAAGCACACAAGGCATAGTGGGAATTAACAGGGCTAAAATCCCTAAACATGCAATACCCTATTCTAGGGTATTGGTCACTTTTGTACATAAAATTCAAAAACTAACTATGGAAAGGCACAAACCATCTACCTCAGCATTTTATGATCGATATACTCTGTCATTGTCCCTTGAATCGACCTAGAACATGGTAGATCTATAAAAACATAAAAAATTCTCAACCAAGGATATCTCATGAAATAGGATAAATCATTTTATGAGTCTCTAAAGGAAGGAATAACTCACTTTCCAACACAATCGATGGTGGTTGATTCGGAGAACAGACGGCGGGTCGGGGGCTTGAAGAAGAATCGGAGATACCTGTCGCTCATAGATGAGATGAGCCGAGAAGAAGATGTTTCTATCGATTAGACGCGACCCCAGGATAAATTTAATAATTAAAAATAAAAGTACATGATGTGTCTTTTAAAAGTACATGGTGTGTATATGCCTTTACCAGTCCCCGCTTTATGAGGTCTCCAGGTCACCCCACACAGCCATGTACTCAGTCGTTACACGGCCAGCACACGGTCACCTGCACCAACTGGGTACACGGCGTGTACTCATAAGTACATGGTGTGTACTCATAAGTTCATGGCGTGTACTCCTTAAATTTCCATATTCTCCTCTTTTTCTTAAAAACACCAGAAAGGAAAACACAAACCTGAAAAGAAGGTCTGGGTTCTTACAAACTTCCCCCCTTAAAGAAATTCTTCCCCAAATTTCCCTAGTAAGACAGCATAGAAGAAGAATCCTCAAACATATCCAGCCACTACGATCGTACATTAGCCTCCCTCTCCCAAGTCTCATCATGTACTCTCTTGTTCTTTCATAGCACTCATACCAGAGGAATAGACCGGCTACGGAGAACCTTTGCACTATGATCAACAATATGGATAGGATGCTCCTCAAATGATGCATCCACCTCCAGCTCAACCTCCTCAGGTTGAAAAACATGAGACAAGTCTGATAATTAATGTCGTAGCTGAGAAACATGGAAGACATCATGCATAGCTTGGTACCTCTAAGATAACTACAGTTGATAGGTAATCGGCCTGACTCTCTTCAAAACCTCAAACGGCCTGATGTATCTCGGTGAAATCATGCCCATTCTCCTAATCCTCCGGTGTCCCAGCCTCAGTGTGACATGTAGGAAAACTTGATCTCTGACCTTGAACTCTAGATGTTGTCCTCTTCAATCAGCATAAGACTTTTGTCATGAATATGCAGTATCCAACCTCTTTTGAATCAACTCTATATGTTATGTGTTCTCCTAGACAAGATAGGGTCTCAGCATAGCTACCTCTCTACTTCCAGCCAACATAAGGGTGATCAGAATGGCCTACCATACAATTCCTCATAAAGTTCCATATAAATAGTTGATTGAAAACTATTATTATAGGAGAACTCCCCAAGAGTTATGTGCTTCTCCTAAGAATCTCCAAAATCTAGGACACATGCTCGAAGCATTTCCACCTGCACCTGAATCGTACGCTCGGATTGGCCATCTGTCTGGGGATGGTAAGTTGTACTCAGAAGTACCTATGTACCCAAATCCCTCTATAGTCTCTTCCAGACCCAAGAATTAAAATGTTCATCCCTGTTTGAAATGATGGAGTGTGGAACCCCATGTAAACATACAATCTCCCAGACGTACAACCTTCTCATCTCATCAACACTAAAGGTCTCCTTGATCGGTAAGAAGTGAGTAACCTTCATGAGTCTGTAAATGACAACCCAAACTGTATCATTCCCTCGAGGCAACCTCAGTAAACCCATCACGAAGTCCATCATGACATCATTACACTTCCACTTGGTAATGGCTAACTGTTGTAAAAGCCATGTTGGTCACTGATGCTTCGCTTCACCTGCTGACAGGTGGAACACCTCATGACAAACCTAGAAACATCTCTCTTCATACCAGGCCATTAATACGAATGATGTATATCTTGATACATCTTGGTGACACCAGAATGAACTGCCCAAATTGAGGAATGAAAGTCCTGCATCAGCTCCTCGTGTATGTCTGTTGGCACCCACACATGCCCATGAAAACATAATATCTCATCCCCACCTATGTTCCATCCAAAAACGGGGTCCTATCCTGACACACCATCCTATAGGATAGGAATTCAGAATCTGATAGTTATCTCATTCACAATCGATCAAGTAGGGTAGAGATCATAGTTACAGAAGAAAGAAACGTCTTCCCCTTTCTGTCATGAACCTCCAAATGCATCTCAGAGAACAGATCTATAAGCTGCCACTCACTGGTCGCCTCCTAAACTGCATGTATCTGTTTTCTTTTTCTCAATGCATCAGCCACTACATTGTCTTTCCTTGGTATGTAGGCAAGCTCAAAGTAGAAGGATTGAAGGTACTCAACCCACCTATGTTGTCTTATATTCAAATCGCACTGAGTGAAGATATATTTGATACTTTTTTGGTCGGTAAAAACCACAAAATTATCTCCCAAAAAATAATGTCTCCAACATTGTAAATCATGAACAACTACAGCCAACTCAAGATCGTGCATCGGGGAATTCCTCTCATGTGGTCTCAACTATCGAGACCCGTATGCAATGACTCTTTCCCCCTGCATAAGCACTACTCCCAACCCGATACCTAATGCATCATAGTAAATAGTATAGCTCTTTCCAAGCTCTAGAAAAACTAGTATTGATGTTGAAGTTAACCTTCCTTTCATCTCCTGAAAGGTTGAATCATAGGAATCTGTCCACAAGTACTTCACATTGTTCTTAGTAAGTCCTATCAGTGGAGATACTAGCATGAAAAGTCTTGTATCAAACTTCTATAGTAACAGCCAGCCCTAGAAAACTCTGTACCTCAAAGACATTCTTCGGCTGCTCCCAAGAAACTATTGCTCTCACTTTCTCTGGGTCTACCGATACTCCTGTATCTGAGATAACATGACCCAAGAAGTGAATATGGTCCATCCAAAAGTGGAATTTTGAGATCTTAGCATACAACTGATTCTCTCTCAGTGTACTCAAAATTATCTCAAGATGTTTGGCATGGTCATTTAGAGTTTGAGAGTACAACAATATATCATCCACGAAGACTAACATGAAAGAATCCAAGTATGGATGGAACACTTGGTTCATCAGTTTCATGAAAACTGCAGGCACGTTTGTGAGACTGAATGGAATAACCATATACTCATATAGACCATACCTACTCTGAAAGTTTGTAAGAGGTATATTTTATGTTCTAACGTGAAACTGCTGATAACCAGATCTCAAGTCAATCTTTGAGAACACTTGGGCTCCTTGAAGCTGATAAAATAGATCATAAATCATCAGTAAAGGATATCGGTTCTTGACCGTCAACTGGTTCAGCTTCTGATAATCCACACAAAGTCTGAGGGTACCATCTGCCTTCTTTGAAAACAAGAAAGGCGAACCCCAAGGAGAAGTACTGGTTCAAATGAAACGATTTTCCTATAACGCTTCTAACTACTTCTTGAGCACCTGTAACTCTGGTGTATCCATCCTATAAGGAGGAATGGAAACTAATGTCGCTTCTGGAACAAGCTCAACAGAAAATTATACCTCTCTCTCCAAAGGTAAACCTGAAAATTTCTCTGGAAAGACATCCCTGAAACGATTCACCATTGGAGGAATGTCCATCTATGAAGTACCCTAGTCATCCAGATATAGACTAACGATCCTGGCTGTAACTCCTCCCAACCCATGATGCTCAGGTCCCTCTCTACTTGCCTAGACATACCATTCACCCTTGTATAGAAACAAACTACCCTCTAGTGACATGAAACTCACCCTATGGCGATAGAAATCAACCACATCCTGGAAGGGAACTAACCAGTCCATTCCAAGAATGTAATCATAGCTTGTCATCTCTAAGACATAAAGGTCCCATAAGAATTGACACCCACCAATCTCAAGAGGTCACTCCTTGCACTAACGTACACTAGTTGTTCTAGTTCCCAATGGAGTGTCCAGCATCAAGACATCAACAGAAGTAAAGATATAGAGCCCAAATCTCTCCATAATAGAAACAGTTAAGAAACTATGGGAAGCCCCTGTATCAAAAATTGATGAATCTAAAATCGATGAAACTATAATTAGAGCTCTAATTGTAGAGGTTCTAGGATCCAGCTCTTGCTAGATTTTCTCCACTTCAAAAGTCTAGCCAGTAACGCGGCCCTATGAAGATGATTGAGATCCTTGAGCTAATCCACCATGTGGTTTTCAAAAACCCTATGTCTAACCATTGTGTCCATGACCTCCACCTCGGCCTTAACGGCTATACAAACTCTAGTTCCCTTACTGATGTGGGACAGGTGGTCCTACTCCGGTATGAGGAGTCAAAATAGAACCCCTATCACTAGCTGCTGGTGAGAAAAACTAACATAAGTGTTGAAGATGAAACATCTTTCCACAATATCAGCACTCCATTGGGTCTCTCAGGAAATGTGTCCATGTATGCCTACTCTTCATGCACTATTAGCACCCCACCTGGCTACGAGAAGAAGTATCCCACTTCCTCATATCCCTGCATGTAGACTCCCTATAGTGCTTCCTACTGTCAGTATGAGGGATACCAACTCTGAATACCGAGCCACCCTAGCTCACAACTCTAGAATCCCTCAAATTGCGCTTTTTGAATAGCACCTGGTTGACTATAGAGGTGATGGAAGTTAACATGAAGATGTTCACATGAGATCAGATATCATGCCTGAAACCATCCTCAAGATTCCTTGCCAAGAATAATTCATCACCTCCTGGGATGGGTGTGAAGCACTATAGCTCTGTGAAGCGAGAAGAATACTCTATAACTGAAAGATTACCCTACTTTAAACTCATGAACTCTTGGGCTTGATCAACCCTCAAAGTATCCAGGTATAAGTAATCATAGAAGGCACACTGGAACTCATCCCAATTCATAACCAGCTGGATTCATGCCTGTGAGATCACATCCCACCATCTCTTGGTGGAATCTTGAAGCATATAAGTAGATAGCTTCACCCTCCTCTCTTGAGGCATCTTCAGATGCTCGAAGATAGATAGCATGGCTTCTAACCATGAATCAGCATCCTGGGGTCCTCCATCCCCTGATAAAGTGGGAGGATGTTGTTGTTGAAAGACTCGCATAAATTCTGACATAGACAGGGCAGGATGTGGTTCTCCCTGGAAGGTCTACATAAATCTCATAAATCCCTCTCAGAACTGTACATCGGCACCTATATCCAGGATAATGGTTGGTGCCAAGATGGGAACGACTAGAGGATCTGCTGGAAGTTCCTAATCTACCATGTCCAGTGTCTGATCACTACCCTGTAACTGGCGTACACCCAGAGAAAGTCTCAGTGGCATGACTCTGCAAGGTCAAATGCACACCTTGAATCAAAATTAACAATTAATGAAACTTAAAAGTTCAAGAAGGTAACAAGAGAAATAAAGCATTAAAGTTCTTCAAAATATGGATACATAGTGTGTATGACCCCTACACGGAGTGTTCCTTTAAGAATTTACATGGGTGTGTACTCATGCCAACCCTGGTCATGTAACACCTCATACACATAGCGTGTTCTCATAAAACACAGCATGTACTTGAATCATTTTTTCTTGCTTGAGTTCTTCTACATGACTGACCCACATGGTTCTCCAAAAACAAGACTACATAGTGTGTTTGTGTCATACATGATGTGTACTAGAAAGAACTTCACTGACCTGTGTTGTTAGTCACACGGTCGGTTACATGGATGACTCTACATGGCGTGTTTTTTCCAAACACAATGTGTACTAGCTACCCATAACCCACCTGTGTTGTTAGTCACACGCCCAAACACATGGCTCCTAAGCCATGATGTGTACATAGGGTACACGACATGTCCCACCAAAAATGTCCCATCCCTGTGTCTCTGCCCACATAGCCAGTGACACTGTTAGGGGCTATATGGAATTTACATACAATGCATGATGTGTAATTAAGAAAAATATTTTCTTCCCGAACAGAAGGATACATGGCATGTATTCAGTAATACACACCATGTATTCTGGGTTTTTTCAGACTGTAAGCCTCAGAAACTATTCCAGAACCCCTAAAAACACTGAAATAAATATTAAAGTACCAAATTTTGATCTGTGAGGGCCCATAATCTCTACAAATCAAAGTTTGGCATCTTATACATGTCATATACATGCATAAAAGTGCAATGATCCACCAAATTATGATCCACAAGGGTCCATAACACCTCAAGAACCAAATTTTCGCGTTCATTCAAATGAAACCTTACAAAATTCAATACCCTATAAAATAGTACGTATTCTATCCAGGCATATATCACAACATCATGAATATCTAGCACAACATCTATCACAATAACATGTAATCGATAATGCACCCTAAATGGCATAACAAGAATGCATGACATGTGATTTCTAGCAAGTGCCTATATGATGCATGATATGGAATACCCTTATCTCATTAAGTTGAAATAGAAATAGAACCTCAATAATAACAACATTAATATCACAAAACATGTGAATCACCCAACGGTGAAATCAAATCAACTGTAAAATTTCAAAACCAACAAAATTGTAATAATCAAGGTAAATTAGAATTTACCTATACATGGGTTAGCTTCTCCTCAGCACATCTTATTACCAACTAACCATTCCTTCATATCCCTATCTATAGGCTCCAAATAGTAATTCAAGAAGAAAATAATCCCTCTGATAACACTTTGTAATGTCTCGGTTTCGGGTATCGCACAGAGGTGCCCCGTACCTGGTTGGTCACATAGCCTCAAGGGAATTTCCCCAAATGCCAGATGTGGTCGACTAGCAGCGAGGGACTTGAGTATGATAGTGGGGAAACTATTCCCTCATTGGTAGATTAATGTAGCAGAAAGAAATAGATAACAATAGTGGAAGCAGTAATAACATGCAATAAGTAAACGGTGGAATACTATAAGTAGATTGTCATGACCCCCTCCCACCAAAGATTCCCCTCCTGAGCTGGCAATGGTGAAAGGGAGATAATGACCCCCGAGTCCCGCCTCCAGTAGGCCCCGGGGTGGAGACTAGCACCAAGGGTATGTGTTTTCACAAATATGGAAGGAATTACCCTTTTTATTATTTAGGATCGGGAAATAGGACAAGTCAACCACCAAAAAGGAAAAATAACAAGTGTATAGAAATAAACCCAAACCAATCCCACATGCATGTTTAAACTAATTTATAACAAGGTACAAGTACAAGAAAGCTCAAAGTACAATACCAAAAGAAAACAAAGGTACATCAATAGAAACAACTCTAATTGTCCAACTAGTAGCGTCCTGCACGACCCTAGTAGTCCTCCTGGAAACCTGAAAGTAAACGTATGGTGAGCATAAAAGTATACTTAGTAGGGAAACCTAAAGCTCTCATGCACAAGTGGGGAGACATCCTAATGTCCCGTGAGAACAACATAAGAAACCTAGAAATGAATTCTATCCACCCAACCTCACAAGCCACACTCACCAAAAACACAAGCACAACAGGTGGTAGTATATAAGAAACAAGATTATTGGGTACCCCGCACCATTTCCCTTTAGTTAGCTTCTCTTCCTAACGACGAACGTCCTGACGCTGCCACACTCTCCCCGCCCGCACACACCTAGGCCTCACAACCACGTATCCCGCCCGCACACACCTGGGCCTCACAACCACGAATCCTGCCCGCACACACCTGGGCCTCACAACCACGCATCCTGCCCGCACACACCTGGTCCTCATCCCGAAGATTCTTGGGAAATAGAAGAACCTGCCCAAAGAATCTTGGGCTAAAACCACCCCAATCAAAACCTACCCGAAGAGTCTTTGGTGTAAGGTCGCCTCAAGCCATCACAGCCTAGGGGAGAAGGAGCAGGAAGGAGCTAGTAACTAAGGGAGAAACACCCTCTTCCATAAAATGGGAGTGTTCGGCACTAAGTGCTCAACATGGGTGGGGTGCGATAAAACACAAAAGATATAGATATATAAATATATATATATATATATATATATACCAACACACAGCCCAACCTATGGCTTCTAAACAGAGAAACTGAGCATGTGCCTCGGCAACTACTACCACGAAGTATGCATACAACAAACAATCCCAACCCCCTTTAGGTTTTCACATTTCAGTAGAAATAGTTATTTAGTTCCTTAACTACTGGGAAAATATCCACAACCAACCACACCAATCATTCATAAACATATCCCTACCATCAACAAAACAAGTTAGGAAAAACATAAGTAGCATAACAAAGTCCCTCTTATCAACCAACCAACCCTATTGATTATTATTTCCATTTCACGCCCCACCATTTATTAACTCTTCCACTTTAATTTAATATTCACAACCCATAGCCCGTTCATATTCAAACACATCCCTGCAGCCCCACTGCCAACCACCATAACCACAACCACACCGAATCCACACATCGTCATCCCTTTAATACCATTTATTGTATCCCCATTGTCCGTTACCAACACAACATTCCCACCAACCCACAACCAAGTCAACCGCAACCCCGCTGCTCACCCGATCCACGACAACTCAAAAAACACCCCCAACACATGCCACGTAACCAAGCCAACACCCACAAGTTCATTATTCCATTTTGTTTAACCGGGGTGATCACACAAGGGTTCTAGATTTTAAACAGCCAACTTTAAGTGATTAACCAATTTCCACATTCCACAAGCTTCCATCCATAAGAAAATATAGAAGGATAGGGCAACATTTAATTTTGTAAGCAAAGGCCCCCAATGACCGTGATTTTCGGTAGGTGGAAGCTCATTCAATTCACAACATAATATCACAGGATATAAAGTAACAACAATCACAACTTCCCATCCCCATTATATAATCCATTTATTATCATTATTAAAATAGATTCAAAAGTGTTTCACGTAAACAAGAAGAAACCCACCCCACATGATTCAAAAAATTAGAGAGACAAAGGTAAGATCCCTACCTCAACAGGTTCTTGATCACAACGCTCCCCCGGATCAACCTTAGAAGACGTCCGTCGGCGGCCGTCACTTCTGTCGGGTCCCGGAAAAACCTCATCGGGTGGAAGTCGGAAAGAAAAGGCTAAAGGAAAGACAACGGATCCAATCTCGGAAGCTCTGCCTCGTCATTACGATCCCGTGGCTACTGACGGATCGTAAATCGGAGCTCGGACGAAGAAGTTATGGAAGGAAGAGCCTTCGAGTCTCTTGAGAGAGCTCTGCTCAGAGGAGAGGAGAGGAGAGGAGAGGGGTGAGTTGAAAGGATGAGGGGACCCCTCCTTTTATAGGAGTGAAAAGTAAAAGTACATGGCATGTACTCGGTTCTTTCACACGGTCTCCACGCTGCTTCCAACACGGCTCTGCGGCCGTTTACTGGTCAACACACGGTTTGAGGGTAACGCATATGCGGGGAAGGACTACACGGTGTGTAGTTTAGACACACGGCGTGTACTCATTTATTGAACACGGAAAGGACACGGCTCCAACACGGTACACGGTCATTGACTGGTCAACACACGGTTTGAGGGTAATGCACACGCAGGGAAGGACTACACAGCATGTAGTTTAGACACACGGCGTGTACTCATTTATTGCACACGACAAGGACACGACTCCAACACGGTACACGGCCGTTGACTGGTAATGCATACGTGGGTAAGGACTACACAGCATGTAGAACTGGACACACGGCGTGCACCCATTACTCCACACAGCAAGGACACGGTCTACAACACGGGGATACCCGGGAAGGGAGTACACGGCGTGTACTCAAACTACACGGCGTGTAGTTTCAAAATTCTGGAAAGTGTGGGAAAAGTACATTTTACACTCCAAAACACTTCTTGACCTTCTTTTTGACAAAGTAATGGGCCGGAGAGGTCCGGGCCATTACATCAGATACCTCTTAAAACATTCTCGTCCCTGAGAATTCAAAAACCAACCTAGAGGAACCCAACAAGATACCTATTAGGGTTCTCGTTATAACAGGAACTCAACCAACAACCCTAATCATATGTGTTAGGAATTCCATCTCCTATGTCGAGATATTATCCGCTTTAGGCGGCACTGACTTGCCTTCACGGGTTCAATCGCATCCTCATTAATGCATCTCGATTAATAATTGGGTCTTCCCACTTTTATACATTAGGATTTTCCAACTTACACTGCCCCCAACACAGTACAACCCACACACTTCCCAAACACATGGCTTGGGGAATTCCTTCTCCCTTATCAAGATATTATCCGCTTTAGGCGGCACTGACTCGCCTGCACGGGTTTAATCACATCCACATTAATGCGTCTTGATTAGGGGTTAGGTCTTCCCCTCCCCACATGATAGGGATCTTCACGTACATTTAAAGAAAAAGCGGGGAAACAACATAGCATTAATAACTCACAAAAACAAGGTCCAGGCCCAACGAATGAGAAAAAAGAGTTCCAAAAATGGAGTGTGATGCCCCCAAAAAAACAAAAAGGAGATCATTCAAGAAAACCCAAACACATCCCTATCGATCCCTGGTCCTTCTAGAGATGTTGCCTCTGATGCATGCAACTATTCGCGCCCAGCTCCTCTGCCTCTCTGTTGACGTTCGCCTCCTCGACCACGTCCCGGTTGGAATATTTGAGGAACTCCATGTGGCTGGCCACCACCTGCTCCATCTCCCCTCAGAGGGACTGGAGCCTGTTGTTTCTGGAAGGGTCTTGCTGGTGACTGGTGTTGCTGAGGCAGGCATTGAACCTTCCCACCTCCACCGTACTGAGCTTGGGTCGGGCACCGACTCTGGACATGCCCGAAACCTCCACAAGAAAAACACCTCGGTCCTGGGCTCGTGGAAAAGGGACGAGGACCTGAAGATCTGAACTGGAACTATGGGGGCCTGCTCCCCACTGGTATGAAACTGGAAGGTCCCATCGCAGGAGACCTGCTGCTGACTGCCTCCCCCTTTGATGAACCCAGCTGGATCTCCTCACATGGTGCACCTCCCAGCGAGTGCATCCTCTCTACAACCTCTTCCTTCTTCTGTACTGCCAAGTACGTCGGAAGGGTGAAGGGGGTGACAGCATACTGGAGCGAAGGACGAAGCGCCTCCTCCAAAAGTCTCGCCCGAGACTCCTCAACCAGAAAGAGATCCGGAGAAAGGTGCAGAATATCCTTGAACTTGATCCCCAACTCTCGTACTGACATACTCCCCTGTTGAAGGGAGAGTAACTCCTGCCACTTCTCCGCCTTGATCATGGAATAAAGGAATTCCTCTCAGAATTCCTTCTCAAAGTCATCCCATGGAACTTCTGCCTCTATCCTCCCTCCGAGGTAGAGCGTCCACCACTGTCGTGCTGCACCTCTCATCTGAATGACTGCTAGGGGAACCCAGTACTCCCTCGGAGCACGAATCAAGGTAAAAGAGATCCCTAGCTCTTCAATCCACCCCTCCATCTCTATATCTGAAGTACTACCCTCGTACTTCTTGAGGGTCTGCTGCTGAAAATAATGGAGAGTCTTCTTCCACTGGCTATCTTCCTCCTCTCGGTCAATCCTCAGCTGATCGACCACCTGAATCCGTTGGGCCTCGGCCGTCTGAGCCACCCGGGGATGACGTCCAGGTTCCATAGCTGTACGGCAAACAAGGATCTCCTAAGCCCAAGTAGTAAGGAAACTCAAGGTTTTATTTTTATCATTTTATTTCAATTTCCTTCCCAGAACACACAAATCAAGTAAAACACAATCATGATGATGCATGTACCTTCCCTAGGGTCTCTACCCTGCAATCAATGTAGTCTCACTTGGCCATTCGGTAGGCTCAGAGTCCTTGCATCGGATCACAGGGGGGCCTAAAATCTCGTGTCCTAGCCGGTCTTCCCTGGCCTATGTCACACACCAAGATTAACTAACATTGTCGCCCTACCATCCCATACAATCCTCATTGTTTCTAACTCTAGACTCCATCCTATATCTCAATCATCATCTCTGATACCATTCTGTCACGACCCCCTCCCACCAAAGATGCACCTCCTAAGCTGGAAATGGTGAAAGGGAGATAATGACCCCCGAGTCCCGCCTCCAGTAGGCCCTGGGGTGGCGACTAGCACCAAGGGTATGAGTTTTCACAAATATGGAAGGAATTACCCTTTTTATTATTTGGGATCGGTAAATAGGACAAGTCAACCACCAAAGAGGAAAAAGAACAAGTGTATAGAAATAAACCCAAACCAAGCCCACATGCATGTCTAAACAAATATATATAAAGGTACAAGTACAAGAAATCTCAAAGTACAATACCAAAAGAAAACAAAGGTACAGAAACAGCAACAACTCCAACTGTCCAACTAGTAGGGTCCCGCACAGCCCTGGTAGTCCTCCTGGAAACCTGAAAGTAAACGTAGGGTGAGCATAAAAGTATACTCAGTAGGAAAACCTAAAGCTCTCGTGCACAAGTGGGGAGACATCCTAATGTCCCGTGAGAACAACAGAAGAAACCTAGCAAGGAATTCTATCCACCCATCCTCACCAGCCACACTCACCAAAAACACAAGCACAATAGGTATTAGTATATAAGAAACAAGAGTATTGGGTACCCCGCACCATTTCCCTTTAGTTAGTTGTTCTTCCTAACGACGAACGTCCTGACGTTGCCACACTCTCCCCACCCGCACACACATGGGCCTCACAACCACGTATCCCGCCCGCACACACCTGGGCCTCACAACCACGAATCCCTCCCCCACACACTTGGGCCTCACAACCACGCATCCCGCCCGCACACACCTGGGCCTCACAACCACGCATCCCGCCCCCACACACCTGGGCCTCATCCCGAAGATTCTTGGGACATAGAAGAACCTTCCCAAAGAGTCTTGGGCTAAAACCACCCCAATCAAAACCTACCCGAAGAGTCTTAGGTTTAAGGTCACCTCAAGCCATCACAGCCTAGGGGAGAAGGAGCAGGAAGAAGCTTGTAACTAAGGGAAAAACACCATCTCCCATAAAATGGGAGTGTTCGGCACTAAGTGCTCAACATGGGTGGGGTGCGATAAAACACAAAAGATACAGATATATATATATATACCAATACACAGCCCAACCTATGGCTTCTAAACAGAGAAACTAAGCACGTGCCTCGGCAACTGCTACCATGAAGTATGCATACAACAAACAATCCCAACCCCCTTTAGGTTTTCACATTTCAGTAGAAATAGTTATTTAGTTCCTTAACTATTAGGCAACTATCCACAACCAACCACACCAATCATTCATAAACATATCCCTTCCATCCACAAAACAAGTTAGGAAAAACATAAGCAGCACAACAAAGTCCCTCTTATCAACCAACCAACCCCATTGATTATTATTTCCATTTCACGCCCCACCATTTATTAACTCTTCCTTCTTTCATTTAATATTCACAACCCATAGCCCATTCACATTTAAACACATCCCTGCAGTCGCTCTACCAACCACCATAACCACAACCACACCGAAACCACACATTGTCATCCCTTTAATACCATTTATAGCATCCCCACTATCGGTTACCAACACAACATTCTCACCAACCCACAACCAAGTCAACCGCAGCCCCGCTGCTCACCCGATCCACGACAACCCACAAAACACCCCAACACATGCCACTTAACCAAGCCAACACCCACATGTT
The DNA here is from genome assembly GCA_963277665.1 of Viscum album. Taxonomy (NCBI): domain Eukaryota; kingdom Viridiplantae; phylum Streptophyta; class Magnoliopsida; order Santalales; family Viscaceae; genus Viscum; species Viscum album. The sequence continues at coordinate 1,384,804,542 of OY728164.1, forward strand.
CAATATTCCATTTTGTTTAACCGGGGTGATCACACAAGGGTTCTAGATTTTAAACAGCCAACTTTACGTTATTAACCAATTTCCACATTCTACAAGCTTCCATCCATAAGAAAATACAGAAGGAGAGGGAAAATTTTAATTGCGTAAGCAAAGGCCCCCAACGACTGTGATTTTCTATAGGTGGAAGCTTATTCAAGTCACAACATAATATCACAGGATATAAAGTAACAGCAATCACAACTTCCCATCCCCGTTATATAAGCCAGTTATTATCTTTATTAAAATAGATTCAAAAGTGTTTCATGTAAACAAGAAGATACCCACCCCTCATGATGCACAAAATTAGAGAGAAAAATTTAAGATCCCTACCTCAACATGTTCTTGATCGCAATGCTCCCCCGGATCAACCTTAGAAGACGTCCGTCGGCGTCCGTCACTTCTGTCGGGTCCTGGAAAAACCTCCTCGGGTGGAAGTCAGAAAGAAAAGGCCAAAGGAAAGACAAAGAATCCAATCTCAGAATCTCCGACTCATCGTTATGATATCGTGGCCGCTGACGGATCGTAAATCGGAGCTCGGACGAAGAAGTTATAGAAGGAAGAGCCTTTGAGTCTCTTGGGAGAGCTCTGCTCAGAGGAGAGGAGAGGAGATGAGAGGGGTGAGTTGAAAGGAGGAGGGGACCCCTCCTTTTATAGGCGTGAAAAGAAAAAGTAAACGGCGTGTAATTTATGGTACGTGGCGTGTACTCGGTTCTTTCACACGGTCTCCACGCGGCTTCCAACACGGCTCTGTGGCCATTGACTGGTCAACACACGGTTTGTGGGTAACGCATACGTGGGGAAGGACTACACGGCGTGTAGTTTAGACACACGGCGTGTACTCATTTATTGCACACGGAAAGGACATTGCTCCAACATGGTACACGGCCATTGACTGGTCAACACATTGTTTGAGGGTAACGCATACGCGGGGAAGGACTACACGGTGTGTAGTTTAAACACACAGCGTGTACTCATTTATTTCACATGGTAAGGACATGGCTCCAACACGATACACGGTTGTTGACAGGTAACACATACGCCGGGAAGGACTATACGGCGTGTAGAACTGGACACACGGCATGCACCCATTACTCCACACAGCAAGTACATGGCCTGAAACACGGGGTATACCCTGGAAGGGAGTACACGGTGTGTACTAAAACTACAAGGCGTGTAGTTTCAAAATTCTGGAAAGTGTGGGAAAAGTCCATTTTACCCTCCAGAACACTTCTTAACCTTTTTTTTGACAAAGTAATGGGCCGGAGAGGTCTGGGCCATTACATCAGATACCTCTTAAAACATTCTCGTCCCTAGGAATTCAAAAACCAACCTAGAGGAACCCAACAAGATACCTCTTAGGGTTCTCGTTATAACTGGAACCCAACCAACAACCCTAATCATATGTGTTAGGAATTCCTTCTCCTATGTTGAGATATTATCTGCTTTAGGAGGCACTGACTCGCCTGCACGGGTTCAATCGCATCCTCATTAATACGTCTTGATTACGAATTGGGTCTTCCCACTTTCATACATTAGGATTTTCCAACTTACACTGCCCCCAACACAGTACAACCCACACACTGCCCAAACACATGGCTTGGGGAATTCCTTCTCCCATGTCGAGATATTATCCGCTTTAGGCGGCACTGACTCGCCTCCACGGGTTTAATCGCATCCACATTAATGCATCTCGATTAGGGGTTAGGTCTTCCCCTCCCCAAATGATAGGGCTCTTCACGTACATTTAAAGAAAAAGCGGGGAAACAACATAGCATTTATAACTCACAAAAACAAGGTCCAGGCCCAACGAATGAGAAAAAGAGTTCCAACAATGGAGTGTGATGCCCCCAAACAAAACAGAAAGGAGATCATTCAAGAAAACCCAAACACATCCCTATCGATCCCTGGTCCTTCTAGAGATGCTTCCTCTGATGCATGAAACTATCTGAGCCCAGCTCCTCTGCCTCTCTGTTGACGTCCGCCTCCTCGACCACGTCCCAGTTGGAATCCTTAAGAAACTCCATGTGGCTGGCCACCACCTGATCCATCTCCCCTCAGAGGGACTGGAGCATGTTGCTGCTGGAAGGGTCTTACGGGCGACTGGTGTTGCTGAGGCAGGCATTGAACCTGCCCACCTCCACTGTACTGAGCTTGGGTCGGGCACCGACTCTGAACATGCCCGAAACCTCCACAATAAAAACACCTCGGTCCTGGGCTTGTGGAAAAGGGATGAGGACCTGAAGATCTGAACTGGAACTGTGGGGGCCTGCTCCCCACTGGCCTGAAACTGGAAGGTCCCGTCGCAGGAGACCTACTGCTGACTGCCTCCCCCTTTGATGAACCCGGCTGGATCTCCTCACGTGGTGCACCTCCCAGCGAGTGCATCCTCTCTACAACCTCTGCCTTCTTCTGTACTTCCAATTACGTCCGAAGGTTGAAGGGGGTGACATCATACTGGAGCGAAGGACGAAGCGCGTCCACCAAACGTCTCACCTGAGACTCCTCATTTGGAAAGAGATTCGGAGCAAAGCGCAGGAGATCCTTGAACTTGATCCCCAACTCTCGTACTGAAATACTCCCCTGCTGAAGGGAGAGTAACTCCTGCCGCTTCTCCGCCTTGATCATGGAAGAAAGGAATTCCTCTTGTAATTCCTTCTCAAAGTCATCCCATGGAGCCTCTGGCTCTATCCTCCCTCTGAGTTAGAGTGTTCACCACTGTCGCACCGCAGCTCTCAGCTGACTAACTGCTAGGGGAACCCAGTACTCCCTTGGAGCATGGATCAAGGTAAAAGTGATCCCTAGCTCTTCAAGCCACCCCTTTTTCCCTATATCCTAAGTACTACCCTCATAATTCTTGAGGGTCTACCACTGAAAAGAATGGAGAGTCTTCTGCCACTGGCTATCTTCCTCCTCTCGGTCAATCCTCAGCTGATCGACCGCCTGAATCTGTTGGGCCTCGGCCGTCTGAGCCACCCAAGGACAACGTCCAGGTGCTATAGCTGTACGGTAAACAAGGATCGCTTAAGCCCAAGTAGTAAGGAAACTCACAGTTTTATTTTTATCATTTTATTTCAATTTCCTTCCCAGAACACTCAAATCAAGTAAAAAACAATCATGCTGATGCATGTACCTTCCCTAGGGTCTCTACCCTGCAATCAATGTAGTCTCACTTGGTCGTTCGTTAGGCTCAGAGTCCTTGCATCGGATCACGGGGGGCCCTAAAATCGTGTGTCCTAGCCGGTCTTCCCTGGCCTATGTCACACACCAAGATTAACTAACATTGTCTCCCTACCATCCCATGCAATCCTCACTATGTCTACCTCCAGACTCCATCCTATCTCTCAACCATCAACTCTGATACCATTCTGTCACGACCCCCACCCACCAAAGATGCCCCTCCTGAGTTGGAAATGGTGAAAGGGAGATAATGACCCCCGAGTCCCACCTCCAGTAGGCCCCGGGGTGGCGAATGGAACCAAGGGTATGAGTTTTCACAAATATGGAAGGAATTACCCTTTTTATTATTTAGGATCGGGAAATAGGACAAGTCAAGCACCAAAAAGGAAAAAGAACAAGTGTATAGAAATAAACCCAAACCAAGCCCACATGCATGTTTAAACAAATTTATAACAAGGTACAAGTACAAGAAAGCTCAAAGTATAATACCAAAAGAAGACAAAGGTACAACAACAGCAACAACTCCAACTTTCCAACTAGTAGGGTCCCGTACAGCCCTGGTAGTCCTCCTGGAAACTTGAAAGTAAATGTAGGGTGAGCATATAAGTATACTCAGTAGGGAAACCTAAAGCTCTCGTGCACAAGTGGGGAGACATCCTAATGTCCCATGAGAACAACAGAAGAAACCTAGCAAGGAATTCTATCTACCCAACCTCACCAGCCACACTCACCAAAAACACAAGCACAACAAGTGGTAGTATATAAGAAACAAGAGTATTGGGTACCCTGCACCATTTCCATTTAGTTAGTTGCTCTTCCTAACGACGAACGTCCTGACACTGCTACGCTCTCCCCGCCCGCACACACATGGGCCTCACAACCACGTATCCCACCCGCACACACCTGGGCCTCACAACCACGAATCCCGCCCGCACACACCTGGGCCTCACAACCATGCATCCCGCCCGCACACACCTGGGCCTCACAACCACGCATCCCGCCCGCACACACCTGGGCCTCACAACCACGCATCCCGCCCGCACACACTTGGGCCTCATCCCGAAGATTCGTGGGACCTTCCCGAAGAGTCTTGGGATAAAACCACCCCAATCAAAACCTACCCAAAGAGTCTTAGGTGTAAGGTCGCCTCAAGCCATCACAACCTAGGGGAGAAGGAGCAGGAAGGAGCTAGTAACTAAGGGAAAAACACCTTCTCCCATAAAATGGGAGTGTTCGGCACTAAGTGCTCAACATGGGTGGGGTGCGATAAAACACAAAAGATACAGATATATATATATATATATATACCAATACATAGCCCAACCTATGGCATCTAAAATGAGAAACTGAGCACGTGCCACGGCAACTGCTACCACGAAGTATGCATACAACAAACAATCCCAACCCCCTTTAGGTTTTCACATTTTAGAAGAAATAGTTATTTAGTTCCTTAACTACTGGGAAAATATCCACAACCAACCACACCAATTGTTTATAAACATATCCCTTCCATCCACAAAACAAGTTAGGAAAAACATATGAAGCACAACAAAGTCCCTCTTATCAACCAACCAACCCCATTGATTATTATTTCTGTTTCACGCCCCACCATTTATTAACTCTTCCACTTTAATTTAATATTCACAACCCATAGCCCGTTCACATTCAAACACATCCCTGCAGCCCCACTGCCAACCACCATAACCACAACCACACTGAAACCACACACCGTCATCCCTTTAATACCATTTATTGCAGCCCCACTGTCCGTTACCAACACAACATTCACACCAACCCACAACCAAGTCAACCGCAGCCCTGCTGCTCACCCGATCCATGACAACCCACAAAACACCCCCCAACACCTGCCACGTAACCAAGCCAACACCCACATGTTCATTATTCCATTTTGTTTAACTGGGGTGATCACACAAGTGTTACAGATTTTAAATAGCCAACTTTACGTAATTAACCAATTTCCACATTCTACAAGCTTCCATCCATAATAAAATACAGAAGGAGAGGGCAACAATTAATTGCGTAAGAAAAGGCCCCCAACGACCGTGATTTTCAGTATGTGGAATCTCATTTAATTCACAACATAATATCATAGGATATAAAGTAACAGCAATCACAACTTCTCATCCCCGTTTTATAATCCAGTTATTATCTTTATTAAAACTGATTCAAAATTGTTTCACGTAAACAAGAAGACACCCACCCTGCATGATGCACAAAATTAGAGTGACAAAGGTAAGATCCCTACCTCAACAGGTTCTTGATTGAAATGCTCCCCCGGATCAACCTTAGAAGACGTCCGTCAGCATCCGTCACTTCTGTCGGGTCCCGGCAAAACCTCCTCGGGTGGAAGTCGGAAAGAAAAGGCCGAAGGAAAGACAACAGATCCAAGCTCAGAAGCTCCGCCTGGTCATTACGATTCCATGGCCTCTAAAGGATCTTAAATCGGAGCTCGGACGAAGAAGTTATGGAAGGAAGATCCTTCGAGTCTCTTGAGAGAGCTCTGCTCAGAGGAGAGGAGAGGAGAGTAGAGGGGTGAGTTGAAAGGAGGGGGGGCCTCCTTTTATAGGCATGAAAAGAAAAAGTACACGGCATGTACTTTATGGTACACAACGTGTACTCGGTTCTTTCACAAGGTCTCCACGTGACTTCCAACATGGCTTTGTGGTCGTTGACTGGTCAACACGCGGTTTGAGGGTAATGCATACACGGGGAAGGACTACACGGTGTGTAGTTTAGACACACAGCATATACTCATTTATTGTACACGGAAAGGACACAACTCCAACATGGTACATGGTCGTTGACTGGTCAACACACGGTTTGAGGGTAACGCATACGCGGGGAAGGACTACATAGCATGTAGTTTAGACACACGGCGTGTACTCATTTATTGCACACGGCAAGGACACGGCTCCAACACGGTACACGTCCGTTGACTGGTAACGCGTATGCGGGGAAGGACTACACGGCGTGTAGAACTGGACACACGGCGTGCACCCATTACTCCACACAGCAAGGACACGGTCTGCAACATTGGGTATACCCGGGAAGGGAGTACACGGCGTGTAGTTTCAAAATTCTAGAAAGTGTGGGAAAAGTCCATTTTACCCTCCAGAACACTTCTTGACCTTCTTTTTGACAAAGTAATGGGCTGGAGAGGTCCGGACCATTACATCAGATACCTCTTAAAACATTCTCGTCCCTGAGAATTCAAAAACCAACCTAGAGGAACCCAACAAGATACCTCTTAGGGTTCTCGTTATAACAGGAACCCAACCAAAAACCCTAATCATATGTGTTAGGAATTCCTTATCCTATGTCGAGATATTATCCACTTTAGGCGACACTGACTCGCCTTCACGGGTTCAATCGCATCCTCATTAATGCGTCTCGATTAAGAATTGGGTCTTCCCACTTTCATACATTAGGATTTTCCAACTTACACTACCCCCAACATAGTACAACCCACACACTGCCCAAACACATGTCTTGGAGAATTCCTTCACCCATGTTGAGATATTATCCGCTTTAGGCGGCATTGACTCACTTGCATGGGTTTAATCGCATCCACATTAATGCGTCTCGATTAGGAGTTAGGTCTTCCCCTTCCCACATGATAGGGCTCTTCACATACATTTAAAGAAAAAGCGGGGAAACAACATCGCATTAATAACTCACAAAAACAAGGTCCAGGCCCAATGAATTAGCAAAAAGAGTTCCAACAATGGAGTTTGATGCCCCCAAACAAAACAGAAAGTAGATCATTCAAGAAAACCCAAACACATCCCTATCGATCCCTGGTCCTTCAAGAGATGCTGCCTCTGATGCATGCAACTATTCTCGCCTAGCTCCTCTGCCTCTCTGTTGACGTCTGTCTCCTCGACCACGTCCCAGTTAAAATCCTTGACGAACTCCATGTGGCTGGCCACCACCTGCTCCATCTCCCCTCAAAGGGACTGGAGCCTGTTGCTACTGGAAGGGTCTTGCTGGCGACTGGTGTTGCTGAGGCAGGCATTGAACCTACCCACCTCCATTGTACTGAGCTTGGGTTGGGCACCGACTCTGAACATGCCCGAAACCTCCATAAGAAAAACACCTCGGTCTTGGGCTCATGGAAAAGGGACGAAGACCTGAAGATCTGAACTGGATTTGCGGGGGCCTGCTCCCCACTGGCCTGAAACTGGAAGGTCCCGTCGCAGGAGACTTGCTACTGACTGCCTCCCCCTTTGATGAACCCAGCTAGATCTCCTCACATGGTGCACCTCCCAGTGATTGCATCCTCTCTACAACCTTTTCCTTCTTCTGTACTGCCAAGTACGTCAGAAGGGTGAAGGGGGTGACAGCATACTGGAGTGAAGGACAAATCACCTCCTCCAAATGTCTCGGTTGAGACTCCTCATCCGGAAAGAGATCCGGAGCAAAGTGCAGGAGATCCTTGAACTTGATCCCCAACTCTCGTACTGACATACTCCCCTGCTGAAGGGAGAGTTACTCCTACCGCTTCTCCGCCTTGATCATGGAATAAAGGAATTCCTCTCAGAATTCCTTCTCAAAGTCATCCCATGGAACCTCTGCCTCTATCCTCCCTTCGAGGTAGAGCGTCCACCACTGTCACACCGCACCTCTCAGCTGACTGACTGCTGGGGGATCCCAGTACTCCCTCGGAGCATGGATCAAGGTAAAAGCGAACCCTATCTCTTCACGCCACCCCTCTATCTCCATATCCGAAGTACTACCCTCGTACTTCTTAAGAGTCTACCGCTAAAAAGAACGGAGAGTCTTCTGCCACTGGCTATCTTCCTCCTCTAGGTCAATCCTCAGCTGATCGACCGCCTGAATCTGTTGGGCCTCGGCCGTCTGAGCCACCCGGGGACGACGTCTAGGCGCCATAGCTGTACGGTAAACAAGGATTTCCTAAGCCCAAGTAGTAAGGAAACTCAAGGTTTTATTTTTATCATTTTATTTCAATTTCCTTCCCAGAACACCCTAATCAAGTAAAACACAATCATGATGATGCATGTACCTTCCCTAGGATCTCTACCCTACAATCAATGTAGTCTCACTTGGTCGTTCGGTAGGCTCAGAGTCCTTGCATCAGAACACGGGGGGGCCTAAAATCCCGTGTCCTAGCCAGTCTTCCCTGGCCTATGTCACGCACCAAGATTAACTAACATTGTCGCCCTACCATGCCATGCAATCCTCACTGTGTCTAACTCTAGACTCCATCCTATCTCTCAACCATCAGCTCTGATACCATTCTGTCACGACCCCCTCCCACCAAAGATGCCCCCCCTAAGCTGGCAATGGTGAAAGGGAGATAATGACCCCCAAGTCCCGCCTCCAGTAGGCCCCGGGGTGGCGACTAGCACCAAGGGTATGAGTTTTCACAAATATGGAAGGCATTACCTTTTTTATTATTTAGGATTGGGAAATAGGACAAGTAAACCACCAAAAAGGAAAAAGAACAAGTGTATAGAAATATACCCAAACCAAGCCCACATGCATGTTTAAACAAATTTATAACAAGGTACAAGTACAAGAAAGCTCAAAGTACAATACCAAAAGAAAAAAAAATGTACAGAAATAGCAACAAATCCAACTGTCCAACTAGTAGGGTCCCGCACGGCCCTGGTAGTCCTCCTAGAAACCTGAAAGTAAATGTAGGGTGAGCATACAAGTATACTCAGTAGGGAAGCCTAAATCTCTCGTGCACAAGTGGGGAGACATCCTAATGTCCCATGAGAACAACAGAAGAAACCTAGAAAGTAATTCTATCCACCCAACCTCACCAGCCACACTCACCAAAAACACAAGCACAAAAGGTAGAAGTATATAAGAAACAAGAGTATTGCGTACCCCGCACCATTTCCCTTTAGTTAGCTGCTCTTCCTAACGATGAACGTCCTGATGCAGCGACACTATCCCCGTCCGCACACACCTACGCCTCACAACCACGTATCCCGCCCGCACACACCTGGGCCTCACAACCACCAATCCTGCCTGCACACACCTGGGCCTCACAACCACGCATCACGCCCGCACACACCTGGGCCTCACAACCACGCATCCTGCCCGCACACACTTGGGCCTCATCCTGAAGATTCTTGGGAAACATAAGAACCTACCCAAAGAGTCTTGGGCTAAAACCACCCCAATCGAAACCTACCCGAAGAGTCTTAGGTGTAAGGTCACCTCAAGCCATCACAACCTAGGGGAGAAGGAGCAGGAAGGAGCTAGTAACTAAGGGGAAACACCCTCTCCCATAAAATGGGAGTGTTCGGCACTAAGTTCTCAACATGGGTGGGGTGCGATAAAACAAAAAAGATACAGACATATATATATATATACCAACACACAGCCCAACCTATGGATTTTAAACAGAGAAACTGAGCACGTGCCTCGGCAACTGCTACCATGAAGTATGAATACAACAAACAATCCCAACCCCCTTTAGGTTTTCACATTTCAGTAGAAATAGTTATTTAGTTCCTTAACTACTGGGAAACTATCCACAACCAACCACACCAATCGTTCATAAACATATCCCTTCCATCCACAAAATAAGTTAGGAAAAACATAAGAAGCACAACAAAGTCCCTCTTATCAACCAACCAACCCCATTTATTATTATTTCCGTTTCATGCCCCACCATTTATTAACTCTTCCACTTTAATTTAATATTCACAACCCATAGCTCGTTCACATTCAAACACATCCCTGCAGCCCCGCTGCCTACCACCATAACCACAACCACACTAAAACCACACATCATCATCCCTTTAATACCATTTATTGCAGCCCCACTATCCGTTACCAACACAACATTCACACCAACCCACAACCAAGTCAACCGCAGCCCCGCTACTCACCCGATCCACGACAACCCACAAAACACCCCCAACACATGCCATGTAACCAAGCCAACACCCACGTGTTCATTATTCCATTTTGTTTAACCGGGGTGATCACACAAGGGTTCCAGATTTTAAACAGACACTTTACGTGATTAACCAATTTCCACATTCCACAAGATTCCATCCATAAGAAAATATAGAAGGAGAGGGAAACATTTAATTGCGTACGAAAAGGCCCCCAACGACCGTGATTTTCAGTAGGTGGAAGCTCATTCAATTCACAACATAATATCACAGGATATAAAGTAACAGATATCACAACTTCCCATCCCCGTTATATAAGCCAGTTATTATCTTTATTAAAACAGATTCAAAAGTGTTTCACATAAACAAGAAGACACCCACCCCACATGATTCACAAAATTAGAGAGACAAAGGTAAGATCCCTACCTCAATAGGTTCTTGATCGCAAAGCTCCCCCGGATCAACCTTAGAAGATGTTCGTCGGCTTCCGTCACTTCTGTCGGGTCCCGGCAAAACCTCCTCAGGTGGAAGTCGGAAAGAAAAGGCCAAAGGAAAGACAACGGATCCAAGCTCTAAAGCTCCGTCTCGTCATTACGATCTCGTGACCACTGATGGATCGTAAATCGGAGCTCGGACGAAGAAGTTATGGAAGGAAGAGCCTTCGAGTCTCTTGAGAGAGCTCTGCTCAGAGGAGAGGAGAAGAGAGGAGAGGGGTGAGTTGAAAGGGGGAGGGGACCCCTCCTTTTATAGGTGTGAAAAGAAAAAGTACACGGCGTGTACTTTATGGTACAAGGTGTGTACTCGGTTCTTTCACACGGTCTCCATGCGGCTTCCAATACGGCTCTGCGACTGTTGACAGGTCAACACACGGTTTGAGGGTAACGCATACGCGGGGAAGGACTACACGGCGTGTATTTTAGACACACGGCGTGTACTCATTTATTGCACACGTCAAGGACACGGCTCCAACACGGTACATAGCTATTGATTGGTCAACACACGGTTTGAGGGTAACGCATACGCGGGGAAGTACTACATGGCGTGTAGTTTAGACACACGGCGTGTACTCATTTATTGCACACGACAAGGAAACGGCTCCAACACGGTACACGGTCGTTGACTAGTAATGCATATGCAGGGAAGGACTGCACAGTGTGTAGAACTGGACACACGGTGTGCACCCATTACTCCACACAGTAAGGACACGGTCTGCAACACGGGGTATACCCGGGAAGGGAGTACATGGCATGTACTCAAACTACACGGCGTGTAGTTTCAAAATTCTGGAAAGTGTGGGAAACATCCATTTTACCCTCTAGAACACTTCTTGACCTTCTTTTTGACAAAGGAATGGGCTGGAGAGGTCCAGTCCATTACATAGATAAATAACTAGAGCACATATATAAATGATGCATGTCATATATGTCTAGGAAAGTGTCCAAACAGGTCACAATGCTGGAATAAAGTAATAAACCAAAGTACAAAGGAAATAAATTAAATAAATCCAACAGCATCATAAACTTCAGCTTGGTCCCATGATCTCCAGCTCCACAGCAATCAAGTACCTGAAGTAGAAGTGCACTTTCCCTTATCTATACCCTTAACAATATAATCTATTTGGGCCCAAAAGCATGAACCAAATAGGGTGTGAGACGAATCCCAGTAGGCAACCACCCAAAGATTTGTTCCTAATAGTCAGTGAATATATATGGCAGGCAATAAGAAAAATGAATCAGTAAACAGGGAATTACTCAAAAGTAAACAATTCTACAATTTCAATTACATTCATTTTAATATATCAAGTAAGCAGTTAATCAAATAAAAGTAACCCAATGGGTAGTACTCATAGTCTAACCCCTCTAGTTCAACAAATAAAACACAAGCAACCCTTTGGGAAGTACTCACACTCTAACCCATCTGGTTCGGCTTTAACAAAGACTCTCTAAGAAAGCACTTACTATCAATTCCCCCAGTGGTCTCATATCGGTAACTATAGACACTCTGAAGAAGCATTCAACATTCAATTCCCCCTGTGTTCTTGTAACATGGAACTACAGACTCTCAGAGGGAGCATAAAGTCCACCCCCCTATGGTCTCACAATGTAAAAGTAAACATACACTCTGGAGAATCCCTAAGCTTCCATTCCCCCTATGGTATACTACACCAGGTTATCACAGCCCAGTGTAAGTCAATCATGCACAACGATGTTCAACATCCAAAGTAAACCTTAAGAAATACTTGTCTAATAGCTTTCAAGAACTTCTTGGCTAAACAGCTATAAGAATATAACAACATCAGATAATATCACTGCATCCTAACAACACTAGTCATGGAAAACAAGCGGCCTAACTAGCAAAGCTAGACCAAATGGTCAACATCAAAAAAAACATGTGCAACACATCCATAGCATGGAAAATAACCCTATTCAAAATCAAACAACCTCTACTCATGCACACAAGGCATAGCATGCATTAATAGGGCTAAAATCCCTAAACACGCAATACCCCATTCTAGGGTATTGGGCACTTTTGCACATAAAATTCAAAGATTGACTACGGAAAAGAACAAACCACCTACCTCGGCATTGTACGATTGATATACTCCAGAGTTGGCCCTTTAATCGAACTAGAATGTGGAAGATCTACAAAAACTTCAAAAACTCTCAACCAAGGATATCTCATGAAAGAAGAGAAATCATGTGATGAGGCTCTAGAAGAAGGAAGAACTCACCGTAGCGATTCCAATTCAATCGACGACAGTTGAATTGGAGAATGGACTGTGGGTCGGGGCTCAGAGAAAAATCAGTGATACCTGCCACTCCTGGATGAGACGATTCGAGAATAAGATATTTATATCGATTAGACATGACCCCAGTTTGATTTAATAATTAAAAATAAAAGTACACTGCATGTATTTTAAAAGTACATGGCATGTATATGCCTTTACTATCCCCCGCTTTAGGCCGTCTCCAGGTCACCCCATGCAGCCATGTACTCAGCTGTTAGACAGCCAGCACACGATCACCTGAGGAAACTAGGTACACGGTATGTACTCCTTAAATTTTCAGATTCTCCTCTTTTTCTCAAAAACACCAGAAAAGAAAACTCATACCTGAAAAGAAGTTTCGGGTTCTTACAACAACATTGTTATTATTAACCCAGTTACACATGGACACTACTGCTTGAAATTTAATGTAATAAATTTCTAATATATATTCAACAACTCTAAATTATTAAAATGATTCAAAATAGGGTTTTATATTTAATACTAAAAAACATTACTTTAGAGACAACCATTTATCCACTATTTTGAATATTACACTTGTTGTCTTGATTTTTTTATATAAAATGTATAAATGTTAATTTAATAAATATACCATGTGTGTGATGCCTCCATCCTAAGACGAACCATTATTATCTAGATCATTGGTGTTCTATGTCCTTAGGCATGCCTCCTCATATGCTAGAGTTTATCGACTGTAAATGAGGGTCTAATGTGTTACCATGGGGAGACTATCCATTACATCAGAGTGCAATAATAGTAGAAGTAACCAAGAATTATCCACAATAATAATTAGAGTATGATTAAGAAATAAACTAGAATAATTTTATAATAAATGTAATATAGGAGTATATAAACACACATTCTAATTGGACACTCTTTAGAGATTTCACATATACAAAAAAGAAATAAATGAAAAATAAGAAATTCATTATAACACCATCCCCGAGCCTCACCTCGTCAATATATTAACCTTATCCAAGCTATCTAGTGAAACTATCCAATCCTAATCCTATACCCTACTTGAAATTGAAAACAATGAAATCTACTTAGGTACTCGGGTTCCATGGGCACCCAAGCAGGGTGTGAGTATAACTTAGTGAGGTATCACCAATGGGTTCCCTAACAAAACTAGTAAATATAAAAATTTGATATACTTATAAAATTAATATTGTGTGTATATATAATAAAATAATCATAATTTATAGACTCTCCATGTAGGGTAATAGAAAATATATCATTTATAATCTCGAGGGTGTGGCTCTCCTCTGATAAGAAAAAAGATCACCAAGAAACTCAAGGGCATACTCACACCCTTTTGAGAAAAAATTAACATCATCTAGAATCTTAGGGGAGTACCCACACCCTTCTAAAAAAGGTTATCTGGAACTTAGGTTAAAACTCACCCATCTTGGAAACAAATATAAATCATATATCATGGGTATACTCTATCTTCAAATCCATCACACAGAATATGAACATCATGCTTCATATCCCATCTCTAAGATCGCTATATTTTCACTAGAGAGATAGCGGATCAGACATATCCCACACTTTAAATCATGCCTTGATATCCTCTTAGCTTCTTAGCCTAACCCTCATGACCATACCTATCACACAAGAACATTTTTACGAACCTATCAGCATCCTCGTATCACCCGTAGGGTATCCACTAAGGTACTACAGACCTATCTCATGATATATGGACATATATGGATTGTACCATTGAGCTTTGAGTTTTATGGTGACACCTAAATTTGTTGATCATGCCTCTCTACATTATCCCTCTTCAAGGTCAATGTAAAATCAAGGCACCCATTGAGGTCCCCTGGGTCACAGCATAGTCTAAACACCCTAATTGGGATCCTCAACCTCATTACCAACCCCATGGACAAAACTTATATTTTGGAGTACATTAAATTCCTCGATATCACTATAATCTCATCATGTCCTCATTGGACTCACAATACATGCTATACAGTCACCACCCTGAAGAGATGACACAATTCCAATATCACTTTCCAATATTATCCTAGGCCAGTCGTCTTAACCAACCTATCATAATCCACCTATGTTATACCCACTCAAGTACTCTCATTCTAGTGGGGGGAATACTCACCCCACTCTCTAATAAATTATCCCAATGAATATAAGGAAACCCAAGGTTCCTTACAGATTATCCTTAGGCCAACCATTCCCAACCCATCACACTCCTTTACTCAAATGTCACTAAGGGAACTTATCGCTAG
Source organism: Viscum album (assembly GCA_963277665.1). Taxonomy (NCBI): domain Eukaryota; kingdom Viridiplantae; phylum Streptophyta; class Magnoliopsida; order Santalales; family Viscaceae; genus Viscum; species Viscum album. The sequence goes on from OY728164.1 coordinate 1,384,819,688, forward strand.
GTACACTATGTATTATTCATTTCTTTTCTTTTATACCCATACAGGTTTTACATTTTTCATGGAACATATTTTTAATTATTTCAATGACCATTGGTGTCTAAGACATAAACTAGTTTATAAGGTTATATAATGGACCTTGATAGTTTCGATTTATTCATAGGTGTTTTATTCCAATAAAAAAATTATTTAAATAAAATTTAAAACTCCCATAGTGTAAATACTTCTTACAACATTCACATGCCAATGGTTATAAACCTTAGGGTAATTATTAGGTTCCACCAACCTCATACGATGTCATTTCCTTTAAGCACGGCCTGGAAACTCTTTCTCAAGATCATCCAAGCATCATTCATGCTTATATCATCTCCCAAGAACCTATATCAATCCATAACACATAATTCATTTATTTACAACAATTTATAATTAATTTCTCAATTTAATTTGAAATGGAATAATTTCCTAAGACTCAATGATCAATATATTCTCACCAAAACCATGAGCAATGGGATGTAGTCAAATCCCAACATACACCCAAACCTAATCCATAAAAAATCCCTAATACCCATCATCAATTAATACATCAATTTCATCAATTTAAATTGAAAAGACAAGAAAAATCCATAGAGAGATGTACCTTCAATAAAATGGTGAGAAACAATGTGTAAACATACTCATGGGACATCCTTTATCCATTTTGAGCAAAAGCCCCATCATAACTAGATGATTCTGTCATGATCAGACCAAATCATAAATGAATCACTAATAAAAACATCCAAAATCAAAACGATAATAAGGTTAAACTAGATTTAAAGGATAACTGGGGAATCAACTCAAAACACTATGAATTCACACTAAACTACACCCCAAACCATAGATATTAAAAGGATAATGAGGTAGGAGGACCTATTTGATTTTACATGTGTGAGAGATTAGTGAGTAGGGAGTGAGGGTTAAAAAATCAGAGGGGAAATAAGGTAATTATCCATTTTTAATGAAATTTTGGTAGTTAAATGATTATTATGTTGTCTTCCAAACTATGCATTATCAATGTGGTTAGAAATTTCTCGAGACACACCCCCTTACATAGTTTGGATGAATAGTTTTCCAAAATGTGTGCTAACCAAGCTATCTCCACTGTCCCAAGATACGCATCTAGCTCAATTTAGTTTTAGAGTATACCAAACCATGCACCAACCATAAAACATCCTCTAAAACCCAAATTATATATTTTTCATGGTTTTTCATGGTTTTTTTACAATTGTACACCAGTGATGTGTTAACACTCATAGGAAAGATAACATTTCATGGTTTGCATGCATGGTTTCTCCTAACCATGAAGTAACTATGCAACAAGATAAAACTCTTTTTAAAAATTTCAAATACTATCTCAAATATCTTAATTTCCACTTGATCCCTAAAGAAACCTATTGTACCACAATCTAAATTCCAAAAAAAATCTTCTTGAGATGCTCAAACCCCTAAAATTTATATTTTAATCCCGGTTCTTAAAATGGACCCTCCTCCAAATTCAAAAACTCAAATTTCCTTTGAATTTCACTACCAATAAAGATGTGGTTCTTTAGAACCTTCTCATTATAGAACTTATTATCCCTAAAAAGTCTTAGAAATCTTTTTACCATCAAACCTAGGATAACTTAGTCATTAATCCATGATCAACTCACCTAACTCAAACTCAAAACATCAAATGATGTTTTGTTCTAAAACTCCAACAATAAGGAACATTATTCATTAGAATATGATCTATTTTCTTATAACCATTACCAAAACACTTATATGGATCTTACTTTCACATGTTTATCTTGAGATTCTAGGGTATCATGCACCGACTCATCTCTAGGAGTTTGGTGCTACCCACTATAATACTTATCTCACAAGTCCAATTTTGAGCCATGGTTCTCCCCACGATCAGAATAAATTTTTGAAAATGAATGCTTAGTGATCTAACAATATTATTAGTATAGTTTCCATTACAACACACCTAATTCCATGAAAAACACTATTTGGTCCTCCTCTATCCTACCTCTCCCAAAAATGCTTGATCACACTCACCAAAAGGTTATCTCATTACCCGATCATGATGCCTAAATCCTTAGAGGCATCATCAGATTACCTGAATGCCCACGCAAAATTTCAAACCTGACACATGATGTAATTCCATGGTTTTTTCCTCAACCATAAAAATTCATCATCATAGTCCACTCATTATTACCAATGCATGTTTTATTTGAATATCCATTTAATCGCATCAAAAACCATCACTAGATCAATTACAACACTCAAGCTTCATACAATATCATACCCAAAACTCAAATCAGGTGTTCACTAAGGAATGAGATGAAATTGGATCCATCTGCACATAGGGAAAAAATCCACCTCAAGCATCCAAAGATCAGTCACATCACATACATGACCCCACCCACATGATGGTTATACCTCTGTGTCCCATAATCTATCTATTACCATAGATAGTTATTGGATATGGTTTTCCTAATCATGCATGAACACCAATGAGAAACACCAATCACTACCCATTCCTAGATCACTAGGAATGTCATAGTTACCATCCACAAAATGTCTATTTATAATGCGGGTTACACCATTTTATGGCCTATGGTTTACTCTCCACCCTATGTATTTTCTTACACTACTAATCGAGTACAAACTCCATAAGTTTCAATAGTACACATGTGTTGCTCCTCTCGATCCACTTTCACCCATCCTGACAACCCCTGACACCATCAATCTATAGTGGAATCATCATCACAAATGGGATACCTCTTAATCTTATCAAACCCATGGGTAACCAATCCCTTAATAATTTCAACAAAATAATCTATCCTCATCTTATACATGATCATTTACCAATCCAAGGCTCAAATAAAACGATGTTTAACTAGGGAAACTACCTAAATATCATCCAAACCAAACTAATGTGCTCTCTTGTACCACCCAATTGAAAAACCTAACTCACACTCCCATGAGTTACATGCGATCAAGTATAATATCCCACACATAAACTAATGAATATTCTCATCATGAATGTTATTAGTAGATATCTAAAAACACCTTGGTACTTTCTTCGTAAAAATCATGACATATCACCCATGCCAAGGAATACTGAATGATCACCCATCACCTGGGTTTCATTCCAAAATTATAAGTCTATACTCATTCTATATGAACCGAGATTCAACCCTCAAAGATAATGATATTTCATCCTATAAATAACTACACTTAAAATAAATAGGGTTAGGCATCCTACCAATCCTACCATCTGAAACCAAACTTTGATACAAAAATTACTACAACTACTTTACATTATAAATTATCAAGGCATCCCCATGCCTATACCACATACCTGGTAACACCTATCATGCACCAATCTCATAACCCGAATAATTTACCCATTCTTCCCATCTCTAAGGGAACTTAAAAGGTTAGGATAAACCCCCTCTTGGGTTATCCACATGAATCACACCTCATTACAATAATATCAGGAAAACATCATACTACTCAACCATAGTTCTCATCTCACTAATGTCCTAGGTTTCATCTCAAAGGCACTAATCTCTCCCAATAATCTTATAAACCATGTATCATATAAGATTCATCTCATGGGTAAAAATATATACTCCTATATAAAATATCCCAAGGCAACCCACATACCAAAATACCCACTATAGGGTTATCATGTATATATGCACACAAACACACACAATAGGTATTACATTCCATGCCATCATCCCACTTCAGGCACTAATCCTCAATGATAGTCCACATACCAAGCTACCCCCATCGAGGAACATGATCTCATCAACATATACATAATGTATTAATCCTATGATGATATATGGTGAGTATACCATAATCATATGGTTCATTTAAGTATAATTTCACTAAGAATTAATATGGAAAAATTCCATTTAAGTTTTTGTTGAAACTTTAAATAATCAATCTATTTTTTCCTTTCTAGAACCAATGTCTCAATTATCCATAATGGTTCCACCATGAAGGAATGTAGTTCCTTTATCAACCCACTAAATTTTAATATATATCCCTTACACATAGGTGTGGTATAGTCTTTATCATAGAGAATCCCTCCATAAGATCCGTATGACCTATCATCTAAAGAAAATTTCATGGTCTAGGTTAGTATAATACCACAAACAAGGTATATAGGAAAATTACATATATGTTTCCATTGACACTTTAAAAATTTTAACCCTCTATCCTCAGTGATATCAATCACATGAAATATTATGAATGTCAAGTGGGTCTGATGTGCTAAGAATGATACATGTACATGGGCCTCTATCCAATGGTCCAAGTCTAAAAATTATAATAACAATCTCAAATACACACATCATACCTAAATAAATATCTCAATTGTAATAGTGAAAACTAAAAATAATAATCTTGTAACCCTAGTAACCAATATTTCTCATCAAAAAAGATGTTCATAAATCACCAATCTGAGGTCCACCACAAGCTTTAACTCATACCTAATATATGACTACCATAACCCCAAATTGTAATACAATAAAAATATAATCTAATACAAAATTTTAATTCCCTATAACAATTTAATATATCGTAATCATATTGGTTCTCCATGATACATTAGGAACACCTCCCTGTATTCTATATGATTTAAACTAGTTGTGAGGATATAAGTTGTTACCATGGGGAGATTATACCCTCATATCAGTGTAAAATAATATTAGAAATAACTAATAATCATCCACAATAATAATAAAAGTATGCATAAATAATAAACAATAATAATGTTATAAAAAATGTAATGCGAAATAATACAAGTACACATCCCAACTGACAACCCACTGGATCATTTTCATATAAAAATAAACAAATGAATGAAAAATATAGAAGAGTATCTTCTTCCATCCTCTAGCCTCATCTCATCTATCTCCTAATCTCAACCATGATATCCAGATGACTGGTCTAATATTGAGCCTTTAGACAACCTAAACCTATGAATAATGAGTTAATCTTGGTTATGAAAGTATCATGTGTTCCTGAACATGGTATGAGTACAACTCAATAAGGCACCATCACTTGGGTATATAAAATATTTAATAAATATAGTTAATTCACATACGATATAATTAGAAAATAAATATATTTTTTACGCATTATAAAATAATCACTATTAATCCTTGGGTTCTAAGCTGACACCCGGGATCAACTATACCTTCTTAGGATAATGGAGGAGTCTATATAAGCATAATATCATCATATGGAATCCATGGGTATACACAGTCCCTTCCAAGAAATAAGTAAAGTTTCATCCAATAACTCCAAGATACACTCTCTATAATATGAAACACTTAACATATAATCTAGAAACCAAGTTTGTGATTCTTCCCTACCATGAAACATATCATTTGGAAACTTAGGGGTATACCCACTCTCTACTAGGAAATGGGTATAATCATCTAAAAACTTAGGGATGTGCTCACAAAAATACAGGAAATAGGCCATTTGAAACTTAGAAGAACAATATATCTACCAGAAAACATAAACAAATCATACATTGTAGGAATAATCTCTTCCTAGAAGCATCACATAGAATATTCACATCAGGTATCCCATCCTATCACTAAGATCACTAAATCATCACCACACTACTATCCACTTGATCCTATCCCCACACTATAAGGAATGCCTCTGAATTCTCCTAACCTCTCAATATATCCATAAAGACCATCCTAGTCACATCATCTCATCTGTATGGAATCCACTATGTTACTATGGGGCTATTTTATTCCTAAAGACAATAGATGTATCACAACATCAACCTTTCAATTATAAGGTAACACCTGAAGTCAAATATCATCTCTCTCTCCACTATACCTCTTCATGATCAACATGAAATCAGGGTACCCACCTAGGTCCCCTAGGTCACACCATAGTCTGAACATCCTACATGGGATCCTCAACCTCATTCCTAATACCTAGGGAAAATCCCATCACTAAAAGGAAATTATGTTCCTTGGAATCACCATAATCTCTCCATGGTTTCATTGTCCGCATAAGCAATTTCATACAGTCATTTCCCTGAAAAGATAGTATAATGTCTAATTATACTAGGTCAATCCTCTCACACGTTCGATCATAATCTACCCAGGGTATACCCACCTAGGTACTCACATTTTAGTTGTGGGACACTCTCCCCACTCTCTAATCAAATAGTATAAAGGATATAGAGGAATCCAAGGTTACATATGTCATATCCTTATGCTAAAAATTCCTAGTTTATCACACTCTTCTACTCTAAGGCCACTAAGGGAACATATACATATGTCCTATTTGTATCATTTATTCCATTTTATTTATACCCTTCCAAGGTCTAAGTATCTCAAGTAACATATTTATAATTGTTCCCCCAACCATCGGTCAACCAGTTTCTAAGGCTCAATTCTGAACTTGATACTTACACTTGATTCATAGGTGTTTTATTCTAATGAAACAACTTATTTAATTAAAAATGCAATCACATGTAGTGGAAATACCACATAACACATTCACATTACAACAACAATAAACCATAGTAAAATTTCCAAGGACCACCTACCTTATACAATTTCATTTCCTTTAATCATAGACTGAAAAATCTCGCTCAAGCTCAATCAAGCCTCATCTATAATCATATCAAGTCTCAAGAACCTATCTCAATCCATAATTACTAATTCGTTTAATTAAAAAAATTATAATTAATTTCTTACTTTAAGTCAAAATTTTGTAATATCCTAAAACTCACTAAAAAATATCTACTCATAGAAATCATGAGAAATCAGGTGTAGCCCACTCCCTAAATGCACCCAAGCCTAAACCACAAAAATTCTCTAACACTCATCATTAATTCATCCTTAAATTTAAAAAATTTAAATTGAAAAGCCTAAAAATTACATAGAGTGATGTACCTATAACAAAATAGTATTAAAATACATGTAGACACCCACTATGAACATTCTCTATACATGTTGAGAAAAATCCCCATCATAGTGGAATGATTCCACCATGATCTAGTGGAATCATCAAATAATCCATAAACAAAATTTACAAAATTAGAAGGAGAATAATGGGAAACAATAATAGAAGGAAGTGATGGGATGAACTCACCTCAAACCACTACAAAATTACACAAAACCCCATCCCAACCCATGGGGATATAAATTAAAAGAAGGGAGGGGGCCTTCTAAATCACCCATGTATGAGGGAGAAGAGAGGATGGAGTGATGGTTAAACACTCATAGGGGAAATAGGTAATTTTTCCATTTTTAATGAAATCTAGGGAGTCGTACAGTTACTGCACATTTTTTGAAACCATGTGCCAACTGTGGAGTTGGAACTATCCTGAGACACACCCTATCACATGATTTGGTTTCATTATTTAACAAATCATGTGATAATTATGAGGCCCTTATGGTCTCAAGCTACACATCTCACATGTTTTGGCCACATGATTTATCAAACCATGGGCCAACCATACAATATCATCTAAAATCTGAATTATAGGTTTTTCACTATTTTTCTGCAACCATGTGCCAACTATGATCTAACACCCAAAGTCAAAACTACCTTGAATAGTTCACTAACATGTTTTCTTCTAACCATGTAGTAGTTATGTAATTGGGTAAAACCCCTTTTCAAAATTCCAAATTCCAAATAGAATCTCCCAATGCTCACAGATCACTCAAGACACCTCCCAAGCCTTGATCCATTTCCAAAAACATATCCTTAAGATGTTCCAAAAACATATCCTTAAGATGTTCCATCTCCCAAAATTTTGATGTGATTCTCAATTATCAAAAAAACCATGCTACATAGTCAAAAAATTTAGTTCCCTCTGAATTTCTCAACATGTAAAGATGTGGGTTCTTATAGTGTGGTTACATTAGCATATGGTCCCCCATATTACCATTTAATAATTTTTGATATATATTAATTAGTGATTTCATTATCCTTAAATAATTAAATAAAATTTGTTTATGCTCATTCATCAACCACATATCATTTCTTTTTAGATATTTTATTTTTAATCCAGCAATATGTGATGTTATAAATTTTTGAGCCTTACTGATATTATTAAAAATGTATTAATGTTCATATAATATTCCATCAATTCCATCAACTTTACTTTCAAGCCTCTTATTTCTTCACCACAACCATTAACTCCCATATGGAGAGATATCGGGAGACCAGTGCGCTCCATTTCATACTAGTATTTAGTAAAAAATCAACCACCTCCTTATATATATATTTTTGAATAATATATTCCTATGGTCAATTTGGATTATTAACATATCCCTTTAAAATTTTCATATATGATTTAAAAGTATATATCTAGGATAAATATATTGGTCCACATAACCTTATCTCTCACACCAAATGAATCATTAGATATGTCATTATATTAAAAAAATAGTGGAAAACACATCTCTAGTTGAAAAATAATAATGAAAACATCATTCTCCAATATATTTAACAAATTTTGATCCACCACTTTTTTATAAATTTAATTGAAAAAGTAATACAAGTAGATTATAGCCTTTCTAACATGCATCGTTAGTATTTTTTGTAGTGAAAATGGTAGTAGTTGTTGAATCAGTACATGATAATCATGAAATTTGATGCATATTGACATTATATCCTTCAATGGAACCAAATTTTATACATTTTAAGAATACCTATTTGGTACTTTAATACCATGTAAATATTGACAAATAATAATTTTTTTCCTCTTGTATAATGTATGAAGAGTTTGATATGGGTATGTTCTTTTTCATTTTGAAGTGGGATCTAACTCCATATGTATTCCAATAGATATTATGTACAATAATGAAAGCATTCTATCTTTAGTATTTCCTTTTATATCTACAGTGTTTAAATAAAACATTCACATGTGTTTTTCTCAATATGTATAACATCAATGTTATGTTTTAGGTCTAAAAATATATATTAAGGTGGATTGAATAAGATAGACTATTTCTTCCATATATATTTTTAATTGCCTAATATTTTTGTCTCTATAAATTCAGTATTGATTCTTTTTACTTTGTTATAATATTTACTAGTTAAAAAAATTATCAGTAAAAGACATACTCCTTTAAATAAGTAATACTCTTATAAATAGATAAATACATTTTTTAATCTTTAATAATGGTGATTCATTCACAAAAATATTCAATGTTCTATGTACATTGTATTTCTCATATGTTGTGGTTGATGATATAAAGTATCTTCTTTCTAAATTGGATAATCATTATATCCCTTAACACTATATCCAAAAAAACATATATGGGTCATTCCATTCACTACTACAAAATGCACATTTAACAGCACTGGCATTTTTCAGCACTAGAAAAATTTGCTGATAAATTCCATCTTTATCAGTGCTAAAAAGTCAATGATAAAGGAATCCATTTATCCTCACTTTTTTTAGCACTGATAAAGAAAATTTTTATCAACGCTTTATTTTTAGTGATAATAAAAGGTGGAATTTATCATCATGTTTTTAGTACTGATAAAAGTTTCCCTTTATCAGTGCTTTTTTAGCTCTAATAAAATTCCAGAAAAAAAATTAAGCAAATAAAAATAAAATGAGTAAATTAAGAAAAATATGAAACATTTTATTAATTAAATATTTATTGATAAAAATGAATAAATTTAATATATATATATATATATATTATAAATATTAATAAATAGTATATATTAAATATAGATATATAAAATGAATAAGTATAATATATATATATATATTGTTAATTAAAAACATATAAATGTCATATTCATTTTTAATGTTGTTTTATTTTTCAATTTTACCTATATCAAACACTGTGTGTTGCATTTATTTCATGTGTGTGTATATATATATATCTGTTAATGTATTTGTATATAAACACACACGCAAATATATATACGCAATATATAGAAACACATACACATAATATTTATGTAATTTATTCAAATTTTAATATATTTTAGAATTTCATTATAACATGATACATTTAATATATATTATGTTTTAATCAGTCAATTTTATTTATTTATTTTCAATACTACAATTTCATTTTTAATTTTTTTATTTTTTATTTTATTTTTGAATTTCATTATTTTATATTATTTATTTATTTATATTCATTTTCTATAATTTAGTATTTTCAATATGTATTCATCCACTTCAATATATATATATATATATATATATCCATTTTTTAATAAATAATATTTAATTAATAAAACTTACCCATTTTTTCAATATTCTTAAAGTGTACTCATTTTGAATTATTAAATTTCAATCATTTTTAAAATGAATGTATTTAAGATTATATATCCATTAATAATATTAAAAGTATATTTGTAAATAAATATTTATAATTATTATAAATAAATAATTATTAATTTTTATAGAACTATTTATATAATTAAAAATAAATAATTATATATATTTAAATAATTATAAATTTATAATAAATTTATTTAGATAATTATAAAATTATAATAAAGTTACTTAAATAATTATAATTATAAAACTTTTATCTATTCTTTTTTAGTGCTGATAAATACTCCTTTTATAAGCACTTATAAATTTATCCCTCATAAAAGGGATCTTTATCAGTGTTTTTCTTAAAGTGCTTTTAAAAGCATCCCTGTTCTATTTAAAAAAACTCAAACCATGAAACAGTCGCTCACGATTCTCAAGCTCTTGCGGAACTCCTCTAATGCCAGTGTAACTCCTCTACATTCCATCAGATTAATCAAGGCTATAATATAATGTATGTTATTTTCTACTCTTCCTCTATTGTTGTTTGATGTTTTTGGGTTCTACGTTTTTCATTTTTTCATTGTTCTTAAACATGATAAATCCTAAATATCTTCTCATCACTACTGAAATACAATGAGTGTTGTTCTATTTATTCTTCTCCATTCATGTGTATTTGAGTTTCCATCCCATTTTTCTCTAGAGACACAAATAGATGGTTTACTTTACTCTCTAGATTAACAAGTAGACCTCTCATCCCCCTTGGTTTTATCTTCATTTGAATAATACAGGGTTCCAAAATATAGGTAGTTTCTCAAATTTAATTCATCTTATATACTAGATTATAGATTCTAAAGTCTTAATTATGAGGGTTTTTAAGGATTAGGGGATACCAAGTTGTGGCCCTCATTTTTGGGTGATGAACATATAGGGACCAAGGTAAGTGTAAAAATCATTAAAACATGTTTTGTGAATTTTGGTTATTCATGTAAACTGTTAAACCATGAAATGGGTTATTTAGATTTATGATTTTGATGAATAATTTTTTATTTAATTAAAAAAATATTGAATTAATTAGTCATGTTCCAAAAAATATTTTAGTGATGCATGTTGTGAGAGTTTTTTTTAATTAATTCAATATTGATATTAAACTTCAACCATAGGGTTACAAAGAGTGATGGGAAATTTCTTTGATGAGAAAATTATGCTCAACAAATTTTTTAAAAATATCTTAGATTGGATAGAGTTGACAAATCATTGGGTAAATGGTGTTATAAATACACAACAACATATAAAGAGTGTATTTCCCAAAAGTAAGTGAGTTATCCATGATTGGAAAGTTAATCAAGAAAACTATGAGATGTGATTTACTAATAGATTTACTAATCAAAATATAGAGATAATTAATTTATAGTATAAAAAAATAATTTTAAAATCCATCTAACATGGTGAATAACTATAGCGAGAACAAAAAATAATTAAAATATACTTTTGATGGTTTTGATATTTATGTCCTATAAGTCATGCAATTTGTTATCCATATCCAAAATTCCCAAAATAGAGATATGATCCCCTTATTGTAATTAAACCTTTATTTCATTCCATATCCAAACCTCTATTCTTCTTTGATCATTTTTTATCATTAGGTTAAGGCACTAGCAATCCTTTGCTGATCGAGGGTCCTCAAGAACATTTCTATGATTGAAGGCTAGTTTAATCACCTCAAAGGCTATAATACTTTATTTTCTGCTTTAGTGTTATATATCAAACATATTCCATTGAATCTTAAATATGGATTCCACTAATATTATATTACAAGAATTCCGTACGTGTTTTTTTCTTTATTTCCATTTACATTTATCCTTGAGATAAATTGACCCTTGTTTAGGGTTTTTATCCCTATAATGATCATAGGATGATACCCTAAAACAAATAAGTGGTATTAGAGATTTTTTCTTAAAGGACACAATATATTAATCTTTATTTTTTCGAATAAATAAATTTCATATTGTATTATGTCAATATCATATATTATGATATAAAGGATTTCTTTGTCAATCCATAACATATGACTATTATATACCATATGTTATGACATATAGAGAATATAAGGATTTGAATTATGTTTTATCATACAATTTATGATATAATAAAATATGAATATACCCATGGTTTGTGTAAAAATAGAGGATCAAAGCACAAATACAATATCACCTCAATTGTTAAATATGATAAAAGAAATATGATATCTCTAATCATATTTGGTGAGACCAGTCATGGTGTATGATTAAAGTTCCATCATTGAATATGATTTAGTTTTGGGGATACCTCTCTCTAATATTATATTTTACAACTAATAATATAATTATTGGTTGTAAAGTAGTACATTCTTAGAATTAATTGTATATCTACTTCAATTGAGGAGACTTTTTGAGTGATTCAATTAGTATAGGTTCCTAGGACACTTTAATCCTTAGACACTATAGTATCCCATCCTTTTTACCACATAAACATTCATTACATTTTACAAAACCGAGGATCTTTAATGTTTAGTGTCTTGGAAACCAGGAACTTTAAACATGAAAACATAAAACATTCTTCTAAAACACTTGAATGGATTCTCCTCATGTTCATCCTAGGTTCATTACTGCATCACATAACCTGAGGACATACATCAAAATAAAGGGTGAGCAAAAAGCGCAGTAAGGGAAACAAGAGAAACATTTTACATGTGAACTTGAGATACTTCAATAAGGTCATGAAAAGAACTTTAAGGCATGAGAATGAAATCTGAGGCATATCATAATAAAAATAAAATTTTCATAACTTGAAGATGTGGCTACATCATTTAACATATACAATCATGAACATATCACCAAGGTCCATCCCCAAGGTGTCATTTGAAAATTACCAAGGTTATTCACCAAGGTATCGTGAAAATTGTAATCTCTAGTTGTTACATCATTACCCAATGCATTGGAGATCTATCAGGGTGCACCCTTAAATTTTCCTTTATTATCATGTGAGCCCCATATATATGATCATCAAACATTTCATAAATAACCCATATAGCACAAAATAAATGGGTTTCATTTCATAATCATAACGTTTTAAAAATTGCTTTAAAGACATGATCTTTACGTCACCTTAAAACCCACAGAAAAGGAAGGTGGCTCTCATGTATGTAAATCCCAGAATTTAAAATAGAAAATTTTGGTATATATGTGAATACCCCTTTAGAAGAAAGATCTTTGAGTATTCACTTAATAATATAAAAGAACTTTAGAAAAAGCGAGAGACATTTTGAGAGGGAAATTCTGCAGCATAACGGCTATGTTACGAGGTTTTAGAATACATTAAAAAGAGAGGGAAAATGGGTCAAACATTCATAAATGACCCATAAAATAGTATATGGATAGAATAAGAAGGATACATGATCATGGTAATTAAATTTCAAGGACATACCATTTGAAATGAAAAACATGGAAGGAAGACAAAAATTAGATTTCTCTTATGAAAGTTCGGCAGCCTAACGGCGTTACTTAAACTTCAAACAAAATGATTTGAAAAGATCAAATAGGGTCTCTCATCATGTGAACATAAGAGTTCATTATGATAGATATAGAGATAATTCTCCAACATAATTAAAAAGTAACTTGAAAGACTTGACATGAAAGTGAAACTTTGAAAAGAATGAGAAGGGTAAAAGAATCCCCTAAAAATTTCGGTAGCCTAACGGCGCCACTTAAAACGTCAAAATACTGAATTGAAGAGATAAAACGGGGTCTCTCATCATATGAACATAAGATTACAGTATGATAGATATAGATATCATACCCCAACATAACAAAAATGAACTTGAAAGAATTGACATGAAAGTAGAACTTCAAAACGAGAAGGGTAAAGAACCACTTAAAAATTCGGCAGCCTAACGGCGCCACTTAAAACATCAAAATACTGAATTGAAGAGATAAAATGGGGTCTCTCATAATATGAACATAAGAGTCCAGTATGATAGATATAGAGATCATACCCCAACATAACAAAAATAAACTTGAAAGAATTGACATGAAAGTAGAACTTCAAAACGAGAAGGGTGAAGAACCACTTAAAAAATTCGGCAGCCTAACGGCGCCACTTAAAACATCAAAATATTGAATTGAAGAGATCAAATGGGGTCTCTCATCATATGAACATAAGAGTCCAGTATGATAGATATATATATCATACCCCAACATAACAAAAAGGTACTTGAAAGAATTGACATGAAAGTAGAACTTCAAAATGAGAAGGGTGAAGAACCACTTAAAAATTTGGCAGCCTAACGGCGCCACTTAAAACTTCAAAATACTGAATTGAAGAGATCAAATGGGTTCTCTCATCATATGAACATAAAAGATCAGTATGATAAATTTAGAGATCATACTCCAACATAATAAAAAGGTACTTGAAATACTTTACATGAAAATATATCTTGAAAAATGAGAAGGGAGAAAGAATCCGTTACAAAAATTTCGGCAGCCTAACGGCGCCACTTAAAACATCATAAAACGAAATAATGAGAGTAAGAGGTGATCTCTCATTATATTAACATAAAAAGGGAAGTAAGAGGAGTATAAAAGAACATCCTTCAACATAATAACATGGAGCATAAAAGGAATCACATAAAAGAGACTACTTGAAATGAAAGAGAGAGGTCGGATCCCTTACCTTAAAATGTAACTCTTAAACCTCAAAGGTTGGGACCTTGAGGGCTTGGGGGCACCTTGGGAGGACTCCTTGGGAGGTAATGAGACCATAAATTCGTTGGGTAAGAGTGGGGATTCGAATGGATGAGAGGAGGGCTTGGTATTTATTGGGAAAGTGAGGGGACAAGGCATTAATGGCCAAGGGACACCTCACATGTGCTTTTCTCAAACCCATGTGCTCTCCCTTGGCATTTACCATGTAGTTAGGCCACATGGGGCCCCCAAAACAATAATTCATCACCCTTGGCCGGCCAACCCTTAATATATCTCATGACATCATCATGACATAGTTATGATGTCATTAAACATACTGAAACCCTAAAACTGTATTTTTACTATTCACTGAAAATTCAACTTTCTCAGAAAGATCCCAAAATTTCACCTTAATCAAATATCAATACTCCGATTTCAAAAATGAACTCCATTTTATAAAAATAATTTTCTAAATATTTTTAATTTATTTTTAAAATAAATACACTATTCACCGAAAATTCATTTTTTCAGAAAAAACCCCAAAAATTACCATAACATAATATCGGTGCTCTGAGTTCAAAAATGAAATCCATTTTATAAAAATAATTTTCTTAATATTTTTAATTTAATTTTTTAATTAAAAAACACTATTCACCCGAAAAGATTAATACTTGAATAATAATTTATGAAACCGTTATTTAACCATTTTATTGAATCACATTACTTAATCAAGGTGCCTAGATTATTTTAAAACTTTCTTTAAGTGAAATTACTAATCCATTTGGTCACATTACTAATCCTAAGCGTAAAATCACTATTCACAATTTACTATTTATCAATAATCAAGTTGATCTTATTAGACTCCAAATTTCGTACTGAACATAATTGTAGAAGACCATTTTTTGAAAATCATTACACATTTTAAATTATTTAAGGTTTACATAAACATTTTTTTTTAAATACCCTTTTGAAAATTCATAAAAAAATATGCATATTATTTTTATCCGGTCATTTGAAAATTCGTAAACTTCATCATAAGAAGAAATCCCAATTTTTATTTAAAACAAGGATTACACAAGGCAGTTACGGTCTCGTTACATAGCCCCTTATAATACCAGCATAGGACCTAAGAGTAAGGTGTGCTAGGGTGATAGAATCTTGGGGCGGCTCAGTCAACATTGCCCGAGTAGTAATTTCTATCAGTTTGAACTTCTCGCGAAGGCGATTCGGTTCTAGCTTCACATGATGAAGTTTGCCTTGGATTTGGTCCAGAGCAAAGCCCAATGGTGCTACCTCCTTCCCAAGCTCTGTTAGATGGGCTTCGATCGGTCCAAGACTACTAGGTGAGGCCATCAAATCTTCTTTCTATAATAATTAACCAATATTACTTATATTTAGAGACAAAAATCAAAACATTTTGTTCACAGCGGTCATATTGACCGATGGTCATATAATAGTCAAAACCCAATGGTCTCATTTTAATTATAATCATGTTTATTAAATAAAACATTTTTGTTGAGTATAAAAATAAAATAAAATAACACATGAAATTAGGAAACAAGATTTATTCAAAATTTCGGGCTGTTACAGACACTTGATTGTATTCCTTCTCTTGATGATGAATTGGACTCCCACTTTCAAACTACTGATTCTCCCATTATCAAGAGATAGAAGAAAATCAAGCATCTGAGGAAGGATTAAATAAAGGTAGTAAATGTTAGTTATATCCCAGGAGACTAGTTACTCAATCAAACCCTCCCAAAAAATCACATGAGAGTAGGGATTGATATACCTTATGATCC
Organism: Viscum album; assembly: GCA_963277665.1. Taxonomy (NCBI): domain Eukaryota; kingdom Viridiplantae; phylum Streptophyta; class Magnoliopsida; order Santalales; family Viscaceae; genus Viscum; species Viscum album. The sequence continues at coordinate 1,384,836,520 of OY728164.1, forward strand.
AACTGTTGTGTTGTATTTTCCACTTGATGGTTTAGATATTACAACGGTCAAAGCTGTTATTGGACCTTTCATTGCATGGTCATCTAAAATTATAAAGATACATGAGGTAAGTCTTTAACAAATTTTCTCATATGAAAAACATTTAGCAATTGATGATAAAAGGTCTGAAGTGGGATATGATATTACAGATGGATAAAGCGGCAGAGAAATGAAAGGTCGAATCAAGAAAATATAGTAAATCATCCAAGAAAACAAAATGAACTTTCAAGAGTACCTTCTCTCCTCTAGTTCCAGAGAAACATTTATTAACATTACAACTTCATGAAGAGACCACATTTAAAGACAATACTATTTCTTACATTGACTATGAAGAATAAATATATAGATCTTCCTTGATAGATGGAATTGTTCTCAAAACTCTAAATGAGATTCTCAAGCATGAATGGTTGGGCATCTCGTTATGAATACATACATAAGGTACATTTTAATAATACATCTCTCCAAATAGTGAATTAAATATTTTTATTAAAGTTAATAACTATTCATATTTTTTATAGGCATTTATATCATAGCTATATAAAGGTAAAATCATGTGAAGGATGATTTTGATTCATTAATCACTGTATTATTTCTATGATAGAAATTACTTTCAATGAAGAAGAAATTAATAAGAAAAAATACAAGTTACTCAAAGAATTTAATAAAAAAGAATCAGATGATAGACTCTTTGTGATGCCTAAATTTCAAGGGTAAAATTCTACGATCTAATCACATAAAATATATATTTACTTTTTTCATTACTTAATTGTTTTTTTTAGGAAGCACTGGATGTTGATAGCAGTCAACATAGACACCCTGAATATTTATTTTTTTGGATTTAATGCATGGATTTCCAAACAACTGACTACAAATGGTGTGTATTGTGAATATATAATACACTACAATCAACATTTTATAGATAAACTTCAAATTATATGTTCAGTCTATGTTTTAATGAGAATTTCGTTATTATAGGGAGGTCACTAAATATAGGAAAGATCATGTCATGGATTTGGTGTCTAAAAATATAAATCATGTGGATTACTATAAATGGAAAAAAAATTAAGGTATATATAGAAATATTTAACTATCAAAACATTTCAAAACAATTTACTTATTTTGGTTAATTTTTATGCAGTGTCTGAAACAAGATAATACAATCAATTTTTGATATTATGTTTGAAATTTTATGAGATAAATCATAAAGCATGAAAAGATCGGCATCCTTCAATAGGTAATTTTTTAAGGTAATTATGATTTCATTAAATATATTACATAATCATTTGTTTGTTTATATTTTCTTAGTTATTTCAAGATTGTCAACAAAAGAGTTGCTCAAAAGAAGAAATCAATTTTTTTTAGATATGAGTGGGCAGTGTACATTTTTTAGAATTTATATTGACAAAAACTTTAGGTGATTATATGCTATGTTTTTTATCTACTATGAGTTATGACCTTCTAAAGATATTTGGGGTGTGAAGAATTAGTGGCAGAATGCTTATATATTATTTTTTATCTCTTTCCCAAGCAGAAGTGTAATGTATAAAATCAATATTTTTAGAATTGTTGACCTTAAAACAATAAAATTTTTTGGAAAACATGGATTCGTAGGTAAAATCGTAGGTAAAGGAAGAGGCAGAGTCGGAGGTGAAGGTGGAGGCAGATTCGGAGTCAAAGACCGATGTGGAGGAGTAGGCAAAGGCGAAGACTGAGGTGGAGACTGAGGTGGAGAAGAATAAGTAGAGCTCTCTTGAAAACAATAAAATTCTGGGGAAATAAAGTAGAATAAGGATCATACTTTGATTTTTTTTAAGAACAATTGTTTAAAAGTGCACACAACACTTATCACCTAAGATAAGATCCATTGTGAGTCTTTCCGGTTTAAAATGAATTTTTAGTAAAAAATACATGTGGCATATTTAAAATCAAGAAAAATCATTCAGATTATTTTTGTACTTTATTAAAAAAATCCATACATCATTTTTAACATATAGGGATCATACTCACCTTAATCTGACACACGGTGTGACCGATATGACTCAAAGTGCATGTTTTCAGTTTAAAATGACATTTTAGTAAAAAAACATGTGTGGCATACTCAAAACCAAGTAAACACGTTCTGGTTGTTTTGATACTTTAATAAAATGATCCATGAGTCATTTAGGACATGTATAATTCATCTTCGCCTTAATAAAATGCATAGTGTGACCGGTATAACTCCAAGTACATATTTTTTATTCAAAATTGACATTAATTTTAATAAAAAAACTTACATAGTCAAAACTATGAAAATTAATTAGTAAAGTTTTGTTACTTAATGAAAATTATCCATACATAATTTTTGATTTTTAGGTATTAGACTCGCCTCAATCTGGCGCACGGTGTGACCAGTATGACTCCAAGTGCATCTTTTTATTCAAAACTAACATTAATTTTAATCAAAAAAACTGACATACTCAAAACCAAGGAAACACGTTACAATTGTTTTGATACTTTATTAAAATCATCTATGAGTCATTTAGGATGTTCAAGGATCATCCACACCTGAATCTGATTCATGGTGTGACTGGTATGACTCCAAGTGTCCGTTATCAGTTTAAAATTAACATTTTAATACAAAAAAGTGTTACTCACTGAAAATGAGAAAACACACTCAGATTGTCTTGATAATTTTAGTAAACAATTCATAATTTATTTTTGACATGTATGAATAATTCTCATGTCAAACCCACACACGATTCCACTGGTATGGATTAAAGTGTGTATTTTCAGTTTAAAATGATATTTTAGTAAAAAAATGCACGTGGAGTACTCAAAACCAATGAAACACATTCTAATTATTTTGATACTTTAGGAAAATTATCCATGAGTCATTTGGGACATTAATAATTTAGAATAACTTCAATTTGATGCATAGTGTGATTGGTATGACTCCAAGTGCATCTTTTTTACTCAAAATTGACATTAATTTTAGTTAAAAAAACAATTAACGTGCTCAAAACTGATAAAATGCATTATGATTATTTTGATACTTTAGGAAAATGAACTATACATCATTTGTGACATGTAGAGATTAGAATAACCACAATACGATTCATGGTTTGACTGGTATGACTCCAAGTGTGTCTTTTTATACAAAACTGATATTAATTTTAATCAAAAAAACAACTGACATAATCAAAACTGAGGAAGCACATTCTGATTGTTTTGGTAATTTTAGAAAATGATCCATAATTCATTTGTGATGTGTAGGAATTAGTCACACCTCAATTTGACTCATAGTGTGATTGGTATGACTCCAAGTGCATCTTTTTATTCAAAATTTACATTAATTTTAGTAAAAAACAACTAAAATACTCTATAATAGTGATTTTTCTTGTATTTGTGTTAGAAATTTTATTTCATTTAAATTCAGTATTTTTATCTTATTTTAGGAAAAAAAATCTATTCTTGCTGATGTAGTGTGTTGTTGCAGCACACTACACCTGTTTCTGGTGATGTAGTGTGCAACAACATCACATTGCATTTTTTACCTTTATCAGCGCTATTAAATGCACTAGTAAATCTATCCTTTATCAGTAATTTTAAAAGAACTAATAAATAACTCCTTTATCGGTGTTTATATAGGTGCTAATAAAGTCTATCTTTATCAGCGCATTAAAAAGAACTGATAAATCATAATTTTATTCGTGCAAATAAAGCACTGATAAATCATCCTTTTATCAAGACTTTTGAAATCACTGATAAAAGATTCCATTTATCAGTGCTTTTAAAAGTGATGATAAAAGTTCTATTTACCAGTGATAAATAAAAGCGTTGATAAATGGGATCTTTTATTAGTGCTTTTATTTATGCTGATAAATCTACCCTTTATCAGAGCATTTTTAGCGTGGATAAAACCATGGAATTTTAACCATGCTAAGGTCATCAGTGCTTTTCTAGCACTACTAAAGGCCTATTCTAGCATTGTTAAAAGAGTGTTTTGTAGTGGTGATTATAGTGAAAATTATCATAACAAAAAAAAGGGAAAAAACACTTTTTTGTATGAATCAAATACTTTAACACTGACCTACTATAAAAATTTGAAATCACTATTAAATAGTGAAAAGTGAACATTGATATCATTTTTAGGTTTTTTTGTCCAAAAATAATCAATCCCATCATAACATATTTTAGATTCATATAAATATCTGGGAAAATTTTTAAACTACCAATATAAGATTCCATGAACAATGATTTCTACCAATGCTCTTATGTTGTTTTATTCCATATGTGCACAATCAAAATCTAATATTTCAAACTTTGTTTGAAAATTTAATAATTTTTTGGTCAAATCATTTCCATTATGGTGAATATATTGGTTGATGTAGGTTTTCATGAAATATTAGTTCATCTATATGTTATGTCATATTCTTTACATCATTTTAATTTGTAAATAAATGCTTTAAATGGTTGATTATTATAAGATACCAAATATCCTTATCAAGAGGTTTGGTGTCTATCCCAAGATATGAACCAAAATTGTATCTCCTACCCATTTATATCATAATGTCCCACATTATGAATATTTGAAAAACCTTCATATTTTTTCCTATACAATACACATCCATTGTGGAAAGCATGTATCTTCTTAAACCTTATTCCTATCAGACATAATATTTTTTAGAATCATAATTTGAATATGGTAATCCATTTTCCTTAGGAAAATGTCTCTTTAAATTTTCATGAAATTAAATAAAACTCTTATTGCTATAATAATTAATTGCTTTTAGGTAACTAATTATAGTACCATTGGTATCATTATAAATTTAGTGTAAAATGAGTGCAATGGATTTTTATCATCTCTATAAAATTTTTTAACCATCATTGTTTTTCAATGGTTTCAACTTCTACATCATGAATTGATTCATTAATATGATTTAATGTCTCTTATTGAAAATCTTAAAACTCATTAGATCTTGAATTCTGTTTCATTTCATCATTCATGATCCAATGATAGTAACTCATATTAAAAACCATAACTAATCAAATTATCTTCAATTTTGATGGATACAAATTTTATCATATTTAAACACTTCATTTATGGATAGTAAAATATATCATAGTTTTCAAAATTTCACTAAAAATTTTCTAAGAAACTATCCACCACTTTCTCATATTCATTACTTGTTCTTTGTGTATTTATAAAATTATGATCCATTAACTTCCTAAAACAAAAATATAAGTTAATAATTTATTTGAAAACATTTTATAAAAGTTAATTAAAATTAATTTTGAAAAATATGTGTTTCAAGAAAAAAATAATCAAAAATATTACATTATAAATTTTAATTTTAATTTTTTTCTAATATATATATATAAGTGGGTGTGTTTGTAAGAGAGTGAGAGATGATAATAAAAACATATATTTTATTAATATTTATATCATAAAAAAATAATTCAGTGAAATTACTTTTATTTTTAACAAAAATATATTTATATGTGTGTGTGTAGATACATACATACATTCATGTGTAAGTGTGTGTGTATTCTTTGTAAATAAATATGGTGAATATTTTTAAAATATAAAAAAATTATTATTTTAAAATTAACAATTTATTATTAGTAAGTGTTTTTTAACATATATATACAATTATGATGAATCAATAATTATATTGTCTACTTGTACTACTTTAAAATTTTCCATTCTATAATTTAGATAAAAAACATATCTATGCATTCAATTAAAACAACACTAGATTTTAAACAACTAATAAAAAATCAAAAGAAATTTACTTAAATTTGAATATATAGAGAATATCATCATGATAAATAATTCATATTTTACTTTTAAAATAAAATAAATCAAAAAAATACTTGACTATTTAAAATATAATGAATTGTTAAACCTATTACAATTCATATAAAAACTATTTTTGAAATAATTAAATCATTAAAATAATGAACATATTGATAGAGGACTTTTGAAAACTAGGATTATGAATGAATGATTATGGATTAGTGGTGTAGTTGTGGTGGAATGGTGATGGAGATATAACTGGCTATGGAAAGGTATCCAAGTAGTAGTAGTGGGTTTAAATGAAAAGAAGATAGTGAGGTTGTCGAGAGTCGCAACTAGTGTATCAATAAAATCATCAAGTAGAATGGGGATGTGGCTAAGATCCATGTGATTTAATTTTTTAAAATACATTTAATATTAGTTTTTTCTAAAAATTGATTTTATAAACTCCTAGTATATTATCTTGTAATAGGTGAATTTTTGGTATGTGAAGCCTGATTCAGCTTACTTGGTGTAGTTCAATCAGATGGTGTGAGACAAATGTTATATTATCTATAGGTTTCAAGTGTAAACATTAGATCTCTTCGCTGAAAATAGGGAAATGGGAAAATAGTACTATCAGATGGATTTTTGCATGGGTAATGGTCTAAGAATAAACACAAACAAAATTTACTGATGAAAGTGTAACTTGGGTTGTTCATCAGGATAAGTGGTCGGATTTAGAGGGCTACTAGAGATTAGTAGTAACCATTCCTAATATAGGGAGCATTGTAAAGATAATAGGTTGGTGTGAATGGTATAACTAGTTGAATACTTCCATAAAAGGGAATTGAGGACCTTGTGTGTGGTGATCAAGGGTTCAAAATAGTGATTCAAATTACATAAGCATTAATTATGATAATTAATCATTATTGATAGTTATGTCAGTTGAAAGTGTAATACTTGTAACTTCTATTTTTAATGGAAATAAAAATAATTTTTCTCTCATGGATGTAGAACACATTATCTAAACCATATAAATTCTTATAGCCTTTATCATTTATTTTCTTGATTCTTTGTGAGGTTTAAGTTCACATGAGTGTGTGAGTGGGTCAACTTAGTGTAGTGAGTAGGATGTGAGCATTATTATCATCTAGAATGCTAAGATAATGGAGTCCTTCAGGACAACCTGGTTTTTCCACTATATGGAATTTTTTTTTGGTGGTGTGTCTGGTGATTAGACACTCAATGGGTAACTCCCAACAAGTAGTATTAAAGATTCTGGTTTTTTCAGCTCTCTTAAAGAACACTTGAAGATATCATAGGTAGCACTAACCCTTTACTTAAAATTATTTTGATTTTAGTGGAGTTTAGTGTCATCATAAGGTATGGGATTCTATGAGGGTAAGGTATATATAGATAAGCTCAATGGAACATATTTTATCTTTAGAGAATATAGATAAAGGATCATCTCATTAAAAAGGACTTGGATGTTCCATTTATTGGTGTTTATCTAGAGAACATAGAAAAGGCGGAATAGGGAAATTTGTATGATAAGGAACTTGGATTGGTGAGGATTTCATTGGCATGGAACATGTCCTTTAACATCTAGAAAGTGAAAATGATGGTTAACCTCTTGAAGGACCTAAAAGATATGTATGAGAAGATAATGAAACTTAATAAAGTGTTCATGATTTCTAGGTTGTTTAGCATGATACTATTGGAAGGAATACTAATTTTAGATCACATGAATGATTTCAACATGATTAAAGGGTGGTATGAATCAGTAAAGGTGAAATTCATATATGATGTAATGGTGCTTCTACTACTATCATCACTACTGAAGTCATGAGATATAATGGTATTATTCCGAGGTATGATGAGATCACTAAGAGGGAGATGGGTTAAATTAGTGATCCCTTTTTATTTTAAGAATATTATTTCTTAATTAAAACTTTATATTTAGTTAAATATTTAATCAACTCTTTTTATTATATCACAGCCTTACTTGAGTATACAAAATATAAAAGGCATAAGACAAAAGTATTTACAAGGTTTGGCCTTGAAAACATACTCTATGTCAGGTCCGAGTGAGGTTATGAGACTTGGTTTCTCTAATATTAATCACTTAAATATAATGTACAATCTATGTCTTAAAAATTTGATGAAAAATCTCTAAAAATACCCAAAAGATAATTTTTTAAAATTTATGGTCATCAAGTGTTCACAGTAGCCACCTCCCAACAATATTTTTACACTATAATCCCTTTATTTGAAGCTATTTCATAAAAATATTCACCTTGAAACCTCCCAATGGAATATTTCTACTACCTTACAATAGTTCTTTATGGATCCTTTTGACTCCACCTCAAACAGGTCTTTGAAATGTTCTCATTTTGATATAGGTAGTTGGCCTTATTCTTCTTCAAGTCTGCACATCCTATTTCTTGTGATGATCACCTCTCCTTTCTCATAGGATATCTTGATGATGTAATATCACAAGTATTAGGAAATATTTTCTAATTCTCTCCTTATTCTTTGATTCAAAATATCAACATTTGTGTTTTCATTTTTATCCTTTATCTTTAATGCACAGGCTATCATGAATTCTATTTGGTTATCTCAAAATTCATGCATAGTGTATGTAAGTTTTTTCAAATGAATAACCCACTTTCTTCTTTGGTACTAATATATTTATTCATAAGATAATATCATTCATAATACCTTTCATATTTAAAAAATATAAACTCTAGGATTTTCGGAAGGATCTTATCTTCTTTGAATCTCATTGACATCTCATTAAATTGAGTTAAGGATTCCTATTTAATCTTATTTAGATTTAGGTTTCATTCCTATACGTGATATTCAATTATCCCAATATCAACATCCACAAAATATGTTGTACTAATTATTTATAAAACTCCATGAAGACTCAGACATTTATTTTCTCATGCAATATTAAAATAATCACATATTCTTTACCACTAAATAAATTTCCATAAACTCATTCATAATATCTTCATACATGTATACTAGATTATTTTAATACATGGACCTACAATGTGTCACCTCCTCCTATGGTGTGAAACCCACCAAAATGGTCATATAATTTTTACTATGGAGTAGTGTACTTTCCAAGCGTCATCCTTACATAGAAGCGGATCGATCTTCATGTTGTGAAGGTTCGTAATTTGATCTCATCTTGAATCACAATAATTTCTAGAATATATAAATTTTGGAAACTCAAACATTATTCTTACACTGATAATGATATTTACATGTCATAGTGATGAAGCGGAATTCATGTTTACATATCACCATGGCTTGATGACTACACATATCATGTCTAACATTTACACAGAATGAATTCATGCATACATAGCATGACATGATGTTCACATAAACATAAAAGTGATGCTTATGTAATCTCTCAATGAATCAGCCACATGTTCAAATTTCTCAATTGACCATGCCTTTATTGGATCAACTACATTGAATACATATGAAAATAAATTTCATACAAAAATGATTTTAATTTATATTATTTCCTTAAATTCATACAAAAATCCTCTAGAAGTCATATGAAACATTCCTTTTCCATTTTCCTTCAATCTAGCCAAGGATTATATAATTTAATTAATTCAAACCATGCCATCCTAAAACAAATTATAACCTTCTAAATCATATCAAATACACTTCTAAAACGTTTTATATAGTTTCTCTACATCCAACAACACTTTTACTTGATTTCTTTGAGAAACAACACAGCAATCATCACACTAAAGGAATGATCCTTAAACCTAGATAACTAGTTGTCAAAGTAACCACCTATACTTATTTCCTTTCTGTGTATGATAAAAAACCTTATATTATCTATCAAATATACATACACTTATTGAAATATTCTTATATATTTTTTATCGACAAAAAATACAATCATGTTTGGGCATAACAATCTCCTCCTTTTTAATTGTTGTTAATACTACCACACATCTCAAAAGTCAATATGTGTTCTCATTCCTTTATACTCCTTATTGAAAATCATATGAAAAGTTTAATATATGGGTGATACCTCACTCTTTTACTCCTTATTATCCTTGATAAAAAGGATCATTCAAAATATATTCTTCTCCCTCTTTAAATCTGAATTTTGGCCAAATTCTATTTTGGGAGAAGGGTGGAACCACACATGAAACTTATCCAAGATACTTTTGTTAATCTAATCTAACTCTATGTGGGTGACCCTTTATAGAAAACAAGATTTGATTTACTAATACATAAAGATTATCCATTATTAATTCATCATGTGATACCTCTTCTAAATAATAGGGGGTGTCTATACAAATTTATCAAGAAATTCATACCCAAAATACACCTTAATAAACATAACAAAATTTTCAAGTTCAAGGTAAATAACTCCACCTTTATCATATCAAACACCTCAAAAAAAATCCCTCCATTTAAAACATATTTTTCACAATAAAAACTAGGATGAAAGTGTAATTGGAATACTGCAACCTTCAATTTTTTATGGGCTATCCATAATTCTAGATTTCATGCAATTTGACACCTTTGGAAGATCTTTTCATGGTTTGGTCTTCATTGATGGATTCACTCACTTTTATTCACCATATATAGTTATTATTTATTAGTAATATATGAATAAAACTTCATTCTTGTTGTACACAAAGATTATAGAACTCATTCAACTCCCCCTATCTGGTTCATTAGATTCCATGCACGTTAGTACACATAAAAGAAATGGAATAAGGAGGGAATAACTTTATATTTTAAAGAGAGTAGGACGTTTGAGATATGTATCTCAACCAGAATATTTTATTCTTTCAAAATTCATAATTGGGGATAATTTTTTACCTTATTTCCCCAATTTCTTTATTATTTATCTTTACTTATAGCTTGGTGGTCTCACTCTTTTCAACAAGCTTCTTTTGTGGGACCTCGTTGTTTTTATGTGAAAAAAAAGACACATTTATCCTTAGATGCTAGAATATTTTTCTTTATATTTTATTTTTCTATAAGTAGAAATTTGAACTAGTCTTCTAAAAAATGACCAATGGACTTTATCTTCAACACATCTTCTCTTAAACATAAAGTTTTCCTTATTTTCTTTCTTTATAAGAATAATTTTGTGATTTCATCATTTTTCCACTTTTTCTGGTACCATTTTTACAATACTTTGTAATTTTTATTTGATTGTTCTTATCTTCAGAAATCTATGAGATCTATCTAAAAGTTTATTTAGAGGAAAAAACACATTGTAGGGGTCTATAGCAACATAACCTACTACTACAATAGCATTTCAGCTAAGCCCATAGGACTTTCTCTAATGACCATCTTATCACCCTTAACATCAATGGGGACATATTGCAAGTCTAAAAACATCTCCTAGAGATGTTCAAACACTCATATTTTTTATCTAAGTTCCAATTATTGAAATTTCTTATACTTCATATTAAAATTAAAACTTCTTATAAAAATTAACAACCCTAAAATTTTTAAGTTTTTGTTAACTCTCCACTATAATGATTTGTATCCTTAAGAAGTCATGGTAGTCTTGAAAAAATCCTTCCTAACTTATAAATGATTTAAATTCACTACCAAATGGTTATGTTCCATCTCCAAATTCCAAATGAGCTTCCACTATGAATATCTAAACACTGAAGTGTTCTATACTTTAAAAATTAAGTCACCTGCTCACCACCAATGCCAACATTGAGATAAAGCTCAACCACACATTCTCTCCCAGATAAAAAGGTTTATTAAAATGATCTACCCCAAAGCTTATGACACTTCTCATCATAATGCTTCACTTAAAAAGAGTCTAATTGTTAATTATGGTGTTCCCCATCATAGGAATCCATTCTCGGTAGGCAATTCTAGCTTCCAGTAGTCCAATAATACACTCAAGGTGGTTTTTCCTCACTACTTATAATATTATACTAAAAAACTATTTGATCTTTCTTTACTACATTTATCCCAAAATGGCACACCTACCAACACATCATCATGTCACATGACCTAGTCATGGTGCCTTAACTCTTGATGAAATATCATGATTATCTAAACACCCACATTGAAGTCCAAAATTATCTCTCAATGTAATTTCATAGTTGGATCGCCAATGTGGCCACGATTTTACCCTAAGAACTAGCACACCCTTGATCAAGCTCATTCTTGGATCACCTCAACTCTATCTTGATCCCAATGCCAACACTCGTATTTTTTATGACCCTATATCTAAATTCTAATTCTTGTGTTTTCCCAGTAAACCAGATATCAGTGGATTAACCACTCATCAGTATCCTATTTCCACCCCAACCATCCACCGAACGATCTCACTATATCCATGATCCCTATAACATTAAGTTCATACATCTAAGACCGATATTATTTTATACACCATAGAATTATGGTTATCATCTCCCCACTAAACAAAAACACTTAATCTCCATAACGCGCACTTCATCCATTACCAAATGTAATGACTAGTCATGGATTCCCTACTTTCACTTGAGTTCCATCATAAAACACTGACCACCAACTATTATTATCTTACCATTGAAACCATAATTTTCATTCGACAAACCAATTGTAATGAGGATCACACCATCTGATGGCCAATGGTGCACTCCCCAACATATGGATTTCCTTACACTAATCCTTGAGCACCAACCCAAAAATTCTCCTCACCGCACATGTATCCCTTATCCCAATATATGCTCACTGACCGTGTTAATTATTAACAAGGAACAAACCTAGATCAATCATTCCCTGATACCCCTACCCATTTCTGATATCACCTCCTACCACAAAGAGATATACCCCCTCTCACTGAACCCTGGGATGTCATGCCTATGAGCATCTAACCACTGAACTATCATTGCAACATCAATCAGGATTATCTACAGCCTAAATAATTCTCAATGGACCTTCACACATTCCATTCATTAATCTAAAACACAAATAGGAATCGTGCACAACCAACACTCACTATCCCTTACACACCAAGATTTTTCCCTAAAAATCCATGCCAAAACTCAGTCTCCTCCTCAAAGTATAGTGAACCTCCAAGAACCCTCTCACTAGTTCTTACCTTCCATTATACTTTATCTCACTTAAACCCAAAATGTGTACACTCCCATACAACTAAATTGCACAAATTTTCTCATGGTCCCATGAGTCATGTCATCTCTAACCCAGGATCATGTGCTTAACCCATTAACCAAGAACCTCAAGAAGCAAAACATAATATATAAGGAAGCACCTCAATGATTTTATTATAATGATACCAAGTCATATCACGTGTTCCAAGCCCTAAGACATGATCAATCTCCATATAGGCATCATTAAAAAACAACATGATTCTATCCATGCTCCCACTGTGCCACCAAAAGTGCACCTACAATCTTCTGGTCCATGTAACCAATTGATCATTCCCTCTCACCCTACCTTGATACTAAGCATAAGTCATATTCCATGCCTTTTCTCAAACCTATTAGGGGTATCCATATAACTACCAGATTCGGATAAGTACACAGTAATCAAGAAGTTATATGGTGAAATACCATATATTTTATTTTTGATACTTTAAATAACTAAACATGAATCCTCAAGGAAACATGTTCCTATACACGAATCATCTCCCAAACATTCAATACCTGTAAGAACCAAATAAGGGTCACCATACATCCCTTGCATGAAGATACAATATATACTTTATCAAATAATGTCTCGCCATACGATCCAAATGACCTATCATCAAAGAAAATTTAATGGTTCAAATGGGTATAATTTCACCAAAAAGTTATATGTAAAACCACTGTATAATTTTTTATTGATATTTCAAATAATTTAACCCCCTGTCATCAAAAAAATAAATCACACATAAGAACATGAATATCATGTGAATCCTATTTATCAATTATAATGCATGTACATTTAATCTTTCCAATGGGAAATGAGCCAAAACTATAAGTAACATCATTAAGAATTCATAATATTTAATACATATCTCAATCATGCAAGTGAAAACCAAAAACAACAATATTGTACCCCTAGTAACTAAGAATTTCCACCAAAAAGGTATTCATAACACACCAATCTGATTTCCATCATAATCTCTAACACATTCTTAAACCACCTTTCTACTATTTCCCTAAATAATAAAAAAATAAACTTATTTGATACCACTTATAACTCCCCATCCCAAAAAAAATTCTAAGATGGAGGGATAAGTGACCTCATGCATACCTCCCTATGTGTCAGAGGATGTTTACTAGTGATTAAATCATAATCCATATAATGGGGAGACTATGACCTCGAATTAGAGATAAACACACATTGTAAAATAACCAAATAATATCCAGCATAAATAATCAAAGTGCATATAGTCAAACAAAGATATGTTATAAAAAAACATGCAGAAGCATACAGTCATACATCCCAGCTTTTAACCCATTTGGTTGTCCTTACATATAAATAAAAAAATAAAAAAATACACAATTAACCCTACTTCCATTCTCAATCTTCAACAACCCTGACTAAAAATACTAATCAAATTTTCCCAGCCTGATCCTTAGAACGTCTTGTGCTCTAACCTAAAAGAAGACGTAAGGTCTATACACACCATAGTGCCTATGAAAGGTGTGATAAACACATGCAATTATTTTCTCACTAGGTCACCCTAGTATACTTCATCATATATATGTATGTATGTGGTAATAAATAGACATATCACACAAGTGTGTTAGATATTATGTACTTACCAGGCCACTATGACTCCATGTGTATCATATCGTCATGTATTAATAAGGACACCATGAAACCTGATCATGTCTGCTTTGACACAATTTTATAATCCATCCATCACCTCATATCATCATACCATAACCCAAACCATACCCAAATACTCGGGGTAAGTCATCCACCAAGTCTGAACCACTACTCGAAAGAATAGGGTAAGGTCCTACATCCAAATCCTAGACCAAACCTTATTACTCAAGGGAGGTAAATAATAAATTACTAACCTATATATTATCACTCAAGGTAGGGACCCAATCTACATCCTAACCCACTGCCTCGTCCCTAAAGGTAGGGTCCATCATCCACATATTTCATTGTATCACTACCAAACCATCCTTCCCGCTCATGAATTTTCATCATCCCAATCATCACCTTCTTGCTCAAGGCAAGGTCCCTGGAAACACCATCTCACTCAAAGTGAATAAAAATTGGTCACAATCTATACATTCTTACACAATTTATTCCCATACTTTATGCACACTAGGTCCCCATCTCACAATAGTGATCATGTAAGCTCTATCTCACTCATTTCAAGGCCAGGCCTCACAATACATCTCCCACACTAGAGTTTTTCACCTACCAAAAGAACACAGTAAATATTACACATTAAATAGAACATAGGTCTATTATGTGTCACATAGATCATATCCTACCATAAGAAACTAGTAACTTGATACCTAGCCCCTCATCTCGAATTACTCGCATCATCCAAGAAAAGCATGTTGATCCTCTAAGTATTATTATCTTACTTGTTAAGTCATCCACTATAGTTCCTCAGACCCATACAGGTATCTTCTCATCAATTCCATCTCATGGCTATCACCCTACAGGGACACGATATCTGATAGGCTCATCTAGAACTAAACCTCATGGATTTTTCCAACCTCATCAAAACCCCTCACTCGGGTCCCATCTCACATCACTCTTGAAAGAGATATCAACTCATAACTTGGAGGATACCCCTCTCTATCCTACATCATCTAGTCTTGAAGTACTCATCCCTGTCACAACACTCATCAAGATCTCAAACTACCATCAGGGGGTATCACTTACCTGGTGTGATACGAATGGAAATTTGACCCTTCACACTAGGACTAAGACTGTCATTCCTACCTAAAAATTCATATGGAACCTTCCCTAGGCTACTCACAACTCATATCACACCTTGAGACCTACTTCAGGTCTCTCTCCAACATAGTTGATTATTTTACCCCTGGGATAAATAGTTTTTGGTTAATCCCAAGACACTAAAATTACTAAAGGGGGAGTGCTCTAACTTGAGGAGACATAAATCCACCCTATCTCTTTTTATAGGGTTCTCTCAGCCGCTATCCATTCTACCCAAACCCATGAAACATGAATGTAGTAGGAGGTCATTAATAAATAATTATAAGGTTATTTATTAAAGGTACTTCCTACCTTGAACATGAATTCATCATCTATTCCAAGCTTCTCTCACCCTCAATCAAGCTCGTTCATACCTCATCCAAGTTTATACCACCACGAAATATCATATCTCAATCCATAATACATAAATAATTAATTATAATTAATTATAATTAATTTATAATTTAATACATGGAAGAATATTCATCAAAACCTCACTAAGAATCCTTATCACATTGAATCCACATAGAACTAAATGTATTTAGCATTTTAGTACCTCCTCTCACCATGTTGGGGAAAAATCCTCATTCCAAATTAATTACACCATTATCTAGTGGAATCAATGCCAACCCCTAACCCAAAATCACACCAAAATAAAGTTCTAGAAAATAGAAAATAATAACCAAGGAATGAGTGAAATAACATATTTTAAATTACCTTTGAATCACACCACTAATCATCCCCTTCATAGGGGTTCGAAGGAAGGTTGGGGAAAGAGTATTCTGAAATTTTCCTCTATTGATTACTCTGGTTCCCAAATACTCTATTGAGTTGACCCCCTAAAAATATGGTTCTGACCCTGATTAAAAAATACATTCAAGCATCAATCGGAGTGAAACCATGGGAGGTCATGTCATGACGTTTCCCCCTGATTGATAATTTTATGATGTAACCAAGGGTTTATAGAATAAATCACACTTATGTACTGGAGGAAGAACTACCTCCCTCCTTCACGGTGTGGTGCCTCACACCCTAGTATCATGAAACACTATGGTAAGTTATCACGATGCAACCCATAGGTTGTAACGTGACCTACAACAACAACAACATTTCAGTTTGGCCCATAAGACTTATTATGGCACCCATTTACACACCCATAACATCATTCAGGCCATGATCTGATATACATATAAGACCCATAACATCAATTGAGCCTCATTCCATTCCAAAAAAATATCATAGTTATGTTCCAATGATCAAATTCTTAACCCAAGTCCTAATTCTTAAAATAAACCCTGATTTAGAACAAAGTTAAAACCTCCTCCAAAAAGTAATGACCCTAAATTTCACTGGTCATTGAACATTGAATTTTTAGTAAGAATTGGGAGTCAATTCATTGGTAAGGTAAAATTAAGAGGTTTTAAAATAGATAAATAGGTAATTAAAGGAATCATAAGATATATCCTTGTTCCTTGGGATAGACCTATTATTTTAAGGTTATATTGATGCTAACTTCTTAGTGGATTTAGATACCTGGAAGAGTGCTTAAAATTTTCATTTAACTTTGGAGGAATGATTTTCAAATGGATATTGTGACTAAAAAAAGTGGTTACTTTTTCTGTAATGTAATTTGATTATATAGCCACAAAATAATCTGATAATGAGTTAATATGGTTGATGTGATTACTAAGGTAGTTTGGAAGAAGTTAAGATGGTATAGTGTTATTCTGTGATAATCAGAGTGTGATTTAATTATCTTGGAATCTAATTTTTCATGCATAGAAAAGGAATACTAACCTAAAATATTACTTTATCTAGACAATTCTATAGGAAAAGTTTGTGTAGTTTTGTTAGATAGTCGGTAGAGAAAAATCTAATGGACATGTTTGCTAAGGTTTAGACTAAGAAAGTTTGACGCAACACTATTCCTTGGTGGGACTTGGGTGAATGAATGGAGAAAGAAGGAAATTGATTCCTACATCATTTCTTATGGAAGTATGAAAATTTTCCTAAGTTTTAGAGAGTTTTTATAAGTTACATACAAAAATATTTAAATGGGAGATGGTTGGGATGTGAATTCTAATTCAGTTCAGTAGACATTGTTCAAATGGATGGTGTGAGATGGATGTTACATCATCTATAGGGTTTATGTGATGGAAAAAAGATATATCCAATAGTATAAGGTAAATTGGGAAGTGAAATAATCCAATGGATATATACGCAAGTAATGGTCTGGAGAAAAAGGGAAAGGAATTTTAATGATTCAAGTGTAACTTGGGTTGCACATTAGTAAAATTGGTCATATTTAGAGGGGTACTAGATATTAATATTCATCATTCCTAGTGGAGGTATCTCCTTAAATATATGAGGTTGGTTTGATAGGTATGACCAATTTATTACTTCTATAAAAGGGAAGTCGGGGCCTTGTGGATAGTTATAAATGAATCAGAGCAGTGATTTTAATTGCAGAAGAGTTAATTATTATAATTAATCCTTATTGTCTATTTTTTTAGTGGAAAGTGTAATAATTGTAAATTATAATGGAACGGACCTTCCTAACTTGTTACTTTTTGAATTTCAGATACCTATATAGTATAGGGGGGCTAGAGTTTCATCTAAAACCCTATGTGGTTATTCACATCAGGAATTTTTTGTTTGCATTGTGAATTATGTTTCAAAAGGTGGCATCACAACATAGGATACCAGTTTTATGGATTTTATTCTTGGGTTTGATTTGTGGTGTGAAATTTTAATCACAAAATGAAAGTTTATGGTGGAGTTTTTGGTGGTTATGTCTTTGAAGGTCTCACAGTGTGAAAGGTTTTTTTCACAACATGAAATTTATATTTAATTTGTTTGATTGAGTGCCTTGTTTTTTGGTAGGTATAAACCATGTAAGGTTTATGATTTGAACCATCCATTTACACCTTGAATATACTATTTTAAAGGCTATTTATAAATCCCAACCTTCCTCAATCACCCCCATTATACCTTTATTTCTCTCAAACTTTAAGCAATTACTAGTAATTTTTTGATAGCTTTATTAGCCTCTGATCTTTGGTGTTCATCCCTGGCCTCTAGATTTTTGATATCAATGATTCTAGGTGAGTCATTCTTCTATTTTTCTCTAATTTATTCATTTTTTTCTTTATATTTTTTATATTATTTGTGTTTATTGGAGTTGGTAGTTTTATTGGGTTGTGATTTTTATGATACAGTGACACGTTTCAGTTTGATTTAAGGATCCCTTGGGTGATTGTGGCCCCATAGTACATCCTATATTGATTTGGAATTTCACAAAAAAAAATCAGGATACTTATTTTGAGGTATGGTATTCTATTTATCTCTATATTTTATGTAAATATATGAGATTATTATTCTTTTTTATTCTTTTGGGTGAATGGTGTGAATTTTTATAATGAAGATAATTAACCATATAGATAAAATTGGAAGGAGATAGTGTGATGTGCATGTGGTTACTGATTTTACTTGATATTTGTATTGATGTTTCATGTTATATTACTATTATATAATTATTATTTATAGTGTTGGATTGATTTGAGAATGCCCTTAAAACGGTTAAATACATAAATCTAGTAATCAAATAGACTAAGTTGAATATAAAAATTATATGAATTACATGATGTATAAGGATTGGTGGCCTTAGTTTTTTGTGTCTTGGTGGACTTGGTTGTGATGTAGAATCTTGAAATAGTGGTTTCTTTATATTGATTTGATAGTGATGGAATAATATTGGAATATATAATAATGTGGTAATGGCTAAAGAATTTTTTGGTGTGAAAGTAAATTAAAAACTAAATGTATAAATCTTTGTAGATAAATTGTTCCATTTAAAATGGGAAATAGAAACTGGGTTGTGTCCCAATGATTTATACTTGAGTGTTGGTTGTTTTTATTTAGAGGTAGTGATTGGTATCACAATATTAGTAGTGTCCTGATGGTGAGTGTGGTGATGTTTCCTGTGTGAACCCATAGGTGTAGTATTGTGTGATAATATTATATATATGTATTCTATTATATTTTCCTTATGCACCCCACCCTATTTAGATAACCTAACCAACACCTAGAGAATCTATGGGTGTTTTACCTAACATTTAGGATGGGGAGGATACATATGGATAACTACCCCCTTTTCCTTTACTCTCCCTTCAACTGTAGGTTCTGGTGATACTGATAATACATAGTTGGGGGTGGACCTGGTGATGGATGGTGAGATATATGGTGAGGGAATACATGGTAATAAGAGGGAACAAGGTTGATGTACTTCACATTAATAATACCCTAATTCCCTAGTTATGTTATATGTGATATGTGATTGGGGATACAATATGTGATATGTAGTTGGTTCCATGAGAAATGATATATGATTAGAGTCATCATTGGTGGAAAAATAATGGATGGGATCAAATTATGTCTTCTAATTGGGTGAGAGAAGATAATTGGTAGGGAAGTGGTTTTGGGGTGAATTTATCTAAATTATTCTGATATTACTATACTATCATTGGATGTGTTATTGGGTGAGTGATCTTTGGTGAGGTTGGGGAAGAAACTAGCTGACCTATGTAGGTGTTGGTTAGTTATGTTATTTGTTCACTAGGGAATCAGTATTCTCTTTTAAAATTTTATTGATAGTCTTTTGTAATGATCCTAGTGAGTATGAATGTTATTATCTCCCCTATATATATACTTCTCCCAAGTTTCTAGGTGGGGTTTAGTGATCGGGCTAGATAGTACTATCTTAAATATTGAAGTGGTTGTGAATATTTACACCATATTATTTTGGTATTATTTTATTTTTGAGATGTTTGTATCTATTTTTTACTCATTTTTTGTGGGTTTTAATAGATGGGATTTTAGTTTATTTTCCTTTCATACTGATTGGTTGGTGGTATTACTATATTTTCTTAGAATTCTTGAGGTTAATTCCACCCATATTTGTGTGATATACCCTCATCACTAGTTATCAACCCATGGCCTATTGGAGATGGGATTTAGGGGTCACATACATCTTTAATGTAGGATTAGGAGGGGTTCCCAGGTGGGATGGGTAATGAAAAAGTGGTATCATAGTTTTTGGTTAAGATATAGGGTGGATTTTAAAGTTAGGAACTAATGATAACTACATGGGTTGGTAAGGAGTGTTATTGGAACTTATTATGTGATGATGACATGGTATAATAGCTAGTACAGAGGATTATAGGGCCCATTATGATCTGACATAAGGACCTTAATCCCTCTAAATGTACTAAGAAAAGTGATGTTTTTTTCAAGGGAGATACTTAGGATATGTACATGTATCATACTCCCTTGAGTTCTATTTTTAATGGGGTGGTTTTATGAATGACTAAATTAATTAATTAAATGAATCTAAATAAACTCATTACTACTATACTTAGGTGTCTCTCCTTTCATTACAAAGATGCTAGTTTGTTGTTACCTGTGTATGGTTTGATTAGGGGAGGTTCAGTAGGCTGGCCCAATTGATCATTGGATAGTCAATCCAGATCAAGAGGATGAGTAGTTCAAGTAGACACTACACGCATTTTAGCATCATAACCTAGCGAAGTATGAGGTTAGTATCTCTGATCAGAGATGGAGCACTGGTTAGAGGAGTTAGAGATTGATTTTGGCTTAATTTGAGCCTGTGTCAAGTATTGGGTTCCCTTAGTAGTTATCAACTTGATGGGAGAATAATTTTAGTGGTGAATATTATATATTAGGGAGTGTGAAGAGACTAATGTATCAAGGAATGATTTTCAAAAGGAGTTCAGGGATGAGCTCTTATCGATAATGAAGAAGGTAGTGAAGTGGTAAGAGTTACTCTCTCTTCAGTAGGGGAGAATGAGATTTCGGTGGTTGGGGATTAAGTTTAAGGATCTTATATTATTTTACCCTGATATATTTCTAGATGATTAATCCCATGCATAGTTCTTATAGTAGGTGTTTTACCACACCCTTTATTCTGTAGTAACCTTGTTTACATTACCAACTTATTTACAGGTGCAAAAAAGGAGGAAGTGATGGAGAGGGTGCATGAGTGGGTTAGAACACACCTAGTTGAGGATCATAAAGGACCTCCATGGATTAAGAAATTTTATGTAGAATCAGAGATGTTAGTCCAATCAAGATTTTAATCGGTAAGGTGATGGTCTCAACAGTTAGCATCACGTTCCTCAAGGTCTAGAAGTTCCCATGTATATATCAAAACATGTTTTATTTTTTGTTATGTTTTTAGTGGTTTTGGTCATTATTAGTGTAATTTTCCTTTGAATCTAGATATTCAGTATGGTTTGGATGATCAGGCCCCCTTCTAGTAGTAGCGGTCCAAATAGGTAGTATCATCCAAAGGTCCCACCAACATTTTTTCAATATCCTATTTAGTAGGCTTATTCTCTTCCAAGTGGAGATGGAGTTTGAATAGGGAAGCCCTAGGATAGCCTTTTCCATTAGAGACTCAATAACACCCTAGTATTTTATGATATATTTATTTTCAAATAAATTTAAATTTTTAAATGGTTTACGATACACACAACATTGAGTCTAAACAACCCATGATATATTATTAAAATATAATTATTTAATGTGATAGTTATTGCCTAGTCGTTGAATTGGTGGGAAGGAATAGGAATAAATAAATTATGAAAAATATATGGTTTAAATATGTATAAAATTAATTCATTGGTTATAAATTAATTATAAATTTAAATAAAAATCATTTAAAAATAAAGGAGATGTTTTTCTGAAAAAATATTTGTATGTGTGTAATGTGTTTTTATCTTAATAAATTAAATTACTCACTATTTGAGAATTATTTTAATTAAATTTATATATTATATATTTGATAAAAAAATTAGCATTCATCTCATATTTTTTCTATTCATGGGATAGGAGTAAATCTATTTTTATTCTTAAAAATATATTTTTCCAAAAAAATGTTTTTTGTCACGTTTTGCGCGCTTATTTAAAATTAATTTCTAAAACTTAAATAAATTTAATTATAAAAAATGGATTTTTTATTTTTAATTAATAAGTTCAAACTTGGAAAATAGGACTCTTTTATTTTTTGTCAACATAAATAGTAACCATAAAAAAATTTGGCACCTTGTAAGGGTAAAACGGGTAAAATATGGTTAAAAATTTGAGATCAACCTATAAAATTTATCTAACACTTGACTATATCCTATTGGATAGGTTTATATTGGACATTTACATCTAATTATGTAATATATGGTCACTTGGTGCCATATTTATTTAATTATGACCTTTATATTAATTTAAAAAAGAATAAATACAAAATGTCACTCTCATTGATTTAATATTTCTAAAATCTCTACATAAGGTTAAAAATATGATAATTTCAGCAATAAATGTTCATTTTAAAGATAAATTAATTTTTTATCATAGTAATTTATTTATAATTTTTACTAATTGAATAAATACCCTAAATGCCTACGCAACTCCAACACAATATTTACTCAATTAATAAAAAAATAAAATTAAGGATTTAAAAAATATTAAAAGTAATGAATTTTAAATGATTTTTTATGTTTCAAAAAACTTTATAGATAAATATAACATATTAGTTATGTGTGAATTTATTATATTAGAATTTAAACATAGTTTTTGTGTCTTTAAATTCAAATTAGTTGAATAGATCCAAAATTGACATTAATGATTTTTTATAATAAATAATGTTTTATTAAATGATTTAAAATTCAAAAAAATATTATCATAATCCAAGTGAAACTAATATGGTTTAAAATATCATCCATAGTCCATTTATGCATCATTTTTTTCATTTTTTGTAACATCTAGGCCTTTTAAGAATGAAATAGTTGTTGTTATGGTTAAGATCAAAAATGGTTAATAAAGGGGTTAATCAAAAAATGAGGTTTAAAATGAAACCAAAACCTATATAAATTCTGTTGGATGATTTTATTTATATTTTATCCTATTTTTATTCAAATTAATTTCCATTTTTAATCATTTTTCATGAGAATTACTTTATTATATTTTAATCATTTAAGAAATTTCAAGTGTGTGCTCTCCCTCCCTTATAAAAGGACACCCATCCTTTATCTTATTTACACCACTTTGAACCTTATATATCAACCTAATCCAAACAAAGTCTCTTAAAAAATTCCCTATAAATATTATAAAGGTTATTTTCTCTCCAAAATTCTAATCCTATGTACTTAAGAGGAGATCTTGAGGAGTTCTTTCAAAGAAGAGGTAACTACCCTAACTAATCCCCTTCTTTTTACTTCTTATTTCATCTCATATAAATATGTGTTATTTATCATAAAATAATAAATGCAGTATCATAAATATACTTAAATTTAATTATGATTTTTAAACCTCCATTATCCACCCTCTTTCCCATCAAATGTAAAGTAAAAGTATTGCTCATGCGAATATAAAGATTAATGCCTCCACGTAGTGATACAATTCATTTTTCATCATTATATTATATGGATGGGAATTATGATGGGTTTAATGATTAAATATGTTATTTATAACATAATTATAATATTTTAATTATAATATCATATCTACCTTCTTACCTTCCAATCCATTGGAAAACAATAATGTCATTAATGCATATGTGTGGACTACCACCTCCACAAAGCGATGTGATTTATTTTTCATTTTCTATTTAGATGGATGGTAAAATGGATATATTTGATGAATAAATATGATTTATATTATATAATAATTATTATGTAAATTTGAACTATTATTTACCATGATTTCATTCTATTTTCCAAAAAGTGAAAATAGTGTTCATGGGTATGTGCGTTATCTCCATGAATGGTGAAATTCATTTTTTATCTATAATTTTATGGATGAATCTAAATGATTATATGTTTAATACATACTAAATTTTTATCATGATTAAAATTTTGGTGATTATTTATCTATGATCGAAGTATAAGGACCAAAACAACCGAATCAAAACATATATGAAAAATAAAGTAGTTATCAACCAGAACCATGATTTTAATAAAGAATTATTAATAAACAAGATATAAAAGGTTATAAGTAAATCAAATATAGTGTGATATATATTATTATGGTTCTATAATATATTTATAATAAATATATATTTATTATACATGATTATCTAACATGTATGAAGGAAGTTTGACCTAAGGTAAGAGTTTTATGTTACAATCACATTGTTTAATTGAGAATGTTTATAATTAAGTTTCATTGATGAAATATTATGGTCTATATAAAAATAATCCTATGAATTCTCTTATAGTATATTTATTTCATTAAATTACATGTTTTACTTTCATTTTCCTCTCTTTAATTACTTGAGATACTAAAATAACGTTTTTAAGGAAAAATAACTTTATTTCTCTTTTTTGTAGAAAATCATTTCTCTTCTATGTCCATGTTTTCTACAAATGTTATCAAGAATTTTTTTAATATTATCCAATTATTTTTAAAAGTCATTTTTTTCTATGTTTTAATTTTTAAAGTGTTTTGAAATGAATTATTATCATTTTTTAATGAGTTACTTTTTAATTTTTATAAAAAATGTGAACGTAATCTTTTTTTAACAAATAAGGAATGAATGTAATTTCTAACCATAATAACCATTCATTACGTTGAAGATTCATTTAAATTTTTACAAGGATATTTTCAAATAAAATTTTTTTCTTTAATATTTGGGAAATTTTTAGATTTTAAATAAGTGATTTCAAAGTGAAAACTTTATTTTCCTAAAGTAATGTTCCAAGTGGTATTTTAAAATCATTTTCCATATAGGATAACATTATTTGATGTTTTTTAATATTTAATATAGATATTATCCAATTATTCCATCATTATTGTTTTTTTTTATGTTTTATTATTATGATGATAAGATTTTTATGAAACTCATTTCTTTTCTACAACATATGATATGATAAAATGTTTATGAAACTCATTCCTTTATCACAAGTTAGGATATGATGAATGTTTTATGATCTTGTGAAACACATATATATGGTTTTAATTATGTGATGGGTGGTCCTAAAATTATATATCCCCCAAATGCATTGAGTAAATATGGATATATGATGAGATAAATGGGACTATAATATGAAGTGAACCCAGTTCAGTAAGGGGATTTGTCCACTATAAAAGTATTCAAAGTAAACCTTGACTACTAAAATGGTTTAGGGATTGAACCCAATTCACTATGACAGTCTTGGACGTGATCCTTGACTACTAAAGAAATTATTTTTTATTCTTATTTGTATGCCACAAACTTATGTATTATGCTAATGTTATGCTCTCATGACTCGTGATATTTGATTCCTTTATGATTTGTGTCTTATTAACTTCCATGATTTATGCCATGATTCAATATTATGATTGATGATATGCAATGTATGTTTTTCAAATGTTATAAACATGTTCTCATATCCTTGTTCACGTGTTTTTTTAAGTAATCATATATATATCTCTTATTTACCCTTAATAAGCATATAAGTTCACCCTTTCTTATGTTTCCTTTCCCCAGGTTATGAAGAAAGGTTTTAGGTATGATATGTCTAAGAATGGTGTTAGTTATAAAGAACTAAGTGGAAGATGAAGTACATATATTATGAATGAGTTGTTTATGTATCCAAGTTTACAAATATACTAGACCTCTATGATTCTATCGTGGATCATTATTTTATGTAATGAATATTCATCTAATAAGATTTAATATCTATGTACGAAAATTATGGGCCACTATAGTTGGTATCAGTGCACGTTTAGTTACCTTTGGAAACTAGGATGAGAAAAATTCAGTGAGAATCCTGAGGATAAGTATAAGGAGAGGATAAAATCATAAAGATTTGGTAATGATCATGGATATACTAGGTTTAACCTAAGGTATCATAGATTGAAAAAAGGTTTCTTTATTTATACATCAAATAAATTATTTATTGTGATTATGTGGCTTTCCACTATGATTATTGCTACTCATGTTATGATTTTTTGTTTTATTCAATAGATAGAACCCAAAGGAATCATGTTAATACAGAATATGATGGGAAATTCAATGATTGTACTCTTGGGAAACCAAATGTTATGGGAACTAGAATAAAAATTTTCATTGTTATGATTATGAAACTTTCTCAATCTGTGAACCATGTTGGGATTCTGAATGAGAAAAGGATGGAACAATGTATTATTTAGTCCTCTAGGTTTCAACACCTATCTTATTTTAGTGGGTATTTTGATACACTAGTTGTTGAGAAATGGATCAATACCACTAAAAATATATTTTTCATTCTCCAGTGTTTGGAATATGAAAAAGTTATTTTGGTTGTTTATAGTTTGCAATATGAAGCCTATCAGTAGTGTAATATTATCAAGAACATGAGGAAATGGTAACAAATTAACTCCATAGAGTGGGATGAGTTTAAGATATTATTTTTCAATAAGTACTTTTTTTATATTCTACATACAATAATGGAGAGTAATTCCTTGAGATAAATAATAAGTATGATGAATCTTTTATTATATATAAGAAAACTTTTCAAGACTTGTGAGGTACGTTGATAGTATTATCATCCAACCTGGAAGTAATGTTGATCAATTCTTACATGGATTGAAACCAAGTATCTAAAGGGAATTATCCATAATATACTTTAGTATCTATGAATAAATTGTTTGATATTCTACCAAGTGTTAAATGGATATTGGATTTACCTATCAATCTCATAGTTTTGATAAAAAAAGAAAGATGGAATTCAAAAGAAATTCTAAAAACATGGAGGGAAGAAAATGAGTTTTCCATTCTTTCTGAAGTGTGGAAGGAAAATGGTGGAAATTTATTTAGGTGGACTAATAAATGTTTGAATTGTGTAAATTAATTTCATCAAACAATGAAATTCGGAAATTATCTGAATACGCTATTAAATTAAAGGAACAATGAAAAATATCAATATAATGCATTGTCCATACTCTAGTGTTTTAAATACAATGAGTATGGTCATTATTATAACTAGTGCTAAAATCAATAGTTTAATGATGATGATTGACATTAAAAACATCTTAATCCCATATATAAATGTAAATCTCATTTGATCAATATTTATGATTTTAAGTACAATAAAGAAGTGTTAAAAGTTACACTTACTATCCACTCTTGAAATTTTAATGTCTTATTTGATTTTGGATCTACCCAATATTTTATATATTAATAATTTTATAAGGATATCACAATACCAAATAAATGAATAGATATTAAATTATGAGTGAAACCACCTAATGTTATGATGATCACATCTCAATACTATGATTCTTCTTTAATTGAACTTTGTGGAAATGTGTTTCATGCAAATCTCATTATTCTCTCTTTAGTTGAATTCGATGTTATTCCGGGCCTGGATTGGATTTATTTAAATAAGTCACACAATAATTCCCAAGTAAGGGAATTCAAGATAGATATTATGAACCAACCTATGATCATCTATTGGTCTGATAATAAATATGAACATCCAGTGGAAATTAATCCATTATATGGGTATTGATTCCTATTTAAAAGGGGTTTTTATCTTAGATGGTTGAGGAGAAACTCAATATCAATTATTTTAGTATTTTTTGGGATTTTTTTAATGTATTTACAAAATATTTTCCTAGTATTCCACTTAATAATCAATTTTATTTTTCAATAGAATGCAAACCTGGTGCTTAGAATGACCTTTATTGAGTTGTAGAAATTGAAGAAACAACTCTAGGAAAATATTGAAAAGGGATTTATTTGGAAAAGTGCATCACATTGGGGTGAAAATGTTATTTTTATTAATAATAAAGATATATAAATGTGGATATACATTGATTATTTGGAACTTAACAAGATCAAAATCAAGAATAAGTATCATCTGCCTTGTATTGGTGACTTGTTTGATCAACTGCACAGAGCTCAATAATTTTCCAAGATTGATCTTCATTATGAATATCAAAAAATTGATTTTCAATAAGGAGGATATATCCAATAAAACATTCTATACATGGTATGGACACTATGAATATATAGTTATTCCATTTTGTTTTATTAATTCTCTCATTGTCTTCATGGATTTAATGAATAGTGTCTTTAGAGATTACCTTGATCAGTTTATGGTAGTATTTATAGATGATGTTATTATATATTCAAAGAGTGATGATGAGAATTAATATTAGTTAAGGATTTTACTGAATTCCCAAATAAAGAAGAATTTGTATGAAAAAATTACCAAGTGTGAATTTTGGAAACAAAAAGTTACATTTTTGGGGTTATATAATCTCAAGAGAGGGTATATCGGTGGATCCATCAAAAAAATAAGTTATGGAACATTAACCCAGGCCAACCATTATGATTGAGATATATATATTTCTTATTTTGGATGGATATTATCAACACTTTTTTTATAATTCTTTACAACTATCTAATACACTCACCAAGTTAACTTGGAAGGGATCTAAGTTTCATTAAACATATGAATAAGAGGAAAATTTTAAAGAACTGAAAAAAAGGTTAGTCAGCACACTTGTTCATACATTACCCTATAGTGTATAAGGGTTTGTAATCTATAATGATACATCAAATAAGGTATTGGGATTTATTCTCGTGTAGAATGATATAGTTATATCTTATGCCTCATGAAAATTAAAGTTTCATGAAAAAAATACCCAACTCATGATTTGGAGCTAGATGTGGTAATTTTTAAATTAAAGATATGGAGGCATTGTCTTTATGGAAAAATATTTGATATATATATTGATCATAAATGGTTAAATTATATATTAACTTAAAAATATCTGATTATGTTCCATAGAATATGGTTGGAGTTGATTAGAGATTATGATTACTCAATACATTAACACCTTGAGAAAGTGAACATGGTGAAATATACTCTGAGTCAAAAGGATCATAATAGATTATCTAATAATAGGATCACAAAAGATATGATATTTCTATATTTTCAAAGGATGGATATGGAAATCTTGAAGGAAGGGGGGAAATCTTATCTTTCCCAAATGATTGTTCAAATATATATCCATGTGAGCATTAAAGAGGCACAGAAGGATGTTGTGGAGCTTTAGAATAAAATTATAAATATTAATGAGTTCAGCCTTTATTATGTTGGAATGATAAGGTTTAATAACTGTGTATGTGTTACATCAATACCAGATTTGAAGATGTAGATATTGGATGAGGCTTAGAGTTCATCATTCTCTATTCATCATGGAATTATGAAGATGTATATAGATCTGAAGACTATTTCTATTGGGACATCATGACACAAGATATTGTTGAGTGTGTATATCAGTTCTTGGTATGTTATAAAGGTAAGGATGAAATATATAATTCTAAGTAGATTTTAAAATTGTTAGCCATAAATTCGTGAAAATGGAAAAACATCATCATGGATTTCCTCATCAGACTCCCCAAAAATTATAAAGGGAATAATACTATTTTGGTTCTAGTTGATTGGCTTATGAATTAATCATACTTAATTTTCATTAAATAAAAAATATACATTAAATAAGTAGTAAGGTATCATGAAGTTACATAATCTATTGTATATGATCGAGATATGAGGTCTTCCTTGATGTTTTGGAGAAGTCTCTAGATATCTTTGAATATAGGGTTGAGTTTCGATAAGATGTATCATCATCATATAGATTTTCAGTATAATAGAACCAATTAAAGTCTATAAAATAAGCTAAGATCTTGTTATATGGATTTTAAGGTATTTGGGATCAACATCTTCCTCTAGTTGATTTTTCTTACAATAATAGCTTTAACTCAAGCATTCAAATGGATACTTATGAAGACATTTATGGAAAGAAGTGTATAAATCCAATGTGATGGAATGAAGATGGATAAAAAAAGATATTGAGATTTGAGCTAGAAAAGTAAATGTAATATAAAGTTAAAGTTATTTATTAGTACATTATGGTAGCTCAAATTTGAGATAAATGTTATATTGATAATCATCGACAGTGTATGGAGTTCAAAATTGGTGAAAAGGTATTTCTATGAAATTATCCAAGGAAGAAGGTTATGATATTTAGAAGGAAAGGAAAACTAATCCCTAGGTATATTTTCCCCTTTTAGGTTCTTGATTTAGTAAATATGATATCTAAATTATTAGTGCTTCCACCAAACCTCTCTTAAGTTCATGCTATGTTCCATATATCTCTTCTAAGGAAGTACATACCTGATCCTTCACATGTACTGAAATCATAGGTAATACCACTAGATCGTGATATTTTCTACAAATAAAAATCTGTATAAATATTGGATCCAAGAGATAAACTACTACGAAACAAGACTACTCACTTGGTTAAAGTTCTTGGGTGGAATCCTAAATTTTAAGAAAATACTTAGGAACTTGAGGATATAATGAAATAGAGATATCCTCATTTGTTTATATTAGGGTGATAGAATTTTATGGGAGAAATTTATTTTAAGGGGGTATAATGTAACACCCTAATAATTTTTGATTTATTTATTTTAAAATTAATTTAATTTCATTGATATCTTGTGATACACGCAACACCGAGTTTAAACGAATCGTGATATACTACTTAAATATTATTATTTAATGTGATAGTTATCAACCATTCATTGGATTGGAAGGTATGAATAGGAAAAAATAAATTATAAAAAATTTATGTTTTATATATGTATAAAATTATTTCATTGGTTATCAAAAAAAATTCAATGAAAATAAAAATCATTTGAAAAATAAAGGAGATTTTTTTCTGAAAAAAACTATTTTTATGCATGTAATGTGTTTTTATATTAATAAATAAAATTAACCACTTTTGGTGAATAGTTTTAATGAAATTTATATATTATATATTCAATAAAAAAATTTAAAATTCATCTAATGTGTTTTCTAGGCATGTGAGAGGATTAAATCTATATTTATTCTTAAAATGAATTTTCTAAAAAACAGTTGTTATCATTTTTTATGCACTTATTTTAAAATGAATTTATACCACTTATAGAAATTGAATTGTAAAAAATGGATTCCATATTTTTAATATTTAGGTTCAAATTTTATAAATATGTCCCTTTTTGTTAATATTAATAGTAATGATAGTAAAATTTTGTCACCTCGGTAAGCGTAAAACCGGTAAAATTAGGTTAAAATTTTAGGATAATGCTTTAAAATTTATCTAAAACTTGCCTTTATCCTATTATATGAGTGTAATTTTTTCATTTACATATAATTATATAATATATGTTGATTTTTTTCCATATTTATTTGATTGTTACATTTATATTAATTTATAAAAAGAATAAATACAAAATATCAAACTCTTGACTTTAATATCTAAAAAACGATTACATAAAGATAAAAGATTGATAAGTTAGGTTATAAATTTTTATTTGAAATATAAATTTAATTTTTTATCATAGTAACATATTTTTTATTTTTAGTAATTGAATAATTCCCATAAATTCCTACACAGTGTCAATAAAATATTTATTTAATTAATAGAAAAATAAAATAAATGATTTTAAAATATTAAAAGTAATATAATTTAATTTAATTATTGTGTTACATGAATTTTTAGATAAATATAACATATTAGTGATGTTTAAAATTATTATATTATAATTAAATATTTTTCTTGGTGTCTTTAAAGTCAAATTAATTGAATAGTTCCAAAATTGACATTAAGAATATTTTATAATAAATAATATTTTATTAAATGATTTAAAATTCATAAAATATTATATCCTGACAAGTGAATTTAATATGGTTAAAAATATAAACCATGTTCCACTTATGAGACAATTTTCTATTTATGGTAACATTCTTAACCCATTAATATTGAAATAGTTGTTATTACGGTTAAGGTCAAAAATGGTTAGCAAAGGGTTTAATAAAAAAGATAAGGTTTAAAATAACACCAAAATCTGTATAAATTTAATTTTATGATTTTATTTATACCATGTACTCATTTTATTCAAATTAATGTTCATTTTAAATCATTTTTCTTGAGAATTACTTTATTATATATTAATATTTTAAGAAATTCCAAGTGTGTCCTCTCCCTGCCTTATAAAAGGACACCCCTCCTTTCTATTATTTACACCATATTGAGCCTTCTATATAAACAAAAACCTACCAAATTATCTTATAAACTTAACTCTACACAATATATATGTGTTTTTCTACCAAAAATACCAACCCTAGGGTTCTTAAAAAGATATCTAAAGAAGTACTTTCAAAGAAGAGTTAATCACCCTAATCGATCACATTCTATTTACTTCTTCTTTAAATACTATAAATCTATGGTATTTATAATAAAATAGTAAATTAAGTATTATAAATATACATAAATTTTATTATTATTATGAAACCAATATTATACACCCTCTTTCCCATCAAATGGGAAGTGAAAGTATCACTTCTGCATATGTATAGCTTGTCATCTCCATATAGTGATACAAATCATTTTTCATCACCATATTTTATAAATGGTAATTATGATGAGTTTAATGTTTATATATGATATTTATTAAATAATTATAAATCTTTAATGACAATATAATATGTACCTTCTTACCTTCCAGTCCTTTGGAAAACGATAATGCCACTCGTATGTGTGTGTGGACTACCACCTTCATGAAGCGATATAATTCATTTTTTACTTTACAATTTATATGGATGGTAATAAGTTTGTATTTTATGAATATATATGATTTATATGATATATTAATTATTTTTTAAAGATTTATTATTATTTATATTTCTTCTTTTAATCTTTCAAAAGGTGAAAATAGAATTCATGCATATGTATGGCATATCGTCTCCATGAATGGTGTAATTCATTTTTATATCTCTATTTTTATGGATGAATATGAATTTATATATATTTAATATTTATAAAATTTATATAATTATTAAAATATTTGATATTATATAACTTTGATCAAATTACGAGGACCAAAACTAACGAACTAAAACATACATGAAAAATGAAGTAGTTATTAGCAGAATAGTAATTTTAATAAAGAATTGTTAATAAATGGGAGATAAAATATTATAAGTAAATCATATGTGGTATGATATAAATTATTATGATTTTAAAATATATTTATAATAAATCTATATTTATTATATAGGAGTATCGAACATGTATGAATGAAGTCAGACCTAATGTAAGGGTTTTATGTTACAATCTCACTGTTTAATCAGGATTGTTTATGATTTAGTTATGTTGATGAAATAATATGGTATATCTCTCAATAATACCATGAATTTTATAATACTATGTTTATTTCTATGAATTAAATGTTTTACTTCCATTTTTGTCTCTTTATGTACTCATGATACCAAAATCCTGTTTTTAAGAAAAACTAACTTTATTTCTCTCTTCAGTTGAAAATATATTCTCTTCCATGTCTATGTTTTCTAAAAAATGTTTTCAAGTATGTTTTTAATATTTTATAATTATTTTTTAAATTCATTTGTTTCCATGTTTTAATTTTTACAAAAAATTTTAAAAGGATCCTTATTTTCATTTTCTGAACGAGGTACTTTTGACTTTTTACCAAAAATGTGAAATGAATCTTTGTTTTAACATATACAACATGAAAGAAAATACCTAACATCATGAATACTAAATTATTTTAATATTACTTTATAATTTTACAAGGTTCATTTCAAATAAAATGTTTTATTTAATATTTGGGAAAATTTTAGATTTTAAATAACTGATTTCAAAGTGAAAAGTGTATTTTTCTCAAGAAATGTTCCAGGTGATATTTTAAAATAATTTTACATCTAAGATGACATCCTTTAATTTTTAATAATATTTAAAAGGGATAGGATCCAATAATACCATATTTATTATTTATCTAGATGTTTTATGATTATGATGACATGATGTTTATGAAACCTAATTCTTTTCCACGGGTTATGCTATGATGAATTGTTTATGAAACCTATTAATTTCTCATGGGTTATGATATTATGAATATTTTATGATCTTATGGCACACATATTTATGGTTTTCATTATGTGATATGTGTAATCATAATTATATATCCCTCTAATTAATTGGGTAAATATGTATATTTTATGTGATGAATAGGAATTGAATGGGGAGTGAACCCAATTTAGTAAGAGACTTTGTCTACTATGATAGTATTGGGGGTGAACCTTGACTACTAAGATGGTTTGGGGAGTGAACCTAATTAACTGTGATAGTTTTGGAAGTGATACTTTACTATTAATGAAATTATTTTCTATTATTATGTTTATACCAAAAACATATTTCTTATGACAATGTTAGGTTCTCATTTCTCATGTTATTTGATTCCTTTATGATTATGGTCTAATGAACTAACAAGATTTATTCCATGATTCAATATTATGATCTATGATATTTAAATCATTTTTTTAAAATGTTTTTCTCATTTTATTATAATATTATTCTCATTTTATGTTTAATTAATCGTTGATATCTCCCTTATTTACCATTATTGAGCATATGAGCTCACTCATTATTATGTTTCCTTTCCTCAAGTTATAAAATAAGGTTTTAGGTATGATATGTCTAAGAAGGGTTATAGTTATGAAGAACTAAGTGGGAGGATATGTAGATATATTATAAACCATTCATTTATGTATCCAAGTTTCCAAAGATACTAGACCTATATGATCCCAATATAGATCATTATGTTATGTAATTAATATTCATCTGATAAGATGTAATATCTATGTATGAATAGTATCATTCACTATATATTCATGAAAAAGAACAAGTGTGGAGATCGTCAATAGTGAGGCAGAGGAGCCAGTAGAGGCTAGATGCATGCGATAGAGGCGCCACTTCCAGATGGCCCAAAGGTTCTTCGAGGTGTGGTCAGTTTATTATCTACCCTAGTTTATAATTTGTTTAATTATGGATATTCACACTCTTTTGATGCACCCACCTTGATCTGAGCATTGGGACTGGATGTGGAGATCTTTTTTATGCCCCTAGTATTATCCATACAAGTCGAAGTCTAGGCTAGATTTTTTGATATGTGTCGGTGATGTATACTAATGATGGTATTGCATTATTCACTGGTAGATTTATTTATACTGAGGATATAACCATAAGATTTCATTCTTATCATGGATTGGTTATATTAATTTCACATTGTGGTTGATTTGTTTTTGAAGTGGATTTGAGTTTTTTGATATATAAGGATAATGTGTGGTGTTCACTGATGAGTGGATTTTCTGAATGGGGGTTAGGAAATCAGATCCCCTTATTTCCTTGATGTATGAGTCATTGGTAGAGTCGGTGAAAGATCAAGAAGTGGAGGTCCCCAAAGTTTTTTTTAGATTTTCTATATGTTTTTTTAATGAGTTTGTGACACTACCCCTTCAAATAATTGTCAAGTTTATAAATGATTTTTAGTTTAATGTTACATTAATTTTGATGGACCCTTATCAGATGCAACCCTCTGAGTTGTAGGAGTTGATGATCCATATTAATGATATAATGCATAAATGATTTATTATACCTAGTGTTTCCCTATGAGGAACTCTAATTTTGTTCTCCAAGAATCAAAATGATTGTCTGGGGTTGTGAATTGATTACTATTGGATGAATTATATAATGATAAATAATCATTACCCTATTAAAAGGATTAAAAATATCTTTGACCAGTTGAGGGGAGATGGATAGTTTTTTAGGATTGATCTATGGTAGTGATATCAACATATAAGGATGAAGGAGGTAGATATCATGAAGAATAATTTATACTTCTGGTATGGGAACTTCAAGTTCACAGTTATGTCATTCAGTGTCATGAATTCAACAAATATTTTTATGGGACTTATGAACTCCTTATTTTGTGAGTTACTGGACCAGATTGTATTTATGTTCATTGAAAACATTCTCGTATACTTGAGGTCAGAGGAGGAGCATGTTGAGTGCCTGAGTATAATTTTATAGACTCTTTGACACCACCAGATATGTGGTAAATTATCCAAGTGTAATATTTGGATATGAGAGGTTAATTTCCTTGGACATGTAGTGTCCCAACAAAGAGTAGTGTTGGATCAAGTGAAGGTCTAGGTAGTTGTTTCTTGGTTACATTCTGAGAATGTGGTAGAGTTTTGTATATTTCTTCGTATTTTGGGTTATTAACAAATTCTTATGTCCAAATTCCCTCATATTGAATTATTATTAACATCCATGACCAGAAAGGATTATGCCTTCATTTGAATAGATCGAGTTCAGAAATCATTCGACTACCAAAAGGATCACTTAATTAGTGAACCAATTATTCAGTTACTTTAGAAGGGAATGATGTTTGGGGAGTTCTATGACACTTAAATCTAGGGTTTAGGATGTGTATTATTTCATAAGCAGGCATTAATATCCTATGTGTCTAGGTATTTACACCCCCATGAGGATACTTGTTCTAGATAATGTTAGTGTGACCTCCTAAATCCAGGATCTACTCAGAGGTACCCCAAGCCCGGTTGACCACATGGCATCAAGTGAATCTCCCCGAATGTCAAAGTCTTCCAATTAGAAGAGAAGGTATTTGTGGGGAGATTATTCCATCATTAGAAGAGTTTAACACAATAGATGATGTAATAATAGGTAAATAGAATAATAAATATAATTAAACAGATGTAACGATAAAATCAGGTAGGAATATTAAACAAAGAAGCAACTGATAATAATAAACTATAACTGGAATATTAATCATATAAAAAAGATGATGATACATGTCATATCTTTATAAAATTAGAAAACATGGATACAAGGAAACAAGAAATACATGTTATAAAAAATAATCACAAAGAAACCAAAAACTATCCTCAACATCTCGAGCTCCATCTAAATCATCTACTACCAAGATTTGTCCTAAGAAAGCAAGCAATATCAAGTGTCCAAAGAAGGATGCTTCCCCTTTTCAACACCCACATACATGTAATATTCCTAGGTACCAATGGTGTCCTAGATAGAATGTGAGATAAATCTCAGTAATTCACCACCAATTGTGTTTATAACAACTGGTCCATGTAATATAAACTAAAATAGTGTGTAGGTATGAATATATAGAAGTAAAGCAATACAGTAATTTAAATACCCAATTACCAAATTTAGTCTCAGCTGGTGTCTTACATATAACAATTATATTTATTAATTATGTTCTAGTTTATATAGTAAGTCACATGAGGTATAACCAGAACTGACATCCTGACAATATAATAATAGTAAAGGGTCCAAGATATAACAAGTCATCCATAATGATGATAATAAAGAGGATCCAAGGTAATAACTAAGGCATCCTTTACCTCAACAGTCAATCCAACTCAGTAATGATTTTTATACTAGATAAAGGGGTAATAGTTTAATCTAAGTTTCATAACCCAAGGAATTACACAATAATTTAATTCTAACCAAGTCCAAGGAATTCATCCAATGTAAAATGGGATAAGCAATAACTAGGCCCAAGGTTGTATCCAAGGCACCTCATATCTATAGACGTCATGCTTGATCCAAGGAGTGTATCCAAGGAATTCTATAATAATAATGGAGGAATCCTATGGTTTCATGTTAGGAATCCACAATTAGGCAAAGATCATATTCCAAGGTGGGTATCAACCTTGTAAACCATCATCCTTGAATTAGAATGGCGTCTGCAAGTGCTCAAGGCATTCCTTCATGAATCCAAGGTGAGCTCAAGTATAACCAACCCTAAAATATTTTCAATTTCCATATTTAATAGGCACCTTATACTTGATTATTATTTAATTAAGGCCATGTAATAATCATGTCATTTAATAAGTCATTTGGTTTAAGTTGTATCCTTTCATTAGTGTGGTATGGATAATAGGGCATGCAACCATCGATTAATTCATATAAGTCATATTAAATTATTTGGATCACTCTTATGCCTTCCATTAATCATGTAAAGGTGTTCTACAAAAATGAAATTAAGTCATTCTATTACATTTAATTAGGCTAAGTCATATACATAGTATACTTTTCAATTTAACCATTTAAACATTCATTAATTGTGTAGAAAACTTACCTTAGATGGTTCAACTTACACTAACACATATAATGTCTAGTCAAAAACAAATTCAATAGTCATTTAACTATAGATGGGCTTACCATTAGTATGTTCAATCCAAATCATACATCAATAGTGGCACAGATGCACATAACAAACCACAAAGGGAATATATATGGAAACACCCTACTTGGGGTGGTCAACATTGAGGTCATAAACTTCAACGACATGAATATTATTTATTAAAAAATATCTAGAACATGAAAATAATGATTATAAGTAATTCATATGGATTTAATATAAAACACTCAATGAAATCAGTGTGCACACAATAATGACAATTTATAAAATGACGAAACATAAGGGATGAGTTATAAACCACCTACCTTAGTCTCATGCAACTCTTCTAATCTAGTT
Source organism: Viscum album (assembly GCA_963277665.1). Classification (NCBI taxonomy): domain Eukaryota; kingdom Viridiplantae; phylum Streptophyta; class Magnoliopsida; order Santalales; family Viscaceae; genus Viscum; species Viscum album. Next base: position 1,384,875,717 of record OY728164.1, read on the forward strand.
TCAACCTTTAGTTTGGCCTGGATTGGAATATATCTGAATAATATATCAATTCCCTGAAAATAGTGAATATGAGCTTACACCTCGATAACTTAGTTGAAAGAAAGATAAACATAGAACCGCTAAAAAGAAAATGATTACTTACTAACACACATCCAACGTGATAAATAGTGATCAAATCAGACATTGGATTGAAGATAAAGATTCAAAACTATAAAGGTCAAAAGGGATCTCCAATGTGAAAATGGAGGCCTTCATCCACTAGAATGATGTAATGTCTTGGACTCGAATGACACTGAAAGGTGCACCAAGCCTGGTTGGCCACATGGCCTCAAGCATATCTCCACAAATGCTAAAGGCTTTTGTCTAGCAATGAGGGAATAGGGTGTGTCTGTGGGGAGACTATACCCTCATCACTAGAGTGTATCATAGTGTATATACAATAATAGATAAGTAGTGGAAGAAATAAATAAATAATACAATATACAAAAAACAAGGTAGAGATAAATAAACAAAACCAAAAGGAATATCATATACCAAATGATGATCATACATGACATGTCATGTGTTTATAAATAATCCAAAATATGTATTCATACAACTGTATTTTTTTTAAAAGTTTGGGGTAGAAGCCTCAATTTATTATTAAAGCAAAGACCTCTTTAGACTGGGTAGAGGGTGACCCATTACATAGCCCAAAGGCCCAAGGCCAAGTAGCCTGCATACAGGGCTAGAAAGCCCATTTTATGGACCAAAGGACCCCTCAATGAACAATACTGCTACAGTATCTGCTACAGTACCGTCACTGCTACAGTACCCTCTTACAGTCCCTCCGCCGCTACAGTGCTGTCGCTACTACATTGGAATATATCTAAAGAATAGATCAGTTCCTTGAATCATCCTTTATTTAGGCTCATACAACTCTCCATATCTAGTATCAGCCTTTATTTTAGCCTATATTGGAATATATCTAAATAATGGATCAGTGCCTTGAAATTAGGGCATATGAACTTGCACCTCGATAACTCTGTTGAGAGGAAGATAAACTGATAACATCAAAGAAGGAAATGAGTACTTACGGATGTGCATCCAACGTGATGAATGGAACTTGAATCAGACACCAAATCAAAGATTGGGATAAAAAACTATGAGGAAGGTAAAAAAGGGAGATACAACATGAAAATGGAGTCCTTTATCCACTAGAATGATCTAAGGAAGAAAAGGGTAGGTTTAATTAGATCATTAAGGTAAATTTAGTAAATTTTCCTAAAAATTAAGGGTCGCATAGTTCAGCTGCATGGTTGGCCAAACCGTGCACTAACCATGTGTTGTATTATGTAAGGAGGGTCACCTCACATGGTTAGGCCACACTGTTAAATAAATTGCGTGATACCCATGAAAAACAACTCTGTTAAAATTTCTGCAGTTTTTGCAAGGTCATGAAACCCTTGGTACACGGTTAGGGAAAACCTTGTTCCCTACTTCACTCCATTGTCCATCCCCACATGGTAAGGGAGACCATGTGGGCTAGGCCCCACAGTTTCTACTAACTGTGTCTCCCAATGATTTTATCTACTGATCAGGGTTTTTAGCTCCAAACAAGCCTCAAACAACTATGAAACCTCTATAACCTCATTAGGCATCTATATTAGTTCCATAATAAATAATTTGAAAAAATTTAAAAATATCCATTCTTGAGTGAAAACTAGGTTCTTACAAGTAGATCCTACTTTTTGTAGCAAGTGGAGAAGTCTCAATGGGAAAACTAAAAGGTAGGGGTGATGTGTGATCTTTTCATTCATGGGGGTTCTACTAAGGTATGTTCATAGGAAGAATAGCATAGGTTTATGTTCGAAGGAAGGATGTTCATTCTATTAGTGATGCATGATGGTTTTCTCCATGAGTTTCATATCTCAACTCTAGTAGTCCTCCCCAAATTATTTAAGATGTATCATGGCTTGAGAAGGTAGTTTTAGTTTCCACGAATGAAGTAGTCAGTGGTGGATTTTATGGCACAATATCCAGTCTTTCAACTGGTGAAGGCATAACATCATGTCCCTAGTGGTTTATTATAGCCTTTGGTTATCCCCAAATGGAAGTGAGAGTACATATCAATGAATTTTATCATCAGATTACCCAAGACTCAAGGAGGATATGATTCTATATGGGTGATCATGGATCAAATAATTAATTTGGATTACTTTCTAGAAATCCAGTAGTTGATTATCATGCATGTTCTGGAGATACGGTATATAGATAATTTGGTGAGGATTCATAGAGATCGGAGGACCATAATTTCTGGCTAAGACCCTCAGTTTATGTCATGATTCTATATGGAATTACAGCATGACTTTGGATCTCAATTATTCCTTATAACTTCTTTACACCCCCCAGATGGAGAAATTCATCCAGACGTTGGAGGATATATTGTGGGCATGTGTCATGGATTTCATTGTATCATGGGTGTGACACCTACCTTTGGTTGAGTTTGTTTATAATAATACTTATCACTCATCCATTGGTAGGGCCTCCTTTGATTCATTATATGGGATTTCAGGTTGATCCACATTGAGATAGATTGAAATTGGAGAGTCGGTGATCCTTGGTCCTAATTTGGTGCAGATAACGATGAATAATATTCAATCAATTTGTAAGAAGATTAAGGTGTCACAATACTACCGGAGGGTTTATCCCGATCAATAAAGTAGGCCTTTGGAGTTTAAGGTTGGAGATCATGTTTTCTATAAGGTTTCTCCTCAAAATGTTTAGTGGATTTTTTTGGGGGGGATAAATACTTCACCCTATTTTTTTGGACCCTTTGGGGTATTTTATCATGTTTGTGAGGTGGATTATTGGTTGGTGCTTCCCCTATATTTGGACAAAGTTCATGATGTCTTTAACATGTCCCAACTTCATCGATACCTTCACGATGATTCCCACATCATTGACTAGGGGGATTTGGATATCAAGGATGATGTGACATTTATGTAATGATTGATAGAGATTTAGTACCATCATGAGAAGATGATTTGAGGATGTTTTATCCCCTTGGTTCGAGTCCTATAGAGGCTTGGTGGCCTGGAAGATAGTACTTGGGAGCGGGAGTCATAGATGCATTCCTAGTAACCAGATTTTTTTGTTCCAAAATGTTTTGGTTGTTTTTATTCTATAACTTTGGGATAGATGTTGGACATCTTATTATTATGTTTTGAGATATAGTTTCATCTTATCTTGATAGGTATCTCCTAGGGGAGTGTTTGGGGGTTTTTGGCTATTGGTGTTGCCTTCTCTGGTTGGTTTTGATTCTTGAGGGTAGGAATCATTTGATAGGTATATAATGTAATGGATCAGACCTTCTCAGTATATTACTTTTTGAATTTTAGATACTGGAGAAATAGAGGAGGGTGGAGTTGAATTTTTAACTGTAGGTGGTGATTCGCATCATGAATCATCAGTCCATGGTGTGAATGATGTTTTGTAGGGTCGATTCATGACTTAAGAGACCTAGTTTCTGGAGTTTCTACCTGGTTTTGATTCATAACATAAAATTTTGATCACAACATTAAATTTTGTGGTGGATTTTTTAGTGGATATGTCATTGAAGGTCTTATGGTGTGAAAGGTTTCATTCATATATGGTAATCCTTCTTGAGTTTGTTGGATTTAGAACCTTGTTTTTTAGAGTATGTGAACTATATAAGTTTCATGGAATGAACCTACCCTTTATTCCATGAATGTATTATTTCATATACTATCTATAAATTCCATCATACTATGATATCCCTTATTATCCATTTATTTCTCTCAAAATTCAAGCAATTTCAAGGGGTTTTTTGGAGCTCTTCTAGCCTCTAATATTTGGAAGTCATCCTTAGCCTCTGGAGTTTTAATACCTATGATTTTGGGTGAGTACTTATTCTATTTCTCATTGAGTTGTTCCTTTTTTATTTAAAGGTTTTACAATGGATATGTTTATTAGATTTGGGGGTTTATAGGGTTGTTATTTTGTTGATCCATCACTAAATTTTATTTTGATTCAAGGATTACTTGTGTGGGTGTAGCCCTGTAATTAATCCTCTCTTTATTTAGACTTGAGTAACAAATGGGTATGCTTCTTTTGAAGTTGTTTATTTTGAGTTATTTATATATTTTATGTGCATTTGTGGTATTATTATGGTTTTTCTTTTATTGGGTGAATGGTATGAATTATCATAATGAAGATAATAGACCAGACTAATGAAATTAAAAGGGGATGGTGTGATGTTTATGTGGTTATTGGTTTTCTTTGATATTGTTATTTATGTTTCATGTTATATGATTATTATAGAATTATGAATTCTTATATTGTTTGATTGATTTGATAATACACTCAAGATGGTTAAATAATTAAATATGATAATTGAAAAGACTAATTTTAATATGCATGTTCTATGTTTTACATGATGTGTGTGGCTTAGTGGCCTTGGTTTTTTGTGGATTAGTATACTTGGTTATGATGTGGAAACTTTTCATGGTGGTTTCTTGGTAGTGGGTTAGTAATAATGGAATAATATTGGCATATATAATATTTTGGTAATGGATAAATAATTTCTCGATGAAAATTTAATTTTATAATTAAATAGATAAATCTTAGTGGTTGAAGTGTTCCATTTAAAATGGGAAATAGAAAACTGGTTGTATCATGTTGTGTTTTACTTGTGATTTGGTTATTCTACTTCAGAGGAAGTACTTGGTGGCACAATATTAGTGGTGTACTAATGGTGATTTTGGAAGTGTTTCATGTTTAATCCCATCAGTATGGGTTTATTTTAGAATATTATATACCTTTATTTTATTGTGTTTTCTTTATGCACCCTACACAAGTTGGATAACCTGAATGACACCTTGAGATCCCATGGGGTGTTTTCCCAAACATCCAAGATGGGGAGGATACTGATAGCCAACTAACCCCTCTCCCCTTCTCTACCTTCAATAGTAGATTCTAGTGATACCAGTGATACACAGTTAGGGGTGATACCTGGTGGTGGAAGATGATATATGTAGTGGGGTTATGTATGGTAGGATGAGAGAATAAGGTTGATTTCCTTCACTATCATGATACCCTACCAACCTAGTTATATGATATGTGATAGGTTCTGAAATATGTGATATGTGGTTGGTGTCATGAGACATTGTTAGGAAAAAATACCTCAATGAGTCCTCTCGATGTTTTTGGGGTGATTGTATAAGTTGAGAAAGCCAGATGACTATGAATGAGTATGGTTGGTTCCACTGAAGTGGGGTTTTTAAGGTGGTGCAGTCGCCCAGTGTTTTCCAAATTTTTGGGCCTCAAAATAAAAAGTTTTTTTTTGGAAAAGAAAGGTTTTTCACAAAGGTTTTCATGGTTTGCAGACCATGAAGCATAATTCATGGACCACAAATTGAGGTTCACAGAATGGTAAAGGAAATTCGGCAAATGAATATTTCCACATAGCAATGTTATACGGACCGCAAAGCGTGGTATGTGGACCACATAGAAAAATTAGTTCACAGGAAGGTATAAAGTTTGTGGGAGGCTTGACATTTGTGAAAAGAGGCAATGATTTGAGGAGCGACAAAGGGTTTTCATTCATGGAAGATATCAGTCACCATGGAAGATCAAATCACTGTGCGGACTGCATAGCATAGTACGTAGGAAAGGTTGCACCGCATAGAAGATTTGGGTAATTCGAATTAGTGTAATTTTCATATCTATTTGTATATATAGGGACCACTAATCATATTATTATTTAGAGATAATTTTATTAGAAAACATCATTTCTCTAGGAATAATTCGGTGAAGTCCGAAGTTGTTCATAAGGGAGAATTCTACAAAGAAGAAGTGGTTCACGGGGGAGAAAATCTGTGAAAGAGAAATTCCAAAAAGATAGTTAGAAAAAAGGGATTTTGGGGCTCTATAACCTGCAAAGGAAAAACCATCCGTATAAGTGGAGGTAGTCTATGGAAGAATTGGTTTTATATGGAAGAATAGGTTTTTTGCGATGCAATCGCACCACACGGTGCAAGGAAGATCATATAGTAAGTAAGGAAGTTCATGAAGGGACCAAAACAATTCACAAAAGTAATTTCAAAAAACTAACAGTTTTTGGAAAAGTGGATTTTATCTATGAGTGAAAATAGTATTTCAATAGAGCATCTATCTACAGTTGAGTATGTGTTCTTTCAAAAAAAGCAATGGACCTACAAGTCCATAAATTTTGTGTGGATCCCTTCTAGAGAAGTGAGCAAAGGAAGAGGATTATGATGATCCTTTCCACCGATAGTGATCCAAAGAAAAGGACATAGGGAGTTTCCCTTGGTAAAGATATGAGCTAACCCTAAACCATGTAAAGGAATTGAGCCTATGAATAGAAGTGATCTAGACCAAACCTTATAATTTTTCAGTGAGCCTTAATGGATTTGGTATATCGGAACATCATCATTGTATGCTCCTTGGACATAGCTCAGTGAGGATGAACAAAGTAAAAAAAATTGTCTCATGCATGATTTAAATTCTATTCATACTTTTCTATGGGAATGATTGAGAATAGTGATTTGTTTAATGATGAAACAAGATCTAATGGGGAAGGAGTTTTAATCTATTATACCCTGATTCCCCCCCCCCTCTTAGGGTATTTAACCTAATTAGGCTAAAAATTGGTATCATATCTAAAGGTTGAAATTCAGTGGTTCTCTCTCAGTAGAAGAAATTGAGTTTTTAAATCACAAATGGATTCCAATATTTTATGGGAAAAAATTTTAATTATGGAAGAATCATATTTAGAACTACTTACGATCATAATGAATAGATGTATTTACAGTTGTGATGCATGTAATTTCAGCCAATATCGACCGTGGTTATTTATCAAAAGATGAACGAAGGGAATTTGATGTATATGCCAAAGGATTCAATGATTTAGGGGATCCCTATACAATTTCATATATACAAATGTGATTTCATGAATGTCATTACATACAATTTGGGAAATGTTTTTGAATATTTATGAGGGCGTCTCAAAATATAGAGAAGAAAAGTTTAAGGTTTTATGGAACAAGTATGAGGATCTCATAATGAACTCTAATGACTTTGTTGATATGTTCTTTGATCAGGAAAATGTTTTTGTGAAATACATGTGTGGTATTGGAGAAATTATTGAATATATAAATATCATAAAGCATTTATTGAGAAAACTTACACCTCGGTTCAATCTAAAAGTGTCTATATTGGAAAATAAAGATCCAAATGAGATAACATTGGATATCTTGAATAGTAATATTGTTGCATACGAGATGATAAATGATGATAATGAGTCTGTGGACAAAGGTAAATCCAAATAAGTGTTATTTGAGGCAATGAAGAAGCCTACCATTGAAGATGGTTAGGAAGAAGAAGAGACAGATGACGTGATGTCATTTCTTTCCTCAAATCTGCAAATAGGAAAAGGAAAGTTCAAGGGGAAACTCACAATTACATGTATTTGATGTGGAAAGGTTGGATGTCTAGAAACAAGGATTCCCAAGAAGTTTCAAGAAGATAAAGAGGATGAAGTTGAAATTCTCATGAAAAAATACTTAGCCTATATGAAAGGCAAGAAAATGTTTAAGAGAAAATTCTTCAAAAAGAAGAATCTACATTCAAAAGAAGATGACAGTTTAGAAGAATATGAGACATAATAGTTGGAAGACTATAAGGATCATGAAGCAGATTATATGGTGGTAGTTGTGGTAAATTCCCAAACAAGGGGAAAAAGATATAGTGATGAAAGAGAATTAGAAGTAAGAGTTTACTTTCTGGTTGAATTAGAATATTCTCTTGAATAGATATAAATTTGGAGAGCCAAAACTAAAAAAATCCAACAAATTGGTTCATGATTCAAAACTTTATATGCAGTGTCAGGAAGAAGAGAATTCTGATCTGAATGAAGAAATTTAAAAACTGAATTATTTGTTGTTAGAAAACTCAAAAAAGACAGTTGAGTATAAGATCAAAATTGAATAATAGAAAAGATAAATTGATAGTTTGACTATCACTAGGAAAGATAAAATCATATGTATCGAATATTTTGAAGAGGAACTCAACGGTATGTGACAAAAAGTTAAGGATTAAGAAAAAATTTTGATTCCTAGTATGACATTAGGAAAGAAGATCATTCAAGTGATAGAAAAGATATAATTGGAACATAGAGATCCAGTGGAACAAAAGCAACAGTCAAATCCAAATTATAAGGCTGGCATGAGGCTTGATCAAAAATAGAAAGCAGCAATGCTTGAAGTCAGACCACAAGCACCTTCTCTGAGATTGAAGATTGATTTGGGAATTAATAAAAATCAAAAAAAAATAGAGAACCCAAGGGAGAACAAGTGGAGTAGTATTTCCACATAAGAATTCACCCTACATGAGATGTTATTATTATGGAAAGAAGAGAGAGGCACAAAATGTTTGTTTTATAGCCAAGAGGTATCGAAGGGAACTAGAAAAATAGAGGCATCTATACAAAACTCAATTTTTCATAACATCATTTTATATTCATTTTTTATGTATGGAGTATTTGGGAACATGGTAAGATATTTTTCATCAACAACAGAGATAAATGGTTCAAATAAGAATGAATTTGGTCATAAGAATCAATTAAATGTATCATCAAATGAGCTGAAAATGAAAAATCAATTTGTATTATTGTAAGATGAAGTTGTTATATCATACTTTTATGAAGATCAATATTACCAATCTGTATCGAGTATGAATTCAAAAACACGGAAGAAAAAGAAGAAGATAGTTGAACAATAATTGGTTGAAGAGATTTATTTTAAATCATTAAATCGTACTCATATGTGTGATGCTTTTCAATAAGGTAAAATCATATTAAATACATATTAGAAAAAAGAGAAAAGTTCAAAAATAGTGCTTGAGTTGTTTCATATTGATGTGTGGTCCTATTTCACCAAGATCTATTGATGAGAGGAGATATTATGTTCTCTTAATTTATGATTTTAGCAAAAATGTGTGGGTATCAATCATCACCCACAAGTATGACGTGTTCAGTTGCATTACAATATATTTATGGGAAGTTAAAAAGATGCTAGGTTAGAAAATATTAAATATCAGAATAGATAATGGAACTAAGATCACAAATAGTCAAGTGGAGTGTTATCTTGAGAAACATGGGATAAGGTACCAAGTTTCTGTAGTAAGAACTCTGCATCAAAATGGAGTAGTTGAGAGAAGAAATAAAATTATCAATAGCATGGATAGAATAATTATCATTGATAAAGAACTTCCAAAGATTTTTTGTAAAGAAGCAGTGATGGCCTCAGTCTACACATAAAATAGATCATTTTTACGTCCAAAAGAATAGAAGAATCCATATGAGATATGGTATGGAAAGAATCCATCATTGAATTACTTTTGAGTCTTCATAAGTAAATGTTTCATTCTCATTAAGGAGAAACATAGGAAGTTTTAATCCCATGGAGATGAAGGGATATTTATTGGATACTCAAAGAAAATAAAAGAATATAAATGCTTTAATAAGTGTATGGGTAAGGTATTTGAAATACATGATGTAAATATGGTGTATAATGAGTGTAATATTCAACAAATATGTGATCATTATCAAGAGGATAGTGATATAGAGATAAGAAAATTAGGGGATTCTCCAATTCTAGAGTCTGATTCAAAAGAAGATTCGGATAATGAAAAGGATGGGAACAATTCAATATATATACAAATATAGAAGAGAAGAGATGAAATTTATATAAAGAACATAATTGGTGATTAGACAACACTAGTATAAACAAGAAGGATGAATATTTTACAGCAAGCATCGTGCTTATCACAGTTCGAGTCTAAATGTTTTAATTAAGTAGATAGAGATGAGAATTGGGTTTAGTATATGAATGAAGAGCATGACCAAATTGAGAAGAATAAAATATGGGTAATTGTTTTGGGGTAATAGATAAGAATTTCATTGTGACTAAATGGGTCTTTTGAAAAAAAATGAATAAATATGGTGCGGTAATTCAAAAAAAAGCACAACTAGTGTGTAAATCATACTCCCAGATAGAGGGTATCAATGTTGATGAAATATTTTCTCCTATTTCAAGGCTATAGAAAATCAGATTATTCTTGATCATAGTAGTGTAAATAAATTTCAAGGTTTTCTATATGGATTTAAAGTCACCAAATCTAAATAGGGCTCTAGAAAAAGAAGTTTATATTAAACAGCTAGATGGTTTTCTCATCCATGAATATGAGAATAGAGTTTTTCAACTGAATAAGGCTTTATATGGTTTTAATCAAGCACCAAGAGCATGGTATTCAAGGCTAGATCAATTTTTGAATAAGCCTAGTTTTTAGTGTGGTGAAGTTAATTACAATATGTATGTCAACAATGACAGTAATCAAACGATGGAGGTTCTGGTATATGTCAATGACATGATCTTGGGTGAATCAGATGAAGCACAGTGTAGATGGCTTTCTGAATTCATGAAAAGTGAGTTTGAAATTTCAATGATTGGTGAACTGATGTTTTTCCTTACTTTATAGGTAACACAAGGAAATAATGGCATGTTAATTTATAAATCCAAAAATTCTAAGGAGGTCTTGAGAAGATTTGGAAAGGATAATTCCAAGGATATGAAAACTCTGGTGGATACTTAAATGAAACTTTCATGGGATGATGAAGTCAAAGCAGTTAATTTCGACGAATATAGGTAGATCATTGGGAGATTATTATAATTATTAGTAACACAACTGGATATTTTTTCTTCTATATTTCAATCAGTGCAATATCAAAGAAATACCAAATAAATTCACTCTCTTTTAGTTAAAATAATACTTTTTTGTCACATACATAGCTTATTTTAAATTTATTTTTATTTTAATTTTACATTAATGCTTTGTTTTGGGGGTTTCCAATGGTTTTATGGAGAATAGGTGAGTTTTCGTGAATTGGGCCAAACCGTGAGCCCAATTCCAGATTAAAAAAATAAATTTTGATTATTTTATAACTTATTCATTTTTTAATATTTTTCACTCATTACAACTCCTAAATGTCCTCCCCTTATATATTAACACTAAAATTAAAATATGTAGCCTTTGAAAATCCATAACCATGGTTTAGTTGGGTTTTTATTTAAGGGATTGGGCCTGCCCGGAATCCCATATCCAGTTTTAAAAATTAATTTTATTTATTTAATAACATATTCAATTTTAAGTATTTTTTGGTGATTCCAAGCCTCATATGCGGACCTTACACCCAGCCGCTCCCCCAACCTCTTTACCCCCCTCTTTGGAGCTCTTAGGATCGCGATTTAGGGACGAACATATTAGGGTTTCTAAAATCGGGCAGATTTGATAAGGTATGTTCATTCAATCATAACTCTCCCAATTCATACTCTTTTCCCTCAATTCCAATTCCTAAATGACCTAATATTTCTTGTGAGAACATACCCTGAGTTTTGGACGTTTTCAATTTCAGATACTGGTGTTTTGGGGAGATTCATTCTAGATTTCTCAAGTAAGTTTGTCCATTTCTTTTCCCCTTTCAAATTGATTAGGGTTTCATTCTATTTCTTTTAGGGTTTCCTCCCTTTTTATTGAAGTGAACAATGACCAGTGGGTAGGGGTTCGAACCTAAGGTTTAACCTTGGGTTTTCTTTGTCCAATTTTCTATTTTTAGGTTTGATCTACCCTTCTTGAGGTGTGGCGGTGGTGCGTTTGTGTTTTCGCACAAAGGATTCAATGGTTTCATTTGATTTGGTAGGTGATTCCAATGTTGATGAAATCTTTGTGTATTAGCATGCTGTATTTATCATATTTTCAGATTTATATAATTTTATTATTGCTGCAAAAATTTGTTCTAATGATGTTTCCATTGCAATTGAATTTAAAATGCCAATTTGGTGTGAAATTGGGGGTTTTCCAAAGAAGTGTTTTGTTTGTTTATTTGGGGATGCCCTATAAATACTTAGTTGTTTTTACTGATCTGTAATAAGGCATAAAATAATGTTTATAATATTTATCCCCTTTGGTAATTGCTACAAAAAATGGGTTTTAATTGTGTTTGTAAAGAAAGTGAAGTTTTGGTTCCCTTTTTTTGTAAAAATGATGGTTTTACAAAGATAACACTTCTTGTTTAACATGGGGATGCCCGAAAATTGATTTTTTGTTTTAATTGATATTTATTGGGATGCCTTTACTGTTTTGGTAACTTACAAGTGTGAACATCATGTACAAGTGGGTTTCTTAAGGGGTTTTGTGTGCAAAACTACACGAGATTTTGAGAAATTGATTTATTCAAATTCAAAGAGTTTGTTGTGTGTTTTAAGTGGTATGAAATTAGATAGCTACTGTATTTTCTGTATGTGACCAGTAGTGGTGTTTTACATTTAAATGGATATGTGTTAAATCCTGAAATTGTTTGAGCACAAAGGGGGAAGCCCGGGTACCTAGGTGGGGCGGATTTGTACTAGTACGGCTAGTGGACCAGATGGGTTTTGTCCCTGTTTCACTTAGCATTTGGATAACGACAACTCTAACTAAACTATGTGGATGATGATTAGGGACCACTAGGTTATGGGTATATTCCCTACTAGTGTCTCGTGCACGATAAAGGATTTTACTATGGTTGCATTACACTGAGGTATGAGGTACATGGGGCCTGAGACTATCTAGTGCCTAGGGGTGTTCCCGGTTTTGTTGCTCAGTGGATTGGTGGTATTTTCCCTTGTATTTGGGTGTATTTGGAATTATAATGCAGTATCTAATATTCCTATTTAAATTTGTTAACATTCTGAAAGTTTTATCTTGAAAAATGGTTTCAATTTAAAGTTTCATTTCGTGGAATTTGTCACCGCTTTTAATTGCATATTAAAATTGCTTGTTTTTTCACCTTGTATTGCATGCACCTTGGAATAATAGGGTGGTATCCTATTGGGCTTAGGCTCACACCCTACATACACCCCTTGGGTGTAAGTAGACCTTTTTTTTACCCAGGTAAAGGAAATTCTAAGGGTGATGGTTGTTCAGGGTGTTAGTGCTCATCCTTGGGGCGGAGTAGTGGAGACGACTTGGGGGTGATGACCCCTTGTCATGTGGAGTCCATGGGGATGTTTTGTTTCTGTTCCATTGTGTCTTTGTACCTTTTTTGTTGACTCTAAACCTATGTATTCAGTTCTGGTTTTTGTTTAAACATCGTTTGGTATAAATTTTTCAGATTCAGTTTATTGATTGTTTTTAATGGTTTATGCCTTCATATTCGGGTAAATCATTCCCAAACCTAAATGAATGATACCCGGGCACTTGTTCCAGACCGTGGGAATAGGGAACGCCCTTCGGGTCATGTCACGGGCTGGGTTTGGTGCCGGTTTTGGCGGCGACCAGATTTGGTTCGTGACAAAATGGTATCAGAGGAGGTTCGCTCCATTTGAGTCATGTTATCTGGGAAATAGTCAGGATAGTCTAGATTTATGATTGTTGGGACATGTAATTCTGGTTATGGGTAGTTTTCTTGATCACCACACCTCATTTCAGGATTCAAGTCGCCAGGGGAAGTTGGGATTTGTCAATGTCTTTGGGTTTTCTTGGTTTGATGATGATTAGGGGAAATGAAAAGAGAGTTGGGTTAATGGTCTCAATGAGCTCGCAGGGTCTGGCAAGCCATGTGGAGCTGGAGATATTCCCTAGAACACTCTCTGTGACAGTGAAGTGATTGGAATATGGCCGCCAACCATATGTCCAATTCACCCACTGAAACTAGTTTCCTCTCATATTGTCTGGTGTTCTTTAGTTTTGAAATCTTGGCACTTTGGTTTTAAGGTGACTTGGTTTTAAGAAGCGTAAAGTTTTTATGAAATGATTTTCAAATAAAGAGGGAATGGTTGGGTTTATGAAATGGAAGAACTGAATTATCAGAATTGTTTTGAAATGTAAAATGGTGTGCTTACACCTCTTTGAAAGCAGGAACTCTATTGAAGTTGGTTTTGAAAAGTGTTTCTAATAGAGTTTTCTAAACAATCAGAGTGTTTTTTAATGGGATGAGATGTTTTGAAATTGATGTGAATATCTTGAAAGTGAGTTATTTTCTAAATGGTTGTGACTTTCAAAAAAAAAATTAAGATGTGAGTTGGGATTTTGATCTCGTGGTTAGCGGTTTTGAGAAAAAGGGATGTGTTGGTTGACCGTTTTGGTTTTGAAAAGTGGAACAAATTTTTGTTTTAACCTTTGGTATTTTCGTGAGCAACCACATGCATGGGGTTATATGGGAAGATGGGTGGTTTATGACATGACTCGATTAGTGTCGAGATGGATATGAGGAGGGTGCCTGGTGTGGCACTAAAACATGCATGTGTAAGGCCCATGGGGTACCATTGGTGGATGCGCTAACTGCTGAACCATTTATTTTCAAAGAAATGTTTTTAAAGAGAAACATGAAGACTTGATGAATTGTTTGGAATGGTTTATATTATGTATTTTTGGAAAATGTTGATGTTTTGGGATGTTTTGAGTCCAAGAACCCCTCATGTTTGAACTGTGTTTTGGGTTTGTGTTTGGTCGGTGAGCTGTGTTGTAGGGACGATTAGTGGTCTCTTTTGAAAAATGTTTTGGGACGCATTTATGATGGTTCCCTTCATGTGTTTAGATCTGGTTTGTGGTATATCTTGACTAATGGACCATCTTGGTTGGGTCCTTGGGTTCAATCGTTGGATAAGGTACACCCCCATTAAAGGTTAGTGCACAACTGAAGTGAAACCCGGATTGTTTCGCCATTTGAAGACCCTCCAGTTGATCAATATAAGGAATATTTTTTTTCTTGAGATTTTTAGATTGAGTCTACACCCATTCATTTCTTTGATTTTTAGATCCTCTTGTAATGGGAGAGTTCTTGTGGATGGGTGAAAGAGACCATAGTTTCTTATGTTTCCTAATTCGTCGAAGGTGGATGTGGTCTAGGGTTGTTATTTTGGATGAGTGTCTTGATGGTGTCTAAGAGGGCCTTTGGGGTTCTTTAAAGTTTATTTGAAGCATGAGTTCATGTTAAACCACCAGTGTGAGAAATATGGTCACGATAGGATATTGTGGCCACTTTCTATAATTGTGTGTTGTTTGGGGATATTGTATAAGGTCCCACTCCATGCATTGTTTATATCAATCACAATGGCCATGTTCGGTGATGCCTTATGATGTCATGTGCTCGATTGACCATATAGGTGAAAGTCGTGAAATCCTCCGAGAGTCCCTGTTGTGTTGGGTGAATGTCTCCCTTGGAAAAAACATCAAAATATTCCATTTTAGAGGAAGTTGAGTGTAGGTGTTCTTTACTTATGTTGTTTCTCACCTGAAGAAACAAGGTGTGATGTGTGTGCATCTTCTTAGCCCTTGTTTCAGTGAAATATTGGGATAGGGTAATGTGAGTATGGAATTTGTTATGTCTGGAAAACTTATCTTGGGTTGTGGTGTAGTTGTTGGTGGCACCGAAATAATAATTCTCATTTAGTGGGTTTCCGAAGACTAACTGCGAGGCCGAAGATGCTTCAATAATTTGAGCTCCAACCATAGGTCTCGGAGAGAAGCTGGCTCGTAGTCAGGGGAAATCACAGGGTCATTTAAACCCTTGTAAAATTTCATATCCTCGGTGTGAAAGATAGGAAGTGTTTAAACCTATGGTGTCATAATATTCCCTTCTGTTGTTCTCGTTCGGTGGAAATAGGTGGTGGGCCTTGTACTTATGTCATCGCCTAATGTCATTCCCTCCCCCTTTGGTTTCCATTGAGTCTTTGGAGAATGGTTGGAAATTTGGCTAGACATGTTGAGCACATGGTTTGTGAACAATTAAGAGAGACTATGTGCCTGGAAGCCATGCAGGAAGATTGATCAGCACAGTTAGTTCACGGTTTCAAAAACTGTGCAGACTAACCGTGCGACCTTCCCAAATCTTGAAATTTTTGGGTCTTTCTGTGCCGACATATGTTGGTCGATTAAGATGGTTGGTTCATATGGTGGGGAGAACCACTATGATTATCATATATGTTCCTTAGGAAATTTTGAATGGAAGTCTACCTTAGGTACCAGGGAGTCCGTTCAGGCCTCCCCCTATTAGTGTCCTGATTCTGTCTCGAAAAAAATATTGGTTGTCTCTTATAGTGGGGAGCATATTAGTGTCCCCCCGTACTAGTAACATAGATTTATCTATGGTTTTGGCTTGGTGTAGATAGTCTCGTTCGGAGATATCTAGATACCAACATCTTCCTTGACTAATCGTTGGGACTAGAGAGTGCCCAATGGTTTAGTTAAAGTCATGTAAGTGTAACCTTGTTCAAAG
The DNA here is from genome assembly GCA_963277665.1 of Viscum album. NCBI lineage: Eukaryota > Viridiplantae > Streptophyta > Magnoliopsida > Santalales > Viscaceae > Viscum > Viscum album. The sequence goes on from OY728164.1 coordinate 1,384,892,053, forward strand.
TTGTTGTTCGTTTGGGTGAATTGCTTGAGTATTGTTCAGATTGTGTTTGAGGAGTTTTTATTTGGGATAAAGCCTGAATGTTCTTGATGGTTTTTAGTAAATTGGTGTAAGTTTGATTTGTGAGAGTATTCCTTCCTTCATTGATCACTGGAGGTGTTTTGGCCTTTGGGGAAGGAACCTTGCAAGGGAGTACTTCTTGGTTTCTTAGTTGGGTTTGGTTGTTGATTTGGTCTTGCTGTGACTTTCTGGGGCGGAAAGTTTTTATGGTGGGGAGAATTGTCACATACATACCTTATTTTAAATTTATTTTTATTTTAATTTTGCATTAATGCTTTGTTTTGGGGGTTTCCAATAGTTTTATGGAGAATAGGTGAGTTTTCGTGAATTGGGCCAAACCATGAGCCCAATTCCAGATTAAAAAAATAAATTTTGATTCTTTTATAACATATTCATTTTTTAATATTTTTCACTCATTACAACTCCTAAATGTCCTCCCCTGATATATTAACACTAAAATTAAAATATGGATCCTTTGGAAATCCATAACCATGGTTTAGTTGGGTTTTTATTTAAGGGATTGGGCCTGCCCGGAAGCCCATATCCAGTTTTAAAAATTAATTTTATTTATTTAATAACTTATTCAATTTTAATTATTTTTCAGTGATTCCAAGCCTCATATTCGGACCTTACACCCAGCCGCTCCCCCAACCTCTTTACCCCCCTCTTTGGAGCTCTTAGGATCGCGATTTAGGGACGAACATCTTAGGGTTTCTAAAATCAGGCAGATTTGATGAGGTATGTTCATTCAATCATAACTCTCTCAATTCATACTCTTTTCCCTCCATTCCAATTCATAAATGACCTAATATTTCTTTTGAGAATATCCCCTGAGTTTTGGACGTTTTCAATTTCAGATACTAGTGTTTTGGGGAGATTCATTCTAGATTTCTCAAGTAAGTTTTTTCATTTCTTTTCCCCTTTCAAATTGATTAGGGTTTCATTCTATTTATTTTAGGGTTTCCTCCCTTTTTATTGAAGTGAACAATGACCAGTGGGTAGGGGTTCGAACCTAAGGTTTAACCTTGGGTTTTCTTTGTCCAATTTTCTATTTTTAGGTTTGATCTACCCTTCTTGAGGTGTGGCGGTGGTGCGTTTGTGTTTTCGCACAAAGGATTCAATGGTTTCATTTGATTTGGTAGGTGATTCCAATGTTGATGAAATATTTGTGTATTAGCATACTGTATTTATCATATTTTCAGATTTATATAATTTTATTATTGCTGCAAAAAAAATTTCTAATGATGTTTCCATTGCAATTGAATTTAAAATTCCAATTTGGTGTGAAATTGGGGGTTTTCCAAAGAAGTGTTTTGTTTGTTTATTTGGGGATGCCCTATAAATACTTAGTTGTTTTTACTGATCTGTAATAAGGCATAAAATACTGTTTATAATATTTATCCCCTTTAGTAATTGCAGCAAAAAATGGGTTTTAATTGTGTTTGTAAAGAAAGTGAAGTTTTGGTTCCCCTTTTTTGTGAAAATAAAGGTTTTACAAAGATAACACTTCTTGTTTAACATGGGGATGCCCGAAAATTGATTTTTTGTTTTAATTGATATTTATTGGGATGCCTTTACTGTTTTGGTAACTTACAAGTGTGAACACCATGTACAAGTGGGTTTCTTAAGGGGTTTTGTGTGCAAAACTACAAGAGATTTTGAGAAATTGATTTATTCAAATTCAAAGAGTTTGTTGTGTGTTTTAAGTGGTATGAAATGAGATAGCTACTGTATTTGCTTTATGTGACCAGTAGTGGTGTTTTACATTTAAATGGATATGTGTTAAATCCTGAAATTGTTTGAGCACAAAGGGGGAAGCCCGGGTACCTAGGTGGGGCGGATTTGTACTAGTACGGCTAGTGGACCGGATGGGTTTTGTCCCTGTTTCACTTAGCAGTTGGATAATGAAAACTCTAAATAAACTATATGGATGATGATTGGGGACCACTAGGTTATGGGTATGTTCCCTACTAGTGGATCGTGCATGAGAAAGTATTTTACTATGGTTGCATTACACTGAGGTACGAGGTACATGGGGCCTGAGACTATCTAGTGCCTAGGGGTGTTCCTGGTTTTGTTGCTCAGTGGATTGGTGGTATTTGCCCTTGTATTTGGGTGTCTTTGGAATTATAATGCAGTATATAATATTCCTATTTAAATGTGTTAACATTCTGAAAGTTTTATCTTGAAAAATGGTTTCAATTTAAAGTTTCATTTCGTGGAATTTGTCACCGCTTTTAATTGCATATTAAAACTGCTTGTTTTTTCACCTTGTATTGCATGCACCTTGGAATCATAGGGTGGTATTCTATTGGGCTTAGGCTCACACCCTACATACACCCCTTGGGTGTAAGTAGACCTTTTTTTTACCCAGGTAAAGGAAATGCTAAGGGTGATGGCTGTTCAGGGTGTTAGTGCTCATCTTTGGGGCGGAGTAGTGGAGACGACTTGGGGGTGATGACCCCTTGTCATGTGGAGTCCATGGGGATGTTTTGTTTCTGTTCCATTGTGTCTTTGAACCTTTTTATTGACTCTAAACCTATGTATTCAGTTCTGGTTTTTGTTTAAACATCGTTTGGTATAAATTTTTCAGATTCAGTTTATTGATTGTTTTTAATGGTTTATGCCTTCATATTCGGGTAAATCATTCCCAAACCTAAATGAATGATACCCGGGCACTTGTGCCAGCCCGTGGGGATAGGGAACGCCCTTCAGGTCATGTCACGGGCTGGGTTTGGTGCCGGTTTTGGTGGCAACCAGATTCGGTTCGTGACATTTTTATATCAAGGGAATGGTAGATTTTGAATTTCTATACAATGAAAAATATCAGCAAGAGTTATTGGGATATGCAGATGAAAATTGGTTTGGATCAGTAGATGATATAAAATCAATGTCAGGAGGTGCATTCTATCTTGGTGTATTGTATATTTCTTAGATAATAAATAAATAATATTTCATTTCATTGAGAAATGCAAAAACTAAGTATATTTTGGAAACTCAAGCATGAACATAGTTATTATAGATAAAGCAGAAGCTTGATGACATGGGAGTAAAAGTGAAGTATTCAATTGGAATTCATTGCAATAATTCAAGTACTATAAATCTCATCAAAAATATAGTCCATCACTCAAGGACAAATCACATTAAAATCAAGTATCATTTTATCAAGGAGAATGTGGAGCTAGGGATTGTGAATTTAGATTATGTGCCTATAAAACTATAGGTTTCAGAACTTATAACAAATTTCTTACCCAAAGAATAATTTGGAATGCATTGACTGGCTCTGGGAGTTTAGTCAACTCTCCACACTTGAAAAAGTGTGGATGTGGGACCCCCTATCCCCAAGGTATGGTGTGTTTTCCCAAATGTGAGTATCTATTTTTTTTTACCCTATTACAAAACACAATGGAGTGACCTTCAAGTTTGTTGACAAAAGGGGAGAAATTGTGGCTATCAAATAGAATAAAATATCTTAATAAAGATATGGGGAGTATTGGGATATTGGTAGTATTAAATTTCATGATGCTAAAGGTGATCAATCAATGGTTATATATCATGACAGATGAGGTTTGTGATGAAAGAAGTTGGGTGGTTTTGGAATGAAGTGATTCATTGATGAACTTTTCATTATAATCTTATTTCTCATGTTGATAAGGGATCATGTGGTCATGGAGTGTGAGTTGATTAAATCATTGATCACTATCTAAATCAAAAGATACGAATTCTAGTAGACAATGGAATAAGATTCAATGATGTATCAAAATGTAGAGAGTTTTCAACAAACCCAAAAGGGGAGATTATTGGGAAGAAATACCTCAAGGAGTCCTCTCAATTTTTTTAGGGTTATTGTGTTTGTTGACAAATCTAGATGACAATGAATATGTATGTTTGGTGTTTCTGAAGTAGGTTTTTAAGGTGGCACAGTTTCCCAGTGTTTGCCAAATTTTGGGGCCTCAAAATCAAGAGTTTTTTTAAGGAAGTTTTTTTATAATGGTTTCATGGCTTATGGACCATGAATCATAGTTCACAGACCATAAAAAGGAGGTTCTTGGAATGGAAAAGTAAATTTGGAAAAGGCATATTTCCGTATAGAGGCACTATACAAACCATATAGAAAAATCAATTTGTGGTAAGGCTTTCAGTTTGCGGGAGGCTCGACATTTTCGGAAAGAGGAAATGATTTAAGGAGCCGCAAAGGGTTTTCATTCATATAAGATATCATCCACTACATAAGATCAAATCCCTATGTGGATTTCATATCACAGTATATGGGGAAGGTTGTACTGCATCGAATATTTGGGTGATTTGGATTAGCGAAATTTTCAGATCTATTTTCCTATATAAGGACCTCTAATCATGTCATTGGTTAGAGTGATTTCATTAGAAAACATCATCACTCCAAGAATATTTCAGTTAAGTCCAAAGTTTTTCATGAGGGAGAATTCCAAGAAGGATAAGTGGTTCAAGGGGGAAAAACCCATGAAAGAGAAATTCTATAAAGACAGTTAGTGGAAGGGGATTATGGGGCTCTATATCTCACAAAGGAAAATCCATCTATAAAAGTGGAAGTAGTCTACATAAGAAGTGGTAGTCTGTATAATAATAGGTGGTTTGTGAAGCACTCATTTTATGCAGTGCAAGGAAGTTTTCATAGGAAACAAGGAAGTTCATGAAGGGACCAAAACAGTTTGCGAAAAAGTGGATTTCATCTATGGGTGAAAACATAACTTCAACATAGCATTTATATATAGTTTAGGATTTTTAATTTCATGAAATTAAAGTGACCTACAAGTCCATAAACTATGTGTGGATACCTTCTAGAGCAGTGAGCAAAGGAATAGTAAGATAGTGATCATTTCCACCGACAATGAGCCAAAGAAAGAGACATAGGGAGTGAGCCTTGGGAAAGTAGTGAGTTGAACCTAAACCTTTTAAAGGCATTGAAACGAGGCGTAGAAGTGATCTATCCCAAAACTTGTAATTTTAAGTAATCCCTAGTGAATTTGGTACATCAGCACATCACCGTTGTATGCTCCTTGGGGGTATCCCAGTGAGGATAAACCAAGTAAAATTGTTGTGTCTCGTGCATGATTTCAATTATATTCATAATTTTTATTGGAAGAAGAGAGAAGAGTTTTTTTAATGATGAAACAAGATCCAAATGGGTATGAGTTTTAATCTTTCATGGTATGAGTTTTAATCTTTCATATCTTGATTCACCCCTCCCCCCTTCAGGATATTTAACCTAATTAGGCTAACATACATGGTATAAGTTTGGTGTGTTCATAGGTGGATATGGAAGGGATGGGAGAAAATGATGTCTTCTCATTATGTGAGAGTGGAAAACCTATGTGGAAGTGGTTATGAGGTAATTTTATCTATATTATTTTGATATTACTATACTACTATTGGAAGCATTATTGGGTGAGTGAGGCTTGGTGTAGCTAGGGGTAAAACTAGTTGACCGATATTGGTGTCGATTAGTTATAATGTTTATTTATCAAGACATTAGTATGCTCTTTTCACATTTGTACGAGAGACCTTGGTAATGATCCTATGGATTATAAATTTTATACCCACTCCTATATATATACATATTCTATGTTTACTAGAGGGATTTAGTGATCTGGTTGGACAATACTAGCTCAGATCTTGGAGTTATCGTAGTTGTTTCCATATAATTATTTTGGTATTATTTTTTGGATACATTTGTATCTATTTTCTACTCATGAATTATGGGTTTTCTTGGATGGGATTTTGGTTTATTTACCTTTAATTGTGATTGGTTGGTGGTATATTTTTATTTCCTTAGGATTCATGATGGTAGTACCTCTTATAATTTCATGATATACCCTTGATTCTAGTCGTCAAACTAGGGCATATTGGAGGTGATATTTGGGGGTCACCTTCATCTTCACTATAGGACTATTAAGGGTTCCTAGTGGGGGTAGGTAGTTACATAACTTCTATTTTTAATTGTAATGACAGTGGTGTTTCTATCGTGGATATAAGACGCATTTTATGAACCATATAAATTATTATGTCCTTTCCTTTATAATTTTTTACTTGATTGTTTATGAGGTGTGATTTTTCTTTATTTTGTGTGATTATAAACTTATAATGGTAAGTAGGGTGTGAATTTTCCCATATTCCATTACACTATGTTGGGGGATTCCTTCAAGACAACCTAGTATTTCTGTTGTTTGGCGTCATTTGGTGGTTGTGTGTCTGGTGATCGAATGCTTGGTGGCTAACTCCCAACATGAATGGATGGTCTCTCAAACCATTGAGTAGAGATATGGGGAGAGATATAGAGAGGTTATAGAGATAATTTCATGAATTAATAACTAACCACACTAACCTTATATCCCTAACACTATGTTTGGTAGAGGTGATGGTTTTTACTTCAGCTTTGATCATCTTGACTGGTAATCTTCACTACAGAGTTGTGGAGAATGAATAGGTTGTCTGATTGTTATTCATTCATGGGTATAGTTGTGCCTATTTACATATTCAATTTTTTGAGTGATATTTTATGGATTTTATCATTTTATAACTTGAAAATGTTTTAGATGCAATTTTTAAGAATATAGAAGATTTTGGTTGTTCATTTATCACTATCAAACGAATATCCTAAGGTCTCAATGGTGAAAATGAATGTAATTGGATATCTATAGAGGTTTTGGATGAATTAAAAACATGTCTTAGGATAGGTATTTATTTTTTCTATGGTCAAACAAGAGAAATGGATGTTTGATTTTTTTATTTAACTCATCCCAAGAATGAATTCTTATAGAAGCTATAGAGCCACATAGAGGTTTCTTATAATAATTCATCTCTTAAACACCTAGAATCCATAAAGGATTTATGGAATGCTATGTTTTCTAGATAATAACTTCATGTTTTGATAAATGAAAATTGAAAGGATATGAGATGGTAAAGAAAAGATATATCCATGGACTTTAGGGGTGGTGGGTCGATATCATTGGACAATATTTTATTCTTTTCTTGAAATTTTTGTAAAACTTATTATATAATTATTTATAAGAAAGAAGGTAGATTATTTATTTATGAATGTTTTTTTGTTGTAACTAATGTAAATATCACATTCATACTTATCCAAATGCTTGATCTTGAGGTAGTTAATCCCTAATAAATTGTAAGAGTGAAATTTTTGAAGTTTCATTTAAAAAAGTAGTCAGATTTTGATATTTTATTTAGAATGGAGTTTAAGTTTATGGATAGAAAATGGATATCTATGTAAAAAAATACATTTAATTCAATACAATGATTAAATACACCCAACATTTGTTGGAAATAGGGCTATTGATGGAATAAGTGACAGAGATAAAGGTCTTTCTATCTTACTCCCTTATCGATTGTTAGTTTTCCTTAGCTCTGATTTTTGTTTTTGAAAAATGGAAATTATACCCCATGGTTTAAAAGATTTAAAAAATGTGATTAATTATGTAAAAATGATTTTATAAACTATATCTTCACATCATCATTGTAATAACTAAAATGAAAACCAACTGTGACCAAGCTTTCAATGTATAATATTAAATAACCAATACTAAAATGTAATTTTAATGGATTAAAGGTGATTATAATGTGGCACATGAAACCTACATTCCTAGTAAATGAGAGTGGATTTTCTTAGAATTTATTATGGAATGTGAGGTACATGAAGAGCCTAATGCTCCCTCTAAAAATACCATTCTTTAACTTTCATGAGATAGATACCTAGATACCTTTATATAGATCATTTAGAGATCTTAAATTGACTATTTCTTTAAAATTATTTTTGATGAAAGTGTGGCTATGATGGTTGTGTGAAGGCTTTCATGATGATGATAGTTTATAGTGCAGGGCTCTTAATGGGACCCAAGATCAAAGAGATTCTCAGAATAATCCTTTAAGGCCAATGACATTAGGACATGTGACTGGATGGTGATGTAATTCTCATGATCTTCAGTTTAGGTGAGGAGTGTGAATAATGCATAAGAATACTAGTATGTTTGTTACTTAGAGCCACTCTCATGATCATGAAATGATTCTTGATATATGAATGATACTCATATAGTGATTCATTTTCAATAAAAAAACTGATTTTTTGGAGATGATATACATGGGAATTTTGAGGTGATATCCTTCTTGATGGGTTGGCATGTGATTCATAATATTTCATGCAATTTTTATTGATAACATTGTATATGATCACCACCTCAAGAATCATCTTAGAGATACCATAACACTGAGATAGGGATTCTATTGACCATGAGTATTGATTAGTTTTACATATGATGTTATGACATTCCTTCAACCTAAAGTTTCCCTCAACAAGGTGTAATCCTTCATAGGCTGATTTTTTCATTAGCAGATTAGGATATAACTGAGGTACTAAACATAAAATTATCTGATGTTATTATGTTTTGATGAATTGTGTTGGTTATCTAGTGATGATGCGATATTTTATAAAGCCTGTATTGAGGGTGAGCCCATGGCAAGGAAAACCAATTATAAAGGGTAAAAAGTTTTCCCTCTACCTCTATAGTTGCCCCTCTGCATTTTACTAATGATAATTCTTCCCTACCCCACCTCCTCTCATCTCCACAAATTTTTCTTCTCCTCCCCGAATCACCTCCTCCCTACACATTGTATGTCATCTGTTTCTTCACCTCCTCTACTCAATCCACCTCTTGTAGTGTCCTCTCTAACACTACTTTTCACACATGAACTCTGACTACACCATCTCCATATCTCATCTTGCCACCTCCCATAACTTCACCATTTATGCCTTCTATACTATTGTCTCTTGAATTTGTTCCATTGTCTCTCACCTCATCACCCCCTCATTTTTGGTCGATGTTACTGTGAGGGGATGATGATGGAACAATGGCACTACAGAGGGTGATTCATAGTCTAAGTCCACAACTAGCAAGGCCAATCTTGTTCCCTAACTCTCTCTAGTACACATTAAATAAAATGGTTAAATTTAATTCCAATATTATATATAATTTTTTTCTTTGAATTTATCATAATCATTACTATTATTTCTTTTACATTCATAATTCATATCAAATTTTACATTTTTTTGTGTGCTTAGGTTTTGATGATGATGTTTTTGATTCACTGAATTTCTGGTTTTGATGATTTTTTTAACTAAATGAAAGGGAAAATTTTTGAATAAATGTAATAGGAAATAATATTATATGGTTCAGCCCTATATTTTATTCATGAATACATCTATTTTAAACAATATGTTCAATTTTATATTTTGCGTGTGTATTTTCAATTTGTGCTTTTTTCACATCTTTTTTGGTTTTTCTTGGAATTTTTTCACATATATTGTGTTCCATTTTTATATTACTCACTAGTTCCCAACCTGTTATATGTGGGTTTGAAGTAACACTCTTGATTTCACCATGAACCCAGGTGAGGTATTGAAACTACTATAGATGTTCCCTTTAATCGCGTAAAAAAGGTTATTAACAGCACTAAAAAGTGTTTTTATCCTTGGTGTTGTTAAAGTGGGGCCCTTTATCAGTGCTAAAAAAGCATTGATAAATTCCCCCTTTATCAGCACTAGAAATAAAACTGATAAAGGCCCAGCCTGTTGAAGTGCTATTTATATAACAACACACCCAACAAAAACCTATAAACTATGTATGAAAAATATATAAATTATTTGAAATAAATTTGACATCATGAATAAAAAACACTAATATATACATTTCAAAAAAAATTTATATAATTATAATTAAAATTATCCAAAAACATTTAAAACATTAATGTTTCATCTTTTGGTTCCTGTGATCTCCTCTCAAAAATGTCCACCCATGGTATCAATTGCCAAAAAAAATCATCTCAACCTGAGAAAAAGAATACACCTATATAAGAAAAAAAAATATTATGTTAGTAATACTATAAAGAAATAAATTAAACATTAATATGAAATAATACAATAATAAAATGTCAATTTTTAATAAAAATATACACTTTGAGTTATAACAGTCACACAGTGCATCGTATTGAAGTATATTTAATTCATACATGTCACAAATGAGTTATGAATCATTTTCCTAAAGTATCAAAACAATATAAATGTGTTTACTTAGTTTTTAGTATTTCACTTGTTTTTTTACTAAAATTAATGACAATTTTAAATAATGAAACACTTGGATGTATACCAGTCATATTGTGCATCGGATTGAGGTGCGGCTAATTCCTACCCATCACAAATTACTTATGTGTCATTTTCCTAAAGTAACAAAACATTTTGATTGATTTTTGTTAGTTTTTAGTATGTCAATTGTGTTTTTTTACTAAAATTTTATTTCAAAATGTAAACATGCACTTTGAGTCATACTGGTCACATCGTGTGTTGGTTTGACATGAGAGTGCTTCATAAACATCATAAATGACTTATGAATCATTGTACTAAATTATTAAGACAATCAGAGTGTATTTTATTAGTTTTTATTGAGTGAAACATGCTTTGAATTAAAATTTCAATTTTAAATTGATAATAGAAACTTTGAGTTATAGTGGTTACACCATGTGTCAGATTAAGGTGAGGTTGTCCTACATGCCATAAATGATTCATGGATCTTTTTCCTAAATTTAAAAAAAAATATGAATGATTTTTCTCAATTTTCAGTATGTCACTTGTTCTTTTTATTAAAATTAATGTCAATTTTAAATAAAAAGACATACTTGGAGTCATATCAGTCACACCGTATGTCGGATTAAGGTTTGGTTGACTCATACACATCAAAAATGACTTATGGATCATTTTCCTAAATTATCAAAATAATCTGAATATATTTTCTCATTTTTTAGTATGTAACTTATTATTTTTACTAAAATTAATGTAAATTTTAAAAAAAAAGAGACACTTTGAGTTATAGTGGCCACACTGTAGATCATATTGAAGTGTGGTTGATTCATACACATCAAAAATGACTTATAGATCATTTTCCTAAAGTATCAAAACAATATGAATGCATTTTATTGGTTTTCAGTATGTCACTTGTTCTTTTTACTAAAATTAATGTCATTTTTAAATAAAAATACACACTTGGAGTTATACCAGTCACACCATACATCAAATTAAGGTGATTTTGATTCCTATACATTATAAATGACTTATGAATCATTTTCATATAGTATTAAAACAATCCAAATGAGTTTTATCAGTTTCCAGTATGTTACTTGTTCTTTTTACTAAAATTAATTTAAATTTTAAATAAATAGACACACTTGGAATTATACTGGTCACACCATGTGTCAGATTGAGGTTTGGATGATTCTGAAATATCAAAATGACTTATGGATAATTTTCTAAAAGTATCAAAAAAATATGAATGTTCTTGCTCAATTTTTATTATGTCACTTTTTTTATTAAAATATCATTTGAAACTGATAAAATGCACTTTCAGTCATACTGGTCACATAATGTGTTGGTTTTCTATGAGATTTCATGACTCGGCCCAAGCCTGGGCTCGAGCTGCAACTACCCCAAGCCTACCTCCATAGGCCAGTGGATGGAGACAAGTGTTGAAGGCACACTAAAATCAGGGATCCCTTTGCCTAAAAACTTGTACACATGCACATAGTCAACTTAGTGAAAAAGTGTAGAGGGAAAGAAATGAAGCATGAAACATTGTAATAAATATGAAAAATATGCATGAACCACTAAACAGAATGAAGTACAGTAGTGTATACTGAATAGAAAATGGGGAAAATACACCCCCAAAAATAAATGTGTCCCAATTTTATTAAAAATTGGAAAATTAAAAAAGTTGAGAGAGCGCAACTCCTGGATCCCAAGATATGACCATCATACATGGTCCAAGAACCATGTATCCCTAAGATCCTATGAATTCATGATCAACCCATATGCCATCTGAAAAATACATGACATGTCTTGGGTGAAGCCCATGTAGGGGTGAGTATATACATACCCAATAGAAATCCCCAAAAAGGGAGAGGTAGTATGAGATACAACTGGATAGGAAAGCAGTAGATAGAACAAGTTACAATGAAAGAGTACATCTCAACCCAACAAGAGAGTGAAAGTAAACTCATCCAAATACAAGGATATTGAAACAACGAGAATATAAACTTCTCATTGAGTCTTTTCTACCTATATTATGAGAGTAGATTCGTCCAACCATGAGAAAATAGACACACAAATAATGTGGCATACCCTACACATCTTCACCTCTCCTAGAAGGAGAGTAACCAAAACCCAAGAAGTGGGTACTGAAACATGATATATATATAAATATATATATATATATATATATATTCTCAATAAAATAATCACAAATGAGAGAGTAAGGGTATATCCATATCACAGCTCAACCCAAGAAGAAGAGTATCCAATAGTTCTAAAAGAATCCATCAACGATACCCATCATCTCACATGTCTTCCCTAAACATGCAAGTCAAAGGGACTCAATCACCACACTTTGATATTATCCTCTTTAGGTGGCACTTACTTTATCGCATGGTTTTAAGTCGCATCACAAGAATGCGTCTTGGTGGGGAAAGAGTCCCTCTTCCTTGTGATTCCAAATCTACATCAAACCATGTCTCCTCAGTATTCTGCATAGTCGAGAGGTTGTGTCTCAAGGTTGACGACCCATTTTCAGCCCGACTAGAGGGTTCCACTCTAGTGTCATCGAGGACCCATGCTCATATCGGTTGGAGGGTGCCATTATAGTGTCATCAAGAACCCATTATCAGCCCAGATGGAGGGTTTCACTTAGAATAGGTTGAGGTGTCATGCCCTACCCAACAAGAGGGTTCCACTCTAAAGATTGTTGAGGACCCATGCCTATCCCGGCTAGAGAGTGCCACTTGAAATTGGTTGAGGACCCGTGCCCTACCTTTCAAGAGGGTTCTTCTCAGAAGATAGTCGAGAACCCATGCCCATCTCGGCTGGAGGGTGCCACTAATAAATCATCAAGAAACTACATTTCTCATCCGTAATGGATGGTAAGCCCATAATACTCTGATATTCCAATCCTAATCACTACTACCGTCAGACGTCACCTGAATAAGCGTCATTCCTAGAAAATCTTGAATCCTATCTCGAAAGACACTATAGAGGGCATTATTTTGTTCTATGCAGAAAAACACTCAGGATAGGATACTCTTGGGCCAAAATTTGATTCTAAAAGAAGGAGATACAAGAGGTAGAAGATTCATAATGAGGTACATGATGCGTATGGGGCCCATGCGACACATGACCCCACCTCATTTTCTGGTCATGTACCTAGCCATAATCAAGTACCAAACTATATACATGTACCCCTAGATGTTCTGGTGTACTCCCAGAGTACATGGAATATTTATCCAAAAGGCTGACGAGTGCAAGATGCTCATCGTTAGCCTGAAGCAAAAAAAAACTTAATTTCACTGACATGCCCCCTCAAATGGCCCTAGATAACCAAAAAAATCACACCATTGTGATCCTTATGGAAAATCATACAGTATCGAATATTCATTTGCTCGAATCAAACACTTAGTGAAGAAGCTTCATTTCACAGCATTGTGCACAAATAGTGCATCATGGGGCCCATGTCTTGATCTTGAAATAAAATATATGGATCATGACATTTCGATCCTTGTGGAAAATACATGGGGTCGACTATTCCCTTGTCTCAATCGGACACCCAGTGAAAAAGGTGTGTTTCACCGCATTAATATCAAATGGTGTCTCGTGGGTCTGAGCTACTAGCTTGAATTAAATACTTGAAATTGGTTTTAAAACATCTGCTTTAATATCAGGGTTACAACGATGCTGATAGATTGCCAATCCAATGTTGTATGTAAGAGTTACAAAAGATTCAATATTCTGAAACAATAATAATATTATTATTATTATTGGGTGTTTCATGGACCTGAGCTATGAACCCAAATTTAATATTCAACATTGGTCTTGAATCGACCATCTTAATTTTAGGGTCACAATGTCACAGACGGTACATTAGTTGGGTGTCATATGAGGGATTTATGATCGATAATAATAATAATAACAATATTATTATTATTATTTATAATAATAATATTTCATTTTTTTTTAATCCTCTCCCCTACCCCCTTTTTATCTGCATAGGGGGGTAGGGTTCCGTGTGAAAATTGTCACACTAAGGGTGGAAACCACGCCGTCGCCACCTCCTTTATCACCGGACACCATCACCCTAGACCACTACTGACACCACTCACCTCAAATCATCATGCCATTCGCCTCAGACTACTATGTGATGCCACCTAGATCGCTAGAGGTTGTTGCCTTTTGATGCACCAATGGAGCCATGCACTCCCTCCGAACTGCCTGGCCGCTCCATCGTTGGTCACCTACTTACACAGCCGCTATGCTGTCGTGGCCTCTCAAGACCATCATCCCAACTGCTTGGACCAACACCAAATGACTCACCTAGAGACACATTGGACCACCGCTGCATGCTCCCTCCACCTAGAGTCACCTGCCAGACTGCCATCTCGGCCACCTCACACGCCCCGCACAGACTGTCATCCCTTTCGCGAGCCACCGTCAATCCATTCAAACCTAAAACATTGAAATGATCCTAGATTCATGATCCTCAGACCCTGATCTATACTGATATTATCTTCATTTATCTAACTGATCCTATTTCGTCAATCTGCCACAAATCTGGGTGCCCGATCAAGCTCGGGTCCTCCGGCAACTATTGATCCAGGAACTGTGGGGTTCTAACGGCAAAGAACGCGAATAAAGAGGGAATAAAAGAACATAAAAAAGGTTTTATGATCATTGGCCAAGTTTTCTAGTTCAACAATCAATAATATGCTCCCAGGGTTAGATAATCCAAATAAAAACAATATAATTCTTCATTCATGGGAACATGCAGGATTTTTTAAGGACACAAATTCAAGAAAAGGAATGAAACTACTCAAACATTTAATAAAAAGGGATTAAAAACTAATTAAATAGTATTACCTAGATATTGGATCATTCATCATCTAAGAACATTCCCTCCAACAATCTAATTAAGTCGTTGCATTCGTTATGTCCTGATTTGCCTCGATCTAGAGTTTCGTCGTGATCTGCCAACGGAAGGAGGAATAGAGCTCTCGTCGATGATTTTAGGATTATAAGGCTAAACTTGTGTAGATTTTCATGGTGATATATTTATATATTTTCTATCTAGGTCCAAAAAAGAATTTATTTATTAATTTAATTAACTAATTAACTCACTGAATGTACCGCCAATGACTGCCTCATCTGAACATCCCGTGCTGACCAACTTTAGGTTATTCCTAGGGGAAATCCACATTATGAACTCAACATCATTCTTAGATTTCCAATATGAGTCCCCATTCAGGATTTACTATGATTATCAGTAAAAATATGATAATTTTATTTAATTATTTTATTTACCATTACGTCCTCAGTAACTTTTTCTATAGAAGACTCGTGCCAACAAAAGTTATGTCATTCCTAGGGTAAACAACACGTTCTGAACTCAACCATTCCATCATATTTTTTATCTGAGCTTCTATTTAATATATATTCCATTATTTTTTAAAAACTAATTTAACCCATTAAAAATATATTTAATGTTTTTATAAAATTAATTTTGGGCACACCATGCCTTATAATTGCATGTCATCTCAGCACTTGGCTCCGAAAATATTCCTAAAAATATTCTAAAGTCTTACAGGGAAAAACCAAGGTCTCTATATTATTCCATTCTTCAAAAAAATTCATCCCTAAAAATCTCAAACTAAGAAAATTGGTGGGAACACTAAGCCTCCACCTTGATTTTCCCTATAACGAGATGTATAGCCAAAGGAGAAGTGTGAAGCTCCCCCGTCACCTATTCTTGAATCATAACCATAATCACCATTAATCCTTGAAAAATAAATACGTGATTCCCTTCTTCAGAAAATCCATAAGGTGAAACTTCTAAGGATATATGGTCAAACAAGATCTCATATTTGATGCCCCTCTACTGATATTCTCCAACATGATCGAGAAGTAAAGGATTCAACACTATCAACTAAAAAAATTATACCCTTATGCACTAATAGGGTCAGTTGTAGGGAAACTAACTACTCTGAAGCTTCCTATGTAAAGACCTGTAAATTTCAAGGAAATTTTTTTCTTAATTTTCTTTGGAATTTTACAAGAACGCAGTTTCTAACGGCACCTGATTCCAAGGCCCGGTGTGCCCGGAATCATTTTCTGAAGTTTGGCTTGGGTACGTTCAGTGAACGGACGAGCGGGTTTTTCTAACTTTTGAACCAGTGCCCGGAATCGAATTCTGAGGGCACCGATAAAATTGCAGCACCGGTATTTGCTTAGAAACGCCTCTTCCGGAGTTGCGTTTTCTAGGGTGTGGTTTTTAATTTTCGGGCTTAAAGTTAAGAAATAAAATAATTGTACGACAAACTTTATTTTATTTCACTTAAGCCACGTGAAGCCACTTAAAAGTGGCTTAAGCTGAGTTGATCCGGATAGGATTCTATCTAGAAATATCCTACCCCCTTGGTAGGATATTTGTGAGGTGGGTCCCGCACGAGCCCCACCGTTTCTTTTCTGCTAAGTAACGCACCCGCGAAAACCCGTCATTATGAAAGTCAACTGACGCGTTTTCTTAAATTCTTAACGCACCATTTAATTGGGCGGTTTTATTCGTGAATTAAATGGGCGGTTTCTTTTGTTGAATTAATTCAACGAATTGATGGGTCGTTACTTACCTTTTTTGTTTGTTGGCGTAATAATAAAATAAGACCAACACGGCATTTGGAGGATTACACATTGAGAGGCTTGACAGAATCCTTGAGCCTTCATCCTCCTTCGTGAAGAACGCGAAGAACGCGAAGAACGCCGACTTCCGAAGAAGAACTCTGAACCTACAGAAATCGACGACGCGACGCCGTGTTCCGCGACGCCGACGTTCCCTTCCTGCAACGTTCTTCTGCGACGTCTCTTCCTCCACAACGAATCTTCGATCAGCTGTTTGAGGTAAGAGACTTCGGGTTTCTCTTAAATCTCCCTTGTGTTTTTTTTAACAAAACACAGATTTAATTTTATATAATTAAATTAAATCCGTTGTTTCTTGGCCCGTTGAGTTCTCCGACTCAACACCGGATTCCGCGACGACGTGATGCCCTTCCGCGACGACGTGACGATCCCCTCCTTCCGTGACGAACAAAACCGCGAAGAACGTGCATACGACGACGACTACGAGGTAGGGGTTGTTGTGAATATTTCCTTTTTCCCGTGATCGTTTCTTTTAAAAGTGAAGAACCCAGACAATAAGAACAATTTTAATCCATTAAAATTGTTGATTCATGTGTTGAATATTATTTCTCCCGTTGTTTATCTCTAACGCGGAGGGTGCGGGCCAAACGAACACGACCCGACAACCCTCCGTCGTTCTTCGTTGTTGTGCGGATTGACGGGCGACGATGGAACGCGCCGCAACGGAAATTTGACGGTTCCGTAGTGAAGAACAAGTCCCGGGAGGAGCAGCGGCGCAGACGGGAATGGAATCGGACCACCGGGGAGACTCCGGTGGCCCGCGGAAGCCGCCGGCAGCGCGGGTCGCCGGAGTGGCGGCGCCGGCAGCCGGAGGCGGTGGCGCCCCGGCGCGCCGCCGGATGAGGTCGTCGCGGCTGAAGCCGCCGCGGCGGTGGCCAACGGACCCGCTGCCGCACGGGTCCGGTTCTCCCGCACGGGACGCGTCAGAAGCCGCGTCCGCGGTTCTCCAGCGCGGCCCACGCGGGGCCGTGGCATCTCCAGACCGCGGGGGCAGCGCCCCGCGGTGCCCAGGCGCTCGGCCGCTTGGCCGAGCCGAGCCAGGCCGGGCCGCGCCCAGGCCGAACCGGTCCAGGTCCGGCTGGGTTGGACCGGGTCGGGTTGACCCGGTTCGGCCGACCCAGGGGGGGTCGAGCCGGGTCGGCCCGGACCCGGACCCCCCGTCTTCGGACCATTTTCGGTCAAATGCCTGTAACTTGAGCTACGTGCCTTCAAAAGACTCGTCGTCAGTGGCAACACGATCCTTGGATCAAGACGGTCATTTCGGTATATCGCACTCAAGGTTTCGGAATACTTTGAGTTTGGCCGGGTTGGTTCGTACACGAAACCAACCGGGCCTTTGAAGAGGAAACGCTCATATCTTGAGCTATGGGCGTCCGATTGACATGCCGTCGGCTTTGTTGAATTCCTCTATGTGAGACGGATCTTTTGGCTCACTCTGCCCGAGGTTTGGACGCAGGTGGAGTACGGTCGGGTTGGTTTTTCCTTAAAAAATAACCGGGCCCCTGGGACGAAAAAGCCAATAACTCTCAGACCGGGCGTCCGATTGACGTGTCGTCTGTGACGTTGAGTTCCTGTTGACGATACGGAACTTTTGGATACATCAACTTCGGACTTTGTGTCAGTTCATGTATCAGCCTCTCGGCTCGTGGAGCAGACCCTCCTGAATGAGCTTGCTGTGTGTAGGAACCCTAGAGCTGGCTGCGACTGCTACTTCGACGACAACGACTGTGCAGAGATCCTCATTGGACTACGACGACGACTGTGCAGAGATCCTTAGTGGACTACGACGACTACAGCACTCAGCGATCCTATGTGGATTAGTGCTACAGGTCCTGTGTGGGCCCGATCCTGTGTGGGTCCGATCCTGTGTGGGTCAGCGCTCAGCGGTTCTGTGTGAGCCAGCGCCTACAGGTCCTGTGTGGGCCCGATCCTGTGTGGGTCTTCGTAGGGGTTAGTACCTATCGATCCTTTGTGGGTCTGACGACTTAGATGGATCAGTGATCATCTTTATCGTCATCTGAAGAAGTATACCTGTGTGAGCTGAATCCTGTGTTACTCTCCTTTGTGGATTGTGTTGAGCTATCCTGTGTGGATTTACTGTTTACTCTCCTTTGTGGATTGTGTTGAGCTATCCTGTGTGGATTACTATTTACTCTCCTTTGTGGATTGTGTTGTGCTATCCTTTGTGGGTATACGTTTGCTTTCCTGTGTGTACTGGGTTGTGCTTGGGCTCGGACGTTAGAGCCGAATGGGAATTGATGACTTAGGTATATGTATGGGCATATACCTAAGCCGTGTCAGATGTTACTTTGTGATTGTATCTTTCCTTTTTGGATTATCCTTTCTGGATTTTGGGAGACCTTTGGGGGTCTCGGGGTCCCTACTGAGTAGCTTATACTCACCCCTGCACGGGCTATGCCCGCACTTCGTTGTGTTGGTTGCAGACGACGAACAGCGCTGATCGTGGTGGAGGCGTGCGGAGAAAGACGGTACCTGGAGGTGGACCACTGGGCGGGACGTACTCGGAGCGGTCAGGTGGACCCGAGGAGCAGTGGAGGCTATCTGTACCCACCCTTCAGGTGGGACCTCCAGAGGACGGCTCGACGCTGCGGCTTTTCTTTCAGTTGTTGTTTTCCCCTTTCAGTTGTACTTTACAGTTGGGCTTGTATTTCCGGCCCCTTTTACTTCAGCACAGCTTGTTACAGTTTTTACTTAGTGTTTACTTTTCCACTTTCTTACTCTGTGGTGCTTGTTTACTTTTCAAAGGCAATGTCTTCCCTTTTGTTGGGATTTACGCCTTGGTGCTCGTCGCTAGCCCCTGGCCTCTGGAAGGCGGGCTTGGGGTAGTCACGGCACGGGCCCCGAGGACGGGTCGTGACAAATTGGTATCAGAGGTGGTCGGTTCTACCGCAGACTCTGATCTTTCTTCTATGTGAAGCAATAGTGTTTAGTGTATTGGGTGTGGTTATCAGTCCAGGGAGTCCAGTGTTGGTGCGGCGGCCGACGTATCCGTACACCAGGACCCTGACTTCTGATTTCCGACTTAATGCACGAAAACATTGATTGCATGTGTGTTTCAAGTTTTCTTTGTGATTACTTGTGTCAGCTCACCAGGTATACTGTTCTGACCGTGGCACACTTTTTTCCTTTCAGGATGGCCCGACAATAGCAACCATCTAGGGTTCCGAGAGTAGAGCATGGCGACAACCCGCCGAGTGACGAGGCCTCGGTACAGGGCCTGTTGACAGCAGAGGCACCGGCCGTACCTTTACCCGCCGAGCCCCCGATGCTTCCAACGCCGACCGCTGATGATTCACAATGCCTCGAAGCTCTGCACAAGTTCCAGTTCCAGTGACCACCCAGGTTTCATGGGGAGATGGACCCCCAGGCAGCCGAGGACTGGCTGGAGGCAGTCATTCGAGTTTTCAAGCTAGTGAGGACACCAGCAGACCTCATGGTGATCCTCACTGCGAGCCTACTGCACGCAACAGCAGGACGATGGTGGAGCCTGCTGCTCCAGGTGCACGATGAGGCTTCCCTCATCTGGATGGACTTAGAGAGCCTCTTCCGCTCAGAGTTTTTCCCGGACACCCTCCGTGCGGTGCGCATTCAGGAGCTTCTTCAGTTGCGGCAGGGCAGCTTGACGGTCGCCCAGTACGCGGCGAGGTTCACCGATCTTTCTTGCTACTCGACCGACATGGTACGGGACCCCTTCTTTCGGGCCCAGACCTTCGAGCAGGGATTGAGACACAAGATCAGGGCATCGCTGATCTCCCTCAACATCCTGACCCAGGAAGGAGTGCTAGAGCGAGCCCTTCTGATCGAGAGCTTTCTGGCAGAGTCCACAGCGAGACCTACCGTAGGGCGGCAGGTAGCGGAGTCTTCGGCAGCAGGTAGCCGACGGATGACTCAGGGTTCCAGGCAGACCAGACCCTCTCGTAGACGACCTCAGGACACTGGCTCAGCAGTGCGGGGCACACAGTGCGGAGCCAGTCTTCTGAGAGGCAGGCAGTGCAACGCATGCGGAGGGCAAGGCCACATGGCTCGTGACTGCCCGCCCCGCCGTACCGAGGAGCAGCAGATGGTGGAGGGGCCACTCAGGCAGAGGCAGAGGGTCGACCGTGGTGGTCCGCAGGGAGGAGGTGGACGAGGCAGAGGAGTTGACCGAGCAGCAGGTGGTGGGCGACGCTTTGAGGCTCTTCCACCACCACCACCAGGAGGTCCGCCCCGACCACAGGGAGCTGGCGGGCAGAGACAGGAACAGCTCCAGGCAGAAGAGGCCTATGATCACGGTGCACCAGAGATTATTCGAGGTACGATCTCTGTCTATTCCACCCTTGCTGCAGTTCTTATAGACACAGGAGCGAGTCACTCTTTCATAGTCGATGCCCTTGTTCGGAGCTCGGAGATTACGACAGAGCTGTTGGCTCGATCCTTATGGCTAGAGACTCCTACGGGAGCAGACTCGACGATTATGCACTGGTGCCGGCAGTGTGAGCTTACTCTAGGAGGCGAGAGCTTCGACTGGGATCTTCTTGTAGCAGTGTCGAGGCCTTACGACGTCATCTTGGGCATGGATTGGTTATCTACAGTCCATGCCCAGATTGACTGTTTTAGGCACAAGGTGTGATGTGTGCACACCGATGGGAGCAGGTTCACCTTCACCGGCGAGAAGGGAGCCTTTGCAGCACAGGATGGACTCACGCAGAGGAGAGGGTAGCCCATCACTCATCAGTTGGCTAGCCTCATCCTTGGAGCAGTTGACGTGCGGAGTCCTAGTTTTCCTGCAGTGGTGGATCAGTATGCGGACGTCTTTCCCGACAATGTTCCAGGGCTACCTCCTCGCAGAGAGGTAGACTTTTATATTGATCTGTACCCCGGGACAGCCCTGATATCCACTCCAGTGTATCGAATGGCCCCCGCTGAGCTTCGAGAGCTACGGGTACAGTTGGAGGACTTGCAGGGCAAGGGGTTCATCCGACCCAGTGTTTCACCCTGGTCTTCCCCGATTTTGTTTGCCAAGAAGGCGGACGGGAGCTTCTGACTGTGTGTCGACTATCGTCACCTGAACCAGGTGACAGTGAGGAACAAGTATCTGCTACCAAGGATTGATGACCTCTTCGATCAGCTCAAGGGAGCATGGTGGTTCTCGAAGATAGACCTCAGGTTAGGCTATCATCAGCTCAGAGTTCGAGACGAGGACGTGCAGAAGATGGCCTTCAGGTGTCATTATGGCCACTATGAGTTCTTGGTTATGCCTTTCGGTGTAACCAACGCTCCAGCAGTTTTCATGAGCCTCATGAATAGGATCTTCCAGCCATACCTCGATCGATTTATCGTGGTCTTCATCGACGACATTTTGGTGTACTCGACCACAGAGGAGGAGCACGCCTACCACTTGTATGTTGTACTAGACACACTCCGAGAGCACCAACTTTATGGAAAGCTCTCGAAGTTCCAGTTCTGGTTACGTGAGGCCCACTTCTTGGGGTACGTCGTTTCTGAGGCGGGAGTTGCAGTGGATCCCGCGAAGATTGAGGCAGTGTTAGCTTGGGAGCCACCTAGGAGCGTGACGGAGGTGCGGAGTTTCTTGGGTCTAGCTGGATACTATCGGAGATTTGTGCCAGAATTCTCCAGAGTTGCGGCACCACTCTCAGATTTGACGAAGAAGAGGAAACCCTTTGTGTGGTCAGACAGTTATCAGCAGAGCTTCCAAGAGCTAAGGCAGAGATTGACCAGCGCACCTATCTTGAGGTTGTCTGAGGAGGGAGTTGGATACGTAGTCTACTGCGATGCATCAGGGACCGGACTTGGGTGTGTCCTGATGTAGGAGCAGGCTGTGATTGCCTATGGATCATTTCAGTTGAGGCCTCATGAGCAGAACTACGCTACCCATGACCTGGAGTTTGTAGCAGTGGTCTTCGCTCTGAAGACATGGTGGCACTATCTGATGGGCGAGCGCTTTACAGTCTTTTCTGACCACCAGAGTCTCAGGTAAATCTTCTCGCAGAAGGACCTGAACCTGAGACAATGGGTATGGCTCGAGTTCCTCCAGGACTATGACTTTGAGATAGTCTATACTCCTGGGAAGGGGAACGTGGTAGCCGATGCCCTCAGTAGGAGGACGGGCATCCAGCTAATTGAGGAGGCGACAGAGCAGCTAGCCGCTTTCCAGATATCCTTCATGGATAGGGATGGAGCAGCCTTCCTTCAGTCTCTCACAGTCACTCCTCCACTACTGCAGCGGGTCAGAGAGGCACAGTGTGAGGACGCTGACTATGAGGCACGGCGTGCGCAGTTATCCTCAGGACAGGCACCTGATGGCTTCTCCTTTGGAGCAGATCACGACATCCTTTTCAGAGGACGTACCATGGTACCAGTCGCTTTACGAGAGGAGGTGCTGAGAGAGTTTCACACTTCTCCTTTGGCGGTATATCTTGGAGTGGAGAAGATGTACCAGGATCTCAGACGACAGCACTGGTGGCTGAGCATGAAGAAGGTTGTGGCAGAGTTCGTTTCACGGCGCCTCACCTGCCAACAGGTGAAGGTAGAGCATCAGGTAAAAGCAGGCTTGGTACAACCCTTGGAGGTCCCGGAGTGGAAGTGGGACGGGATATCTATGGACTTCGTGACTGGACTTCCACGCACTTCCAGAGGTCACGACTCCATTTGGGTGATTGTTGACCGACTCACCAAGTCGACACACTTCTTACCCATCAGAGAGCAGGGCTCAGTGAAGAGCTTGGGGCGTCTCTACATTCAGAAGATTGTACGGCTTCACGGTGTGCCATCGACTATTGTCTCCGATCGGGATGCTCGTTTTACTTCCCAGCTTTGGAAGGGGTTGCAGGAGGCGTTCGGGACGCAGCTACGTCTGAGCACCGCCTTTCACCCTCAGACGGATGGTCAGACGGAGAGGACCATTCATACTCTCGAGGACATGCTCCGCGCATGTTTCCTCGACTTTGGTCACAGCTGAGAGGACCACCTACCCTTGGTGGAGTTTGCGTACAACAACAGCTACCACTCCACCATCGGGATGGCACCATACGAGGCGTTGTACGGTAGACCTTGCAGATCTCCTTTGTGCTGGACAGATCCTGGGGAGTTAGCACTTGTGGGACCATAGATGGTCCGGGCCATGACAGAGAAGGTCCAGGTCATCCAGGAGAGGATGAGGACAGCTCAGAGCTGGCAAAATACTTATGCTGACAGGAGGCGGAGGACACTAGAGTTCGAGGATGGTGACCACGACTTCTTGCGTGTCTCACCTCGACGTGGATTACGGAGATTTGGCTGAGGCGGCAAGTTGTCTCCACACTTTATCGGACCTTTCCAGGTCCTCAGCAGGGTTGGCAAGGTGTCTTATCGCCTGGCTCTACCACCTCAGTTGCATCGGGTGCACGATGTCTTCCACGTATCTCAGCTGAGGAGATACGTGCACGACCTGATGCACATCATTGACTATGGGGTGCTAGACGTGGATGATGGAGCGACTTTTGCGGAGGTCCCAGTGGAGATAGAGGATCGACAGGAGTGGGTCCTATGTGGGTGATTGATTCCTCTTGTGCACATAAAATGGCAGTACGGGAACCTCCAGGAGAGAACTTGGGAGCGGGAGGCTCAGATGCGTGCTCAGTACCCACATTTGTTTCCCTAGTTTATGATGTATCTTTACGGGGACGTAAAGCCTTGAGGTGGGAGTAATGTAAAGACCCGTAAATTTCAAGTAAATTTTTTTCTTAATTTTCTTTGGAATTTTACAAGAACACAGTTTTTGACGGCACCTGATTCTGAGGCCCGGTGTACCCAGAATCATTTTCTGAATTTTGGCTCAGGTACGTTCAGTGAACGGACGAGCGGGTTTTTATAACTTTTGAACCGGTGCCCAGAATCGAATTCTGAGAGCACCGATGAAATCGCAGCGCCGATATTTGCATAGAAACACCTCTTCCAGAGTTGCGTTTTCTCAGGTGTCGTTTTTAATTTTCAGGTTTAAAGTTAAGAAATAAAATAATTGTACGACAAACTTTATTTTATTTCACTTAAGCCACTTGAAGCCACTTAAAAGCGGCTTAAGCTGAGTTGATCCAGATAGGATGCTATCCAGAAATATTCTACCCCCTTGGTAGGATATTTTTGAGGTGGGGCTCGCACGAGCCCCGCCATTTCTTTTCCGCTAAGTAACGCACCCGCAAAAATGCGTCATTATGAAAGTCAACTGACGCATTTTCTTAAATTCTTAACGCACCATTTAATTGGGCGGTTTTATTCATGAATTAAATGGGCGGTTTATTTCGTTGAATTAATTCAACGAATTGATGGGTCATTACATACCTTTTTCGTTTGTTGGTGTAATAATAAAATAAGACCAACACGGAATTTGGAGGATTACACGTTGAGAGGCTTGACAGAATCCTTGAGCCTTCATCCTCCTTCACGAAGAACGTGAAGAACGCGAAGAACGCCGACCTCCGACGAAGAACGCCGAACCTGCGGAAATCAACGATGCGACGCCGTGTTCCGTGACGCCGACGTTCCCTTCCTGCAACATTCTTCTGCGACGTCTCTTCCTCCGCAACGAATCTTCGATTAGTTGTTTGAGGTAAGAGACTTCGGGTTTCTCTTAAATCTCCCTTGTGTTTTTTTTAGCACAACACGGATTTAATTTTATATAATTAAATTAAATCTGTTTTTTCTTGGCCCGTTGAGTTCGCCGACTCAACGCCGGATTCCGCGACGATGCGACGTCCTTCCGCGACGACGCGACGATCCCCTCCTTCCGCGACGAACAAAACCGCGAAGAGCGTGCGTACGACGACGACTACGAGGTAGGGGTTGTTGTGAATATTTACTTTTTCTCGTGATCGTTTCTTTTAAAAGTGAAGAACCCAGACAATAAGAACAATTTTAATCCATTAAAATTGTTGATTCATGTGTTGAATATTATTTCTCCCGTTGTTTATCTCTAACGCGGAGGGTACGGGCCAAACGAACACGGCCTGACAACCCTCCGCCGTTCTTCGTTGTTGTGCGGATTGACGGGCGACGACGGAACGTGCCGCAACGGAAATTTGACGGTTCCTCAGTGAAGAACGAGTCCCGAGAGGAGCAGCGGCGCAGACGAGAACAAAATCGGACCACCGGGGCGACTCCGGTGGCCCGCGGAAGCCGCCGGCGGCGCGGGTCGCCGGCGCGGCGGTGCCGACAGCCGGAGCCGGCGGCGCCCCGGCACGCCGCCGGACGAGGCCGCCGCGGATGAAGCCGTGGCGGCAGCGGCCAACGGACCCGCGGCCACGCGGGTCCGGTTCGCGTGCACGGGACGTGGCAGAAGCTGCGTCCGCGGTTCTCCAGCGCGGCCCACGTGGGGTCGTGGCATCTTCAGACCGCGGGGGCAGTGCCCCGCGGCACCCAGGCGCCCAGCCGCTCGGTCGAGCCGAGCTAGGCCGGTCCGACTGGACGGGTTGGACCGGGTCGGGTCGACCCGGTTTAGGTCGACCCGGTTCGGCTGACCCAGGGGGGGTCGGGTCGGGTCGGCCCGGACCCTGACCCCCTGTCTTCGGACTATTTTCGGTCAAATGCTCGTAACTTGAGATACGGGCCTCCAAACGACTCTCTGTCAGCGGCAACGCGATCCTTGGATCGAGACGGTCGTTTCGGTATATCGTACTCAAGGTTTCGAAATACTTTGAGTCCGGCCGGGTTGGTTCGTACACGAAACCAACCGGGCCTTCAGAGCGGAAACGCTCATATCTTGAGCTACGGACGTCCGATTGACGTGCCGTCGACTTTTTTGAATTCCTCTATGTGAGACGGATATTTTGGCTTACTCCGCCCGAGGTTTGGACGCAGGTGGAGTACAGTCGGGTTGGTTTTGCCTTAAAAACCAACCGGGCCCCTGGGACGAAAAAGCCAATAACTCTCAGACCGGGCGTCCGATTGACGTGCCGTCTGCGACGTTGAGTTCCTGTTGACGATACGGAACTTTTGGATACATCAACTTCGGAATTTGTGTCAGTTGATGTATCAGCCTCTCAGCTCGTGGAGCGGACCCTCCCAAACGAGCTTGCTGTGTGCGGGAACCCTAGAGCTGGCTGCGACTGCTACTTCGACGACGACGACTGTGCAGAGATCCTCAGTGGACTGCGACGATGACTGTGCAGAGATCCTCAGTGGACTGCGATGACTACAGCACTCAGCGATCCTACGTGGATCAGTGCTATTGGTCCTGTGTGGGCCTGATCCTGTGTGGGTCCGATCCTGTGTGGGTCAGCGCTCAGCGGTTCTGTGTGAGCCAGCGCCTACAGGTCCTGTGTGGGCCCGATCCTGTGTGGGTCTTTGCGGGGGTTAGTACCTATCGATCCTTTGTGGGTCCGATGACTTAGATGGATCAGTGATCATCTTTATCGTCATCCGAAGAAGTATACCTGTGTGAGTTGAATCCTGTGTTACTCTCCTTTGTGGATTGTGTTGAGCTATCCTGTGTGGATTTACTGTTTACTCTCCTTTGTGGATTGTGTTGAGCTATCCAGTGTGGATTACTGTTTACTCTCCTTTGTGGATTGTGTTGTGCTATCCTGTGTGGGTATAATTTTGCTTTCCTGTGTAGACTGGGTTGTTCTTGGGCTCGGACGTTGGATCCGAACGAGAATTGATGACTTAGGTATATGTATGGGCATATACCTAAGCCATGTCAGATGTTACTTTGTGATTGTATCTTTCCTTTGTGGATTATCCTTTGTGGATTTCGGGAGACCTTCAGGGGTCTCGGGGTCCCTACTGAGTATCTTATACTCACCCCTGCACGGGCTATGCCCGCACTTCGTTGTGTTGGTTACAGACGACGGACAGCGCTGATCGTGGTGGAGGCGTGCGGAGCAGGACGGTACCTGGAGGTGGACCACTGGGCAGGATGTACTCGGAGTGGTCAAGTGGACCCGAGGAGCAGTGGAGGCTATCTGTACCCACCCTTCAGGTGGGACCTCCAGAGGACGGCTCGACGCTGTGGCTTTTCTTTCAGTTGCTGTGTTCCCCTTTCAGTTGTACTTTACAGTTGGGCTTGTATTTCCGGCCCCTTTTACTTCAGAACAACTTGTTACAGTTTTTACTTAGTGTTTACTTTTCCGCTTGCTTACTCTGTGGTGCTTGTTTACTTTTCAAAGGCAATGCCTTCCCTTTTGTTGGGACTTACGCCTTGGTGCTAGTCGCCAGCCCCTGGCCTATGGAAGGCGGGCTTGGGGTAGTCACGGCACGGGCCCCGAGGACGGGTCGTGACATCCTACACTAAGAGAGCATGGGAATTTCTATTAAGGGTATCTTCTACAACATTTCCCTTCCCTAGAGTATAAAAAATCTCAAAGTCATAGTCCAATAGAAATTCTAACCAATGCTACTGTCTTAGTTTTAGGTCTCTCTAAGTGAAGACATACCTGATACTCTGGTGGTCTGAGTAAACCACAAAGTGCTCTCCTAAAAGGTAGTGTCTTTGCATCCTCATGGAGAATACTACCACTTACATCTCTACATAGGGAGTCACGTAGTTTTATTCATGGGGTCTCAACTACCTACACCTGTATTTGATAACTATTTTTCACTGCATCATAGTTGATGTCGAGCATGCATGAGTACCAATGAATAAGGCAGGTGAGTAAACTCATCCAACCAAAAAAATATAGACATGGAAAGAACATGGAATAACCCATGCATATTCTTCACTCTTGGAAGGAGAGTAACCCCAACCTAGAAACTCCACCACACCAACTAGTGTCATCCCAAGCAAAAAGGGTCAAGTAGAAAAACTCTACCGGCAATTCCAGGATTTGTTCCGAAACTTCATTGTATAACCTCGACCTAAATGCACAAGTTAGAGGGACTCATTTACCACACCTCAATACTATATTTTTTGGGTGGCACTGAATCTCCCACACATTTTATCTCACATCTCAAAAACATGTCTCAATGGGGGAAGAACCCCTCTTCCTTGTGCATTCGATGCTACGTTGAAAAACACTAACACAGGGTTACACCGACGCCCCGCATCATATTGATTTAAACCTAAAGCAAGAAGATGAAATAAAAGATTACCTTTCACAATGTCTAATAATTACTAATACAAAAAAGTAGAAGAGACACATAGTCTACCTCTTATCATCTCATGTGATGCGGGATCATAGACATCGAAAGTCTGTAGTTGTCCATAGCCCCGGCTGTCAGCTCCCTAAGCCTGACATGGGCCACCTAGTGGGGGTGGAAGGTTCTCATATCAAAGTCCACCACTCATAGATCCTCCTTCTCCTCTTCTAGCTCCACCTTTCGGGGGACCACTATGTCCACTTCTGAGATATCCTTGATCACAGTGTTGCCTCTATCGTGGCAGTCCATCAGCTACCTGTCTGGGATTCTCAATATGTTTTTTTAGGAAGTCTCATTCCATGTGACCTCTCCTATCACAAGCATAGCATAGGACCTCCCCAGGCTTCACTGGTGCTCTGCACTACCCCTACACTGTATGACCACATCCCTAAGTATTCTCATGGAAGGGCCTCTTGTTCCAGGATCTCTAATGCTTGGATACTATTGTAGATGACTCAACTCTATTGTGCCTATTGCTAGATATATATCTCTGATGTCTCTCCGATAGAAATTTATATATCAAAAGTTACCACTCCAACACCCCATCATGGGTGGTGATGCACAAGGGCACTACACTGTCTCAAATCTCTCTGTAGAGTACCTTCTCAAATGTCAATGCTTAAAAGTAGCGATCTCTGATCATGTCAAGAGATTACTGTGTAAGTTTTATAAACCAAGTTGTATACTCTTCCACCATCATCCCTCCCTAATGAATATTAAAAAGCTTCTGAGTCCAAACAAATAATAAGTAGAAGGGTTAGTGCTCCTCACAAAACATCTACTGGAAGTCATCCCATGAGAGTATCGACTCATCATGCATATGGGTAACCAGGATTTACCAATGCCCAACTGCTCTATGGAAAAGACTGATTTCCAAATCCACCATCTGACATGTCAGGGTTTGAACAAGCCTGAATATATGAACCACCGACTTTATCCAATCCTATGCTGCCTGGGGATCTGGCTCACCGTGGAAACTCAGTGGTCTCTGACACTGGAACTCAAAGAGTACGCTCAGCCTGTGCACGTCCTTAGTCTACTCTTCTGGGATGATCTATGTCTCAATGGGTGGAGGTTATACTACCTTCCCACCTAGATTAAGTGGGTCTTTTGATGGACCATTAACTAAGGCATCATTGCTCATAGGGTCTTCATCATGAACCAGAGATGGTATCCTAGCTGGTTGTCATTACGTAGATATATTGAAAGTTATCAAGGAGTAACATGATCAGATGAGCATATATATATATATATATATATATATATATATATATATATATATATCAAAAACAATGGGGAGATGACTCGAGAAGGGTAGTCAAAGACTCAATCCTATATGATGTATATACTATTGATCCCTGTAACAAATGCCTCAACATGCCGATTCGACAAGAAGGTTGTCAGGGTCCTGGTGAATGGATATGTAGGTCATCGCACCATCACTGGACTCCCTGTCCCAAGAGATACACTCAAAAAACTTTGAAATCATTTACCTAAACCCAACGAAACCATTTTTAGGGAACATCTGAACAACATCCCAAGGATTAAACCACCTCTGATACAAATCTATCACAACCCAACCCAAGCTAGGGATCGATCCACAACTACCCCAAGCCCACCTCCATAGGCTAGTGGTGGAAACAAGTGACGAAGGTAAATTAAACTTGGGGAGGCCTTTTCCTAAAAACCTATACACACACACATCCAACTCAATGCAAAATTAAAGAGGGAAATAAATGAAGCATGCAACACTGCTATAAATATACCAAATATGCATGAACCACTAAACAGAATGAAGTACAATAGTGTATAATGAAAAGAAAAAGGGGAAAATACATTCCCAAATATAAATGTGTCCCAAATTAACAGAAAACTAGAAAATTAAAATAGCTGATAGGTACCAGATCCTAGATCTCAAGTTATGCCCACTGTACATAGTCCAAGCACCCTGTATCCCTAAGATCCTCTGAATTCATGATCAACCTTTCCACCATCTATAAAAGACATGACACATGTTGGGTGAATCCCATGTAGAGTTGAGTATATACATACCCATTAGAACGTCCTAAAAGAGAGGGGGAATTAAGAGATACAACTGAAGAGGAAATTAGTGGATAGAACAAGGTACAGTGAAAGAGTATAACTCAACCCAACAAGAGAGATAAAGTAAACTCATCCAAACACAAGGAGCTCAAAATAGTGAGAAGAAGAACTTCTTTTAGATTCTTCACTACCTATATTAGAAGATTATACTCATCCAAATTTAAAAATCTAGACACGGAAATCACGTGGCATACCCAACATGTCTTCGCCTCTCCTGGAAGGAGAGTAAATAAAACCCAAGGAGTGGTTACTAAAATAGGATAAATATATATATTCTCAGTCAAAGAATCCCAAATAATAGAGTAAGGGGATCTCCTTCTCACAACTCATCCCAAGAAGAAGAGTAGCCAACATTTCCAAAAGAATCTATCAATGATACCAAGTATCC
This sequence comes from Viscum album, assembly GCA_963277665.1. Lineage (NCBI taxonomy): Eukaryota > Viridiplantae > Streptophyta > Magnoliopsida > Santalales > Viscaceae > Viscum > Viscum album. Next base: position 1,384,923,555 of record OY728164.1, read on the forward strand.
CATGCGGCTGCTCGGAGCATACAAGTCAAAGGGACTCAATCACCATACCTTGATACTATCTGCTTTAGGCAACACTGACTTTCCCTCATGATTTTAAGTCACGTCACAAGAACGCATCTTGGTGGGGAAAGCATCCCTCTTCCATGTGAGTCTAAATTTATTTCAAACCATGTATCGTCACTATTCTGCAAAGTTGAGAGGTCATGTATCAAGGTTGAGTACCCATGTATAGCCTGGATAGAGGGTTCTACTCTAGTGTCATCAAGGACCCATGGCTAGCTCAGTTAGAGGGTGTTGTTATAGTGTCAATGAGTACCTATACCCAGCCCAACTGGAGGGTTCCACTCTAGTGTCATCGAGGACCCATGCACAACCCAGCTGGAGGGTGGCACTCGGAATAGGTTGAGGACTCGTGCCCTACCCAGTAGAAGGGTTCCACTCAGAAGATCGTCAAGGACCCATGCCCAGCCTAGTTAGAGGGAGCCACTCAAAATAGGTTGAGGACCCATGCCATGCCCATCAGGAGGCTTCCACTCTGAAGATCGTCGAGGACCCATGCCCATCTCGATTTGAGGGTTCCACTCAGAAAACATCAAGGAACTAGACTACTCATATCTACAGGATGGTAAGACCAAAATAATATGATATACCAATGCCTGATCACTACCATCACCTGAATATGAATCACACCCAGAAAATCTTGTATCATATCTTGAAATCCACTACGGAGGGCACCATCTCATTTCACACGGAAAAATACTTAGTATAGGCTACTCATGGGCCAAAATCTGAGTCCAAAATAAGGAGATACGAGAGGTAGAAGATCCATAATAAGGTACAAGATGCATATGGGGCCCAAAAAATGTGTGACCCCACCTCGTTGTCTGGTTGTGTACCTAGCTATACTTAGGTACTAAACTTTGTACATGTACCCCTAGGATTTCCAGTATACTCTCAGAGTACATGGAATATTTGTCCAAAAGGCTAACAAGAACATGATGCTCATCATTGGTCTAAAGCTAAAAAATATAATTTCACTAACATACCTCCTCAAATATCACTAGATAACCAAATGGATCACACCATTGTGATCCTTGCAGAAAATTGCATAGGATCAACTATTCATTTTCCTGAATCGGACACTCAGTGAAGAAGTTTCATTTCACAGCATTGTTCATGAATAGTGCCTCATGGGCCCCACATATCGATCCCAAAATAAAATATATGGATTGCACCATTGTGATCCTCATGGAAAAATGCATGGGATTGACTATTCACTTGTCTCAATCGGACACCCTGTGAAATAGGCATATTTCATTACATCAAACCCAAATGACGTCACATGGGTCCGAGCCACGAGCTCAGATTAAATACCTAAAATTGGTCTTGAAACTTCCACCTTAATATCAGGGTCACAAATCCGCTAACGGCTCGGCAATCTAATGTCATATAGAAGAGTTACGACAGATGTAAGATTCTGCAATAATATTATTATTATTATTATTATTATTATTATTAGGTGTTTTGTGGACCCAAGCTACAAACCTGAATTTAATATTCAACACTAGTCTTGAATTGACTGTCTTAATTTCAGGGTCACAGCGTCGTAGACGGCACATCAATTGGGAGTCATATAAGGGAGTTATGACTGATAAAAATAATAATAACATTATTATTATTATTATTATTATTATTATTATTATTATGATCATTATTATTATTTATAATAATAATATTTCTTTTTTTGATAATCCTCTCCCATTCCCACTTCTTCTCTGCAAAGGGGGGTAGGGTTTCACGTGCAAACCACTACACCAAGGGGGGTGAGCACGTCGTCGTCGACTCCTTCATCATCGGTCACCACCAGCCACCATCACCCTTGCCCACCGCCAACACTGCTTATCTTGGATAGTCGTGTCATTCACTTCAGACCTCCACACACTACCTCCTAGACCACCAAAGGTCACTGCCTTTTTCTGCACCGCTGGAGCCTCACACGCCCGCCGGACCACCTAGCCACTCAGCCGCTGGCCACCGTCACGTTCCACCACCCTACTGTCGCGACCTCACCAAACCGTCATCTCGACCACCTCTCGTAGATTTGCATTACACTACCACCACACACCACCCCTACTAGGAGCTTCCCGTCAGACCGCCACCTCGGCCACCTCACACAACCCGCACGAACCGACTACCCTTCCACGAGCCACTGTTAATCCGTTCAAACCCAAAACATTAAAACAATCACAGATCTACAATCCTTGGACCCTGATCTACACTTATCTAGTCTTCATTCTTCAAACCAATATTGTTTCGTCAATATGACACAAATTTGGGCGCCCGATCTATCTCGGGTCATCCGGCAACTGTCGAGCTGGGAACCGCAGGGTTCCAATAGTGAAGAATGAAAAGAATGATGGATGAAAAGAACAAAAAAAAATTTTTTACAATCGTTGGCCAAGCGTTCTTGTCCAATGATCAAGAACTTTCTCTCGGGGTTAGATAAAACAAAGAAAAACAATATAATTCTTCTTTCTTGGGCGCATGCAATATTTTTCAAGGGCGCAGATTCAATAAAAGGAATAAAACTGCTCAAACATTTAATCAAAAGGGTGTAAAAACCAATTGAGGAGTTATACCTATATATTAAATTATTCATAATCAAAGAATGTGCCCACCAACAATCAAAGGAAGTCATTGCATTCACTACTTCCTGATCTTCCCTGATCTAAAGTTTCGTCATGATCTGCCAACAGATGGAGGAAGAGAGCTCCTTCTAGTGATTTCAGGATTATGAGTCTAATCCTAGTAGGATTTCCCTAGTGATATATTTATATATTTTCCATATACGTAAAAAATGAATTAAATAATTAATTAACTCGCTGAACATACCGCTAATGATTGTCTCATTCAAACGTCTCGCGTCGACCAACTTTAGGTCGCTCCTAAGGAAAACACCACATTATGAACTCAACGGTGGTCTTAGATTTCCAATAAGATTCCTTTTTCATTAGTTATTTAGATTATAGGTAAAAATAAAATTATTTTTATTAATTATTTTATTTTTGGTTACGTCCTTGGTGAATTTTCTACAGATGGCTCACGCCGACAAAAGTTATGTCGCGTCTAGGGTAAAAGCCACGTGTTGAACTCAATCATGCCCTTATATTTTTTATTTGAGCTTCTGTTTAAGATATATTCCATTATTTTTAAAAAAAATATTCATGTTCATTAGAAATATATCTAATATTTTTATAAAATTAATTTTAAGCACACAAGGCCTCTGAATCGTGCACTGTCTCAGCGCCTGACTCCAAAAATATTCCTAGAAATATTCTAAAGTCTTATAGAGGAAAACCAGGGTCTCTATATGAGACTATTTCCTACACATAAAAAATGACTTATTAATCATTTTTCTAAATTATCAATACAATACAATTAAATTTTCTTAGTTTTTAGTGAATGACACTTTTTGAACTAAAATGTCAATTTTAAACTGATAACAGTCACTTTGAGTCATTTTGAAAACATCATGTATCAGATTGAGGTTTGGATGATTCCTACACATTAAAAATGACTTATTGATCATTTTCTTAAAGTATCAAAAAAAACTTAAAATGTTTTCTTGATTTTAAGTATTCCAGTTGTCTTTTTTGCTAAAATTAATATCAATTTTAAATAAAAAGACGTACTTAGAGTCATATAGGTCACACCGTGTGTTAGAGTAAGTTGCAGATGATTCACACACATCCCAAATTACTTATGGATTGTTTTACTAAAGTATCAAAAAAATATGACTATGTTTTCTTGGTTTTTATTACGCCACTTGTCTTTTTTACTAAAATGTCATTTTAAACTGGAAACATGCACTTTGATTCATAACAGTCACATAGTGTGTGTATTTTATGTGATACTAATTCATAAATGTCACAAATGACTTATGAATCAGTTTACTAAATTATCAAAATAATCTGAACATGTTTTCTTAGTTTTCAGGGAGTGACACTTTTTGAACTAAAATGTCAATTTTAAATAGATAACAGGCACTTTGATTCATACTGGGCACATCGTGTATCAGATTGAGGTGTGACTTATTTATAAATATCAAAAATGACTTATGGATTGTCTTTAATAAATTATAAAAACAATCTAAATTCTTTTTTTTAGTTTTGATTAGGTCAATTGTCCTTTTTACTAAAATTGATGTCAATTTTAAATAAAAAGATGCACTTAGGGTTATAGCAGTCACATCATGCATCGGGTTGAGGTGTGGCTGATTCATACACATATAAAATGACTTAAGGATTATTTACTAAAGTATCAATACAATATTAATGTGTTTGATCAGTTTTGAGTATGTTACTTATCTTTTTTACTAAAATGTCATATTAAACTGGAAACATGCACTTTGACTCATACCGATCACATCGTGTATCGGTTTGATGTGAGAACAATTCCTACAAGTCAAAAATAACCTATGAATATTTTTCATAAATTATCAAGAAAATATGAGCATGTTTTCTTTATTTTTAGTGAGTGACTTTTTGAACTAAAATATCAATTTTAAACTGATAACAGACACTTTGAGTTATACCAGGCTCATCGTGTATCGGATTAAGGTTATAATAATTCCTAAACATAAAAAATGACTTATGGATCATTTTAGTAAAGTATATAAACAATATAAATTCCTTTTATCAGTTTTGAGTATGTTAGTTGGCCTTTTTCTAAAATTAATGTCAATTTTAAATAAAAAGATGCACTTTGATTTGTATTTGTCACACCATGCATCGGAGTGAGGTTTGGATGATTCCTATACATCCCATATGACTTATGGATTGTTTTACTAAAGTATCAAAACAATATTACTTTGTTTTCTCAGTTTTTAATATTTCACTTTTCTTTTTTACTAAAATGTCATTTTAAACTGGAAACACACACTTTAAGTCATAATGGTCACATCATGTGTCTGTTTGATATGAGAATGATTCCTACATGTCAAAAATGACTTATTAATCAGTTTCTTAAATTATCAAAAACAATTCGATCATGTTTTATTGGTTTTCATTGAGTGACACTTTTTGAACAAAAATGTTAATTTTAAATAGATAACAGACACTTTGATTCATACCGGGCACATCGTGTATCAGATTGCGGTGTGGCTAATTTCTACACATCACAAATGAATTATGGATAATTTTCCTAAAGTATAAAAATAATATGAATGTGTTCACTCGGTTTTGAGTAGGTTATTTTTCCTTTTTACTAAAATTGATGTTAATTTTAAATAAAAAGATGTGCTTGGAGTCATATCGATCACATTGTGCATCGGATTGAGGTGAGGTTGATTCTTACATGTAGAAAATGACTTATGGGTAATTTTAATAAAGTATAAAAACAATATTAATGTGTTTTATTGGTTTTGAGTATGTTACTTGTATTTTTTACTAAAATGTCATCTTAAACTAGAAACGCACACTTTTACTCATATCGATCACATCATGTATTAGTTTGATGTGAGACCAATTCCTAAAAATCACAAATTAATTATGAATGATTATCATAAATTATTAAGAAAATATTAGTATGTTTTCTTGGTTTTCACTAAGTGACACTTTTTGAACTAAAATTTCAATTTTAAACTGATAATGGACACTTTGAGTCATACCAAACACATCATGTATCAGATTGAGGTGTGGCTAATTCCTACACATCACAAATAACTTATGAACCATTATATTAAAGTATAAAAACAACATGAATTTTTTTTATTATTTTTGAGTATGTTAGTTTTCTTTTTTACAAAAATTTATGCCATTTTTAAATAGAAAGAAGCACTTATAGTTATACCAGTCATGTTATGTGTCAGATTGAGGTGAAACTAGTTCTTACATGTCCTAAAGTCTCAAAAAATACTAACTGAAAATTTTATCATGATTTATATTGTATTTTTTTATCAAACTTCCAACACTTCATATTGAAACAATGTTCTTAGCTGAAGAACATCTCTTGTTGTTAAAAACTAGGAGAGTATAGGAAGCACATGTTCCCATTATATCACCAGAACTCACCACATTGAGCACCTGAGATTTCTATACTCTTTTTTATTTCAACAAGAAAGGTTTTTTGGATAAGAAAACTGACTCAATATGCAGTACTGGAGAATCAACAAAGAAAAGAAATGGAAAGCGTAAAGATCTGTGAAAAAACTAAATAAGTATTAGATAAAAATTATAAGGAAATTAACTTAAAATTAGTAGATAAAATGATGAAAAATTTAATTAAATAACTAGTAGGAATTAACCTTTTTAGGATGGTTGTATACATTCTTGACCTATTTCCTTGTTTTCATTATCTCATTTAAAGCCTTGAAGTCCAATATCTCACAATCATGAGTATCTTCAAACAAACCACCCAAACTTGAACAAATGAATACACCTATATAAGAAAAAAATTCTTATGTGGGTAATACTAAAAAGAATTAAATTAAACATTAATAAAAAATCCATTCTATGAAAGTCACATATTCATGTTATTTGTGTACATTCTTCCATCAGGTATGTTGCTCATTCATTTCTAACCAAATCTATATCATCTTGTGAATATGATTTTTTTGAAATTAATATTAGTATTGGAAAAATATAAATACATGAAGGATTAATAAATATTTTAAATTAAATAGTAATTATCTTTGAAAATACCTCTTCGATGATGCTAGTTTGTTGATGGAATATGATCTTTCTCATAAATTTACAAACATAATAATCACAATATTTTCTATTTGTTGTTTCAGACACTGTAGAAACATTGATAAAGATAATTAATTTTATTTATATGTGTTTGGATAGTGAAATATTATTATATATAACATGATACTTGTCTAGTTGTAGAACTTGTCAGGCTCCTTAGGCTTAATGCTTGTCCTCATTCCATGAATTTCATGATATTTAAACACTGACCTATCTTAACAGAATCATATTTAAAACATAATATAAATTATATAAATTGAATTTTAGTTATAAAACATTAGATGTAGTGTATTAAAATTTGATAAATTCCATCATGTGTGGTTGGTTTATTGGGTATCCATGTAGTGAATCCCGGAGATAAATATTTGGAGTATCCTATTTGACCGCAATGAGCATCCAATGTTATGTACAAAAATAAATAACTAATGAAAGAAATGAAAATATATTTGATATGATTAAATTATATATTTTTACCCCTTTATTGTTGGTATTAATAAGATTCTGTCATCCAAAAGTTTTATTTCAAATGATTCAGCCAATTTTATCACTGTTTCATTCATTTTTATTTAATCTATTTCTTTTTTTCTATAGAAGTGATGTGAGGAATAATGAGTTCAAATTTATGTTCATGGGGTAATACCTTAAAATGGTATTGATATATAATCCTGCAAAAAATATGAAATGTATTTAGTTATAATTAACATATTATATCAGCTTTTGGAAAAACAAATCATGAAAACATACCTCATGTATACATGTACAACTGATCCTCCTAGCCATTCATAGTTTATGATTTCATTTACATTATCAATATAAATGTAGTATGTAATGTCATCTTTATACATTTGTTCTTTAAAATAAACTATGTGATTACTACCATTTTGTAACTTTTTATCTACATGAACCTTAAATGTTAGTAAATGTGAATATTGAATAGGTGGGGTAAAGGGGGTTTTAGAAGTTATTTTCAATAATTTGGTTGATCCTTTAGATGGTTTTGAGTAAATATTTAGTTTCACCCCCTTGACATTTTCCATCTATAATAGCATTCATCATTTTATCCCTTTTTTCATTAATTGTTAAAGGTTTAACATGAAAAATAAATTGAATGAATATATCCTTATTGACATGTGGTTTTACAAGATGTGATGGCAATGAGATGAAAGCTCATGAGTTTCACTAATTGACACTCTCACATGAACTGTTTTAAGTGGTCTATTGTGTATACTGGCATCTTTGATATTGAACAATGTATACCTCACTACTAGATGATGGGTGGGTGGGTGTTGATATATATAAATCATAGTACTTTTACCCTATATAATATCAGTACAGGAAAGGTATCAGTGTTTGTCTAATTCACATTTTACAAAAACAATTATTATAATATTGATTACCTCAACTAAGACAACTCTTTGAGGGGAATGGCTCACCTCAAAGCTGGTGTGGGTGAGGCAGGATCATTACATAATGGTTTTTATTGAGTTACTTCTTCTCTTTTCTTCCCCTTACATAATATTTTATAACAACTCAATCTGCTAATGAAATTGTTCTTCAAGGGAATCTAATCTTGATTTCATCTCTGGAATTTCTTTATCTTTATCCTCCTGTTGTTTTTAATCAAAATATGTTCAAGGTATCACCAAAAAACCCCCACCTCTGGCACGATCATACTGTTCTGGCTACTTTGAGGCCACCAATAGTAGGTGTTTATCCGGTATAGGTGTTAAAGAAAAAAAATTATTATGTCATACTTACACATGTTTCCCATACTTTTTGCATGTTTTCATCTATTAATATCTCATATTTATTTACACGTGCCTCCTTCCATAGAACATGGCATGAGATAGAATTTGATTTGGATTTGGATTCATCAATATTCATATAAATAGAGAAACATAATTATGTTTTTGTTTCAGGTCACATAAAAGTATTACCATACATTTAAAATATATACCAATTTTTTTCAAGTGAAATATACCCCATACTTGCTTTATGGTAGGGGTACATTGGTTTTTCTGTCTGTTTCTTATTTTCAAAACTTAGTTGTTGTTTCATAAATAAAAAATTCACAATCAAAGTGATGAATAAACTTATTGTCAAACAATGTATTACCAGCCACAATTTACCTGAAGAGGCATCTATACATGATATCTAGTAAATGCATTTTATGCTTTTTGGGTTATTAGGTGTGCATACACAAGCGGTGGGTGAAAGTTTATTTTCCCACAACATATTTAAGATGAAATATCATTATAATTTAAAAAAATACTCTTTGAATCCTTCTAGAAATCATTAATATATATTTCTTATGGGATTCATATACTATAAATGAACTCTACAAGGGATGATGAAGAGTAATTCGATGTTTCATTATTTTATTTTTTTAGTAAAATAAAGAAATGATATCATAATTATATTGTAATATCTTCCCACATCAATGCCTTAAGCATGGGCACAATATGGTGCCATGAATCTACATCAATCGACATATGTTACCAAGTGATGGGTCCAATGTAACTACTGAACATGGCCTTGTTGGGGTTAACATGTTGGCATTGTGCATTTTATTAAAACTTGAATTTGATTCCTTTTCTTTTTTCCTTAATGATTTTTTCTAACACTGTCACACTATGACACTCTTGTTTTTTCTACATCATCGGTCTATTATCACCTACCATTTCCTCAGATTCAACATAATCAATATATTGTTCCTCTATATCGATATCATCTTCATGTGTAGAAGGTCATTATACCTATACACTAGGAGAAGTAATAGATTGAGAAACTTGTTGTTCCTCAGGATTGGGAGCACCAGCACGTATAGAAGATTGTTGTTCATATGCACTAGGAGTAGTAGCAGGTTGAGATACATGTTGTTCATTAGGATTGGGAGCACTAACACATATAGAAGTCATTATCTGCAAAAGTGGTTTAATATTTAATTTAGATTACATAAATGTCGTAACGAATAGATAATAATATGAGGTAACATAATGTATATTACAAAAAATATATAACCTGATTATTGGACTCTCTTTTTTTAAAAAGGATGAAGGGATTTTACCCCTCTATCGAGTATCCAAATCCCTTTATTATTGTCTCCTATGATATAAAAAACCTTGTTTACTTTGGGTCCACTATGAAATGATTGTGAATTCCTAATGAAAGGGTCATTCTCAGTTGAATTTTCATCAGACCCTTCAGTGGTTTTGGTCAATAACAGAACAATTGACCACTTTTGGCTTGTGGAATTTGGAACATAAAATACTTTTACTACCTTTGATTCATTTATAAATGGTTCATTTTTATACCATTCCTTACTGAAATCCACTTTCACAAATCTCAATTCATATATTTTAACAGCACTCCTATTATCAACCCACTTGCATTGAAAAATCGGCACTTAGAATGTTGTATAATCCAACTCCCATATTTGTTTGATTATTCCAAAGTATGAAATATTCACATGAATTGGATTTCTATCCTTAGTACCATAAACATGCATCTATTGAACCACAAGTGTAACTCCACTATTTTTCATGATATTTTCTTCATCATGTTCATTTGTATAGAACATATAACCATTAATTACATAAACATTGTAAGATAATACATACACACTTTCTCATATGGATAGCTATCAAAGTCGTTCTGAAATTGAATCTGGATTTTTATCTAAATCCTTAAAAATAGTCTCAAAACCATCCTATAAACTATTTATTATGTGTATTTGATATCCATATTTCATCCCTTGATGGATTCAAATGCCTAATAATTTATTTATGGGTTTTAAAATATGTGAAAACCTCCAAACTATTATGAAAAACATAAAGGTGGGATTGCTCCCAATATGTAATATTGATTGTGACAACATCTCTTCCAAAAATTCCTTCACCCATAAGACACCCAGTGTAATGATATTTTGTTAGACTAATGCTTTCCACACTAGACAAGTAGTCAGTACATAATTCAATGGCTTCCTCAAAAATATATCACTCTACAATACAACCCTATGACCATATTCAATTTTTGGCATACCCTTTCAAAATCTTCATATACCATTCAATGGGGTACATCCATCTATAGTGTACAGAACCATATAGTCGAATCTCTCTCACCAAGTGAACCATCAAGTGAACTATAATATCAAAGAATGCTGGTGGGAATAACATTTCCAATTTACATAATATGACATCAATTTTCTTTCCTATAGTTGGTAATTTTGATGGGTCTATAACTTCGTTGAATATAACTTTGAAAAAGAAGCAGATCTTGGTTAATGTATAATGTACATTCTTAGGAAAAATTCAACATAAAGCTATAGGAATTAGATCTTGCATAAAAATATGGCAGTCATGTGATTTCAAACCCTTTAACTTTAAATCATTCATTGACATGATATTCTTGATATTCAATGAATACCCCTTTGGAACCTTTAAATCATTCAATAAGTTTCAAAATTGATATATCTCCTTCCTGTAAAGAGTGTAAGAAGTTGGAGGAAGAAAATTTCATTTTTCATCCTTCACTGGCACTAACTCTTCTCATATTCTCATGTCAAACATATCCAACCTAACCTTAATTCTATCCCTTTTTTCGGGTGTATTTAGTAATGTTCCAATTACACTATCACATACATTTTTTTCAATATGCATAACATCAAGAAAATGTATAACGTATAAAAAATTCTAGTATGGTAATTTAAAAAAATTGATCTCTTTTTATAACTAATTTTCATTAGGTGTTTTGAAAATGGTTTACTAAAAGCAGTGTCCACGTATTTTACTTTCTCGAGTAGTTGATCACCTGTTAGTAGAGATGGTTATATATGTTCTTCTAAACTTCCATCAAATTATTTCATTCAAGATAGGCACTTATGTTGTCGGGGTATAAATCTATGATGTCTTAGAAACATAGTCTTCAATGAATGTTTCAACCTAATTGACTATGTACCTTGTTTACAAATGGGACACCCTTGAGTTTTTGTAATACTATACCCTGACAAATTTCCATAAGCAGGAAAGTATTTTATTATCTCATAAAACATGGATCTCAACATGAAATCTTTATTTTTGTAATCATCATACAACGTAACACCTAAATCTCATAATAATTTCAAATCCTCGATCAATAGATCCAAATAAACATCAATATCATTACCCAATTTTTTGCCCTCATATAAGCATAGATAACATGATTTTTTTTCATTTCATGCATAACCATAATGGAAAGTTATAATTTACCAATATAACCATCCATGTACTGTGAGTGCTACTTTGAAAACCAAAAGTATTCACTCCATCTGTAGATAACACAAGATAAAGGTTTTTCGGCTCATTTCCAAATTCATTACACTCATGATCAATTTTATTTCTCTGAGGAGAGTCTTTTAGGTGATGTAGTTTCCCATATTTATTTATTATATCTGTGTGCCATGTAAATTTACCTCCAGTATCCTCAATCCCATATAGGCACCTAAACCTTAGAATGATTGGAAAATACCATAAAACTTTCATAGGACCCAATTTATCTTTCTTGTATCGAGAATCACCATTCTTTGGGAATTTTTTAAGTGATTTTTAGTCCTTTAAAAATAGTATATAGTCATTTGGGTAGGCATGAATTCTTTCATATATCATACCCATCGAATGTAGAATTCATTTAGCATCATATGTTTGGCTAGTGAGCTCATTATCTTCTGGGTGCATATCATTCAGGAGAGAAAATAGTTTAGTAAAACTAGTGTCACTCCATTTTTTGCCTACTTTCAAATTATACAGTTTCAGTACAACTGATGATGTTGTATATTTAGTTCAACTAGGATATAATGGCGCCTTTTCACAACTCATTAACTTCTCAAACAATTTTGGAAAATCACTAAGTTCATCTTCCACTATCATTTTCATTTCCTCAATACAATCTTTATCATTATTCACACCTATAATAACATCATCGATAAAATATTCTTCATTTTCCACACTTGTAATCATATCATATGATCCATAAAATGTCATGTTATCCCAGTCACTAGCTACATTTTCTTTTTCCTCATGTTTATTCCAACAATTTTAAATTTGATTAATTTTATGAAAGATCAAGTGTTCTTCCAACTCCTATAGACTAGTTATTCTTGAATAACAATAGCGTAAACACAGACAAAGGATTTGAGAAGGGTAATATGCATGATCTTTTGTAAACTTGATGAACTATTTCACTCCATATTCACACTCTTTTATCATATGATTGGAATCCACTCATTATTTATTCATATCCATCCTATTTGATTCAGTAATATTAATATTTAAAAAAATAAATACACAAAATATGTTCAATTAAAGATGGATCTCATGAATTGATTGAAAGAAAATGGAAATATTGAAAATTGGTTTATCATCCCACATGATAAAAAACAAAAACTTATTGAAAGAAATTTATAAATACACATATTTAATGTAATAATTGAAATATATAAAAAATAAAAGCTATATTATTTGAAAACCCTTTTCATAATAAAAAATATGGGTATTGAATATAATAATGGTTTTACAAATAAAAAAAATATTATATTTTTTAAAACAACAATTCATACCTTTGAGAAAATCAGGGTCGTTACATGAGTCCCAATAGATTTAATATAGCAATGTGAGTAATTTTTTTTAAATGGAAAAAGTGACTAGATTTAAGATTTTGTGTATAAACTAGAATTTTAAATTTAAGTAGTTTTGAATTGGAATTTTAAATGGATAGAAATAATTATCTAACTCTTTTAGGAAGTTAAATTTTAATTTGATGGTTTTGAATAAATCTAGGGAAATATTTTATATTTGAAATTTTGGGATATAAACTGAGAATTTTAAATGGGTGTGCTTTATTAAAAATCACAAGGAAGATCATTTTTATGAAAAACCTTAGGATAAAAAGGTATTTTTCAAAAACCCCTTGGAACTCTCCCAACTTAAAATAGAAATATTCAATTCAAGAGGTTGGAACTTTCCCAATAAAAGTTATATATCCATATTCAACTAGGGTTACCACCTTTCTTACCCATTTTACCACATGTTCTCATCTTAGGAATTATCATAGGACATCTATTTTTGGATTACATGGTAACGATTTCACTTATGTCGCCATTCGGGTTGCCTCCTACAATTCCTCTATCATTAGTCCAAGGAATGTCTTTCTTAGTGTCCACATGAAACTTATGTCACCCTTCGGGTTACCTCATATAATTATACTCTAAGTAGTGTTTGATTCCCTTACTTCCTGTTTCCAGCCTATGGAGATCGAGAACGTACTTCAGGCCTTGTGACAAATCGACTTGAGTGACATGGAAAGTTGACATGAGTTGGTTCATTACATTAATTTTTTAGTTTTGTTTTGCATTACAGTAATGATATAAAAGAACATATATTTTACAATGTCTATTATAATAAAAATTTTACTATATTGAAATCTCAAGTCTTACACTATCCATGTGATTTTATTTTTATCATCAAAACCTTGTATTCCTTATAAGTTGATTAAATCAAACACGTTTTTCCCTAATCATTTGAAAATAAATCATAAAATCAGCCTTAAAACTTTACGATTTTTCCTTCTATATTAATTTTAAAAAAGAGTTATATTTTCCAAAATTCACTTTATATTTTAATTTAAAATACATTTATTTGTCCATATTTTATGGAATGAAAGTATTCGCCAAAACAACACAATTATAAAATCATTATAATTGAAAGATGTAAGAATGATGAATTTTTTCCAAAAAAATACATGATTTAGATTCTCAATTATCTAAACTAAGCACTAATCAAGAAATAACCCCTATAGTGGAATGCATAGTTTGGGAAACCATGCATCTATTGAAATTCACCCACTATGGGTTAATTGCTTTAATTTGATACTGAATTTCCTTTATGACATTACTAATACCTAAAAGTATCTAATTATGGTGTGTTACAACCTTTGGATTAATATGAATTCAATTATTATAACCATATTGAAAGTATCTTTATCCAAAGATGGACATATACCAAAAGTAAATAAGGCCCACCCAAATGAAAAACTAAGCAATTACCTAAATCAAAACCATCCTTTCATGTAGAAATATCGAGAAAAATTTTAATTTTTTATCATAACGAATCTAGGGTACCCTAACTCACAATTCCCCCTACACTGACTAAGTCTTCAAAAACCAATGACTAACAAAATTAAAAAAAATTAATGATTTATTATAGGAATATATAATTCATTACCAAATCATTAAAACAAAAACTATTATCGGAACACTTCCCCAAAAATTACAATGAATTTTCATCCTCCCCTCTATCTCTTGAATGAACCCAAATACCATCATTGCTATATTAACACTCAAAATACTTCCTATAAAAACTATTATACTAAAAGATCATTAATTATATCCAAAACATAAAATCCAAATTGTGGTAGATCACATTCATCACAACTAAATAAAACCTTTCCAAACCAAATTTCTCATCACATAACTAGACAATATCAATTTACTAAAATCATATTTAATTTTCAACAACCAAAGACCATAACTAGAGGCACCATAAATTTCAAAAGAATAACATAAAGGGGGTATCACACACACTATTTTTTGAGAATAACAAAAAAAGTAAACCATGAAGAGAATCGGTTAAGAAATACATAAAAACAATATTTTAATAGTGTTTCTATAGTTTTGAGGGTCTTGATTCGTTAAAAATGTTAAGAAAAGTCACAACAGAGATGCGTCGGTAGTGAGGGTGTGGTGAGGCAGTGGGGGGAGGTAGCAGTGGGGTTCAGTGAGGTGGCAGTGTGGTTTGGCAAGAGCAATAGTGGCAGGAATATGATTCGATGAGAGTGGTGGTGTGATGACACTAGTGTGGTTTGGCGAGAGAGGAAAAGTGGTGGCAGTGGGGTTCAGCGAGAGCGGTGGCACAGCGGCAGTTGGCTTCTGTGAGAGCTTGAAGGTGTGTGAGAGAAGACAATCAGTTATGGTTCTTTTAAAAAAAGTATAAGGCTTTTATCAATGATTTCAAAAAAGTGCTCATAAAAAAGTAGTTTTATCAGTGATAAAATCGAAAGCGCTGATAAAAAACCTATTTATCAGTGTTTTTTAGCACTGATAAAGATCTAACAATCATAATATATTTATATTATTCTATATATTTATAAAATTATATATATAATAATGTATATTTATTTATTTATAATTATAACTATTACTAAATATATATTTATTTATAATTATATATATAATAAATATATTTATAAATATTTGTATGTATTTATATAATTATATATATTTATAAAATTATATATATTATAAGTATATATATATATATAATTATAAAATTATAGTAAATATATTTATTATATTTATAATTATAATTATAAATAAATATAGATATATTTAAATAATTATAAAATTATAATAAATATATTTATTATAATTTTATAATTATTTACATAAATATGTATTTACTTATAGTTATAATTATAAATAAATATATATTTATGTAAATAATTATAAGATTATAATAAATATATTTATTATATTTATAATTTTATAATTATATATAATAAATATATTGATTATATATATTTATAAAATTATAAATTTAATAAATATATTTATTATTTTAATTTTATAATTATTTAAATAAATAATTATTTATTTATACTTATAACTAAAAATAAATAAATATTTATTTATAATTATAAAATTATAATAAATATATTTATAATTTTATAATTTTATAATTATACATAATAAATATATTTATTATAACTATATAATTATTTAAATATATATATTTATTTATAATTATAATTATAAATATTTTTATATATTTATAAATATTTTTATATATTTATATAATTATATATATTTATATAATTATATATATTTATAAAATTATATATATATATAAAATTATAAATATAATAAATATATTTATTATAATTTTATAATTATTTAAATATATATATATTTATAATTATAATTATTAATAAATATATTTATAAATATTTGTATATAATTATAAATATATTTATATCTATATGTTTATTAATATATAAATATATATATATATTTAAAAAATATGATAAATATGTTTATTATAATTTTATAATTATTTAAATATATATATTTATAATTATAATTATAAATAAATATATTTATAAATGTTTGTCTATAATTATAAATATATTTATATATATATATGTATATTTATGAACTAATAATAAATGTATTTATTGTAATTTTATAATTATTTAAATAAATATATATTTAGTTGTAATTATATTTATAAATAAATATATTTTTCCATAAATACTTATAAAATTACAATAAATATATTTAAATAATAAATAAATAAATTTAAAAAGTATTTATATATAATTAGAAATTTATAATTATAAATATAATAAATATATTTATTATTTAAATATATTTATTGTAATTTTATAAGCATTTATGGGAACATAATAAGTTTACAGGTATAACATGAATGAATCATACCTAATAAGGTGTGAATTATAAAAAATGATTCATCACATATATATGGAAAGCATGATTAATAAGAGTGTCAATGTATAAATGAACATTCAAGAGTCATGAATACATAACATATGCATGCATCGTCATAATATAGGTAATCATAACATTTAGAATATAACAACCCACAATCACATCCACAAATAAACTTATGATCGTATAATGTTAATTATACATACTCGTGCATCAATGTAGAACATAAATAACGCCAATTATGCCCATGAATATCATCATTATCCCTTGATATGTATATTTATTAGCCAAATTCATTGAAGACATATGACAACCCTACTTTTTATTACACAATTAAACATAATTTATTACATAAACTTCACTTGATACAACATATAAGATTAAGAGGTCTAGTGTCTTTGGGGATTATGATCATTACATAACAACTTAAAACATGAAATACAACATCTTTATTTAAAACTTCCTTTACATGACCACTACATTCCCTCATACTTAGCATTGCATGGGATAACCTGAGGACATACATAAGAAAAGGGTGAGTTATAAAGCCTAGTAAGAGAATAATCATGGAATAACATGAGGAATACAATACATGTTAGACAATAGGCATATCAATAGAGCACAAGAGAAGCAAAAACATAAAGCCATGATAAAGCATGATAATCATAACATGGAAATGTGGCAATAACACTTAACATGGAATTAGCATGAGCCAAGGCTCATTGCACATGAAGCATGAGTAAATACTCATTGCACATGAAGCACGAGTAAAACCTCATTGCACTTGAATTAGAATGAGTAAACACCCATTGCACATGACGTATCATGATACTATACTTTACCCAATGCATTGGAGCGCTATAAGGGTGCACCCTTCTTAAACATTTCATTTCATGCATAAGTGTGCCACATGGATCATATAACATGAATTCATAAAACATAATAATTTATTCCACGATAAAGGAATGTTGAATTCATATATGGAAATTTATAATCAATAAGTAAATGTTCATAAAGGTGAATACCCTTGATAGATAAATGGGCATGGTATTCACTACACAATGACATTGACTTAGAAAATCGGTGCAATTTCGACAGCGTAATGGCGTGACATAAGAATTCATAAAAATGGTTGGTGAGAGAGAAAGGGGCGTCTCATAATATGTACATGAAATGGACAGTAAGGGGGTCATATAGATATATCTCCCAACAATTGAAATGGAAGTTAGAGTCATGATACAAAAGAATTTCTTGAATGTAAAAGAAGAGAGAGAAATATCTTTCAGAATTTCAGCATAGTAACAAGTGTACATGGGAGGCATTTAATGAGAGATAAAGGGGTATCCCATCATTCAAACATAAATAGGGAAGTATGGGGGAGGTGTGAAACCAAACCCCAATATTTATAATTGAAATTAAAATGGAATAACAACATTAATAAAATTGGACAAAAATGAGAAAGGAAGAAAAACCCTTACTTGGGAGTGTGCTTCCAAAGGATTGATAGAGGATTGAGAGAGGCTTCTTGGGAGCTTGGAGAACCTTTTTAGGATTATAGAGAGAGGAGGTAAGAGGTTTTATGAACTCAAAAGGCTTTGAGTGAGGAGGAAGTGGGAGCTTGGGTGGGTTTATATAGGAAAGGTGAGGGAATTCTTTAATATTTAGGTTTGGGACACCTCACATTAAACTAATCCAAACCACAAACCATCCCATGGTTTTTGCCCATGGTTTTTGGAAAAGGGAAGTGTAAAAAATATATTTTATAAGTCCAAATTCCTAAATTCTTAAAATAATGGGGTTTCTTATGTGGAGGTGAGTCACACTCCCAAGGAAAACAATTTAAAAGGAAAAAATGTTTAATAAGTCTTGAAGGGCCCATTAATGCTTTGTAAAATAAGTCAAAAAAACTCAAAACCACATTATTTTAATGATAAAACATATATTGGCTGAACATAAATCTTATATTATTTTATTACATCACTATTGGGTTATTATGATGTCATAAAACACATTATATATTTAAACGGTATTTAATTTTTACCCAAAAATTTGACTCTCTCAGAAAATTATGAAAAATTCACCATTTGATAATTTTGACATCCTGATTCCAGAAATAATATTCATTTTATCTAAATAATTTTCTAAATATGTTAATTTTTACTATTAAAATAAAAAACGACATTTATCAAAAATTCATGGGTTTTGACAAAAATGGATTTCATACCTTAATAAAAATTACAATTGCATTCATAAAATTTTACAATCATTTATATTTAATAAAAATTAATTTAATAATAATAATAATAATTTATTAAAATATTATTTAATTAAAAAAATCCATTAATTCATCAAAATAGATTTATTAGTTGAGCATTAACTAAAAATACTATGTGTGCTTTAAAAACTATTTACAAGGTAACAATAATAAAATGAAAGTATATTCATTATTATATACAAAAATAATGTACATAACCATAGTACTAGGTACTTGTTACATAACCCCTTATAACACCCACATAAGACTGAAGAGTAAGGTGTGCGATGGTGAAAGACTCTTGGGGTGGCTGGGATAACATTACTCGGTGGTAATCTCTATCAAGTTCCATCTCTCTTGTAGGTGGTACCACTTGAGATTAACATATTCAAGCTCAGATTGGGATTGTTCAAGAGTAAAGCCCAATTATGCAACCTCCTTTCCAAGCTCTGACAAATGGGCTTCGTATGGGGCACATCTACTGGATGAGGTCATCGCTTCCTTTGTCTGAGTAAATTGGATTTTTTAAAGCCCTATATTTATACTAATCATGTGATCATTGTTCATTGACTATATTAGCAATGGTCACAATTCTTAACAGTATTTTAAAATCCAAAAACATAAAACCAAAGAAGTTGAAATTTTATATAAACAGTTTACATAAAGTGACATTTAATTATATCAAGAGGGATTTCCATTAATGAAAGTTTAGGTCGTTACAATCTTCCCCCCTTAAGAAATTTTTCCCTCGAAATTTCATTTTCCCACACTAAAACAAATTTGGGTAACTCTGATTCATCATTTCCTCTGATTCCCACATCGCTTCTTCAAACTTGTGGTTTCACCACAACACCTTGATGAGGGGTATTGTCTTATTTTGTAGAACTTTTTCTCTACGATCTAAGATCTTCACTGGTTTCTCCTCATAAGAAAGGTCATCCTCTAACTGTGCCACCTCTGAAGTGAGTACATGTGAAGGGTCTAGTATGTACTTCCTTAAGAGGGATACATGAAATAAATCATGTACTTTGTTCATGGTAGGTTGAAGTGCTAGTCGATATGCCACATCCCTGACACGATCAAGAATCTCGAAGGGGATGATGAACCTTGGAATTAACTTCCCTTTATTTCCAAACCTCATGACCTTCTTCCATGAAGATAGGCATAGAAATACCATGTCTCCAACTTTAAACTCAAGGTCTCATCAACGGTTATCTGTATAACTCTTATGTCGACT
Source organism: Viscum album (assembly GCA_963277665.1). Lineage (NCBI taxonomy): Eukaryota > Viridiplantae > Streptophyta > Magnoliopsida > Santalales > Viscaceae > Viscum > Viscum album. The sequence continues at coordinate 1,384,944,332 of OY728164.1, forward strand.
CTGGGATGCCTTGATATGTTGCTGAATGGTTTTCACCTTCTCCACCATTTCTTCGACCATTTCTGGTCCAAGTAGCTTATGATCACTGACCTCATCCCAACACATCGGTGTTCTGCACCTTTTCCCATAAAGGGCTTCATATGGTGCCATTTGGATGCTCGAGTGGAAACTGCTATTATAAGAGAACTCAACCAGAGGAATATGTTGATACCATCCTCCTTTAAAATCCATTGATCATGATCTCAACATGTCCTCAAGTGTTTAGATAGTCTGCTCGGATTGGCCATAAGTTTGAGGATGATAGGTCGTACTAAAGTTAAGTTCAGTATTCAGAGCATGTTGAAGACTCTTCCAAAACTTAGAGGTGAATCTTGGATCTCGATCGGACAAAATAGATAGTGGTACTCCATGAATTTGTACCACTTCCCTGATATATATCTGTTCCATTTGATCCAATGAGAAATCCTCCCAAATAGCAATGAAGTGTGCAGCCTTTGTAAGATGATCCACAACAACCCAAATTGCATTGTTTCCTTTGGATGTCTTCGGAAGTCTGGTGACAAAGTCCATAGTGATGTTCTCCCATTTCCATTCTGGTATGGGCAATGGTTGCATCATTACCTTAGACTTCTACCTCTCTGCCTTCACTTGCTGACACACCAGGCACTTTGATGTATATTCAAAAATCTCCTTCTTCATATTATCCCACCAATAATTCTCTTGGAGATCTCGACACATCATTGTGTTTCCTGGGTTAATAGAGAAATTTGAACTGTATGCATCATCCAAAAGTTCCTTCTTCAGCTCTGGACTTTATGGAACACATAGTCTTTTCCCAAATCTCACAATTCATTCTTCATTAAAATTAAACTTCGAGGATTCCCCTTTTTCCGATAGCTTACACTTTTTCCTGAATTTCCCCATCATCATTTTGAGCATCCTTTAACCTTTCCAAAAGTGAAGGTTGATCAATAATTTGTGAAGGGATTGATGATGTTCCCTTCTTTATGATTCTCATGTCCATATTCATCAAATCTAATAAGATTGGATCCTTTTCAATTCTCATCAATGATAGAATCGCTAGGTCCTTTATACTTAGAGAATATGCCACCTTGTTCGCTTTTCCAGGGTGGTAATGGGTTGAGTAGTCATAGTCCTTGATCATCTCTAACCATCTTCTTTGGCGCATGTTCAACTCTTTATGTGTGAATATATACTTGATGCTTTTGTGGTCTGTATATATTTCACACTTCTCCCCAAAGAGATAATTCCACCAAATTTTCAAAGTGAAGATCACTACAGCCAACTCGAGGTCATGTGTTGGATAGTTCTGTTCATGAAATTTCAATTTCCTTGAAGAATAGGCAATGAATTTTTCATTTTGAATCAACACACATCCCAGACCCTTCTTTGAAGCATCACTTAATACCATAAAAATTTCACCACTTGCGGGTGAAGTGAGCACGGGCGTAGTGATAAACCTTCTTTTCAACTCCTTGAAGTTTTCTTTTCATTCATCACTCCAAGAAAACTTTATTCACTTCTGAGTTAGCTTGGTAATAGGGTTAGACAATTGTGATAAATTTCTCACAAATCATTGATAATATCCAGCTAACCCCAAGAAGCTACGGATATCCATTACCGATGTTGTCCTCGGCCACCCCTCAATTGCATCTGTTTTGGAGGGATCCATAGATATATCATTGCTTGTGATGATATGGCCTAAGAATGAGACCTCCTTCAACCAAAACTCACACTTTTTGTACTTTTCATAGAGATTATCCTTCCTCAAGGTCTCTAGTACAGTTCTCAGATGCTCCTCATGATCCTCCTTGGTTTTGGAGTATATCAGAATATCATCTATAAAGACTACAAAAAATTTGTCGAGGTAATCTCTAAAGACTCTATTCATCAAGTACATGAATATTTCTGGAGCATTAGTGAGTCCTAAAGGTATTACTTGAATTCATAGTGCCCGTATCTTGTACGAAAAGAAATCTTGAAGATATCTTCCTTCTTCACCCTTACTTGATAATACCCTGACCGCAAATCCACCTTGGAGAAGTATTGTGCTCTACACAGCTAATCAAATAGGTCATAAATTTTTGGGAGAGGATACTTGTTCTTTATCATGATTTTGTTGATCTCGTGATAATCGATGAAAAGGCGCATTGACCCATCCTTCTTCTTGATGAAGAGGACTGGTGCACCCCATGGTGAAGCACTTGGGCGTATAAACCCTTTATCCAGATTCTCCTGTAGTTGTTTCTTCAGCTCCTCAAGCTCCACAACAGCCATTCTATATGAAGTCTTGGATATTGGCAATGCCCCAGGTATAATATCAATTGAGAATTCAACATCTCTTCTAGGAGGAAGACCAGGAAATTCCTCGAGAAATACTTTAGAGAATTCCCTCACAATAGGCATGTCTTCAAGGATGGTTGCTTTCATGGAATCAATCATCTGAGCCAGATATGTATGCTCATAGGGTAGTAAGATTCACGCTTGAGATTATGGAGCTAAAGAAGATTCATCTTCCTCCTTGCACTTGTAAACAATCGGGGGTCAATTCTCCACATGGAGAGTGATTTCCCTCTCACAGAAATTTATGTTGGCTCTATATAAGGAAAGTCAATCCATGCCAAGAATTGCATCAAATTTTACCAGAGGGAGTATGAAGAGGTTCACCAGGAAGTTCAATCCACATATTATGACAGGGGAGGAGTTATATTCATGGGATTCAATGATTTCCCCATTTTTTGTACTCACCAACATCTTCACTTCCATGATTTTTGGTGGTGCTGGGATTGTTCTACTAAACTTTCGAGATACAAAAGAATGCGTAGAACCTGAATCAAAATGTACATTCGCTATTCTTGAATGAATAACTTGCGTACCTATCACCACTTCATTATCAGGTTTCACTTCGGTAGTAGTGATGGCAAAAGCTCTCCCTTGCTACCTTGGAGGTTGTTGGTTGCCTCCAAAAACCCTTGGCTTATGGAACTGATTTGCAAGATGCCCTGGTTCTTTGCATTTGTAGCAATAAACCACGCGTTGAGGTTCGAACAGAGCGTTCCTCTCCCCTATCATAGCCGTGAGTATTTATTTCTGATAGTTAATATCTAGGTTTCCTTCTCTTCCACACCTAAAGAATTTTACCATACCCTTCAGGAAATTTCCAGGGTGCTTCTTTCCACACCTTTGGCAAGTGGGGTTCTGGATTTTCATAGCACCGTTGTATTTATCCATCAGACTACTAGAATTGAAGTCCACCTTACACTTATTATTCCCATGATACCCCTAATATTATCTGATCTCCATTTTGACCTTGAGGTCACATCGGATAATTTTTTCATAGTTGTCGAAGTCGCGGATCGCCGGTGCTTTCCATAGGCTAGGTTTCAGACCACCAAAGAAGCGGTCAACCTTGCATTCGGGGGTAACGACAAAGCCAGAATCGTATCGTGCAAGCCTTGTAAAGTTTTCCTTGTACACTCCAATATATTCATCGTCTTTTTTCTTGAGTTCAAGGAAGTCACTTTCCATCTTAAGCCGGAGGGTGCGCGGAAAGTATTTATCGAAAAACATCTTTTGGAAATCCTTTCATTCCAACACCTCGATCTCCTCCTCAGGCTTCTTATTTTTGATCAACGTTCACCATTGATCAGCTTCACCTTCCATACAATAAGCATCCAGGAGAACCTTCTGTTGTTCAGAACATTGAAGGATGGAGAAGATCTTTTCAATAGATTTGATTCATTTTTTAGCGATTGAGGGATTAGATGATCCATTAAAAGTATGAGGCCTTTGTCTCATGAATCTCTCGATAGAAACTTGTTCTTTCTTAGGGGGGTTTGAATGTTCCTCTTGACCCATGTTTCTATTCAAAGCTTGATTTAACTAAGATAGAAGCGTGACAAAGTTTGTGATTCCCTCTCCCATCGGATTGGGCATCTCATTAGTACAATCATCACATTGATCTTCACATCGGCTGTTAGCCCGAGTCCTCCTATTACTGGTCATTGGTTGGAATAAAAGGAGAGTTAGGGGTAACACATAACAGGTAATACAAGGACAAAACTGATGATATATAAATAACTTTTATTTCCTTAACATATGAATCTATTGGCTTTAGTATATGTTATCAATGATCTACTTTCTAACATATATTCTTAGGGAATTCTTTTGTCCCTTAATAATGGTTAATACTAATCTTGTGAATTTACCAAATCATATCCCCCGAGAGTGTCATAACCAAGAGTGCAGCAAGGCTCATTGTCGTGCATCAGTTCCCATTCGAGTCTAGATCAAAGCGGTGTTTTCAGGTTTTATCCCTAGGATACATCTATGTCAGAGCCACCTCTACCTACTCGTATCCAGACAGGGATGTATTTTCTTGATAAACCACTTACTCAATACTTGCCAAAACTTAGGGATGTTTTTATTATACCCAGTCTTGTCTCTAAGGCTTCACTAGGGTTTTCTAATCCTAATCCCAAAAATAACTAAACCTTCCTTTGATACCAACTATGACAACCCTACTTTTTATTACACAATTAAACATAATTTATTACATAAAGTTCACTTGATACAACATAGAAGATCGATAGGTCTAGTGTCTTTGTGGATTAGGATCATTACATAACAGCTTAAAACATGAAATACAACATCTTTATTGAAAACTTTTTTTACATGACCACTACATTCCCTCGTACTTAGTATTACATGGGATAACCTGGGGAGATGCATAAGAAAAGGGTGAGCTATAAAGCCCAGTAAGGGAATAATCATGGAAAAACATGAGGAATAAAATATATGTTAGAAAATATGCGTATAAATAGGGCACAATAGAAGCATAAACATAAATTCATGATAAAGCATGATAATCATAACATGGAAATGTGGCAACAACACTTAACATGGAATTAGCATGAGCCAAGGTTCATTGCACATGAAGCATGAGTAAATCCTCATTGCACATGAAGCATGAGTAAAACCTCATTGCACTTGAATTGGAATGAGTAAACACCCATTGCACATGACGTATCATGATATTATACTTTACCCAATGCATTGGAGCCCTATAAGGGCGCACCCGTATTAAACATTTCATTTCATGCATAAGTGTGCCACATGGATCATATAACATGGATTCATAAAACATGATCATTTATTACATGATAAAGAAATGTGGAATTCATATATGGAACTTTATAATAAATAAGTAAATGTGCATAAAGGTGAATACCCTTGATAGAGAAATAGACATGGTATTCACTATACAATGACATTGGCTTAGAAAATCAGTGCAATTTCGGCAGCGTAATTGCGTGACGTAAGAATTCATAAAAATGGTTGATGAGAGAGAAATGGGTGTTGCATCATATGTACATAAAATGTGCAGTAAGGTGGTCATATAGATACATTTCCTAATAATTGAAATGTATTTAGATTCATGATACAAAATAATTTCTTGAATGTAAAAGAAGAGAGGGAAATTTCTTTCGGAATTTCGGCATAGTAACGGGTGTACATGGGAGGCATTTAATGAGAGAGAAAGGGGTCTACCATAATTAAAACGTAAAGAGGGCAGTATGGGGGAGGTTTTAAACCATACCCCAACATTTATAATTGTATTTAAAAGGGCATAAAAACATTAAGAAAATTGAACAAAAATGAGAAAGGAAGAAAAAACCCTTACTTGGGAGTGTGCTTCCAAAGGCATGAGAGAGGCTTGAGAGAGGCTTCTTGGGAGCTTGGGGAACCTTTGGAGGATTATAGAGAGGGGGGGGAAGAGGTTGGATGAACTAAAAAGGATTTTAGGGAGGAGGAAGTGGTAGATTGGGTGGGTTTATATAAGAAAGGTGAGGGAATTTTTTAATATTTAGGTTTGGGACACCTCACATTAAACTAATCCAAAACAAAAACCAACCCATGGTTTTTTCCCATGGTTTTTGAAAAGGGGAATTGGAAAAAAAAATTTATAAGTCCAGAGTCCTAACTTCTTAAAATAATGGGGTTGCTTATGTGGAGGTGAGTCACACTCCCAAGAAAAACAATTTAAAAAGACAAGATGTTTAATAAGTCTTGAAGGGTCCATTAATGCTTTGTAAAATAGGTCAAAAAACCCAAAACCACATTATTTTAATGGTAAAACATATATTGGCCGAAAATAAAGCTTATATTACTTTATTACATCACTATTGGGTCATTATGATGTCACAAAACACATTATATATTTAAACGGTATTTAATTTTTACCCAAAAATTTGACTATCTCAGAAAATTATGAAAAATTCACCGTTGGATAATTTTGACATCCTGATTCCAGAAATAATATTCATTTTATCTAAATAATTTTCTAAATATGTTAATTTTCACTTTTAAAATAAAAACCGACATTTATCAAAAATTCATGGGTTTTGACAAGGCTTTCAAACCTTAATAAAAATTACAATTGCATTCATAAAATTATACGATCATTTATATTTAATAAAAATTAATTTAATAATAATAATAATATTTTATTAAAATATTATTTAATTCAAAAATCCATTAATTCATTAAAATAGATTTCTTAGTGGAACATTAACTAAAAATACTATTTGTGCTTTAAAAACTATTTACAAGGTAACAATAATAAAATGAAAGTATATTCATTATTATATACAAAAAATAATGTACATAACCATAGTACTAGGGTCTTGTTACATAACCCCTTATAACACCGGCATAAGACTGAAGAGTAAGGTGTGCGATGGTGACAGACTCTTGGGGTGGCTCGGATAACATTGCTCGGGTGGTAATCTCTATCAACTTCCATATCTCTCGTAGGCGGTCCTGCTCAATCTTAACATATTCAAGCTCATCTTGGGCTTGTTCAAGAGTTAATCCCAATGACGCAACCTCCTTTCCAAGCTCTGACAAATGGGATTTGTATGGGGCACATCTACTGGATGAGGTCATCGCTTCCTTTGTCTGAGTAAATTGGATTTGATAAAGCCCTATATTTATACTAATCATGTGATCACTATTCAATGACTATATTAGCAATGGTCACAATTCTTAATAGTATTTTAAAATCCAAAAACATAAAACCAAAGAAGTTGACATTTTATATAAACATTTTACATAAAGTGACATTTAATTAGATCAAGAGGGATTTCCATTAATGAAAGTTTGGGTCGTTACAAGACATATGTATATTTATAATCTTAAAAATACTTTTTTAAAAACATTATATATATGTATATTTGAATTATTAAAAACTATATATTAATTATAAACATGATTTTTTAATATATTTATATCAATAAACATTTTTTTGAATATAAATATAATAATTATATATATTAATAATATTTTTTATTAAAAACTTTTATCAGCATTAAGAATTGATAAATATATCCTTTATTGGTGATAAAAAATGTGATGATAATAGTGAGGCTTTTATCAGTGCTTTCGGATTAGTGTTGATAAAAGTCAATGCATGCCTTGCCCAGATTTGTGATAATGCTATGAGGTTAAGTCGTGACATACACTACTAGAATTTTAAGTAGTTGCGACAGGACATTTGCGATGGACAGATTTCCCATCACAAATAGTCCACGGATAGAACCTATTTGTAGTGGAGGTAGAATTTTGTCATGAATAGTAACTATTTGCGATGGATTTATACATCCGTCGAAAATAATTTTGGCAGGATTTCATGCCGCCTGGTATAAAAATCATTCATGATGGGCATTTATGGAAGATTGAATAATCTGTTGCAAATACCCTTTGCGTCGATAGTATTTGTGATGGGAATTGAATTCCGTCGTAAATAATTTTCAATGAAAACTTTTGTTGTGATGGAATTATCTCTATCTCTATTATATAGTTGCAAAAAAGTATCAAGTTTTAATTAATTGTGCCACTTCTTTATTCTTCCTCCCCTTTGCTTCCTTCCTTCCCTCTCTCGAACGCAACAGAACCCTACCAGCCACCCTGCTTCTTGTAGCCCCAGAAAGCTCCATTTCGTATGATTTTTGGGTGATTTCACACCAAATCTTCAAGGTATGGACTCTGATTCTGTCCTTCATCAGTTTTTTTGCATATTTTTATTAGATTGATAAATTTAAAAAACCTAGGTTTAAAATTTTTCCCTATTTTGATGATTTATTTGACATGTAGGTTTAGTATAAATTTATTATTTCATATTTCAGTGTTTTTATTATGCACAAATTGTTTTAATTTGATTTACAGTATTTTTGCACAGTGTTTGATCTTTAAACTGTATATATTTGTTTTGGGTATTTAGGGTTGTTGAAACATTATTATTTTATATTATCCAAAATATAATTATTAATAAAATATGATGGAAGTTTGTATTTGTTTGCAAATATACTGGTTTCTTCAACACTTAGATTTATTTTAATTTTCTTTGTGTTTTAGGATTGCTGGAAATTAATTATAATTTTACTCGTTCTTTATTGCTTATTGTTTTTTTTTTGTTTTTATTATTTCTTTCATTTGTTTCCTGGTTCCAAATTTTATATTGCGTGCGTGTGTACGTATGTCTAAATATTTTTTATGTTAATTTTTTTTGCGTGTGTGCATAATAATAATATTTGTGCATGCATAATATTTGTTTATAATTATATTTGCGCGCCCATAATATTTGTTTACAATAATATTTATTTATAATAATATTTTTTTTAAATAATTTTTTGGCACACCTGCATGTATGTATATATGTCTAAATATTTGTATGTCTAAATATAATTGATTTATTTTTAATAATGATGATAAAATTAATTTAAAGAAAACATTTTAATAAAATATTATTTATAAGAATTTTGTTTTATAAAAAATGTTAAAAAATTATATAGTTGAAAAAAAATGATAATTTAAAATATGTAATATCTAGTAAAAACTTATTTAATAATAATTAGGATAATTTTTTGTAATAGTTTTTAAAAAAATATAAAAAATATAAAGAATTATTATAAATTCATAAAAAAATATTAATTATTAAAAATGTAGTACTAATTTAAATTATTAGTAAAATTCAATAAATAATTTATAATGTGTAATAATTAATGAGTCTTTATTATTAATAAATTATAAATATTAGTGATAATTATAAAATTATAATAATTTGTAAAAAAATATAATAAAACATAACAACATTTAGAAATTCATAATAATTCGTATAAAATGTTGTATTAATTAAAATAATTAGTATTAATATTTCATATAAATTTTGTAAAAACACTCGACTCACACAACTATTATAATACATCTAGGTTAGAAATTATTAATTCCAAAATTATTAATTCTAAATAATTATGAATTCAAATTAATTATTAATTCAAAAATATGAACTCAATTTTATTTATAAATTATTTATATAAATTATAAAATTCAAGGTAATAAATATATATGTGTGTGTGTTTGTGTGTGTGTGTTTATATAGATTTGATATTTGTATATTTGTTTAAAAATGAGTTAGAATATATTTGATGTATTTATATTAATTAAGAAATTGTGATATATATATATATAGTAATTATTAAAATTTTAATAATAATTTAAATAAATTAATAATAATCATTACATAGTTTATAATAATTTAGATAATTTATCAAATTGTAATAACACTAATCATTACATAATAAAATTGTAATAATAAAATTGCAATAATAATTTAAGAAATTATGATTTATATATATATATAATCATTACATAATTTATAATAGTTTAAATAATGAACAGTATTCATTACATAATAATAATTACATAATTAATAGTAATTAATAATAATCATTACATAATTAATAATATTCATTAAATAATTTATAATTAATTGTGATATATATATAGTAATTATTAATTAATTAATAATCATTTCATATAAATGTTTAATTAGTTAAAATAGTCTGTATTATTAATTTTTATTAATATTGTAATATATATTTATATATAAAAATAAATAATTATATAAATAATATTGATAAAATATTAAAAATGATACCCCCATGTGTGATTTAATGAAATAGTTAAAGCTAACAAATGTTACGTCGTGCCTAGGGTAAACCCCGCCTCCCAAACCCAACAAGTGATCTCCGATTTGTCATACGATACATAATTTGAAAGATATATTGAATTTTTATAATGATTTATAATACATATATTAAATGAATTACCCTCACCTGCAATGTAACTACCTGACGCTCACAAATCTAATGTCGTGCCTAGGATAAACCCCACATCATAGACCCAACAGTGATCTCTAATTTATCATATGCGACACCATTCAAGAGATATTCTATTTTTTCAAAAAAATTTATGTGTCATATATGATATATTTAATATTTTTATTTTTATTTTTATCTACAACGAGCATCTATGGGCCTCGTAAACTAGTGCTAACTCAATGTCTCACTCTGGTCATATTTCATAGAATATTTCAAGATGGTAAAATGTAAAAATAATTTGAAACTAGTCAAAATGATCAACAATAATTATTCTTATTCTTGTTGTTTTTTATATAACTATGGACTCAGAAAGTAGATAACATTATCTATTACATGATCTTTATTGGATAAATAATCACAAAAATCCAAACGAATCTAGTTTAAATCCTATCTACATTGAAGGTGTTGAAGACTTTATATCATTTGCATCATCAAATTCATATTTTGATTCTAAAGGAGCAATTAAATGTATGTGTCAAAAATGTAGTCTTATGACATTCGAAACATTTTATAGTGTTGGAATTCAAGAAACATCCCAAAATATATCTCTTACCCGACGGGATATAAATATTTATAATGAAACCCCTCAGTTAAGGGTCGATGATAAAGATATTATTAATGAAGTAATAAGGGATGATGAAACTAAAAGTCATATGGAATTTGACAATGATGAAGATGAGGATGAAGACATTGATGTCGATGAAAATGGTGATGAATATGACGATTGATGTATTATATTATGGTCTTTAGTTACAGGTAATTATCAAATTCTGATATTTATTAGTTTTTTAAGTTTCATATTTGTATTAACAATCTGTTTCAGGTAACATTATTTTATTCTGAAATTCATTAGGTTTTTATATTTCATATCTATTTTAGAAATCTATTAGTGGTGATAATATTTGTTTCAGATGACTAGAGATGATATTTATGATGATTTATTACGTTATCTCACTGATGTTGGACTTCCTGATAATTAGCCTGATTTAACTACTCCTCCTCAGGCTAGTGTGCCTATGAGGTGGGGGTGCTTTCTTGCTCGATTACTGAATCCAGATCAAATTCCAGAGTGACTACCATCTATTGATTTTGATCCACATTTACAAAGGTATATTTAATTGTTTAATAAGAAATTTATTTTATATTAACTAATTGTATTAATTTTGATAATAATTTTATGATTATATATTTGTTTCAATTTTCATAGTTTTTTACATTTAGCCATTGGCCAGGCTAGTACGATTCTGATAAATTATTTTTCTGAGCCATGGGTGTCATGGGACCTGGTACCCATCACCGTGTGTTACCAGATGTTCGACCATTGAATTGTCCATGATTAAATAATATATACTTTTCTAAAATTTATTTAATTACTAAATTATTTTTTTAATTTTATTTCAGAATTTATTTTCTTTGATTTCTGATAATCATAGAGGTCTTATCTTAAAATCATGGGATACATGTATATGTGAGCGCTTTCTTCAGTTTCTACACAACATCAGAAAGTGAGCTATGGATAAAGCTTATGCTTCCATCTTTGATCAGTCTTGCATCTCATGTCATACCAAATATATATCAACTCAGGTATGGGATGGGTTGTGCTCCTTTTGGCTAGGAGATACTTTTAGGAGAAGATTAGTAGTTGGACGTTAGAGCTGGGGGAGGCAAGAGGTCACCCATAGGACCGGGAGTCATACATTTGGCATACATCTATGACATATGGTAAGTAATATTATTCATTAATGTATATTTATTTTAACTACAACATGTTTGTTATATTATACAGGCCGCTACTGACCCATCTATTATGGAGTTTGAATTTTATAAGAAAATGTATTTTGATCCCCATATAGTAGAAGTTGTAGGTAAACAAAAGTGTTGTATTGTAGTTAATGATTTTTTTGAACAATGTATTCAATATTAATTTTATTATTATTATAATTTTTCATTATATTTAAAGGAAATATATGCGGCTGCAACTTCTCATTCATGGGAGAGTCAAGATGAGGTCGAAAAAGATGACACTGTTGATTTAGGTTTTAATGAGGGGGCTTGGATACAGTGACTTCATAGGGTTTCGAGAAAGGTCAAGTGTTTAGTATTGGTTCTCGAATGACACCTATAAGTTATTATAGTACTTCTACGATGGCATAAGTGAGTGTGAAGGGAGCTCATGTAGAGTCATCATCAACGTCATTATATTCTGTACATTATGAGGAGAGGTTGAGAGCTCAGGATGAGATGATACAGCAGATGCAGAAGCATAGGGAGGAGGAGCGTGAGAAGTAGTGTCAGAGAGATGAGAATATGAAGGAATATATGCGGTGACTTGTGCGTGGCATTGGTATGGAGTTTCCTCCCCCTAGTCCATCGAGTGATCCTTCTCCATCTAATGCCAGTTGATGATTTCTGAATATTTTCATGACTGTTTTGTAATTTTTTATGATATATATATTATATTTGAAATGATGTTTTACTTTTATGTATGTTTTAATTTTTTTAAATCTTTTTTAATGTTTATTAAATATTTTTAATTTTACTTATTTATAAATAATTTAATTATTTATTTATTTTTATGTTTATTTTTAATGGATTATTTATCCATCACAAAAGGTTTTTACAACGGATTGTCGCAAAAGGTTTATAAATAATATTTCGGTCTTTTTTTCGACGTAGTGTATATCTATCACAAAAAAATGTTTTCTATGATAGACCGTCGTAAATAATTATATTTGCGATTCCTTCTTCTAAGACAAGATATTTTCAATAGACATCTGTCGCAAATTCACCGTTGTAATTATAAAAAATTATTATTATGATATTACAACATCAAAACTATGGGTTAGTCGTTACAAAATACTTGTTTCTTAGTTAAATATGTCCTTCTTGATTTTAATTAGTTACCAAGCTCTTCAAAGCTATAATAATTCATATTAAAAACATTAAATAGATCATTGATATAAAAAAATAAGGTTTTAATGACTTTATTATAAGTTATTTTAAAAAAAATATTTATTAATATAATTAATATGGTGAAAAGAAACAAATTTTTTCATGCATGATTTCCTCCTGGACAGCTAGATCATTGAAGAGGTTTACACTTTACTTGCACTCCACTAACTTGGATCAAGGGAACGAGATGGTTGTTTCAGTGGTTAATGTGATGTTGGGGTTTGATGAGAAGAAGGTGAAAGGGGATGGATTGAAATGGTGGTGAAGCTCATAGAAGAATTGGAAAAGCACGCATAGGTACATGGCTGTGAAGGAGGGGTTGGTGAGAGGTGGATTTGGGGGGTCGCACCAAGTTTATGAGTATGAGATACCTGAATATAGATTCTTCAAGAATTTCATCATCTTTAACTATTCTATCCCCTATGATTCTTTCAAACCATACGGCATCCTCTTTCCAAGTGGTGTTGAAGCTTAGAGCTCTGAGGGGATTTGTACCAGGGAATGGTCCGCAGCCAATTATTCTATCTCTGTTTTCTTGATGTGAATTTTGATTCACTTAGTATTTGGAGGTCCTGGTTTGGAGACTCCAATATGCATCTTTGTTTCCTTTGTATCTCATCCCTTCCCACTATGATATAAATGATGATTTAATATTCTTGTGATGATGCATTTTAATTTCTATGTTTTAATGTGATCTAGCTTGTTTTGAGTGTCTTCCCTATTGTGGTTTTCTGACTATGAAGAGAGATGAATGGAGGAAAAACAAGATTTATTTCAATAGGAATAAATGTTTCAAGAGACCCCTCCCACACACCTCACTTTATTTCTCTCACATGGAGCTCTCTCGGCTCTCTTTGGATATAATGAGCTCTCTTGGATCGAATGATGATCCCTATAATACTCTATACACCTTCTATAAATAGCCATGGTGGGAGGTGTCAAGTTTGACACAACTCCTAATAACCCCCCTCCCCCCACCTACCATGGAATTTTCTCATGGATTCCACCGACCATGGTAGGTGGATTTGGTTCACTAATCACCGACAAAGAAGCTAGAAAGAAAAACTCTATCAATTCTCCCCCTCCAGCTACAATTCTCTAGAGTATCTGCAAAGATCTAGCTTTTCCTGAGCAACCACCTTTGTCAACATATCAGTCAGTTTCTTCTTTGTGTGGATCTTCATAATTCACAATAGTTATCGATCCATCACTTAGTATATCCAATGATAGTGAATGTCTATGTGCTTCATCTGGGAATGGTACATGGAGTTCTTGCTCAATTCCAAAGCACTTTTACTATCATAATGAATCATGTACTCATTTTGGTTGAATCTGAGCTACTGAAGAAAATTATTTAGCCACAACATCTCCATGCCAGCTTCTGAAGCAGCAGTGTACTCTGCTTCCATCGTGGATAAAGCAACACACTTCTACAACCTTGACTACCATGATACAACTCCTCCTACAAAAGTATAGATGTATCCCGATGTATACTTCCTACTATTAGGATCTTTAGTCATATATTCATATGTATAGCCCTCCAAGATAGGTTCAGCTCCCCCATAACACAGACATAACTTTGAATTACCTTTAAGATACCTCATAATCCACTTAACTACATCCCAGTGCTGCTTCTTGGGATTGGAGAGAAATCAGATCACGATTTCCACTTCATGGGAAATTTTTGGTCTCATACTCACCATAGCACACATTAATCTTTCAACTACTGAGGAGTATGGTATCATCTTCATTTCCTCTATTTCTTCCTTGTACGATGGGCATAAACTCTTTTTTAACATCAAATGGCCAGGAAGAAGAATGTTCACTGGTTTGGATTTTTTTGTGTTGAAACATTTCAGAACATGTTCAACATACTTATCCTAAGATATCCATAATAACCTCCTCTTTATGTCACGAATGATCTGCATTCCCAAAATCTATTGAGCTGCTCCCAAGTCCTTCATATCAAAATACTTGGATAACTCCTTCTTCGACTGGCTAATCTTCATTACATCATTCCCAATGATCAACATGTCATCAACATAAATTAGAAGAGAAAAAAATTTACCATACTAAAATATTTGGATGTAAACACACCGGTCCTCCTCTGTCTTCTTGTAACCATGACTCACCATGAATGAGTAAAACTTCGTGTACCACTTCCTAGGAGCCTATTTCAGTTCTTACAAGATCTTCTTCAGTTTTCAGATGAGGTTTTTTTGTCTAGAAACCTCAAAACCTTCAGGATGCTTCATATAGATCTCCTCAAAGAGGTCACCATGAGAAAAACATGTCTTCACATCCATCTGTTCAAGCTCTGAGTCCAAGCTAGCCACCAATCCGAAAATGACTCAGATTGAAGCCATATTCACCATGGGTGAAAAGATTTCATCAAAGTCAACTCATTTCTTATGAAGTAATACCTTGACTACTAATCAAGATTTATACTTGACCTCTTTTTTATTTCCATCCTTCAGCCTGAACACCCATTTGTTCATTAGTGCTTCTTACCTTTGGGTAATTCCACCAAATTGTATGTTTGGTTCCTCATCAAAGACTCTATCTCATCCTTCATTGCATGAAACCACTTGAGTTTTTTAGGATGAGACACTACTTCTTGGTATCCTTTTAGCTCCCCCTCATCAGTCAGAAATAGGTAATATGACTCAAAATATTTTTTTTGACGAAATCCTTCCTCGTGGTGATCTTCGAACCTGTGAAATGTTAGGTTCGGGAGGCACAACATCACCTAGCTCTTTTGATGGTTCTACAACTTCTTATGGAGAGGATTGAGTCGCCCCCTTCTTAATATCCTCCTCTACTACTTTTTCTATTATCGATGAGTCTTCTTGAACCTCCTCCCCTTCATTTAAATATGGTGTTGGTATAAGTATTGGATCATGAATTGATTCATTGACACTTTACCTTCGATAAATTATAGTATTTTGAATGTCCTCAATTATCTGGTTCTCATAGAACACGACATATTTTCTTTTGATCACCTTCTTCTCCTTTGGGTCCCAAATCTTGTATCCAAACTCTTCATCTCAATTTCTAATGAAGATTCATGGAGTATATCTCTCGTCTAGATTCTTCCTGATCTCCTTGGATACATATGAAAATGTCAAACGTTAAAATACTCATAATTGAGAGTAAGAGGGATGTTTACCAGACCATATCTTCTATAGAACCTCAAAATTTAGTGGGACCAATGGTGATCTATTGATAAGGTATCATGCAACCTGAACATATTATCCCCATAATGTCTTAGAGAGCTTAGCCAAACTCATCATGCTTTTAACCTTCTCCATGATAGTTTTTTTTATCCTTTCTGCAACTCCATTGTGTTGTGGGGTGTGTGGGACCATCCTCTCATGTCAGATTCCCTGACTCCTAAAATAGGCATCAAATTCCCTGGATGTGTACTCTCAAATGTTGTATGAATGAAGACACTTCAACTTCCTTCCAGTTTCATTCCCCACCATGGTGTAGAACATATTGAATTAGTCTAGTACTTGGTCCTTCGTCCGCAAGAAGAACACCCACACCCTTCGAGATGCATCATCGATAGAGGATAAAAAATATTTATTACCTCACAGTAAATATAGCACTATGGGTTTTCATGCATCAGAGTGCACTAGATATATCAACTATGATCTCCTTGATGGAGTAGTATTGAATGATTCTCTATGTTGATTCACATATAAGTATTATTTACAAGGATAAAGTGATGCATCCTTGTTAATACTGATGGATTTCTTCATTGGGATAGATAACCTTATTTCACTCATGTGGTCGAGTCTCCTATGCCACATATTGGAAGATGTCTCTCATTCCATTGTGTTGAGGTAGTTTTCACATATCTTCACATGATTTTTGTACAATATACCACATATGTGTCCTCGGGCAATGAAGATGGATCCTTTCATCATATTCCATGATCCATTGCTAAAAATGTTATCACAACCTTGTCAATAAAAGGATATACCTAATAACAAGTTGAGTCGAAGGCTTGGAACATGCCAAACATCCTTCAAAATTATTGTGTATCCAACGATCGTCTTGACTTGGATATCACCCATGCCAAAAATCTTTGTCGAACTGGTATTTCCCATCATGACCACACCAAAGTCACTTTCTTGATAAGTCAAGAAATACTCATGATGTGGTGTGACATGGTACGATACTACAGTATTGACCACCCATTCTATGTCTTGGCCTAATGCATGAAAGCACATCTCTTCTTTATCTTTAGAGAAAAGCATGATTTATTTGGAGACTTTCATGTGTGTGTTTACATTTCTTCTTTATCAATTTCTACTTTGACCCTTTTCTTATAGAAAATTTAAGAAGTTCCTTTTCATGTGACCCATCATTCCATAATGGTAGCATATTTATGATGATATACTCCCATCTATAGACTTTCTCTGGATTTGGTGTCCGTTTATGGCCCCTCGACCACCTCCCGTGGATGGTCCCCCCATTGGATTTTAATTATGCAAAATTTGGTGCAGAATCTAGAAAAATGGATCTCACCGTTGTGTTTGGAATAGTCTAAAATGGTAGAATCTACTCTTATATTGTTGAAATTGGACACTGATTGATCAAGATATGATCAAAATAGTGTCAATGGCCGAGATCATCCGATAATGTGGTGCTAACATGGCATGTCAGAGTAGTTTCCGAAAAGTCACTAGTGTTAGAATAGTACCTTCTTTCTTGGAAAAGTGGTATTGTAGCACCCCGAAGTTTGACTGGGCTTTGATCGAGCCTAGGAAGCTTGTTTTAGCTCTATTTGAGATTTTTTTTCCGCTGTTGGAATCGACTAGCCGCAAACTTTCATAATCTACCTTCAAAATAGGATTTTGAGCAACTTGAATTTTCTGGTCACTGGAAAATTTCCACTGCTCGTCATCATTTCACCATAAATCCCTCTGATACCACTTGTTGTGTTTCACTGACCATGAAGTGAGATGAATGGAGGAAAATGAAAGATTTATTTCAACTAGAATAAATGTTACAAGAGAACCCTACCACACACATCCCTTTATTTCTCACACATGAAGCTCACCCATCTCTCTTTGGATATAATGATCTCTCTTGGCTCAGATTATGATACCTGGAATGCTCCATAGGCCCTCCTTAAATAGCCATGGTGGGAGGTTTCAAGTTTAACACAACTCCCACCAATCCCCCCCACCCCCACCTAACTATGGAATTATCCCATGGTTTCCACCAACCATGGTAGGTGGGTTTGGTGCACCAGACACCAACAAGGTATCTGGAAAGAAAAAATATATCATTGACATGGTTCATTGATCTTGTTCTACATCCTTTTGTTGGGTATCCCTTATGATTTGTTCATAAATTTTTCTTCTTTTGGTTTTGTTTGTCCATTTTCCTTTGGTGATGCATCCCTTCCTCCTCTTTCATTAATTCTTATAGGGGATTACACAATCCATTTAGTAAGACTTTGGTTTGGTTTGGTGTAGGGAGGTTGGTTTCACTGATAGAGTAGAAAGAATGTAGAGATATAGCAGTCTAGTTCTTGGGTCGCTGGAGGAAAGTCAAGAAATGGTTTGATGGAGATGGTTCATGGTGTTCCATGCAAGATCTTTGAGCTGTTGTGATCCCTTAAATTGGATCACGACATGAAATCTTGGACTTTGGAAATGAACTGTGAGAGAGATGAACCTATAGTGTGATGATGTTAGAGCAGAAAACCTAGACAACTTCTAATCTAGATGATGATGTTAGTCTGTAACACTTCAGCTTGGTAGATCGATCTCAAGGAGGTGAGACTGAACCCTATTAAAGGGGTTCAATATGATGTTTTCCCCTTTGCCACTTTTATTTTTTTTAATCTGTATTAATGATTTTTTTTTGGTTCGTTATGTGTGTTCATCAAGATTGGAGGAATATTTCACCTCCTCATACTTAGCTTGGTCACAAGTCTCTAGTGCGACAAGATCCTCATTCTGAGATAGTTTTTGTGTAGTTTTTACATTCACATGTCTTGTGTTCTATCTTCTTTCATGGTGAAGCATCTGATGATTCCTCCATATACATGTTGTCCAATTGGCCCAAACATTTAAATTATCGTGTTAATTTACTACTTTCCATTTATCATTTATCAACCTTCCAAAATACTGAAAGCTTGCTTCTAGAATTAATTCATATATTTTTTTATTTCATTTTTTGATATTAAATCCCTTTGAGCCTTTTTTGTCTTTCACATTTTCATAGATGCTATTGTTTTTCATTATTTCTTGATATTTGATTCTTTATATGTATTAAAATATGTTTATGGTTCTATTTTGTGAATATGTTGAGTTTAAATTTTTAATTCTCTGGTCTTGATTTTGGTTTTAGTTGAATCTACTTGTATAAAATGTTGTTTTTGTTTTCTGAGATCCATGCAAGATTGAATTGTTTTTTAGTCTTGTATTGATCTTTTAACAATGCTGATAGATTAACTGGTGATAATGTTGATAGATTATTGAGTGATAGAACAACAGATCGATCATCTTGTGATGTTTGTCTTGATCACTGTGATGATTCATTTGAGATTAATGAATTGTATTTGCACACTCATTCTTTACATGATAGTGGAGGAAGGAGAATCTCAAGATAATTCTTCGGTCTTGAGAGAGAGTTTTAGATTTCATTTAACATAATTTTATATTTCAATCAATCTCTACACAATATACATGGTTATTTATTTATAGAATTAGAGTTAGGGTTAAAATATTATTTAATTGCATAACGAACCTTAAATAGTAAATTTAACCTTTATATAACCTCACGTTATGTAACCTTTCTCATGGCGTACTCTAATTGATGCAACAATAAATATTATTTTATCATCTTGCAAATTAATATTTATTACCGGATAGAATCATGATCTTATGGACCTTGGTATTTATCAAATGCCCAACTAAATATATATTATATATCTATGTAATTAAATAATTACCATGAAAATAAATATTTATTCAATTTATTCAATCTATAAATCTTTAATAAAATTATTCCTAAAACTTTAGAATAATATTTATTGCAATAAGTAAATTAAAATATAATTTAATTGAGATCAGCAGAAACACTGAATGTGGGACCCTCTAGGCTTACTTCTCGTTGACATTAAATGATTTTGTCTAAAGTCCAAGATTAATGTCTAGCCATAGGTCAAGACATCCAAGAGAAAAAAATTATTTTTGTAAGCCAAAAACCACATATGAGTGCTCACTGTATAATATAATCCATATGTCATGATATTTTATCAAGCAGGTTGTACACATGTGTCATCAACCTATATTTTTGATACGTATTTCTTCGATTATCTAAAATAAATTCTTCATTACACAATGAATATAGAATTTAATATGGTGGGTCTATTTCAATCAAAGTGTGATGGCCCAGTCTAGCCCACGATCATGATATTGTCCACTATGGGCTTAACCCACACGGTTTTGATTTCCCTAGGATCTGGCCCTCAAACATCCCCCAAGAAAAGGCCTCATTATGGGAGGGGTATCCACACCACCTTATAAAGGTGTGTTTCATGCTTCTCCTCCTTCGATGTGTGATTTCCATAATCCATCCCCTAGAAGGGTCCAACTTCCTTGCTGGCACATCAAATGGACACTAGATCTGATACCATTTGTGACAGCCCAATCCAGCCCATGATCATGAAATAAACATTTAAAATCTAAGTACCATCATACAGGCTCACAGACAAGAATATCCAATGACACATAAATATTTAAAATTCCTATTTACGGGTCTATTATCATAATCTCTCATCTTGGAGACTACTAAATGAAAACTTCATGAGATAAAGTCTCATCTAAGTAGTATTTACAAGGATCAAGTGATGCATCCTTGTTAATATTGATGGAATTCTTCGTTGGGATAGATAACCTTCTTTCACTCATGTGGCTGAGTCTCCTATGCCACATATTGGAATACATCTCTCATTCCATTGTGTTGAGGTAGTTTTCACATATCTTTACATGAGTTTTGTACAATATTCCACATATGTGTCCTCGGGCAATGAAGATGGGTCCTTTCATCATATTCCATGATCCATTGCTGAAAATTTTATCACAGCCTTGTCAATCAAAGGATATACCTAATAACAGGTTGAGTCGAAGGCTTGGAACATGCCAAACATCCTTCAAAATTATTGTGTATCCAATGATTGTCTTGACTTGGATATCACCCATGCTAAAAATCTCTGTCGAACTGGTATTTCCCATCTTGACCGCACCAAAGTCACCTACTTGATAAGTCAAGAAATACTCATGATGTGGAGTGACATGGTACGATATTTCAGTATTGACCACCCATTCTATGTCTTGGCCTAATGCATGAAAACATGTCTCTTCTTCATCTTTAGAGAAAAGCGTGATTTCTCTAGAGACTTTCATGTGTGTGTTTCCATTTCTTATTTATCAGTTTCTACTTTGACCCTTTTCTTATAGAAAATTTCAGTAGTTCCTTTTCATGTGACCCATCATTCCATAATGGTAGCATTTTTATGATTATATCCTTCCATCTATAGACTTTATCTGGATTTGGTATCTGTTTATGGCCCCTCGAACACCTCCCATGGATGGTCCCCCCATTGGATTTTAATTATGCAAAAATTGGTGTAGAACCTAGAAAAATGGAGCTCACCGTTGTGTCTGGAATAGTCTAAAATGGTAGAATAGACTCCTATATTATTGAAATTGGACACTGATTGATCAAGATATGATAAAAATAGTGTCAATGGCAGAGATCATCCGATGATGTGGTGATGACATGGCATGTCAGAGTAGTTGTTGGAAAGTCACTAGTGTTAGAATAGTGCCTTTTTTTCTGGAAAAGTGGTACTATAGCACCCTGAAGTGTAGCTGGGATTTGATCAAGCCTAGGAAGCTCATTTTAGCTCTGTTTGAGATTTTTTTTTTGTTGTTGGAATCGACTAGCAGCAAACTTTCAAAATCTGCCTTCAAAATAGGATTTCGAGCAACTTGAATTTGCTGGTCACTGGAAAATTTCCATTGCTTGTCGTCATTTCACCATAAATCCCTCTGATACCACTTGTTGTGTTTCGCTAACCATGAAGAGATATTAATGGAGGAAAAGGAAAGATTTATCTCAACTAGAATAAATGTTACAAGAGAAACCTCCCACACACATCCCTTTATTTCTCACACATGGATCACACCCATCTCTCTTTGGATATAATGATCTCTCTTGGCTCAGATTATGATCCCTGGAATGCTCCATAGGCCCTCCTTAAATAGCCATGGTGGGAGGTGTCAAGTTTGACACAACTCCCACCAATCCCCCCCCCACCTAACTATGGAATTCTCCCATGGTTTCCACCAACCATGGTAGGTGTATTTGTTGCACCATCTACCAACAAGGTAGATGGAAATAAAAACTATATCATTACCATGGTTCATTGATCTTGGTCTATATCCTTATGTTGGGTATCCCTTATGATTTGTTCATAAATTTTTCTTCTTTTGGTTTTGGTTATCCATTTGCCTTTGGTGATGCATCCCTGCCTCCTCTTTCATTAATTATTATAGGGTATTACTCAATTCATTCATCACCACTTTGGTTTGGTTTGGTGTAGGGAGCTTGGTTTCACTGATAGAGTAGTAAGAATGCAGAGATCTAGCAGTCTGGTTCTTGGGTCACTGGAGTAAAGACAAGAAATGGTTTGATGGAGATGGTTCATGGTGTTCCATGCAAGATCTTGGAGTTGTTGTGATCCCTTACATTGGATCACGACATGAAATCTTGGACTTTGGCAATGAACTATGAGAGAGATGAACCTATAGTGTGATGATGTTAGATAAACAAACCTAGATGACTTCGAATCTAGACGATGATGTCAGTCCGTAACACTTCATCTTGGTAGATCAATCTCAAGGAGGTGAGACTAAACCCTAGTAAGGGGGTTGAGTATGATGTTTTCCCCTTTTTCACTTTCTTTTTTGTTTAATCTGTATTAATGATTTTGTTTTTGTGTGTTGTGTGTGTTCATCAAGATTGGAGGAATATTTCACCTCCTCATACTTAGCTTGGTCACAAGTCTCTAGTGCAACAAGATCCTCATTATGAGATAGTTTTTGTGTAGTTTTTACCTTCACATGTCTTCTGCTCTATCTTCTTGCATGGTGAAGAAACTGATGATCCCTCCACATACATGTTGTCTAATTGGAAAAAAACATTTAAATTATCGTGCTAATTTACTACTTTCCATTTATCATTTATCAACCTTCCAAAATACTGAAAGGTTTCTTCTAGAATTAATTCATATATTTTTTTATTTCATTTTTTGATATTAAATCCCTTTGAGCCTTTTTGTCTTTCACATTTTCATAGATGCTATTTTTTTCATTATTTCTTGATATTTGATTATTTATATGTATCAAAACATGTTTATGGTTCTATTTTGTGCATATGTTGAGTTTAAATTTTTAATTCTCTGGTCTTGATTTTGGTTTTAGTTGAATCTACTTGTGTAAAATGTTGTTTTTGTTTTTTGCGATCCATACAAGCTTGAATTGTTGTTTAGTCTTGTATTGATCTTTTAACAACGTTGATATATTAACCAGTTATAATGTTGATAGATTATTGAGTGATATCACAACAGATCGATCATCTTGTGATGTTTGTCTTGATCACTACGATGATTCATTTGAGATTAATGAATTGTCTTTTCACACTCATTCTTTACATGATAGTGGAGGAAGAAGAATCTCTAGATAATTCTTCGGTCTTGAGAGAGAGTTTTAGATTTCATTTAACACAATTTTCTATTTCAATCAATCTCTACACAATATACATGGTTATTTATTTATAGAATTAGAGTTAGGGTTAAAATATTATTTAATTTCATAACGAACCTTAAATAGTACATTTAACCTTTATATAACCTCAAGTTATGTAACCTTTCTCATGACGTACTCTAATTGATGCAACAATAAATATTATTTTATCATCTTGAAAATTAATATTTATTACCAGATACAATCATGATCTTATGGTCCTTGGTATTTATCAAATTCCCAACTAAATATATATTATATATCTATATAATTAAATAATTACCATGAAAATAAATATTTATTCAATTTATTCAATCTATAAATCTTGAATAAAATTATTCCTAAAACTTTAGAATAATATTTATTGGAATAATTAAATTAAAATATAATTTAATTGAGATCAGCAGAAACACTGAATGTGGGACCCTCTAGGCTTACTTCTTGTTGACATTAAATGATTTTTTCTAAAGTCCATGATTAATGTCTAGCCATAGGTCAAGACATCCAAGAGAAAAAAGTTATTTTCGTAAGCTGACAACCACATATGAGTTCTCACTATATAATATAATCCATTTGTCATGATATTTCATCAAGCAGGTTGTACACATGTGTCATCAACCTATATGTTTGATACGTCTTTATTTGATTATCTAAAATAAATTCTTCATTACACAATGAATATAGAATTTAATATGGTGGGTCTATTTCAATCAAAGTGTGATGGCCCAGTCCAGCCCACGATCATGATATTGTCCACTCTAGGCTTAACCCACACGGTTTTTCTTTCCCTAGGATCTAGCCCTCAGACATCCCCCAAGAAAAGGCCTCATGATGGGAGGGGTATCCACACCACCTTATAAAGGGGTGTTTCATGCTTCTCCTCCTTCTATGTGGGATTTCCAAAATCCATCCCCTAGAAGGGCCCAACTTTCTTACTGGCACATCAAATGGACACTAGATCTGATACCATTTGTGACAGCCCAATCCAGCCCATGATCATGAAATAAACATTTAAAGTCTAAGGACCATCATACATGCTCACAGACAAGAATATCCAATGACACATAAATATTTAAAATTCCTATTTACGGGTCTATTATCATAATCTCTCATCTTGGAGACTACTAAATGCAAACTTCATGATATAAAGTCTCATCTACTTACAAGTATTCACACCTGGCGGTCAACATAATATGTTTCCCATTATAGAATGCTATCTGACCATGAAACAAGGTTTAAGAATATCGTTATACCACTTTAGTTCTCATTATAGCAGGGAACTACTATGCCCATTTTCAATTTGATAGATACTCCAGGATATTATTACATTAAAGTCATTCAGAATTATAAATGATATGTAATAAGATATTTTAATTAATATTCAATTATTTGAATATATATACAATCCAATGTATACATTGTTGGTTCTAGGACCCCAACTCCAACAGACTCTCACTTGGATTAGAACCAACTGTTAATGATTTTCAGTCTGCTAGATCTCACATTATGATCATATTTCTACTCCATTAAGAATTTAGTCAAGGGGTCCACCACATTTTCTTTCATAAAGAATCTGCTCAATATAACTTCACCTGTCTGAGAAAAATTCCTTAAGTGGTGATATTTCTGAAGTATGTGTTTCATTCATTGATTTGATCTTGACTCCTTTATGAGAACCACCACTACAGTATTATCACAATAGAGTGTGATATGATCTTTAATACTAGGAATAAAATTAAGATCTTGGAAAAAGTTGTGTATACAAACTAATTATTTATCTATCTTAGAATCTTCAATATACTCAAACTCTCTTATGGTAGAAAAAACCTTCATTGAGAGTGAATATGTATTCTGATTGTGATTTTAGATCATCTTGATCTATTTGAAAATAAGCATCTACATGGGATTTGATGACTAGCTTCATATATCCTACATAGACCATGAACATATCCTTAATTCACCTCAGATACTTAAGGATGGTCTTGAATTTCATCCAATGGTGTTCACCTAGTTTGACTTGATATCTTTCCACCATGATTAAGTCATAGGTGACATCTAGCATAGTATATAACATAACATACATGATTGGCCTAATTGTTGATACATATGAAATACTTGTCATCCTTTATCTATCCTAATGTGTTTGAGGACACAATTTCTTAGAAACATAAATTCCATGTGACACTGATAACAACCTCCTCTTGGATTGTTTCATACTGAATATTTTCATTATTTTGTCAATATATATACTTTGACTTAGACTAAGCATCCACTTGGATCTATCACAATGGATCTTGATCCCAAGAATATATGACACTTCACCTATGTCCTTCATGGAGGAGAATGTGTTTAACTAGGCTTTGAAAGACTATAAGGTTGATATTTCATTTCCAATAAGTAGTATTTCATCGATATAAAATATTATAAAAATGATCTCACACCCAGTAAACCATTTATAGAAACAATGCTCACATTCATTATTTATGAAACCAAATTCTGGTATAGCTTTATCAAACTGAATTTTCCATGACCTTGATCCTTGCTTTAATCCGTAAATGGATCTCTATAACTTTGATACCTTTTTGGATTCCTTTAGAGTCACAAACCCTTCAGGTTGTGTCATATAGACATCTTCTCAAAGGCTCCCATTAATGAATTCTATTTTGAAATCCATTAGCCAAATCTCATATTCATGGTAAGCTTTTATGAAAAACGGAATTCTGATAGATTTCAGCATAGAAACTGATGAAAAGGTTTCATCATATTCTATGCCTTAATGTTGTTTGAACCCTTTTGCAACCAGTCGTGCCTTATAAGTACTAAATTTTCCATTCATGTCCAGTTTATTCTTGAATACCCATTTACAACCAATGAGATTTACATCCACTAGAGGATCTATAAAAATACAGACTTGGTTATAGTACATAGAATCTATTTCATAATTCATATCTTCTTTCTATTTGATAGCTTCTGTTCCATTTACTATTTCCTTATAGGTTACAATATCATAATTATCATCTAATAATGATTCAGCATTCTTAGTGACTAGAAAACAATATTTTTCTAGTTCTATAACCTCTCCTGTATTCTTACGCAGTATTTGTGTCTTAAGAACATCTAATTCCATAAAGATTTGTGGAATATATTCTTATTACAACACTTGTGTATCTTGAGTCTGGACTTAATCGAAGTCTATCTCATCCCCACTATCACTTTTAGAGATATGTTCCCTCTTAAGTAATATGGGATATCTTTTAACCACAACCTTCTTATCTGAGGGGTTAAATAAGTAACATCCACTTATTTCCTTGGGATATCCTATAAAGATACACTTAGTGCCTCAAGGTGCAAGTTTATTTCCAAAAATAACCTTAACAAATTCTTCACAACCCCACACTTGTATATATGAAAAAACGGGTTTATTTTCATACTAAAGTTCATATGGAATACCACTTGCTGCTTTTTTTGGCACTTGATTTAGAATTTGCGATGTTGTCTGTAATGTGTATCCCCAAAAGGATAATAGAAGACTTATATGAGTCATCATTGATCTCACCATGTCCAACATGGTACGATTATTCCTTTCACCGACACCATTCCATTATAGTGCATAAAGAGAATTAATTTGAGATAGAATTCCAAACTCTCATAAATAATCAGTGAGGTCTTAGTTAATATATCCTTCACCACGGTTTGAGCGGAGTTTCTTAATATTCATACCAAGATGCTTCTCAACTTCATTCTTATATTCGTTGAATCTATCAAATAAATCTGACTTATACCTCATTATGTAGACATATACATATCTACTAAAGTCGTCTATAAAATTTATGAATTATGAGTACCCACCCTTGTCTTCAAATTAAAATGATCCACACACTTTGGTATGAACTAACTCAAGGAGTTCAGTGTCACTTTCACCTTTTCCACTAAATGGAGATCTGGTCATTTTTAATTTTAAACATTCATGATATACACCAAGTGGTTTTAGTTCAAAAGAATCTAAATATCTATCTTAGTGTAATATGGTCAAACATTTTTCATTAACATGACCTAGTTAGTGATTTCATAGATGTGTGTGGTATGAATCATGTTAACTATCTTCATTATCAATTTCCATTACTTGGTTTATGTAATCCAACATATAAAGACTACTATTTAAATATTCCTTACCATAACAAATTATTTATTTTTAAAAGAAGCAGCAATTATTTCTAAACATGAAAAAAATCCATTTGTATCAAGTCTGGATATAAGAATAATATTTTTTGTGATAGAAGAGACATAGTAACAGTCTTTTAAAACCAAGATCATTCTCATCAGCAATGTGAGGTGGTGGCCCCCAATAGCCACAAAAACAATACAAGATTTGTTGGCTACTCATAGATCTACCTCACCTCAGAAAATCTTTCGAAATATACTTAGTTCATATATTTTAATACATATGTGATCATAAAATGTTGTATCTAACATCCAATTTTTAGAAACAGATAGATTACACTTGATAATGAACACAACAAAATCTTACCCTTTATCCTTTATCTGGGTGAATTTTTTTTCTAATGTCCCTTTACGCCACATGAAAAACAAATAACATCCCATTCCCTTGCTTCTCCCTTGGTCATTATCTTCTTCGAAAGGAATTGAGAAGAATCTTTAGACTTGGAATTAGTCTTAGAGCTCTTTTCCTGGCCTTTTATTTTATTCACCACAAGGAAAAAAGGATTTTCAAACTTCATATCCTTGTTAAATTATTGAATTAGAGTGAGAATATCTGGGAGAGACTAATCTATGTTGTTCATATTGAAATTAACTATAAATCTGGAGAATATTTGAGGGAGTTATGAAAGAATGAGATTGGTGCACAGTTCTTCTGTGAGTTTAAACCATAGAACCTATAAGCACCCAATGTATCCAGTGAGTTTGACTATGTGAGGCCCATCTAGCACACCTTTTCCAAGTCTTCTCATGAAGATCTACTTGGATATCTCAAACCATTCCCATATTACTATTTCCTGATAAATATCATAGATACGCTGGAGCATGCTATAAGAATCCATCTTTTCAGGTGACTTCATGAGTTCATTAGACATGTATGAAAGCATTAAACACTGAACATAGACTAATTATATTTGGTTTTTATCATAGAAAATAAACCCCTCATCACTCGTCTCCTTGGCAGGTAGATTAGGAATTGAGGATTCTATCACATAAGACTTCTTTTCATGGTGTAATACTACCCGTAAGTTTCTTAATAATTTGTGGAAGTTACTTCCAATTAGAATAATGTATTTCTCCATAATTGATCGTAAGTATAATTTGTTTTATGAAATTTTTATTATTATAAAATAATAAAAGAGTAGATTATTTTAACTTTTCTTGATTGAAAATTATATGAGATATATTAATTTTTAAATTTTATTAAGTCTCCCAAAATTTTATCAAGTCTCAACTACCCTCACCATTAAACTCATAATTACCTATCATGTAGAAATTATAGTGGAAAATATACACATTTCACTTATTATAATCTAGAAAGAGTCCATGAAAATTATAAGAAAGTATTTAGGTAGGCAGTCTTGCCATCTACAAACTAGCAGCTCCTTGAATAGTTGAGTGGATTCCCTATCCAAAAATCCCAACTCATATTCCTTAATACTTTCCACTAAATTTGTATTGGATAGGTATAGGCCATTACACCCAATAAAAATTTGGTTAAGTTGACCCACTATCTTAGTTAATACTTCTTGATAATTAAAATTGACCCTGACAGAGGGTGAACTGACACATTAGTTATGATTTTATCTTAAATTAGATGATGAAAGGCCTAACAATTTAATATTAACTTTGGGAATTATTTAATTATGTGAAAATTTACTTATTTTCACTTTTATAAGTATTGTTAATATTAAGTGGATTTTACATAATATATTAACCATGTTTCGATAAAAAAAATTACGTGTAATCCATTTATTTTAATTATATCTTTGCATATTAGTCTATTTATTTATGTGATCGTAGTAGTAAATCCATAAAATAAAACATGAACAAGATATAAATAAAATATATAAAAAAATTATGTGATTATGATAATATATAATGGTTTATTTATTGAGTATACAATGAATCAACCTATGAAACTATGAGAAAAACTCCTTGTGTCAGTCTTGGCATGAGTTGCAACATTCCACCCGTGCACCTATGTATTGTACAGGCTGGTTCTATTTCAGTTCCATCTTGAAATGCCTCTATATGCCTTCAAATTCTCCTATTATTATATATGTTTTATAACTCACATGCATGTGAGAGGAACCAAAATATTGGTTAATGGTAATTACTTAAAACAAAATTGGACATGCATGTCCTACATAATAAATGAGGGAGGGATGAAACATATACCATCATATTTAATTTAATAATAAATAATTGAAAAACCATGCAATAAATTTAAATTAAATATATCCAACACATACATAGGTCTATTCAAATCTAATGATTGACCATACACATGCAACGATTATACATTTAAAACATATAACTAGCATTTATTTCAGTTTTTTTTCAATAATATAAAACATGAAAAAATTAATCTGAATAATGGTATTATTAATCAATTAATTCATATTGTCTTATTCCATCCAATCATCTTGGAATTTCCCATCCACTGTTATTTTAAATAAAATAAATTATTTTATTTTATTTAAAATTAATAAAATTTGTACGCAACTTTGCACTTGGAAGAAACTCGGTGAGTACCTGTTCAAACTACTAAGTATGGTTCTTATTGTATATAATGCAATAATATAACATATTTTATATCAAACATGTGTCATAATTTCAAGGAATGTTTCTCCAAATTAATGAAACATGGAACGTATGGATATTAGGTTGCTAGTAAAATTTAATGCATTGAGTATTTAGTATCCAATGACCATACATGATTTGTAGGTTCAAATAGTATGTGGAATTAATTAATCATTTAATATAATATAAAACCTAATGATTAATGTTTACTATCAAATTAATGACAAACAGAACTTAGTTCGATGAGGTTTAATGGATTAATTAATTAAATTTAACATTTCCACATAAACAGGTAATATACACAGCCTTTCCAAGCTGGCCACAGAGTGTGTACTTTTCTTCACTAGATATCCACAATACATGAATAAGGACTCAAAATTTACTTCTTATAGCCATTTATAAAGTAAATTACATATATAAAGGATACACAATGTCTACTTCAAGTTACATGACTGTCAGACTTTATGTGTCATGTATTAAACATGCGTGGTGTATTAATTACATGATGCATCTTGACCCTGTGTTTTCTGCCTTGAAAAGACATGGACTACATTGAATTTTGGAAATCTACACAACATTTATTCTGAAAAAACTACATGCCACCTTGGATAGTTTACACATGGTGAATTTAATGCACACAATATGTATTCATTACATGACGACCAAGAGTCCACGTGAGTGTCTAGGTGCAATGAACTAGGATACATGACATAAGATAAAAGAGTACAAGACATGTAACCTTATATTATCCATCCATAATTATTGGAACCTCCATATGGGTTATTCATATTCATTATTTATTAATTATTAACTGATATTTGTTATGTGATTGAAAAACAAAGAGGAGGATGGGATTTTAATTATAGATCAATAAAAAAATTAAAAATTGAAATGAAATTTTATTTCAAAATGCACAATGATCTCCAATGGGTATGAAATCGAAATTTGGTTGAATTTTTTTATAAAAATAGTTATCACTAATCCATTGGTATAGCCTCCTTTGATGAATTGTATGGGAGGTCAGGTAGATCCACATTGAGTTAGACTAAAATTGGAGAGGCAGCAATCCTTTGTCCTTATTTTATATAGAGTAATATGAAGAATATTCGAGCAATTTTTTAGAAGATTAAGGTTGAAAAAGACTTCAATAGGGTTTATCCCAGTCATTATAGTAGGCCTTTGGAGTTTGAGTTTAGAGACCATGTTTTCTGTAAGGTTTCTCTTCAACATGGGTAGTGGAGGTTTGGTTGGGGGAGAAATACGTCACCCCAATTCGTTGGACCCTTCGAGGTATTGGAGCATATTGGTGGGGTGTATTATTAGTTAGTGATTCCTCTACAGCTATAAAAAGTTCATGATGTCTTCAACATGTCCCAGTTTCATTGATATTTTCATGATGATTCCCACATCATTGACTAAAGGGAGTTAGATATCAAGGAATATGTGACATTTCTAATGATCATTAGAGATTAAGGCCCATTATGAGATGATGTTGTGAGGATGTTTTATCCCCTTGGTTCGAGTCCTACAATGGCATGGTGTCCTAGAGTATAGTACTTGGGAGAGGTAGTTGTAGATGTGTTCTCAATACCCATAGTTTTTTTTTCCTGATGTTTTGGTTGTTTTTATGCTATAACTTTATGATATTTTTGGACATATTTTTGTTATTTTTTGAGATATAGTTTCATCCTAGTTTGAGAGGTATCTTCTGGGGGAGGGTTTAGTGGGTTTTTATGGTTGGTGTTTCATTTTCTGGTTGGTTTTGATTCTCAAGGGAATGAATCATTTGAGAGTTATATAATTTAATGGCTTGGACCTTCTTGGTTTGTTACTTTGTGAATTTTATATACTGGAGGAATAGAGGAGGGGCTGGAGTTGAATCTACAACTACAGGTGGTGCCTCGCATCATGAATCATTAGTTCATGGTGTGAATTATGTTTTTTAGGGTGGATTCATGACTTGGGAAACCTGTTTGGTCAGATAGGGTAATGGAAGATGGTCTAGAGGGGGGTGAATATACCAGATTAAAAATTTTAATCAAATGAATTTATTAATTAAATTAATTATCAAATTTAATTATTAAGGTTAATTATCAGCAGAAAAATTAAATAAATCAAGGATGTTTTTATAGTAGTTTAGTCCAAAAGTGGGCCTACTCAATTCTTATACCTCTCTACTCAGTGAGAGATACATGTGCGCTAAAAATGATTTTTAAAGGGGAATCATAAACCAATTACAAAATCCTTTTCTAGTGGAGGGATAACCACAACACTAACTTTTGTATGGGGAGTCACAACCCTTACAACCTGACTTTAGACACTGGGAGTCACAACCCAAATAGTCCTGAATTTAGATACAGGGAGTCACAACCCTAGGATCCTGACTTTAGAATTTGGGAGTCAAAACTCATGGAAAAAGAATAACAAATAATGCTTTTGTGTGAAAAAGAATAAACAGAAAAATAGAGTGCATGTGAGAGATGGGAAGAAGTGTTACAGACTCAAAACCAGATAAAAGAGAAGATAAAAATTAAATCATAGCTACTGGTTCTTGAGGTTTAGATCAGCACGTCTCTTCAATGAAATTGTCGTCGAAGCAGAATTAATTCGAAGCTTGAGAGAACAAGTAGGTGGTGAAGCAGAGTTTTACAGGACGTTGTAAATGCACAGCAGGTTCAAAGCACTTTCTCTTTGTATTGCAATTGTATTATTTTACCTGCAAGAGAGAATGATATATATATATAATAAAATATATAGCAGTTTCATCAGCTCCACTTCCTTTATATTTTCAAAAGAAATTGAGTCAAGAGATCCCATAAATATCTCCATGAAAATAGTAGCATCATTGCTTGTTTATTCCGGTAGAATAAATATCTAATAAAAGAATTCAAAATATTTTGAATAAGTCTTTCAATAAAATCTCCAGAATAATAAAAGCATTGAATGACTTAAAACAACATTTTAAATCCATTTAAAATGTTTTAAACATAGTCAAAACAGTTCTTGAAAACTAGCAACAGATTCTAAAATTAAATTCAAAAATTTGAATTTAATAAATTTTGAAACGTCCAAATTTATTTGTAAAATACGTTGAAAAAATATATTAATTTTTATCTCTAAATATAGCAACAAAAACATTAAAAACTATTTGATTATGATCCTTATAATTAATTAGAATTTTTTCCAAAAAAATCATTCAAAAATAATCCATATATAAGTAGAAAATCAATTTTTAAAAAATTGCACGAAATAAATAGTAACTTCAGAATGAACAGTAACTTCAGAGTGAACAGTGACGTAACGTAGGGTGTGAACAGTAACGTAACGTATGGTATGAATAGTAACATAATGTAGGGTATGAACAGTAACGTAATGTAGGGTATGAATAGTAATGTATGGTTTCAAAACCATACTTTGCAAAATAAACAGTAACGTAACATAGGATATAACCAGTAACATAACGTAGGGTATGAATAGTAAACCATACTTTCATGAAAAATCTTGACAGAATATTTTGACAAACTTCAATTAATTTTTAAGGGATCTTAATATTAGATTCATAATTTTGTCAAAACTAATTATTTTTATAAAAACTTATTATCTTTCCAAAAAAAATAATCAATTAAAATAGATATATACAGATCCCAAAATCATAAAAAAATAGAAGAAAAACTATTCTGGAAAAACTGCTACTACAAAACAGCATAGAATAACTTCAAGTAATTAAAATTAAATTCAAATGATATTTTTAGACTTTTATGTAAACTAATGAAATCAAGATAAAGATTTTATCTTTCCATAGAATCAGGTTTCATGAAAATCCAATAATTGTAAAAGATGTTGTAAAATAAATACAGAAATGTTTTAAAACAGTGAAATGTAGAGTTTCTAAAACCATAGTAGAAACTTCATTAAATTTTTAGATAAACAGATAAGAATTTTCAAACTTCCTCATTAATTAATAAAGTATAGATAAATATCTTATCTTTCCAACGTGATAAGAATCACAAAAATCCAAATAACATAAATTAAGAGATCATTAAAATACAGAGGAAAAGTAATAAAACAAAATCATATGAAATCAAATTAAAGAAAATATTCACATGCACAAATAATCTCCCCCTTTTTGTTTGATTACAAAACCAAACCATTTAAACCATAAATGAATTTTTAAAATGATTAAAACCAAATTATTTCTCCCCAAAACCAAATTATTTTAAAACCAAATTATTTCTCCCCAAAACTTCTCCCCAAAACTTCTCCCCAAAACTTATCCCCCTTTTTGTAAATAAACAAAAAGTGAAAACAAGCTCCCCTAAATAAATTTATTAAATAAAATTTAAAATTCCAACATACCAAGAGAAAATTTAATTTTCTCAAACTGAGTAGAGTCTAAAGGATTTGTAAAAATATCTGTAAGCTGATTTTCAGAAGGGATAAATTCTAAAACAATATCAGCCTTATTTACATGATCTTGAATAAAATGAAACCTAAGATCAATATGTTTTGTTCTAGAATGTTGTAAGGGGTTTTTAGTAATAGAAATTATAGAATTATTATCATAATAAATAGGCAGTTTATCAAGATAAACACAAAAATCACAAAAGGTTTTCTTAATCCATAAACTTTGAGTACAAATACTAGCAGCAGAGATATACTCAACTTCTATAGTAGATAAAGCAACAAATAATTGTTTCTTAGATGACTAGGTAAATTAAACATTTTCCCAGAAAATGACACATACCTGGTGTGCTTTTTCTGTCAATTCTACATCCTCCAAAATCAGAATCAGAATAAGATGTTAAATCAAAATTGTTATATTTTGGATAAAATAAACCAGAATCAACAGTTCCTTTAACATATCTAATTATTCTTTTTACAACTTTAATATGACTTTATTTAGGATCATCTTAAAATCTAGCACATAAACAAACACTAAAAATTATATCGGGTCTAGACACAATTAAATATAGAAAGCTACCTGTTATACCTCTATAAACTGTAAAATCAACTAATGTACCCGATGCATCACTATCTAATTTACAATTAGTACCCATAGGAGTTTTCATGGATTTAAAGGAATCAAGACCAAATTGTTTAACTAAATATTTAGCTTACTTATATTAATTTAAAAAAAATCATCTTTCCTTTGAGAAATTTGAAGTCCAAGAAAGAAATTTAATTCTCCCATTAAACTCATGTCAAATTCAGAAGACATCAAAGAAGAAAAATCATTACAAAGTATTTCACTAGATGATCCAAAAACTATATCATCAACATAGATCTGAACAATTAAAATATCATCATAAGATCTTTTAATAAAAATATTTGGATCAACATTTCCTTTCTTGAAACCATTTTTTAATAAAAATAAAGAAATTATTTCATACCAAGCATGAGGTACTTATTTGAGACTGTATAAATCTTTAGATAATTTGAAAACATGGTTAGGAAATTTTTCATTTTCGAAACCAGGGGGTTGAGAAACATAAACTTCTTCAGTAATAAAACCATTTAGGAATGCACTTTTTACATCCATTTGATATAATTTAAAACCTTGAAAACATGAAAAAGCCAATAAAATTCTAACTGCCTCTAACCTGGAAACAGGTGCAAATGAATCTTTAAATTATATACCTTTTTCTTGAGAGTATACTTGAGAAACAAGTTTGGCTTTGTTTTTAACAATCTGTCCAGATTCATCGAGCTTGTTTCTAAAGATCCACTTAATTATAATTACCTTCTTATCTTTAAAAAATTCTACTAAAGTCCAAACATTATTTCTAACAAATAGATTTAGTTTATCTTGCATAGAAACAATCCAGTTTTCATATTTTAAAGCATCATTAATATTAATAGAAACAAAATCAGAAATAAAAGTAGAATTGGCATAATAATTTAAAATAGAATTTCTTGTTTTGAAACCAGAATCAATATTTACAATTACATTTTCAACAGGATGATCTTTATGAATCTTCCATGATCTTGGATCAGGTTGAGAAGGAGTATGCTCCACCTCAATTAACTTATTCTTATCTTGAGGAATATCTTCATCAAAATTAAAATCTCTAAACTCATCATCAATAACATTAGAATCAGAATTTATTTTAACATTATTTTCATCAAACATAACAATAACAGATTCTTCAATAACCATCGTTCTTTTATTATAAACTCTATAATCTTTACTATTATTAGAATAACCAAGAAAAATACATGTATCACTTTTAGCATCAAATTTATCTAAATTATCCTTTGAATTTAAAATAAAAACTTTATAGCCAAAAACTCTAAGATAACCAACTTTAGGATTTTTATTTTTGAATAATTCATAAGGAGTTTTCTTTAGAAAAGGTCTAATAAGAATTCTATTTAAAATATAACATGCAGCAAAAATAGCCTCAGTCCAAAAATATCCAAGCAGGTTATATTCACTTAACATAGTTAGAGTCATTTCAATAAGAGTTCTATTTTTCTGTTCTATAACACCATTTTGTTGTGGTGTTCTAGGAGCAGAGAAATTATGAAAATATCCATTCTTTTCACAAAATTTTTCAAAATCTAAATTATGAAATTCACCTCATTTATCACTACGAATAGAAATAATCATAAAACCTTTTTCATTTTGAATTAATTTACAAAAATTAGTGAATTTAGATAAAGTATAATTTTTATGAGCAAGATAATATACCTAAGTAAATTTACTATAATCATCAACAATAACTAAAGTGTATTTCTTTCCACCAAGGCTATAAATTTGAGTTGGACCAAATAAATCAATATGTACTAACTGTAAAGGCTTATTAGTACTTATCTGATTGATAGGTCTAAAATAAATTTTGTGTTACTTCCCTTTCATGCAGGAATCGCAAACATGAAATTGTTCTTTCTTCAGAGAAGGAAGCTATAAAACATTCGCATGATTTTAGAGCTTATGCAACATTATGAAATTAGCATGAGAAAAATGTTGGTGCCAAGGGATGTTGTCATTTTGTGCAACATTCAAACACTTTACATGTTGAATAGTTAGTTCAGCAAAATCAATAGTATAAATATTATCTTTTCGATTGGAATAAAATAATAAATAATCATCATTAAAAACTAAACATTTATCATTTTGAAATTTAACTTTCATTCCATCATCACATAATTGTGATATACTAATTAAATTATGTTTTAAACCTTCAATATATAAAACTTTTGAAATAAATGTAGAATTTGAAATACCAACTTTACCAAAACCTTTTACTTTACCTTTGGAATTATCTCCAAAAGTAACAGTGCCTCCATCACATGTATTGTATGAGGTAAACTTTAATGGATTTCCAGTCATATGCCTAGATAATCCACTGTCCATATACTATATGTCATTATTAACACATCCAAGGAATTTTTCCTACAAAAATCAATTACTTGAAAATTTTGGTACCCAAGCTACTTTGGGTCCAATAGGATTAGTAATACAATTTTTAGGTACCCATATAGAATTTAAACATGTACTGTAAGGTACTCTCAACAACAAGGATTTAGAAATATTAGTTTTTGTAAATCCCAAAGATTTTTTAAATCTAAGTGAGCATTCATTGGCATAGTGACCATTCATGCCACATTTAAAACAAGTAACAGTTGAAGTACATCCATTTTTACTTTTAACAAAATGGGTTTTATACATTTGATGTAATCTTATATTATAACCAAAACCATCTTTATTTTTATTATATTTAGTCAAATACATCATCTCATGATATTTTTCACGACCTTGAATAAAAGAAGATAAATTTTTTTTAAGACATTCAAATACCTTTTTCAATTTCTCATTCAAATCTTGAGCAGTTTTTAAATTATCATAAACTGTTGAATGAGAAGTAGAAGAATTGTTTGTTAACTTTTTATTTTCTTGAAAAAATAATTTATTTTCATAAATAATTTTTTCATTATCTTCTTTAAGTTTATTATATAAATCAGCAGCTTTGAAAATATATTTTCTTAATCTTTCAATTTCTTTATTTAATTCAAGAACATTAGGGTTTTTATATTCATATTTAGAATCATAACATTCAAAATAATAATTAGAATTACTAACCTTATCTAGTGATTCCATGAATCACATGTTAGTATATTATTTGTCATTTCCAGATTGTTCACTAGAATCGGATTCTTCAGTACAACTCCAGCTGGTTTTCAATGTATTTATATCCTTCTTTTTGTATTTGTCTTTATTCTTTGGTTTAGGGAAATTGGGTTTGATATGACCTTTCTTCCTGCACTAATAACAAGTTACATCTGAAGCATTGTAATTTGTATCACCTTTATTATCTCCTTTATATTTTTCTTTTTGAGGGTTTCTTCTAAACTAGTTTTTGAATCCTTTTTCATTCTTTTGTAGACTCCAGTTACAATTTGAACCATGTCTTCCTTTTCAATATCCTGTAGATCAAAATCATAAGATTCGTTATAAATAACATTTTCATAATTAAAATCTACACCTTTTCTTTTTGTTTTGTCTCCTCATCAGCTATGTTCTTTAGTTCCAGATCATATTGGAGTAGTGATCCAATCAATTCATTAAGTGTGTACTCTTTGAATTTATTGATTTCATCAATGGAAACCTTCTTTGCATTCCATTTCTTTGGTAATTCTCGTAGGACTCTTTCAACAAGTATAGGGTTTTCCAGAGCTTCTCCAAGTGAATTTATTCCATTCACAATGCTTTTGAATCTATGGAACATTTGGTTTACAGTTTCATCTTCACCCATCTTAAAGTATTGATACTCAGCATGAAGTATTCCAAGCTTGGTTTAGATCAATTTGTCAGATCCATGGTGAGTAACTTGCATAATCTTCCAAATCTCATGAGTTGTCTTGCATACAGACACATGACTAAAAACACTTCTGTTAATAGAACAGTATAAAATATTAATAACTTTGTAATTTAAAACATATCTAGTAGCATCAATTCCTATAAGAGTATCTAGGTCGGCTTCAGGCAGTGTGTATTATTTAGACATGATAGACCAGTGCTCAATGCTCAACTATTTGAGGTATGCCTCTATTCGGTATCTCCAATATCCATAATCATTGCCATCAAAATGTGGTGGCTTCTAATGAATCCAAGCATCATTCAGGTTCAATCCTTTCATCTTATAAGATCTTTATCCTTAGACTGTGAGGTCGAGGAATAGGTTAGCAGAATAAAATATAAAATCATACTCAAAAAATGGTTGGATAAATTCCTAAAGGAACAACCAATGATATCAATGTTTGTTATTTATAAATATAATGATAGAGAAAAACTATTCTTAAGAAGTTTATCCTTTGATACCAATTATTAGGTCGGACAGGGTAATGGTAGATGGTCTAGAGGGGGGTGAATAGACCAAATTAAAAATTTTAATCAAATGAATTGATTGATTAAATTAATTATCAAAGTTAATTATTAAGGTTAATTAGCAGCAAAAAAAGTAAATAATGCAAGGATGTTTTTATAGTAGTTCGGTCCAAAGTGGGCCTACTCCGCTCTTATACCTATATACTCGGCAAGAGATACGTGTTCACTAAAAAATTGTTTTTAAAGGGGAATCATAACCCAATTACAAAATACTTTTCTAGTGGAGGTATAACTACAACACTGACTTTTGTGTGGGGAATCACAACCCTTACAACTTGAATTTAGACACTGGGAGTTACAACCCAAATAGTCCTAACTTTAGATATAGGGAGTCACAACCCTAAGATCCTGAATTTAGAATCTGGGAGTCACAACCTGAGGAAGAATAATAAAAAATAATTATTTTGTGTGAAAAATCATAAACAAAAAAATAGAGTGTGTGTGAGAGATAGGAAGTAGTGTTACAGAATCAGAACCAGAAGAAAGAGAAGATAAAAATTAAAGCACAGGTACTGGTTCTTGAGGTTTAGATCATCACATCTCATCAATAAAATTATAGTTAAAGTAGAATTAATTTGGCTCTTGAGAGAATGAGCAGGTGGTGAAGCAGAGTGTCACAAGATGTTGCAAATGCACAGCAGGTTCAAAGAACTTTCTCTTTGTATTGCAATTGTATTACTTTACCTGCAAGAGAGAATGATATATATAGATAATAAAATATATAGTAGTTTTATCAGCTCCTCTTCCTTTGTATATTCAAAATAAATTGAGTCAAGAGCTCCCATAAATATCTCCATGAAAATAGCATCATTGTTTCTTCATTATTTCAGTAGAATAAATATCTAATAAAAGAATTAAAAATATTTTGAAAAATTCTTCCAATAAAATCTACAAAATAATAAAATCATTTAATAACTTAAAACAACATTTTAAATCCATTTAAAATGTTTTAAACGTATTCAAAACAGTTCCTGAAAACTAGCAGCAGATTCTGAAATTAAATTCAAACATTTGAATTTAAAAAATTTTGAAACATCCAAATTTATTTTTAAAAGATGTTGAAAAATTTTATTAAATTTTCTCTCTAAATATATCATCAAAAACATTAAAAAACTATTTTATTATGATCCTTATAATTAATCAGAATTTTTCCCAAAAAATCATTCAAAAATAATCCACATATAAGTAGAAAATCAATTTTTAAAAAATTGCACGAAATGAATAGTAACTTTGGAATGAACAGTAACTTCTGAATGAACAGTAACTCTGGAGTGAACAGTAATGAAATGTAGGTTATGAATAGTAATGTAACATAGGGTATGAACAATAACGTAACGTAGGGTATGAATAGTAACGTAACATAGGGTATGAATAGTAACATAACGTAGGGTATGAACAATAACGTAACGTAGGATATGAGCAGTAATGTATGGTTTCCAAACCATAATTTGCAGAATGAACTGTAATGTAACGTTGGTTATGAATAGTAATAGAATGTAGGGTATGAACAGTAAACCATACTTTCATGAAAAATCTAGATAGAATATTTTGAAAAACTTTAACGAATTTTTAAGGGATCTTAATAGCAGATTCAGACTTTGGTCAAAACTAATGATATGTAGAAAAACTTATTATCTTTCCAAGAAAGAATCAATTAAAATTGACATATACATATCTCAAAAACATAAAAAAAATAGAAGAAAAACTATTATGTAAAAACTGCTACTACAAAACAGCATAGCATAACTTTAAGTAATTAAAAGACCATTCAAATGATATTTTTAGACTTTGATGTAAACTATTGAAATCAATAAAATAGTTTATCTTTACATAGAATCAGGTTTTATAAAAATTAGATAACTTTAGAAGTTGAAGTAAAATAAATACAGTAATGTTTTAAAATAGTGAAATATAGAGTTTCTAAAATCATATTAGCAACTTCATTAAATCTTTAGAGAAACAGATAAGCATTTTAAAACTTCCTCATTAACTAATAAAGTATAGATAAATATATTATCTTTCCAATGTGATAAGAATCACAAAAATAAAAATAACATAATTTAATATATCATCAAAATAAAGAGGAAAAGTAATCAAACAAAATCATATAAAATCAAATTAAAGGAAATATGCACATGCACAAACAAAACCTAGTTTCTAGAGTCTCTAAATGGGTTTGATTCATGGTGTGAAATTTTGATCACACATTTAAAGTTCATGTTGGAGTTTTTAGTTGATCTATATTTTAATGTCTCGTGGTGTGAAAGGTTTCATTCATGGTCAGTAATCCTTGTCGAGTTTATTGGATTGAGAACCTTGTTTTTCAAGAGATGTGAACCATATAAGTTCAATGGTGTGAACCTACCCTTTACATTGATAATGTATTATTTTATATACTGTCTATAAATTCCATCCTCCTACGATCTCACTTATTATCCCTTTATTTCGCTCAAACTTCAATCAATTCCTAGGGGTTTTTGGAGCTCTTCTAGCCTCTAATATTTGGCAATCATCCTTATCCTCTAGATTTTTAATACTGATGATTCTAGGTGATTCCTTCTTCTATTTATCTATGAGTTGTTCCTTTTTTCTTTTAAGGTTTCACAATGGATATGTTTATTATATTTGATTTTTTATTGGGCTGTGATTTTGATGAGTCTTCACTACATTTCATTTTGATTCAAGGATCCCTTATGTAGGTGTGG
Organism: Viscum album; assembly: GCA_963277665.1. Classification (NCBI taxonomy): domain Eukaryota; kingdom Viridiplantae; phylum Streptophyta; class Magnoliopsida; order Santalales; family Viscaceae; genus Viscum; species Viscum album. The sequence continues at coordinate 1,384,987,257 of OY728164.1, forward strand.
CCCCATAATTCATTATCTCTTGCTTTGTACTTAAGTAACAAATTGGTATGCTTCTTTTAAAGTAGGGGATTTTGAGTTCTTTATCACTTTTATATTCATATATGATATTATTATTCTTTTTATTTCTATTGGGTGAATGGTATGAATTGTAATAATGATGATAATAAACCTGACTAATGAAATTAAAAGGGGATGGTGTGATGTGTATGTGTTTATTGGGTTTTCTTGATATTATTATTGATGTTTTATTTTATATTCTTATTATAGAATTATTCATTTTTGTAGTGTTGTATTTATTTTAGAATACCCTCAATATGGTTAAATAATTAAAGCCAATAATTAAAAAGACTAATTGGAATATGTATTTTTTATGTTTGACATGATGTGTGTGGCTTGGTGGCCTTGGTTGTTTATGGCTTAGTATCCTTGGTTATGATGTGAAAGATTCGCATGGTGGTTTCTTGGTATTGGTTCGGTAGTAATGGAATAGTATTGGTATATATAATATTATGGTGATGGATAAAGAATTTATTGGTGAATATTTAAATTTATAATTAAATGGAAAAATATTGGTGGTTGAAGTGTTCCATTTAAAATGGTAAATGCAAACTAGGTTGTAGCTTGTTGTGTTGTACTTTTTAGTTGTTTGTTCTGGTTTATAGGAAGCACTAGATGGCACAATATTAGTGGTTTCTTAATGGTGGTTGTGGAAGTGTTTCTTGTATGAGTGTGAGAGTACTATATACCTATATTCTCTTATGTTTTCCTTACACACCCCACCCAAGTCAGATAACCTGACTGACACCCTAAGATCCCAGGGGTGTTTTCCCTAACATCCAAGATGGGGAGTATACCGATGGATGACTAACCCCTCTCCCTTGATCTCCCTTTAGTAGTAGCTTCTGGTGATACAAGTGATACATAGTTAGGGGTGGTACCCAGTGGTGGGTGATGAGATGTGTGGTGGGGGTCATGTTTGGTTGGAGGAGAGAATGAGGTTTATTTATTTCACTTTTATGATACCCTACTACCATGGTTATATGATATGTGATATGTGGTGGGTTTCGTAAGATGTGATATGTGGTTGGTGTCATGAGACATGATATATGGTTGGTGTTTTTATTGGTGGATATGGAAGGGATGGGAGAAAAGAATGTATTATCATTGGGTGAGAGTGGAAAACTAGTTGGGAAGTGGTTATGTGGTGCTTTTTTCTATATTCTTATGATGTTGATATACTATTATTGGATTAATTATTGGGTTAATGATCCTTGGTGAGGCTGGAGGTAAAAGTAGTTGACTGGTATCAGTATCGGTTAGTTATAATGTTTTTTCACCAAGACAATAGTATGATCTTTTCACATTTTCATAAGAGACCATGGGAATGATCCAACTGAGTATACATGTTATTCTCACCCCTATATATATACATATTATATGTTTTTATGAATGATTTATTGATTGGGTTGGACAATACTAGCTCAGATCTTAGAGTCATTGCAGTTGTGCCACATGATTCTTTTGGTATTTTTTTGGATACATTTGTATTTATTTTATACTCATGCATTATAGGTTTTCTTGGATAGGATTTTGGTTTATTTACCTTTCATGATGATTGGTTGGTGGTATTTCTATATTTTCCTAGGATTCTTGAGGGTAATGCCTCTTATAATTGTATGATATACCCTCAATGCTAGTCATCAACCCAAGGCATATTGAAGGTAGGATTCGAGAGTCATAATCACCTTCACTGTAGACCTAGGAAGGGTTCCCAGTGGGTGAAGGTAGTGACATAACTTCCATTTGTAATGGGAATGAAAATAGTGTTTATCTCATGGATATAAGACACATTTTCTGAACTATATAAATTATTGTGTCATTTCCTTTATCGTTTTTCACTTGATTGTTTTTGAGGTGTGAGTTTTCTTTATTGTGTGTGAGGGTCAACTTAGTGTGGTAACTAGGGTGTGAGGTTTCCCATCTTCCAGTATACTAAGTTTAGGTATTCCTTTAAGACAACTTGATTTTTCAACTATGTGGAATCGTCTGGTGATCAAATGCTTAGGGGCTAACTCCCAACATGAATGGATGGTATCTAGACCCATTGCATATATATATATATATATATATATATATATATTAGATAGATACTTTCATGAATGAAGTACTAACCAAACTAACCTTGGATCCCTAACACTATGTTTGGTAGAGGTGTTGGTTGTCTCTTCAGCTTCAATCATCTTGACCGGTAATCTTCACTAGGGAATTGTGGAGAATTAATAGGTTGTTCTATTGTTACTCATTCATGGGTACAGTTGTGTATATTTACATATTTGATGTTTGTGAGTGATATTTGATGGATTTGAACATCATTTTATAACTTGACAAATGGTTTAGATGAAATTTTTAAAAATATCAAAGATTGTGGTGGTTCATTTATCACTATCAGACAAATATCTCAAGGTATCAATGGTGAAAATGGTTGTAAGTTGATGTCAGCATTGGTTGTTATTAGATCAATAACATGGCTTGTGAGATTTATTTCTTGTGTTTATACTCAAACAATAAAAATGGATGTTTGACTTTTTTTATTTAACTCATTCCCAGAAGGAATTCTTATAGAATCTATAGAGCCACGTAGAGGTTTCTTATAATAATTCAACTCTTAAATGTCTATAAGCCTTAAAGTATTTATAGAATGTTGTGTTTCCTAGATAAGAACTTCATGTTTCAATATCTGAATAGTGTAAGGGAATGATATGGCAAGGAAAAGATCTATCCATGGACTTTAGGGGTGGTGGGTCAATATCATTGGAGAATATTTTGTTCTTTTCTTGAAATCTCTATAAATCTTCTTAGAGAATTATTTATAAGCAAGAAGGTGGATTCTTTATTTATAAATGATTTTTCATTGTAGATAATGTAAATATAATATTCATACTTATCCAAATTCTTGATCTTGAGGAATTTATGCCCCAATAAATGGGAGGAGTGAATTTTTTAAGTTCCTTTTAAAAAACTAGTCGGTGTTTGATATTTTATTTAGAATTAAATTCAAGTTTATAGATAACCAATGGATATCTATGAACACAACCTACATGCAATTAAATACAATGATGAAATCCACCCAGAATCACCTAGAAATAAAGTTATTTAAAGAAGATGTGACACATATAGAGTACTTTCTATCTTACTCCCTTCTCGATTGTTAGTCTGCCTTAGCTTTGATTTTTGTTTTTGAAAGATGGAAATTATACCCCATGGTTTAACAATATTAAAAAGTATTCTTAATTTAAAAAAAACAATGTTATAAACTTCATATTTACATAGAATTTTTAATAAATTACATGAAAACCAACTACAACCAAGATTTAAATATTTAATATTAAATAACCAATACTAAAATGTGATTTCAATGGCTTAAAGGTGCTTATAATGTGGTACATGAACCCCACATGCCTGGTAAGTGGGAGGGGTTTATCCTAGAATGTCTTCTGCCATGTGAGCCACATGCAGATCCTAATGATCCCTCCCAAAATACAATTCTTTCATTTTAATGAGATAGATACCCATAGACCCTTATATAGATCATTTGGAGATTTTAAATTGACTATTGATTTAAAATGATTTCAGATGCAAGTATGACTATGCGATTGTGTGGAGGATTTCATGATAATGATAGTTTATGGTGAGGGGATCCTAATGGGACTCAAGAGACAAGAGATGCTCATCAAAATCCTTTAAGACCAATGACATTAAGACATGTGACTTCATGGCGATGTAATTATCAAGATCTTCAATTTAGGTGAGGAGTGTGCATGATGCGTAGGAATACTAGGATGTTTTTACCTTTAGACCACACTCATGATCATGAAATTATTCTTGATATATGAATGATACTTATATAGTGATTAATTCTCAAGAAAAAACTTTTTATTGTGGGAGATGATCTACATGGGAATTTGGAGGTGATATCCTTCTTGATGGGTTGACATGTGATTCATAATGTTTTCATACTGGTTTCATCGATAACAATGAATATGATCACCACCTCAACAATACTCTTAGAGATACCATAACACTAGTACATGGGTTCTGTTGAGCATGAGTATTGATTAGTTTTACATATGAAGTTATGAAATTCCTTCGATTAACGCTTTCTTTCAAAAAGGTGTAATCCTCTATGGGTTGATTTTACATTAGATGGTTAGGATATAACTGGGGTAATACACTTAAAACTTCTCTTATATTATTATGTTGTGATGAATTGTGTTGATTATCTAGTGATGATGTGATATTTCATCGAGCGTAGCTTGAGGGTGAGCTTAGTGATCCCTCGGGTAAGGGAATCCAATTAGAAGGGGCAATAAGTTTTCCATCCACCTCTGCAACTGCCTCTCTACATTTTACCAATGTAAATGATTCTCTTCCCCACCTCCTCTTGTATCCCTAGCCACCTATTCTCATCCATAGATTTCCTCCTACCAAATCAGTGTACGATCATATGTTTATTCACCCCCTCCACCTGTTACACCTCTTGTAGTGTCCTCTCTAACACTGCTTCGCACACATGAACTCTAAATACACCATCTCCAGCTCCCATCATGCCACCTCCCACAACCACACCATTTATGCCTTCTCCACCAATGTAACTTGAATTTGTTATATTGTTGCTTGAATTTGTTCCATTGTATCCTTCCTTGTCACCCCATCCTTTTTGGTCAATGTTACTGTGAGTGGATGATGATGGTACAATGACACTACAGAGGGTAATGTGTAGTCAAAGTCCACCACTAGAAAAAATGGATGAATTTAATGCCAAAATTATATATAATTTTGTTTATTGAATTTATCATAATTATATGTGGTGATCTTTGATCTGATATCAGTTATTTTTACCTACCCCTTTTATTCGGATAGCGAAAACCTGCATTCATAGTTAGATCTATTTGGGTTTCTTTATCAGGCTTTGTTCTTTGTTTCGGGCTGGATTCAGACTGCATCTACTTTATGCCTTAGATCCACTATTTTATCTGAGTATTATTTTGAGATATTACTCATATTTGGGTGTCTCTACTTTGTACTCTTGATTATTAGTGAATCCCTCTTTATGGACTAGAACTTGTGGTTTTTCCTTTTTGGGTTTTCCACGTTAAAATTTTCTGATGTCAACGTTTATTTTCTATACACATATTATTTTCTCATTGTGCATCTGATTTAGTTTTTTAGGATTGTTTGAAGGGAAATAAATCTAATTTTTCTATTCATTCTCTTTGATGTTGTTTACATGTTAGTTACTTTTCTTCTTTCCCAAAATCTGGTATCAAAGGTGAAGGTTCATTCTTACAATTTAATTGAGAATTATGGAAGTTTCTGAGAGGATCTTTGATGTGTGTGTGAAGCAAAATAAGGATTGAAAATTAAAGTAGGTTGAGAGAGGTGATAAACATGTCTTCTCAGGTAATGTTGAGAAGGGGGCTCTTAATTTTGGTAAGTGCTCCAAATTATGTGGTAATCACTATTTTGGGGGAGCTAGATGTTTATGGTTCTATTATTTTTCTATAGGATGGTGCAGATACAAGTGTGATGAAGACTTTGTCGTTTGGATTTATTTTGTAGGGGGAGTTGTCAGTTTTCTATCAGAATTTCAAAAGGGTGTCATCATATTTTATGCATATGATGATGGTTGGTAAAATACCAACCTTTTTTCATTCCAACTGATATTGTTGGATGTTTTCCCTTCTTTGACGTGATAAAGGGGGATATTGTTTGGATTCAACACTTTTATTGAGGATAGAGAAATTAATTAATGGAGATATTTTTCTCAAAATTATTAGGGGAGTTTCTCTAGACATTAATAGAGAGTTAATTCTCAATATTAATGGATACAAAATTTAATGTTGACTGCATTAATTAAATATATAGACCTTGTGCCTATATAAGAGGATGTAGTAACATATTTTTAAAGGTGTTCCAGCACGATGTAGCTGGTAAGAGAGAACTGGTAAGGGGTTGAGATGTGTGGAAATTTCTCTATCCTATAAGTGTGGCTCTCCTCACAATATTCATTATAGTGCAGTTAAGGTTTTACCCAGTGATTTTCATATTTTCAACTGGCAGAACTCTCCATGTTTGATCAGCTTTTATTCGCAGTGATATTTGATCCCATCTTAGTGATTTTCACCTACACCTTTTATTCAGATATTGAACACCTGCATTCACGATCAGATATATTAGACTTTTTTTATCAGGCTACATTCTTCATTTCAGGTTGGCTTCGGATTGCATCTACTTTCCACCTTTAATACACTATTTTATTTGAGTATTATTTTGAGATCTCGCTCATCTTTGGGAGTCTCTGCTTTGTACTCTTGATTATTAGTGAAACCCTCTTTCTATACTTGGTCTCATAGTTTTTCCTTTTTGAGTTTTCCATGTTAAAATTTTTTGGTATCAACATTTATTTTCTATACACATATTATTTTCTTAGTGTGCATCCGCTTTAATTTTGTAGGCTTGTTTGAAGGGAAAAAATTTATTTCCACTACGTGTTTTCTTTGATATTGTTTGTACATTCATCTCTTACCGTCTTTCCCAACATTTGGTATCAAAGGTGAAGGTTCATGCTTGCAATTTAAAATGAGAATTATGGATGTTTCTGAGAGGATCATTGATACACATGTCTGCTCAGGGAATGTTGAGAAGGGGGAGCAGTTAATTTTGACAGGTCCTCTAAATTATGTGGTAATCTCTATTTTTGGGGAGTTAGATGTTTTTGGTTCTAGTCTTGTTCTTCAGGATGGTGCAGATACAAGTGTGACAAAGCCTTTGGCATTTGGATTTCTTTTGCAGGGGGAGGTGTCAGTATTATATCATAATTATAAAAGGGTTCCGTCATATTTTATAAAGATGATTATGGTTGGTGAAATACCAACCTATTTTCATTCCAAATGATATTGTTGGATGTTTTACCTCCTTTGACGTGCTGAAGGGCGGGATTGTTGGGATTCAGCACTTTTATTAAGGAGAGAGAAATTAATTAATGGAGATATTTTTCTCAACATTAATAGGGGAGTTTCTCTCAACATTAATGGAGAGTTAATTCTCAGTATTAATGAATACATAATTTAATGTTGTCTGTATTAATTGAAGATATAGACTTGGTGTCTATATAAGAGGATACAGTAACATATTTTGAAAAGTGTGCCAGCACGATGTAGCCAACAAGAGAGAACTGATAATGGTTTGAGACATGCAAAAATATCTCCATCCCAGAACTGAAACTCTCCTCATAATCTTTAGTGTAGTTTAGTTAAGGTTTCATCCAGTGATTTTCAGATCTACAGCCGATGGAACTCTCCAGGTCTGATCAGATTCCATCTACAATGATATTTGATATGATCTCAATACTTTTCACCTACACCTTTTATTTAGATAGTGAACACATGCATTCATGATTAGATCTATTTGGTTTTTTTATCAGGCTGCATTCTTCGTTTCAAGATGGCTTCAGACTGCATCTACTTTTTGACTTTGATCCACAATTTTATCTAAGTATTATTTTGAGATCCTGCTCATCTTTGGGAGTCTCTGTTTTGTACTCTTGATTATTATTGAATCCCACTATCTAGAATAGGTCTCATGGTTTTTCTTTTTTGGTTTTTTCACATTAAAAATTTATAGTATCAACATTTGTTTTATACACACATATTATTTTCTTAGTGCGCATCCGCTTTACTTTTTCAGGCCCGTTTGAAGGGAAAGAAATTTATTTTCGTTGTGTGTTCGCTTTGATATTGTTTGCATGTTTGTATCTTGATGTATTTCCCAACATCTGGTATCAAAGGTGAAGGCTTATACTTGAAATTTAATTTGAGAATTATGGAAGTTTCTGAGAGGATCCTTGATTCATGCGTAAAGAAGAATAAGTTTTGTAAATTAAATTAGGTTGAGAGAGGTGATGCACATATCTACTAAGGGAATGTTTAGCAAGGGGAGTAGTTAATTTTGAAAGGTGCTCCAAATTATGTGGTAATAACTATTTTGGGGGAGCTAGATATTTCTGGTTATAGTCTTGTTCCATAGGATGGTGTAGATACAGGTGTGATGAAGAGTTCAGTGTTTGAATTTATTTTGTAGGTGGCAGTCAGTTTTCTGTAAGAATTGCAAAAGGGTGTTTTCATATTTTTTGTAGATGAAAATCATTAGTGAAATACCAACATTCTTTCATTCCAATTGATATTGTTGGATGTTTTCCCTTATTTTACATGTCGAAGGGGGAGATTGTTGTAATTCAACACTTTTATTAAGGAGAGAGAAATTAATTAATGGAGAGATTTTTTTCAACAATAATAGGGGAGTTTCTCTCAACATTAATGGAGATTTAATTCTCAATATTAATGGATACATAATCTAATGTTGATTTCATTAATTGAAGATATGGACATGAATTCTATATAAGAGGATATGGTAACATATTTTGAAAGGTGTGTTAGCACGATGTAGCCGATAATAGAGAATCAAAAAGGGGTTGAGACGTGCGACAGTCTCTCCATCCCAAAAATGCATCTCTCCTCACAATCTTCGATGTAGTGAAATTAAGGTTTTACCCAATAGTGTTCATATCTACAACTTTCATAACTCTCTGAATCTGATCAGCTTTCATTTTCGGTGATCTTTGATATGATCTTAGTGTTTTTCAACTACACCTTTTATTCGGATAGTGAACACCTTCATTCACAATCAGATCTATTTGGGTTTCTTTATCATGCTACATTCTTTATTTAAATATGACTTCAGACTACATCTACTTTCCACCTTTGGTCCACTATTTTATTCGAGTATTATTTTGAAATCCAACTCATCTTTGGTAGTCTTTGCTTTGTACTCTTGATTTTTAGTGAATCCCTCTTTCTGGACTAGGTCTTGTGATTTTTCCTTTTTGGGTTTTCCACGTTAATAATTTCTGGTTTCAACATTTATTTTCTACACACATATTATTTTCTCAGTGTGCATCTGTTTTAATTTTTTAGGCTTGTTTGAAGGGATAAAAAGTTTTTTCCGTTGCACGTTCATTTTGATGTTTTTTGTGCGTTCATCGATTTCCGTCTTTCCCGGTATTCGGTATCAGAGGTGAAGGTTTGTGATTTCTATTTAATGTGAGAATTATGTAAGTTTCTAGGAGGATCATTGATGTGTACATTAAGCATAATAAGGTTTATAAATTAAAGGGGTGATGCACATGTCCGCTCAGGGAATGTTAAGCTGGGGGAGAAGTTAATTTTGGCAGGTGCTCCAAATTATGTGGTAATCACTATTCTGGGGGAGCTAGATGTTTCTGGTTCTAGTCTTGTTCCATAGAGCGATGTAGATATAGGTGTGATGAAGACTTCGGTGTTTAGATTTCTTTTTCATTGGAAGCTATCAGTTTTCTATCATAATTGCAAAAGGGTATCACCATATTTTCTGCAGATGATGATGGTTGGTGCAATACTAACCTATTTTCATTCCAACAGAGATTGTTGGATGTTTTTTCTTCTATGACGTGCTGAAGGGGGGGTTGTTGGGATTCATCACTTTTATTTAGGAGAGAGAAATTAATTAATAGAGAGATTTTTCTCAACATTAATAGGGGAGTTTCTCTCAAGATTAATGGAGATTTAATTCTAAATATTAATGGATACACAATTTAATGTTGACTGTATTAATTAAATATATGGACTTGGTGTCTATATAAGAGGATGCGGTAACATATTTTGAAAGGTGTGTCTCCATGATGTAACAGACAAGAGAGAACTGAGAAGGGGTTGACGTGCGGCAATATCTCAATCCTGGAAGTACGCTCTCCTCACAATCTTTGGCATGGTGCAGTTAAGGTTTTACCCAACAATTATTAGATATGAAACCGGAAAAATTCTCTGGGTCTGATCGGCTTTCCTCTGTGGTGATCTTTGATCTGATCTCAGTGCTTTTTTACATGTACCTTTTATTTGGGCAGTGAACACTTGCATTCATGATCAGATCTATTTGGGTTTCTTTATTAGGTTGTGTTCTTTGTTTCAGGTTGGCTTTAGATTGCATCTACTTTCTGCCTTTGATCCACTATTTTATTCGAGTATTATTTTGAGATCATGCTCATCTTTGGGAGGCTCTTCTTTGTACTCTTGATTATTAGTGAATCTCTCTTTCTGGAGTAGGTCTTGTGGTTTTTCCTTTTTGGGTTTTCCACATTAAAAATTTCTGGTTTTAACATTTATTTTCTGCACAAATATTATTTTCTCAGTGCACATCTACTTTAATTTTGCAGGCTTGTTTGAAGGGAAAGAAATTTATTTTCGTTGCATGTTCACTTTGATGTTGTTTGCGCGTTCGTCACTTATCATTTTTTTTTCAACATATGGTATCAAAGGTGAAGGTTCGTGCTTGCAATTTAATGTGATAATTAGGGATGTTTCAAAGAGGATCATTGATGCGTGCGTGAAGAAGAATAAGGTTTGGAAATTAAAGCAGGTTGAGAATGGTGATGCACATGTCCGCTCAGGGGATGTTGAGAAGGAGAGACAATTAATTTTTGCAGGTGCTCCAGATTATACGGTAATCACTATTTTGGGGAGATAGATACCTAGAGACCTTTATATAGATCATTTGGAGATCTTAAATCGACTATTGCTTTAAAATCATTTCAGATGCAAGTGTGACTATGATGGTTGTGTGGTGGCTTTCATGATGATGATATATGATTGCAAGGGGATCCTAATGGGAACCAAGAGATAAGAGATGCTTGGCAGAATCCTTTAACATTAATGACAATAGGCCATGTGACTGCATGGCGATGTAATTCTCATGATCTTCAATTTAGGTGAGGAGTGTGCATGATGTGAAGGGATACTAGGATGTTTGTTACTTCGGGCCACTCTCATGATCATGACATGCTTCTTGGTATATGAATGATACTCATACGGTGATTTGTTTTCAAGAAAAAACTTTGATTTTGGGAGATGATCTACTTGGGAATTTGGAGATGATGTCCTTCTTGATGGGTTGACATGTGATTCATAATGTTTTCATGCTATTTTCATTGATAACATTGTATATGATCACCACCTCAAGAATCCTCTTAAAGATACCATAACACTGGGACATGGGTTTTGTTGACCATGAGTATTGATTAGGTTTACATATGAAGTTATGACATTCCTTCGACCGAAACTTTCCCTCAATGAGGTGTAATCCGTCATGGGGTGATTTGTCATCAGCTGATTAGGATATAGTCGAGGTACTACACTTAAACTACTCTTATGTTATTATGTTGTGATCAATTGTGTTGATTATTTAGTGATGATGTGATATTTCATTAGGCCCCAACTTGAGGGTGAGCCCAACAAGCCCCAGGCAAGGGAAACTAATTAGAAGGGGGCAACAAGTTGCCCCTCCGCCTCCGCAGCTACCCCTCTACATTTTACTAATGGCAATGCTTCCCTGCCCCGCCTCCTCCCATATCCCCAACCGCCTCTTTGCCTCCCCGGCTCGCCTCCTCCCTACTTAGTGTATAGTCATATGTTTCTTCACCTCCTCCACTCGTTCCACCTCTTGTAGTATCCTCTCTAACACTGCTTCGCACGCGTGAATTCCGACTACACCAGCTCCAGCTCACGTCATGAGACCTCCCACAACCGCACTATTTATGCCTTCTTCGTCGTTGTCGCTTGAGTTTGTTCCGTTGTCTTCTGCCTCATCGGCCCCTCATTTCTGGTCAATGTTACTGTGAGGGGTTGATGACGACACAATGGCACTACAGAGGGTGATGTGTAGTCTAAGTCCACCACTAGTAGGGCTAGTCCTGCTCCCCCCTCTCTTCAGGCACGCGTTAACTAAAACGGGTAAATTTAATGCCAACATTATATATAATTTTGTTCTTTGAATTTATCATAATCATTACTGTTATTTTTTTTGCATTCATAATTCGTATCAAAATTTACAATGTTCAGTGTGCTTAGGTTTTGATGATGATGTTTTTGATTCATCGAATTTCGGGTTTTGATGCTTGTTTTTTAACTAAATGAAAGGGCAACATTTTGAATACGTCATGGGAAATCATATTGCCCGGAGTGGACCTGTATTTCATTCATGAATACATCTATTTTCAACAATATGTTCAATTTTATATTTTGTGAGTGTATTTTCTATTGGTGTTTTTTGCACATCTTTGTTGGTTTTGCTTGGGATTTGTTTCCCACATAGCATGTGTCATTTCGATGTTACTCACTAGTGAGCAACTTGTTACGGGTGGGTTTGGAGTAACACTCTTGAGTTCACCATTGACCCGAGTGAGGTATTGATGAGGTTAAGTGGTGACATATTACAACCACAAAACAATGGGTTAGTCATTACAAAATACTCGTTTCTTAATTAACCGTGACTTTCTTGATTCAAATTAGTTACCAAGACCCTCAAAGATATAATAATTCCTGTTCAAAACATTAAACAGATCATTGATATTAAAAAAATAAAATTTTATTGACTTTCTTATAAGTTATTTTAAAAACGAGATTTAGTAATATAATTAATATGGTGAAAAGCAACAAATTTTGTCATGCATGATTTCCTCACTTTTTGACAATCTTTTTTAAGAATATTCAATTTTGTTTTTTTTTACTTTCATCCATTGCCGTCGTAACTTTGTTTAAAATTTATTAAAATTATTTTCATGATTTATGCTATCATTTCCATGTCTTTTGGAAAATTAATCATCCACTTATCAATATATTTATTTAGGTAATTAATGGCCGACATTATATATATATCTTTTAGAAACTGTTCCAATGTTTCTCCCGTCTCCTTCACTCTACGTGAAAGCCAGACGCCGACACCGACGCCGGAGCCGGCCATGGGCTCCCAACTTCGGCAACTCTTCTGCTGCTTCTTCGTCAACCACCTTATCACTTCATCTGGAGTTCTTCACAGAACAAAGTTCCCCACACCAGAGCTCCTCTCCGACTCCCCAATCCCCCGAGACGCCGAGCCGACCACCTTCTTCGAGGTAACCAAACCCATCATCCTCCCGAAAACCACTCCCTGTTCACGCCTCGCACTCCAGCATTCCTTCGCCTTCACTTACGGCAAGCCGCCGGTTCTGGCTGCCTACAGCCCTCCTTCCAATTGTCTATCTCATAGGTTCGCTAAAATCGTCCTCGAATGGAAATCGACCTGCAGAGGGAGGCAGTTCGATCGGATCTTCGGGGTTTGGGTAGGCGGCGTCGAGCTTCTTCGGAGCTGCACGGCGGAGCCGAGGCCCACCGGGATCGTCTGGTCCGTGGAGAAGGACGTGACCAGGTATCAGTCCTTGCTCATGAAAGGGAACCAAACCCTAGCCGCGTATATGGGGAATTTGGTCGACAAGACCTACACGGGAGTCTACCACGCGAACATTACTTTTAGGTTTTACCCTTTCGAAAACCATTCCGGAGATTTCGATTCTGGGCGAGATCGATTTGCCGATCTGATCCTGCCCATCTCCAGAGCTTTGCCGTTGAAGGACGGGCTGTGGTTCGAGATCGAGAATTCGACGGATTCGAAGTCAGCGATCCTGGAAATTCCACAGAACGCTCACAGAGCTGTGTTGGAGGTTTATGTTTCGTTCCATGAGAACGATGAGTTCTGGTATAGCAACGCTCTGAACGACTACATTGCTGCAAATAATCTCACGGGGACGCCGGGGAATGGTCCTTTCAGGGAGGTTCTTGCCTGGTTGGACGGCGTTGTTGCAGGCGCTGTTTGGCCTTTTACAGTGGTGTATACAGGAGGAATCAATCCCCTCCTCTGGAGGCCCATTACCGGCATCGCCTCCTTCGATCTCCCTTCTTATGACATCGAGATTACCCCCTTCTTAGGGAATCTCCTGGACGGGAAGCCCCATAAGTTCGGCTTCACAGTCACAAACGCTTTAAACGTCTGGTACATCGACGCAAATCTGCATCTCTGGATCGACGCCAAGAGCCCCAAAACAGTGGGGAAGCTCGTGGAACACACCTCCCCGCTTCCTCTGGTCTCCATGAAATCTGATTTCCAGGGTCTGAACGGAACCTTCCTCACCTCGGTGACGAGGAGCCTCTCGGCTGTGGGCTGGGTGAACTCTTCCCACGGCAGCGTCACCAGTAAGGCCGTTCAGGCGTTCAGTTTCACAAACGTAATGGAAATGGGCAACGATGGGGACTCGCAGATCGTGAGCCAGACGATCGAGTTCAACGACACTGTCACGGCAGTGGGGCGTTTTTCCTCCTGGACAGCCAGATCGTTGAAGAGGTTTCCACTTTACCTGCACTCCGCTGACTTGGATCAAGGGAACGAGACGGTTGTTTCAGTGGCGAACGTGAGACTGGGGTTTGATGAGCGGAAGGTGAAAGGGGATGGATTGAAATGGTGGCGAAGCTCGCTGAAGAATTGGCAGAGCGCGCATGGGTACATGGCTGTGAAGGAGGGGTTGGTGAGAGGTGGAGTTGGGGGGACGCACCAGGTGTTCGAGTATGAGAGACCCGAATACAGGTTCTTCAGGAATGTCAGCAGCTTTAACTGTTCCATCCTCTACGATTCTTTCAAACCACACGGCATCGTCTTCCCAAGCGGTGCTGAAGCTTTAGAGCTCTGAGGGGCTTTTTACCAGAGAATGGTCTGCACCCAAGTATTGTTTCTCTGTTTTCTTGATGTGAATTTTGATTCACTTAGTTTGTGGAGTCTCCTGGTTTGGAGACTCCAGTCTGCATCTTTGTTTCCTTTTACCCCATCCTCTTCCACTGTAATATAAATGACGATTTAATATGCTTGTGATGGTGCGTTTTAATTGCTGGGTTTTAATGTGATCCACCTCGTTTTGAGTGTCTTCCCATGGTCCATTGCTCTTGGGCTACGTCCTTGTGCTGTGTATCCCTTATGAGTTCATCAATTTTGCTTCTGTTGGTTTTGGTTGTCCATATTTGCCTTTGGTGATGCATCCCCGCCTCCTCTTTCATTAATTCTCGCAGGGGTTCACTCGATCCGTTCAGCACCACTTTGGTTTGGTTTGGGGAGCTTGGTTTAGGTGACAGAGCAGCAAGAATGTAGAGCTCCGGCGGTCTGATTCTTGGGTCGATGGAGTAGAAGCGAGCAATGGTTTGATGGAGATGGTTAATGGTGTTCCCCGCAAGATCTTGAATTTGTTGGTGATTCCTTACATTTGTTGGGACAGAAAAATGATTGGCCAAAACGGTGTTAATTGAGCCGAAGATAAAGGAGGGGTTCCTTTTATCAGCGTTCAGAAAAGCGGTGATAAAGATCACTTTTATCAACGCTGAAAAAAAGCGCTGATAAAAGTTAATTTTAAAAAAAAAAAAAAAAAATATTTTTGTAATTTGGGAGGAGACTTCAACATCACTAGAAAAGGGCATTAACAGCGCTAGAAAAACGGTGTTAATTGAGCCAAAAATAAAGGAGAGGTTTTTTTTATCATCATTCAGAGAAGCGCTGATAAAGACCCCTTTTATCAGCGTTAAAAAAAACGCTGATAAAAGTTAAAAAAAATATTAAAAATAAATAAAAAACTCACAAATAGAATCATTACTGCAAATATGACATTTATCAGCGTTAGAAAAGAGCATTAACAGCGCTAGAAAAACGTTGTTAATTGAGCCGAAGATAAAGGAGAGGTTCCTTTTATCAGTGCTCATAAAAGCGCTGATAAAGGTCCCTTTTATTAGCGTTAAAAAAAACGCCGATAAAAGTTAAAAAAATATTAAAAAAATAAAAAAATATTTTTGTAATTTGGGAGGGGACTTCAACACCACTAGAAAATGGCATTAACAACGCTAGAAAAACGTTGTTAATTGAGCCAAAGATAAAGGAGAGGTTCCTTTTATCAGCGCTCAGAAAAGCGCTAATAAAGACCCCTTTTATCAGCGCTAAAAAAAACGCTGATAAAAGTTAAAAAAAAATAAAAAATATAATAAATATATTTTTGCAATTTGAGAGGGGACTTCAACAGCACCCCACCCCCAACCCGAGTCAGCACGCCCCTTTAACAACACTAGGAATTATTCCCACCCGCGCGCACAACCTACCTCCCCCAGGATTCAAATTCAGGACCTGTTGTATGTGCACCTGAGCCTTTACCACTTCACTATATTGTTTTTCTCTTCATTTATTAATATATCTATCTATATATATATATATCTGTATATTAATATATATATAGTTATATTTATATATTAATATATTTATTCGTATATTAATATATATTTATAAGATCAGTTTTAAATACATTTGTAAAATATGTTTTTTGGTGTGTGTTTATAAATAAATAAATACTCACAACACACACACACATATTATATGTGTCTTTGTAAGTATAATTATACATATTTATATATATTTACAAATATTATATATTAATATGTATATACATATGTTTAGAATATATAGATAATATATATCATTTTGACAATACAAATGCATACAAATACACACACACACACACACAAACACATCATATAGGCATATAAATATTACTATATTTGTATTTTAAATAAAACATATATTAGTTTTTTATTTAGATAAGTCTTATTTATTGAGAAATATACTTTATATGTAAATATGATTAATTAATTATTTATAAAATTATTTTTATGGGTGAATATATAAAAAATATGTATATATTGTTATATAGTTGATTATAAGTAACATTATATTGTGAAAAATGATAAAATTTCAAAGCCATAATTTCAATATAAACGTAACCCCTCAGAATAAATTCAGTCCCCAGTGAAAAAGGTCAAAAGACTCCTTGAAACTAGGCTGAAATTCCACCGAATGTTAAAAAATTTAGGTATGCGGATTAAAAACTCCGTTTTGGAGGCTTTCTGGGTCTTTTTTGCCTTGAAAAATGTGATAGAAGGTTCCCTTGGATCATAACGCGTAGAGCTCGTCCCAGGCTTCGATTTGATATGCTGTAGAGCTCATACAGACACTCGGATCAAAAGTTATGCTCGTTTAAAGTTTGAGTTACATTTTCAACTTATTTCAGATCTTTTATTATTATTTTTTTGATTTTTTGTGTCTTCAAATTGTTATTAAATGATTATTAGTCGATGATAATTAGCAAATTATTAATTAATAATATTTTTTAAAATATTTTAAAGCCATTTTCATTAAATTTGTTATATATTAAATGTAATAGTCTATTTATACTTATCTAAAACATATTTAAAAAAATATATATTATATTTATATCAATATAAATATACTTATATATCAAAATATTATTTTCATGATTTTTTTTGAAATATACATTTTATCAGTGCTAGGAAAAAACGCCGATAAAGTCTCCCCTTTATCAGCGCTACTAAAAAAAGAGTTGATAAAAGGGGTCCTTTTAATAGCGCTAAAAAAAAGCACTGATAAATGAGGTACCTTTATCAGCGCTAAAAAAGTGCTGATAAAGGGTAGCGTTGTGAAAACCCTGTTTTGTGGTAGTGAAGGGGTAAAAAACCACGAACAAAATAAAAGGATCACTATGCGTAAAAGTGGGTACACACTCCCTCACTATTACATAGTGAATACCCTCGTAATATCTCTCTTGAATAATAGGGAAACCGCCTCACAAGTACCACAAAATACTGAAAGAAGATATGCTGCTGATTGTGATGCTAGAACCGTTGGGGGAGATCCCCTTTTATAGGCTGCATCTCCCCCCTCCTGCTGCCTTCTCCCGCTGGAGGTTTGGTGGGGTTTGGCCACCCACCACCTACCAGCCACGCTACCCCCCTTTGACAATTAAAGGGGGCAACACCGTCTTGGAAAAAATTCCACCGACACATCTCCCACTTGGAGATTTGATTGAGAACCAATCACATCTCCACACATCCTTTCCATCTTCCAAACATGTTGTTCAAGTCTCTGTAAGGCCGCTCGAGGATCTGCACCATCTGAACTTATCAGAGTCAACCGCCTTCGTGAGGAAATCTGCCAGATTTTCTTTAGTGTAAATCTTTTTCATGACCACACTTCCTTCCTCCACCACTTATCAGACAAAGTGACACTATACCCCAATGTGCTTCGTCCTGGAACGAAAAGATGGATTCCTTGCAATGTGCAAGACGCTCTCACTGTCACAAAATAATGGAATTTGCTCCTATCTGTGCCCGAGCTCCTCCAACAACTTTCTCATCCAAATTGCCTCTTTGCAAACCTATGTAGCTGTCATGTACTATGCCTCCGTCGTGGATAAAGCTACAACTATCTGTAACTTTGAAATCCAGCTTACAATTCCTCCTACAAGAGTAAACACATAATCAGTAGTGGATTTCCTCCGGTCAGAATCTCCTGTAAAATCTGAATCAACATATCCTCTGATAGTGAAATTCTATCCTCCATAACATCATACAACATCTGAGGTCTCCTTGATGTATCTCAGGATCCTCTTCACTATGCATCAATGCTCTCGTCCTAGATTCTCCATGTACTGACTAACTGCTCCCACTGCATGTGCAATGTCTGGTCTAGTACAAACCATAGCGAACATTATACTACCCACTGCTGATGCATACGGTACTCGAGACATTTCCATCCTCCCTACTTCACTGCTAGGACTCATCGTTGATGATAACTTGAAATTAACGGGAAGAGGGGTAGCGATTGGCTTATAGCCTTGCATGTTGAAGCGTTTCAAGGCTCTCTACAAGTAATTCTTCTGTGATAGCCAAATCATCCCATTATTTTATGTCTCAGTAAATCTGCATCCCAAGAATCTTGTTTGCTGGTCCCAAGTCCTTCATATCAAACTCCCTAGCCAACTATGCATTTATCTCCTGGATCTGATCATTGTTGGGGCCTACAACCAACATGTCATCCACATACAACAAAATAATGATGAAATCATTACCATCCAAACCCCTGAAATATGCACAAGGATATGAATGAAGTCTTTTGTATCCAAGACTCGTGATATAGAAATCAAATCTCTTGTACCAACTCCTCGACGCCTGCTTGAGACTGTATAAAGATTTGTTCAACCTGCAAACCAAGTTCTCTTTGCCTTATTCTGAAAAATCTTCTGGTTGGAGCATATAGATCTCTTTATCAAGATCACCATGGAGAAAAACAGTCTTCACATCCAGCTACTCTAGATGTAAGATGTATGTTGCACACATCGCCAGAACTAACCGAACAGTCGTCAGTCTAACAACAGGAGAAAATATTTCATTAAAATAAATACCTTATGAGAATATCCTTTGACCACCAGTCGTGCACGATATCTTTTAACCTGGTCCTTTCTATCCCGTTTGATCTTAAAGACCCATTTGTTTCCGATATCCTTCCTTCCATGAGGTAATGGAACAAGATCCCAAGTATTGTTCTTGTGCAGGGCTTCAAGTTCCTCCTGCATCGCCTCCATCCATGAGGATACATCTAGACTTTGGGTTGCCTCCACAAAAGAATATGGCTCTCCATACTCCGTTAATAAGAAGTATGCAATATTTCTCTCAATGACATAGTCTGAGTGCCATACTGGTGCTCTTTTCTCCCGAGTTGACCATCGTGGTCCAGACTCAACCGGTACTTGATCATCATGCTCTGGTAATGCCTTAGAGAAAACTGGTTCTTCCTTGGATTTGTTCGCTACTTCAACTATTGTAGTTTCTATATTCTCCTTCTCCGTGTCTCGATCAGTTGTCATTTGCACCTTGTCTTCTGCAAAAATGACATCTCTGCTGATGATAAATTTGCGGACAGTGGGGTCCCACAAACGATACCCCTTCACACCATCAACAAACCCCAAGAAGATACATTTCCCGAATCTTGAATCCAACTTTGTGTTAGAACCACGACCATTCTATAAAGGAAATGTAGTTTGGTTTGTGTTTGTTGTCAATCCTTTTTAGAAGTTCAGAATGTTTTCCAGGAAAGGGATCATACAGTTCAAGCGGATAAAAGTACAGAAGGTGTTGTCATCTTCCAGTGTTTGCCAAATTTTTGGGCCTGAAAATCGGAAAATGGAGAAAAGTGTGTTTGGAAAAAGAAGTTGCGTGCAAAATTGTAGGTGTTATAGAAACTTGCACGCAAGGCATGTTTCGGGACCAGAATGTTGCAAAATAGCAAAGGCATGAGCGGCGTGAAAAATCTGGAGTTGTGCGTGGAAAACAGTTCCTACGCGAAAAGTATTGCGTGCAGAATGAGAGGTTTTGCATGACACGGTGGGTTTTACGCACAGGGGTCAATGACGCCTATAAATAAGAGGTGACCCCCCTCATTTGGTACGGCTGAAGACTTAGAGAAGATCCAAGTTCTAATGCGCGTAAAAGTTGCGCAAAAAGGGAGTTGTGTGGAAAATTTGAAGTTGCGTGGAAAATTTAAAGTTGTACGCAAAAGTTAAAGTTGCGTGAAAAAGATAAAGTTGTGCACAAAAGTTCAAGTAGCACGCAAAAGATAAAGTTGTGCGTAAAGGGTGTAGTTGCACGAAATATTTTCCACGTGAAAAGAAAATATTGCATGCAAAAGGCAGATCTTGTGCGCACAAGGTATATGTTGCGCGCAATTGTCAGTGTAGGCTGAATACATGTTCTGAATATCCAGTTCAGTGGTTCAGTGCTTTCAAGTGCATCAACTCAGGACTTCGATGCAAGCAGTGTCTCATGCTGAACAGAGACAAAGACTTCAATGAAAATCTATTGAAGTGACCATTAAGTCGATAAACTGAGTTTGACTTCTCTCAAGGTAGTGAGCTAGGGGGAGTCGAGGGAAGTGATCCAAGGGATGTAGTGAGCTATCCCTAAATCTTTGTAAAGGCAGTGTGCCTCGCAGAGAGTGAGTGTGACCAAATATTGTAATCCTCAAACTAGTAAAGATTAGTGGATTTAGGTAAGACCGACACATTGTCGGTGTATGTTCTTTGGACGTAGCCCTTTGCGGTGAACCAAGTAAAAGTGTTGTGTCATCTCCCTGCTTTCATTTGTTTGAAATATTTAACAAGTTCCTACCAATGCGGGAACAAGATCTACAACTTTAAAAAGAAAAATCTGACACCCTGATTCAACCCTCCCCTCTCAGGGTGTTCCGGGGTCCTTTAAGTGGTATCAGAGGGAGGTTGCTGGTGTTTGATCTGTCTTATACCGTCATGGAGAATTCAGCCAGTGTTAGGGTAGTCCCCCTCTTTGATGGAAGTAATTTTCAGATTTGGAAGAACAGAATGAGATCTCAGCTAAGATCCCTTGGAATGGAAGTCCTATTTTCCACTGTGCAAGGTATACAAGTTACTGATCCAACATGGATGGCTATGGCTGATACAGACATGAAAATTATTGATGTAGATGCTAAAGCGTAGAATGCTCTCACTGCAGCCCTTTCTGATCAGATCTATCTAAAGGTGATGAGTTTCACCTCAGCAAAGTCCATGTGGGATAAACTTGAAAATATTTATGAAGGAGATAACAAAGTGAATGAGGCGAAACTACAAGTCCTGCACAATAGGTTTGATGATCCGAAGATGCATCCTGATGATAATTCATACTCCTTCTTCAATTGAATTACTAAAGTGGTTGGAGCAATTTGGGGTCTAGGTGAAGAAATCAAAGACATTGACATCGTAAAGAAAATATTGAGAAGACTTCCACCCCTATACAATGTAAAGGTGTCAGCCCTTGAGGAAAGAGATCTTTCCAAACTTTCTCTAGATGATCTGCTAAGCATCCTGGTGGCATATGAAATGATAGTCAAACCAGAAGATGCTACAAATCGAGTGAGCAAGGAAATGAAGTTCAAATCCATGGAGAAACTGAAAATTTCAAAAGATAGTAGTGGTGAAGATGATGAGGAAAAAGAAATTATTTCTCTCATTTCCAAGAAGTTACAGAAGGGAAAAGGGAAATTCAAAGGGAAGTTAACTCTAGCTTTCTTTCGTTGTGGCAAAGTTGGGCACATTGACTCTCAGTGCTTAAGAAAGATTGATGATGAAGATAGCGAAGCTGAAAACATTGAGAAGCCTTAGAAAAGGTTTTTCAAAAAGGGAGACTTCAAATCTAGAAAGAAAGTACCAAAGAAGATTTTTTTTCTGTGAAGAGGAAGATGGTGATAATGAATTTTGTGAAGAAGAACCATAATTTAAAACTCGAAACCATGTTTCCATGATAGCCACTATTGAAAAATCATAAGATAATGGTGGAGACAATCAGTTGACAACTAGTGCCAATCCCGAGTTGCTACTTAAGGATGTTGTTAGTAAGCTTAAGATTAAATGTAAGAGTTTCAATAAGTGGAAATCAATTGTAGAAGAATCATCTGAATATGTTGATTAGCTCAAAGCTGAAATTGAACGACTAGAAGAATTTGTGAAATTACATTCTAAAATCCGTGAAAGTAATGATGCCAATCCCGAGTTGCTACTTAAGGATGCTGTTAGAAAGCTTAAGATTAAATGTAAGAGTTGAAATAAGTGGAAATCAATTGTAGAAGAATCATCCGAATATGTTTATCAGATAAAATATAAAATTGAATGACTAGAAGAATTTGTGAAAGTACATTCTAAAATCCTTGAAGGTAATGATGATGTAGTGGATCTGAAGCTGAGAATTGAAGAGCAGGAAAAGGTCATCAATGACCTCACCTCCAGACTGGAAGAAAATTCCAAGACTACTGAGGGTCTTAAGGAGTAAGTTGTTACTCTTAGGAGTAAACTTGAGAGTGAATCAATTTCAAAAGAATAAAGGAAGAAAATACAGTTTGGAAGGTTCTCAGATGCTAAGCTGTTGGAGAGAGAAAAACATGGATCTAATGGAGTTGAAAAGATTTTGAATGATCAAATACCCACTTACATGGGAAATAGTGGAATAGGTTGTGAGGCTGAATCGTCAAATGATACAAATAAAGGTGATGAAAATAATGGCAAGCTAAAAGTGGGTCATGTATAAAAGTCACCTAAAGTGATGAAAAAGAAACCCCCAATCCAATCTGAAAGAAGAACACAAGACTATCCTCAAGACTCTAAGAATAAGAGGCACCCAAAATATTATCCCATGGAAGAAGGAATGAGGATAAACAGAAGTGAGAAGACATTTCCTCTCATGAAGTGTCAGTTCTATGGATATCTGGGCCATACCATGTCTTATTGTGAAGAGGCAAGAAGCTATTTGAATGGAGAAGATATGAGAGTTCAACAAAGGAGGACAAATTTATATCCTAATTCTTTTAGAAGAAACAATTTCTATAGATATTATTTTCGTTGTTCTAACTTTGGTCATAAGGCCGTTGATTGCAGGAAGAGGGACATGGACACTTCATACCGGAGTCCAAGACAAGTCAAAGCTCGTCAGCAAGACAATGTTTCTCTTACAAACAGGTTTTCTCCTCTGAAAGAAGATTTCTACTATGAAGAACCCATGTACACGAAAGAGAGAATTGAAAGGCCATCAATGTTCTACACTTAATCCAATGTCTCATGGAAAAAAAGAAGAAAATTGAGAAATCCAACCTTGTAGAGGTAGACCTAAAAGATACAAAAAGCAATAACACTTGGATTTTGGATAGTGGTTGTTCGTATCATATGACAGGTAATGCATGCCTATTAACGAATGTCAAGAAGAGGGTTGATGGAACAATACAATTTGGTAATGATGGAGCTCTGAAAATCAAAGGTATTGGAAGTACAGAACTAGCTAATGGAGAGCTAAAGAAATTTGAAGTCCTTTATGTAGATGATATACATCATAATCTCCTCAGCGTGAGTCAAATCTGTGACTTAGGACTTATAGTTACTTTTAATCAGAAAGGCTGCACTATCAAGAGATAGACATAAAATTCACTTATGAAGGTATGCAGAGCAGAAGGAAACCTATATCAGGTTGACAGTAAAGAAAAAATTTGCTACATGACTATTGAGGAAGAAAATAACCTATGGCATCGAAGATTGGGCACATCAATCAACAAGACATGGAAAA
The DNA here is from genome assembly GCA_963277665.1 of Viscum album. Lineage (NCBI taxonomy): Eukaryota > Viridiplantae > Streptophyta > Magnoliopsida > Santalales > Viscaceae > Viscum > Viscum album. The sequence goes on from OY728164.1 coordinate 1,385,011,211, forward strand.
AATATCAAAACTAAATATTTTCATAGACATTACCAACTTGAAGCGTAAACATGAAAAGTCTTGTGATGCTTACATTCGAGGGAAGATGGTCTACAGTTCATATCTTCCAAAGAAGAAAAGGGAATCTCATCTTCTTGATCTCATTCATACAGATGTATGTGGGCCGATAAATGTTTTCAGGACTCATGGAGAAAGGTACTTTGTCCTTTTATAGATGATTACAGTAGAATGGCATGTGTAATGGTTATACACAGGAAACGACAAGTGATTGACTGCATGAAAACATATCAGCGAATCACCGATAATGATACTGGACGAACAATCAAAGTGCTGCGATCTGATAATGGAGGGGAATACACATCCATTGAATTTGAAAATTACCTGGAGAAGCATGGGATACAACATGAGGTAGCTTCTATGAGAACTCCACAACAAAATGGAGTTGTTGAGCATAGGAATCAACACGTGAACAACATGGCTAGAACTATGCTGATTGAGAGTCGTATTCCATGACATTACTGGAAAGAGGTCGTTCAAGCTGTATTATATATTCAAAATCGAACAGGGATTTATATGGGTGAGACGAAGACACCATATGAATTGTGTCATGGAAGGAAGCCCTCTTTAAAGTACTTTTGTGTTTTTGGAAGTAAATGATTCATCATAAAATAAGAAAGAAATCAAGGGAAGTATGGTGACAATGCAGATAAAGGAATTTTCCTTGGATACTCAATGAACAGCAAAGCCTACAAGTGTTTCAACAAGTGCTTAAAAAGGATTGTGGAAAGCATCGATGTTAAGATCATTGAAGAGAAAAATAAAAATTCTTCAAGGATTTCATATGCTGATGTGATAGAAAATGAAGAAGAAAGTGAACGTAGAGTAAATGAAAATAAATAAATAGAGGAAGGTGTACAAAGCACTCAGGATTCACATCATGATATTGACTTAGAAGAAGAATATGAAGAGGAAACCTTGGCTGGAGAGAATGCGGTTGAATCTCAAAGGAGTAATCAAAGAGAAAAAATTGATCAATCCAAAATTATTGGGGATTGGACTACACTCACACAAATAAGGAGAATGAGGAATAACACACAATATGAATTTCTTTCAGTTGTGGAACCATCCTCATTTGAAGAACCTGCAAAGGATGAATAATGGGAGAATTCCATGAATGAAGAGTTAGATAAGATTGACAAGAATCGGACATGGGATCTAGTCAAGAGACCCAAAGGTCACAATGTGATTGATACAAAGTGGATTTTCAATAACAATTTTGATGAGCATGGAAGTGTTATCAGAAACAAGGCACAACTAGTATGTAAAGGATATTCACAGATTGATGATTTCAATGTTGAAGAAATCTTTGCTCCGGTGGCTAGACTGGAGTCAATCGGGCTTTTTATTTCCATGGAAATCCAAAAAGGATATAAATTATATCAAATGGATGTAAAGACAACATTCTCGAATGTTGTTCTCGAAGAAGATGTCTACATCGAACAACCAGTTGGTTTTCTTCTTGGTACTGATGAAACAAAGGTTTGTAAACTAAATAAGGCTCTCTATGGTTTGAAGTAGGAACCACAAGCATGGTATTACCGGCTGGATTATTATCTCAAGAAGATGAAATTCAAAAGAGGAGGAGTAGATCACAATCTATATGTGAAGAATTATCCAAAAGACCAATTCATGGTTTTAGTTTACATTGATGAAATTATATTTGGTAGAAGTAGGCAGAATTCTAGTGGATGAATTTTCCAATCACATGAAATCAGAATTTGAAATGTCTATGATTGGGGAGATCACATATTTATTGGGGCTGCAGGTGACTCAAAAGAAGGATTACACTTTCATTTCTCAGGAAAAGTATGAAAGAGAGTTTCTGAAGAGATTTAATATACATGACTCCAAACCAATGTCAACTCTAATTGTGGTTAGAACCAAACTTAGAAAGCATGAGGATGGGACCTCTATAGATCCCACCATGTACAGGAGGATTATTGGAATATTACTATACCTAACGAAAACACGACCTAATATTGTCTTTGAAACTTTCTTAGCGGCCCAATTTCAGAGTAATATGAAGGAAGAACATATGATAATAGTAACAAGAATCATGAGGTACATTCAAGGTACTCATAATTATGGGTTATACTTTGCTGCAGGAAGAGACAGTGAATTATCAGCATTTTTTGATGCTAATTGGGTTGGAGATGTAGTGGACAAAAAGTCCACCAGTGGTGGATCATTCTATATTGGGCAGAAATGTGTTGGATAGTTGAGCAAGAAACAAGAAAGTACTTCTATTAGTACTACTAAAGTTGAGTATATCTCCACTACAAAGGCATGAACTCAACTACTATGGATGAAGCAACAACTGAAAAATATTGGTGATGAGGTGAACCAACCAATGGTGATTTACTGTGATAACAAGAGCACAATTAATCTTACGAATAATCCTATTCAGCGTTCTCATACAAAACATATTGAAATTAGATATCGCTTTATCAAAGAAAAAGTTGAACAAGGCATGATTAAAATGGATCATGTGAGAACTGATGAGAAAGTGGCCGATATCCTGACCAAGCCACTATCAGCGGCTATGTTTGAGAAACATCGATTGAACCTCGATGTTCAGCCACCTCCCAGTGCATAAGGAGGTTACAACATTTCCCTCTCCCCAGTTATGTTAACTGTTTTTAATCTTTTTGTGGTTGTGATGCAGGTTTATAGGGGAGATACTATCCAGGGGTGTTTTGAGCTATTCAATGAACATTTATCAATCTTTGGGTTTATTTTAAATAGGGGAGAAAGGAATAAATTCATGATTCAGGATTTAGGACATGTACATGTAATGATCATGTAATGCATATGTGACACAATGAGAATTTGGTGTTAGGAGGAGAAGGAATACATTCAGGATATGTAATGCATCTGTGGAATAGTAAGAGAATAACTTGGGCGGTGTCTAAGAATTTCAAAACATGGGATCCCAATTCATGTTTCCTCTCTTATTTTCTACAATGAGCATTGCTCATGTAGACTTAGAGTGTTTTCTGAGTTGATTATTGTGTTTCAGGTTTTCTTGTGGCTTGTGCTCTATTGAATTTATCTGGTGATTTCCAACAAACCCAAAGGGGGGGATTATTGGAACCACAACTGTTCTATGCAGGAAATGGAGTTTGGTTTGTGTCTGTTGTCAATCCCTTTTGGAACTTCAGAATGTTTTCTAGGAAAGGGATTATACAGTTCAAGCGAACAACAGTACTGAAGGTGCCGTCGTCTTCTAGTGTTTGCCAATTTTTTGGGCCTAAAAATCAGAAAATGGAGAAAAGTGTGTTTGGAAAAGTAAGTTGCGTGAAAAATTGTAGGTGTTATGGAAACTTGCGCGCAAGAAATGTTTCAGGATCAGAACGTTGAAAAATAGCAACAACATGAGTTGTGTGAAAAATCTGGAGTTGTGCATGGAAAACAGTTCCTACATGAAAAGTATTGTGCGCATAATGAGAGGTTTTTCATGACATAGTGGGTTTTATGCATGGGGTCAGTGATGCCTATAAATAAGAGGTGACCCCCCTCATTCGGTACGCCTGAAGACTTAGAGAAGATCTGAGTTCTGATGCGCGTAAAATTTTCACGAAAAGTGAGTTGCGTGGAAAAGTTAAAGTTGTGTGAAAAAGTTAAAGTTTCATGAAAAAGTTAAAGTTGCGCACAGAATTTAAATTCGCTCAGGCTATTGGATGGATGGTATAGTTGCACAAATGATTTTCCACATGAAAAGAAAATCTTTCACACAAAATTCAGATCTTGAGTGCACATGGTAGGTGTTGCGTGCAATTGTCAGTGTCTGCTGAATAAATATTCTGAATATCCAGTTCAGTGGTTTAGTGATTTAAAGTGCATCAATTCAAGACTTCGATGCAAGCAGTGTCTCATGCAGAATAGAGATAAAGAATTCAATGAAAATCTATTGAAGATATAATCAATTCGATAAACTGAGTTTGAATTCTCTCAAGGCAGTGAGCTAGGGGGAGTCGAGAGAAGCGATCTGAGGGACACAGTGAGCTATCCCTAAACCTTTGTTAAGGTAGTGTGCCTGGAACAAAGTGACTATGACAAAATCTTGTAATCCTCAAACTAATAAAGATTAGTGGATCTAGGTATGACCGACACACTATTGGCGTATGCTCCTTGGATGTATCCCTTTGTAGTGAACCAAGTAAAAGTGCTATGTCATCTCCCTAATTTCATTTGTTCGACAGATTTAACAAGTTCCTACCAAAGTGGGAACAAGATCTACAAGTTAAAAAAAAAGTTGACACCTTGATTCACCCCTCCCCTCTCAGGGTGTTCCAGGGTCCTTCACTTTGATCTTTCCTGGTCACTAAACAATGCATATATAGGACCTCCAAAAGTATGCAACCGAGAATAGTCAATGGGTTTACCAGTCCACATCTCTATAGGTGTCTTCAGATCAATCACCATTGAAGGAGATCGATTGATTACATAACAGGCAGTATTCACTGCTTCTGCCCAGAAAGTTTTTGCAATTCCTGCAGTCTTCAACATTGCCCTTGTTCTATCCAACATGGTTTTTTTCATCCACTCTGCCACTCTATTATGCTGAGGATTGTATGCCACTGTGAACTTTCACTTGATTCCTTCCTGTTGACAAAAATTATCAAACTCCTCGCTTATATATTCTCCACTATTGTCAGTCCTTATACACTTTATCTTCTTTCCAGATTCAAGTTCCTTCCTCACTTTGAATGTTTTGAAGATTTCAAAAACATATTCCTTCCTCTTGATTGGGTACACCCAACATATCCTAGAATAATCATCAATAAATGATACAAAGTACCTTTCTCCTCCTAGTGATATAACTGGTGCTTTCCAAACATCAGAATGAGTCAACTCCAAAATCTCCTTGCTTCTTACTATTGACGTCCTGAACATTAACCTGTGTTGCTTTCTCAAAACAAAATTCTCACAAAATGGTAAGGATACCTTTGTAATCCTAGGAAACAACTTTTGATCTGAAAGAATATTTAGGCCTCGTTCTAACATATGGCCAAGCTTCCAATGCCATAACATCATCAACGCTTCCGTCGAGGTAGTTGATGCAACAACTATCTCTGTCTCCTTATACATTTCACCCATAAGCATGTACATGTTCGTCAAGATCTTCTCCACCTTCATTACCACAAGCAATCCCTTCAAAATTATCATCACTCCATTATCGGTGTGAGTCTTGCATCTGATGTCATAAAATTGTCCCAAAGACAATATGTTCTTCTTCATTCCCTTCACATGACGTACTCCTTGGACGGTTCGAATAATAACATCATGCATCTTAAGTTTGATGGTACCGAATCCAACAATCTTCAGGGTGAGATTGTTCCCCATGCACACAAGTCATTTTGGGATGGTTTCATACTAGTCAAACCATTACCATCAAGACATCATGTGCCATTTTTCTCCTGAGTTGATAATCTATGCATCATTGAGACGATGTCTGCTTCTAGCAGTCGTCGCCGCTTCACTAACTAGTATATCTCCATTTCCAGAAGTAATAACCACATTTCTATCTATGTCATGATTTTGGCTCCCACTGGAACCACGCTCCATCATCATATCTGCTGGTCTTTCTTCAATTTTCAGTCGACAATTTTCCTTCCACAACACTGCTTGCGTCTTCATTTTCCACAACAAAAAATTATTCTTGTTCAATTTTTTGATATATAATTTCTCCACCATCTGGACACGTCATCAGTACAAAACATCCTCTATTTCACAATGGTGTATTTAATAATTCCAATAAATTTTTTCTAATGTAACAGATCAACTGGAGTTGCAATCATAGAGTATACTCAAATTAATGAAAATTATTAATACCCAAAAAACGTGAACATCACCGGGCTAGAACCTGGACTCTAATACCACTTGTTGAGACTGAAAAATTATTGGCCCAAGGTTCTGAAATAATCATGAGATAAAATGAAGTAAAAAACATGGAAATAAATGGCACCAGATGTAATGTGGGGAAAACCCCAAATGGAAGGGGTAAATAACCACAGAATAAATAAAATGATCACTATGAATGAAAGTGAGTACAAACTCCCTCAATATTACAAGGATAATACCCTCATAATATCTTTCTTGAATAATGAGGAAACTGCCTCACAAGTACTGAAAATACTGAAAGGAGATATGCTGCTGATTGTGATACTAGAACTGTTGGGTGAGATCCCTTTTTATAGGCCACATCTCCCCTCCTACTTCCTTCTCCCACTAGTTTCTTGGTGGGGTTTGGCCACCCACCACCAAATAGCCATGCCAACCCCTTTGAAAATTAAGGGGGGAAGCACCATCTTGAAAAAATTACGCCAAAAACATTGGATCACGACATGAAATATGGGACTTTGGTGACAAATCACGAGAGGGATGAACCTGAAGTGTGATGATGTTGGAGCAGCAAACCTGTATGACTCTAGATCTAGACGATGATGCCAGTCCATAACACTTCATCCTGGTAGATTGATCTCGCAGAGAAGGTGAGACTGAACCCCAGTAAGGGGGTTTGATCTGGTGTTTCCCCCTTTTTCACTTTCAATATTGTTTAATCTGTATTACTGGTGTTGTTTGGATGCATCGTGTGTGTTCATCCAGATTGGAGGAATATGAAACCTCCTCATACTCAACTTGGTCACAAGTCTGGTGTGGAAAGATCCTCATTCCAAGATATTTTTTGTGGTCCTATCAAGTTATTTTTTCCTTCGCATGTCTTCTTGCATAGTGAAGCCTATGATGATCTTACCCCATACATATTGGATGATTTTCTGAAACATTTAACTTCTCATATTAATTTACTAATTTCCGTTTGTCATTTATCGACCTTCCAAAATGCTGAAAGGTTTCTTCTAAAATCAATTCAAATATGTTTTGAATTTATTTGTTGATATTAAAGCTTATTGAGCCTTTTATGTCTTTACCATTTTCATATATGCTACCATTGTTCATTCTTTCTTGATATTTGATTATTTATATGTATCAAAACATGTTTATGGTTCTAGTTTGTGCATATGTTGAGTTTAAATTTGTAATTATCTAGTCTTGATTTTGGTTTTTGTTGAATCTACTTGTATAAAAGGTTGTTTTTATTTTTTGCGATCCATGCAAGATTAAATTGTTGTTTAGTCTTGTATTGATCCTTAAACAATGTTGATAGATTATTGGGTGATAATTCTGATATATTACCAGGTGATAACGTGACAAATCGACCATTTTGCGATTTTTTTCTTGATTGCTATGATGATTCATTCGAGCTTAAAGAATTATCTTTTGCACTCTCATTCTTGACATGATGGTGGAGTAAGAAGAATCTCTAGAGTATTCTTCAGTCTTGATAGAGAGTTCTAGATTTCGTTGAACACAATTTTCTATTTCGATCAATCTATACACAATATACATGGTTATTTATTTAAAGAGTTAGAGTTAGGGTTAAAATATTATTTAATTGTACAACGAACCTTAAATAATATATTAAACCATTATATAACCTCACGTCCTGTAACCTTTCTCATAACATACGCTAACTGACGCAATGATAAATATTATTTTATTATCTTACAAATTAATATTTATTAGCTCAATACAATCTTAGTCCTCTAGTCCTCAGTATTTATCAAATACCTGACTAAATATATATTATATATCTGTGTAATTAAATAATTACCATGCGAATAAATATTTATTCAATTTATTCAATCTATAAATATTGAATAAAATTATTACTCGAACTTGAGAATAATATTTATTGTAATAATTAAATTCAAATAGAATTTAATTGAGATCAATAGAAACACTGAATGTGTGACCCTCTAAGATTCTTTCTCATTGAAATTAAATGAGTTTATCTAAAATCCAAGATTAACGTCTTTCCACAGGTCAAGACATCCAAGATAAAAAATTTATTTTTGTAATGCCAACAATCACAAATGTATAATATAATCCATTTTCCATGATATTTCATCAAACAGGTTGTACACCTATGTCATCAACCTATATGTATGACACATCTTTCTTTGTATATCTAAAATAAATTCATCATTACACAATGACCATATAATTTATTGTGGTTGTTCTATTTCAACCAACGAGTCGAGATATCAACTTCTATAAATATGGAAAGAACAAATTGTTTCTCGATTTATTTATTGATAACATATCATTTGTAATGAATCCAACATACCCAACTTCACCATCAACTTGTTTCATCATGGTTTTTGAAAATACATTTAAGTGTGCATGTCATGAAATGCATTAATAATAATCTTAAAGTCTAAGGACCATCATACATGCTCACGGACAAGAATATCCAATGATACATAAACATTTAGAATTCCTACTGGTGGGTCTATTCTCATAATCTCCCATCTTGGAGAATACCAAATGAAAACTTCATGAGATAAAGTCTCATATACTTACGAGTATTCATACCTGGAGATCAACAAACTATGTTCCCCATCATAGAATGTTATCCGACCATAAAACAAGGTTTAAGAATATCATTATGCCACTTTAAGGTTCTCATCATAATAGGGAACTGCTATGCCCATTTTCAATCGACAGATACTTGGGGACATTATTACATCAAAGTCATGTAGAACTATAAATGATATGTAATAAGATATTTTAATTAATATTCACTTTTTTGAATATATATGCAATCTAGAGTATAAATTTTTAGTTATAGGACACCAGCTACAAAAAAATCCCACTTGGATTAGAGCAAACTGCCAATGATTTTCAGTCCGCTAGATCTCACATGATGATTATGTTTCTACTTAGTTAAGACTTTAGTCAAGGGGTCCACCATGTTGTCTTCTGTGAAGACTCTGCTCAATGCGACTTCACCTCTCTAAAAAAAATTCCTCAAGTGATGATATTTCTAAAGTATGTGTTTCATCCTTTGTTGTGATCTTGGATCCTTTGTGAGATCTACCACTATATTATTATCACAATAGAGTGTGATATGATCTTTACTAATAGGAATCACATCAAGATCTTGGATGAAGTTGTGTATACAAACCACTTCTTTAAGTATCTTATAAGCCACAATATACTCGAGCTCTGCTATAAAATCTATAAACACAACCTTCTTTGAGCTCTTCTGGCTCAAAACACCTTCATTGAGAGTGAATATGTATCCTGACTGTGATTTCAGATCGTCTTGATCTATTTGGAAACTAGCATCTACAGAGCCTTTGATGACTAGATCCCCATATCCTCCATAGTCCAGGAACATATCCTTAATTTACCTAAGATACTTAAGGATAGTATTGACTACCATCCAATGGTGGCCACCTAGTTCGACTTGATATCTTCCCACTGTGCTTAAGGCATAGGTGACATCTAGCCTAGTATATATCATAACATACATGAATGACCCAATTGATGACCCATGTGAAATCCTTGTCATCATTTATCTCTCCTAATGTGTTTGAGGACACAATTTCTTAGAAATATGAATGTCATATGACAATTGATAACAACCCCCTCTTGGATTGTTTCATACCGAATCTTTTCAGTATTTTTTCAATATATGTACTTTTACTTAGACTGAGGAGTTACTTGAATCTATCATGATGGGTCTTGATCCTAAGAATATATACTACTTTGACTATTTCCTTCATGGAGAAGAATGTGTTCAACTATACTTTGACTGTAAGACTAATATTTCATTTCTAATAAGTAGTATTTCATCGACATAAACTATTAGTAAAATGACTGCACTCCCACTAAACTGTTATAGAAACAATGCTCACATTCATTCTTTATGAAACCAAATTCCAATATAGCTTCATCAAACCAAATTTTCCATGACCATGATCCTTTAATTAATAAATGGATATCTATAACTTTGATACCTTTTTGACATCCTTTGGAGTCACAAACCCTTCAAGTTGTGTCATATAGAAATCTTCCTGAAGGATCATGTTAAGGAATGCTATCTTGACATCCATCTTTAAAATCTTATAGTCATGGTAAGGTGTTATGAAAAACAGAATTCTGATAGATTCTAACATAGAAAATGGTGAAAAGGTTTCATCATAGTCTATGACTTAACGTCGTTTGAACACCTTTTCAACCAGTGGTGCATTATAAGTAATAAATTTTCCATTCATGACCAGTTTCTTCTTGAATACCCATTTAAAACTAATGATCTTTACATCCACTAGATGATCTATAAAAATCCAGACTTAGTTATAGAACATGGAATCTATTTCATAATTCATAACTTCTTTCTATTATACAGATTCTGTGCCATTTGCGGCTACCTTATATGTTACAAGATCATTATTATCAACTAATAATGAGTCAGCATTCTCAGTGACTAGGAAAAAATATCGTTCTAGTTATCTTACCTCTCTCGTATTCCTACACAGTACCTGTGTCTTCAGAACCTCCTATTCCATAGAGATTTGTAGAATATGTTCTTATTATAACACTTGTGTATCTTGATCCTATAATTAATCAAAGTCTATCTCGCTCCCACTATATCTTTTGGGGATGTGTTCCCTATCAAGGAATATGGGATGTATGTCAACCAAAAACTTATTATCTGATGGGTTAAATAAGTAATATCCTATTATTTTATTGGGATATCCTATAAAGACACACTTAGTGGCTCGAGATGCAAGTTTATTGCCAAAAATAACCTTAAAAAATGCTTCACAACTCCACACTTGTACATGCGACAAAACAGGTTTATTTTCATACCAAAGTTTATATGGAATACCACTTGCTTCTTTTGTTGGAATTCAATTTAGAATGTGAGATACTGCCTGTAATGTGTATCCCCAAAAGGATAATAAAAGTCTTGCATGAGTTATCATTGATCTCATTGTTTCCAACATGTTGTGATTCTTACTTTCACCAACACTATTCCATTATAAAGCATAAGGATGAGTGAGTTGAGATAAAATCCCAAACTCTCATAAATAATCAATAAATTTTTAATTAATATATCATCCACCACAATTTGAGAAGAGTTTCTTAATCTTCATACCAAGATGCTTCTCAACTTCATTCTTATAATCCTTGAATCTGTCAAAGAAATATAACATATACCTCATCATGTAGACATATCCATATATATTAAATTCATCTGTAAAATTTATGAAGTATGAGTACCCACCCATGGATTAAAATGGAAATGGTCCACACACTTCGGTATGAACCAACTTAAGGAGTTAAATGTCCCTTTAACATTTTCTAATAAACAAAGCTGTGGTCATTTTTCATTGTAAACATGAATGATATACACCAAGTTATTTTAGTTCAAAAGAATCCAAATATCTATCATGGTGTAATATGGTCAAACATTTTTCATTTACATGACCTAGTTGGTGATTTCATAGATGGATGTGGTATGAATCATGCTAACTATCTTCGTTATTGATTTCCATTACTTGGTTTGTGTAATCCAACAAGTAAAGACCACTATTTAAATATGCCTTACCATAACAGATTATTTATTTTTAAAAGAAGCAACACTTATTTATAAACATGAAAAAAAATCCATTTTTATCAAGTTTAGATATAGTAATAATATTTTTTTGTGATATAAGGAACATAATAATAGTATTTTAAAACCAAGATCAATTTCATCAATAATGTGAGGTGGTAGCCCCCAATATCCACAACAAAAAGACTAGCTTTGTTGGTTACTCATAGTTCTACCTCACTTCAAGAAATTTTTCATAATCTACGTAGTTTATATATTTTAATATATATGTGATCATCACATGATATATCTAATATCCAATTTGTAAAAACAGATAGATTACACTTGATAATGAATGCACCTAAAGCTTCCCCTTTCTCCTTTATCTAGGTGCAATTTTTCTTCTAGTGACCCTTCATGCCACATGAAAAACAGATAAAATTACACTCCCTTGCTTCTCCCTTGGTCCTTCACTTCTTAGAAAGGAATTGAAAAGAAGATTTAGACTTGGAATTAGTCTTGGATCTCTTTTCCCAACCTTTCCTTATATTAAACATAAGGACAAAAGGATTTTCAAACTTCATATCCTTATCAACTTAGTGAAGTGGAGTGAGAAGATCTAGGAGAGACTTATCTATGTTTTTCATATTGAAATTAACATCAAAGCTGGAGAAGATCTGAGGGAGTTATGAAAGAATGAGATTGGTGCATAGTTCTTCGAGAAGTTTAAACCCTAGAACCTTTAGGTGCTTAATGTATCCAATGAGTTTGACTATGTGAGGCCCAGATGATGCACCTTCTCCAAGTATACTCATTAAGATCATCTTGGATATCTCAAACCATTCCCATATTAATATTTCCTGATAAATATCATAGATATGCTGAAGCATGCTATAATCACCCATATTTTCAGGTGACTTCATGAGTTTATTAGGCATGGATGAAAGCATTAAACACTGAACACCAACTAATTATCTTAGTTTTTTATCATAGAAAACAAACTCCTCATTACTCACCTCCTTAGAAAGTGGATTTGGCATAAGAGATTCTATCACATAGACTTCCATTCATGGCGTAATACTACCCGTAGGTTTTTGAATAATTCTTGGAAGTTAATGCCAATTAGGAGATTGTATTTCTCTATAATTAATCATAGATATAATGTGTTTGATGGACTTTTTATTATTCTACAATAATAAAAGACCAAATTATTTGTACTTTTCTTGATCGAAAATTATGTGAGACATAATAATTTTTAAATTTTATTAAGTCTACTAAAATTTTATCAAGTCTCAACGATCCTCACCATTAAACTCAGAATTCCATATCATGTGAGAATTATAGTGGAAAAGATCCATACTTAAATTTTTATAATCTAGAAAGAGTATATGAAAATTATAATAAAGTATTTAGGTAGGCAGTCTTTCCATCTACAATCTGGAAGCTCCAAAAACTATTGAGTGGATTCCCTATCCCAAGATCCCAACTCCGATTTCCTCAACACTTGACTCCAAATTTGCATTGGATAGGTAGAGTCCATTAAAACCAATACAAATTTGGTTAAATTGACCAACTATCTTAGTTAGTATTTATTGATAATTAAAAGTAACCCCGACAAAGGCTGAACTGGCACGTTAACTATGATTTTATCTCAATTCAGATGATGAAAGACCTAACAATTTAATATTAACTTGAGGGATTATTTTATTATGTGTAAATTTTGTTATTTTATCTTTTACATGTCTTTTTAATATTAAGTGGATTTTAAATAAGAGATTAACCATGTTCCAATAAAAAATTTACATGTAATCCATTTATTTTAATTATATATTTGTATATTAGTCCATTTATTTATTCGATCACGGTTCTGAATCCAGAAAATAAATCATGAACAAGAAAAAAATAAAATAAATAAATAAATGACATGATTATGAGATTATCTAATTGATGATTTATTAAGTATACAATGAATCAACCTATGAATCAATGAGAAAAACTTCTTATGCCAGTCTTGGCATGAGTTGCAACATTCCACTTGTGCACATATGTATTTTACAGGTTGGTTTTTCCTCAGTTTCATCTTGAACTGCCTCTATATGCCTTCAAAATCTCCTATTATTGTATATGTTTTATAAATCACATGCATTTGAGGGGAACCAAATGATTAGTTAAGGGGAATTACATAAAACAAACTTGGAAACACATGTCCTATATAATAAAGGAGGGAAGGATAACACATATACCCTCATATTTAATTTAATAATAAATAACTGAAAAACCATGAAATAAATTTAAATTAAATATGTCCAACACATACATAGGTCTGTTCAAATCTCATGATCGACCATACACATGCAACGATTATACATTTAAAACATATAGCTAACATTCATTTCAATTCATTTTTCAATAATATAAAATGTGAACGAATTAATATGAATAATGATATTATTAATCAATTAATTCATATTATCTTATTCCATCCAATCGTCATGGAATTTTCTATACACTGTGATTTTAAATAAAATAAATAATTTTATTTTATTTAAAATTAATAAATTAGTACGCAACTTTTCACTTAGAAGAAACTCAGTGAGTACTCATTCGAACTAATAAGTATGGTTCTTATTGTATATAATGCACTCATATGACATATTTTATATGCAACATGTCTCATAATTTCAAGTCATGTATTATCAAATTAATGAAACATGGAACACATGGATATTTGGTTGCCTATATAATTTAATGCATTGAGTATTTAGTATTCAATGACCATACATGATTTGTAGGTTCGAATACTATATGGAATTAATTAATCATTTAATATAATATAAAACCTAATTAATGATGTGTATTATCAATTTAATGACACAAAGAACTTAGTTTGATGAGGTTTAGTGGAGTAATTAATTAAATTCAATATTTTTGTATAAACAGGCAATATACACAACCTGTGCATGCTGGTCACATGATGTTTACTTTGCTTCACTTGATATCCGCAATACATGAATAGGGACTTAACATGTACTTATTATAGATGTTAATGAATTACATGATGTATAGAAATGAAATACGATGTGTACTTTAAGTTACATGATTGCCAGACTGTATGCGTCATGTATCAAACACACGTGGTGTATTAATTACATGATGCATCTTGACCCTACATTTTCTTCCTTGGAAACACATAGACTATATGTAATGTAGGAAATATACATGACGTGTAGTCCAAAAAAACCATGTGCCACCCTAGATGGTCTACACATGGTTCATTTAATGCACAAAACATGTATTCATTACACAACGACCAAGAGTCCACACAGGTGTCTGGGTGCAATAAATAAGGATACATGACATGTGAAAAAAGAGTACATGATGTGTAACCTTATATTATCCATCTAGAATTATTGGCACCTCCATATGGGTTATTAAGATGCATTATTTATTAATTATTAATCTATATTTTTAATATGAGTGAAAAATGAAGAGGAGGAGGATGATATTCTAATGATAGATCAAGAAAAAATTAAAACTTGAAATGAAATTCAACTTCAAAATGAACAATTATCACAAAAAAATAATTATAAATTTGAACATGACCTCTCTGATACCAGTTTATGGTTCCGATCACAACAGATTCACTTATTGGGGTCGAGCCTGACTCAAAATGTTCTGGATTCGATGGATCATTCACATATTGTACAAGATGTAAACATCATTACCAATGTAATATTTACAAGGAATATTGACAAATAAGGTTGCTAGAACCAAGATAAGATCCTTTTCACATTAAATTTTTAATCAATTTAAATAAATTGGAAGAAAGAATACCTCAATATTTAAATCTTTCATCGATGAAGTTGTTGATCGTCTGAAAATATTTCTAGTTAACCATAATAGTTCTTGTAACATCCGAGTGTAGAATCCCTTTAGCAGTGATCCACACATACTTCTTTGATCACTGAACAATGCTGTTGGATTTTTGGGTGTTAGCATGTCAGATCGATCATCTTGATCGCTGATAAAATTACTTCGGGCTCGAAGAACCATCCTTGAATTATTTTTATTAAGATGATAGAGAAGTAAAGAGATTATCTAGAGAATTATATAGTATTGAGAGAGATCTCTAGATTTAATTGAGCCCAATAATTCTCTATTTCAATCAATATCTACACAATAAACATGGTTGTCTATTTATAGAGTCAATGTTAGGGTTAAAATATTATTTAATTTCATAATAATGATTAAATAATATATTAAAACTTTATATGACCTCATTCCATGTAATAATATTATTAATATTATTTTTTCATGGCGTGCACTAACTGGTGCAATGATAAATATTATTTTACAAGATTGAAAATTAATATTTATCGCCAGACACAATCTTGGTCTAACAGTCTTCCTCAACATTTATCAAATACCTAAATAATTAAATATTATATATCTACATAATTAATTAATTACCTTATGAATAAATATTTATTTAATTTATGTGATGAATAAATATTGAATAAAATAATTCTTTAGACTTGAGAATAATATTTATTCTAAAAATTAATTTCAAATAGAATTTAATTGAGATAAAAAAATACTGAGTGTGTGACCCTCTAAGATTATTTATAGTTGTAATTGGGTGGGATAGCCTAAAGAAAAATATTATTATTTAGAAATAGGTCAAGTAAGCCAAGAAAAATAATTTAATTTCACAACTTTAACAACCACACATGAGTGATCACTATGTAATATAATCAATTTGTCATGATATCTCATCAAGAATATTGCACACCTGTGTCATCAACCTATATGCTTGATACATCTTTCTTTGACTATCTAAAATAAACTCATCATTACACCATGAACATAGAATTTAATGTGATGGTTCTATTTCAATCAAAGAGTCAAGATATCAACTTTCATAAATATTTAAGGTACAAATCCTTGACTTATTCGTTAATAACATGTTATTCATAACACACCCAATGTACCCAACTTCATCATGAACTAGTTTTTTCATGGTTTATGACAATGAATCTATGTTTGTGATTCAATACATGCATTAATAATAATCTTAAAATTTAAGTACCATTCACACTCACATATAGGAATATCGAATGACACATAAACATATAGAATTCCTAATGGCAGATATATTCTCATAATCTTCCATCTTGGAGACTATTAAGTGAAAAAGTCATGTGACAAAGTATCATCTGCATAAAATTACTCACACTTAACAGTCAACATACTAAGTGTCCCATTATATAATGTTATTCGACCATAGAATAAGGTTTAAGAATATCGTCCTGGAACTTTAATGTTCTCATCATAATGTGGAATTTATATGCCCATATCAATGTGATAGATAATCTAAGACATTATTACATGAAATTCATGTAGAACTATGAACAATATGTAAAAAAATATTTTAATCAATATTCACTTATTTTAATATACATGGAATTCAAAGTACACACAATTGGTTCTAGGATACCAACTCCAACACCCATTGGTTTAAATCATTTTTTATTCCTTGTTTGGAATTTATTCTATATGAATATTGTTTCTTGTTTATTGAATTATGTGTTAATAACACCAAAATAATAAACATCATATTTGATTTTGTATTTTGGGTTTTCAAATGAAATTTATATTGATGGGATCTTGGATATTTCCCGTAGACTGCCACATCAATGCATCCTGTAACAGTTTTATCAAAACTAAATTGGGTATAATTTTGTGTTGTAAAAATTTGAAATCAATTTATTTATTTCTTTGAAATGATTTATTTATGTATTTCACACTAAAACATGATTTGATTTTTTATTCATCTTGGTCATGATCTAGTTGCCTATAATTTTTCATATGTTACGATTATTTTTTCCTTGTTGGTTTTCCCCGGATTTCCTACCTATTTGAGCCCAGTAGTGACATTTGGTTATTCTTTGGTGTGTGTATTGGGTTTCAGGGTAGGATGGGTTTGTGTGATATTGTCCCGTCTGAGTGTTTGGTTAGTAGTGAGGTGTGTGACATGGTCTGTTCAGTTTTATTTTGTCTTATTTTTTCCTATTTTCCTTAGGAGTGATGTCACGACCCCATCCCTACAAAGTGAAACCCTACTGGGATAGTAATGTGAGAAGAGATATAATGAACCCAGAGTCCCACCTCCATTAGGCCCTGAGTTGGAAACTAGCACTAAGGGTATAGAAAACACACAGATGGGAGGAATTACCCTCTAAGAGAACACATGCGAAAGAGAGAGATAAGATACACACCAACCAAATCCATCTTAGACTAAAATATAAAAATATACCCAAGTATACATATGAAATGTCATTCAAGAACTAATAAAACTGAAATAGAAAACTGTAAGTACCAAAAGAAAGTAAAACGGAAGTGACCATGAATCCCAAAAATCTCTTGAAAAACCCGTAATCTAGTAGTAATTATCCTGATCTCCAACCTGCTCCAAGTGACCTAAAAAATAGTTTATATAAAATAGGGTGAGTATAACAGTATAATTAGTAGGATCCTCCTTGGATCCTCTCGTGAAAAAGTAAATAAAGCATGCTAAAGCATAGTTAACAACAAGTGAAACTAACCCGTCACCTAAACAGGTATACTAGGTTCCCAGCCTCACCATGGATACTCTCACCAAGTATCACATACAATAGTATATAATATAATAAATAATATCAATGGCACCCCACTACCACTTCCCCACTAGTTTTCCACTTTTACCTAACGTTGTACATCCTAAACCATCTCTCTCCAAAAAGGATGGCCTGAAGACACCTGCACGAGAACCACAATATGCACCTCGTACAGAAAAAATATTGCTCATAGACACTTGGATGAATCACCACACCATCCACACTAATAGAAGTAACAAAGTAGTTTACAGGAGCCACAATATCCCATATAACATGTATCATATATCTGGTATTATGCCTCAATCCATTACAACCCATACACGTTATGCCTATAGTAGACCGTAGGAAACTGTATCCATAATATATGTGTGTGAAATAACCAAAATACATTATAGACCTCTATACACATATATGGGGAAAACTAACCACTATGAATACCAGCACAAGTAATTACTAGGAGAAGAGATAGGGGCCAAAGGGGGAAGTCATCCATCCATCCTCCCACCAGGATATTGGGAAAAACACCCCCAAGGGCTCAAAATCCCCAGGGTGTCAATCGACTTAACCAACAGGGTGGGATAGCATACAGAAACAAAAAATTACATGATATCATATAGTTCAAAACCACACTATGGGCATAACCTAGTTTTAGATTCGACTACAGCTAATGTCTCTCAGAATCCTGACTGCCACTACAAATACAAGGTATCCTATAAGCAAAAAACTATTTAAGAAGCTTGATTAAAATAATTCATTCCATTTTTATCAGTTTCACTTTATGTTAATTAATTTTTTAACCATTAATTAACCATTTTAATTCCACTTTACATTTTATTAGCATAAAAAAAAAGTTCCATTCCCTCCAGGCATAACCAAAGCGAGTCCGCGATTCCTCAGAAGCACAACCTCAACATTGCATCCCAACAAGATCTAACCCCATGGGTTCAAAATCCTTTATTAAATCACTTATTAATATAATTATCACTTTTACATAATTCCAAGTATTCTAAGTAACCATTATAAGCTACCAAACATAAGGGGCTCAACACGATGAGTAAAAGAAATACCCGTCAAGTCTTTTCCACCTATAGTAGAAGCATAAACCCATCCATCCTCTAGAATCTAAACAGGAAAATCATGTGGCATACCTCGTGAATCTTTGCCTCTTTTGGAAGGAGGGTAATCAAGACCATCTACCTTAAGTAGTGGGGAAAGTAAATCAGATAAACATAAAATAGATAAAATATGTATCCAACATTCACATCAATGGGTAAGCACAACTTCAACCCGTTCCATCATCCCCGGTGTCCTCCCCAACACCCAAATTCATAGACTGATACATCTCACCACTCTAGGTTTTAACCGCTACCACAACCACTGGGCCTCCCTACCAACAAATCTCACAATAACCATCCAGGCTCACACCACATCACAAGCAGTAGGAAACAACGAAGTATCTGGGTTCTTGGTCCTAAACAAGGCATTCTACCTTCACACAGAACAAGTCCTCATGGCTCCAAAACATAAGGCTCTTGGCCTTTATAAGTAAGAGGGTAACTCAGAACCCTTTTAGGACTTATCTTTATCAAACTACTAGTTCTTTAATCCATCTTGAACCAGTTCTTTAATCCATCTTGAATTAAATGATTCATTATTAGTAGGTTCCAAATATGGTAAACCTAAACATCAAGATGTCATAGCTATCAAAAATTAATTAAACAATTAATTTACTTTCCTTTAATCCCTTAGAAACAAGCATCATCATGCCTCTAGTTTATCAACCTATTTAATTAAACATTCATATCTGCATCAACTAGATTCATTAACCTGTATCTTTATCTTTTTTCCAAATAATTTAAAATTAATCCCATCTATACGTTCTTTACCAATTTCCATCAATAATGACATGCTAAACAAGAAAAGTATAGATACCACACTATCTAGAAAATCAAGAGGCAACAACATACGATCAATGCCAATTATTTAATCTAGTTAAGATATTTATTATGTCAATTCAATTGTGATCCCGTGGGATAAAACATGATAACTATACTAATGAATGTAAATTTAATAGATAAGTCACAAATCCCCTAACTTAAAAGGTTTCCAACGTTCTTTGAACAAGAACAGGCCAACACGATGGATCACAATCACCTCTCCTGGAAGACTGCATCCAACTGAGGATGTAGAGACACCACCAAAACAACCAACAACCTAGAAATATACATTAGGAACATAGAGAACACATGTAATAATAAGGAAAAGGAGAACTGGGAGGAAAGTTCTAGAACCCATAAGAATATAGGTAGAACATACCTTACGTCAAAGACTGATCGACACCTCCTGGTTTCACTAAAATAGGGGGTGTACAAGCAATAGGAAAAAATCCAATGGGAAATAATCTAAGAATGGAAGTTCGATTGCACGACTCATATGGGAAGGAAGGAAAGGTTCGATCATATCTCACTAGGGAACAAGAAGGAAGAACAAGGGTGAAATATATCTCGACCCTTTAGAATATTTAACGGAGCATCGGTTTAAGATACGTTGGATTTTCCATTAAGATCAGATCTGTCAAAGATCATGCATTTTGACTGAGTAAAGGATTCCCAAACATTAGGAAAATTAAGATAGGATTTAAGAGATTTGAATCAGCCTTAAATCCCTTAAAATAAGTCTTTGAATACATTTTACATCAAAGGAAACATCAAAGGGGTGAAACTGTAGGAATTTGGGAAAAACTAGAAATTTGGAAAAGGAAATGACACCATTCTGGAAAAACTATTCACAAAACTAGAAATTTAGAAAAGTTTTGGAAATAAGTCACCTTGACATCCCAGAACACCTCCAACACCAGATTTCAGCAAAGGAATGGACCAGAGAGGTCTGGTCCATTACAAGTGAGCTGAAATTTAGATACGTTTTTATACATTTGTTTTGTGTCCTAGTTTGGGATGGTATCTATAAGCATTAAATTTTTATGTGTAACACCCCAAGATTCTATGGTACTCTTCTCTTTGAATAATGTGATAGCGTGTGTTGTACTCAACACCGAGTTCTAACACACCATAATCAATCAAACTAGCCGTTATGAATAGTAATACCTACTTTTTGAAATTATATATATTTTATATTTCAAAATGGACTTCATTTTTGGATTCAGAATATCTAATTTAGCCTAAGGTGAAATTTTGGTACTTTTCAGATAACTTTAATATTTTGATAAATAGTGAAAATTACTAAATTTTAATTAAAAACAACTTTTTTAGTCAAAATAATTAATAGTGATAAATTATGAATTTGAGAGGTTTTAAAGTATATTTAGAATATATTTTTACCATTTAATACAATTTTGGTCATTGGAAATTATTTTACAATTAAACCGGACATAAACAAGTGTCAATCTTTTGATAGTTATTATCTCTTAAAAACACGCTTTTTGTTTTAACAACGGGAATTAATTTTAAATTAATTTCTGCCACTTCTATGTTTTGAATTTGGAAAAATGGATTCCATATTTGGAATCAGTATGTTCAAATTGTGTAAATAGGTAACATTTATTTTTAGGCATTTTGAATAATTACTGCGGTAAATATTTTATTTACCATGGTTAAGGGTAAATCCGGTAAATAAGGGTTAAAAAATTAAATTATAATAATACTAAATTACCCTAAAACGTGTCCTAACCTTATTGGTTGATACATGTTCGACCATAGGCATCTTTGGGTCGATTTTGGGACCCCATGGAGCCACTTGTAGGTGATAGGGACACTTTATTTTAATTAAGTTAAAATGAGTACAAAAATAACACAAGCATATATCTTTTAGAAAAATAATTTTTACATGGGGTTATATATGTTGGATTTTCGACTATAAATATTCATTAGAAAGATAAAAATATTTAATACATAATTATATTTTATTTATAATTTTTAGACATTAAATAATTTAATTTATTTATGACTCAATGATGATGCAGTAATTACCATAATAGTGAAAAATTAAAATAATTGATATTATAAATACACAAATAAATAGAATTTGAGACTTTTTATGAATTAAACTAATTTTATAAGTTAATATGACATGTTAGGAATGATTTAATTAATTTTGTTCTAAGTAATCATTCTGTTATGAGTTTCACAAAAATCAACTATTGAATAGTGTCAAAATTGACATAAAAGAGTTTTTAAAACAAATATTATATTATTAATTGATATTAAATTACTAAAAATATAAGGTTAGGCAAAGATACTTATATAATGATAGGTGTATCATTAATGGACCACTTGAGGGTCTCTTGGATGTATATGGTATGTTTATTAACCATATAATATAAAAATACAAAGAGACATTGTAAAAGTGAAACTAATTAACTTAGAGTTAATACTTAAAGATAAGGTTAATATAAGTACCCAAACCTGTCTAAATTCTATTGATTGAGTTGTTTTCGACCCATACCCACCTTAAAATTTAAATAATAAACTTTGGAGCCATTATAAACCGAATATAAATTTATTATAAATTAATATTTCTAGCTTTTCCAAAGGTGCCCCTCACCCCTCTTATAAAAGGGCACTCCTCCTTCTCATTTCTTCACACCTTAAAAGCCTTTTGGTTCGGCCAAAATCTGACCAAATACTCTCCCAAATTCCCTCACTACAACCTAGAGGCATTAGTTTGATCACAAATCCAACCTAAGGATCCCTTTTGATCAAATCAAAAGGAAGAAACCGAAGAAGAGGTAATGATTTCACCACCCTTTTCCAAGTTCCTTTCTTCTTCCACTTCTTCTTCCTTTGTTGTTACCATTATAAAATAATAACTCCAGTATCATATATATACTGTGATGTTATTATAAATATGGTACAACCATATTCAGTATTCTATACACCCTTTGAATAACATGTCACCATACGTGCGTAAGTACGACTTACCGTCTCCACGTCGTGGTGTAATTGTTATTCAATATATTATTATTTGGATGGGTATAATAATGATGTGTAACTCATGTAAATAATAAATATAACATGTTAATGATTATTTATATATGATATACCATCCATTTATATATTATTTTAATATCAAAAGAATGATATTGTCGCTCGTGTGTACGTACGGACTATCGTCTCCACGAACGCGATGAGATTCATTCTCCATCGTATCCATTCAAGTATAATTATCATTTAATGATTTAAAAATAATGTTTAAGGACTTTATATCATTCTGGATATGAATAATATACAACCTATCCATTACAAACATGGATTACGTAACAAAACATATAAAAAAACGAGTAAGTTAACACCCGAAACAACGATAATACTAAGATATTATTAACAAAGCAATGTTAAAAGATCATATATGATATCATATGAATGTATATGATTATTGTATACTTTAATAACAATTATTTCACTATTATACAGGAGGTTAACCTACCCCAACCAAGGAAAAGTACAAGGTAAGGGTTATTTCACAATCTCTTCATTATCCGAGGTTGTTTATACGTAATAATCTACTGGGATCTCTTTATCATCCACATCCATGTTTCTTAAAAATGTATTTCAAATCATTTTTACTATTTACTAGAATATGAGTTAAAGTCATTTATACCCTTTTTTACTTTTATAAGTTGTTTATTAAGGAGTCTTTCCGTCGTTTTCAAAACAAGGTCCTTTTTAACCTTTTCGACAGAATTAAGGTAAGAATGTTTTTTAACTTATACGGCAGGTGCAGCTATTTTCCGCCATTATAAAATCTTAAAAGCTTCCTTTACAAGCTTATAAGAATATTTTCAAATAAAATGTTTTATTTTATATGTCTCTTAAATGATTTCAAAATAAAAAGAGATATTTCTCTAAAAAGAGTTTTGATTTCATCTATGTCAACATCCTTTGTTGGATTTTACGCTTATGTGAAGTTGATTTATTATGATACAAACTTCTATGTTTCATTTAAGGTTTTGTGATATGTTTGACTGTGGATGTGCTATTTTTATACCATTCATGATTTATGGTGAAAGTATTGACATTTCGTATGCTAGTTTTAATACGAATGTTTATGTTATGTTTAAACCTTTTCATATGGGAATGCATTGGACTTAATATGTGACTGGTGGAGCCCGCTATAGCTCCTTGATGCATCGGTAGGTCTCATGAGACAAACTAGTGTCTTGGAACAAGGCCTTGGCAAAATCTTATTTGTAGTCTTGGCATGAGGCCTTGGCTATGTGGTTATGATAATCTGGCATTATGCATTCCATCATTATGAAAGTGGTTATTGATATTGCATGTGATTATTCGTTTAGTAGAATATCCATGTGAATAAGTAAATGACATTATTTCATTTTACTTTTGACATACTATGTTTAAGTTCAAGTTTAAAAGGATTTTGTTTTAGTTATACATTGCCTTAAATGTTTATGCATATTTTGGAAAGTTTCCGCTATATTGTTATCCTTACTGGGCATTTGAGATCACCCCTTTTCTATGTTTTATTTTTCCCAGGATGTGAAGAAGTAAGTTATGAATGACCTATAGGGATTTTATGTGGGGATATGAGTGTGAAATATGGAGACTATGTTGTTGTAGTAGTTTTTCACTTTATGATGTAATGTAAAACTTTATGAATATATCTAGTGTTTCCAAGGATACTAAACCAATCGGTATTTCAAGATTTGATCTTTCTTGTGATCATGCCAATGTTATGTAATAATGCACCGACTCTAGGTAACTGGGGTCGGGGCGTTAAATTATGAGTGATGATTGGGTATGGGGAGTGTTTAGAGTGGCACTGTTATATGAATAGGTTTAGTGATGACTAAAATTCATGGTTGTTCTATTAGGATCTCTTTAACAGTGTAAGATGGTACATAAATGTTGTTAGGAAGCTATAATGAGTTGAGTTTTTTATTAGTCGGTAGCTATATGAATTTGTATTGTTGATATTTCTCATAGTTTAGATATTTTACTTATGTACCTTAGGGAATCCTGATGATTTTTAGTGGTTCCTTGTTGTTTAAGGAACTCTTATATTGAATTATTTTAGGAAGTCTTGTCTCCTTAGGTAGAGATTATGGGTACTCTTCAACATTATTTTGGTTTATGGTTTTTCTTGGTTTAGTTGGAGGTTATTTTTATTTTTATATACTTTTTGTGTTTATTTATTTATTATTATCTACATGTATAGTCTATTTTATTACTAAGTTATTCTATTGTAAATTTTTTGAGTTTTTTTACCATGATTTTAGAGGATGGGTATTTTTTTTTGATTCTTGTAATTAGTATTGGTGAGTTGGTCTTGGATTTTCTCAATGAAATATTCTCAGAGGGTGACTTAGTAAAGTGAAAGTACATGTTCTGTATATGTTTGGAGTTTTTAATTATGATCATGTTAATAGATTTATAATGTCATTAATTTTGGCCAACATGTGTCATGTTGATATATGTTAGGTGGATAGCTTGTTGTTGTACCCTGTAGATGCTGCTAGTTTAGGATGTCAGGCCGAAATTAATAGCCTAGGTGGTGGATAATCATTATAAGATTTAAGATTTAATTTTCAAGGTATATATTATTTGTTATTGTTTCATATTAAATTTTTCCATGCATATTAATTACCAAGATGAAGAATTTTGAATTTTGATTCACATAGTTTGTTAATTAAATATTGGTTTAATTGTTAGCCCAATGTGAGATTCCAAATATGTCTAGAGGGGGGGGGGGGGGTAAGTTGAAATTATTAAAAATTTAATACATTAATACAATAGTGTTCAATATCAAAGTTTAACTAGATCATGCATATATAGTTTCATGAAAATCAGTCATGAGAGAAATAAAATATTAGTGCATGTGTAGTGAAAAAAATAAAAACAAGAACACTTGATTTTTATAATAGTTCAGACCAATGTGACCACATCCACTATTCAATCTTATCTTCTCCTTAATTGAAATATAACCCACTAAGAAAAATAAACCTTTGAAATTATATAATAACCTTTTACAAGAATTTACTTTTTCACACATGAAGGTACAACCCAAAAAATATATCTTTACTTTCTACAAAATAAGGTACAAACAGAAGCAACCTAAATTTTTATGAGAGTCAAAAATATTCATAGCTTCTATACTTGGTTCATCACCACAATATTGTGAACTTTTAATAGAATTTTAAAAAATGAATGTACCACTTGTTTATGAGGCATAACAAAAAACACATTTTTTAGAAGGGAAAATACTAAAATGATAGAGAAATAAAAAATGAAATAGATACAAGAATACACTTAAAAAAAACAGAGCGGGAAAATGAATGTCGATGTAGCTATGATCACTCCACCAAAATGATCACACATTGAAACTCCTTTTTGATAACAATAGTAAATGGAATTAATAGTAGAAAAATATTAGTACTATCATATCCTGTATCAAAATAGTGTGTTATTCATCATATTCAATGAGTTCCCATGATCAAAATTTATAAGAAATCTATCCAATGGTAAGTTTATCATCTACAAGAATAACTCCATGTGGGTGTTTTTATATTTTTAGAAGTATGTTGTATCTTTAAAATGACTTTCCAAAACTTACAACAATCATGCAAAGGAAAATTAAACAAAGAATAAAGAAAAATAATAACAAATAAATCATACTTAAATAATTTGAAAATCTTCAAATGATTCAGATCCTACTATGAAACAGATTTCTCATAAGATATAATTTAGTACGATACAATTTTCATAAGATAGAATAATATTGTAAGATAGAAATTCAGACTTCCTAAGATATAAGTTTGTAAGATATAACAGTTTCATAGAGTAAAAAACCCATGTAAAGTTCAGTACCTAACTTTGAAGGGTACATGTGATCTTTGTAAGGTTTGTTACTATAGGGTGTACGTGATCTCTCCAGGTCTTATTATCATCATAAGGTTCAATATTCATAGGTTTAATTTATTTGTGAGGTTTAATTTCATAAGGTTTATTTACTTCATATGGTTTATTTACTTCATAGGGTTCAGTTTCATAGGGTATACATCATAAGGTACATTTTTAATGTTTCATTGGGTACAATACCTTTCCAAATTCTCATATTCATAGGTCACATGCTAATAATCATAAGGTTAATTTTTAAGGCTTCATAAGGTATGCAAATTTACTTAAATTCAAACCTTATATGTTATAAAATAAAAGTTCATAGGATAAAAATTAAAGTTCATATGGTACAATACTTAGACTGAAATTCATAATAAACATTGAAATTTAAAAAACTATAAAATATATCAATTTTATAAAAATAAAATTTGGAAACAATAATTACAATAACAATAACTAAATTAAAATATACATATTACAAACACTAAACACTTTATTTAACAATTTTGTGAGAAATTACAATTATCCAATATTGTAAATGTAAACCTGTGTAGTATTTTCAATATTCAAAACATAAGACAAACAAGCATCAATAATAAAAATATACCCAAACTTCAAAATCAATCCTAGTACTAACAATATCCACCTTCAAAATTAAAAAACCAAATAAGAATTTATAAAAACTATCCCCCCTTTTGAAATTTATCAAAATTTAACAAAAAATCAACAATTTATTCCAAAACGTTTTTTTACTTGAAAATAACTTGGCATATTGAAAAAAAGTAAATAGTTTACAAAAACTATCCCTATTTCCCTTAAAAAAATAAAAAAGTATGGGTTAAACAATAAAAATAAAAATTGGATACTTCAAGCATAAATGAATGAATACACAGTAAATTTTATCATAATTACATTGCGATTAAGATGAATTAAATCAAACAAAAAAATTTAAACTAGTAGATATTGACATGTTCAAGATTTTTTTTTATAAAATTAATGATTAAAAAAGAAATGAAAATTTTCAAACCCCCCATTAAATTCATATTATCTCAAATACAAAAACATAAGTATAACAATGATACCGACTTACAAATTTAGTAGAAAAAAATATAATTCAACTTCTCAAATTTGTTCTTGAAAATAGATTTAGTACAATATATTTATTTTAAATAGTAAGAAGTTATAGATACTTAAAACATTAGAAATTAAAACTGAATCTCCTTCACACCAAGTTCAAATTAAATTTTCTCAAAATTCACTACTTCCAAGGGTATAGTAAATATATAAGCAAGTTTGTTATCTGTTGAAATAAATTACAAACTGATATCTCCTTTATTAACATGTTCTCTAATAAAATGAAATATAAAATCAATATTCTTAGTTATATAATGAGATAAAGGATATTTTAAATTGATAAAACGAAATTATTATCAAAATAAATAGGAATCTTATCAAAATAAACATTAAAATCAAATAGATTTTATTTTATCCATACTCATTGAGCATAAACATTAAAAGAAGAAATATACCCAGCCTTAACTATGGATAAATAAACTGATAATTTCTTCTTTAAACTCCATTAAATCAAAATTTTACCAGGAAAATGATACATACATGAAGTTCACTTTTTATCAATTGTACAACCACAAAAATTAGAGTCAAAATAAGAAATTAAATCAAAACAGTTTTGATTGGAATAAAATAAACCAAAATTAACTATTCCTTTAATATATATTATTATTATTTTAACATCCATTAAATTATTTTACTTAAGATAATATTGAAACCTATAACACATATAAACACTAAAAAAATATTAGGTCTATAAGTAGTTAAATATAAAAAAATATCTATAATTACTCTAAACAGTTTAATATTTACAAGTTTTCTAGATTCATCCAAATCAAATTTAGAATTAATACTCAGAGGAATTATAATTTTTTTACTAGAATCAAGACAAAAACTTTTAAATATCTCTTTAGCACATTTATATTGATTAAAAAATATTCCATCACTTATTGGAAAAATTTAAAGCCCTAAAAATAATTTTAATTCCCCCATTAAACTCATATCAAAATCACTATTTATCAATTTAGAAATGTCATTAAATAATAAATCACTTGAGGAAACAAAAAAATATCATCAAAATATATTTGAATAATTAAAATATCATTATAAATATTCTTAATAAACAAAGATGGACCAAATTTACCTTTATTAAAATCGTTATTTAATAAAAATAAATATATTTTTACACACTAAGATCCAGAAGATTTATTAAGACTATATAAATATTTTTATAAATAAAAAATATGTTTAGAATTTTTTTTTTGTTAAAAACTAGGTGGTTTATTAACATACACTTCTTTATAAATTAATACATTTAAAAAACCAATTTTAACATATATTTGAAACAATTTAAAACCTTGAAAAGATGAAAATACAATAAAATATGAATAGATTCAATCTTAGAAACTAGATAAAAATATTCATCAAAATCTAGTTCATCTTCTTGAAAAAATACTTAAGAAACTATTTTAGCTCTATTCTTTACAATTTTACTAGATTCATCCATTTTATTTCTAAAAAACCACTTAGTTCCTATAACCTATCTATATTTAGGGGGTTCCAAATAAATTTAAAAAATTATTTCTTATAAATTGATTAATTAATCATCCATATAAATAATCCAATTATAATCTTTCAAAGCTTCAAACACATAATTAATCACAAATTCAGAAACAAAATAATAATTTACAAAAAAATTCAAAATAGATTTCATAGTTTTAATTCTAAATTCAACATTTCGAATTATATTTTATAATGGATAGTATTTATTAGTTATCCAAATTTTAATATCAATTTAAGGATTATCCTCCCCCTCAACAGATGAATTATTATTTTTATCTTCATTTTCAGCAAAATTGAATTGTCTAAATTTTCTTCAGAATTATCCAAATCTAAATTTCTATTTTCAAAATGAGACATATAAAAATTAACATGATCATATTATTCCACAATCATAGTTAATTTATTATATTCTCTATAATACTTACTAAAATAGGAATATACTATAAAAATTTCTACTTCACTTTAAGCATAAAACTTATCTAAGTTATCTATAAAATTTTAAATAGAAAAATACACCAAAAAACATTAACGTATTAAACCTTAGGTTTTATTCCTTTATAAAATTTGTAAGGGGATTTCTTTAATAAATATATAATATAAACTCTATTTAAAATATAAATTTTTGTATTGATAGATTCATCCCAAAAATATCTTAGTATGTTATTTTCATTTAATATAGTTCTTTCCATTTTTATAAATTGTTATATTTTTACTTCCTATACCACCATTTTATTATGGTGTTATAGGGGTAGAAAAATAGTGAGAATAACCACTATCTTCCCAAAAATTTTCAAATTATAGATTAATTAATTCACTACTTCTATCACTTATAATAGTTATAATTATGTATCATTTTTTATTTTCCACTAATTTATAAAAATAAATAAATTTAGATAAGGTTTCATGATTATGATACATAAAATAAGTCCAAGTAAACCTACTAAAATCATCAATAATTAAAAAAATATATTTCTTATCTTAAGATATAATTTTTCATCAGACCAAAAAACCTAGGATGTAAAATTTCAAGAGGTATTATTGTGTTAACTTCATTAATAGATCATAATGTTTCTTGATGTTGTTTTCAATTTAAACATTAATAAAAAACATGAAAATTACTTTATTTCAAATTATGTAATTCCAAAAATTGTATATGATTAAATAATTTATATAACAACAAAAAGTTAGCATGTTAAAGCCTTCTCTGTCATAAGATATCCTTTGTTTCTATAGAGTTAATAAAATTGACATTATAATTAGTAAGTTTAGAAAAACATAAATAAATATTATCTCTTTTATTTACATAAAATAAAACAAACCGATTCTAAAAAACTAAATATTTATTATCTTTAAATTTAACATTCATTCCATCATCACAAAGTTGTAAAATATGGATTAAGTTTTGTTTTAAACCATTAATATAAAACACTTTATAAATTAAAATAGTTTTAGATATACCTACTTCTCTAAAATCTCTAAAATTTCCTTTTGATTTTACACCGAATGTGATAAATTCTCTATTACATTTATTATAATATATAAAAATGGATGGACCACTAGTCATATTCTTGAAATAGCCACTTTCCATGCACCATGTTTCCTTGAAACTCTTAAGGTATATTTATTTAAATTAATAATTAAAAAAACATATTTGGTATCCATGATATCTTGGATTCAATAGGATTAATATATTAGTTCTTAGTTACGCAAACATATTGGTTGAAGTGGATAACTCAAGAGGAGGGTGAATTGAGTTTATAATTAAAAATTTCTGTTAAAAATATTTAAATCTTAAATACTAAAATTTATTAAAAACCACCAATTAAAAAAATATTTATAATTATAAAATTTTTTATTTCAAAAATGTTCTCAATAGTCTAATCAAAACTCAATTAAATTAATTTTTAAAACAATTTAAATTTTGAAACTAATAAACTTATAACAAACACAATATATACCATACAAATTAAGGTTAACTATAAAAGTATTATTTTTATTTAAGGTTTAGAAAATAGAAACTGGTTTGATTTAAAACCAATAAAACAAAATAGTAAAATCACACAATAGAATTTAAACAAGGGGTTAAATCTTAAGCCAAGAACTAACCCCCTTTACTTGTAAATCACTTGTTTCCAATAAGCTTATTATAGAAAAAACTGATCAAAAAATTGGATAAAGTGGTATATATCATATAATAATTATATATGTTTAAATATTTTACCAATATCAAATATATTTATTTAATACATTCTTATTACCATCCAATTAAAATATAAATGAAAAACACATCACATCATTTTGTGCGACGATAGTCCTATGTACGCACAAGTGACGTTATTGTTTCCAACAGGTTTGGAGGAAAGAATATAGAAGTGGTATTATAATTAAAGAGGTATAATAATATCATAAATATAATATATAAACATTAAATCCATAATTATATCCATCTTTGAGATGTGGTTATAGAAAAAGAATAACATCGTTTCACGAGGCGGTAATTTTTCATACGCATGAATAGTGATTTTGTATCCATTTGATGGAATAAGAGAAGGGTTTAGGTTATTACATTAACATAATAACATATAAGTATATTTAATATAATTATTTTATTATATAACATAGGTTTAATAATAATTTAATGAGGTTGAGGAAGAAATAAAATAAAACACTTAGTTAGGGAGGTTACCTCTTCTTCGGAAAACTTCATTTGGTTTGTACCAAAAGGATCATTAGGTTGGATTTATGAAGAAAATAAGGATTCTAGGATTATAAGATAAAATTAATGATGTTTTTTGGTAGTTATTTTTTGAAACAATATGTTTTGGATGTTTAAAGAGGAGAGGAGAGGTGGTGGCCTTTTATAAGTGAGGTGAGTGGAACACTTGTAATTTTTGAAAACAAAAAGGCATGCCCACATTTTTAAAATGAAAAAGAAACCAAAATTGTTCATTATAGAAACTTATAGGTTATAAGGTTGAAATATTTCCATAAAATGTGTTTTTTACAAGTTTATAGATAATTTTATCGACATCCTTTTATTTTAACCCCTGATAAACCCATTTTCACCATAACTATGGTAATGAATTTTTACTAATTTTAATATTCATAATAGTAAAAAATTAAGTTGAACTTATTATATAATATAAATTATTATTATTCCAAATATAAAATCAATCTTTCGAAATTCCATTTATAGGAGTGGAAAAATTTAATTTAAAATTAATCCTGTAGATGTGACGAAAAAGAAGTTTTCTAAAGATAAAATATTGAAAAGTTTAAAGAGTTTTTACATAAAAATTATGCATGAAAATGGTTACAATAAACTAACTTGGATGAATATATATATAATTGAACTAATTTTACTTTTAAAACTACCTTAAAATAATTTTTATGTTTTAAAATTATTTAAAAGAAATGAAAATTCTTAATAAAAACCAATATTTTTCACTATTCAACAAAAAAATTATCTTTTTTGGAAAATTATAAAAAACTAACTCAAATATAATTTTTGAATTATGATTTAAAAGATAAAGTTTTTTTAAAATATTTTTTTTATAAAAGTGGTAAAATTAATTTTAAAATAAGTGTAAAAAAGGAGAGAAAATTACATTTTATAAAATAGAGTTTTAAAGTGTAAAATGGGATTTATTATTATCTATTATCTATAAAAACATAAGGGGAATTTTAAAAATTTTATTTAATATATAATATATTAATTTAATTAAAATAATTCCCCAAAAGTGATTTTTTTAATTTGTTGAGGTAAAATAAATTTGTGCACATAAAAATAGTTTTTCATAAAATGATTTACTTTATTTTCGAATGGTTTTTTATTTCTAATTAATTAGTCATCTATGAATTAATTAAATAATAATATTTAAATTTTATGTCACGTTTTGCTGAAACTCAGTGTTGCGTGTAATGTAAGATAAATCCAGTGTTGCATGTAACATAGACTAAACTCAGTTTTTTGAGTAACATAATATAAAATCAATGTTTCATACAATTTAAGATAAACTCAGTGTTTTATTTAATGTAAAAATATTGAAATGATTAAATTCATTTGAAAAATAAAAAATTTCACAAAATTTTGGGGCGTTACATCCAAAAAGATCCAAAATTTATTATTTTTTAACCTCAGTGTATATAAGGTCTAAATAAGTCCATAAAATAGGTGTTGGACATGTTTTGGGTCATTTTTAACCGTTATACTTTTAGTTTAAGTCCCCAATAAACCCATTTTTACCTTAACCGCGATAAATAATTTTTTCTATTTTTACTAATAATCATGGTAAAAAATTAAGTTTACATTATTAGATAATATAAATAATAATTATTATAAATATATAATCCATTTTTACAAATTCAACTCACATAATTAGAAGAATTTAATTTAAAATTAAACATGAATATGTGATGAGAAAGTGATTTTTCAAAGAAAAAATGTTTAAATGTTTAAAAAGTGTTTATATGAAAATTCAATATAAAATCTATTAACATGACCTAAATTATATTAATAAATATACAATTTAATTAATTATACTTTTAAACCCATTTTAAAACAACAATGAACATTATAAATTCTTTAAACAAAAACGAAGTTTTCATTAAAAACCAGTATTTTTCACTATTCATTGAGAAATTAAACTTTTCAAAAAAATAAAAAATATTCACCCTAAGATAAATTTCATATGCTAATTTAAAAAATTAATTTTATTTTTTCAAATTAATTTTCTAAAGTTTACAAAAATTAATATTATGATTATCCACAAAATTAAATAAAAAACATTTTTTTTGAGAAAATAGTATTTTCAAAAAATATTAAGACTTTGATGAAAATTAAGTAATTTTTTATAAATAAAATTTGTTTGTATAAAAATATTATATTTAATATTTTAAATGTGTTTATTCATATTCATTCCACCAATTTTAATGGCTAGGTAAAAAAAATCATGTTTAAATAATAATATTAATAGTTTGTCACGGTTCATTAAAACTCAATGTCGCGTGTAACACAAGCTATCAAAGAAATTTAATTTATTCAAAAAAATTAATTCATAAAAACTCAGGGTGATATATCAGGTCTCCGTTTTAGACTCATTCATAAAATACTAGTTATATGAGGTTTATATAGGTTTTATTTCAATCCTTTCCCAAAAGGATCACTAGATTTCATTAGTTGTGATGATGTTGTGTGGGGTTGAAAGGAAGTGGTAGATCTTATTCCTCAGGGATTTTGAGGAGTAAATAGTCTCATGGGATAAGTTCTAAGACAAGTTTCAAGTAGATTTTATTTCTTTGATAATAAAGGCGGCAAGTCACCGAGGTCTGCTTACCATTTTAAACGGGATTTCAATCACGTGGGAGTTTGGGATATATTTCTAAACCCTTCTCTGATATACTTCAGGCCTATTTCTAGATGTGGATGTTAGAGAAAGGAATTTTGAGGTGGATATAAATCCATAAATCCAACAATAGGTTATCTCATTCATGTTATCAATATATCTTGAGGTGCTGGTGAGATCAGAGGTTTTTGAGTAGACACTGGCCAAAATCAGATCATCATGAGAGGGGAGTCAACAAGATTCCTAAAAAAGTAGCAATGTGATATGAGGTTCCCAATTTCCTAGACAGATGAGATTTTTTTCACTCAAGAGTAGGTCCCATCCCTCACCATTTTGTTTCTCTAGGGGTGGAGGATCTTAGGTATTTACAAATGGACTAAACACATGCATTTCTTTTAGAGGATGCTATCATTATCAGACAGAGTTACTATTTTGTTTGAGAAATTAGTGTATTCCAAGTGTTACGCTTTAGGTTCTTCCATTGAGGAATTTTCATCCTAGGTAGTAGTAATATGGCATTCCATTTTTGTATTAGTGGATATGAGATATGTTAGGGAGAGGATAGACTATAAATTCTTCTCTCCCTCACAGATCATAGAGTGACCATGTAGGTGGTCATTAACAGTGTCAAAGAGGTCATGGAGAAGGTCATGGTTAGATTCATGCTCTATCATTACCAGCACCAGTCATTCCATACATCATTTGAGGTAAAATTTGCTTATTTTATACATGAGTACATTCTTTGTTTTATTTAATAGATACACACTCCTTCATATCACCCTCCCTTGTCCATTCATTGGGATTTTAGGTAGAGAGGATATTAGTTCCCTTGGCATTGACTATGATAGTTAGAGGTTGAAATTACTTGTATAATGTATATAGATATTGTGATATAGTAATGGGGTAGTACCGCTCTTGGGGAGACTTCCAATGTTTATAAATAAATAAATAAGACATCATCATCATCATGGACTGGATATATTCTGTGTAGGCTATCATGGATTTTTTATGGAGGCAGGTGTTATTCTACACTGTTGATGGAGATCCAATATTTTTCATTGTAAAATGAGACCCTTAGATGGTTCAAAGGCATGTTACATCCTTGTATTACTTAATGATCTATCCAATTATTAGTTATTTGAAGGTTCATCCGATGGTGTTTCCCAATGTTGTGGTAGAGTACCTTGATGTCTATCCTGAGGTGGTTGTAGCATTTCCCCATAAAAGTAATATCAAGTTTGGGATCAAACTACAACTAAATATTTATCTTATCTCAATGTCTCTATAATGGATAGAACCTTATGAGTTGTGAGAGACTGAGTAAAAATCAATAATCTATTGTAGTGATGTTTTTTTGATCGAGTGTGTCACCTTAGGGTGCATCAATTTTGTTTGTGAAGAACGCCGATGGAAGTTTTCATCTTTATATCGATTATAATCGCTTGAATCGAGTAATAGTGAAGGATTGAAACTATCTTTCATATATTTTTGATTTATTCAATAAACTAAATAGAGAAATTTGGTTCTCGAAAATCAATCTATGGTCAGGATATAATTAGATGCTGGTGAAAGAGGAGGATGTTCTAAAGACTGCTTTTCGATGTCGTTATTAGTATTATGAGTTCTTCGTTATATCATTCAGTGTAACAGACACTCTAATTGTGTTCATGGGTTTTATTAACTTAGTGTTTAGGTAGATTATGGATAAGTTCATGGTGGTTTTCATCAATGAAATATTTTTATACTATGTGTCTGAGGAAGAGCATGTAGGGAAAGTGCATGCCTTTTTGGGTGTTCTTCATTATGAGCAGCTATTCAGGAAGTTTTCCAAATGTGAGTTCTGAGCTCATGAATTTATTTTCTTAGTGATTTTCATGTCCTAGAAGAGAGTATATATGGACCCTTCAAAGGTTAAGGTATTTTTTTTCTTGGGTATCCCTTAAGACCATTATAGAGGTGATAATTTTCCTTGGTCTTTTATGCTATTATAGAAGGTTCATAGCCAATTTCTTTTGGGTTGTGGTTCCTCTCATAAATTTTACCAAAAAAGATTAGGATTTATTATAGGATGACCAGTGTTAGGAAGATTTCAAGTACTATAAGGAGAATTTTTTTATCACTCTAGTTCTTCATCATCTAAAAGAAGGAGTTCAGTTTGAGGTTTTATATGAAACTTTGTGTTGAGATTTGGGTTGTGTTATGATGGAGAAGATATTATTTGCTTCTTATGGGTCCAGTCAGTTTTTTCCACATGAGTTTAACTATGCCACCCATGATCATGAGTTTGAAGTAGTTATGTTTTCCTTAAATTTTTAGTGACATTACCTCATCAAGGATCATTTTGTGGTTTTCATCGATCATAATATCTAGAAGTATGTCTTCTCCCAGTGTGACTTGAATTTATGATAGTGAAAGTGGATAGAATTATTGTAGGATTATGACTGAAATTTTTCATATACATCAGTAAAGAGTAATTTTGTGGATAATGAAATTAGCAGGAAGTCACATTACGATACATTATGTGAATTTGGAGATTCCTGGAGATTGATGAAATAGATCTCAGTGATGCATCTTAATATGGTAAAGGTTGATGGTATTGGTTATCTTTTTCATATGATAGTTTTGTTTTCTTTGGTGTAATAGGTGTAGGTTGGGGGATTTTGAGGTGGAGGTCTGGAGATACTAAGTTTTCTTTGGTGATGACCTAAATGGTTGGTATAAGGATGTAACGCCACAACCCCGGTTACCCAGAATCGGTGCATTATTACATAACATTGGAATGATCACAAGGGATCAAATCCCGAAAGACCGATTAGTTTAGTAGCCTTGGAAGTACTAGATACATTCATAAGTTTTACATTACATTATAAAATGAAAAACAACAATAACATTGTATCTATTGAAAAAATTCATATCCCATAGACTATCCCTGCAGGCCAATCATAATATACTTCTTCGCATCCTGGGAAAAATAAAACATATAAAGGGGTGAGCTCAGATGCTCAGTAAGGATAAAAATACAGTGGAAACTTTCATAAATAAGCATAAACATTTAAGGTAATGTATAAGACTAAAACATAAGACTTTTAAACATAAAATTAAGCATAATATGGAAAATATAAATAAAATAATTCCATTTACTTATTCACATGGATATTCTACTAGTCGAATAATCTCATGCAATATCAATAGACAATTTCATAATGATAGAATGGATAATTCTGGACATCATAACTACATAGTCAAGGCATCATTCCAACACTAAAAATAAGATTTTTTCAAGGCCTTATGCCAATACATTAGTTTGTCTCCTGAGACCTACCGATGCATCGATGAGCTATAGTGGGCTCCACCCATCACTTACTATGTCCAATGAATTCCTTATATGAAATGGTTGAAACATAACATAGACATTCGTATTAAAAATAGCATATGAAATGTCAATACTTTATTCATAAACCATGAATGGTATAAAAATAACACATCCATATTCAAACATATCAAAAAACCTTTAATATAATATGGAAGATTTGTATCATAATAAATCATCTTCAAACAATTTTAAAATCCATAAAAGGATGTTGATATAGATGAAATCAAAACTATTTGAGAGAAATATCTCTTTCTATTTTGAAATAATTTAAAAGTTACATAATTATAAAATAAAACATTTATTTTGAAAATATTCTTATAATCTTTTAAGGTAAGTTTCGAATATGTTATAATGGTGGAAAATAGATGCACCCGCTGTATAAGTTAAAAAAACATTCTTTCCTTAATTTTGTCGAAAAGGTCGTAAAGGACCTTGTTTGGAAAACGACAGAAATATTCCTTCATATTTTTTTTATAAAAAGTTAAACAAGGGTATAAATGAATTTAACCCATAGTCTAGAAAATAGTAAAAATGTTTTGAAATACATTTTTAAGAAAACATGGATGTGGATGATAAAGAGGTCCGAGTAGATACTCATGTATAAACAACCTCGGATAATGAAGAGATTGTAGAATTAACCCTTACCTTGTAATTTTCATTGATATAGGGTAAGTTAACCTCCTGTATAATAGTTAAATCATTTTTATTAAATTATACAAGAACCACATACATAAATATGATATCATATATGATCTTATAATATTTCTTTGTTAATAATATTTCAGTAGTATCATCGTTTCAGGTGTTAACTGATTCATTTTCCTTTATACGCTTGGTTACGTAATTCATATTTTATATGGATAGGATGTATTTTATTCATATCCAAAATTATATTAAGTTCTTAAACATTATTTTTAATCATAAATAAAAATTATTCTGGAATGATTATGATGGGGAATGAATCTCATCACGTTCGTGGAGATGGTAATCCGTACGTATGCACGAGCGAAAATATCATTATATTGATGGTGAAATAGTATGTAATTGGATGTTATATCATATATACATAATATTTAACATGTTATATTTATTATTTACATAATTTATACTCATTATTATACCCATCCAAATAATGAAGTGTTTGAACAATAAACTACACCACGACGTGGATACGATAATTCGTACGTACGCACGTATGGTGACTTGTCAATAATTGGATGGATAGAATAATGAATATGGTTTTACGATATTTATAATAACATAAAATTATTTATAAGGTAATGGAGTTATTATTTTGGTATGGAAACAAAAAATAAAGAGGAAGTGGAAGAAGAAAAGAACTTTAAAAAAAATTGGTAAAATTATTACCACTTCTTCGGGTGTTTCCTTTTGAGTTGATCAAAAGGGATCCTTAGGTTGGATTTATGATCAAAGTAAGGCCTATAGGTATAATTGAGTATAGTCTAGAGGGTATTTGGGTAGGGTTTGTCTGAGAAAAATGGCTTTGGAGGTGTGATTTTGAGAGAAGGGGAAATACCCTTTTATAAGAGATGTGAAGGTCACTTTAGGAAAAGCTTGAAATATTATTTTATTATACAATCATATTCAGTTTATAATGGCTCCAAAATGATTTATTTCGAGTATAAGGTAGGTATGGGTTTAAAACCTCTCAAACAATAGGTTTTAGATAGGTTTAGGTCACCATATTAACCTTATATTTTATATTTAACTCTTAGTTAAATAGTTTAACTTTTACCATGTATTCTTGTATTATTATATTATATGGTTAATAATCTTACTATAAAAAGACAAGAGAACCCCAAGTGGTTAATTAATGATATATATATTATTATATAATTCTTTTTTATGAAACTTATATTTTTAAGATTATTATATCATTTAATAATATATTATTTGTTTTAAAAACTCATTTATGTCAATTTTGACACTTTAGTAATTTATTTTTGTGGAAGTCATAAGAGCATGATTACTTCAAAAAAAATCATTGAATCATCCCTAAAATGTCATATTAATCTATAAAATTATTGTAATGCATAAAAAGTCTCAATTTACATTTATTTGGATATTTATAACATCAATTAGTTGAACCTTTCATTAAAAAGGTAATTACTGCATCATTATTTTGTCATAAATAAATTAAATTATTTAATGTCTAAAAATTATAAATAAAATACCATTATGTATTAATTATTTTTATATTTTTAATTAATATTTATAGTTGAATTTATCTTATATATAACCCTATATTAAAAATTTTTTAGTTATTAAACTTTGAATTTAACACTTTTAACTCTTCTTTAAATAAAATAATAACAAATATCCTAATATAATACAAGTGGACCAAAAGGATCATATTTTATTCCTAATATTTATTTTGGTCTAAATAAACTTATACAATATAATTAGTACATGTGTTAGGGTAATAATAATATCATTTTTACCTTTAATTACCCTATTTACTTTTAACCGTGGTAAATAAAAGTTAAAAGTTACTATTCACCAAAAAATATTTTCATCTTATTGAACCACATTTTACTTACTGATATCAACCGTGTGTCTTTTATTTTTGAAATTAAATTCACAAAAGTGGTAAAATTATGTTTTATGCAAATTTTTAAATGCTCTTAGAAGGTGGGTAAAAGACGGTAAAAAGTTCAATAAAATTTTATATATCTAATATTATTATAAAATGACTCCAATGAATTAAATTGAAAATATATAGATATTATGTATCTATTTTTACCTAAAATAATTTTAAATAAAACAATTAATTATTTAAATAAAAAATCGGTTTTAAACAATAACGCAGTGTTTTTCACTATTCATCAAAAATTGAAAGTTTTCAGAAAAATACCAAAAATTCACCCTAAGATAATTTCGATATTCTGAATTAAAAAATGAAGTCCATTTTGAAAAATAAAATTTATAAAATTAAAAAAAAGTGGATATTACTATTCATAATGGCTAGTTTGATTGGTCATGGTTTGTTAAAACTCTAAGTTGTGTACAATGCAAGCTACTGCATTATCCAAATG
The DNA here is from genome assembly GCA_963277665.1 of Viscum album. Lineage (NCBI taxonomy): Eukaryota > Viridiplantae > Streptophyta > Magnoliopsida > Santalales > Viscaceae > Viscum > Viscum album. The sequence goes on from OY728164.1 coordinate 1,385,052,651, forward strand.
GAAACGTACCGTAGAAGATTGGGGTGTTACAAAGGATGAACAACATCATGTGTTATTTCAGGGGATTATTTTTGTCCCTTTGGCGACGTGTGAGATGGCTATATGTGAGTTACATTTCTAATATTTGGGGGTATATCCTAGAATGAAAAATATGTACCATGTTCTGAGAGGTCATTTTTTGTGTCATGGGATGCTGTATGAAGTTGCAGAGTTTGTGTCTCGATGTTTAGTCTTCTAGAGTTGGAGGTCAAGCACCATCTTCTGAGTGGTTTTCTCCAGCCATTAGACGTTCCTTAGTGGGAGTGGGAGGACATATAGATGAGATTTTTAACTTATTTACCTCTAGATCATGAAGGATATCATTTTATATGGGTGATATTGTATCATTTGATGAAATCAGACCACTTTATAGTGACCAAGGAGTCGATATGAGTTGAAGTTTTTTTTGGTAGTATCTAGAGGAGGTGTTGCAACTCCAAAGAGTCTCAAGGATGATTATATATAATCATGATCCTAATTTTAATTCTAGGGTGTGGAGAGGTATCTAAAATTCATTTGGTTCTCATTTATTCCTTAGCACTGCTTTTCATCTATAGATAGATGGTCAGACATAGTAGACTATCCAGAATCATGAAGACATGTTACACTATTGTTTCCTAGATTTTGGATGTTCATGAAGGATTCACTTGCCTTTGGTTGAGTATTAATACAATAATAATTTTCACTCCATCATTGGTATGGAACTATCTGAATATTTTTATAGTCGACCATTACATTCTTCATTGTTCTATATTGGGGTCAAAGAGGAAGCAATTATCAGGCTGAAACCGGTACAAAATACAACTGAGATGGTTCTGGTAATTCAAGAGAGGATAAAAGTAGTGCAGGATCATCAGAAATCATATGATGATCATAGTAGGAGACCCCTAGAGTTCAAAATTATAGACCACATGTTCCTAAAAGTGACTCCTCTTCATAGTTATTGAAGGATTGGTTATGTGAGTAATATTTCTCCTCGGTTTATTGAGAATTTTGAGGTGTTAGATAATGTTGGAGTCGCGGTGTATCATATATCACTTTCCCTATATATGATCCAAATACATGATGTCTTTCACATGTTGAAAATATTACATTACCTTCATTATGATTCTCACACCATTGATTGGGGTGAGATCTATGTTGATGATGATGTGACCTTCTAGGAGTAGCCTATTGATATCCAAGACTGCCTGGATAAGGTATCATTCGAGCATTATATTTCCCTGTTTCATGTATTATAGAGACATAGTGTCATGGAAGAGAGTACCTGGGAATGTGAGTCATAGATACATGCTCAATACCCCAATCTTTTTGATGTTTAGGTCTTCTCCTATTGTAATGCTAGTTATGATTGTTGAACCATTTTTAGTTTAGGAAAAAACTTTCTCCCTTGTTCTTTGTTTTGTATTTACTCTCATTTAGGCGGCATATTCCTAAAATAGTGTTTAGGATACAGTTTTTTATTGTGTTTTTTTGTTTCTACCCTTTGAATAAGGAGGTTTAGCTCTTGTGATAGTGATATCCTTGAGAGTTATCTCATGGGGTGGATGTATGGACGATCCCTTTTCTTTATTTCTATTTGGGATTGGTTTTGAATTCTCAAGGAATATAATTGTTTAAGAGGTATCAAATGAAAGGGTATGGATATTTTTATCCCTTTTATTTGTATTATTTTAGTATTGGGGGCACCCATAAGAGTTTCTAAGGGTGTTTGAGGGGAAATGGGTGAAAAGGGGGCGCCACTGCCAAAAATGGCATGGCTGCTGCATGGCGCCCTAGGATACACTGTAGTTTAGGTTCTTATGGAATGGATCTAGTGGCCATTACATATTACCTTGAGGATCCACTAGTAAAAACACCATGGATGTGGTGTGGTCTCCAAGCCGTGGCATAGGGTGATCTTAGGGTGGATTTCGAGGCTACTTCCTTTCCAGGGGTATCTATTCCATGGTGGATGGGATGTTGCATAGACTTTCTATTGGAGAAGGGTGAATTTGGAATAATTCTTAGGGATATTTCATATCCTTAGATCTCCTTTAATCGGATCTTCATCATGTTCCTCTAGTATGTAGTTTGACCAAGGGGGTTGTGGCATGGTCCCTTGAATGGTGTCATAGAATTACCTTTATTAGGGAGGGTTGTGGTATGGTTCAAGGGGCCACATTGCGGTCTTATAAAATTTTATCTACCTATAAATACACCCCAGTACATTTGAACCCCACTTTATCCCACCCATTCCACTCAAACCCTAGGAACCTGAGGTAGTTTTTCATAGGCTTTAAATCCCATTTCAAGAGGAAATAATCATTAGTTTCAAGAGATCAATCCATGGAGATCTAAGGTGAGTACTACCTCTCATTATAACAGTTTATATCCATTTAATATAATTTTATTATCTTTCCTATTTCCATACTTATAAGTTTGAAATCTATCAATATAATGGAGTTTTTATTGTTTTTTTCTAGTGTTTTCATGAAAGTAAGTCTTTGGGAGATCATAGTGTCTTTGTGGGAGAGGTGATCAGAAATATGCATTGGCATTCCATTTCCGTTTCAAGAACATCATAATTTTGAGGTAGGAGATTCATTTATTATATTTAATTCATGTGAAATCTTAAATTTTCCATGGTTAATCACCTTTAATGGTATTAGAATTAACCTAATAAATATTGAATCAAATTAATAAAGAAATTGGATAGTGATAACATGTTAATGTTTTATACCGTGATAATGGTTTGCCTCTTGATTTTCTAGATAGTGTGATATATATAATATGCTTGGGTAGTATATTTTTATGCTTAGTTTAGAATATTGAAATTTATGATATCAGTAATGAACATAAAGTTGAGAATATTTTTTTTGGATAAGGAATTAAATAATATGCATGTTTAATAAATATGGTGTATATTGTAATTTGACTGTAATCAAATTTATGATAAATACATGTTTTCTTAATGTTTTTATTCCATGTGTTTATGGAATTGATAAATATCCTGAAGCTAGAATGATTTTAAATATTAATGAGATTAAAAATGCTTGTCAATGAATTATTGTTTCCTTTAAATCTTGTTAAATACAAAAAAATGTTAGAGAGCATATTTAATTAATTTTAATATCCCATTATAGTTAATGCCATAGTTTTCCCATAATTGGAACCTATGAATAATTAATAAGTTCATTAAATATAGAAAAAAACTTATTTTTCAATAAAGATAAAGGTTTGTGGAAGAGTGTTCCTATTTTTGTATGAAGGATAAATTCCTTATGTTTGATATTGTGAGAGCATGTTTTTATATGAAGAATGAATTCCTTATTTTTAGGGTGTATATTTCCCTATTGACTATGATTTTTTGGTTTTTTCCTTCTTTTTAATCTTTATGTGATCCTTTCTTTGTGATTTGATATGATCCTGGGTGGATGATCTTGGGATTTTTGATGAGATATAAATGGAGAGGCTTGAGGTTGTGGTAGAAGTTGATGCTTGTGATGGAATAATGCATGATTATATGTATGTGGGTGTCAAGGATGTAACTGGATATGATGAAATGGTCTGAATCTTTGATTACCTATTGTTGTGATGAAATATAGGATGCTTTCTTGTGAAAAAAATGTTTCATCACCAAATGGACAAGTTACTTATTTTATCTATATTCCTTTCCCCATTGCCTGAGGTAGCTGGGTGTGCTCTATTGCTTCTATTTTGTGGTATCTTAGGATGTTTCATATAGTACCTATAATTATGAAATGATAATAATGTTTAATAAATGTTTAATCCATGGGGTTGGTACTAGCTAGTATGTGAATGATAATGTTAAATATTGAGAAACTATGGTCTCAGTTGAATTATTCCTAGAGGGAATGGAACTGAAATGGGTGGTTAAATCAATGTCATTGGAATAATTTTAATTAATGGATAATTAATTAATTAATGTAATATGTAATTTTAAATTTAATGAATTAATTTAATGTAAGTCTTCATAAATTATTGTGTGCCTATATGATGTCTAGTCCCTAGCAGTGGTAGTTGGGTGTCTGAATGATGATAGATGTAGTTGATATTAGGACTAGGTTATGTCCATAGTGAAGTTGTGAGATATATTATATCATGTATATTTTGTGATTTCATATTCTACCCCACCTATGTCAGTTTAGGAAACTATCATCGAGTGGACTCTAAGAGAGTGTTCTCACCAACATCCCAGTAGAAGGGTGAATGACTTACTACCCCCTTTAGAATCACTCTCTTCTCTTGGTAGTATTATGTGATGGTATAAATGTTGGTAAGTTACCCCATATATATATGTAGAGGGTTGTAATGGATTTTGGTTATTTCACACAAATTTATCCCCAAATATAATATCCAAATTATTATTATAGGTATGGAGTGTATAGGTAGTGATGGCTTGAGGTACCTTAATCGGTGTATGGGTTGTGATGGATTGAGGTATAATACCCAATGCTTGATACATGTCATGTGGGATTTGGTGTATCTCAAAAACTACTCAGTTATGATATGTAGGCATGAATGAGATTATTTGATGAGATAATGAATGAGGTGCATATTGTGATACTTAGCCCAGGTGTTTGTGAGATGGATTGTTTTGGAGAGAGATGGATCAGGACATGTGATGTTGGGGCAGAGCAGTAAACCAGTGGGGAAGTGGTATAAGGGTAACCTTGTTGATTTATTAATAAAATAAATGATCTAGTTTATGAATTACTTAGTGAGATATTTCCATGGTGAGGCTGGGAACATAGTATACTTTTTTAAGTGATGATTTGTTTCATTGTTGTTCACTAGGATTTTGCATGATTTCTTTATCTTTTGAGTGAGATTCTCTAGGGAGGATCATATTTAGTGTACTATTATGATCACCCCATGTATATATAAAATATTTTCAGGTCAGTATGAGTTTGTTGGATATTGGTCTGGATATTATTATCTCATGGTTTTGTAGGAGTTGTTTTGGATTCATGGTCATTGTCACCTTTACCTTTTGGTACTTATAGTTTCCCTTTTTGTTATTTTAGTACTATATGAAATTACATGTATGCACTTCAAATTTATTTTAACATTATGAGAAGGTTTTTATTGGTGTATCTATCTTATCTATCTCTTATATGTGCTCTCTTAGAGGGTAATTCCTCCCATTTACTCATTCATTATACCCTTGATGCTAGTCGGCAACCTAGGTCATACTGAAGGAAGGACTTAGGCTGTCACTATCCACATTCTATCATTGATAGACCAGTAGGGTACTCTTTGAGGGGAGGAGGTCATGACATTTATTTTACCAAAATAATTTTCTAAATATGATACTTTTCAATTTTAAATAAAAAGCCTTATTTACAAAAAAATACTAGCATTTACAAAAATAGAAACCTTATTATACTTATAAAAAGTACATTGGGATTCATTAAATTTTATTATTAATTATATTTAAATAAATATTATTTAATAAGAAAATTTTATTAAAATAACATTTATTTCAAAAATTCATGAATTTATAAAAATAGTTTCTTAATTGAAACTATATATTTTTTAAAAATAAAATTTTGATTTCTTTATATTAAATTATGTTTTTTTATCAAAATTGTTATATAATCATTTATAAAGTAACAATAAAAAAATATAAATATAATAATTATATTATTTAAAATAATATCTAAAAATTTATATTTCTAGGTTCTAGATACATAACCCATTATTAATCTAGAGTATTCTCTAAGGCTAAGGTGTGTAATGGTTGTACTCTGTTGGGGTGGTTCGGTGAACATGATTTGGTCCATGATCTCGATAATCTTAAACTTCTCCCATAAATAGTTTCATTCATGTTTTACTTATTGAATCTTAGCTTGAGATTAGTCAAGTGAGAATCCCAATGATTCCATATCCCCAAGAATATTCGATAAATGGTCTTCATAGGGGTCAATACCACTGGTCGATGCCATCACTTCTTCCATTTGTATCAATGAGACTTTATCATAACCCTTAATATATAATAAACTTAATGGAAACTGTACAATGACTATATTATCAATGGATATGATTATTAATGTTATTTTAAATACGATAGGCTATATATTATAATGATCCAAAATAACCAAAGTAGTATATGTTTTTTTTTCTATAAGTGCATCATATAATAAGGAATTTATTCATTAAAAAGGTAATTTTATTTATAAAAGTTCAGGCTATTACAACTAGAGTCCAAGTTGTATAACACAAACTCTATATCATGTGTGGTCATTTTCTTCTTTTATGGGTATTCAATTAAGGACTCCTTTGAGGTTATTCAAGATTTGATATCCAAATCACAGGGAGGGGGTCTCCCTTCCCCACTCTTATCATTAATTATCCTCCAGTGGTTAATAATGGCTCGAGATTAGTTCATTCATCAATCAAGGTTGGTTTTATTCATTTTCACCTTCCTTTATACTTTCCTATTCATTTCTTATAATATAGGTGTTTATTATTAGATAATTTTATGGAGATTCCACTAGATCATCTTAGTATCACATTATATTTGTAGGGATTAGATGAGAAAAGGTTATAGGATTTAAAGGAAGGTTGAACAAAAACTATTAAACATAATTTTAGTGAAGGTACATCAACTAGAAGAGTTATTTAGGGATTTTGGTATAATTTTAAAAGAATTATTATTGGTACGAGTTTAATAATTGTGCATTTACCTTATTATAGGATCAAGTGTATTTTGTGAGTGGTATTCACCCCATATCTTAGGATTTTGGTGTTATTTCATAAATTTATATTCACTTCCCATTTATACCAATAAAGGATTTAATTGAGAAATTAATTTAAAATGATTAATAATTAATTATTAAGCATTTTAAATGTGATAAGGGCCCATGTTCTTGAGGATACTTAGAGTGAAATAGATGGAATGGATGAGAAGTGTAAAGACCCCATCCCCAGTAACCTAGAGATGGTGTCAAATTTATTACATTAAAACTATATACAAGGAATCACACCCTGAAAAACCAAATAGTTTAGTAGTATTAGTAAAATATATGCATACTTGAAATTAAATTTACATTTTTAAATATAAAATACACAAAGTGTTTTATTTGAGAACTCTATATTTCCCCTCATCAAATCCCCACATAGAAATTATAAAACACTTTCTGATATCATGGGGAAAATAAAACATAATAAAGGGGTGAGCTCATATGCTCATTAAGGGTAAGAATACATTAGAATCTATCTTGAATAAATAAGCATAATAAATTTGTAAAGGTGAATAACTGAAACACATTCCATTTAAATAATAAATTGAGTATAATTTTGTAGGAATAATTATGATCAAATAAATCCATATAAATAATCACATGAGAGTAAAACTTATACATGGATATTATAACAGATATAATAATTACATGGAAATCAATAACTAATCTTATAATGAGGGAATGGATAATTCTAGACATCTAAAACATACTATCAATACCTTTCAGAAGATAGTTTAAATATGTGGGTAAAAACCCATCCAATTTGGCCAACTGATTTTTTACATGAGACCTATCAATGCATCAAGGGTCTATATATAACCAGGCCTAACCCATCATTTAATAAATCCCATACATTCCTCATATGAAAGGGGTGAAATATAATCAAAATAAACATTATTATTGAAACATTAATATATAAAATTTTAATACTTACCCCAATCAAATAAACATAATCATAAAACATCCAGAGTAATATAATAAATGTTAATAAAATTATACATCCTCAGTCAAACTGATCATAAACCATCCAAATAAAGAATAAGGGTGATATCAATAAAAAATCTCCCAATTTTATCATAATTATAATAAAAGGTTGGTGTCATTGATGAATAGAAATACCATAAAAATGACATTAAAAACTTTTTTGTGGTAATTAACCTTTTCAATTTGAAAATATTTTTAAAACAAAATGTTAAAAAAATATTTTGAAAATAATTATCTTTGAAAATAAACTTTTTAATTTTTTTTAAAATAAGTCTTAAAACATTGAGTGGTCATGATAACATAAAATTCCATTCATGTTGTATACGTTAAAATAAAGATTCCTTTAATATTTTTGATAAAATCCAAATGAGAATTATTTGGAAAATGACATGAAGATTCATTTTAAAAAAATTTGTACAAAACTTAAAACATGGGTAAAAATTTCTTTAATAAATAATTTGGATAATTTTAAAATTATTTTTGAAAACATTTTTAGAAACCATGGTTTTAGGATAAAAAGTATTTTCAATCCAAGAGATAAATAAAGTTGAATCTTCTTAAAAACATTAAATCAATAATTTTAATTATAAAAGAGTAAAAAAATGGTACTAGTACTTGAAAATTTAATGAATAAACATAGTATAAGGAAATATATTGGTTTCATGATATAAGTAAAAAATAATTCCCCCAAGGGAGACTTAAACAAAAACAATCTCGAATAATTATGAGATTGTTAAATAAACCCTTACCACTTTAGTAACTTTTGAATAATAGGTCCCATGAAAGAAACAACATCATATTAAAATTTAAATAACATGAATAGAAATATATTCATGATATAGAATATAAAAATGGGAAGTATATACACCCCACAAAGTATTACATAGTGAATATGAAATATGTCTCACAGAAGTAAAAGTGAGATTAGAAACCCTTACCTTAGGCCCAAATTCATTCATATGTGTCCGAAACTCTTATATAATGGTTTAAATCATGTTATTAATTTATAATATAAACATATTCATATTTATAATATCATATATTATCCTCTTATAACATTTTACCACCCGTTTATTAATAATATTATATTATTTTCATTGTTTCGAGAGTTAATTAGCATGTTTTCTCATGCATGTTTTGTTACAAAAATTACAGTTCTTGTACATAAGATATAGATAAATCATATAAATAATTATATTAATGTTTTAAATACCATATTTACTAATTATATGAATTTTTAGAATCATTATTTATGTTTTTACATGTAAAAGTAATCACATTGCTTTGTAGAGACGGTAGGCCATATGTATGAACGAGCAACGATATCATTCCTTTAATGGGTGAAAGATTAAGTAAGTGAATGATGTATTAATTTTATATAATTTATATCATTTTATATATATCAGATATATTCATTAAATTTATCTTTATTACTTTCCATGCAAAGAGTAAGTGAAAAAATAATCACATCACTTCATGAGGCAGTAGTCCGCCATGAACAGAGGCGACATTATCATATTTTTAATTGAATAAAATGTAAGAAGGTATATGTGATATTAAAAATAAAAATGTATAATAAAATAATTAATATTATATATATACATATTTATATATTAAATCCATAATTATATCCAACTATGATAAGTTTTGATGGAAAATGAGTTACATTTTTTCGCAAGGCGGTAGTTCATCATACACACGATTGGAAAATTAGTTTCCCATTTGATGATAGTGGAGAAGGATAAATATTATTAAATAAAAATAATAAAATATTATTATATGGTATATAATGGTGTTAAAATACTTTAAGTGTTATGACATAATTGAACGTGGAAAAAGAATAAAAAAAGAGAGAGCTTTGTTAAGATGATTACCTTCTCTTAGAGAAACCTAATTTGGATATCTTATTAAGGACACTGTGATTGGTCTTTTGGGAATAAAAAAACCTCTATAACGTGAATAAGGATGTTTTGGAGGGATTTTTTAGGGTTTTATTGATCCAAATTTCATGATATGTGTGAAGAATTGAAGGGAGTTAGTGCCCATTTATAATTGAGGAGTGTCATTTTTCTAAATGCCCAAAAATATTCAATAATGGGAAGCCAATCACTCAACAAGTGGAAACATAATTGATAATTAAAGGGATTTAGGGATGATATGGTATATTCACCCCTCCACAAAAAAAACATGTTTTAAACATGTTTTCCCTTAACTTCTAAGTTTCATTACCTTTACCATTTTAATTTTCCACTATAGAAAGTAGTCTATTTAACAAAGGTAATTTATCCTTTAAAACTAAAATAAAATGAGCCTTATTATATAAGTTTTAACAAATTATTATAAATATTAAATCTAATTTATCAAATAAAAAACTTATGTGTGTTAAAAATTAATTTTATCATAAGCGCATTAATGTGAAATAATACGACTTTAACCTTAACCGTGGTAATAATTTTTTTACTATTTAGAGGTCAATATAGTCATTATAAAATAAAAATTTATCCATTAATGGACTATATATTTTATTTTTAAACATTAAAAAAACTTGGAAGAATATAGTATTTTTTTAATTTTAAATCATCTAATAAAATATCATTTACTATAAAATAACATTAATGTTAATTTTAAAATTATTAATTTAATTTGAATTTAAAAATATCAAGATAGTGATAGAATTTGAATATATTATGCTATATTATTTATAAAATGATATGATTATCAATAAAATTAATGTAACACAATAATTAATTCAATTTATTTTACTTTTTATTTTTTTATTATAATTTATTTTATCTTTCTATTAATTAAATAATCACTGCATTGGTGTTGCTTAAATATTTAAAGTAATTATGTGATTAATAAAAACTAAAAAAATTATCCTAATTAATTAATTTCATTATTCTCTAAATTAACATACATATTTGTTCACATCTTGTTTTTTCCCCTATGTGAACACATAACTGAAAATTTAAAGCAAGAGGATGTCATTTTTTATTTTTATTTAATTAAATTAGTATATAGGTCACTTTCATGAAAATGTGTCGCAAGAACAAAAAAAAAATCCTAATGTGATAAGGTTTTCAATATGCCCAGATAATAGGAGTTTCAAAAGTTTTTAGGTCATTTTAACCCTTATCTTTTTAGTTTAAACCACGGTAAAATCATTTTAACCTTAACCGTGGTAGTTGATTTTTACTGTATTTACTATTTATCAAGAGAAAAAATTAATAAAACATTAATATATAATATTAATTATTTTTATTCTAAATATTTAATCCATTTTATCAAATTCAACTCACAAATGTGAAAATATTTAATTTAAAATTAAAGCTGCAGCCGTGATGAAAAAGTGGTTTTGCAAAGAGAAAATTCCCATAAGTATAAAAAGTTTTAATATAAAAATTCAATATAAAATTTATTCAAATAACCTAAATTTTATTTATTATAATATAATTGAACTAATTTGTTAACACCCTGAAAATTCAAAAATAATAACATTGTATTTGATAGCGTGTATAACACACAACACCAAACGTGTAATGGAATATAATATCTTAATAATTTTATAATATATTTATTATTTTAAAGAAATTTAATCTATAATATATCTTTCAATGAATGCAATACTGATTTTTCTTACATTAAAAACCAAAATTACTTTCTTCAATAGCTTGTGTTACACGCAAGACTGAGTTTTACCAAACAATAATAAATTATTTAAATATTATTATTTAATATAACATATATAACCTAGCCATTAAATTTTGGTTATGAATAGGATTAAATTACTTATGAAAATATATATTCTAATTCATTGGTTAATAATTAATTATAAGTTCATATATAAACCAAATGAATATAAATAGAATGATTTTATAAAAAACTATTTTCATACTCCAAAGGTGTTTTATCTTAATAAATTAAATTAATTACTATTAGTGAATTATATTAGTAAAATAAATATATTATATATTTAATAAATTATTTTTACATTAATCTCATATATTTTATATACATAATATAAAAATAAACCCAATTTTATGCATAAAAACCTACATTTTTCTTAAGGTCGTTTTACCGTCTTTTAATGGAGAACCCATTTTAAATCCAATTTTTGACACTTATAAATTATATTTGAAAAAATAAAATTATTATTTTAATTTATAATATAAAAATTTAATTTGTTTTAATTTTTGGTATTTTTCTAATAAGTGTCATGTTTTGATGAATAGTGATAAAATATTGCAATTTAATTGAAAACAATTTTTTCGTATAAATAATTTATAGTGTAAAATTATATTTTTAATTTAGATCAATGTATAATTTGATAATTTTTTTTATAATTTAATATAATTTAGGTCACCAGAATCAATTTCACATTGAATTTGGATATAAAAACATTTCAATCTTTTGAATGTTTTCACTTTAAAAACTCGTCTTCTCGTTCCGTCTATGAGATTAATTTTAAATTAATTTTAACCAATTATATGTTTTGAAGTTTAAAAAATGAATTCCATATTTTTAATTATAAGGTAAAAATTTATTAAATATAACCATTTTATCTTGTGATAATATGAATAGAAACTTTAGTATTTTTTTAATTACTACGGTTAAGGGTAAATAAGGTAATTAAGGGTAAAATTAATATTATAATGATTAGAAAATTACCATAAAACTTGTACTAATTTTATTGTATGAGTGAGTGTCAAAAACAATAATCCTTGGGATTATTTTATGGCCTCTTGAAGCCACTTGGATGACTTTAATCCATATATAGTGTTTTATTCAAATAAAAGTCAATTTTTTCATACTTTTGTTTTTAACAATTTAAATATTTTTAATATGGAATTATACATGGGATATATTCGACTATAAATATTAATTGCAAATATAAAATGTTTATATTTATATTTAAAATTTATTTTTAATTTTTAAGAAATAAATAATTAAATTAAAGTCTTGCACAATTATGATGCCATAATTGTTTAATTAATTGACATATCAAATACATGTTATTAAAACCATTAAAATAAATATAATTTTATATAATTAATTTAATCCATTAATTTTATAGATTAAATATACATATTAGGGATTTATTAATGGTTTTTTAAGTTATATTGTGTATTGATATTTTTTAAAAAGTCAAGAAATGAATAGTGTTAAAATTGACATTAATGATATTTTAAAATAAATAATATTTTATTAACTAATAAAAAAGTTATAAAAATTTAAAATTTAGTCAAATTATTTGGATAAGGTTTAAATTTTTTTACATGACTCATTTATGGCTCTTTTTACATCTTATATTAACCATGTTAACCCTTAAAGAGTAAAAATCCAAGTAATCAAGGTAAGTGTTAAAGGGTTAAACTAAGGGTTAAAGCCAAAAGATAAGGGTAATAATATGATATAAAATTATTTAAAAATTATTGGTTGAGATTATTTAGAACCACATTCATATTATATTATCAATAAATCACTTTGGATCCATTTTTAATTGAAAATTAATTTATATTAATTTAATATTTTTAGAGTTTTCAAAAGTTCCCCTTACCTCAATTATAAAAGGGAACCTCCTCCTTCACTTCCTTACACCTCATTGATCCTTATAGATCTTTAAAAACCTACCAAAATAATATCTAAAATTACCTAAACTCATCCTATAATCCTTACTTTGGGAATACATCCAACTAAAGAATCCCTTTTATGAAAATCAAAAGGAGACACCCAAAGAAGAGGTAACATTCATCAACAAACGTTTTTGTTATATTTATTCTTCAAACCAATTAAATTATTTTTATTAAATTCTTATATAATATCACCAGTATCATAAATATACTTATATGTTTTTATGTTAAGGTTTAGACCTACAATTACACACACTTCAATCAAATGGTTAATGAACTTACCATTCATGTTATGCGAACTATTGCCTTGAGAAACGATATTGTTTGTTTTTACTTTACCACCTCTCATGGTTGTGAATTATGATGAATACACTATTTTTATATGATATATATGATATTTATGTTGTATTAATAATTATTTAATTTTTATGCAACACATACCTTTATGATTTCCATTTTTTATAAATACGATAACATTGTTTGTGGTAGTGTGGACTACCACCCCCTCAAAGTGATGTGATTTGTTCACGCTATACATAGAATGTATTAAGGATGATTTTAATAAAAATATGTGAAATATATGAAATAAAAATGATACTATAATAATAATATACATATATATCATTTAATTTTCATTCTTTTAATATGAAAAATAATTAGAAGTAGCGTTCATGCGCACGTATGACCTACTGTCTCCATGAACGGTGCATTTCATTTCCTATATCTATATTTTATGGATTATAATAAATACATATATAATGAAGATATATGATATTTAAATAATTTTTCATTATTTATATGATGAAATCATGATCTAATTAATAGGAAAAACAAGTAACATGTCATAACATACTCGAAAAACAAGACAATTAACACATAAAATAGTGAAAATAATGGAAGATTATTAACAAACAAATAATGAGATATTATAAGAAGTTAATATATGATTTTATAAATATGAGTATTGTTATGTTATAATTTAATATAATATTTAAAATCATTATACATGTGATTAAGTCCGTTCAACCAAAAGGAAACACATGGTTAGTGATTTCGTCTCAATTGCATTTCATTGTGGCATATTGTAATGTTATGCACCTAGTTTCTTTTATATGGTTTATTTACTGAACTTTTTACATGTTATATCATAAATGTAATTAATTTAAGGATATTATATGTTTCATTTAATGTTATTAATTCATGGGAATTATTATTCAAATGTTTTAAAGTGGTATGATACACTTTGGAATGCTTAAAGATTATTTTTCTTAAGAATGTTTTTAATGATATTTCAATAGTATTTCCATTAATCAGTGTAAAAAACCCTTGATGTTACTTAAACTACACTATGTAATTATTTATAAATCCATATTATTTGTTCAATATGAATATTTGATAAATCATATTAATTATTAATTAAATCAATTACTCGATATGAGGGATGATTTGGACTGGTAGTGACAGGTGGGTCCTAGAATTTATATAAACCCTCAATGCATCAACATGTTCTCATGAGAAAAATAATTTAGCCAAATTAAATGGATTTATATATATGGTTTTAAACTAAAATTTGAAATTTCTTGAAAGTTTAGGTTTTCATGTGCCTCAGACATGATTTACAATAATTAACCATTTCCTTTATAGATATTTTAGTTATCATTGTCATTATCCATGAGGTTTTTATATGATAAAATATATGGATGAATTTTATTCTCAGTTTATTGATTAAATGGAATGTGTGTTCAATTATTTACCTTAACATATTAATTATTCCTTATTTAGTTATTTAAATGTAATTTGTTTTTAGTTTTTTACCTTGTCATATAGATTTATTCTCATTAAGTCCTTATTTATTCCATTGTACTTATCCTTACTGATCATTTGAGTTCACCCTTATTATGTTTCCTTTCTCCAAGTTATTAAGAGTAATCCTTTGAATGAGTTTCAATGATGATGCGTTTTTACTTATGTTATACTTTATTTTATTTTTCCAATGTATTATGGGTATCATATATGTAATCCGATTTTCCAAAACTACTTAACTGTTCAGTCCTTTAGAATTTTATTCCTTGTAATCATTCAAATATAATAAAATAATGCACTAGATTCAGGATTCTAGGGTCATTTGGTATAAAAGGAATTTTAGCATCAACCTTGGAAACTAGATTTAGAAAACTTAGATTAGAGAACATAACCCTAAGATGGACTTTGATGATAAGTATAGATGAACATCCCAAATAAACCATTTTTATGATTATGAGATTAGTTATACATTTTTTTTTCAATTTAAGTTATTTATTTCACTAGTTTTAGGATTATACATCATATGATCTAATATAGTCTATGTCATCATTTATAAATAGAACCTATCAGAAGAAATGTGAACCTCACTAATGCATATGCTTTAAAGAGTAAGAATGATCATTTATTTTATTGTCTTAAGCCAATGTTTCAAAGGGAACCAACCTCCCAAACATTCTCAATGTATAAGGAAATAATATCATGTTTTAAAGAGATAGATAAATAATTATATAATTATTATGGCTTTATAAGGAAGCATGAGAACAATATGATACTTTCTTTCCAAACAGATATTGATGGATTTGGATGTTTGAGAGGGTATACTGTCAGCCATCGGATTGGGCCTATGCTTTGACACAAGACACTTTCTTGCCAAAAATCCTTGCAATGGTGGAGAGCGTCATCATGATCAAATTCTAAGGAGGTGAAATTTCATGTTGTTAGTATGATTTTTCTCCCTTAGACCTTCGGGTTGTGGTAGTCTTATGTTAATGATGTCTGTTTGGGTTCCCCCATTTTTCCCTTAAAAAGGGGTTCTATTATAATAAAAAATTTGAAGGCCTTCAAGCCATTCGATGGATAAAGGTAATAAGGGAAAGAATTATTTTCCCACATGTGATAACTATGGAAAGAATCACCATGGTAAATTCTTGAAGGGAATGTGAGTTTATTATAAGTATGGAGATAAGGTTCACCATGCTAAATAATAAAAATGGAATAATAAAAAGGCTACTATTGAGTGTTACTACTGTAAGGATATGGGGCACTCTGAAAACAAATTCCCCAAGAATCAAGAGAATATACATTAGAATAAGCTAAGGGATCAAGGTCAAACTTATGCTGTTGATATATCAAAAGTGGAATGATTAATTTTATCATGTGTTTAGATCCTTGAATAATGTTTTAAAAGTATTTTATTTATGATATCCTAGTTATAAGTATTATATAATGTATAAGGATTGTACTATTGTACTTTTTCATCAAGTATTTAAAGGCACGTGTTGATTGATATTGATAACTAGGAAAAGTTATTGAGTAGAAAGTTGAACATTTTTGGAAAATACATGGTAGAGGGAAAGATAACCCTTAATATGTTCCTGATACTAATATAATGATGTTAGAATAAATAGATGATTGATATGGATAAAGTTAATTAGATACTATAAACTACCATAGAAATGATTCTAAAGTATTGGATCATAATCTTTTAAAAAAGTTAACCATTTGTGAAATGGTTTAAGTTGAAATTTGGATATTATTTCTTGAGGTTAAATTATGATTTATCATATTGTATATTATGTGATAACATTTTTGGTTTCAGTAAACATTTATTGGATTAAGGAATTACTTTTGGAACTTATGATTCATTAAAAGTGATTTAGGCATAAAAAAAATATCTTGAATAACCCTTTCCATATGCAAGATATAATTGAAAATAGATAAAATAACAACCAAAGCATGAAATTATTATTATTAAATGGAAAGAAATGAAGTAATTTTATTTTTTCAAGTGATTATCTGGATAGTAAAATAACTCCTCAACTTTAGGAATAGAATTTGGAATGAAAAACACTATTCATTTAATTTTTTTATTGATAAATCAATGGGAACTTTGACCCATCACAAATTTATGGCGTTGTAATGGTAGACTTTATGATGACCATGTTATCCATCACTCTACATCAGAACTTTATAGTTTTATTTCTCTTACATGTCCCATTTTTTACTTTTCGCTAATGTTCTCCTACTCGAAAGCCTAATTCTATAGTAACTTTCACATTTCCATTTACCTCTTATTAAGAGGATGTTTTAGTAAACCTATTTATGATATGGGTTTTCTAAAAAATAATGTTCAAGTATCAAATTTTTATTTTTCAAGTGAAATTTCAAATTTTGAGGACATAATTCTTTTAAGAAGAGGATAATGTAACACCCTGAAAATTTAAAAAAATAAGAACATTGTATTTGATAGCATGTATAACACGAAACACCGAGCGTGTAAGGGAGTATAATATCCCAATACTTTTATAAAATATTTACTATTTTAAATAAATTTAATTTATAATATAGCTTACAATGCATGTGATATTGAGTTATTTTGTGTCACACACAACAACAACTTTCTTCGATAGCTTGCGTTACACGCAAGACTGAGTTTTACCGAATAATAATATATTATCATTTAATATAATATATATAACCTAGACAATAAATTTTGGGTATGAATAGTATTAACTAAATTATTAAAATATATATTTTAATTCATTAGTTTCCAATTAATTATAAATGAATATAGAAACTAAATGAATATAAAGGGAATGATTTTATAAAAATTATTTTTATACTTTAAACGTGTTTTATCATAATAAATTAAATTAATTACTATTAGTGAATGATATTAGTGAAATATGTAAATTATATATTCAATAAAATATTTTTTCATTCATCCAATTTATTTTTTAGGTATAAGATAAGATCAAACCCAATTTTATGCATAAAATCTATATTTTTCTAAAGGTAATTTTACCACCTTTTAATGGAGAACCTATATGAAATTCAGTTTCTAAAACTTTTAAAAATTATAATTGAAAAAATAAAACTCTAATTTTAATTTGGAATATAAAAATTTACTTGGATTGAGTTTTTGTAATTTTTCTGACAATTTTCATGTTTTGATGAATAGTGATAAAATATTTCATTTTAATTGAAAATAGTTTTTTGTATAAATAATTTATTATGTAAGATTATATTTTAAAATTGTGATTAAATTATAATTAGATTAATTTTTTATAATTTATTATAATTTCGATCATTAGAATCAATTTCACATTTACTTTTTATATAATAACATTTCAATTTTTTGAATATTTTCACTTTAAAAACTCATCTTCTCATTTCATCTACAAGATTATTTTTAAACCAATTTTATCCAATTCTGTGTTTTGAATTTTTAAAAATATATTCCATATTTGGAATCATATGTTCTAAATTTATTAAATAGGTCCCTTTTATATTTGGACAATATGAATAGTAACTTTAGTATTTTTTTAATTACCACGGTTAAGGATAAATCAGGTAATTAAAGGTAAAAATAATATTATAAATATTATAAAATTACCTTAAATCTTTTCATAATTTTATTTGATGAGTTAGTGTCTAAAAAATCATATTTGGGATTATATTATGGATTCTTGGAACCACTTGGATGACTTTAAGTCATTTATAGTATTTTATTCATTGAAAAGTCAATTTTTTCATACTTTTGTTTTTAACAATTAAATATTTTTAATAAGGGGTTATATGGGAGATATATTAGACTAAAAATATTAATTAGAAAGATAAAATGTTTATTTGAATATTTATAATTTAATTTTAATTTTTAGGAAATAAATAATTAAGTTAAAGGCTTGCACAATGATGATGCAATAATTGTTTAATTAATGGACATATCAAATAATTGTTATTAAAACTACTAAAATAAATATAATTTGATAAAATTAATGCTCTAAAACAATTTTATATATTAACTAGACATATTAGGGATGTATTAAATGTTTTTGAAAGTTATATCGTGTCACGACCCGACCTCGGGGCCCGTGCCGTGACTACCCCAAGCCCGCCTTCCATAGGCCAGGGGCTGGCGACTAGCACCAATGGCGTAAATCCCGATAACTGGGAAGGCATTGCCATTACAAAAGCAAACAAACACCACAGAGTAAGCAAGCGGAAAAGTAAACACAAGCGAAGAAAAGAAAAAGGGCCGGAAATACAAGCCCAACTGTAAAGTACAACTCGAAAGGGAAAAACAGCAGCTGGAAGAACGAACCGGCTCCTCGGTCGTCCTCCTCGATTCCTACCTGAAGGGTAGGTACAGATGGCTCAGCTCCTGGATCGTCCACCACGGATCCTACCTGAAGGGTAGGTACAGATAGCTCCTCTACTCCTCGGGTCCTGTTGTCTACTCCGGGTACGTCCGCCCAGTGGTCCTCCTCCGGGTACCGACCTGCTCCGCAAGCCTCAACTGCGATCTGCGCTGTCCGTCGTCTGCAACCAACACAACGAAGTGAGGGCATAGCCCGTGCAGGGGTGAGTATAAGCTACTCAGTAGGGACCCCGAGACCCTTAAGGTCTCACTAAATCCAACATGGATATCCACAAAGCAAAGACAGCAATCACGAAGTAACATCAGACTCTACTTAGGTATATGCCCATACATATACCTAAGTCATCAAGTAGCCCATCCAATCACAAGGATACACAAAAATCATGAAATCAACGGATAACCATCACCCAGGTACATGCCCATACATATACCTAAGTTATCAAGCGACCCATCTCAATCATGAGAAAACGCAAAGATTCATTGACTCAGCTCAACCAGGATTTTTCATTATCGAAACCGTAGCTACTGAAGAGCTCCGTCTCTAGAGTGTACAGTGGTCCTGTCACGACTCCGAGGTACTTCTCACTAACCTAAGACTGCTGAGGTACTCCTCCTGTCGAGTACTGCGGGTTTGCGGCCAACTACCGGGCGCTCCGTCCGCTGAGGGTCTGTCGCCAAATACCGGGCGCTCACCCAAATAGCCTACTGATGTACTCCTCCTGTCGAGTACCGCGGGTTTGCTGCCAACTACCGGGCGCTCCGTCCGCCGTGGGTCTGTCGCCAAATACCGGGCGCTCCGTCCACTGGGCTAGTCGACTCACTCCAAGTCGAGTCGGTCAAGCAGTCGTCAGGTCTCAGCCGGCTACACGGTCTCCGTACTCTGCACGCTCGTCTCCGGGAGGGTCCGCTCCATGAGCTACTGTTCGATACTCCAAGTATCTCAAGGTCTCACGAAGAAGTATCTCAAAGGACCGCCTCGTCACAGGGGTCTCAACGCAACAGACGGCGCGTCGATCGGACGCCCGGTCTGTGAGTTATTAGCCTTTTCGTCCCAGGGGCCCGGTTGGTTTCGTGAGCAAAACCAATCCCGGCCGTATCTCAACTGTACCCCGAACTCTCATAGGGTATACTCATAGGGACCGTTACTAAACGTAAACACCAACGCCGCTGACGGTTCGTCGAACGGACGTCCTGTCTGAAAGATATCATCTTTTCCGTTCCAGGGGCCCGGTTGGATTTCGGGTGCGATCCAACCCGGCCACTACTATCTGTATCCAAAACTCGGGCGAAGGATGTCAAAAGTTCCGTATCGTAAACAGGAACTCAACGCAACAGACGGTGCGTCGATCGGACGCCCGGTCTGAGAGTTATTGGCATTCTCGTCCCCGGGGCCCGGTTGATTTTTAAGGCAAAACCAACCCGACCGTACTCCACTTGCGTCCAAACCTCGGGCGGAGTATGCCAAAAGATCCGTCTCACTAAGAGGAACACAACGCGGCTGACGGCACGTCAATCGGACGTCCGTAGCTCAAGATATGTGAATTTGACCGAAATGGTCCGAAAACGGGGGGGGGGGGGGGGGGGTCCGGGTCCGGGCCGACCCGGCCCGACCCCCCCTGGGTCGGCCCGAACCGGGTCCGACCCGGTTGTCCCGGCCCCGCCCGGCCAGGGCCGGTCCGGCTCGGCTCGGCCGAGCGGCCTGACAGCCCCGCGGCACCCGCGGGGTGTCGCGCTGGACACCCGCGGGGTGCCGCCTGACAACCCCGCGGCACCCGCGGGTGTCGCGCTGGACACCCGCGGGGTGTCGCCTGACAACCCCGCGGCACCCGCGGGTGTCGCGCTGGACACCCGCGGGGTGTCGCCTGACAACCCCGCGGCACCCGCGGGGTGTCGCGCTGGACACCCGCGGGGTGTCGCCAGACAGCCCCGCGGCACCCGCGGGGTGCCACCCTGGACACCCGCGGGGTGCCACCCTGGACACCCGCGGGGTGTCGCCAGACAGCCCCGCGGCACCCGCGGGGTGCCACCCTGGACACCCGCGGGGTGTCGCCAGACAGCCCCGCGGCACCCGCGGGGTGCCACCCTGGACACCCGCGGGGTGTCGCCAGACAGCCCCGCGGCACCCGCGGGGTGCCACCCTGGACACCCGCAGGGTGCCGCCGCCTCCGGCCGCCGGCGCCGCCGCGCCGGCGACCCGCGCCGCCGCCGGCTTCCGCGGGCCACCGGAGACGCTCCGGTGGTCCGATTTGCTTCCCGTCTGCGCCTACGGTCATCCCGGGACCCGACCTTCACTGCAGAGGCCTCAAAATTAACTTGCGGCCTCGTTTGTCGTCGCCCGTCAATCTGCGCTCAAGAACAAAATAAAATTAATTTAATCTGCGGCCTCTTTGGCGCGGCGCGACGACGTCGCGTGCTTGATCGACTTTCTCGGCGTGGCGCGAAGGCGTCTCGATCTTGTTTGATTTCGTTCCACAGCGCGGCGCGACGGCGCCGCTCAATAGTTGTCGTACGATTCCCGCGTGGTGCGACGGCACCACGCCATCTCGCTCCATCCGCAAGAAACAACAAGAATAAATGAGGGGGGGTTCGGCCGTGTTTGTGCGGCCCGACCCCCCTCGCATTAGATTGATAACAATCGGCCTTTCTAGAACGAAAATCCATCACAATCTTTTTAAAATAAATAAAAAGATTCGGAAACAAGGGCCGACAAAGAAAAAGAACCTTCAAGATCGAAGGAAAGATCAACAACTTTAAAAAGGGTTTAAAACCCCTACCTCAAGCGTTGTCGCTCGCGAGTTCGTCGCGGAAGAGGACGATCGTCGCGGAAGAAACGTCGCCGGAGAAACGTCGTTGATTCCGTTGTCGTCGAGGTGCGTCCGAAGGAAGAACATCGCTTGGAAAGGAACGATCGTCGCGGAAGAAACGTCGCGGAAGAAGCGTCGTTGATTTCCGCGGTTTCGGCGTTCTTCGCCGGAGGCCGGCGTTCTTCGCGTTCTTCGCCGAAGAAGAACGCTCTCCTCCAAATTCTCCCCACGCCACAAGCTTCCACCCAAAATAAAATAAGAGTAATCTTATTTTATTAACGCACAAGCAACGATTAAAAAAAAAGAAACGAACAATTAATTCCAAGAATTAATTTACCAAGGAAACCGCCCAATTAATTGGACGAAAGAAACAGCCCAATTAAATGGTCTGTTAAGAATTTAGAAAACGCGTCGGTTGACTTTCAGTTTCTTTGACGGGTTTTCGCGGGTGCGTTACTTAGCGGAAAGAAACGGCGGGGTTCGTGCGGGCCCCACCTCACAAATATCCTACCAAGGGGTAGGATATTTCTGGATAGCATCCTATCCAGTTCAACTCAGTTCAAGCCGCCTTTAAGTGGCTTCAAGTGGCTTCCAAGTGTCTTAAGCGAAATAAAATAAAGTTGTCGCAAAATTATTTTATTTCTTAACTTTAAGCCCGAAAATTAAAAACCACATCCGAGCAAACGCAACTCCGGAAGAGGCATTTCTAAGCGAATACCGGCGCTGCGATTTCATCGGTGCCCTCAGAATTTGATTCCGGGCACCGGTTAAAAAGTTAGAAAAACCCGCTCGTCCGTTCACTGAACGTACCCGAGCCGAACTTCGGAAAATGATTCCGGGCACACCGGGCCTCGGAATCAGGTGCCGTCAGAAACTGCGTTCTTGTAAAATTCCAAAGAAAATTAAGAAAAAAATTTCCTTGAAATTTACGGGTCTTTACATTACTCCCACCACAGGGCTTTACGTCCCCGTAAAGCTTCACCACAAACTTAGGGAAACAAAGCGGTACTGAGCACGCATCTGAGCCTTCCGCTCCCATGTGCTCACCTGGAGGTTCCCGCGCTGCCAAAGAAAGTGCACAAGAGGAATCGACCATCCTCCTAGGATCCGCTCCTGTCGATCCTCGATCCCCATAGGAACCTCTGTATAAGACACTCATCGCCACCGTCTATCTCCTCATGGTCGATGATACGCGAGGGGGTTGTGCACGTATCTCCTCAGTTGGGATACGTGGAAAACGTCGTGCACCTAGTGCAACTGAAGTGGATGGGCCAAGCGGTAAACCACCTCGCCTACCCAGCTGAGGACCTAGAAAGGTCCGTTGAACCTCGGAGATAACTTGCCTCCCAGGCCACATCTCCGTAAACCTCGTCGAGGTGAGACCCGTAAGAAGACGTGGTCGTCATCCCCGAACTCCAGAGGTCCCCATTTATGTTAGAACTGAAACTCAAAACGACTGCTGCTATGAGGGTAAGGTTGACCGACTCAAGAATGATCGGTCACACCCTCCTGTGCAAGAGTTACCCTGCACTGCCTGGGGTTTCCTTTTTACGCCGACCAAGGAAAACCCACCCCAACGTTTGCCTAATACCGTCAATTTGAGTGTGAACAGTTATTGCCCATTCCATACTCAAACTAACGTCGTAAGGCCTCGACGCTTCCACCAAGAGATTCCAACCAGAACTCTCGCCTCGAAGGTCTGACCACACCGCCGGCGTAAGTGTGATTATCGAGTCTCCTCCCAAGGTATCTCCAGACGTGAGGGTCAAGTCCACGGCTTACCGGAAACTCTAGGTCTGGAACAAGATTTGTGGAAGCGAGGAATGATTCATACCGACGTCTGTTACTACAGCAGCTAGTAGTGGACATAGACTGTCCCTTGAATCATTTCTAGAGCCATTGGGTCACACTCCTTGACCGCATGCAGCTGCACTCTTCCTCCGCCATTCAGCTCCTTGAGCCTGGCGGGAATAACCAAGGCGGGTGGTTGTAGCATGCTAGGATGTACACCACCTCATGCTGCTCACCTAGCAGTGCCTCCACGTCTGCTGCTTTGTAGACTCATCTCTCCTTTAAGCTTCCTCTTCTTGAAACATTTAACACGCCCGAGTCTCTAAGACTGGCACTGGTTTCCTGTTTCTTACTACACTGTGCAGTCTTCATCCGCTCCTGGATGACTGCACCTCCTTTGCATATGATCTGGAAGAGCTGCTAAAATTTCTCCTTTGCCGAAAAGAGAAACCTGGTCTCATCCCCTCTCTAGATGAACCACGCCCATTGCCTAATACAGTCAATCCTGGCATGAAGGATGCATTCATTCCATGGATGACGTCGTAAGGCCTCGACGTAACTACTAAGAGATCCAACTGTCACTCTCGCCTCCAAGGGTCGAGTCACACTGTCGGCATCAGTGTGAGGTCACTGGGTCTCCTCCAGTTGAAATCTCGAAAGTGAGGGTCAAGTCAACAGTTTAACCGGGACCACTCAGTAACATCACAAAAGAGGGCAGGAAGGCAAACATCACAAGATACGTGTCTTTATTTTATTGCAGCTCATGGTACAAAGACACAAAAACAACATCAACATGGAACTAGAAGTACAAGAGACGTATCCACTAGCTCTGCTCCTGCCCACCTGCTCCAGGATCTCTACTGCCTTGTCCACTGCTCTACTGTTGCTCAAGCATTCGTCGCTGCCTCTGCCTCGGTGGCTCCTCAAAAGCCTATGGATCAACTGTACGAGGAGTCGGACAGTCACGTGCCAGGTGACCCTTTCCGCGGCATGAGTAACACAACCTGCTCCTTGCACGGCTGGCTCTGTTCCCTCTCCGGGTGCCCCGCACCACCGGTCCTAAAACCCGAGATCGCCCAACTGCTTGTCTGGTCCTCCTAGACCTCTCCATAATCTGTCTACTGCCCACAGATGACTCGGCTTCTGATCGAAAAACACGCGGCAAAGGCAGCAGCTCCCGAACACCCTCGGGGTGTAGAGCTACTGGAACAAACTCCACCCTGAAGAAGGTCTCGAAGTCTTCCCATGTGAAAGCCATCCCATCGCAAAACTGGAACAAGTGGCTCCACCACCTGCCTGCTGCTGCCTGAAGAAGGCTGGCAGCAAAGGTCACCATGAAGTCTGATGGCGTCCCCACTAGCCTGAAGACTCCCACCACAGCCTCCAGCCAATCCTCAGCCGCCTGCGGGTCCGTCTCTCCCCCGAACCTGGGTGGCCTCTGGCGCTGGAACTCATGCAGTGCGCGCAAGTAGCGGGCATCGCCTACTGCTGGGGCTGGTGGCATCGGTGGCCCAACGTATGGTAGTATCGCTGGTGCCTCCGCTGGTGCCTCAACTGCAAGAGGGCCCTGTACCGAAGCCTCGTCGCTCGACAGACTATCAGTACGCACATCCCTCCGGGCTCTAGCTGGTCGTTCGAGAAAAGGCATCCTGAAAGGAACAACGTAACACGGTCAAACGATTATACCTGGTGAGCTGACCTGGTTTGAGCTGTTTTAAGGGGGGAAACCTTTTAAAACACACACGCAATCAGTGTTTTCGTGCACAAAGTCGGAAATCAGTTTCCAGGGTCCTGGTGTATGGATACGTCGGCCGCCCGCACCAACACTGGACTCCCTGAACTGAAAACCACACTCGGTACCCTTAACACTATTGCTTCATAGAAAGAAAGATCAGAGTCTACGGTAGAACCGACCACCTTTGATACCAATATGTCATGACCCGACCTCGGGGCCCGTGCCGTGACTACCCCAAGCCCGCCTTCCATAGGCCAGGGGCTGGCGACTAGCACCAATGGCGTAAATCCCGATAACTGGGAAGGCATTGCCATTACAAAAGCAAACAAACACCACAGAGTAAGCAAGCGGAAAAGTAAACACAAGCGAAGAAAAGAAAAAGAGCCGGAAATACAAGCCCAACTGTAAAGTACAACTCGAAAGGGAAAAACAGCAGCTGGAAGAACGAACCGGCTCCTGGGTCGTCCTCCTCGATTCCTACCTGAAGGGTAGGTACAGATGGCTCAGCTCCTGGATCGTCCACCACGGATCCTACCTGAAGGGTAGGTACAGATAGCTCCTCTACTCCTCGGGTCCTGTTGTCTACTCCGGGTACGTCCGCCCAGTGGTCCTCCTCCGGGTACCGACCTGCTCCGCAAGCCTCAACTGCGATCTGCGCTGTCCGTCGTCTGCAACCAACACAACGAAGTGCGGGCATAGCCCGTGCAGGGGTGAGTATAAGCTACTCAGTAGGGACCCCGAGACCCTTAAGGTCTCACTAAATCCAACATGGATATCCACAAAGCAAAGACAGCAATCACGAAGTAACATCAGACTCTACTTAGGTATATGCCCATACATATACCTAAGTCATCAAGTAGCCCATCCAATCACAAGGATACACAAAAATCATGAAATCAACGGATAACCATCACCCAGGTACATGCCCATACATATACCTAAGTTATCAAGCGACCCATCTCAATCATGAGGAAACGCAAAGATTCATTGACTCAGCTCAACCAGGATTTTTCATTATCGAAACCGTAGCTACTGAAGAGCTCCGTCTCTAGAGTGTACAGTGGTCCTGTCACGACTCCGAGGTACTGCTCACTAACCTAAGACTGCTGAGGTACTCCTCCTGTCGAGTACTGCGGGTTTGCGGCCAACTACCGGGCGCTCCGTCCGCTGAGGGTCTGTCGCCAAATACCGGGCGCTCACCCAAATAGCCTACTGAGGTACTCCTCCTGTCGAGTACCGCGGGTTTGCTGCCAACTACCGGGCGCTCCGTCCGCCGTGGGTCTGTCGCCAAATACCGGGCGCTCCGTCCACTGGGCTAGTCGACTCACTCCAAGTCGAGTCGGTCAAGCAGTCGTCAGGTCTCAGCCGGCTACACGGTCTCCGTACTCTGCACGCTCGTCTCCGGGAGGGTCCGCTCCATGAGCTACTGTTCGATACTCCAAGTATCTCAAGGTCTCACGAAGAAGTATCTCAAAGGACCGCCTCGTCACAGGGGTCTCAACGCAACAGACGGCGCGTCGATCGGACGCCCGGTCTGTGAGTTATTAGCCTTTTCGTCCCAGGGGCCCGGTTGGTTTCGTGAGCAAAACCAATCCCGGCCGTATCTCAACTGTACCCCGAACTCTCATAGGGTATACTCATAGGGACCGTTACTAAACGTAAACACCAACGCCGCTGACGGTTCGTCGAACGGACGTCCTGTCTGAAAGATATCATCTTTTCCGTTCCAGGGGCCCGGTTGGATTTCGGGTGCGATCCAACCCGGCCACTACTATCTGTATCCAAAACTCGGGCGAAGGATGTCAAAAGTTCCGTATCGTAAACAGGAACTCAACGCAACAGACGGTGCGTCGATCGGACGCCCGGTCTGAGAGTTATTGGCATTCTCGTCCCCGGGGCCCGGTTGGTTTTTAAGGCAAAACCAACCCGACCGTACTCCACTTGCGTCCAAACCTCGGGCGGAGTATGCCAAAAGATCCGTCTCACTAAGAGGAACACAACGCGGCTGACGGCACGTCCGTAGCTCAAGATATGTGAATTTGACCGAAATGGTCCGAAAACGGGGGGGGGGGGGGGGGGTCCGGGTCCGGGCCGACCCGGCCCGACCCCCCCTGGGTCGGCCCGAACCGGGTCCGACCCGGTTGTCCCGGCCCCGCCCGGCCAGGGCCGGTCCGGCTCGGGTCTTTACATATCGTGTATTGATATTTTTTTTAAAAAATCAATAAATGAATAGTGTCCAAATTGAAATTAATGACATTTTAAAATAAATAATATTTTATTAAATGATATAAAATTTATAAAAATATAAAATTAATCAAAATAATTTTTATAAGGTTTAAAATTTCATATAAGACTCATTTATTATTTTTTTATTTGATATTAAATATATTAACCCTTAAAGAATAAAAAAGCCAAGTTGTCACCGTAAGATTTAAAGGGTTTAACAAAGGGTTAAATCCAAAATATAAGGCTAATAATGTGACCTAAAATTATCTCAAAATTATTATTTGAGAGGATTTAGACCCATAATGATCTTATATTTTAAATAAATCACTTTTTTTTCCATTTTTAATTAAAAATTAATTTATATTAATATAATATTTTTAGAGTTTCCAAAAGTGCCCCTTAGCTCAATTATAAAAGGACACATCCTCCCTCACTTACTTACACATCATCAAGCCTTATAGATCATTAAAACCCTACCAAAATAAGTTCCTAACTTCTATACCCTCATACTAGAAGCTTTAAGTTTAGATTAAATCCAACTAAAGAAGTCATTTTGTGCAAATCTAAAGAAGATACCCAAAGAAGAGGTAAAGTTAATCAATGAACATTTTGTTTTATTTCTTTCTTAAACCACTTAAATTATTTTTATTACACGAAGATATAATAAAAATAGTATAATAAATACACTGATATGTTTTTATGTAAATGGTTATACCTACACCTACACACACTTCCATCAAATGGGTAACAAACTCACCATTCATGTACAAAGAACTACCACCTCACGAAACGATGTTGTTCTTTTTTTCCTTCACCACATCTCATGGTTGGAAATTATGATGGACACACTATTTTTAGATGATATATATGATATTTATGTTTTATTCATACTTCTACAATTTTTATACAACAAATACCTTCATTATTTCCATTTTTTGTAAATATAATAACATCATTTGTGGAAGTATGGACTACTACCTCCTCAAAGTGATGTGATTTGTTCACAATATACATGGAATGTATTAAATATTATTTTAATAAAAATATGTGACATATATGAAATAAAAATTATATTTTAATTATCATATACATATAAATCATTTAATTTTCATTCATTTAATACAGAAAATAAATGGAAGTAGTGTTCATGCGTACGTAAGACCTTCCGTCTCCATGAACGGTTCATTTCATTTCCTGTCTCCATATTTTATGGATTATCATAAATAAATATATAATGAATATATATTATATTTAATTCATGTTTTAAATTTTTGAGATCATGAAATCATGATCAAATTAATATAAAAAACAAGTAATATGTCAAACATACTCGAAAAACTAGGCAATTAACACCCAAAATAGCAAAAGTAATGCAAGATTATTAACAAACAGGTAATGAGATATTATAAGAAGTTAATATATAATTTTATAAATATGATTATGGTTATGTTATAAGTTAATAACATGATTAAAACCATTATACATAATTTTATGGTTGTTCACCCAAAAGTAAACACAAGGTAAGGGATTTCGTCTCAATTTCATTTCATCGAGGCATATTGTAATTCTATGCACCTAATTTCTTTTATATGGTGTATATACCACACTTTTGACATGTTATATCATGAATATAATTATTTTAAGGATATTATAAGTTTCATTTAATGTAATTACTTCATTTTAATTATGATTCAATTGTTTTAAATTGGTATGGGACACTTTGGAATGTTTAAAGATTATTTTCCTTTCAATTGATTTTAATGATATTTCAATAGTTTTTCAATTAATAAATGTAAAAAAACCTTGTTGTTACTTATCTTGTAATGGGTAATTATTGATAAATTCATATTATTTATTCAATAATGATATTTTATAAGGCATATTAATTATTAATTAAATCAATTACTCGATATGAGGGATGCTTTGGACTAGCAGTACCGGGTGGGGCCCAAATTTATATAGCCCCTCAATGTAATGAAATGTTTTCATGTGAAAAATAATTTATCTAAATTAAATGGGTTTCTACCTATGGTTTTAAACCAACCTGTGAAAGGTCTTGATAGTATACATTTTCATGTACCTCAGACCTAACATCTAATAATTAATCTTTTCCTTCATAGATATTTCAGTTATCATTATCATTATCTATGAGGTTTTCATATGATAAAATCTATGTATAAACTTAATTATCAGTTTATTGATTAAATGGAATGTGTTTTTAGTTATTTACCTTTCAATATTGATTATTTCTTATCCAGTTATTCAAATGGAATGTGTTCTCAGTTATTTACCTTTCCATATAGATTTATTCTCATTGATTGATCAATTATTCCGCTATACTTACCCTTACTGAGCATTTGAGATCACCTTTATTGTGTTTAATTTCCCTAGGTTATGAAGAGTAATCCTTTGAATGAGTTTCAAGGATGACTATATTTTACTTATGTTTTTATTTATTTTATTTTCCCAAAATATTATGGGTATCATGTATATAATACGGTTTTCCAAAACTACTAAATTCTTCAATCCTTTAGGATTTTATTCCTTATAATCATGCCAATTTAATAAAATAATACACCAAATATAAGATTTTGGGGTTTGGGAATTACAAATTTTACTTTCAAAACAATTATAAATCAAAATTTAACCTTTAAATGATTTAAATGAAAAGATAGTTTTCAATAGAAAAATGGTATTTTTACTATTCATCAAAAAATAAAACTTCTCATAAAAATATCAAATATTAAACCTGATATTTTTTTATATTATAAATTAAAAATTGAAGTGAATTATATGAAATAAAGTTTCTAAAAGTTTTTAAAATATGTGTTCAAGGCGCGATGAAACCACCTTTTCGAAAAATACTATTTTTCAGAAAAAATTTCTTTTTTTAAATGATTTTTAATTTATTTATAATTATTAGATAGCCATTAAATTTATTTTATGAATGCTTAAACTAGATAATTTTCATAATTTAGTTAGTCCTATTCTTACCCACCAATTTAAAATCTAGGTTATAATTGTCATGTTTAAATAATAATATTTTAATAGGGTATCAAATTTCATTTAAACCCAGTGTTGCAGGCATTAAAATCTATTGAAGAGATTTTATTTATTCAAAGAGAAATATATCATAAAGTTTTTGGGTGTTACGTTATCTTATAAGCTTAGTTTTTCATGTCATATATACTATCAAACACGATGTTCCACTTTTAGAATCTCAAGGTGTTGCATTATAATCCCTTAAATAAATTTCATCCTCACTATTTATTCTTGATATTGGTAATAAAGGTTTCAAAATTTGAAAATACCTTAGTGGAAACCTACATAAAAAAAGTGTTAATAAAACTTCCTCTTGATAAGAGTGAAAGAGAACCGTAAAGGTAATTTAGAATTACAGATTACTAGGTTTCCAATTAGGAAAACATTAGTAGGAAGTGAAGATATGGAAATAGAATACAAGAGTAAATAATTTTAGAGAGTGATAGAGATCATTTATCACAATAAATTGAATGATATAGAAAATATAATTCTCTCCAAGACATAAATATGTGATGAGTGAAAAGAGCATCAGTTCATCAAAAATGAAGCTGTTAAGATATCATTTTTGTTTTAAGATCCTTTTCCTAGAGTTGAGGAATTCTTTTACCATATATACTATGAATTAAGGAATGATAATTACTTGAAAATTATAATTTCATCATTTAACAAATTCTCACTACAATATCACAATTTTCCCCAAATAACGAGTATTTGAGTTGAATTTTTAATGTCTAAAGCACTAAAATTATCTTTTAACAAGCAATAAGATCCACAAAATAAAAATAAGTCCATACTCAAATATTTTCCAAAACAAAAATGGTTAGTATGAGATATCCAAAAACACCCAAATTTCAACTTAATCCATTCCATAATTAGTTAACCTTATGACCTTTCCAAAATATTCCTGACGAAATTCAGAGTCCAAAAACTTCAAAGGGATGTCACTATATTTTTCAAATCATTATATTCCCAAAAAAACATAAAGTATATATTAATTTAAAAAAAAAACACGTAAATACATTAATCACCATAAATATTAATTAAAACATTCATTATTCCAAAAATGAAATCTTAGGTTATCGAATATATTCCATAAATCCCGAAATTCAGTGAACTCCTAAAAAGAAAAAATAAATTGCTAACCGATTTCAAGGTTACCAATACTATCCCATAAACATATATTTATTATTATTATCTCAATATATTCCAAATATTAAGGGTTATCCTCCCTCAATCATGTGTTTTCCAAAATGATTGACTTGCCACTATGCCATTTTTCTTGGTCATTAGTACCATTCAACAAATGCCTTTAAATCCTTACAAAAAACTACTAAAATACAATCCTTATAAATTTTTAATTATTATAATTGATAAAACAATTATACAACATAAATATTGAATCTAAATTCATAATCAATTTAATCATTCCACTTCTTATATAGCAATAGCATAATCTTGACCTTGATCCCCTAGCTTCTTCTAAGATATATTCCCATGATGCTTGAGTCATTAATTTTCATAGAACCCCATCTCTTTAAAGTTGAAATAATGACCATAAAATGTTTCTTTATTACCCTTGAAATAATTATCATAGTGGCCCTTTACACTAAACTTATAAAAATATCTCATTTCATTCAAGCAAGCACCAAGGTGTTTATTTCCACAATTATCACATGGGTGAGAATCCTTTATTCCCTTCTTCCCTTTATATATATTTTCTATTCCTTTATATTCTTATATTACTTCCATTCTAAGACATATTACTTGAATAATTTTTTATCTATCTTTATTTCACATGATACTTTGTCCTAGTATGATGAGAATATTCTGGAAACTAGTTCCATTAGGAGGGTTTTCTTAATCCATCAAATAAATGATCATTCTTACCCTTTGGGTTATATGAATTGATATAGTTATAATTAATTTTTATAATAACCATTTCTAAATAATGTAATACACTATATTAGATCATAATTATAAAACATAATTTACAATCCCGAAACTAGTGAAATAATTACCATAAAATTAAAAATTTATGCACAACTAACCTCATAATCATAAACATGGTTTATTTGGGAAAGTTTTAAAATAATATATATGTTTTAAAATCCTTTATAATGGGTTTTAAGGTAAATGTGAATTAACCAATTAATATCCTATGGGAGTGTCCAAACAGGTGTTCATTAAATCCCATTATCCTCTACTAGGTAACACTCGATTTAAGACTGACACACCTCTTTCAGTGTTATTACCCTAGGAACACATATTATAGAACCAAATCCACTTGTAGTATCCAAGAAGGGATTTATTTCTAGGAAAATACATAATCCCTACCCAAGAAAAACTTTATAATGATATCCAATACTTAGAATTATCCTTAAATTAATTCATAGGATTATATTCTATATTATATCTTTTACAAAATCTAGTTAGAAATTTTTCTACTAAACAACCTATAATACCAACTATAATGAACCCAACCCCAGTAACCCAAATCTGATGTATACTTTATTACATTGGCACTAAATACATGTAATTGAATCCTAAAAAAACAAATAGTTTAGTAGTATTGGTTAACTAGATACATACTTGAAATTCACATCATAATTGAAAACATAAAATGAACAAAGTGTTTTCTTTGAGAACACTATATTTCCCCTTATCATATCCCTGTATATCAATTACAAAACACATCATGGTATCTTGGTGAAAATAAAAAATAATAAAGGGGTGATATCAGATGCTCATTAAGGTTAAACATACAACAAAATTTATCATGAATAAATAAACACAATCAATATAGAGTGGTGAATAATTGAAACACATTCCATTTGAATAATATCTTGATCATAATATGATAAATGATGATCAAATAAAGTCATATAAATAATCACATGAACTTGAGACATATCCATGGATATTATAACTAATTGAATAATCACATGGACATAAATAACCAATCTCATAATAAGGGAAAACATAATACTAGACATTTGAAACATACTGTCAAGACCTTTCGCAAGATAGTTTAAATCCATGGGTAAAAACCCATCTAATATAGCCAACTAATTTATCTCATGAGACCAGTTAGTGAATCGAGAGGCTATATATAATTGGGACCACCCATAACATACTAATCCCAATTCATTACTCATTTAAAAGGGGTGAAACATAACCAACATAAAAATTCATATTAAAAACTAAAATAAAAAATGCCAATACTTACCTCAGTTGAATAAACATAATCATAAACTATCCAAAGTAATATGGTGAATGGTAATAAAATTGTACATCCTCAGTCATTCTTATCATAAAACATCCAAAGAAAAAATAAGGATGATATAAATATAACATATCCTTAGTGAAACATAAGTAAAATAAATGGTTGGTGCAATTGATGAATAGAAATACCATAAAAATGTTATTAATTTTTTTTAGAAAAATAACCTTTTCACTTTGAAAATATTTTTAAAACAAAAAATTAACATTTTTTTTTAAAATAATTTTATTTGAAAATAGAATTTGAAAACTTGTAAAATAATTTTTATAACATTATGTGGTAATGATGGTGAAAAATTACATTAATTTTGTACATGTTAAAACAAATATTTATTTCAAATTTTCAATAAAATCCAAATGGGAATTATTTAGAAAATGATATGAATATTCCTTTCAAAATTATTTAAAAAAAAGTAAAATAAGGGAAAAAAATGTATTTCATAAATCATTTGTAGAATGTTAAAAACATTTCTGAATTTTTTTAGAAACCATGGTTTTTGAAGAAAAAGGATTTTTGACCAGAGAAAAAACTGAAGTCCAATGATCATAAAAACATTTTCTCAATCATTTTATATACAAAAAAGTGGAATAGAACTATTACTTGAAATTTTCATGAATAACCATAGGATAAAGAAATATTTTGGTTTTATGATAGAAATAAAAAATAATTTCGCTAAGGGAGACATAAAAACAATCCTAAATAATGAAGAGATTGTGAGATAAACCCTTAATACTTTGGTAGATTTTGAATCATAATACCCATGAAAGAAATAAATTCAAATGAAACTTTAAATACCATGAAGAGAATAGATTCATGATATAATATATCAAAATGACTGTATATACACTATACAAATGAATAAGTGGTGGATATGACATATGTATCACAAAAGTAAAAGTGAGATGAGAAACCATTACCTTATGTTTTAATTCTTTTATATGCATAAAAACCTCTTGTATAATAGTTTTTAGCATGTCATTAATTTAAAAAAAATGTACATGACAAAATTAGTTTTTAATCAAAATGTTTTTATAATAATGAATTATTGATAAATGCTTAATAAGAGGTCATAAGTAAATAATATATGGTATGATACATATTATTATAGTTCTATACTCAATGTATAATAAAATTATATTTATTATACATGATGTTCAAACATTTTTAAAGGAATTCAAGACTTATGGTAAGAGATTCTTGTATCAATTTTTCTTCTTTGGGATATATGTTATGTTATGAACCTATCTTATTTTATGTGGTGTATATTTAGTAATTTGACATGTAATATCATGAATTTATTTACTCATGATATTCTATGTTTTATTTAATGTTATTAATTCATGGGAATTATGATTTAATTTTACCAAAGTGGCAATGGTTTTATTATATAATCTCATCGTTTATTAGGATTTATTATGATTATGATTCTAATGATGAAATATTATGATCTACTTATTAAAAAAGTCATGAATTTTCTTATCTTATATTTATGTCATGAGAATACATGTTTTCCATTCATTTTCCTCTATATATATACTCAAGATTCTAAAATAATGTTTTTAAAGTAAGCCAAATGTATCTCCCTCTTTGGTCCAAAAAACCATTTTTCTTCAATATCCATGTTTTCTAAAATTATTTTAAGAAATATTTTAAAATTCAAAAAATTATTTATTAAATACATTTTTACCCATTTTTTACTTTTTTTAAATTTTTTTTAAAAGGAATCTTCATGTTATTTTCCAAATAAGTCCTATTTGGATTTTATGAAAAAATTGAAAGGAATCTTTATTTTAAAGTGTATAACATGTACATAATTTACAGCTATAATGACAATTATTTTATTTTAATATTAATTTATAATTTTTCAAGTTTATTTTCAATGAACAAGATTTCCAAAATATTTAATGAATTTTTAGTTTTAAAAAGTTATTTTCAAAGAGAGGTTAATTTCCTCAAAAAATGTTCCAAGTGATCTTTCAAAATCATTTACCATATAAGTTGATATCCTTTGATGTTAATTATGCTTTACTTGGAATACTATATAAGGATAAAATTCTTACTCTTTCTCTTTATGGTTTATGTTGATGATGGAAAGATGTTTATGAAACCCATTTCTCTTCCATGAGTTATACCATGACAAAATGATTATGAAAATTAATTCTTTTTTCCACATGTTATGATTTGATGAAATGATAAAATGATTATGAAACCTATTTATTTTCCATAGGTTATGTTATTATGAAATGTTTATGAAACCCATTTCTTCTCATGGGTTCTAATATGATGAATTCTTTATGATCTTGTAGCACACATATATATGTTTTTCATTATGTGATTGGTGGGACCTATATATCCCTCCAATTCTTGGTTAAATATTGAAATCTAATGAGATAAATAGGACTAGAATGGAAAGAGAACCCATTTTAGTAAGGTAATTTTTCCACTATGGTAGTATTGATAGTGAACCTTGACTACTATAATGATTTAGGTGGTGAACCCATTCCACTGTGATATCCATGGAAATGATCCTTGACTAGTATGAAAACGACTTTATATGCTTATTTGTATGACAAAAATATTTTCTTATGCCAATTTTATATTCTTATAGATCATTTTCTTTGATTATATTATTATTAATGTCTTATGAACTTCCATGATTTATTATATGACTCAAGTTTATGATCTATGATTTGAAAGGTATGGATTTAAAATGTTATTCTAATACTCTCCTAACCTTATACTCATGATATGTTGATATCTCCATGGTTTACCCTTACTGAGCATTTGAGATCACCCTTTCTTATGTTTCCTTTCCTCAGGTTATGAAGAAAGGTATTATATATGATATATTTATAAAGGGTTATTTTTATGAGGATTATAATGGGAGATGTCACATCTCACTTATGGAAATGTTGTTTATGTGTAAAATTTTTAAAAGGAATTATGTCTTTATAATCCCCAAGAGAGTGTTTATGTAATGTAATGAATATTCATCTATTAAGATGTAATATATATGTATGAAATGCCTGAGTCACTATAGTTGGTATCAGGGGATAGATTTAGTTAAAAATTGGAAACTAGGATGAGGAAATGTTATTGTGATCTTTAGGGATATTTATAGTGAAATTTCTAGGGATATGTCTAAGGATAAGTCTAAGGATGAGTCTAAGTATAGGGAAATGTCATGGAATTTTAGTAAAGGATAGAGTGAGTGGTATCCAAGAAATTACATCCTTGTATGAATACTACAAGTGTATGTGTCTATAGAACATATGTACCTAGTGGTAATAAATCTAAAATGGAACATTGAAATGGAATCAATCATCACCTAGTGCATGAAAACCGGTATTACTACACACTTGGTTTAACACTCTAGGGGGATATAAAGGGGTCATAGATTAAAAATAAGGTTTAATGATTTAGAAATAATATAAGTGATTTTTATGATTATGTGGTTCCCTACTATGATTATTGTTTCTTACACTATGATTTTTTATTTTATTCAATGGATAGAACCTTAATGAATAATTTTAATGCTTAGTGTGATGGAAAATGCATTTATTTTCCACCTTATCAATAAAATTTTATGGGAATTGGAATGAAAAATATCATTTTTATCCTCAAAAAAATTTCTAAATATATGAATCATGATGGACTTCCAAATGAGAAAATGAGGGGAAAATTTTCTATTGAGTCCCTCATAAGGTAAAATACATATTATTTTAGTGGTTCTACTAATACACTAGATACTAAGTAATGGATCAATACCGTTGAGAGAATATTTTCCATTCTCCAGTGATTAGAACGTGAAAAATCCAGTTTTTCTCTCTATTATTTTGAAGGCGAAGTAGATTAATATTTGAATCCCATAAATAATATGAGGCAACAAGATGAAATTGACTTTATGGATTGGGATGAGTTTAAGAGATTATTTTTCAATAAGTACTTCCCTCACATTATTTTTTATGAAAATGAAGAAGGAATTCCTTGAGATAATGCATAAATATTATTAATTTATTGGTACCTATGATGTTAATTTTACATAACTTGGGAGGTATGCTTCTGGTATTATCATCCAACCTAAAAGTAAGGTTGATCAATTCTTCAATGGATTAAAACCAAGTCAATAAAGGGAATTTTCCTTAAGGTACTTCATTAGTTATGAAGAAATCATTATTTACAATATCAAGGTAGAAATGAAGATTGGGGTTTCCCATCAATCAAATAGATTTGATAAGAAGAGAAAGATAGAGTTCAAGGAAAATACTAAAAATCATGGAGAGAATAAGATGATATTTACTTCATGTTTAAAGTGAGAAAGAAAACATGGAGGTAATTGTATCAAGGGGACAAATAAATATTTTATGTGTATAAGGGAAGTTCATCGGGTAATTAATTACTGAAGTGATGGGAAGAAGTTATCTAATGATGCTAATAGATAGAAATATGCACAGAATGCACCACCCACACTCCAATTTTTCAAATGAAAGGGGTATGAGCACTATGATAACTAGTGCCCAAATTTTAAGGTTAATGATGATGACATATACAAGAAAACTCTTAAGCTAAGGAATAAGGGGAAATCTCATGTGATAACTATTTCTGATGAGGGGTGCGATAATGATGCAGTGAAAGGTACACTTACCAACCACTCTAGAACTGCTAATATTTTATTTAAATCTATATATACCCATTCTTTCATATCTGAAGAATTTTATAAGGGTATCAAGATTCCACCCAAATGATTAGATATAGAATTAGTTCAGAAAAACCCTAATTGTACGATGATCAAATCTCACGTATATGATTCCTCTCCAATTGAAGTTTGTGGTAATGTTATTCCTAAAAATATTTTCATTCTCCCTATGGTTTAATTTTATGTTATATTAGGCATGAATTTTATTTATATACATAAATACCACATTAATTACTGAGAAAGGGAAGTCACATTTTTTATTCCAAACCAACCTATGATCTTCTATTAGTGTGATGATAAATATAAAATTTCAATGGAAATCAAATCCATTGTATAGGTTTTAATTCCTATTAAAGAGGGGATTATATCTCAAAAGGTTGGGGAAAAACTCAAAATTGATGATTTACAAATTATGTGGGACTTTTTTGATGTATTTCCAAAAGAGTTTCCTAGAATTACACTAAAACATGAAGTTGAGTTCTCAATAGAACTCATAGATGGTTCCATGCCTATTTAAAATACTCCCTATATAATGGCCCTAATTGAGTTACAAGAATTGACAAAGAAAATCTAAGAGTACCTTGATAAGGGATTAATTTATCTAAGTGTGTCACCTTGGGGTGAACCTATTCTTTTTTTACAAATAATGATGGATCAATGTAAATTTTCATTGATTATTAGGAGAAGGATAAGATCACAATCAAGAAAAAGTATCATCTACCCCATATTGATGACCAATTTGATCAACTACGTAGAGCTCAATACTTTTACAAGATTTACCTTTATTTTGGATATCATAAATTAAGGTTAAAAAAGAAGGATATACCAATGAAATCATTCTATAAAAAGTATGGACACTATGAGTATATAGTGATGCCATTTGGTCTTACTAATTCCCACTTTATCTTCATGGATTTAATAAATAGAGTCATTAGTGAATACATTGATCAGTTTTTAGTAGTATTTATAGATGATATTATTATATATTCATAGATAAAGGAGGAACATGAAGATCACTTGATAATTTTAGTAAATAACCTAAGGAAGGAGAAACTATATTAAAAATTTACTAAGTGTGAGTTTTGGCTGAAATGGTTTTATTTATGGGTTATATAATCTCAAGAGAGAGTATATTTGTAGATCCATCAAAGAAGAATACAATTGAATGTTAGCCCAAACCAACCATAGTGACTGAGATCCATATTTTTCTTACTTTATCTGGATATAATCAATAGTTTATGAATAATTTATCACAACTATCTAATCCACTCACTAAGTTAACTCTGAAGGGAGCTAAGTTCCTATGGACAAATGAATCTGAGGAGAATTTCAAGGAACTAAAGAGAATATTAGTTAGATCACCAATGATTATATTACCTTATAGTGGATAAGGGGTTTTAATATACATTGTTTTATTCAAGAAGGAATTAGGATGAATTCTTATGAAAAATTACATGTTTGTAGCTTACGACTCATGACAATTGATGGTTCATGAAAAAATTACCCAACTCATGATTTTGAGTTAGCTTTGACAAATTTTTTATTAAATACATGGATTCAATATATTTTTGTAGAAAAGTGTGATATATACCAATCAAAAATTTTTAAATAATATATTCACATTGAAGGATTTGAACATGTGATAAAGAAGATAGTAGTGCTGATTAATGATTTTGACTGCTCAATACATTAAGACTTTTGTAAATTGAACAAGGTGACTGATGATTTGTGTCAAAAGGATCATACTATCTTATCCATGATGCGAATCACAAAATATTGAATATTTATGGATTTTCAAAGAATGGATCTGGAAATCCTGATGGAAGGGGATAAATGTTATATTTCTCAATTGAATGTTCGACCATCTATGCAAGTGAAGATTAAAGAGGTGTATAAGTAATATGTAGATATGTAAAATAAGATTAGAAATGTTCCTAAATTTAACCTTTATCATGATGTAATGATAAGGTTTATGAACTGTTTATGTATTCCACCATCACCTGATTTGAATAAGGTTTTTTTAGAGGATGATCATGTTTCTTCATTCTCTATTCATCCTAGAAGTATGATGATGTATAGATATTTGAAAGATTATTTCTAGTAGGATGGAATGAAGAGAGATATTTCATATTTTGTATCTCAATGAATGGTATGTTAGCATGTTTAGTCTGAGTGATAAAAGTCTAAGGATATTTTACATCCATTATCTATACCATAATGGAAATGGGAAAACATCACCTAGGTTTTTGTCACTATACTCCCCAAAACGTCTAAAGGGAATAATGATATATGGGTTGTAGTCGATTGGATTAAAAATTAAGCACAAATAATCACAATCAGATAAGAATTATATTTGGACCAACTTTACAAGATATATATTAATGAAGTTTAAAGGTTTAATGAAGTACCATATTTTATTGTGTCTGATCAGGATCTGAGGTTTATCTCAAAGTTTTAGAGAAGTCTTAAACAATATCTTGATACAGAGTTGAGTTTCAGAACTAAATATCATCCTCATAAAGATGGTCAGTCTAAGATAAAAATTAAAAACCTATAAAATATTTTGAGATATTGATATCTAGATTTTAAAGGTGATTGGGATCAACACCTTCCTCTAGTTGATTTTTCATACAAAAAAAGCTTTCACTTGAGCATTTAGATGGATCCATAAAAATACATATATAAAAATAAATATAGATATAAAAAGTGATGGAATGAAGTTAGATAAAGAAATATATTAGGTCTTAAGATAGCTTAAGAAATGGTAATGAAGTTTAAATCCATTCAACAACACATAAGGGCTGCAAAAATTTGATAGAATTTTTTTTATGATAATTTTTGATGTGATCTTGAATTAGAATTAGGTGGAATGGTTTTTCTAAGAATGTATATATGTAATAAGTTTATGTGATTTGAAAAGAAATGGAAACTAAGACCTAATTATATTGTTACATCTAACATTATCAATCATACTGGGATGGTGGCCTACCGGTCGACACTTCCACCAAACCTCTCTCAACTCTATGATGTGTTCCATATATCTCTCTTGAGGAAGTACATACGTGATCCTTCACATGCAATAAGATCATAGGTTGTACCATTAGTGTAAAATATTTATTATAAGGAACAAATAGAGGATATTCTGAATCATATAGAGAAAGTCCTATGAAACAATACCACTCACCAAGTTAAAATTTTGTGGAAAAACCACTAGTTTGAGGAAGCTACATGGGAACATGAGAATGTAATGAAGCTAAAGTATCCTCATTTTTTTTGTATTGAAGTGAAAAATTTTTAGGGTGAAATTAATTTTATTAGGTGTATAATTTAATACCCTGATATTTTATTAAATATTATTTTTTAAAATAAATTTAATTTATTCGATAGCTTAAATTACATGCAATGTCGAGTTTTAACAAATGACTACAAACTATTAATATTATTATTGAAACATAAACACTATTACGTATACATTAAAATTGGAAAAAATAATAGGAACAAAAAAAAATTAAATATGAAGTGTAATGTTCTAATATATATAAAATATATTGATAACAAATATTTAATTTTTGGTAAAATCTTTATATGTTTCAAAAATATTATTTTCTCAAAAAAAAAATCTATCGATTTTTTGTAAACAAATAATAAAATTAATTTTTGAAACTTTAAGAATGATTTTCAAAAAAATAAAATTTATTTTTTAAATCTACATGTAAAAATTATCTTAGTGTGATTTTTTGTGATTTTTATGAAAAGATTAATTTTTTGACGAATAGTGAAAAATATTGGTTTTTATTGAAAACTATCTTATCATTTAACGAATTTATATGGTTAATTTTGTTTTCAAATGGTTTAAAGGTAAAATTATTTCAATTATATATCTATTAATACAATTTATTTTATTTTAATCAATTTGATATTGAATTTTGATATAAAAACTTTTGAAACTTATGAAACTTTTCTATTTTAAAAACCGCCCTTTCATCGCATTTGAGGGATTAATTTTAAATTAAATTATTTAAATTAAATGAATATAATTTTGAAAAATATTTTATATATTTGGAATAATTATAATATACATTATATAATAATTTCAATATAATTTTTTAACATAATGAATAATAAAAATAGTAAAAATTAATCACCACGGTTTAAGGTTATAACAGGTTTACCGGGGAGTTAAACTAAAAACATAAGAGGTAAAATGACCTATAAAATTTTCCAACACCCATTTTATGGGAATATTTTGACCTTATAACCTCTAAGTTACAATAATTTACCATTTTTGAGCCTTGTGTTCTATGAAAATATTGGGCTCATGTTAATCTATTCAAAAATTACAAGTGTACCACTCACCTATCTTATAAAAGGCTACCCATCTCCTCTCATCATCCTACTTCAAAAACTAGTTGGTTCCACAAATACATACCCAAATTAATTACTTACTTCCCTAACCAAATACTAGAAGATTTTTTTGGTCATAAATCCAATCTAGGAAGGCATTTGGTTAAACATAAAGAGGTATTCCAAAGAAGACATAATGTTTTAAATTATGTGTTTTTGTTTTACTTCTTAGAAATCCTTCATATATCCATAAATTATTCAGATATAATAAAACCATTATATACCATATTATTATATTTTATTATTTTAATTTCATAAATTATATCCATCTTCTCTTCTATCAAATGGGATATTAAATCATCATTCGTGTGTACGATGGACGACCGCCTCACAAACCAATGTTATTAATTTTCATAAACACCTCTCACGAATGGATATAATGATGGATTAACTATTTATATATAATATTTATGATATTATTATACATTTTGAGTTATATTATTACATATAACCTCTTACATTCTATTCCATGGGAATATGATAAAGTCATTCATGTGTACGGTGGACTGCCGTCTCACGAAGCGATGCGATTCATTCCTCACATACACTTTACATGGAAGGTAATATAGACATGTTTAAATAAACATATGAAATATATATTAAATAAAAATGATTCTAAAATGGTAATA
Organism: Viscum album; assembly: GCA_963277665.1. Taxonomy (NCBI): domain Eukaryota; kingdom Viridiplantae; phylum Streptophyta; class Magnoliopsida; order Santalales; family Viscaceae; genus Viscum; species Viscum album. Next base: position 1,385,096,844 of record OY728164.1, read on the forward strand.
TATTATTTAACTTCCTTTCATTTCATCCATTGAGAAAATGGAAATAATGCTCATGCGTATGTATGACTTACCATCTCTATGAACTATGTATTTCATTTTCTTTCTCAAAATTTAGGGATTAATATAAATAAATTTATAATTAATATATATTATATTTATCTCATATTTAAAATTCTGGATATGATGGAACCATGATCAAAGTAAGAGGAAAAAAATACCAAATCAAAACGTACATGAAAAACAAAGCTGTTATTACCTAAAACATTATTTTAACAAGTAATTATTGATAAATAGTTAATAAAATTTCATAATTAAGTAATATATGTTTTTATACGTATTATTATGGTTTTTAATAGATATATAATAAAATTATATTTATTATATTGTATTTTCAAATGTGTACGAAGAAATTTGAGACTTAAGGTAAGGGATTTTTGTCTCGATTTTTCTTCTTTGGGACGTACAGTATGTTATGCACCTATCTTATTTTATAAGGTTTATATAAACCCCTTTGATATGAAATATCATGAATTTATTTAATTCATTATATTTTATATTTTATTTAATTTTATTCTTTAATGGGTATTTCTATTCAATGTTACCAAAGTGGTAATGGTTTTATGATACAATCTCATCATTTATCAGGATTGTTTATGATTATGATTCCAATGATAAAATATTATGATCTATCTATAAATAAACTCATAACCTTTCTTCTCCTATGGTTATTTACTTAGAATATATTTTTACCTTCATTTTACTCTCTTTATGTACTCAATATTAAAAAATAATGTTTTTAAAGTAAGCCAACTTTATTTATCTCTTCGATCAAAAAAACCTTTTTCCTTTAATATCCATGTTTTATAAAAGTGTTTTAAAAAATGTTTTAAAATTATATAAATTATTTATTAAATAAATATTTACCCGTGTAATATTTTTTAATTTTTTTAAAAGGAATAATTATTTCAATTTCTGAACACGGATCATTTGGCTTTTACCAAAAATGTGAAAGGAATATTTGTTTTAATGTATATGAAATGTATGAAATTTCCCACCATAATAACCATTATTTTATTCTAATATTAATTTATAATTTATCAGGTTTATTATAAAATAAATTATTTCTAAAATATTTTATGATTTTTTAGTTTTTAATTGTGATTTTCAAAGAATATTTATTTTTCTCAGGAATTGTTCCAAGTGATCTTTCAAAATCATTTTTCAACTAAGGTGACATACTTTGATGTTACTTATTATTTAATCAAGAAATACTCCAAGGAAACCATTCTTGTTATTTCTTTGTATGGTTTATGTGTATGATGAAAAGATGTTTATGAAACCCATTTCTCTCCCATTGGTTATACCATGATAAATATTTATGAAACCAACTTCTTTTTTCCACTGGTTATGCTTTAATAAAATGATGAAATGATTATCAAACCTATTCATTTTCCAAATGTTCTTTTATAATGGAATTTTTATGAAACCCATTTATTTACATGGGTTCTGATATGATGAATGTTTTATGATCTTGGGGAACACATAAATATGATTTTCATTATGTGATAGGTGGGATCTATATCTCCTTTAAATGAATTGCGTAAATATTGAAATCTCATGAGATAAATAGAGCCGAAATGGGGATTTAACCCAATTGAGTAAGGGAATATTTTCATTATTCTAGTCTTATGAGTGAATCTTTACTAATAATATAGTTTGGGGAGTAAAACCGTTCCACTATGATTTCCTTAGAAATAAGCCTTAACTACTACACGAATGAATTTCTATGCTTATGTGTATGCCAAAAATATGTGTATTATGTTAATTTTATGTTCTCATAGTTCATGTTATTTGATTAAATCATGATTCAAATCTTATAAAATATCATTTTTTATTCCATTAATCATGTTTATGATCAATGATATAAAGGGTATGGTTTTCAAATGTTATCTCATGGTCTCATAACTTTATGATCATGATATGTTGATATCTCCATAATTTACCCTTATTTAGAATCCAAGATCACCATTTATTATATTTCCTTTCCCTAGGATATGATGACATTTATTATGTATGATATAAATAAGAAGGGTGATAGTTATAAGGAATATAATGGGAGATGATGTAGCTCCCTTATGGACCAGTTGTTTATGTGTCCAAGTTTCCAAAGGAAATATGCCTTTATGATACTCAGGTTTGTGTTTTTGTAATTTAATGAATATTCATCTATTAATATTTAATATCTTTGTATGTAAAGTTTGGTTCACTATATACCTTCTCACTTTCCACTCTGTGTGAATACAAAAATGTCGCTCGTGTGTATAGTGGACTACCGCCCTGCGAAGTGATTTGATCCTTTCACACTTTATCTGTAAGGTAATAAGGATGGTTTTAATAAAAATATGTGATATATATGATATAAAAATGAGTATACAATTTCAATAAATTATTTAACCTTTTTTTTCTCTCAAACTGTTGAGAAAATGGAAACAACATTCATGCGTACATATGGCCTACCATCTCCATGAACGATGCATTTCATTTTATATCTATAAATTTTATGGATTACTCTAAATACATACATAATGAATATATATGATATTTATATCATGGTTAAAATTTTGGATATTATGGAACCGTGATCAAATTAATAGGGTCAAAAAAATAATAAATCAAAACATACATGAAAAGCAAAGTAGTTATTGCCCAAAACGTGACATTAATATTAAATTGTTAATAAATGGGTAATAAAAGGTAATAAGTAAATAATATATGGTATGATATATATATATATGGTTTGGTAATATATGTATAATAAAATTATATTTATTATACTATAGTATTTAATGTGTATAAAGGAATTTGAGACTTAAGGTAATAGATTTTTGTCTCAAATTTTTTTTGGGACATAAGTTATGTTATGAACCTATCTTATTATATGAGGTATATATATTGCCCCTTTGAAATTTTATATAATTAATCTTATAATTTTCATGATATTAAAAGTTTAATTTGATTTTATTCTTTAATGGGGCCTATGATTCAAAAGATACCAATGTTGTAAAGGTTTGATGTTACAATCTCATTATTTATCAGTATTGTTTATGATTATGCTTTCAATGATGAAATATTATGATCTATCTCTTAATAAACTTATAAATTTTCCTATCCTATGGTTATTTCATGAGAATACATGTTTTCCCTTTATTTTACTCTCCTTATGTACACAAGAGTTCAAAGGAATGTTTTTTTAAGAAAGTCATCTTTATTTATATCTTTGGTCAAAAACCTATTTTTCTTCCAAAACCATGTTTTCTAAAAATGCTTGATTTTTTTATAATTCTATAAATAATTTATTAAATACACTTTTACCCTTGTTTTAATTTTTAAAAAATTATTTTAAAGTAATATTCATGTCATTTTTGCAAACAAGGACCATTTGGATTTTACCAAAAATGTGAAAAAATATTTGTTTTAATATCTATGGCATGAATGGGATTCCCGCCATCATAAACATTATTCTATTTGAATATTCCTTTATAAGTTTTAAAATATTATTTCAAAATGAAATTATTTTTAAAATGTTTTATGTTTTAAAAAAGTTTTTTTCCTATTCCAAAGGATATTTTCCTTAAGAAAAATTTTAAATGATTTTTAAAGATTATTTTATAGGTTTCAGAGGTTATTTTTTTAAGAAAAGGAATTTCAAAATACTTTCTTTTTTAATTTTTTTTTCAATGTGTAGAGGATATTTTCCTCTATAAATGTTTCAAGTGATCTTTAAAAATTATTTTTCATATAAGATGAAATACTTTGATGTTACTTATTCTTTACTGGTGATATGATATAAGGATACCATTCTTATTCTTTATTTGAATGGTTTATGTTTTTGATGAAATATTTTTTTGAAAACCATTTCTTATCCACGTGTTATACCATGAAAAAATGATTATGAATCCTGATTCTTTTTCCATGGGTTATGCTATGATGAAATGACTATGAAATCTGTTTCATTTACATAGGTTATATTATGATGAAATTTTTATGAAACCCATTTATTTTATTGGGTTCTGATATAATGAATATTTTATTATATTGTTTCATGCATATGTATGATTTTCATTATGCGATGGGTGGGACCTATATCTCCCTCTATTTCATTAGGTAAATATTGATATATAATTCTATAAATAAGACAATAATGGGAAGTGAACCCAATTTAGTAAGGGAATCTGTCCACTATGATAGTCTTAGGAGTAAACCATGATTACCATGATTGTTTGGAAAGTGAACCCATTACTCTATAATATTCATGGAAGTGATCCTTTAAATACTAAGTAAATGATTTTATATTCCTATCTGTATGCCAAAAATCTATGCCTTATGATAATGTTATGTTCTCATGGTTCATGTTCTTTGATTCAATTATGATTCATGTCCAATGTAATTCCAAGATTTATGACATGAATCAAGTTTAAGATCTATGATATATAGGGTATAGTTTTCAAAATTTATTATTATTTTCTCATATACTTATACTCATGATTTATTAATATCAACCTTGTTTAGACTTACTGAGCATATACTCTCACCCATTATTTTTTCCCTTTACCTAGGATATGATGAAAGGTATTATGTATGACATGTCTAAGAAGGGTTGTAGTTATGAAGAACATAGTGGGATATTATGTATCTCATGTATGAACTAGTTGTTTATGTGACCAAGAATCCAAAGGCACTATAAATTTATTATCCTTAGGCACGTGTTTCTGTAATGTAATGAATTTTAGTTGAAAACATGTAATATCTATGTATGATAATATCAAGTCTTTACACTTCATACTTTTATAGAATCTAGCACAAAAACTCTTTGAACTATCCTCCTATAAGTTTCATCTTCATTGACCTCTACCCTATAGTAATCTTCTGACACATACTACTGAAAAACTTCGGCATAAACCTGAAAAGGACATCAACCTAGATCCATGTCTGCAAGAAGAACAAATTATAGAGACTCATAAAACTAGGATATGGAATACATAACATTTATTAACTAATTATTTCATTTTATTCTTTTAATGTTTAACCTATCCCAAGGTATACCCATTTTAAACACTGGTTCAAGGAATAATGATGCATGATCCTTTACTAGGTCTATAAATAGTAACTAATATCACTTCATTTAGTAGCTCAATAAATATATAGGCCTATGAATTAGATCATAGGGTGACCTAAATACTCGTGTCTCAGTTGGTATCCTTTGATTACATCACTTACCAAATGTAGTTGGCATTATTTCCTTACCAACCCATGCAGTCCTCACCTATGCATAACTCTAAACTCCATCATGACCCTCAACCCAAACTTCTGATACCATTCTATAATGAACCCCTCCAAAAAAATATTACCCCTCCTAGGTCAAAAATGAGAGGAGGATAGTGACTACCCAAGTTCCACCTATAATAGGCCCCATGTTAGAGACTAGCACCAAGGGTATACAGAACATGAAAATGTGTGGCATTAATCTCTAAGAGAACATGTAGAAGAGATATATAAGAAATATACAATAATCAACACCTACTCATAAAGATAAAATAAATCTTAAGTGTAAACATGTAATATCATACAATACTAAAACAACTAAAAGGGAAAATACAAGTACTAAAAATGTAATGATGGTAGAGACCACATAGCCTAAAAAACTCATACATAACCTTGAGATAATAATATCTAGCCCAATCTCCAACCTACTCTTGCTAACATGAAAAATAGTTTATATATACATGTGGTGAGAATAACAGTATACTATGTTGGATACTCCTTAGAGCCTCTCATACCAATCATAAAGAAAGTATGCTAAACCCCATTGAACAATAGTGAAAATAACTCATGACCTAAATAGTTACACTAATTTCCCATCCTCACCATGTATATTTCTCACCAATTAACCCATATAAGGAATCATTTATTATAGTAATAATTCAACAAGGGTACCCCGCTACCTCTTCCCCACTAGTTTGTCGATCTATCCCAACATCGCACATCCTAATCCATCTCTCTCCAGAATAATATAGCTCGTAGACACCTAGGCTAAGTATCACAACATGAACCTCATGCATCACATTATCACATCATCTCATCCATGCATCTATATCACAACTATGTAGATTCCAAGAGAAACCACAAACCTTATGACATGTACAATACATTTAGTATTATACCTCAAGCTATCATTGCCCATACACTGAGTAAGGTACCTTAAGATATCACAACCTATACAAACCATAACTATAATAATCATTTAGATACTATATTCTAGGATACATGTGTGTGAAATAACCACAATCCATTGTATCACTCTACACATATATATGGGGTAACTATCCATCGTGCATACCAGTACATAATTATACTAAGATAAGAGAGTGGGGTATGAGGGGGTAGTCATCTATCCATTCTCCTACCAAGATGTTGGGGAAAACATGCTCCAAGATTCCACTGGATTTCAGTCACCCTAACTGACATCAGTGGGGTAGCGTATGAAGTAAAAAAATATACATGATATAATATATCTCACAACAACACTATGGTTATAACCTAGTCCAACTCTCAACTTTATCTATCATTGCTCAGACAATAATCTACTAATACTAGGGATAAGAAATCCTGTAGACACACAAGAATTTAATAATACTTACATTAAATTAATTATTTCTATTTAAAATTACACTTTAGGTTAATTAAATAATTATCTATTAATTATATTTTTCCAATGACATTACTTTAACCACCCATGCTAGTTCCATACCCTACAAGCATAATACAACTAAGCCCATGATTTCTAAATATTTAACATTATCATTCCCATAAAATAAAGAACCAAACCCATGGTTTAAACATTTATTAAACATTATTATCATTCCCTAATCCTAGGTACTCTAAGAAACATCCTAATCTACAAAAAAAGAGATGTAATAGATCACATCCATCTGCCTAAAGTAGTGGGGAAATGAATATAGATTAAATTAGAAACCTATCCATCTGACCATTAAGCAATTTCATTCACAATAAATCAACCTAAAATTCATTATAAAAATGGGTAAGCCTAGATTCAACTTGATCCATCATCTTTAGTTCCATCCCTAACACCCACATGCATATCACCATGCATCCACCATCATAGGCATCAACTACTACCACAACTTCATGCATCCCCACCCACATCTCATCAGCCACCCAAGGATCATCCATCCTAGGATCATATAAGATCACATAGAAAGTATAAAATCTATAGAACATAGAAGGAGGAAAACAAACAAGTATAATCAACAATGTAATCTAGGCTCTAAAAACAAGTATTCAGCCTTTAAAAGAAAACATGCTATCACATCATCAGATAGAAGGCATTCAACCTTCAAAAGAAAGTGGGTTCCACAGTCTTGAGTGGAAGGAGTGGGATAAATTGGAGTTTTAATAAACAAGGGTATATTTATAGGTAGATAAAATTTTAAAAGACTATGGAGAAATCCCTAGGACCACGCCACTGTTCTCCCTGATATAGGGAATTCTATGATATTGTTCAAGGGACCACACCATAGCCCTTTTACTCAAACAATGTACCTAAGGAACATGGTGAATATCCTATAAAATGGTGATATGATGATATGGTCAAACCATAAGAACCATGTCATAGTCTCCCTTTTCCAATAGGGAGGCTATGCTGTAGTTTAACCACCACAACACAACTACCCTTTAAATAGTAGTATCCCTAAAATCTACCCTGATATCCCCCTAAAAAACATCCTGGATACCATGACACATTCATTACATATTTGGAAGTGGATCCTCATGTTATTATGGTGCATCCAATAGCTCCATGATACAACTATAATGTCTTAGGTTTTTGGAGCGGGTCAAAGTCCTCTCCCTTTTTATTTTTTTGGAATTGGTGGGTATGCTAATTTATTTTTTGATCATTGAAACTTAATTTTTATATTTTACTCAATACAATATCTAAAATTTAGATGGGTTTAGATTATTAGAAAGTTCATCGGGTGTTCGGATGGGTTATGGGTGCATTAGAGGTCCAAAGGCCCTATTTTGGAAGTTTTAGGTTGAGACAAAAAATTTGGGGAAACCATGTGGCCTCTTAGTGAAAATCGTGTAGCCCAATTTTGTATTACCACACAATTTTGAAAACCATGAAGGTTGGGGTTCATGGCCGTGCATGAACCTCTACATTTTTTATAGAGAGCTTTCATATGGCTTGTGCATGGTTAGTGAAAACTGTGTGCAAGCCACACAAGTAGTTCCATTTAGGCAGTACCTCAACACTGTAGCATGCATGATTTACACATAGTTTGGATAACCATGTAATCTAACCATGATTCATCTTAAATAGGTGAAATTTTAGTTCCCCCTCATCCCTATTTCCTTCTTTTTACTCTTTTCTCCTCTCTTTGTAATGTAAAATATTAGGGGGCTCATTTTTATCCTCCTCCTCTAGAGTGTGGTCCAAATACATCATCTAACCTATGTTTTTCAAGATATTTGTGGTGTTGAATTTTCCTCGGGAAGGATCACCTCACCCATGCTTCATTTCTTCTTTGGTATCTCCTCACAGACTGCTGATTCTGTTCGAGTCATTTTCCCCCATTTTTAGTGTGTTTGTCAAAAATATAGATTTCATCCAAATTAGCCAGAGTTGGAGATTAGTATTGAACATGACTATGTCTACAACTCCAAGTTAGGTGGTGTATAATTTAAATTGAGATTTCATGAGTGTTTGTGGGGAGTGACTTTTGGCACGTTGTTGTGTTGACAAAGGTAGACCATTTTATCTTGATTTTTTTTCTTAATTAATTAATTTAACCCCTATGGGATTCCAAAAGGAATTCCCACTTGAGTCTATAGGTGGTATAATCCATGAGAGAGGGTCAGGGTCTTGGGAATTTAGGCTGGGGGTGTTCTTTATAATAAATTGATTCGATTATATATATCTAGATTTTCTTGATTAAATTATATTGAATTATTTCTCTTGAATGAAGGTGTTTTTGTATATTATTTTCTTGTGATGTACATAGAAGATCCATGGTATCATGAATAGATTGGATTGAGGTTTTAAATGAAGAGTCCATTTGGATTTTTGGTGATGTGATTGTCAGGATGGGCTAGGTCTGGGTTACTTAGGTGATGTGATAATTGGTTGGGCGATATGGTCATCAGTTGAGGTGGAAAGACCATTAGTATGAGGGAATGACCTATGATATTCGATGTAATAACCATTTTATTTGATCTAAATGGTTTAGACTAACGATGTACTGGAGTTTGTGTGTCTTAGGTACTAAATTGGCGATTCCTCTCACCCGTGATTGGCCAAAGTTCCATTTGAAGTCATGTGCACACAGGTTGACTTAGTGATTAGGTAGTTTTGACCACTCATGTGGGTAGAGTCCCCCAGTAGTTCAACTTAGGTAATTAGTTTTTGGGTTCTTACCATAGAAGTCCACAGGGATAGAAAGGGTCCATCATGTAATAGTGCTGAGGCTGTCGGTTGGGGGTTGAGGCTCTCCGTATTTGAGGCCATTGAGCTAGGACTATTTTTGATGGATGAACATAGCCATTCCTTGGGATTTTTTGCTCAATCCATTAATTAATTTACATTTAGGATATATATCAATGTGCCTATAGAAATTGGGATTTTAGCCGATGGGTGATTTTGAGTAGGGGTCCGAGGGACCAGGTTTCAATTTGCTAGGGTGTGACTTTGTGATGTTGATTACTTGAATGATGGTACAAGGTGTAGAGTGAATTATTTGAGTTGGAACCTGAGGTTTCAACTAGTTTAATATCCATTAGGGTATTACTTGGTCTATGAACTAAGGATTCTCTCTGCTACGGTATTTTAACATTTTTCGAGGTAGGTGACAGATTCTTGGAGGGTTTTTGAGCACTAGTGAAGTGTGTGTTTATATGCATGTGTTGTTGTTTTTTTATTTATATCCATACCTACTTGATAAAAAATGTAAGGTTTGAACATATGGGTGGTACCCTACTAATACTCATTATCACACCCTACATGGGCCCTTCGGGACACATGTAGACTTTATGTTATCGCGTTCAAGTGAAGGCACGAGTTCAGAAGATGGATCTGAGTGGATGTTACCATGGTATGAAAGGAAAGGGACCATTTGTTCTTGTCTCATATAGAGTTTATTTTTAGTTTTAATTTATATTTAAGCATTCTATATATATATATATATATGTATTTTAGTATGGTCAGACATTAGAAACCCCTTCCAAAAAATTATACTATACAAATTTTATTGGATGCATGATTTTTTTAGTAGCTACAAGTGGTAGGTTTGTGTTTTTATTTATTGAGTTGCTGTTATTTACCTATTCTTCCATTATTACTTTTTATCAACTGTACTTCCACCATGGGTGGGTCTAGTTCAAGTATTCTAATTATTTTCTTCCGTTTCACATATTAAAACTTCTTGGACCATTATATTATCACCACTAGAGGGTATCATCTCCTCACTATCACTCATTTAAACCCTCACTAATAGTCGATATCCTTTTTAATATGGGTATGAATTCCTAAATACCAGTAGCCTCTAGCCAAGAGCACTGTTTGAAAGTGGAATCTAAGTTGGAGATTCTATAAATTGTATCAGAGTAGTTCCTAACTGGGAATTAGTAGAAACATTTGGCTGAATACTAATGATATCAAGATCATTTTTATTTTATACTGGTCTTACTATTTGAGATATGTTAGACTAGAGATTAAGATGTTTTCATAAGTGTAGATCTTGTGTTTGTGTACCTATATTCCTAGGCATGGGAGACATACCAAGTAGTACGGGGTGGGAATTTCTGTTCTAATTTGCTTATTTTATAGTTGATTTGATTTCCACCTTGAGTGGTATTCTTGGAAATGTGATTGTTATCTTTTATGGAATGTGATATGTGATCCTTGTCCTTTTACAATAAGAAAGGAGATATTGGAACCTTGGTACGATATAGAAAGGGGTGTTTTCTATGCATGTTTATGATTTTTTCGGGCTTATAGGATGTTTAATTATATACATTCATGTGATAGTGTTATGGAAATTTTCTGTGATATTTATACACATATTCCTGTGGTAAATTAATTGGTGATATGTATTATGTGTTACTTGTATAATTGAACCTGGATCTTATAAGAGAAGGAAATTGATATGAAATGGGGTGGTATTGATCACTAGGTGAGAGATGTGGTTGTCAGTTTGAGGTGACGTGGTTTGTTATGATGGGTGTGGCCCATGGAACATTTGATACTTGGATCTGTTGAGGGTGGGTAAAGAGGCCATGAGGCTAGGATACTATGTGGCATGGTTGCGATAGGGGAAAGTAAGGGTAGTGAGTTGAAACTACCTATTACTACTTTCTATATTAGTAATATTTATATATGTTATCTGGGCTATTTGACCATGTAATATAATTCAGTGGATTTCCACCTAGATAGTTCAGATGGAATGTTAGGAAAGTGATGATAGGGAGTCATTAGAACATGATAAGGTTGATACCCTTGAGGGTACAGAAGATCATGAAATATAGGTACAGGCTCATGAACATTCTCCAATACAGGTGGGGAAGATACCAGATTTGACCACTTTTGGATCATGTCTTGATGAGAATCTCAAGAGGGACTGGTACGTGTGATCTAGGGGATCTATAGAGGAGCTCAGAGAGCAAATCCTTCGATGGAGTATCTAACTCGGGAGTTCCAATCCTAGAACCCACTTATTTTTCAGGTTGAGAGTGGCCCGTGGGTGGGTGAGAACTGAATCAAGTCCGTGAATATGATTTTACAGAAACTTGAGACACTTCTAGGGCATAGAGTGAAGTTGAAGAGAAATAGTTTTATAGGAATGAGTAATAGTTGGTGGGATGTGCAGGTTCAGGTAGGAAGACATGAGGGAATGACTTGGAATGAATTTGAGGCTCAGTTCTTTGAGCACTTCTTCCTAAAGATTCTGAGGATGGAGAGATATTAGTACTTATTAAGCCTTCAATAGGGTGACATGTCTGTCATAGACTATGCAATGATATTCAAGAAGTTTTCTCACTTCACACCCGGTATGGTGAGCGATGACACCTCAAGGGTAGGTGTTTTTAAGGATGGTTTACGGTAGGCCATTAGGGTGCATGTAAACATCTTCAGGTTGGTCTCATTATATATGGTGGTGAATCAGGAACTCATAGATGAAGGAAAATTGATGTTTAGGTCTTACTCAAACTATGTGATGATGATAGGTGATTTCAGTGGTGATGTTTCAGATTTAAGGAAGTGTGTCTGAGAAACATTTTAGTTGGACAGTCAAGCCAAAGACTCGAGCAGGTCACCTCCAAGTAGATCATCTACAATGTGATTCCAGTGTGGGAAGTCAGGGAATGTACAAACTTAATGTGAGAATCCTCCAAAGGAGTGATGGGAACATGGACTAGTTGAGAATATCGAGAGGTTCTACAGGAAGTCTTAACAGACAACTGATATACAAGGACTGAGGAAGACTTAGGGTTTTAAGGTCAGACTGAGAGTAGTACTAGGTGATGGAAGCCGATCTTCAGCTAAAATTAAAGGTTGTGGAAGAGGCAACAAGATCCATCCATGGGGTCAGTGTCCAGTGGCTGGTATAGCATTGCATGGAGGAAAATCTTTAGATATTCGGGTGTTAGGCTAGGTGCATGCCATGGAGCTTCTAGGTGCTAAGTAGGTTGGTGATCCAATGACAGTCAGTTGTATGCTGTGGGAATTAATATTTTTTTTGTTTTATTTTGGAATAGCCTTTTTATGCATGTATATTTTGGATGCATGAGGAGAATGTTCTATATGTATGGACTAACATGATTCTGGTTATTAGGTTGGCACCAGCTTGGGTGTATTATATATATATATATAAATGAGGTGCATGGAACCACTACTTATACATGAGCACCATTGGGTGCATGTCTATTGAGGTGTGTAGGCATAGGGGAATTGAGGAGATGTAGGTTACTTGAGGTGCATGTAATATGGACATCATTGTGATGAATTACTTGATTGAGGTGCAGGTCAATAGGACTTTTGGGAATTTTTTGAGATGCAGGACCTCGTTGGTTCCATGTGTGACATGGGAATGAGGCGGGAAGCGATGCATTTATATATTCTAATGGGTGTCAGATATGGCATGGGAGAACTTTATGAGGTGAATAAGTGAAAAAGTATCATAGGAGGACTTTTGAGTCCTAGGATAGTGAAGGGACCATCGGTTTGTTTGACCTTTGGGATGTGATGTGATCGAGGTAGGTCACTACTAAGGTGGGGATCTCTCTTGTGGTAATTGGCCCATGCAATTGAGACTGGGGAAGTCTGGGTAAAATTTTTATAGGATGGATATGTTCTATACCATATTCAAGTTTTTTTATTGTTCGAAGACAAGATATGTTAAGGTGGGGAGATTGTAACATCCTAGTTTTTTGGAGCAGGTCAAGGTACTCTCCCTTTTTAGATTTTTGGAATTGGTGGGTATGCCTATTTATTTTTTTATCATTAGAAATTTAATCCAAGAGTTTCCTCAATACAATATCTAAATATTTTATGGTTTTAGAGTCTTGGAAAGGGCCTCAGATGTTCAGATGGGTTTAAGGTGCGTCATAGGCCCTGTTTTGGAAGTTGCAGGCTGGGACGCATGGTTTGGGCAAACCGTGCAACCTCTTAGTGCAAACCGTACAACCTAATTTTGTGCTACTATATAGTTTGGAAAGCCTTATGTTTTGGGGTACATGGTTCTGTGCAAACATCTACAGTTTTATAGAGGGATTTTTCACATTTTGTGCTTGGTTAGTGAAAAACCTGTGCAAGCTACATGGGTAGTGCTATTTAGGAAATACCTCAACACTGTAGCACACATGGTTTGTGCATGGTTTGAAAAATAGTTAGAACTAATTGTGTAACCTCTTGAATTGTTGAAATGTTAGTTTTACCCATCCTAAATATTTCCTTATTTCTTCCATTTTATCCTATCTTGGTTGTGTAAAATAGTAGGGGCTCATTTTTCTCCTCCTCATGTAGGGTGTGGTCCAAATATGTCATTGAACCTTTATTTTTCAACCAGTTTATGAATTTTGATCCATCTCGGTAAGTCTCTCCTCAACAATTCTTCATTTCTTATTTTATATTGCCTCATGAAATGATAATTCTATTTGAGTCATTTTCCCCATTTTCTGGGCATTCGTTATAAATTCTGATTTCTTCCAAATCGGTCAGAGTTAGAGGATAGGATCGAACATGCCTACGTCTATGACTCTAAGGTATGTGTTTCATGATTTAATTTTAGATTTCAATAGTGTTTGAGGGGTACAATTTTTGGCTTGTCATTGTATTGACCAAGCAAGACCATTTTAACTTTATGTTTGTTATTAGTTAATTAATTAAACCCTTATGGGATTCCAATAGGTATTCCCACTTAATTATACAAGTGGTATGATTCGTACTAGAGGATTGGGGTGTTGGGAAGGTAGGCCAGGGGTGTTTTGTATATTAAATTGATTTGATTATATTTATTTAGAGTTTTTTGATTCAATTTTATTGAATTGATACTCTTTAATAGAGGTGTTTTTATATTTTATTTTCTTTTTTTGTATTTCTGAGATCCATGGGATCATGAAGGGATTGGACCTAGGTTTGAAATGGAAATGGACATTTGGATTTGTGGTGATGTGATCGTTAGGATGGTCTAGGCCGGGGTTACTCGGGTGGTGTGATCACTGGTTGGGCGACATGGCCATCGGTTGAGGCGGAAAGGCCATCAGGATGAGGGAATGGCCCATGATATTAGATGTAAGTACCATCATATTTGAGAGACATGGTACTGGGGGAATGAGGTTCTAGAGTTGGTGTGGCTTAGGTACTAAATTGGTGATTCTTCTCACCCGTGATCATCCAAAGCGTCACTTGAAGTCATGATCACATAGGTTGACTCAGTGATGATGTGGTTTTGACCACTAATGTGGTTAGAGGCCCCCAATAGTGTGTATTAGGTAATTTTTTGGGAGTTATTTCCATATAAATATATAGGGATGATAAGGAGCCATCAGGTGACAGTGATGTGGCTATCAGTTGGGGGTTGAGGCTTGCCATATTTGAGGCTGTTTATTCAGGACTATTTTTAGAGGATGGAAAATTAAATTACTCAGGATATTGTTCTTGATAAATCAGTGAATTTACATTGAATAAATATATCACTATGCATTATGATTCTAGGCTTCGAGTCGATGGGTGATTTTGATAAGGGGTTCAAGGGACTAGGTTTTCATTTTCTAGGGCATGCCATCATGGTATTAGTTACTTGAATGATGTAATGAGGTTCCGAGTGACTTCTTTGAGATAAAACCTGAGGGTTAACCTGGGTTAATATCCATATGAGGATTCCTTGAAGAATGAGTTAAGGATCCTCTTCGCTACTGCATTCTGGCATTTTATGAGGCACATGACAGCTTCCTAGTGGATTTTTGAGCACCCGTGATGAGTGTTTTTTTATATGCATGTGTTTTTGTTTTTTATTTATAGTCTCACCTGATTGATCCCAAATATAATGCATGAACACATGTGTGGTACCCTACAAATACTCATTCTCACACCCTATACAGGACCTTTGGGACACGTGCAAATTTTATGTTATTTCCTTTAGGTAAAGGCATGGGTTTAGAAGCTGGATATTAGTGGTTGTTAGCATGGGATAGAAGGAAAGGGACCATTGGTTCTTTCCTTAGTTGGAGTTCCTTTTTAGTTTTCCATTTTTATTTCAGCATGTTATATATATATATATTACTGTGGTCATCCAGTAGAGATTTTTTATGGATATTGTACTGTATATATTGTCTTCAATGCATGGTTTGTTTAGTAGAGGCAAGTGGTAGGTTTGTATTTTTATTTATTTAGTTGCTATTATTCACCTATGCTTATATTATTGTTTATGATAGTCTGTGATTCCGCCATGGGTGGGTCTGGTTTGAGTCAGCTAAGTCTTTTATTCTGCTGTACATTATAAAACTACTTATACCATTATATTATCACCACTAGAGGGTATAGTCTCCACACAATCACTCCTTTACACACTCACTGCTAGTTGGAAGCCTTTGGCGTATGAGGAGGTGCACCTAAGGCCTAGTAGCCTCCGACCCAGAGAACTTTTTGAAAGTGAAATTTAGGTTAGGGATTCTAAAACAACCACCTATACTATGATGTAGCCTTGGGGGCCATGCAATAACCATTCCATTTTTGGTAGTGGCACCCCCGTTTTCCCCATTTCCCCCCAAAACCCTCAGAACCTCCTCCAAGAACCTCCAAAACCAAAAACATAAAAAGGAAAGGGATACTAGGATAAAATCCCATAAAATAACTATTTTTTTGAAATAAGCATTTTAAAATTATCCAATGGTTATTTTTTCATAATTTTGTGAGGTAGTCAATTTTTTGGGAAAAAATTAAATATTTTATAAACATATGGTCTATATTATGACATCATAGAAGCTCAAAAGTGTTGAAGTAAATAATATAATTATTATCTATGACCAAAATAATATTTTACATTTAAAATAATGTTTTTATGTTATTCGATTAATTTTATAATCCTTTAATGAATCCTCAAAATTATGTATTATATTTTATGGTTTTAAAATCAATTATTCATGAACATGACTCACTTCTACATCGCCAATTATATTATTTTAATATTTTATATTATTTTCCTTATAAAATATTTAAAACCACTCTTATTTGGCATAAAACATGGGGAAAACCATGTAATGGTTTTTGGTATTTATTATTTAATTATATAGAGTCCAAAAAATATGTTTCAAAATTAATAAATGATTAACCTATCTTTTTCTATAAAAACCCTACCAACCTTCCACTCATCTTCCCTAAAAAACCATTTAGAAAAAAATTAATCTCCCTCTCCCTCTTCCCAAGATCTTAAGTAGATCCTATTATGATTTTTAAATTTCCCTATCATGGTAGGGGATTCTCCCATCATCTTATTTATTCAAGAAATTTCTTTGTATTATGAAATTTTATTTCTAATTTTTCACATTGGAATATATTTTTACACATATATATTAATATTCTTATTATTTAAATAAAATGGGAGACCACATTTAACTATTAATAAATCATTATATGAATCCTTATGTACATTTGTTATCATGCTGAATTTATCTTGTGATTTTCCATGCCAAACATTTTTATTGTGAATGCACATCTCCATTTCAACCTAGGGGTAATCACCTAGATGTACCTATACTTAATTGATTGTGGAAGTACATGTATGTAACCCAAACTACTTAATCACAAGGTTAAAAGTGATGAAAGGAATGTTTATATCATATGATCTATGTGGATCACAAATACTTGTGCATAATATGAATGTGATGGGTGAGATCAGAATTATATAGCCATCCAATGCATTGGGTAATATTTTTATCTCATTAGATAACATGTATGGTCCATGAGAGGTTATACTAAGCACACTATGTTATGATATCTTTTGAATTAAACTTTAATTATGTTTATTATTTCATATTTTATAATGTTGTTATATTCTTTCATTGACATGATGTTATCATACTATACCATGATTTTATGTTCATGTTTAATATTCACACCCCTTTTATTACACCTTGATATACCTATTGACTAACATCTAATAGTTACATCATGTTATGCTTTTATTATTCCATTATTGTGATTTATAGTTCACCCCTTTATTATATAAATCCCTAAGTTATCCTTTGTATATTATAAGATCAATGGATCTTAAGGGTATGTTATGGATATTTAAAATAAATTTTTATACCACCATTTCATGTTATGGTGTTATTAATCTAATTACCTAAAGACACTAGGCCTATCGATATCCTGGGATTTTATTATGTGTATCCTTATGTAAAAAATCATGAAATAATGTTTATAAAAGATATGGGTCGTAATATTACTGAACCTCAATAATGTTATAATGATTTATTGGGTCTCAGGTTACCACCAATATCATTATTGTGGTAGACTTTACAACCAAAAAACAATAAATAAAACATTTGTAGTCTCCCTCCATGGTTTTTTTGGTTACTTCAATAACCCACCAAAGTCTCCCCATATACACAACATCCGAAAATCTACTTCAGGACTATTACACTAGTTATTACACCTCGAAAACCCACTTCATACCTTCAAAACCTATCCATAACCTCATGTTTTTGATATAAATTCTAAAATTAATTTTTTTTGGCTTTAATTACACTAGATAAATTTTCTTTTCTTATTACACTCATACCCAATGATGTGGGTTTCTACATATTGTAGACTCTGGGATCTTAAAAAAATTAATATTTATTCCTTATGGTGGGTTTATATCTCTAAATAGACCATAATATCATAACAATAACTGATATATGGGTTAAATTAAATATATATTTCCCTTTTTACATTTTTTTAATCAATAGAATAAGAGGCTCTCATTTCCATTTAGCATAATCAAATACACTTCGGTGAATGGAGTGATATTTCCACACCTTAAACAATATATCAACCAAATTAAAACTAAAAATCAAAAGATACTAATATTTATATGGTTTACCAACTCAAAAATATTTGATAATCCATGATTAGGAGTTATTTATATACCACTTATCATTATTGATTCATTTCTAACAAGAGATATATGAATTAGAAGAAAGGGTATATCATTGTACTTCATTATAATTTTTATGTGATAACCTATATAATGTTAATATAAATTAATTTCATGTATTATTAATGTTCACAAATATATTTTATGGATTCATATATAATATGATAATTTTATCTTATTTTTAAGCCAAAAAGGAAGTTGTTTTATTACAGATGGAATGTTTTCCATGAAATATAAAATTTTATTTAAAATTAAATTTAAAAATATTAGAGTCTATATTTTTTTTATTTTGAATATCAAAATTTTCTTAGGGTTACTTTTTTCTAGTTTTTTCTAAAAAGATTTATTTTTGAGTGAATAGTGGAAAATATCATTTTTTATAAAATGTGTCATTTATTTTCAAGTAATTAAAAAGTACCATTTGGTTTTGTATTTATTTTAATGTTAAATAAGTCATGTTTTATTAAACATAATATTACATGGGAATCAATATTATATTTAAATTTGATATAAAATCATTTTTATGATTAAAAATTGTATTTTTCTAAAAATTGTTTGTCGTTGAATTTTACATACATATATTGGAATAAATTTCTTCCACTTATAAAAACCGATTCTTGAAAAATTTATCTCTCCAGTAAAGGTTAAAGGAGTTAAATAAGTGATAAGGCATAAAATATCTCTTAAAAATAGTTAAATGTGATTAATTGATTGGATTTAGAGCTTAACTTATCCTTTATTTAAAAATTTTCTATTTAGGGCCACTTGACATTGAAAAGAACATTGATTATAGTTAAAATATTAAAGTATTTACAATATTGTCACTCCCCTCACTTATAAAAGGGAACCTCCTCTCTTCACATCTTCACACCTTTTTAACCACTTAGATAAAAAATTACCTACCCAAAAACATTCCAAACTATCCTCTACGTGTCTTAGAATTCATGCTCTTCTCAAAATACAAATCCTATATGTATTAAGGTGTAAGCCAAAGGGAGATATATGAGGATGAGGTATAATTCCTAATCAACATATTTAATGTTTATTTCTTATTATACCACATTAAATTATATTATAACCACTATAAAATAATAAAATAAGTATCTTATATAAACTTAAATGTTACTATATTTATTGAAAAACTATTTTATATTTCCTTTACATCATATGTGAAATGAAAACATCGCCCGTGTGTATATGTGGACAACCACCTCCATGAAGTGACACATTTTTTTTATATAAATAAATCACATGAATAGTTATAAAGATAAAATTAATGAATATATGACATGTTCATGAAATTATTATGATTTTATAATGATTATATATTACTTACCTTATTAACCTTTTTGTTTGTTGGAAAGTGATAATGTTTCTCATGTATGCCTTTAGAATACCACCTTCATGAAGCGATGCAATTAATTATTCATTACTGCCTTACATGGTTGGTTATAAAGATAGAAATAATGATTAAATATGAAATTTATAACATATTTATAATTCTATAAATTAAAATATTTCATAAATTATTTATTTTCAATCTAGTAGAGAAATGGAAACGTCATCCATGTGCATATGTGGACTACTGTCTCCGTGATACACAATATTTCATTTTACATTTCCACATTCTATTGATGAATATAAAAATTCATTCAACATATAAAAATAATAAATTTTTAAATATTAATATTTTTTAGATAATGGAACCATGACCCCTTTTACCACAGTTAACCTACTGACATCATTTTGGGCTTATAAACTGAATGTCTGAAAAATGTCCAACCAGAGCACAACCATTTTAGAAACTAAATAAAACATGGAAAAAATAAAAAAAAATGGAATAATAATAATGGTATGAGAATAAAAAGTTATTAATCAAGTATAAAAAATATAATTTTATTACTCAGAAGGGTATATGTACGAATGAAATGAGCTGAGACTCGATGCAAGGGAGTTTATTTTTAAAAAATACCGTTTTAAAGTTTTTTATACAACTCTTTTCATTATGTGATGAGGTTATTTTAAAAGAGTAAATAATTATCTTATTTATTATTCAAAGATTTATAAAGGTAATTTTGGAATATTTTTTGGATTCCTTTATAAAGGATTAAAAATTAATATTTTCAACATTTTCTGTATGTTTTATTTTTGACTATTTACAAATGTGCAAAAATAATGTTTTTTGAAATATATGGTTTAAACTACCTACCTAAAAATCAGAGACATTATTTATCATTAATATTATTCTAAAATATAACAAGGTTTTTCAAAGAATATTGTACTCCTTATCTTCTAATATTTTTTAGTTTTAAAAATATTTTTTAAGGAAACAAAATTTCTTCTCATTTTTATGAGATAATTGAACATGTTATTATTTATGGGATTTAATGCCAAATTAAATTAGTTTTATGGTTAAATTGAAATATATATGTGTTTTATCCATGTTATGATTGTTTTACATTTTATATTAATGATGGGTGAGTCTGATATAGCTCTATAATTCATTGGGTAAAGTGACAGAGTATATCGATAATTGGTTAATCCTAAGAGATGTTGGAATTATCCAATTAAGTGGTTACATTATAAGGGTTATTAAAAATTTTAATGTAAGGATAATATCCCAAGGTACCTACATGATATTCTTATAATTGTTTTTTAGGAAATATTTTTATTTCAAATGTTATGAACATGATATTATGTTTTTAAGGAAACTTTATGACCTTTTATAAAAAGGGTGAAACGATTGTTTTTTAAGGAAATGTATTCACAAGTTTTTATATTTTCTAGGAAAACCTCAATATTACAATTTTGAATTTATGAATTATTATGAAATATCTATTAATAATAATGATAAATTAAGTTGTTTTCATGGAAAGGTAAATGAATATTTTATCTTAAATGTTTATTATAAAAAAGTAAATATTTATTAGGGATTGTTTAGGTTTACCAATGGGATAATGGGTTTCATTTATTTTTACCCCTTACTAATATTTTTTTATCTGAATTTCCCAACATTTTTCATAGATATTATAAATTATTTGTAATGTTTATAAATTTAGATTTTTAGTTATCGGAGTTACCTTGAATGGAGAAAGTGTTTCATAATAAAGAACATTTTTTGTGTGAAAATTGGACACTATGTTAAAATTTGTACTTTGTAATGTAATAGATCTCATAATTATATAAATATCTAAACCTAAAAATACCATTGGGATATAATGTATGAAATATTTTCTATTAGTTATTTAATCTATATGATAATTATGTGAGGGTTGTTATAGATGGTATTAGAGGAAGGGTTTAGATAACTTTAGAGGTTAAGATGATGTTAAAAGATATTATTAAGAGATCCTAATTTGTGGTTATATTATCATGAGATAGTTTTTTAGTATTTACATGTTGATTCATATAATATATGTTTATTTAGAATTATTTTCTATAGAAAAAACAAGGTAGATGGGTTAGAAAGGAACCCGGAGGATAATATCTTTTTGAACCATCATTCTGGAATGGTTAGAATTGGAATAGAAAAGTTTATAGGTGTGTTAACTTAATTGAAGTAGGATATTAATATATATAATAATTCATGGGAGTGGAAATACTTTCCATATAAGAATATATTGATAGTACATCATTTCATGAAACAATAAACTCTGACTTCTGTTGGATTCTTAGACCCAGTGAAAGCTAAAGTATTGATTAGAATTTTGGATAATATAAATGAAGTTCTAGGATGTTAGAACATTAGAAGGTAACCCTTTCTATTTATTATTATTATGGTGAAGGTGATCAATGTTGGTATTTGATTAATATCACTAAGTAAAAGTAGTAAATTAATGCCATGGAATGGGTGTTATCTAAAGATATATTCCATAAAAATTATTTTTATTAAATTTATTCAACTTATAATTAAAAGGAAATTCTTATAGTTTAATTAAATGGAGGACTATATTGTTTCCTAGGAATCTATTTTTACTAGATTTTCAATCTATGGACCCAATTTAATTTTGGACCATGATAGTAAAATTGATTGGTTTTACTCATGATTGAATCCATGTTTAGAAGGTATTAGGTTACTAATGAGTTTGGATTTTATAAGGAAATTGTGTAGTGTGATGAGAAAGTTATGATAATGATCATGTAATTTTACAAAAAATAAAGATAAGAAGAGATATGAATGGTAGACAATGAGTAAGAATTAATTAAATAAAATTAAAGGTAAAAAAAATTAAATTTCCATATTTTTATAAGTGTAGTAAGAAGCTTATTGGAAATGTGTTATGATATTTGGGAAGTGTTACTAATATAGGAAGATGATATGATTGGATCATGAATATAAAGAAAAGAGAAATGGTAATGGTTTCACTAGTAATGAAAAGAAGATAGTGAAATGTTTTAAGTTTAATGATATTGAAAATTATAAAAATGTGTGTATAAATAAAGGAATGAAGGATAGTGATCATGAGGACTATGAGTATAAAGGTGTGGAAAATTTATTTTCTATTACTATACTATCAAATGAAGCGGTGAAAGGTGAATTACTTGTTTAATCTATGAATACTAATATATTGATTGATTTAGGGTCTTAACATTTTTTTATTTCTATGAAATTTTCTAGTAAAATGTAAATATATCCTTAAGAAATAAATACAATTTTTTTTTTCTAAAAACACATAGAGGAATTATTAAATAAAAAAATATTTATAGAAACCTTCCAATCATCATATATAGAGTGGTTTTTCCTAAAAACCTATTTGTATTACCCTTAGTGGAGTTTGATGTTAATCAAGGGATGGATTTTATTTTAGTTTATCATATTAAAATATATTATAAATATAAAGAAGTCACATTTAATCCACATAGTGAATTTAAATTTGTATATAAGAATGAGTTTAAACCTTTGATAATAGATCAAAAAGATGAGAAACTGATTAACAATTTGAGTGATTTTTTTTCTTGAAAATATTATTGAAAAGAAGAAAACCATTAAAATTAATTATGCTATAGTTATAAATGAATATATATTGATGTATTTTATTATTATTTTCCTGGTGTTATTTGGATTGAGAGGTTTAATTTACCAAATAATTAGTTCCTGATACTAATATAATTCCATAACCACATTATTTAATGGATATGTTTGAGTTTTTATAATTAAAAAATTAGTTATAAAAGTTTTTTATATGGGTTTCATCCACCCTAACACTTCAAGTTGGAGTGATCCTTTTATTTTTTTTAAAAAATTGGGATGGTTCAATGAGACTTTACATTGATTTTAGAGTACTCAATTACATTACTGTTAAGACCATGTATCATTTACCTCATATCAAAGACTTGTTTGACCAGTTCTATGGAGAGTAGTATTTTTAAATGACTGATCTCAATTCTAGGTACTATAAACTAAAAGTATTGCAGGATGGAATTCCAAAGATAAAATTTTATACTTGGTATGACCATTATGAGTTTGTGGTTATGAATTTTGGGTTTTAAAATGCATCAATAATATTTATAGATCTAATGAATAGAGTATTCCATGAGTAATTGGATAAATTTTGGTTATGTTTATTGATGATTGTAACACCCCGAGCTTCCACGATACGCTTCTCATTCAATAATGCAATAGCTTGCATTGTACGCAACTTCGAGTTCTAAAACACCGCGACAAATCAAAGTAGCCGTTATGAATAGTAATAACCAATTTTTAAAATTATAGAAATTTTATATTTCAAAATGGAATTCATTTTTGTATTCCTAATATCGAAATTAGCCTATGTTGAATTTTTGGTATTTTTCTGAGAACTTCTAATTTTTATGAATAATGAAAAATACTTTAAAACAACTTTTTTAATCAAAATAATTTATTGTGATAAATTATACTATTTAGTGGTTTTAAGGTATAATTAGAATATATTTTTACCATTTTATCCAATGGTGGTCATTAGAATTAATTTAACATTGAAATTGGACATAAACAATTGCCAATCTTTTGATATAAATTGTTTCTTGAAAACACGCTATTTGTCGTAACAGCGGGAATTAATTATAAAATTAATTAATGCAACTTATATGTTTGGAATTTTGTAAAATAGACATCATTTTTGAATTCGGAATATCAATTATAGCTTAGGGTGAAATTTTGGCATTGTTCTGAAAAACTTCAATTTTTGATGAATAGTGAAACCACTAAGTGGTAGTTAAATAACTGATTTTTCGTTTAAATGAAATATTACCACTTCTGTGATTTGATTTTCAAAAATCCGACATAAATGGTTGTCATTAAGAAGTAAAATGTGGTTCAATGGGATAAAAATAATTTTTTGGTGAATAGTAACTTATTAAGTTTTAATCGCGATTAGTGGTAATTAGTGTGGTTTAAGGTATAAATAATACTTTAGTAATATGAAATGACCTAGACACATGTCCCAACCTCATTGGTTGTGTCATGGCCGACCAAGACAAGCCATGGCCTAACTTGGGGACCCCATGGATCCACTTTTGTTGGGAAATAACATAAATTACTTTTTATTTAAAGTTAAAGTGAAAATGACACTAACATAAATTGTTTTACTGAAACAATTTTTAAGTGGGGTTAAACAAGTCCAAATTTTGATTATAAATATTAATTAGAAAGATAAAAAGATTTCCTACATCATAGTAGTTTTTTTATAATTTTTAGACATTAAATAAATTAAATTATTTATGACATAATTATGATGTAGTGATGACCTCATTATTTAACGATTTAAATAAAATGGGAAGATAATGCAAAATCCAAGGCTTACACTTGTCCAAAGCCTATTGGATGAAGAGATTTAGAAACCTTATCACCTTAGCCTCGAATTATATAAGTGTGGGACCTTTAGAATCCGAAAAGCATTGTGAAATAATGTAACATTTCAATCTTTCCAAAAGTGCCCCTCCTCTCCACTTATAAAAGGCCCCCACCTCTCCCACCTCATTTACACTTTCAAGACATTTGGCTCGGCCAAACTCTGCCCAAATACTCTCCCAAAATTCTTCCCTTACTCATAGAAGCCTCACATTGGGCAGAACTCTTCCCAAGGAAGCCTTTGGCTCAAATCAAAAAGAGTTACCCGATTTTGAGGTAATGTCTTTTCTAATGTTGTTTTGTTTTATTTTTCTTCTCCAACCCCCTAAACTCTTTTTATTAATTTATTTTGTGACAACACCAGTATCCTCAATATACTAGGATGTTTTTATAAGAAGGATTCTAGCTACACTTACACACACCTACATCTAATGGTTAAAGAACATACGGTTTCTGTGGATGGTGAATTTCTGCCTCACGAAACGATGATTGTTCAACACTCATATAACACCTTCAAAGGTGGCCATTAAGATGTCACTATATTTATATATGATATATAATGTGTTTATGTTTTACTTATGCTTCTGTATTTCTCATTTATGGCTTACTTTATGATTTCCATTATGGGTAAAACGCGATAATTTCATTTTAGGAAGTGCGGACTACCGCCCCCTCAAAGTGATTTGAATCGTTAATGCCATATGTGGGATGTATAAAGGATGGAGTAAATGGTATTATACACTATATTATACTGGAATTATATTATACATTTATATCATTATGATTTAGTTCCATTAAATATGAAATTGAAATGAAAGTAGCGTTCATGCGTACGTACGGCTTACCGTCTCCATGAACGGTGCATTTCATTTCTTACCTCTAAATGTTACGTAATATTATAAATGAATGTATATACTGGATATATAAGATATATATGACATCTAAATCATGAATATAATTCTGTATATAATGGATATTTCACCACATAAACAACTTGTAATTATAAGAAGCTTATTGTTGACTCAAGTACCAAAGATCGACAAAACGACCGTTATTAACTTAAATAATTACATAATGTTCATATCATTGTAATAAGTGATATAATAAGGATAATGAAGTTGAAAATGGTTCTTAATAAGGTATATATTAACTCTAGTTTATTATTCAGGAGGTTAAAGAACGGTTGAGTCAAGTCGGACACAAGGTAAGGGAACTTCTTAACCCAACTT
Source organism: Viscum album (assembly GCA_963277665.1). Taxonomy (NCBI): domain Eukaryota; kingdom Viridiplantae; phylum Streptophyta; class Magnoliopsida; order Santalales; family Viscaceae; genus Viscum; species Viscum album. The sequence goes on from OY728164.1 coordinate 1,385,123,615, forward strand.
CCATTCTTTGGGTTAATCTCCTACTTTCAAATTATGTCACGATGTTATTATGTCCTATTTTGTATTTTTACTTTCTTTATGTGTACCTATAGTGAATACACATAATAGATCTATTTTATTTTAAAAATGATCTTTGTAAGGGAATTTCTTAACCCAATTTTCATTCTTTGGGTTAATATCCTACTTTCAAATTATGTCATGATATTATTATGTACTATTTTGTATTTTTACTTTCTTTATGTGAACCTATAGTGAATATACATAACAGATCTATTTTATTTTAAAAATGATCTTTTTAAGGACTTCGTCTCAATCTCCTTTCATTGAGGCATATTTGGTTTTATACACAGTTTTCTTTTATACGGTGTATAAACCCCTTTGACTTTTACGTTTATTCAAAAGGAATCTTTTTATACGAAGAGTTTTGCTAAATGACAAAAGGGAATGTTTTTCTTTCCATACTTATGCGGCGACAACGACTTCTCCACCTCCGTGACCATTATTTGAGTTTCGGCTTCCTCTACAAGCCATCATTTTTTTTAATGAAAAATAAATACAGAGTTTCAACTTTCTTTTATTTTGGTATTGAAAATGGTTTTGAAAGCATTTTTATTATATCAATATGTTGTATTGATATCTTGTGATTGAAATGTGGAAATGTTATGTTTCCTTTATGCATGTTTTATGTGATACGATTATGTTATGGTTTATGATATGTTTAAACCTATTCATATGAGGAATGTATTGGACTTAATAAGTGACGGGTGGAGCCCGCTATAGCTCCTCGATGCATCGGTAGGTCTCATGAGACAACTAGACGTGGAATTGGCCGAGGCCCTTTCCCAATTTGATTTATGGTTTTGGCCGAGGCCTTAATCATTTTAGATGTCTTGGCCGAGGCCTTGAAAAAATGTTTCAGAATGTCCGGCATTATACATTCCCTCATTATGAAAGTGGTTATTGATATTTCATGTGATTATTCGTCTAGTAGAATATCCATGTGAGTAAGTAATGGCATTATTTTATTTTACTTTTGCCATATTATGTTGAAGTTCAAGTTTAAAAGGCTTTTGTTTTAGTTATACATTGCCTTAAATGTTAATGTTTATTTATGAAAGCTTCCGCAATATTGTTATCCTTACTGAGCATCTGAGCTCACCCCTTTCAATGTTTTAATGTTTTCCAGGATTTGAAGAAGTATATTATGAATGACCTGCAGGGATAGTCAGAAGAGGATATGAGTGTGGACTATGGAGACTTTGTTATTGTAGTTTTTCACTTTATGATGTAATGTAACGTTTACGAATGTATCTAGTGTTTCCAAGGCTACTAAACTAATCGGTCTTTCGAGACTTGATCTTTTGTGATCATGCCAATGTTACGAAGTAATGCACCGATTCTGGGTAGCTGGGGTCGGGGCGTTACAGTTGGTATCAGAGGCAGTTTAGTACTAACCTTGGAAGCTAGATTTAGATAAACTCTGATTAGAGCACATAGCCCAAAGATAGACTTTGAGGATTAGTATAGAAGAACTTCCTAGAATTTTGGTATTATAGAGATGTTATGACTTTTCCGAGCAATACATCCCTGTCTAGATACGAGCAGGTAGAGGCGGCTCTGGCACAGATGTACCTAGGGGTAAAACCCGAAAACACCGCTTTGAGCTAGACTCGAACGGGAACTGGTGCACGACAACGGGCCTTGCTGCACTCTTGGTTACGACACTCCCGGGGGATATGCTTAGGATAATTCTCATTTTATTTACAAACCACTATGAAGGGTTATGAGTATATACTTTCTCAAAGAAAACATTTATTTTTTATGATTATGGATTATATCCATAAATAGTTCAATTTATGTTAAGTGTTTTATATGTATGGAATTATGTATTTTGATTCATAAACTAATCTAGTTTATGCCATTGTTTAGAAATGGCGCCCAGTGGAAGGAATGGAAACCGTATCAATGCACGAACTCCGTGTAGGGATTGCCCTCCTGATCAAGATAATTATTGTGGATCTGGAGATACAACTGGTGCTGATCAACTTATTACCATACTGGGACAACTCACTCAGGTTATGAATAATAACCTTACTCGTATGGAGCACCCTGATCCGCAACGTGGAGGATCAATGCTAGATCGTTTCATGAGGCAACAACCACCAACCTTTAATGGGAGTACAAATCCTATAGTAGCTGAGCAATGGATAAATTCCTTAGAGAAAATATTCCATGCCTTGGGGAGTAGTGAAAGGGAGAAGGTTGTCATGGCAGTTTACCACCTCACTGGAGATGCCGATCAGTGGTGGTCGCTGATTCAAAACACAAAAGAAGATGATGACGTATCGAATATGGAATGGAGGGAGTTCAAAGAGCTTCTCTTAGAAAAATACTTTCCTCGTGACCATCGAGCAGATATGGAAAGGTAATTTCTGAGTCTGAGGCAGAAGGAGGATGAGAATGTCGCAAAGTATGAGGCTAACTTTACAAGGTTAGCAAGGTATGCTGCAGATTACATACGTAACCCAAGGAGTAAGATTGATCGTTTCTTTGATGGGTTAAAACCATTTCTCCGTCGAGCTTTGGTATCACAATCCTTCTCATCATACGAAGATATTGTCTCGTGTGCTATCAAGACAGAAAAGGAATTCTCTAAGTCTTATGACAACAAAGTAAAGCAAGAGAAGAAGAGAACGGTGGAACAAGAGACAGATAATGGGAAAAAGGGAAAGAAGGATTTTCCATTATGTGATAATTGTGGGAAGAATCACCCTGGTACTTGCCTAAAAGGAATGGGAGTTTGTTATAAATGTGGAGAAAAGGGTCACCAGGCTCGTGATTGCAAGGGAAAGAAAGGGGCTGTCAAAGTTGAATGCTACAATTGTAGAGAAATGGGTCATTATGCAAATGAATGTCCTAAGCGTCAAGGAAACTTACCTCAGAAAAGGCCAAGGGATCAAGGCCAATCTTATGTTGTGACTACAGTTGAAGCGGAATAACTAATGTATTGGTGCTTTTGGACTCATGGATTATATTCTGGTTTTTAGAATAATGTGATATATATATAAGGATTGTACTGCAGTACTTGTTGGTTTCAGTAAGGTTTTAATATGATTTTAGTATGTGACAATAAGAGAAACTTTTCTTTGTTTGGGGAATCTGATAAATTGATTATGGAATTAAGAGACCTTTTAGAGAATGTCTGGACAGAGGTATTTTGAATAACTATAAAGGTTGGAGTGGATTAAGTTGATTTTTGGATAGTATGGTTTAAGGTTAAAAAATTTATGAAGATTATTTTTGGAGTATTATAATACTATAGTTTTAGGAAAAGGACAACCTGCAGGGTGGGGCATAAACCGTCGCGTCGGACAAAGCTGTAGGAATCGAACCCACAATCAAAGTGCGACAGGCCTTTATTTCCTACCACTAGCCTACAGGAAGTCCCTGGTTATTACAAAATAGTTTTACTAATCTAAATGGTATGTGTTAACATTTTGAACCTTATACAATTAGGATAAATAGAATATTTTTGAGTTCTGTTACCATTTGGAGTAAAAGTTGGGTTTGTGGTAAAAATTTATTAACGAATGAAAGTATACATAACAAGTATGTATATTCCCTTACGTTCTTAGTAAATCTCCTAAATAAAATCCTCAACATTATAAAAGGTAACTTAAAACAAAAATGTTGTTGGTTAACTTTTCCAACTAGGGATTCAATGACCGTTTAACCAATCACAAGTTTGTGATTTTCTTGTGGTTAAACTTTCTCCTAATCCTGTTTTCTATAACTCCCCATCAGACCTTGATGGTTTGTTTCTCCTCCATATCCATATTTTCATAGAATCCTATAATGGGCTATATCGGGTGACCTTTGTACTTATCCTGCTTTCTTTTAATGTTATATATTTATTAACCTTATTTCCGATGTGGGTTTTCCTCAAAGGTATTTTCTCTTTTCAACCTTTTATTTTCCAAGAAAAATTTCAAATTGCGAGGACGCAATTTATTGAAGGAGGGGAGAATGTAACACCCCGAGCTTCCACGATACGCTTCTCATTCAATAATGCAATAGCTTGCATTGTACGCAACTTCGAGTTCTAAAACACCGCGACAAATCAAAGTAGCCGTTATGAATAGTAATAACCACTTTTTAAAATTATAGAAATTTTATATTTCAAAATGGAATTCATTTTTGTATTCCTAATATCGAAATTATCCTATGTTGAATTTTTGGTATTTTTCTGAGAACTTCTAATTTTTATGAATAGTGAAAAATACTTTAAAACAACTTTTTTAATAAAAATAATTTATTGTGATAAATTATACTATTTAGTGGTTTTAAGGTATAATTAGAATATATTTTTACCATTTTATCCAATGGTGGTCATTAGAATTAATTTAACATTGAAATTGGACATAAACAATTGCCAATCTTTTGATATAAATTGTTTCTTGAAAACACGCTATTTGTCGTAACAGCGGGAATTAATTATAAAATTAATTAATGCAACTTATATGTTTGGAATTTTGTAAAATAGACATCATTTTTGAATTCGGAATATCAATTATAGCTTAGGGTGAAATTTTGGCATTGTTCTGAAAAACTTCAATTTTTGATGAATAGTGAAACCACTAAGTGGTAGTTAAATAACTGATTTTTCGTTTAAATGAAATATTACCACTTCTGTGATTTGATTTTCAAAAATCCGACATACATGGTTGTCATTAAGAAGTAAAATTTGGTTCAATGGGATAAAAATAATTTTTTGGTGAATAGTAACTTATTAAGTTTTAATCGTGATTAGTGGTAATTAGTGTGGTTTAAGGTATAAATAATACTTTAGTAATATGAAATGACCTAGACACATGTCCCAACCTCATTGGTTGTGTCATGGCCGACCAAGACAAGCCATGGCCTAACTTGGGGACCCCATGGATCCACTTTTGTTGGGAAATAACATAAATTACTTTTTATTTAAAGTTAAAGTGAAAATGACACTAACATAAATTGTTTTACTGAAACAATTTTTAAGTGGGGTTAAACAAGTCCAAATTTTGATTATAAATATTCATTAGAAAGCTAAAAAGATTTCCTACATCATAGTAGTTTTTTTATAATTTTTAGACATTAAATAAATTAAATTATTTATGACATAATTATGATGTAGTGATGACCTCATTATTTAACGATTTAAATAAAATGGGAAGATAATGCAAAATCCAAGGCTTACACTTGTACAAAGCCTATTGGATGAAGAGATTTCGAAACCTTATCACCTTAGCCTCGAATTATATAAGTGTGGGACCTTTAGAATCCGAAAAGCATTGTGAAATAATGTAACATTTCAATCTTTCCAAAAGTGCCCCTCCTCTCCACTTATAAAAGGCCCCCACCTCTCCCACCTCATTTACACTTTCAAGCCATTTGGATCGGCCAAACTCTGCCCAAATACTCTCCCAACATTCCTCCCTTACTCATAGAAGCCTCACATTGGGCAGAACTCTTCCCAAGGAAGCCTTTGGATCAAATCAAAAAGAGTTACCCGATTTTGAGGTAATGTCTTTTCTAATGTTGTTTTGTTTTATTTTTCTTCTCCAACCCCCTAAACTCTTTTTATTCATTTATTTTGTGACAACACCAGTATCCTCAATATACTAGGATGTTTTTATAAGAAGTATTCGAGCTACACTTACACACACCTACATCTAATGGTTAAAGAACATACGGTTTCTGTGGATGGCGAATTTCTGCCTCACGAAACGATGATTGTTCAACACTCATATAACACCTTCAAAGGTGGCCATTAAGATGTCACTATATTTATATATGATATATAATGTGTTTATGTTTTACTTATGCTTCTGTATTTCTCATTTATGGCTTACTTTATGATTTCCATTATGGGTAAAACGCGATAATTTCATTTTAGGAAGTGCGGACTACCGCCCCCTCAAAGTGATTTGAATCGTTAATGCCATATGTGGGATGTATAAAGGATGGAGTAAATGGCATTATACACTATATTATACTGGAATTATATTATACATTTATATCATTATGATTTAGTTCCATTAAATATGAAATTGAAATGAAAGTAGCGTTCATGCGTACGTACGACTTACCGTCTCCATGAACGGTGTATTTCATTTCTTACCTCTAAATGTTACGTAATATTATAAATGAATGTATATACTGGATATATAAGATATATATGACATCTAAATCATGAATATAATTCTGTATATAATGGATATTTCACCACATAAACAACTTGTAATTATAAGAAGCTTATTGTTGACTCAAGTACCAAAGATCGACAAAACGACCGTTATTAACTTAAATAATTAAATAATGTTCATATCATTGTAATAAGTGATATAATAAGGATAATGAAGTTGAAAATGGTTCTTAATAAGGTATATATTAACTCTAGTTTATTATTCAGGAGGTTAAAGAACGGTTGAGTCAAGTCGGACACAAGGTAAGAGAACTTCTTAACCCAACTTCCATTCTTTGGGTTAATCTCCTACTTTCAAATTATGTCACGATGTTATTATGTCCTATTTTGTATTTTTACTTTCTTTATGTGTACCTATAGTGAATACACATAATAGATCTATTTTATTTTAAAAATGATCTTTGTAAGGGAATTTCTTAACCCAATTTTCATTCTTTGGGTTAATATCCTACTTTCAAATTATGTCATGATATTATTATGTACTATTTTGTATTTTTACTTTCTTTATGTGAACCTATAGTGAATATACATAACAGATCTATTTTATTTTAAAAATGATCTTTTTAAGGACTTCGTCTCAATCTCCTTTCATTGAGGCATATTTGGTTTTATACACAGTTTTCTTTTATACGGTGTATAAACCCCTTTGACTTTTACGTTTATTCAAAAGGAATCTTTTTATACGAAGAGTTTTGCTAAATGACAAAAGGGAATGTTTTTCTTTCCATACTTATGCGGCGACAACGACTTCTCCACCTCCGTGACCATTATTTGAGTTTCGGCTTCCTCTACAAGCCATCATTTTTTTTAATGAAAAATAAATACAGAGTTTCAACTTTCTTTTATTTTGGTATTGAAAATGGTTTTGAAAGCATTTTTATTATATCAATATGTTGTATTGATATCTTGTGATTGAAATGTGGTAATGTTATGTTTCCTTTATGCATGTTTTATGTGATACGATTATGTTATGGTTTATGGTATGTTTAAACCTATTCATATGAGGAATGTATTGGACTTAATAAGTGACGGGTGGAGCCCGCTATAGCTCCTCGATGCATCGGTAGGTCTCATGAGACAAATAGACGTGGAATTGGCCGAGGCCCTTTCCCAATTTGATTTATGGTTTTGGCCGAGGCCTTAATCATTTTAGATGTCTTGGCCGAGGCCTTGACAAAATGTTTCAGAATGTCCGGCATTATACATTCCCTCATTATGAAAGTGGTTATTGATATTTCATGTGATTATTCGTCTAGTAGAATATCCATGTGAGTAAGTAATGGCATTATTTTATTTTACTTTTGCCATATTATGTTGAAGTTCAAGTTTAAAAGGCTTTTGTTTTAGTTATACATTGCCTTAAATGTTAATGTTTATTTATGAAAGCTTCCGCAATATTGTTATCCTTACTGAGCATCTGAGCTCACCCCTTTCAATGTTTTAATGTTTTCCAGGATTTGAAGAAGTATATTATGAATGACCTGCAGGGATAGTCAGAAGAGGATATGAGTGTGGACTATGGAGACCTTGTTATTGTAGTTTTTCACTTTATGATGTAATGTAACGTTTACGAATGTATCTAGTGTTTCCAAGGCTACTAAACTAATCGGTCTTTCGAGACTTGATCTTTTGTGATCATGCCAATGTTACGAAGTAATGCACCGATTCTGGGTAGCTGGGGTCGGGGCGTTACAATGATATTATGGATTTTTATAAATAGAATGAATATCAACAAAAAAATAAAATGATTTTTTTCATTAAAATTAATTGATGTGTGTTCTTTCATAGTACCCTCAAAAATATAAATTTTTAACCCAAATAAAAATAATAGTAGTGGGATCATTTTTTCTATAGAGAGTAAAGTGTTATGTATGCGTTTTTCTTTTTATTAATGGGTACAATTTTTTGGAAACAAATAATGTGATTGATTTGATTTCAAATTCAAATTTAGAATGAATTTTCCTAACCTCATATATTCCCTTACTTTTCTAGTTAAATAATTTATTTATTAGTTACTGACATGGTTTCTCTCTAATAAAGGGAAACATATATTGATTATTCTCCTCTGGTTAATTTTTTCTCAGATAAGGGAGTACAATAATAATTTTATATCATTATCTTATTTGTAAAATTAATCAAAAAACACTAATTACTTCTAGTTCATTACACTATTGACTATTTTAGCAGCGAAGAAGTTCTTGGTGAACTATATTTGAAAGATAGTGGAATAGATAAAATGAATTCAAATTTCATAGAATTATAGAAATCACCTATCAAATAATAAGTTTGAATAAATCTAGAGAATAGTAGAAGGATAATCAATTAAAAAATTGAATTTACTAATAGGTAAGTAAGAATAATCTCCTTAGATTATCCACTAATATATTAGTGTTCCATCAATAGATAAATAAAAAAAAATGAAATGTGATAAGTGAAGAAGAATATATAGAAGTATATCTTGTTTGATAATAAAAAAATGCCTCTCCCTTAAGTGAAAAGTTCATAATTTATAGGGGACTGATCTAAGTTCTTCAGCATGATTCAAAATTCACCACATTAGTAGTTAAAGATTATTAAACTACTTTAGATGACTTAAATAATATTCCTTGATTTTATCACTGATCTTAATTCCCTCTCTTCAAATTTCCACAATGTCTATAGTTATATAATCAATATTTCTTTATATCAGCATAGTAAAATCATTTTTTTTAAAATGTTCTACTCACATGATTGAGAATCATAGTACATTGTAAAGGATTGAAGAAAAATGATTTTCTACCTTCTGGTTTCAATAGATGTCAAAGTATACTTGAAGGAAGAAGATTATGCACATTATGGTCTTAGGTTACTTTAAGAAATAATAAAGGGATAATTTGAAAAGATTTGGGCATGGATATCACTGTAATTGGGCCTAAAAAATTGGGCTTCCAATTTGAGCCTAGTCCTCAGTTGGACAAGGATGGTGTAGGACTGAACTGGGTCTTGGTCTCAAATACCACCATATTTCTTAAAATATACATTTTTATGAGAATATTTGTGTGGTATTGTACTTAAATACGTTCTGTCATGAAAGGATTTGAATTCACCTCATCGTCTTTAATTCTAAATAGCACTAGAAGGTCCTAGGTTGGTGTTTGGATAGTGTGAGAGAGGACCTAGAAGGAGGATAGTCCAAGTCTAGATTGACATGGAGGTTCAATTCTTGTGTTTGGTATGGATTTTCTTGGGTGGTTCTTGGAAAGAAAACTCAATTAAGTTCTAAGGATCTTGGGTAGAGGGGAAATGCTCTTGGAAATATGGTTCTCTTTATGCTTCTACATATCAAAAGGAATTGGTAATCCTTCACCTCCTCTTATTTTTACTCATTCTATTCATGGTCGATTTTGAAGGTTTCACTATGATGTATTGGAATATGTAATCATTGGGGAATTTGTTCTAGAACCCAATGTGTGTGGATTTATGACTGAGCGACCACAATTGTAGAAGGAATAATTCCCCCACTATCTTTAACATTTGTAAGGGATATTAATAAAACACATTCAACTTAAAATTGAATCCTAATATGAATTTTATATAATCCTAAAGCTCTTATGGACTCTTACTTATCATGTCAAATCATTGGTTCATATTCATTCATTCATGCTCTAGAAGCATCCATTCTTTTAATTTTTTGAACTCACTAACAAATCATGATTCATGGTTTTCAAAATTTTCATCTTTGGAATATATAAAATTATTAATGATCATGAGTCTCCATTAAATCATAGATTGATTATTTAAGTATCATCAAGAAGGTGTGACATGGATCTAGGTTTAGTTTCCATGATCCATCTCCCATGATTTATTCCCTAGTGGTATTGATTTGGTCTTATTCATGCTCCAGTTTGCAGTGATCTTAAAATTATTCCTAATCAAGATTGAATTTAGGTTCTAAATTCTTATCAGGTTGAGATATATTATTATTGAATTTTCCTACATAGTTTCATGATGGAAAATATGTGGTCAATAGAATTACACAAGGCACAATCACTTTATATTGAAATCATGGTTTCTTTCCTTTGTCATTTTTTTCACCAACTATAAGTTGGAAATTAGAGCTTATGGTTGATCTATGGATCACATGACCACTGAATTTAGATTATCACTTATATAATTTTTCATATTCATTGATCCACTATAAAAATTTAAAAAACATACATTTTTTAGTGTATTCATGTTTCTAAATAATTTCAAATAGAACAATTTTTTTGATCAAATAAAATCAAGTTCCCTCGATTAATTTATTCCAAGATTAATTCAAGAATTTTCCAAAACACAATAAATATTAAGTCCAATTAAAAAAATTCCAAATTTAAATTTAAACCTTAAAAATCATAGTTCAAACATAAAATTACATTTATTCACCACACAAAAATTTAAAAATTGAATAAAATAATTTTAGTTTAAAAATAAAAGAATGGATTTTTCAAGTTGACTCAAATTTGATAAAATCATTTTTTTAAAATTTTACAACCTTTAAACAATTAAATTTAATATATCCAAAAAATAATGTATGGATTTTCAGAAAAAATTGAATAATACAATAAAAATAAATATTAAATCCAATTTTCAATGAAGTAAAAATCTCAAAAAGTCACAAAATCATGTCAATTTCTAGGTTTTTGAATTAATAATGGGGGTTAAATTCAATAAAATATACATATATATTTTTGAAATTTTTGTATCTCAACACAACCCCCCAATCAAACTATGACACTCTTAGGAAATACATTGAATTCCATTTATTCAAAAAGGTTATTGTCCTTACTAGACCTAAATATAAAATCCTGAGAAGAGTAAAATCACAAGTTCCTCCATTATTTGATTTATCATTCATCTTCTATGATTTCAATTCACCATCTCACTTCAATTAAATAAGAGTTCCAAGTCCAGGAGTGGACCAAATTATATTTAAGTGAAATTAAAATTTTAACAAGAAGCACCCCATTTAACCCTTTCCCATAAGTTTCTTAAACAAAAGTTATAATTTAAACTTCACTGATATAGATGATTTTTTTATAATTCAATTTACCCGTATTCATTTGGGTTCAATATTCCCCTCACCTGAAATAATTCATTTTTACCTATTAGGCACTTTATTAATTTTTTTAAATTTTACCTTCCATATATGTGAACAAGACCATGAAAAGGAAATTATTTTTGGGACCAAGTTGACTGGAGAAGGTTTTTGGAAGTTTTTTTTACAATATTGTTTTCTTTTGTGGTCAAAGAAGATAAATTGACTAAAATTATAAAATTATACTCACAAATTATTTTCAAAAAAATCAAACTCACTTTGTTTAAAAAATTCCATCATATTGAGAATAAGCTGTTTTGATGAAAAGGTTCTGATCAGACTCACCTTGGGTCCAGAATAGATGAAGATCCTAATGAGGTATTGATTTTAATCAGATTCAGTATATATCCAATAAATATATCATGATGCTTTGGTATTTTTTATTTTTCATAAACCATAAGTATGTTTTGGAAATTATGATACAAGATTTATAAATCAAAAGGTGAGTAATGATTTTTTTTGAAGAAAGATGAGTAAGAAAAAGATGTTAATGAGGCTCAGTAAGAAAAATATGATGATGAGGCTCAGGAAGGAAAATATATCGTTGAGGATTAGGAATGAAAAGGTGTTTTGTGGATCAAGAAGTAAAAGATGTTGATGAGGCTTATGAATGAAATTTTTTTAATGAGGATCAGGAAGAAAAATATATTGATGATTCTTATGAAGAAATATATGTTTCTGATCATTAGTAAGAAAAATAATTAATACTTAAGAATTCATACCAAAGAATTCATACTAAAGAATTTGTACTGAATAATTCACAATGAATAAATCATACTGAAGAAATTGTACTAAAGATATCATACAGAAAAAATTGTATTGGGATTTATTAATGAAAAATCATACTGGGGTTTCTTAATAAAAAAATAGCACTAGGAAATTTTAATGACAATTAGGAATAAAAGTTAAATTGAATAGAAGATATTAAATTCAAGGAAGGTTGAAGAAGTCAAAGAAAGACCTGGATTTCAAGTGTAATTGAATAAGTCAAAGAATGATCTATTATTTAAGGAATATTTAAGATTCAAGAATGCTAGTAAAGTGGAAAAAACTTTTCAAGATATTACCTAAACTATTTTTTCTTTCCTATAAAAGGAGATGAACACTTTGTGTTTTGGTACTACTTGCATTGATTGAAAAATAGGATAGATAATCTCTGTATTTATATCAAGTGAATAAGTTTTTCCAGATTATTCTTTCTTAAAGAATTTTTGTTACCAAACCTAATGGGAAAAGATTGTATTCATCTCTGATCATCATATTCAGCTAAAAAAATCATATTTAGATGATTATTGTATTTTTCTAGTTTGATAATTGGACTAAGTGTTTCTTACTCAGGATAGAAGTGGTGTATATTTTTCTCAACTATATCTATAAATAGTTATATATTTTTTATACTGGGAAAATCCTACTAGGATTTTTGTACTGGGATTTTCATAATGGGATTTTCATACTTCAATTTTCGTATTGGGATTTTCGTTCTAGGATTTTCAAACAAGTATTTTGATACAAGGATTTTGATACTAGGATTTTTGTACTGGGATTTTTGTACTAAGAAAATTATACTTGGATTTTATTAAAAAGTCCCGGAAGTTCTTACCATCTTCTGGGTAGGAAAGTGAAGAATTTAATTAAAAGTTTGTATTGGTTATAATTGATCAAGAATCACCGTAACATGTTTATTACAAAAACTTCCTTATATCATTTCATGATATCTAAAGCACATTATTTTTTGTGTTAATCATAGAGATACACGAGTGTAATGGTATATCCTACTGTTTCGGGGTTTTCGATATCAAAAATCCCAACGGTTCCGTATCCGAGGACACGTGGACCTGCTTTCCAAAGGCAGGCATTTGTCGGATGGTCTGACCAGTGACTCTTAAGAGCTCACATTGATAAAAAGGATGAGAAGTTGGGCTCATCATTTCCTTTTGGGGGGAATTATTTCCTGTTACGGGACTCTATTATAGATTTAAGACGTATTCATATGTTCTCAAATATTTGGTTTATACCCAAACATAGTATCGACGGATTTAACCCTGGTGGGAAATGGTCAACTGGACGCAGGGATTTGGAATCAATTTTTCCCGAGGTTTACCATCCCTCATTGGATTAATGACCCCGAAGAGTCGGAACTCGCTTGAGGCGACACTAGGAGTGGCGCGGTGAACTGATGTGAAGATAATTGGATCGACCGGTTGTTGGGATTGAACCTCATAGAGGATTCTTACGTACCCTGCCTAGGGTACAGGGATCAAATTCCATGTAGTTCTCATGGGAGCGTCGGAAGACTGATGTGAAGGTGGAACCAGGGGTCTGTTGGTGATTGGGATTGAACCTCATGGAGGCTTCCTATGTATCCCTGTGGTAGGGAAACAAATCCCTCATAGTTCTCATGTATAGTTTATCATCATGCTGGACAAAGTAGAACCGACGTGAAGGTTGTCGGAACAACCGGGTGGTGGGCTTGAACCTCTTGGAGGCTTCCTACATACCCTGCCTAGGAGGCAGGGATCAAAGTCCACATAGTTCGCATTGGCTTGGGACTTACGCTCTGAGGCAGCCTGGAATGATAGACTGGGGATTACACTCTGAGGAGGCCTAGGGTGATGGATTGGGACTTACACTCTGAGGAGACCCATAAGAGGATGTCGTGGTCGATGCTTACTCTAAGACCATGTGAGTCATGCTCGGTGTGAGAAACAAGAGGCAGCAAGGAACAGAGGATCATGTCGCGAGATGTACGTCCATGATAAGTAGAGTGGGGCTTACACATGAGAGCGACCCATGATGATAGATTGGGGATTACACTTTGAGGAGGCCCATGAGTGACAAAGCACAGCGGGAGAGGGAAAGGGGGTGCTCATGTGCCTGTCTCCTCTCTTGCAGTGCATGAGGGCTTCCTTTTGATGGGTATTTTACCATCCCCGGGAATCCCTTAACCAGTGGAGGGGAAAAAAGGGGATTTCTGAGCTCAAACTCCACATTACCATGGGAATGTGAACCCAGGAATGCTTCGGGAATCTACTCAAGGGTCGGGGAAACCCCTTTTCCTCTATTTACCGTGGTTATGTGAACTCAAAACAGTGCGCTGATGCGCCTGAGGGTTACACCACACGGATCCGGTGGCTCTGGTGGAGGCCTTGGCTCGGGGCCAATGAGTAGGCCAATGAGGAGGTTGTGGAGGATTGGACCGGATTGGAAAGATTTTATCTGGCTCGGGGAATGGGAACTCTGATGGTTTTGGAAGACCACACAGGGGTATGGGTGGTGGCGCCCTTCACGTAGGGAAGTGCTACGCAGCTGGAGTGGCCATCCGCGAACCAGGAGGGTCTGCAGACTGAGAGGCCGTCCATGAACCAGGAGAGTCCGTGGACTGAGAGACCGTCTGCGAACCAGGATGTTCTGCGGACTGATTGGAATCCCGCGAACCAGGAGGGTTCGCGGCTTCAGGTTCAACCCGGGTACAAGGTTGGTACGTGGGGGGTTCCACACGAGTAGCGGCGGCCAAGGTCGGTGCCAATCGGGAGTTCATCGGTTGAGGCTTCGCCCGCGTAGGAGGGTGCTACGCGGTGCGGTGGATCGGAAAAGAGGCATAAACACCCTGGTCCATGGGGAGTGCATCCGTGGAGGGGCTATGGTTCGCGGTCTTCTCTTTTTATGTTATTTTAAGTTCGTGGTTCACCAAATTATCATGCATTTTAGGTTCCTTATTAGTTCGTTCCCAAGTTTATACCTGCTCTGATTCGCGAACTAGAACTTCGCTGTTTGCGAAATCCTAAGCCTTCCTTTGAAATCCTTCCACCGAGTCTAATCGATCTTCTTTGAATCCTCTTCCTCCGAATCCGAGTCCCTTTTTCTTTCCCCCTCGGTCTCCTTTTATAGAGTGGGGAAAGAGATGTATCTGTGGTCACACAACACCTTTTACGGTATCCCATGACCGAAAAACCGATTTACGGATGACTTGGTCAATCCGTGACTCGCGGTGGTTACTGAGCACTTCTCCCCACCCCAAGAACTGAACTCAGGAAGTGCTTTATAGCCGTGGAGGGTTCCGCCTCCATTCCGCGAATGATAGTGGATGCGGCTTGAACCGGTCAACGCGGTCCACGGTTGGGGTGGTTCATAACAGTGAACCAGATTGGCACCCATCCTGCCTCGCGACCATGGAGGATCTCCGCCTCCATTTTACGAATGATGATGGTTCGAGGAGGGGGGGTGCTTCGCGGAGCCTGGCCACATCACGTTTTCATGGGACCGGTCCGCAGACCGGTCCTTCTTGTGTCCCTTCTTTGGATTTTCTTCATTATTTTCCCCAATTCTCTGGGGGATTTGGGTAGAATCTCCTTTACATATTTTTCATGACCCTACAAATGCCCCCCATCGGAATGGGGTCCGATCGGAATGAAGAGGAGGCCATTCTGATGCAAAGTGGTCCTGAAACTGAGATGGTTTGCGATAGGGAAGTGGACTCAACAGGGGACCACACCTATAAATACGGGTGGCCCTTCAATTTTTCTTTACCGAATTATTCGGGAAACCAGAACTCCCTTGCCTCTGCACGCTTGTTTCTTTGCGAAGTGCTTCATCCACGAATCGGCTGCGACTTTCGCGAACCATTCTACATTCGTGGTCGCCTTCACCCATGAACCAATTACCCAACCGAGAACCATTACATTAATTAATTAAAAATTAAGTCACGATGAGCTATGGAGGAACTCGATCCGCGATGTTGATGGTCCACAAACTGAAATCCTTAAAAATTTCAAAGTCTTCCGAACAGAACCACTTAAATTAGAGATTGAAATTCCGCGGAGCAACTTGGTTCGCGGTTTTCTGGTCAACACCCCGTGGGCCAGAGTGCCGCGAACTACTTTCGCGAAGGGCTGGTTCGTGGGATTCTATCATCACAAACCACCCTTCAAGGCCTCCTCGCAGACTTTTCTATAAAGGCTCCTCATCCATATATTTGGTATTTTTGTCCGAAAAATTTTATTCCGAACTAACTGCTTGTTGGCTTTCGTCGTGCAGGGAGAAAATATGGCTCCCCCTCGTTCTGCACTGAGGCCCACTCTAGATCTGCTCCCAATTGGTTCAGGGTGATGTTTAGCTATGATTCACAGAGCGAAGAACATCCAAGAGGACCCTAGTCGGTCCATCATTCCTGACGATGGTGTCTTGAAAGATTTTCTCCCTCCTGAGCTCCTGGATTATCCACTATCAAATCGGATTTCTCTTCATGGATTCAGTCTTCAAGAGGATGTCCCTATTCCCCCCACTTTCTCAGGTCTTCCTTCTCCTTTCTTGGAATCGTCGTCCAAGTGTATTCAGGCGAACCTTACCCAATTGGAGGAGATGGTTTCAGACTCTGACCAGAAAGACACCTTCAATTTGAGAGGCTCTGTTTGGACCCAAAGTGATCAGCATGCCCACAACTTTTCTCAAGAATCTATCTTCAAGAGTTACCCTTCTATTATCAACCTTTCTCGAGTAGATCCCAATGCGGAGTGGATTCCTAGGTGGGATCTTTGGTCTGGCAGGCTGTTCTCAAATTACTGGGCCTAGGCTTTCTGGGTCCACCATCACTGCCGGGAGTCTCCCGAATCCCTGGAAGCAGTCAATTTATACTCCGCAGTGTGGGATTCCCAATTTTCTATTTACAAACCATCCTTGGTCCTTCCAGACCTACTCAGTCGTTGGTGTTCAAGCACTAATACTTTCCACCTTTCCCATGGTGAACTTGGCATTAGTCTGTGGGATATCCATCAATTGGGAGGGCTCCTGATTATTGGTGAAATGTATGATGAATTTCTGCCTGCCCTTGATGCGTGGGACAACGTCGAACAAGTGCCTTTATTGGCGAGAGATCTATAGGTTATGGCGGATAAATCACTAGGTCAGGCCTTGTGTGCCCACTCTCTAATTCCCTATAATACCTGGATAGGGTTATTTATGAACACCACTGGTCCTGTGTCGAAGATCAAGCACCCTAGGACTCATCCTTCTCAATAGTCACGAACCTCCCCAGGTTTCTACTGGGCGGTTCTGGAGGTGGGCGACTACCTTTCATGGGGTTACGAGGTGCACCCCGATGTGCCGCCAATGCTCCAGCTGGCGGGTTTGTTTGCTATGTTCCTGAGCGGGTGGCTATTCCCTTCTCGGGATATTAATCCTGGCATTAGGGCTTGCACCCTGATGATGGCAGCTGAGTTGGCAGAGGGCCGCCCGGTGAATTTGTCCATGCCCGCATTGGTTTGTATTTATGAACTGCTGGGTCACATGAAGAAGGGCGGGCCACCCTTCCGTCTGAGTGGTCCATTTCAATTTTTGTATGGCTGGGTAGCGGATCATTATTGCTGTTATGAGTATCGTCACAACACGGTCATCCCGCTTCCTACCTTTCGGCCTACCCTGCTTAATATAGATGGAGTTATCTTGAAATACCTCAGCCCTGGTGATGTCCTCGAGCCACTGAGTGACTTTTCCCAGTTTTCTTTCACTCCCTACCCTACCCCTTCTGGCGTCTTAGTTGACAACTACCAGGGGATCCTGGAGGAACATTCTTACATGATCTCTCTACGAGATGGATTTCTATCTGTGCGGATCGACGGGGTTTCTCTGTGCGAGCTGTATGTCCCGTATCATTTTTCTCGCCATTTTGGGTGCATGCAAGTCCAAGATTCCATTCCTCCTCCTCATGCTCAAAGACTTCACCCAACCATACTTTGTCAATGGTGGCTGATGCTGACACGGGAGGGATCTGACACGAGCATTCCCCTGCCTATCGTGGGGGCGGCCGCCAGCCTTTCCATGGAGTATGCAAAGGCGTGGGAAAAATACTATCCCAATGGGATCCTAGGGAAGGCTGTTCTCAAGGTTCCCAAATCAGGAGGTTCTGCGGCTGTTGCGTCCACCGAACCTTCCTCATCATCTCTAAGGGAGGATCAACTGATGGCTCTTCGATCAAAGCGGCTCAGAGGATTTTCCTCTCCCAGCTCTGCGGTCACCGGAGTTCAGACGGGTTCATCCTTCTTGGATGTGGATGAGGACGACCCTGTGGTTCTGGGTCCCAACGAGACAATCCCGGAAGTTTTTCCAGTTGATACTGTACTTAGAAATTTGATCCCCAATCCTAAACCGGGGTTAGAGGCTCTAGAATTTCCAGCTACAGAACCAAATTCTAGCGAGCACATGCCTGCGCTAGTTTCAATGCCAAATTTAGTTCCCGTGCTATCCGGTGAGGATACTAAAGATCCTCGTGTCATGGCGGACCAATGGATGGTGAACAGGTGGGCCTGGCCTCAGATTTTTGGGATCGTTGCCGAAACTCCTCTCATTGAGATCGAAACTAAGACCGAAGCTCTTTGACAACTCTTCCTGGGTTTGGGGTCAGGTATCTTTGACTATCGGCAATTACATTCTCTTTCTTTCCAGGTTGTCATGGCCTGTGAGAAAGCTGCCACTAGTGAATGAAAACTTGCTCACTTTGCTGCTGCTCATTGCGGGACTTGAGCCCTGGAGGAAGCCACGATATAGCTCCATCAGCTGATATCACAGGAGGTGATCTCTCGAGATCAGGTGGCCGTCCTATCCTCCGAGTTGCATGAATGTGAAGAACAGGCAGCGATGCTGAGGAATCGGTTGTCATCTATGACCGGTTGTCTCGAAGACACCAGAAAAGGGATCAACGATCTCCAAACAACAATAGAGCATACTCGTCCAGTGGCTAAGGTTGAAGCCAGGGAGAAGTCTGTGTTGGAACGGTCTTGCAATGACATCCGCCGCACGGTTGCTGATCTGGTGGAGAGAGCAAGCCAGACTATTTTGTGACTATCAAAACCACTCTTGTACTCTCTGTTTTACTTACCCCTCTCCCTTTTTTTGTGAGGGAGAGACCCCAGCTTGTGGACGTCCTCCATTTTTTTGTTCGAACGAAATACAGTCTTTGTCAGTCATTTATTGCTGTGAAATTTGATTGTTACTAGAACAATTGTTGTGTAAATAACAATTCACTGAATCAAAATTAATCATAACTCAGGAAAACAAGATCTAACTTTTTCATAGACCATGGGGTCCAGCGAGCATAGTTTGACTATTGCTAGGGATTTTTAGAAGATCCCTAAAAACTTTTTGTCTCTTATTTTCATACCCTAATTTTTTCTGGACTCGTTTAGTGTGAACCCAGCAGGTATGGCCTGACTTTTTCTTAGGTCTCCCTTTTCGGGTTTTCGGCCTAACAGGATTTTTGCCTCTTTTCTTGGGCGGTTTAAATCCCTGTCATCAAGACTATCATTACTGATGCTTTAGGTCGAAAAACTTTGACCAAGTATGGTGGGGAAAGGGCCCCAATGAGGTTTGGTTGATTAAAAGATGTCTCAATATCCTTTAGACTCATGTGGGGGGAACATGTTTAAATTTGAACGACATGCAGGGCATGTCTTAAAGCATGGGAGCCGCATCGGTGTACAAAGGTAGGAGGAGCATCGCCTAAGGAAATCTTGCCTTTGGCAGACTGGCCAGGGGTGATCAATATGCAGAGCTGCTGAGGGCATGGTATGCATAGTCGTGAAAAGGTTTCCTTAAGTCAATGACTCTCCATTTCTAATGGCCATAGGACTTCATGAAAGTCCGGTTTATGGAAACCACCATGGGTGGCTTGAAGAATTATGAAAACCGCTTGGGGTGTCTTGGAAAGGGTATGTGACATCTAAAAGGTTTTGAAAACATCTATATCAATTAGGAATGTGGAATAAAGGTTCATGTCCTATGCATTTATCTAGCATAAAGGACGGTTGGGTCTTGACGCAGTTTAAAGTCATGCAGCTGGGACATCATTTAAAATGGAACGACTTCTTCTGGTCCTCAGTAATCTTATCAGAGATGTTCCACCATATTTAGGCAGGGTTGTGAAAGAGGTTGGTAAACTGTAACTCATAGGGTTTCCAAATCCCAGGAAAGACATGGGGACTCGGAGGTCAAGAGCCGTACGGAGAGAAGCATTGCCTAAGGAAATCCTACCTTTGGTAGACGGGCCAGGGGTGATCAATATGCAGAGCCACTGAGGGCATGATATGAATAGTCATGAAAAGGTTTCCTTAGGTCAATGATTGTATTTGACCGATAGCCAAGCAACTTCAGGGAAGTTGAGATTTGGGACCACCAGGGGTAGATTATGAGAGTTCGTCTTTTTCTGAGTGCAGAGTATGGTTTATGATGAGTGGGTGCCAAGATATGGGGGAAACATCTAGACTAAACTTCCCGAGAATGGGTGAATTAATCCCTTCTCATGCGGGTGTGAGACGGTGACTTGTGCCGGTCTGACCTGTGCACTGAAGGACAGAGAAAAGCCTCCGTTCCTTACTAAACCCGTGGTGGGTTTGACCGTGCAGTTTAGTGTCATTCGGTAAAGATGAAGAGAATTATTAAAGGATGCTGTGCAGTTTAATGTCATGCAGTTAGGATGAGGGGAATTTTTCTTTCCTTTGCCAATGCTGTGTAGTTTAACATCGTGCAGAAAGGACGATTGACCAAGTAGTTTAACGTCTTGTGGTAAGGAAATAGTTAAAAATTCCACTCTTGATTAGAATGTAACTAGGCCCGAGTATCCTGGAATGTCCAAGATGTGGAGGGGGGTTGATGGTGTAAATCATGGTTCCGAGTATTCTTGGATTAGGAGAGATGTTACGGAGGATCTGAGGCCGGTAAGAATATGGAGCTAGGAAAAGTATCGCCTAGGGAAATATTTCCTTTGGTGGACGAGCCAGGGGATATCATTATGTAGAGCCGCTGAGGGCATGGTATGCATAGTCGCACAAAGGTTTCCTCGGGTTGATAATTTTCCACTTCCTATGTCCATGAATGGTTATGAAGATCCGCAATTGTCCGGGCCATGAAGTTTGTCATCGGGGAAGGAAATGTCTGAACATGTTGGGCATACTCGGCCCTGGTTGCCGTTAAAGCTTAGAGAGCTCCCTGCACTGATTTATTTTGCGTGAAGGGGTGTACCTTTACTCCATGAAGTTTAACATCATGCGGTAAGGACGTGGTACTCCTAGTTTAGCGGTCATAGATCTCGGACCATTGGGTGACTATTGCTGCGGTCACTCGAAGGATAACTGGGTCAACATGTTCTGATATACTTGGAACAAGGTGGGGGATGAAGGTTGTAAACTACAACTTTGAGTTTTCCCAGATCATGAGGTGTGGTGTGGGGGCTCTGAATCCGGTAAGCGTACAGAGCTAGGAAGAGTACCACCCAAGGAAATATTGCCTTTGGTAGACGGGCCAGGGGCTATCAATATGCAGAGCCACTGAGGGAATGGTATGAATAGTCATGCAAAGGTGTCCACGGGTCAATGACTTTCCACTTCCGATGGCCATGAATGGTTATGAAAATCCGAGATTGCTCACAGTGTAGAGTTCGGCACATGGGGATAATGGTGTCTGAGTATACAAGAAACATCTTCACTGTAATTGTCCATTGAGTCAAAGTAGCCTAGTCCTGGTTTGATGTTCGTTGATGTGGGTCGCTATGTGAACCACCGGAAGACACATAGGCTAGCCAGGTAGGGGTACCCTAGAAACATTTGGATGTGAAAAGAGGAATGAACATGTAAACCACTGTTCCATAAATTCTTGGACCAGGAGATGTGATATGGGGGCTCTGAGGCCGGTAGGCGTACGGAGCTAGGAAGAGTGTCACCCAAGGAAATCTTGGATTTGGTAGACAGGCCGGGGGATATCAATATGCAGAGCCACTGAGGGCATGGTATGCATAGTCATGCAAAGGTTTCCATGGGTCGATGACTTTCCACTTCCGATGGCCATGAATGGTTATGAAGATCCATAATTATCCGGGTCGTGGAGTTTGATGTATAGAGAGGATGCATCCAAATGTGCAAGGAGTATCACCATCTCATTTTTCCATGCGTCTTGGGTGGGTCGCGACGAAGTCTATGCAGTTTAACGTCATGCGGTAAGGACGAAGTCCGTGCAGTTTAACGTCATGCGGTGAGGACGAAGTCCGTGCAGTTTAACGTCATGCGGTGAGGACGAAGTATACACCCCATGCAGGCCTAGTCTGTACACGGGGGAAGGGGGAATTTTTAACATTATTTTCTGTGCAGTTAACGTCGCGTGGCAAGGATGCAAACATACACCCCATGCAGGTCTATCCCATATACAAGGAAGAGGGAGCATTTTTTTTGAAATCTTGCTATCCGTGCAGTTTTACGTCGTGCGACAAGGACGAAGAGTACACCCCATGCAGGTCTGGTCCGTACATGGGGGGAAAGGAAATTTTTATCTTTTATTCAGGGGGCTGGGCTAGGAAGGGGAACCCTGGAATCAATACATATCCTACGAGGGCAGGAATCAAGCCACACGTAGTTCTCTGAAAGAAGTACACCCCGTGTAGGTCTGGTCCATACACGGGGGGAGAGAGGCATTGTTAAAACTTCTTTTCAGTGCAGTTTAACGTCATGCTGTGAGGATGAGGGATACACCCCATGCAGGTTTGGTCCATACAAGGGGGTAAGAAGGCATTTTTTAACTTTCATTTATGAGTGGATGGGCTAGGATAGGGGATCCCGACGTCACTAGGTATCCTGCGAGGGCAGGAATCAATCCGTACGTAGTTCTATGAAATCCGTGCAGTTTAACGTCGTGCGGTGAGGACGGGGAATACACCTCTTATAGGTATAGTCCATACACAGGGACAGAAGGAATTTTTAACTTTTATTATCCGTGCAGTTTAACGTCGTGCGATAAGGACGAACTCCATGCAGTTTAACATCATGCGGTGAGAACATAGGGAATTATTAGATTCCGTGCAGTTTAATGTCATCCAGTGAGGACATACTCTATGTAGTTTAACATCATGTGGTGAGGATGTGATACTATTAGTTTAAGGTCATAGAGTTTGGACCATTGGGTTCTTGGCAGTTTAATGTCATGCATCTCGAATGAGGCATACACCTTTAGTTATCATGCGAAATACTTCTTCAGGAATCTTGCATTTGCAGGAGCCGTGGTGAATTGCCCGTCCATAGAGACCAGGGTATATGCTCTGTTGGAGTAGACCTTGTGTACAACATATGGTCCCTCCCACTTGGGTTCTAGCTTTGGAGGTTTCTTACTGGGTACCATTGGGGTCCAGAGGACCAACACTAACTCTCCTTCCATGAAATACCGAAGACAAACCTTTTTGTTGAAGGCTCGTGCGATCCAGTTCTGGTATACTTCTAGATGGTGCAAGGTGTGCAAACGCTTCTATTCTAGCTATTCCAATTCACCTATCCGCTTTTCTGACTGCTCATCATCGAATAATTGATCACAGATGGCAACACTGAGTGAGGGAAATTGGAGTTCAATGGGTAGGACCGCCTCTATGCCGTAAACTAATGAGTACGGGGTAGCCCGAGTAGCGGTGCAGATTGTGGTTCGATAATCCCACAATGAATGGAGGAGTTTATCCGGCCATGACTTCTTGTCTTTTTCCACCATTATATAGAGAATGTTGGATAGGGTCTTGCTGAAATCCTCTATCTGTCCGTTGTCCACTACATGGTAGTGGGATGAGTGGTTAGCCTTGATACCATACTCGCGGTATAGTTTCTCCAATTCAGTAGAGCAGAAGTTGGTGCTGTTGTCCATCAGTATGGTATGAGGGACACCAAATATGGTGATGATATTGGTCTTCACAAAGTTGTCAATATTTCTTTCCCCGAATTCCTTGAGGGGTATGGATTCTACCCATTTGTAAAAGAAGTCAGTTTCCATGAGGATATACTTCAACTGTTTGGACGTGGTGGGAAGATATGGTCCCACAACATCCATCCCCAAGATGGAAAATGGCCAAGAGTACTTGGCTTGATGAATTAACTAAAAGGGTTGGTGTATGAAGTTGGCATGAATCTGGCATGAGTGGAATTTTGTGGTAAAACACTCGTAGTCTCGTGCCACTGTGGGCTAGTAGTACCCAAGCCTTCGAACCTGATGGGAAAGCTTGGTCCCTGGTTGATGTGCTCCACATGCTCCGCCATGCACTTCAGTCATGACAGTGGTGGTTTCTTCTCTGTCAATACATCTGAGGAGCACTCCATCGAGGCCTTGTTTGTAGAGGACCTCTTGCTGACCCGCGCCGCCATATAGGACAAAGTTGATTACCCTTATCCGTATTTTCTCTCGTTCAGACCTATCTGATAGAATTTCTCCCCATTGAAGATAGTTTTCAATGGGGGTCATCCAGCCGGTGGCAGGAACATATGGCTCGGGGACAGGGATGACTTCGTGAATTTCTTCCATCTTGGTCTAAACAAATGGAAATACCATTCGCCGGTGAGAAATACTGATAACAGTTTCATACCATCCTATGTCAGCTAGGGCTGTGGCCGTGTTGGCTAATGCATCAACATGAGCGTTCTGAGACCGGGTAATATAGGTCAATGTTGGTTCTGTGGAGAACTTAGCCATTAACCCTCAGACATGGTCAAACAGGGGGATCAACTCCTCCTTTTTAATAGAATAGTCACCATTTAATTTCTTTATGACCAGCTCCGAGTCACCTTTTACCATAAGGTGCTGTACTTGCGCCTGGAGTGCGAGCTCCAGGACCGCAATGAGAGCTTGATACTCCTCTTCATTGTTTGTACATCCTTCTGATAGAAGGAAGGAATATGGATAGACTGCCTTTTCTGAGGACACAAGTATTATTCCCAAACCCACTTTGTTGAATCTGGGATCCTCCATCCTCCTCCCGGTTGGGCTTCAGGATGCACCGTCGAAGTACATTTCCCATGCTGGGAACTCCTCTCGAACCGAGAAGATGTCTTCATCAGGTAGCTCAGCATCCGGTGCAGTGGTCCCTGTCAAAGGGTGCTCTGCCAAAAAATCTTTCTATGCCTGACCCTTGATGGCTTTCTGAGGCATAAACCGGATGTCAAACTGTTGCAGGATGACCGCCCATCAGGATAGATGTCCGGTTAGCATCGGGCGGATGAGGATTTACTTGAGCGGGTTACTCCGCAAGATCAAATGGACTTCATGATGCGGCAGATAATGTTACAACTTTTGAACCATGAAGACCAAGGCTAAATAGCTCTTCTCAATGTTTGAGTATCAAGTCTCAGCATCAATCATTGTTCGGCTGAGGTAATAGAGACTGTTTTCACTGTCCGCATCATTATTTTGTGTGAGGAAGGATCCCAGTGATCGCTCGAAGGCTGTCACGTACAAGATGAGAGGTCTTCCTTCAACCGGGGGCATGAGCACCGATGGGCTTAAGAGGTACTTCTTCAAGTTGTCGAATGCCTCTTGTCAGTCATTCATCCATTGGTACGTGACCCCCTTTTTCATTAACCTGGTGAAGGGAAAACATTTGTCTACCAAGTTGGCTATGAACTGACTAATATAGGCTAGGTGTCCTTGGAATCCCCTCAACTCGGTGAGATTTTGGGGAGGTGGTAATTCAAGGATAGACTTTGTCTTCTCGGGGTTGACTTCGATGCCACGATGGCATACGATGAAGCCAAGGAACTTCCCTGAGGTAACCCCAAAGGCGCATTTCAAGGGGTTCATCTTCAAGCTATGCTATTGGAGTTTGTTGAAGATGGTCTCAAGGTCTGAAAGGTGATCCGAGCGCTGTCTATAATTGACCACTAGGTCATCTATGTAACATTCAACGAATTTCCCCAGGAACAGTTTAAAGATCCGATGCATGGAACACTGATATGTGGCGCCAGCGTTCTTGAGACCAAAGGGCATGACCCTGTAACAAAATACCCCTTGAGGGGCCCTGAAGGCAGTGGATCCTTCGTCTTCTCAGGCCATCCTGATTTTATTATATCCAGAATAGACGTCCATGAAGGATAGTGCCTCATACCCAGCCGTCGCATCGATTAAAAACTCGGTGATTGGGACCGGGAAGTCATCTTTCAGGCAATGCCGATTGAGATCTCTGAAATATATGCAGATGCAGATTTTCCCATTCTTTTTCTTGACATGGACTATGTTGTCCAACCAAATGGGGTAATGGACCTCTCGAATGAAGCCTGCCTTAATGAGATTATTGACTTTAGCTTCTATTTTGGCGGCATGTGATGGATGTGTCCTTTTGGCGGCTTGTTTATAGCCTCGGTGGTCTTATGGAAGACCCAGGTGGTGCGTCGCCACTTCAGGATTGAGTCTCGACATTTTTGTGTAATTCCAGGAAAAATCATCCTAATGTTGGCTCAGAAAAGAGGTATATACCTCGTGCTTCTTAGGGGACATGGCTACACTAATGAGAGTAGGCCTCAGATCTTCCTTGGTACCCGGGTTTATTTCCCTGAGCTCATCTATCGTGGTGGAGATACCCTCCTCAAATGCAGGAGGTGCATCCATGAGATCTTCCCCCTCTTCTTCTCCTAAGTCCTCATCTTCTTGATCCGACGAAGAGAGATCTTCCATTCTGAGCCTTAAAGGGGTTGAGGGATAGGCATCATGGGCATCACCGCTTGAGTATTTGTCCTCAAATTGAGGGTTGGCATACATTCCCGCATTGTTGTGCTCGGCCATCATGGATGAAGTCATGAGGAAATTCAAATGCGTGTCCGTACTTGAACTTCTTCTCTCAACGTGGTTGATGGACAGAACATAATCTTTGCCAATCTGCCTGAGGGGATCATCAGGAACCATTTCCAGGCCATTTGGAGCGGGGATCCAATCGACACCATCGACCAAAGGCTTCTTTTTCTTTTTCTCATAGAACCCGACGTCAATGTAATGTGACTTAGAGAGATCTAAAGGGGCCTTGTCAGCATGCAATGTTCCACTTTGTCCATTGACGTAGTAGTTGATACACTGGTGGTAGGATGAAGGAACGACCATGTGCTTATGGAGCCACGACCTTCCCAGCAGGGCATTGAATGCTGTGCTCTACTGGACCACCAGGAATTCCGTGTAGGATACCAGGTCACCAAAATGGGTCTTCAGCTTAATTTGTCTCATTAGTTTCTGCTCACTCTTGTCGTAACCCAACAGAGTCGTGGCCGAGTGAATTAGGTCGTCCTCACTGTATCCCAACTTACGGAGTGTCCGTATGTGAAGGCATTTAACTCCAGAGCCATTGTCTATAAAGACTTTCTGGACCTCAATACCATTCAGTGTGCTAGAAACATATAGTGGTCTGATGTGTCCTTGCATGATGGCATCTTCATCCTGATCAGTGAAGGAAATCACCGCATTGTATTCAGCCGGGTCAGTCTCCGTCCGGTAAATTTCGACGGCAGCTACCTCGGCTTGAAACTCCTGGGGGCTAATCAAAGCTTCTATAAGCACCTTCCTGAGGTCTTCTGACAGAATTAGGGCATCAAGGATTGACATCTTGGCTGGTACTGATGCCAGCGGCTTAAGGATATCATATTTCTGCTCCAGCAGCCGATGCTTCTCCATTGGTGGGAGAGTCTTAGCGGGTGATTTATGGGCTGGAGCATTTGACGAGGAGGGACCGACCACAGGGTCAGATATTGATGGCATTCCCACATTTTGAGGACTTGGCCCAACCGGTCTGTTTGTGTGCACTAGGTGGCCAGACACTTGCTCCTACTCTGGTGGGTATTGCATAACAACATGGCTAGAGTGGCTGCTTGTGGAAGTGGTGGGGTATTCTTTCTCCTGTTGAGTCTGTTGAAGGGCTCTCCCACGGGTTTCCACGATACAAACGGTTTGGGCCGAGGTCCAACCGTAGGGTTAGTTTCGGCCGCGGCTGCGCCTCCTCTGGTATCCCCTACCTCTGCGATTCCTCCTCCCAGCTCCTTGTGCAGGGAACTCGTGTTCGTAACCATACCCTTCTTCAAGGAATGATTCCATAAGATGGATGACGTTAATAGAACCAAATATTGGATCTTCATCCTCTGATAGATCAACCTGGTCAGTTGTCCCTGATGGTTCCATTTGGTGGGTCGGTGCCCGTGGCACCAAATTTGAGGGCATGAAATCTGCCAGGGTCGGGACTAACTTTGGCCCCGTCGCAGACTGCTCCTCTTGCGATTGTTTCCTCCTTCAATTACACCCAGATAACCGGCTCGTGGAGGGTTGTGAGGTCGATACTGTCAGATCTATGGCTTGAGGGGCTGTTGGTGGCAACACCGGCTGCTGTAGTTGTGCTCGGAGTATGACCTGGGCTCGGTTGATAGTCTTCTGAGTCATCCAGTTGTCAAATTTATGCCCCTTATTGCTGGTGACTTTCTGCCACGCCTCCTCTTTGTTGGAGTCGGTGGTAGAGATACATGACACATGTGATTGGGGTGGTCCCAAATCAACCTGTTCGGAGTCTACCATCCTCTACAGGAGGTATTTAATGACAAATCATTCTCGGATACTGTTCCCTAAGATCTGATGGTAGGGGCAGTAATCTGGCCTGTCATCTATGCCGACCTCTTCAGGTTTCCTCGGCTCGGGGAGGCAGAGCAAGTTGCAGTTCATGGAGGCAATGAAGTATCTGCTGAATTGATCGTCCCAAAACGAGTATACTTTTTGTCTTCGTTTCATCAAACTAGTTCCGCTTCGGTCCTCTCTGATCGTCCTGTTTATGCGGAGGCGGCCACTGATATGCAGGAGGCCCTTGACGATTTGGTGGAGGCCTGAGTGGTGGAGCGGGCACAGGGGCCGGCTTGAGTGTGACAACAAACACTTTAGCTCTAGGGTCTCTTTTCGCAGGAGCCTACAAGGCTATTTGGGACCTTGAATTAGTCTGCTACAGGGAGTCCTCAATTCTCTCGGCAACGACTGAGAGATGGAGGAAGCCAGTGGTGCACTCCAGTGGTATGAGTGGTGTTCACAACTCATGTTGAAGATTATTGATGCATATGGATATCATCTTATCTTGAGGAATTGGCCTGTTCAGGGAATAGGTCAGACCTTTCCACCTGGCGATGAAATCTGAGACCCTCTCGTTCTCCCTCTTCTTGTAGTTCATGAGATCACTGACCATTGTTTTAGGAAATGTTGAGTTGAAGTGGAACAAGAACTGCTGCCGAAGGACTTCCTAGCTCTTTATTGACTGGGATGGAAGACTCGTGTACCAGAAGAAGGTAGATCCTTACAAGGTCCATACGAAGCATCTGAGTTTCACTGCTTCTTTCTGTTCCAGAGTCCCCATCATAGGGTCTCAATAGGATACGTAGTGCATCAAATGTTGTTCCGGATCACCTAATCCATTGAAGATAGGGAATAAAGGGCTCCCAAAATTGGGTGGAGGCGGTGTGTTGCTCACCCAATCCAGGTAGGGTTTCCGCTCTTGCTGTATCGAAGTGCGTCGACCTTCCATCACTTCCAATCGAGCTGTTAGTGCCTCGATGGTGTTG
Source organism: Viscum album (assembly GCA_963277665.1). NCBI lineage: Eukaryota > Viridiplantae > Streptophyta > Magnoliopsida > Santalales > Viscaceae > Viscum > Viscum album. The sequence continues at coordinate 1,385,153,322 of OY728164.1, forward strand.
GTGAGACCCTTTTTTACATCCTGTTGGGCCTGATCCTGGGCAGGCGTAGCCCAAGGCATTTCCTGAGGATCCGGATTGGCCGGCACCAGGGGTGCATGTGCCGTTTGTGGCACCTTCGGAGGGTTTAGGCGTACTCGCTCCGATTTCTTCCTGAGTGGAGGGAAGTCTTGGTATTCATCCGAATCTACGTTTAGGTAGTTGGACGGGCTAGACTCCTCATTGGACGGGAGCCCTGATCGTGTTTCGTTTTCCAAGGAAAACCTTAGTCTTTGAGGTGCACTTGTTGGGAGTGCATGATGTGGCTCCTACTGGGATGCACTTTCAATAAGGTGGTTCCTCTGGAGTAGATCGGCGTCAAGACACCTCAATTTTTTCATCTCCTCTTCCTGTCGAGCGAATCTCTCTTCGAGTGTGAGTGGCTCATCTTTGTCGGGAGAAGGAGGTGGGTTAAGGGTAACCAGTCCTTTATTTTTATCCTTGTTGGATGCTCACAAGGTAGACAGAGGATGGTTGGCTGAAAGGACAACCATATTTCGGGTGGCCCTATGGTTCCGGGTGTGCAAACCTGATGGTTCATTGTGAGTCACAGCCTGACCAGAACCGTCATCTCCCGATCCATCCAGATTTTCATTTTCCCTGGTGTCACCCATGGGGTTAGCCTCTATGGTGTTGATGAATGCATATTGCGGGGTGTAGGAGATGTCATCTTATAGATGAGAAGAGGATCTCCTGTGTCTTCTTCTGGCCTTCCCTTTCGTGACCTAGTATTTCCTTCGGACTTCTTGACGAAGGGTGACGTGGAGAGTTCTTTGATGCGACCTTACGGTGTGCCTTCCTCTCAGAGGGGATGATGATTCAAATGATGGGACAGGATGGGAACCTCCTCTTCTGATTTTCCTCCCTAGAAGAGAGAATACTGACTCTTGTGGGGGAGGCTGTTGTTGAGGGGGTAATAATTACCCTAGCACTGAGGGATGGGGTTGGCTCCATTCCTTGGACATTGAGTCTCTCCCCATTTTTATTAGTCTTACGAGGGAATTTGTTGTTAAAAATGCCCCCATCCCTGCAGGCTAGGGTTGACCCTGGATTGTGTAGTGGCTGCGGCTATCGCTACCTGCCTGATCTTGCGTTCCCCCATTCGGGGGTGAACTGGGTTTGGTGACGAGTTCTTCTGTGAATCAATCCATTCTGGGAAGGCAGGAAAAGATTGTCGATTGGCCTCTCATAGGAGAGAGGCATGTTGTATGCTCTCGGTGGCCTGATTCAGGAGTTCTTTAATAGCTCATTCCCGTTGGTCCTAACGCTTATGGGACTTACTCAAGGCCTGACTCTGCTGGGTGTGTTTCCTTTCCTGAATAGAGAGACCACTCGATTTCTGTCTTGACGTGATTACATTACAAGTCACCATGCCGAATGGGTTTTTCTGGGCGGGGAGCAGAGTGAAATGCAGAGCTCCATGTTCTACCCATCCCCTGATATGGACTCCCGTCGGAGCGTCACCGATGAGGCGGCGCAGCTGGTGCAGCACACGGAGGCAGGCTATCTCCATGTTTCCTTTACGCCTCTTAGGTCGCTGTTGTCGTGCTGAAGGAAGAGCTTACAGGTCAATGTGACACAGGAGGTCTCCTATTGTCTTGACGTGGTATACATACCCGTCATAGGGCTGAAATCTTGATTTCAGTCGGCGGAGGGTTGTCCATATATTATGGTGGATTCCATGCATGCATTCTTCCGACAACTCTCTGGGTATATCGAACTGAGAGGTGGACGTAGGCCAAAACATAACTGGTATATCATCCCTGGAAGTTGTTTCCTCAGGTGCAGCATATCGACATACTCCTCTGATAGTGATTCCTCTACCTGGTCAGCCCAACTGAGACACTCACTATTAGTGTAGTCAGAGGTAGTGGGACCGGTAGGTATTGAATTATCATATGGGCAATTCCGGGGTGGTTCAGAAGATGAACATGACCCCGGAACGTTTCCCGATTGAAGAAGGATGTCGTTAGAGACTAGTTGGGAATCTGACATGCTCGATTACGTCCCTCTAAGTGCCTCTACATACGAGGGATTTTCGGTGTTAGATCCGGCAAGAGGAGGAACTTTCTATCGATATGATATTTCATTGCAGGGAGGACCTCCGCAATGGCAGCCGTAATGGCGAGGAATACCATCACAGCTGCGGAAATGGCGAGGACTACCATTACTGTTGCCGCAGGGAGAATATCTTCGGGATACATCCTGGGGAGGGCCTTCTCGTTGCTTGACGTCTCTACAGGGAGGACCTCTATTATTAGGGTGGCGAGGACTACCACTGTGATCTGATGCCCGGCTACATGGAGTGTCGTTGTAGCGTAACCCATGGGGAGGACCTTCAGGGCAGGCAACGACAAGGGGATGACCTTCTTGTCATGATGAGATGTCACTGTGAGGAGGGCCTCCGTAGTTGCGACTATGATAGCGAGGACTACTATCATAATATGTGGTCCCACTGGATGGAGAGTGATTGCAGTGTATACCCCGGGGAGGACCTTCAGGATGGACCGCATCAAGTGGAGGACCTTCTTGCTGCTCGATCTTCTGGTCACGTGGAGGGTTTCCGTAACTCACATCAAAAGAGGGGATCTCATGATCGATCATCATATTCCCGCAGGGGAGGCCCCCACGAGTGCTCTGGGGAGGTCCTTCAGAGCTGCTGGTAGCAACATTACAGGGAGGACCTTCGCAACTGCTACTGACACTCCCATAATATGGTAATGGGTGGGCAGGGTTCTGAGCCTGCGATGTGCATTTAGTGGCATTGGGAACCCCAGCTTCCAGCAGAGTGGAGTCATGAACTCCCTATTTATTTTCCGGCTGCCTTTGGCGCATTTGGGGCACTCTTTTGCAGGCAGCGGGGACCGTCTACTATTGACAACGACCTTCACCTTTGGGTCCCTGTCTAATTGGGTCCCGTGATCCTGCCGAGATATGTTGACGAACATATTGACTTTTAGCAGGGATATATGCCTGCTTTGGAGAATCCAGCATGATGGATGGGTGTCCCCCAGTTGGAACGAGTGAATCTGCTCGATCCGGTTGTCCTTGCGTCGCGGAATATGGCCGACGACCCTCCTGGGCAGAAGCAGGGATGCAGATCTGCTCTGAGACGGCTATCTCGTCTCTTAGATGAGTCACCTCAATTGGGGAGACAGGCTCACGGGCCCGAGTCCTTGCTATTTCCGCTGATTCAATTACATTATGGCAAGTCTGCAAGATATGATCTGGGATCGATACCTGCTCCTCCATCATTTCCAGGATATGTAGAGAGACATCTTTGGCTAGAACAGGTATGAAGGCCCATTCCGGTATCAGAGTAGGAATATCCTGCTCTGGTCCTCTGGTGGTCAGTGGGTACTGACAATTCTCCTATGTCGGGGCAGGTGAACGAATCTGCCCCTGTGCCAAGATATGCCAGTTTATCTCTCCATTTGCCACCACATCGGGATGGAGGACTTTACTTGCATCTGCAGGGAGTTGGCCCTGCATATATTGGTTTTCCACCTTATCGAGTCGGTGTCCTTTTTTGTCGGGGAGACGTGACCACCTATGATTTGCCGCCACATCTGGGTGGCGGGCTTTGTTGATCGCCACCATATTAGGATGGCGGGCGTTAGAAGCAACTGCTAGGAGCTGGTTCTGCAGGCGCCGGGTCGCCACCACGTCAAGCTAGTTGGCTTCACGACCCTGGGCAGGGAGAGGTGCCTGCCTGTTAAGTGTCTTCCTGTGTGAACGAAGGGCTTGATGGAGCTCGGCGGGGATGCGTGCTAGCTTGTATGATGCCGCCATGTCTAGATGGAAGGCTCGGAAGGAGCGAACAGGTGTAGGCGCATGTTCGTGGTACGTCTCTGTGGCTGGGCAGCTGAGCTCCTCCTCAGGGACCAGGGTGATGACCGGTCCCTGATTGTACGTCTTCCGCCCTCGTCGGGCGGTTTGAGGGGCCGAAGCTCAGGGAGAATGGGCCTGAATCCTCAGGGAGACATCCTCCTCAGAGCGAGGATGTTGAATCATGGTGTGACCACAATGGCTTCTGCCAGCGGGGGCCTTGGAGTGGAACCCCTGTTCGGTGGGGATGAAGTCCTCAACGTCGACCTCATCCACATCCCTAAGAGAAGGGAGGTACGCAATGTCCCATTCTGAGGATAGACTCCCGAAATGGTTGGAGACAGCAATAGGGGCTATCTGGATCTTCCTTTGTGGCCACTGTTGGGCAGGCGACTGGCGAATCTTGACAGATTGGAGGGCGTGCATGGCCGCCTCCACCGTTGGGAGAGTACCGTTCACGTGGTACTCTCAGATCAGCGTATCCGAGACCCAGTGTTGAAGACGCTGGGTGGGTGACAGGGTCCTCTGTAGGTGAGGAAGTACTGCCATTGCGTATTTGGAAGCATTCTCTTGTGAGTTCCTTCAGGACGCTATTAGATCAAAGGGAGTTCTGAAGGTAATACCTATAAAACATTTTAGCAAATACAAGCAGCAAACCCGTCAAAGCAGCATCTCATGATCCCATTCGTAATTAATGACCTTTCTTGGCCCTCCTTGTGAGTGAAAGGGGGAACGAGGTGGGATTAAGTTAAATCCATCATTCTTGGTTAAAGATTCACTTCGGGTTCACCATTTCTGTTTCGGGGTTTTCGGTCTCAAAACGCCCAATGGTTCCATATCCGATGACACGTGGACCTGCTTTCCAAAGGCAGGCGTTCGCCAAATGGTCTGACCAGCAACTCTTAAGAACTCACATTGGTCGAGAGGATGGGAAGTTGGGCTCATCACACCCTTTTGGGTGGAATTATTGCCTGTTCTGTGACTCTCTTATATATTTAAGACGTATTCATATGTTTGCGAATCTTTGGTATATACCCAAACATAGTATCCATGGATTTAACCTTGGTGGGAAATGGTCAACTAGACGCAGGGGTTCAAAATCATTTATGCCCAAGGTTTACCATCCCTCATTGGATTAATGACCCTGAAGAGTCGGAACTCGCTTGAGGCGGCACTAGGAGTGGCGTAGTGAACCAATGTGAAGATAATCGGATCGACCGGTTATTGGGCTTGAACCTCAAAGAGGCTTCCTACGTACCCTGCCTAGGGGAAAAGGATCAAAGTCCACATAGTTCGCATGGGAGCGTCGGAAGACCGACGTGAAGGTGGACCCAGGGGTCCATTGGTGATTGGGCTTGAACCTCATGGAGGCTTCCTACATATCCCTGTGGTAGGGAATCAAAGTCCTCATAGTTCTCATGTACAATTAATCATCATGCGGGACAAAGGTGAACTGACGTGAAGGTTGTTGGAACAACCGGGTGGTGGGCTTGAACCTCTTGGAGGCTTCTTATGTACCCTACCTAGGTGGCAGGGATCAAAGTCCACGTAGTTCGCATTGGCTTGGAACTTACGCTCTGAGGAGGCCCGGAATGATAGATTAGGGCTTACACTCTAAGGAGGCACAGGGTGATGGATTGGGGATTACACTCTGAAGAGGCCCATAAGAGGATGTCATGGTTGATGCTTACTCTAATCCCACGTGAGTCATGCTCGGTGTGAGAAACAAGAGGCAGCAAGGACTAGAGGATCACATGGCGAGAGGTGCGTCCATGAGAAGTAGAGTGGGGCTTACGCATGAGGGAGGCCCATGATGATAGATTGGGGCTTACACTCCGAGGAGGCCCATGGGTGAAAAAGTGCAGTGGGGAGAGAAAGGGGGTGCTCCTGTGCCCGTCTCCTCTCTTGCAGTGCATGAGGATTTCCTTCTGATGGGTATTTTACTATCCCCAGGAAGCCCTTAACAAGTGGCGGGGCAGGAAGGGGATTCCTGAGCTCAGACTCCACATTACCGTGGGAATGTGAACCTAGGAATGCTTCGGGAATCTGCTCAAGGGTCGGGGAAACCCCTTAACCTCTATTTACCATTGGTATGTGAACTCAAAACGGTGCACTGATGCACCTGGGGGTTACACCACATGGATCTGGTGGTTCTGGTGGAGGCCTCGGCTCGGGGCCGATGAGTAGGCCAATGAGGAGGTTGTGGGGGATCAGACCTGATTGGAAAGATTTTATCTGGCTTGGGGAATGGGAACTCCAAAGGTTTTGGCAGACCACACAGGGGTATGGGTGGTGGCGCCCTTTGTGTAGGGAAGTGTTACACGGCTGGAGAGGCCGTCCACGAACCAAAAGGGTCTGCGGAATGAGAGGCCGTCCGCGAACCAGGATGGTCCGCGGACTGATTGGAATCCCGTGAACCAGGAGGTTTTGCGGCTTCGGGTTCAGCTCGCGTACAAGGTTGGTATGCGGGGGGTTCCACACGAGCAGCGGTGGCCAAGGTCAGCGTCGATCGAGAGTTTGTCGGTCGAGGATTCACCCGTGTAGGAGGGTGCTACGCAGTGCAGTGGATTGGAAAATAGTCATAAACACCCTGGTCCGCGGGGAGTGCATCTGCGGAGAGGCTATGGTTTAAGATATTTTCTTTTTTATGTTATTTTAAGTTTGTGGTTCACCAAATTATCATGCATTTTCGGTTCCTTATTAGTTTGTTCCCAGGTTTATAACTGCTCTGATTCGCGAACTAGAACTTCACTGTTTGTGAAATACTAAGCCTTCCTTCGAAATCCTTCCACCGAGTCTGATCGATATCCTCTGAATCCTCTTCCTCCGAATCCAAGTCCCTTTTTCTTTCCCCCTCGGTCTCCTTTTATAGAGTGGGTAAAGAGATGTATCTGTGGTCATGCGGTACCTTTTGCGGTGGCCCATGACCGAAAACCTGGTTTACGGCTGGCTTGGTCAATCCACAACTCGTGGTGGGTACTGAATGCTTCTCCCCACCCCACGAACTGAAATCAGGGAGTGGTTCGCGGCTGCGGAGGGTTCTGACTCCATTCCGCGATTGACAACAGATGCGGCTAGAACTGATCGACGCGGTCCGCGGTTGGGGCGGTTCATGATGGTGAACCAAATTAGTGCCCATCCTGCCTCACGACTGCGGAGGATCTTCGCCTCCATTTCACGAAGGACGATGGTTCATGGAGGGGGGTGCTTCACAGAGCCTGGACACATCGCATTTTATTGGGACTGGTCTGCGGAACGATCCTTCTTATGTCCTTTCTTTGGATTTTCTTCATTATTTTCCCCAATTCTTTGGGGGATTTGGGTAGAATCTCCATTACGGATTTTTCAGGACCCTACACCTACTCATTGTATTCCACATAAAAGGATTGTTTTCTAGTGGATTGTGTGATATTGTATTATTTCCAAACCATACCAAGTACTAGCTACTCTTATTGAGTAGTGTAACTTATAAATTCCTGTGTTCATGTGGTTATATGTTTGATTTTATTTTAGTATAGAAAAAAATATTTAGCAGGAGATAAAGGTTGTTTTTTAAGAGTGGAAAATTAAAAGAAAAAGATATCACTGATTTAACCCTACCTATCTCAGTAATACCTGACTCCTTGCTGGGTAATCTCACTTATTAGATATTTAAAAATGGATTACTAAAATACCATGTGCCTAATGCCCTAGATATTCAACATGGGATCCCAATTTTCCATTTTACTCTAGTTTCAAAAGACACATCAATTTTTTTGAGTTGGTTTCCCAAGGTATTCATTTTCATGGAGTCTAAGTTACCTCTGATTAAGTTTTAAATTTTAGTAACCTCATGTTATAATTTTAATTTCACAAAAATTTGTTCACTAATTATCTTTTTCCTAGTTATAAGACCAAATTATCCATGAAGGAAGTGAAAAGTTAACTCAAAATTCATTTAAGTATTATAATTTCAAAACCATTAAAATAATTCCACCATAGATTCATATTCAAATTAGGAAGGAAAGAAATAAACTCAATGAAAGTTTGAAAAAAATCATAAACTACTATATATAAGATCTATGTAAAACATTTACAAGCAGATCAATTTTTTATTTTTTCATCTTTTTTTTAATAAATAAGTTTTTAAGGATAAGAACAGTTAAAAGAGAAAGGAAGAAAATAGAAAAAGTATTCACATCCTAAGATAATTACCCTCTACCCCCACACTTAGTTTAGGAAAACTTATATTTAATTATATCATTCATTTTTTGATGAATTATAATAAAAAATAGAATCATATAAACTAGTGTGAAGGAAATAACAACTTGTGATATTTTATTCAATGGTATAAGAGAGGATTTTGGACCCCTCCATTAGCTCTTTCCTAAACTCCACATGGTAATTCTTTACTTGTTGGAAATTTAATTTGACAAGGATATATGATTTAGCTCCCTTGGCCTCAACTACATAAAATGGATACATGTTAGTAACTATGTATGGTCCAATTCATTTAGAATGATGTTTATATAACTTAATTTTCATACTTGAGGAGAAGAAAAATACTTTATATCCAATTTTTTAATATCTTTTATGTACAAGTCTATCATGGATATATATTCATTTCCCTTTCCACAATAATGAATTCTCATATTCCACTCTTCTTATCTTCTCAAGCTCTATCATATATAGCTTTCTATACACTCAAGATTTTCCAAACTCCATGTTAAATATCTTAATATCCTAGTATGATCTGTTTTTCATCTCAACATGTATGTGAAAATGTTTTCCATATACCATTATAAAAGGGGACATACATAAGGGGGTTTTGTAGACAGTTATATATGACCACAGTGTGTCTTTAAGATTTTTACTCCAGTGCTTCCAGTTGTGTTACCTTGTAATCTATATAATACTTTTTAATTATTTATTGGAAACCGTATCCATACTATTGGTTTATGGGTGGTAGGTTGTAACGGACCAAACTTTTTGAATAGTATATTAAATTTCTCTTAACAATTTAATAGAGATGTTAATGGTTAATGCAAAAAGAGGAGTCGATGGCTTCATCCAGTAGACTCGAACCTTATGAAGCCCAATTATCAGAGCTTGGGAAAGAGGTGGAATCTTTGTGATTCTCTTTGGACCAAGCCCAAGCCGAACTCCAGCATGTCAGCTTGAACGGAAATGCCTACGGGAGAAGTTCAAGTTAGTAGAGATTACTACTAGGGCAATGTTATATGAGCCTCACTTATATTCTCTCACCATAGCACACCTTACACTTAGGTCATATGCTGGTGTCATAAGGGGCTATGTGACGAGACCATAGCTTCTTTGTGTAATCCTTTGGGATGAATAAATTGAGATTTCTTCCTTTAGTGATGTTTGTGAAATCTCAAATGTCCAGATAATTTTAGGATGTATTTTATTGATGAATTTTGAAAAAAGGATATTTTAAAATATTTATATAAACCTTAAATAGTTAATTATGTGTAATTATTTTCAAAAAATGGTCTTATGCAAAAGTGTTCAGTAAGGAATTTGGAGTCTAATAAGATCAACTTAAATTTTGATGAATAGTAAATTATGAATAATGATTTCATGCTTAGGATTAGTAATGTGATCAAATGGATTAGTAATATCACTTAAATAAAGTTTTAATATAATTTAGACACCTTGATTAAGTAATGTGATTCAATAAAATGGTTAAATAACAGTTTCATAAATTATTAATCAAGTATTAGTTTTTTCAGGTGAATAGTGTTTATAATTTAAAAATTTAATTAAAAATATTTAGAAAATTATTTTTATAAAATGGACTTTATTTTTGAACTCAGAGCATCGATATTATTCTATGGTAATTTTTTGGGATTTTTTTGAGAAAGATGAATTTTTAGTGAATAGTAAAAAATGCAGTTTTAGGGTTTCAGTATGTTAAATGACATCATAACTGTGTCATGATGATGTCATGAGATATTTTAAGGGATGGTATACTAAAGGGGATGAATTATTGTGTGAGGTTTCCCAAGTGGCCAATACCATGGGCCAATACCATGGGCAACCCATGGTTTTTCCAAAACCACCAATGAGGTGTCCCTTGGCCATTAATGCCTTGCCCCCTCACTTTCCCTAAAAATACCAAGCCATCCTCTCATCCATTCGACTCCAAAACCATCCTAAACAATGTTATGGTCTCCTTACCTCCCAAGGAGTCCTCCCAAGGTTCCCTCAATCCTCTCAAGTTTCCAACCTTTGAGTATTAAGAGTTACGTTTAAGGTAAGAGATCCGACCTCTCTCTTTCTTTTCAAGTAATCTCTTTTATGTCATTTCTTTTTTTCTCCATGTTCTTATGTTGGAGGATGTTATTATATATTCATATTACTGACCTTTTCATGTTCATATGATGAGAGACTCCTTATTTCTCGCATCAATTCATTTTAAATAATGTATAAGTGGCACCGTTAGGCTGCCGAATTTTTAAGGGATTCTTTCACCCTTCTCATTTTTCAAAGTTCTAATTTCATTTCAAGTCTTTCAAGTTCCTTTTTATTATGTTGGGGTATGATATCTATATCTATAATAATTAAATTTTATTTTCATATGATTAGAGACCCTATTTGATCTCGTCAATTCATTTTTGTTGAAGTTTAAGTGACGCCGTTAGGCTGCCGAATTTTTACAAGAGAAATCTTATTTTTGTCTTCCTTTCATGTTCTTCATTTCATATGGTATATATTTAAAATTTCATTACCATGTTCTTCAATCATTCATATTCTGTTCCACTACTTTTTTATGGATCATTTATTATTGGGTTACCCATGTCCCCTCTCTTTTCAATGTTTTCTAAAACCTCGTAACATAGCCATTATGCTGCAGAATTTCCGTCTCAAAATTTCTCTCTATTTTTCAAAAGTTATTTTATTTTATTAAGTGAATAATAAAAGATATCTCTTTTATAGGGGTATTCAAATATATACCAAAATGTTCTATTTTAAATTTTTGGATTTACATACATGAGACCCACCTTCCTTTTCTGTGGGATTTAAAGTGGCACAAAGATCATGTCTTTAAAGCAGTTTTTAAAACGTTATGATTATGAAATGAAACCCATTCCTTTTTTATATATGGGTTGTTTATGAAATTATTTATGATGATATATGTGGTTCACATTATAATAAATACATTTCAAGGGTTCTCCCTGATAGAGCTCCAATGCATTGGGTAAAGACTTAATCTCTAGAGATGACTATTTTTAACGACGCCTTGGTGAGTAACCTTGGTAATTTTTAATGACACCTTGGGGATGGACCTTGGTGAAACAGAAATGATTGTCAATATTAAATGTTGTAGCCACATCTTCAAGTTATGAAAAACGTTATTTTTATTATGATATGCCTCATGATTTCTTTCTCATTCCTTAAAGTTCTTTTCATGACCTTATTGAAGTATCTCAAGTTCACATGTAAAATGTTTCTCTTGTTTCCCTTACTGGGACTTCTGCTCACCCTTTCTTTTGATGTATGTCCCCAGGTTATGAGATGCATTAATGAACCTAGGATTAAATTAAGGATAAGACTTTCAAGTGTTTAAGAAGAATGTTTTATGTTGTTTTCTTGTATTATGTTCCTGGTTTCCAAGACACTAAACCTTAAAGATCCTCAGTTTTGTGTAATGTAATGAAAGTTTATGTTATAAAAAGGCGGGATGCCATAGTTGGTATCAAATGATGGTTTAGTTATCTGTGGAAATTAAGATATAAAAACTTTAGGAAGAACCCTATAGAAAAGTTTAAATATAGGAAAACTTCCTAGTATTTTGGTAAGTATTGAGTAAGTGGTTTATCAAACAAATACATCCCTGTCTGGATACGAGCAGGTAGAGGTGGCTCTAGCACATATATACATAGGGGTAAAAACCGAAAACACTACTTTGAGATAGACTCTAACAGGAACTGGTGCATGATAACGGGACTTGCTGCACTCTTGGTTACGACACTCCCAGGGGATATGTTTGGTTAATCATAAGCTTTTTATGAATCATTATGAAGGAATTATAGAGAAATATAATTGTCTATGCATGACGTATTAGTTAAAAGATTCATAAATGAAATAAGTTTCTCACTAAGGTTTTATCATTTTAGAAAATGGCGGGCAATAGGAGGAACCGTGCAGATGGTGACCACAATGCACCATGTACTGACGGCCCTCCGATGGAAGCCAGAATGGAAACATTCATGCGAATGATGAACCAACTAACTCATGTTTTGAGTAATAACTTGAATCAAGCTGAGAGGCCGACCTCACCACGAAGGGAACAATACTCTGTTGATTCCTTCATGCATCAACGACCACCAACATTCAGTGGATCTACTGACCCATTGGTTGCGGAACAATGGATAAGCTCCATTGAAAAGATCTTTTCTGTACTCCTTTGTTCGGAACAAGAAAAAGTCACCCTTGCTCTTTACCGCCTAGAGGGAGAAGCTGATCAGTAGTGGTCACTGGTAAAAAACACGAAGCCTAGAGGAGAGATGGAAGCTATGGAGTGGTAAGAGTTCTGGGGAATATTCTTCAATAAGTATTTCCATCATTCCATGAGAATGAGAATGGAGAAATAGTTTCTCGAGCTGAAGCAGAAGGAAAACGAATCTGTCGGAAGCTATGAGATGAACTTCACCCGACTTTCACGATATACCTCTAGCTTTGTCATGGATCCAAGTGGGAAGGTTGATATATTTTTCAGTGGGCTGAGACATCATCTGCGGAATAATCTATCCAACCAGAACTACGATAGCTATGAGGAGATCGTGCGGAGTGCAATGAAAGTCGAGCTAGAGTTTGGTGAGACACAATGGTCTCATAAATAAAATGACAAGAAGATATTGTTGGAGCCCAGTTTAGGGAAGACTTTTTATCAAAGAAGAGGTGGAAAGAAAATGAAACTTACCACATGCAATAAATGTGGGAAGAAGCATCCGAGGTACTACTTGATTGGAAGTGGAAAGTGCTACAGGTGTGGAAGAGGAGGCCATGTTGCTCAGAATTGTCATAGTGAGGTGAAGCTTCAACTACCCAACACTGACGATAGAGGAAAGATGGTTCTGGCCCTACTCGAAGTCAAATGATTCAAGTGTGGACAACTTGGGCACTTTGCTAATCACTGTCCAAATCCGAGGGTAGTGGAGGGGAATCACCATCAACCTCAGCAAAGGCCAAGGGAGAAAGGTCATGCTTTTTCTATCACAACAACTGAAGTTGGAGTTCCGAACGACGTGGTAGCAGGTACTCTTGTTGTCCTCTCAAAACTAGCAAGTACTTTGTTTGATTCTGGTTCTACGCATTCCTTTATTTCCTCCAAGTTTTCAAAGAATATAGAATCAAACCCTGAACTTCTTGAGGTAGAATTGTCAGTCAAGACTCCAAGTGGGATTATCCATGCATCAAAAGTGTTTAGAGACTCTAGTGTTTACTTTAGTGAGAACAATCTTATCGCAAATCTAGTAGTCATTCCCATGTTGTAATTTGACGTTATACTAGGGATAGACTAGCTCTCAAAGTATAATGCTAAGATCAAATGCAGAAGTAAGGAAATATCAGTAGTCTTGAATGAAAGACCTACAATTATCTTCCAAGGAGAGATATCCCGAACTGATCCCTATCTAGAAGCACCTCCTATAGCTTTCTTTATGGAGTTAATCGGTGATGATGAAGAATGAAAAGGGAGTATACAAATAGAAGATGTTCTGATTGTTCAGGAATACATGGATATATTTCCTGAGGAGTTACCTGGACCTCCCCCAGAAAGAGAGGTAGAGTTCTCCATTGAACTCATACCTGGGTCTCAACTGATATCAAAGACCCCGTATAAAATGGAAAATGTGGAGCTAGAAGAGTTAAAGAAACAACTCCAAGACTTGTCGGAGAAGGGGTTTATCCGACCGAGTGTGTCTCCTTGGGGAGAACCAGTTCTCTTTATGAAGAAGAAGGATGGATCAATTCGTCTATGCATTGATTATAGAGAACTGAACGAGATCACAGTGAAGAATAGATACCCTCTTCCAAGAATTGATGATTTATTTGACCAACTTCGTGGGGCTAAATTCTTCTCCAAGATTGACCTTCGATCTAGTTATCATCAACTGAGGGTGAAGAAGGAAGATATTCCAAAGACTGCCTTCCGATCAAGATATGGGCATTATGAGTTTACTGTTATGCCCTTCATCTTGACTAATGATCCTATTATTTTCATGGATTTGATGAATAGAGTCTTTAAGGACTACCTTGATAACTTTTTGGTAGTTTTTATTGATGATATTTTGATATATTCAAAAATTAGTGAGGAGCATGAAGATCATCTGAGGGTTATTTTGAAAACTCTGCGGAAGGAGAGGCTCTTTGGAAAGTTTAGAAAGTATGAGTTTTGGTTACAACAAGTGGCTTTCTTGGGGCAAATCGTAACCAATGAAGGAATATCGGTTGACCCTGTAAAGACAATGGTTGTGGAGGAGTTGCCTCAACCCACAATAGTAACTGAGATTCATAGTTTCCTTGGTTTAGCGGGATATTATAGGAGGTTTGTGAAAAACTTTTCACAGATTTATAATCCTTTAACCAAGTTTACTCAAAAAGGGGTTAAGTTCATCTGGACAAAGGAATGCGAGGAAAGTTTCCAAGAGCTGAAGAATAGATTGGTTACTGCACCTGTGTTAACACTACCCTCTATCGGAGAAGGATTTGTTATTTTTAGTGATGCATCTCTGAAAGGGCTTGGGTGTGTCCTCATGAAAAATGACAAGGTAATTGCTTATGCATCTCGACAGTTGAAGATTCATGAGAAGAATTATCCTACACATGATCTAGAGCTAGAGGCAGTTGTTTTTTCTCTAAAGATATGGAGGCACTATCTTTATGGGGAGAAATGTGATATATACACCGACCACCAAAGTTTAAAGTATATTTTCACACAGAAATAATTGAACATGAGACAAAGGAGATGGTTGGAGCTTATTAAAGACTATGATTGTTCAATTCATTATCACCCTAGAAGAGAAAACAAAGTCGCGGATGCGTTAAGCAGGAAAGATCCTATTGTTCTAGCAATAATGAGGACCCTAGAAGATCCCTTGATTAAAGATATAGTAAAACTGGACATGGGAATTGTAAGGCAAGGGACATCATCAACCTTATCCCAAATGATTTCTCAACCTTCATTACTAGAGAAGATCAAGAAGGCTCTAAGATCCTTTACTGAAGGAGAAGTTTGAGGCTGTAAAGGAAGGGAAGTTCCCTGATTTCAATATTGATCAAGAAGGTTTATTGAAATTTCATACAAGACTATGTGTTCCATCAATTCCAGAGATAAAGAAAGAACTGATGGATGAAGCTCATAGCTCTACTTTCTCTATACATCTGGGAAGCACTAAAATGTATAGAGACCTTTGTGATCATTATTAGTGGGAAAACATGAAGAGGGAGATTGCTGATTACACTACAAGGTGCCTAGTGTGTCAACAAGTAAAGGCAGAACGACAACTTCCTAAGGGGGTATTACAACCGCTACCCATACCAGTATGGAAGTGGGATAATATCACTGTGGACTTTGTAACTAGTCTCCTGAAAACATCCAAAGGTAACAATGCGATATGGGTTATTGTGGACCATCTCACCAAGACTGCCCATTTTATCTCTATTCGGGAAGATTCCTCTCTGGATCAACTTGCCATGATATATGTAAAGGAAGTGGTAAGGCTGTATGGGGTACCACTATCCATCATGTCTGATCGTGATCCAAGATTCACATCAAAATTCTAGAGAAGTCTTCAACATGCTCTGAATATTGAATTGAATTTTAGTATGGCCTATCATCCTCAAACTGATGGCTAATCTGAAAGGACTATTTAGACACTCGAAGAAATTATGAGATTATGATCAATGGAATTTAAAGGTGGATGGGATCAACACCTCCCATTAGTTGAGTTATCCTATAACAACAGCTTCCATTCGAGTATTCAGATGGCACCCTATGAAGCTCTGTATGGAAAGCGATGTAGAACTCCTACTTGTTGGGATGCAATGGGTGAGAGAAAGCTTCTTGGGCCTGATCTTGTGCAAGAGATGACAGAACAAGTTCATGCCATCCAAAAACACATAAAGGACGCTGAAAGTCGGCAGAAGAGCTATGCTGACAACCGTCGAAGGGACTTGGAGTTTGGTGTTGGCGACAAAGTATTCCTTCGAATTTCTCCATATAAGAGAGTCATCCGGTTTGGGAAGAAAGGGAAGCTCAGCCCTAGGTACATTGGCCCCTATGAAATCCTTGATCGCATAAGAGCAGTGGCCTATCGTCTAGAACTTCCACTGAACCTAGCTCAAGTTCAAGATGTCTTCCATGTATCTCTCTTGAGGAAGTACATACCCAACCCTTCACATGTACTGAACCCAGAGGTGGTACAACTATAACAGGACCTCTCTTATGAGGAGCAGCCAGTGGAGATCTTAGACCGTAGAGACAAGGTTCTACGAAACAAGACTACCCACCTTGTGAAAGTGTTGTGGAGGAATCATAAGTATGAAGAAGCGACTTGGGAGCCTAAGGAAACAATGAAGCAAAAGTACCCTCACCTTTTCGACTAGGCCTCAAGTATAAAATTTCGGGGACGAAATTTCTTAAGGGGGGAAGAATTTAACGACCCAAACTTTTTGAATAGTATATTAACTTACTATTAAAAATTTAATAGAGATGTTAATGGTTAATGAAGAAAGAGGAGTCGATGGCTTCATCCAGTAGACTCGAACCTTATGAAGCCCACTTATCAGAGCTTGGGAAGGAGGTGGCATCTTTGGGATTTGCTTTGGACCAAGCCCAAGCTGAACTCCAGCGTGTCAAGCTTGAACAGAAACACATGTGGGAGAAGTTCAAGTTAGTAAAGATTACTACTAGGGCAATGTTATCTGAGCCTCCCTCATATTCTCTCACCATAGCAAACCTTACACTTAGGTCATATTCTAGTGTTATAAGGGGCTATGTGACGAGACCGTATCTTCTTTGTGTAATCCTTTGGGATGAATAAATTGAGATTTCTTCCTTTAGTGATGTTTGTGAAATTTCAAATGTTCGGATAATTTTAGGATGTATTTTATTGATGAATTTTGAAAAAAGGATATTTTAAAATATTTATGTAAACCTTAATTAGTTAATGATTTGTAATTATTTTCAAAAAATGGTCTTCTGCAAAAGTGTTCAGTAAGGAATTTAGAGTCTAATAAGATCAACTTAAATTTTGATGAATAGTAAATTATGAATAGTGATTTCACGCTTAGGATTAGTAATGTGACCAAATGGATTAGTAATATCACTTAAAGAAAGTTTTAATATAATTTAGACACCTCGATTAAGTAATGTGATTCAATAAAATGGTTAAATAACGGTTTCATAAATTATTAATCAAGTATTAGTTTTTTCCAGTGAATAGTTATTTTTATTTAAAAATTTAATTAAAAATATTTAGAAAATTATTTTTATAAAATGGACTTTATTTTTTAACTCAGAGCATCGATATTATGCTATGGTATTTTTTTGGGATTTTTCTGAGAAAGATGAATTTTCAGTGAATAGTAAAAATACAGTTTTAGGGTTTTGGTATGTTAAATGACATCATAACTGTGTCATGATGATGTCATGAGATATTTTAAGGTATGGTAGACTAAAGGGGATGAATTATTGTGTGAGGTGTCCCAAGTGGCCAATACCATGGGCAAATACCATGGGCAACCCATGGTTTTTCCAAAACCACCAATGAGGTGTCCCTTGGCCATTAATGCATTGTCCCCTCACTTTCCATACAAATACCTAGCCATCCTCTCATAAATTCGACTCCAAAACCATCCTCAACGAAGTTATGGTCTCCTTACCTCCCAAGGAGTCCTCTCAAGGTTCCCTCAATCCTCTCAAGGTCCCAACCTTTGAGTTTTAAGAGTTACGTTTAAGGTAAGGGATCCGACCTCTCTCTTTCTTTTCAAGTAATCTCTTTTATGTCATTTATTTTATGCTCCATGTTCTTATGTTGGAGTATGTTCTTATATATTAATATTACTTCCCTTTTCATGTTCATATGGTGAGAGAACCCCTCTTGATCTCATCAATTCGTTTTAAATAATGTTTAAGTGGCGCTGTTAGGCTGCCGAATTTTTAAGGGATTCTTTCACCCTTCTCATTTTCAAAGTTCTACTTTCATGTCAAGTCTTTCAAGTTACTTTTTATTATGTTGGGGTATGATCTATATATCTATCATACTGAACTTTTATGTTCATATGAAGAGAGACCCTATTTTATCTCTTCAATTCATTTTTGTTTAAGTTTAAGTGACGCCGTTAGGTTGCCGATTTTTTATAAGAGAAATCTTATTTTTGTCTTCCTTTCATGTTCTTCATTTCATATGGTATATCTTTCAAATTTCATTATCATGTTCTCAAATCCTTAATATTTTGTTCCCCTAATTTTTTATGGATCATTTATGAGTTGGTGACCCATGTCCCCTCTCTTTTCAATGTTTTCTAAAACCTCATAACATAGCCGTTATGCTGCAGAATTTCCGTCTCAAAATGTCTCTCTCTTTTTCTAAAGTTATTTTATTTGATTAAGTGAATAATAAAAGCTATATCTTCTATAAGGGTATTTACATATATAGAAAAATGTTCTATTTTAAATTCTGGTATTTACATAAATGATACCCACCTTCCTTTTCTGTGGGTTTTAAATTGACACAAAGATCATGTCTTAAAAGCAGTTTTTAAAACGTTATGATTATGAAATGAAACCCATTCCATTTTTCTATATGGGTTGTTTATGAAATGATTTATGATGATATATGTGGCTCACATGATAATAAATACATGTCAAGGGTGTGCCCTGATAGCGCTCCAATGCATTCCGTAAAGACTTAATCTCTAGAGATGACTATTTTTAACGACGCCTTGGTGAATAACCTTGGTAATTTTTAATGACACCTTGGGGATGGACCTTGGTGAAATAAAAATTATTTTCAATATTAAATGTTGTATACACATATTCAAGTTATGAAAAACGTTATTTTTATTATGATATGCCT
The DNA here is from genome assembly GCA_963277665.1 of Viscum album. Classification (NCBI taxonomy): domain Eukaryota; kingdom Viridiplantae; phylum Streptophyta; class Magnoliopsida; order Santalales; family Viscaceae; genus Viscum; species Viscum album. The sequence goes on from OY728164.1 coordinate 1,385,172,272, forward strand.
CATGATTTCTTTCTCATGCCTTAAAGTTCTTTTTATGACCTTATTGAAGTATCTCAAGTTCACATGTAAAATGTTTCTCTTGTTTCCCTTACTGGGCCTTATGCTCACCCTTTCTTTTGATGTATGTCCCTAGGTTATGAGATGAAGTAATGAACCTAGGATGAACTTAAGGAGAAGCCTTTCAAGTGTTTAAGAATAATGTTTTATGTTGTTTTCTTGTATTATGTTCCTGGTTTCCAAGATACTAAACCGTAAAGATCCTCAGTTTTGTGTAATGTAATGAAAGTTTATGTTATAAAAAGGAAGGATGCCACATAGGTAGTGGAACTTTTGGGGTGAACTTCATATTTATTTATTAGGGATTCCATGTTCTTATTATAGAAGTGTGTTCTTTGGTCACTCAATATTACTCAAGTAACTCTAAATTATTTCACTTGAGTGGATTTATAGATATTATCACCAGGTAAGGAGTCATCTATGTTTGTTTCATATGATGGTCTACCTCATAAGTGTGTTGTAGTTGACTCATGTGGTCTACAAACATATTCTCATAGCCATTCTTGTCTTTTATCTTCAAGTTGAACTCTTACAGGGAAAATATTCATCACACAATCCTTATCCTTGCATCAACCTTCTTGATAAAATACCTATGTATTTTTTCATCATAGAAAATAGTTACTTTACTTCCTAACAGTTAATATTAGAATTTTAACAAACCAAAAAAATAGATGGAAACTCATTTTCTATTTTTGTATAATTGATCTAAGATTTGGAAAGGTTATTTTAGGAATATTCAATCAATTGTGAAAATTGGTAAATCTATAGGGACTATACACATCCTAAAAATCTATTAAAATAATCACATAGTATCTCAAAGGGATGTTCCTAGTTTAGTGTGTATATTTTAGGGGTGATGGTAAATATTTCATTTAGCTTATCAAAATATGTCCTGCATGAATCATAAAAAACAAACTCAATTTATTTCCTGATAAAGTTATTTAGGGGAAGATTAATTATTCTAAATTCATTAATAAACCATATATAAAATCTATCATGGCCTAAAAATAACATAATGTGCCTTATAGTTCTGGGGTAAAGTAATGTAGAGATGATAAAAAAAATTTATTATCAACTTTACTCAATTATTTGAAAATTATGTGTCTTACAAAAATTATTTTTTCTACCATAAAATGACATTTTTAAAAATTTAACATTAGTTTTTTCTCAATACATCTCTTTAAAACATTTTCATGAATCTTTAAAAAAATTTGAAAACACATTCCATAGACAGAAAAGTCATATAGGATGCTCTCAATCAAGTCTAATTGTATACTTACCATGTAACGTTGAAAGTTACCTAGGGGATTTCAAAGATAGAAAAGTATCCTTTGGTAGGAAAACATACCGAAGGGACATGTGAAGGTGGTATTATCTTGGTCTTCTAGAGAAATTAGAACATGAATGTATCTATAAAATCTATCAAGGAAATAACAATGACTCTTCCAAGACAACCTTTATAACATTTTATCTACAAAGGGAATGAAAAAGTGGTCTTTTCAGGTCACTTGACTCTATTCTCTATAGTTAATATAAACTCTCTAGCTATTCTGAATTCTTGTTGGAACTAATTAATTATTATTATTTGGTACAACTATGTATCCATTTTTCACGAGAAAATTTGAATAGACTCACCCATTGGGAGTTTGATATAGGTTAAATTATTCCCAATCCTTTTAATATTTCAACCTCCCATTTAACTACTTCTAGAAGGGTCATATTGATATTTATTTGGTCTTGTCTCTCTGGTTTGGATTCTATTTCTAATATAATCCTACTCATGCAAGTTGTATGGATAATTTCTATAATTCCTCTTAGTTTCAAGGATATTTCCTCAACATTTTATTTCAAAATTTCAAGAAGTTTATCCTTTTTTGGGTTTTAAATTATTTGAAATAATTATAATAATTTTTTAATTTCCTTTGAAATATGTATATTTCAAATTTTATGGCATATGTTTCAATTCCAACTGAGGGGGTTTTCTAGTGATGTTTCCATATTAGTGTTCTCCATGTTGGGAGCTTAAACATGTAAAGAATTAGTTTTAGTGGTGGATTTGATGAAAACATCTATAACACCCTAAAAATTTATAATACTATGCTCGATAGATTTCTTAACACGTAACATTGAGCTTTAAGTAAATCATGCCATACTATTAAAATATTATTATGTAATGTGTTGACCTCGTTGTTTAAATGATAAAAAAATAATTATTATTTTTATTTTTAATGAGTTTCATGTTTTCTGTTAGAATTTTATAATATGATATAGATTGGAAAAATCTTCCTAAGTATGAGACACTTCCAAAAATGTATCATCGCCAGAAAAATGTCACCGTCACCTTTAGACACCATCAAGGAAGTCATACAACTAGCCTAATACACTGCCAACCTGACATAACCCCAAGAATGTGTCACGATTCCAAAGAGTCACTTATATAAGTGTCACCATTACAGAGTAATTTCTAAATCAAGACACCATTCCAATGTCTCGCTACTCTCTGAGTCACCGCTAGACTTTGAGCCACTGCCAAATTTAGACACCGCTAGAAGTGTCACTGTTCAAATGAAACACCACCAGTGTTTATGTTTATTTTGAATTAAATTTACCTAATGACTAGTTTATTGAATTTAATTCCATTTATTATTCTAAAGGTTGTTTCTTTATTTCTTGAAAGAAATGCATTAAATTTAGTTTTGGAATGTGTAGAATAAGGAGCAGAAGATCCAGTGGATTCTCTTTGATACTACTAATGTTAAAAGATAAAGTAGACTAACTCATATAAAAAAGGGATGTGATGAATGAAAATATAGACCTGTACACATGAAGTGATATAAACCTCATTTAAATAACTAGAATATATTTCATGATGCATCATGTTACACCTGAATGTGGAATCTGAAGCACAAATTTCATCCAGTGCCTTCCTACAGTCAGGAAAAAAGAGTCCACAACACTCTATTTTGATGTAATTTCTGAAACATGACTCGAGCCTCAGTTAAAATCACTTTCAAGAGTCATGAGATACATATCTTAATAGACCAATCAATAGTATCCCTTTTCACCTTTTTATTTTCTCAATTGAATTATTTTCATTACATTACAAGCAGTGTGTTTTCATAATATTTTTTATAGAACACACACTGTATCCTACTTTAAACTTAAAGATACTTTGATATATTCTCAACACTTTTTATTATTGTTTCCCACGTGTTGTGGTAGATGTATGTTTGTGGCCTATTTTATTTTTACTCACACGATAACTATGGAAGAGGTCCTCATGTGACCTGGAAAATTGAAATACTATTATAAAATTCAATCCAGGTTTTGGATCAAAAGTTTATTTTAAATAAACTACTTATTATAAGGTGATTATAAAGTAGAGAGGATTAAGTCTCATCTTGATACTAAACCTACTGTATTCAAATTCCATTATGTGTTTTTTTGTTTTTTATTCCTGTTTTCATTAAACTGAGTTTGTTTTAAAATATAAACAAAACCTCCAATTCGATAGTTTATTTTAATTACTGTTTATATAGGATTTTAATTAAGTAATCTTATTTGAAATGCTAAAGTAATATTATATATTGTTTTACCCAATTACTAATAAATATTTTGAGAGGTCTTATAAAATATTAAAACTTATATCAAACTACTATTTTTGGTAAACTGGGCCATTTTTTTAAATCAATTTTAATAGAAATTTTTATTGGGTACTCAATTCCACCCCTCTTGAGATACTCACTTAGACTAACATTTGGTATCAAAGGATTATGATTTTGTATCAAAGTTTTTCAAAAATTTTCAACTATGATTTAATATTTTATTTAAAGATTTTAATTTTTTGTTAGTTCTAAATTTTAATTCTTAAAATGGATAATAGACTAGAAGGTTATTCTACTAAAGCACCTCCTTTTTTCAAAGGAAATAATTATTCTCAATGGAAAATAAAAATAAAAATTCATATTAAGATTGTGGTTTTTGATATTTGTTCTGTTATTGTGGATAGGTAGGAGTTACCTAAGAATCATAGAAAATATTTGAGTGATTCTACTAAAATTTCTTATAACAATAATTATAAAGCTATAAATTACCTTTAATATGATTTAAAATATAAGGAATTCAATAGAATTTCATCATATAAAACTACTGTTGAGATTTGGGATACACTAGATCTTTATAATAAAGGAACAACTGATGTTATAGAAATGATACTGAATACATATACTATTAAGTATGACCCTTTTAGGATGAAGCCTAATGAATTCATTTCTAATATGTATCTCAGGTTTAATGAAATTGCGAACACCATGAGGTCACTAGGAAATTTTTTGCTTGAAAAAGATCAAACCACTAGGTTGATAAGATTATTTCTTAAAATATGGAGGGGCACATCTATTTAAATTAGAGATTCATGGTTTTCATATCAACTTTGGTGATAATGATAAATGGAAAATCATTATCCTTGGCTTAATTGGTAACATAGATTTTGTTTGGATTTCTAGAGTACTGTTTTTTGATGGTATAAAGTATTACTTTATTAGAATATCACAATTATGTGATGTTGGTTTTCATGTTAAGTTTGAGAATAATGCATGTAATGTTTTTTATTCTAAGGATGCTTTAGTTTTTATTGCTTTAAGGAATGAAAATGTTTATTCTATTGATATTAATTATTTAATTTCTAAAAATCTTTCCTTATTGAGTGACTTTTATAAAGAATCTTGGATTTGGAATAAGAGACTAGGCCATTGTAATAATCACTCACTTAGGAATCTTACTAGTAAAGGGTTAGTCAAGGATGTTCCAAAACTAGAGTTCCAAAATGACAAAGTCTGTAACCCCTACCAAAAATGGAAAAAACAAAAGATTTATTTTAAATCAATGAAAGAAGTTTCAACTTATCAACCTCTTGAGTTGGTTTATATGGATTTATTTGGACCATCTAGATTTTCTAGTCTTAATGGGAATCACTACATCTAGGTTTTAGTAGATGATTTTTTTTGGTATACTTGGGTGTTCTTTTTAGATATCAAAAGAGAATATTGTTCTTATATCACCATGTATGATAGATCTATAGAAAATTTAAGTGGACTTAGGATCAAGAACCTAAGAAGTTACCATGGATGTGAGTTGAAAAACCAAGACTTTGAATATTTTTTTTTCACAAAATTTCTACAGTCATAAATTCTATTCTCCTAGGGACCTTTAGTAGAATAGAGTTGCAGAAAGAAGAAATAGAACAGTTCAATAGATTGCCTAGACTATTCAAAATTCATACAACTTACCTATCTACTTTTTGGTAGAGGCCATGAATACAACCTGTTACACAATCAATAGATTTTTAATTCACTACTGGAAATGGAAAATTTCCTAACGGTTCTGAACCATTGGGAAAGCCTGCAGAACCATTGGTATATCTTATACCAATGGTTCTGCAAACCATAGGTAAGTAAGCTATTGAGAAAGCTTTTCCCAATGGTTTACACAGAACCGTTGGGATAGTTTAGAAAAATGAACCTATCCCAACGGTTTGACACAACCATTGGGATAGTTTTTCCCAACAGTTTGGCTTGAACCATTGGGAAAACCAACCATATGAAGCCCTATCCCAACAGTTTGAGGAAACCGTTGGGATAGGTAAATATATAAAAAAGAGTTCCAGTGGAGGTCTGAACCCACAACCTCCACGTTGTAAATCAATGACTTTACCACTATGCTAGAGTATCCTTTGTGAATATATTTGGATATATATATATATATATATATATTTATATATAATTTATATATTGATTTATTTGATGATATTCGACAAATGTACTCATTAAAAATAAGGGCACCTATCCCAATGGTTCTCAAAACCGTTGGGAAAGATAGGTTCCCACCCTTTCCCAATGGTTTGGCCAAACCGTTGGGAAAGCCAGTTTGGCCAAACCATTGGGAAAAGTGACCTCAAAGTGGGATTTACCAACGGTTTGGCCAAACCATTGGGGAAAGTTGACACAAAGTGGAAATTTCCCAACGGTTTGGCCAAACCATTGGGAAATCCATACCCTTTCCCAACAGTTTGGCCTAACCGTTGGGAAAAGTGACCTCAAAGTGGGCTTTCCCAACGGTTTGGCCAAACCGTTGGGAAAGGGGGCCTATACCAACACTTTTTACAAACCATTGGTATAGAAGCGTTGGGAAAGGTCAGATTTCTAGTAGTGATTAGACCTATCTTGAAAAAGACCCCTTATGAGATTTGGAATAATAGGAAGCCTAAGGTTAATTAATTTATAGTTTTTGGTTTCAAAGTATTTATTCTTAATACTAAGGATATCATGGACATATTTTCCTCAAAAAGTGATGAAGGAATGTTCCTAGGTAATTCAACCTCCAGTAAAGCCTATAGAGTTTTTAATAAAAGGGCCAAGACTATGGAAGAGTCTATTCACATAAAATTTGATGAGACTGATCCAAATGAGACAAATAATTATTTAGAAATCCTTGATGACGATTTATCAAATCTAAAATTAAATTCTAAACCTACTAATTCTACTATGAAAAAATCATAAAAATCATCTAGTTTTGAGGAATTTATAGAACTTAAAAAACCCAAACCTATATAAGAACCTGAAGAGAAAAGTGCCTCATTTTATAGATTTGTTAGAAACATTAATTTCCATCCTTTAGATGATGTATTTGGAGACCTAGATAGAGGTACATAGACTATATATCCTCTTAGAAATCGGGTTGAACATGAAGACTTCTTGAAACAACCTGAACTAAAGAACATCAATGATGCAATCAATGATGAATTTCAGGTAATTGATATGAAAGAAGAATTAAATCAATTTGAAAGAAACAAAGTATGGGAACTATTGGATAAGCCCATGGACACTTTAACTATAGGTACTAAATGGGTATTTAGAAACAAGGTAGATAAATTAGGCACAATAGTAAGAAACAAGGCTAGAATAGATGCACAAGTCTATAATTAAGAAGAAGAAATATACTTTGAAGAGACATTTAAATCAGTAGTCAAAATTGAATCCATTAGAACACTGCTTGCCTATGAATCCCATCTAGATTTTAATTTTTATCACATGTATGTCAAGAGTGTAGTACTAAATGGGTATGTAGTTGAGTATGTTTTTGTAGAACAACCCCCCTTTTTTTCAAAATCACTATTTTACAAATAAAGTTTATAATTAAATAAATATTTATATGGTTTGAAACAATCCCCTAGATCTTGGTATGATAGACTCATCACTTTTTTTATTTCAAAAGTATTTTCAAAAGGCATACCTGATCCTACCCTTTTTATAAAAACAATTTCAAAAGATGTTTTAGTTGTACAAATTTATGTATATTATAGTATTTTTGGATATTCAAGAAATTATTATTGTATTTATTTTTCAAAAATGATGAAAATTAAATTTGAAATGAGTTTAATGGGTAAAATAAAATTCTTTCTTGGTTTTTAGATTTTTCAAAATAAATAAAGAATTATTTTAAATCAAATTAAATATACTAAGGATCTTTTAAAGTGTTTTAACTTGCATAATACTAAGAGTAGTGATACTTCTTTGAGTAGTTCTTGTAAATTGGATCTTTATGAAGCTAGGAAACCAGTGGATCAAACCAGTTATAAAGGTATGATTGGAAGTCTTCTCTATCTTACTGCTATCCAAATTTATATTATGTTCAGTGTGTGTATGTTTTATCGTTCTTAAGAAAATCCAAAAGAGTCACACCTAGTTTTTGTAAAATGAATTTCCAAATACCTGAAATATAATACCAATTTAGGATTGTTCTACCCAAGAGAAAAATCATTTGACTTGGTTAGTTACTTTGATACTGATTTTGGTGGTTGTAAGTTAGATAGAAATAGTACATATGGAACATGTCACTTTTTAGACACGTCTCTAGTTTCTTGTTTTGGTAAGAAAAAAATTATGTTTCACTATCTACTATTGAAGCTGAATACATACATAGCTGTAGGTAGCTACTATTAAAAAATTTGGTGGATGAAACACACATTACTAGAATATTGATATAAATTCCAACATGTCCCTATAATTTGTAATAACACAATTTCTATAAACATTTCTAAGAATCACGTATCACATTCTAGAACAAAACATATTGATTTAAGATGTCACATTTTGAGTGATCATTTTAAAAAAGGGTGATATAACTCTTGAATACATTGGTACAAAACATCAAATTTCTGATATTTTCACCAAGCCTTTGAATTTTGATAGAATGAATTACATCAAAAATGAGTTAGGTATGATTAATTTTTATTGAGTTTAATTTTTTGGGACTCACCATTGTGAATGTATCACCGTTGTGAATGTATCACCATTTTGAATGTATCACTTTTTTGAATGGATCACCATTTATAATTCTCAATTTTTATACTTCTCACCATTTAACTTATCACCATTCGTTTGTCTCACCATTGAAATGTTTTATGCATTTTTCCAAATTTCAATTATTAGTTTTGAACCACCAATTTTTATTTTCATTATGTTTTATTTTCTATTCGGTTTATTTTATAACTTGATTTGAATTTTTCCCCATTTTTCATTTTTTATTTTCAGGATGGCTAAAAATCCCAAATAATAAATTAAGAACTTTTTCTATTTTCCATAAAACCTCTTTCCTTTCACCTTTTTCCCTTGAGCCCCATTACAACCCTTTTCTCTCTCAAACTTTGACCTTCAACCTTTCTTCTTCTCCCAAGCTTCAAAACAATCTGCATGGACAGAGTGAAACATCCTTATGAATCCTCACTAGAAGAGTTGCGTTCCCCAAAGAAATAGAAAGGGGAGTCCATTTATCGATCTGTAATTGAGCCAGTGAATCCCAAGCTAGAAAAACGGGCTGTAGCACCCAAAAAGGAAGTTGAAGAAGAATAGATTCTTTCCAGCATATCTTTAGTGTAGAAAGTTTTATAGAAATAAGGATGGATGGATTGGTTCTCTTCAAATAAGATACATTTTTCCAAGGTTTGTGTATGATTTCTACTAGTATTTCGAGTTTGGTTTTGAAGAAGGAGATGTGTACTGGGTAAGAATCTGAGTTAAAGGTCATAAAATTTCTTTTTCCCCAAAATAGTGGGATGAATGTTTAAAAGTTATACATGAAGGTGCATTTAATGACTACAAAGGAATAATCCCAATTGATGGTGATAATTTCATCTATTTACAAGGCCTTACTGAGTTAACTAAATATGGAATAGTTAGAAGGCTGATTGCCTTTGAGTTAGATTGTGAACGCAGACTGCTCTTCAAATTTATCCAGCACTTAATTTTCCCATGAAAAGGTTACTTTTCTACTATAAAGTGACAATATGTGTATTTTATATTTCTTATGAAAATAAGATAGAAGATAAAACTTCATAGATACCTCATGCTTCATATGATAAAAATGACCAAGCCAACCTCTAGATAAAATTATCTGATCTACCTGATGTTTATTTCTACTATGCTTACAGAAACATGTTTAGTTGATGAAAATGAAAAAGTTATAGTGGTTGTGGAGGTTTTTTTATTAAAAGGATATTTTTTATAAGTATAAAGATCAGTTAGAACCCTTTGAATAAGTAGTGGGTAGATTATAGTGAAAATTTGTATGATGATTTTAACCCTATGGACTATCCTTCAAGATGAAGAGATCTTATTGAACCTTGTCTAGAACCTGATGATATTATTAATTATTCTGATGATAATGAAGAAGCTGCTGTTGGATAAGAAGTGGAGGAATATCCATTAGACAAGGATAGTGACCCAAACCAATCTCCCAGTTATCCTTCTATAACTTTTGGATCTCCAAGTCCACATGGGTCTCTACCTAAAAGAGAGAATTTTGTAAAAATTGATGAGGAAGAGGCTGAAGTCTCTAGATAAGATCAGTTTAAGAACATATATAAGTCTGATAATGAGAATGGATATGGTGAAGATAAAAAATATGATGATAATGATGATGATTTGGATCTTGATTTTTCCATTGGAAAAATTTGAATAGAGGATATTGAGACTCCACAAGATTTGATTTCTTATCCTAGAGGTTCTATTTCCGAATCATTGGAAAGGCCTAGTTTTATTGGTGAAGTGGATGTTTCTTCTAGAGAAAAAGGAGATACATCAGTTAAGTGGTAGAAATACCCAAGTTGGGGAAGTCATTAAGTTGTTGATGTTGTTGTTGATGGGAACTGTGTGTCTATTACTAATGATCACATAGAGTTAGATCAATTTGTTATTGAGAAGATGAAAATTATTGCTGCTATTGAGAATCATATGGTAGAACAGATGGAAGTTGAGTGTGTAGAGAAGATTATTGATGAACATAGATCTATTTAGACCCATGATGATGTTCAGTTGAGATATACAGATACTTCCGATAAACCTTCATTTGTTGATAACATGTTTGATGAACATTATATTGAAAAGAGAATAGTTGAGACCTATGTTGGTTGGTGTATTTGAAGTACTAGAATCTATAGTTGTTGTTTCCTCAATGGTTGAGCCTCTTGGAAAGCCTTCTGACAGATGGATTGATCCCATATTAGAGGAATGCGATTTGTTTCTAGTAAGGTTTTTAGTTCACCAAATAATGGAGAACCTTCCATTAAAGAAGAGAGAGATCCTGAATGATTTATGGTTTCTCAAATTGATGTTGCTAGTTTGTTAGAGAGGTTTTATTCCATGATATAACCTTCTCTTACTTTCCAAACTATTACTATTGATGTAGTCACCAAGGGTGACTTGGATAAGTTTAGAGAAAAGATGGTTTCATATTTTCATAAGTTTTTAAGGAATAAAGAACCACTTCTTACCAAGATAAGTGAACAAGATGAAATATATTTGTTTGAGTTGGTGATATAACACATTCAGCCAAAGATGATTCACTATATAAAATAAGTATAAATTGATAATAAAAGACTTTCAAGTGAGTTGGAATCTTTGAGATCTGTTGTGGAATAAATGCAGTATACTTTTGTAGCCTATATGGATGCTCTATTAGAGAGAGGTGAAAATCCTAATTCTATAGAATATATTTAAATTTATCCTCATCCTTCTTATGTATTTTATGTTAAGTTGATTAGGTCATTTATACGAGAATAACTCAATAGATTTTTTAGTGGCCCTTCAAGTGATGCACCTTCCATACCTGAGGCCACTTTGAGTAAGTTTGAACACAACTGTGATCATGTTTACAATATCATCAAGGAGTATGTTAAGGACATGAAGTATAATAGAGAGACTATAACCAAATACATAAAGTATTATCTCTAAAGGATATATAATAACAATTTCACGGATTCTAATTTCATGTTTCTGGATGAAAATTTGAGGAATCCTCCTATCACCCGAGCCTTTAAGGGTCATGTTAACCAGTTGAAAGTTCTGAATACTAAGTTGTAGAGGTTTATGGAAGAAAATAAAGATCTTTTTAGTGCAATGGAGTGAGGTGGAAATATTATCATGGAATTCATAAACCATATGAAACCATTTCTCCTTGTGCATTGTAACATTCCCCAATTTGGCACACTCTCACATGGTTGGAAAGGGTAGGTTATGAGACCTCAAGTGAACCTCCCTGTATTCCAGAGGGTACCAACTAGTAGTTGGGGTGTGAAAAGTATAATGGGGATACTATACCCCCTCGTATGAAGTGTCATAACTGTTAAACAAATCATAATTAAATGGAAATAATAATCAAATTAAATACATTGTAGAAGATAACAATAAAATCCAATGAAATAATACAATAATAATAAAGGGACAATGTAATGAGGTGATAGAATGTAACTAAATTTCATTCTATAACAATATTAGGAAAATAATAGAAGACTGAAATAAAATACTCAAAATCCCAGATCCTAAACCCCATGTCAGTCCCATCTCCAAACTCCATCCCACCAGAAAAAAAGAAACCAACAACAAGGTCCTTTGTCCTTGTCCAAACCTATAACCACATAATCTACATAGGTACCAAATGACGGCCTAAATAGGGTTTGAGTATAAATAATTAAGTCAAAACCACTGTGTCTAAATAAAACAAACTAATAGGTAGTGTATTAAATAAAGTGATAAAAAGGTGTATTAAATTAATTAAATAATTTATAAAATACCACAACGACCTACTTCGGCTCCATGTTGGGATAACTATGATCCTGTCTTACGACCATGCCAACAACAACCATATAACCAACATAAAAAATTTACTTTGAAACCATGCTAAAATATCTCTGAGCATGTCTTATGACCATGCCAACCACCACCATATTCCCATGGTATAGTCACAACAATCTGAGTAAAAGTCTTATAATCATTAAAACATTTTCGAGTCAGATCCCTATAAGCAATAGAACATTTTCGTGTCAAAGGCCTATAATAATTACATCATGGGAATGAGTCGAGACCACTCACTATAATCATTACATCATATTCATGTGAAAGTGCATGGGACTAGCTTGTTATATAAGCATCTCTGTATGGAACACAATTCCTATCATATATCATGGATATCAAAATATCACATCATACATCTCATTGGGTAAATTATGTAGATTACAATAATTCTTTCATATGAAACTTTTCAATTCAATTCACAATTGATTAAAAATTATATCAATAAGAAATAATCTATAATTTAGGGATTCTATAACAAGAAATCACACTAGGTCACATGTCAAGCTAAACACACCTAAATCAATTATCCAATTCATTTATATTCAATTTATTTGGGTGCATACTACATTGGTGAAATCAAGTTATTGCATAAATATAGAAATTAAAAAACCATAGGGTTAATATTTTGACCCCATACCTTTAACTGATAATCAAAAAACACTTCCTATGACCAACACCAATGAGGAAGAAGGTGCAAAAAATTGTGAATAGATTCCTAGATCAAATTTGATCAAGATAAAAACCAACAATTCAATTCAGGAAAAGGATTTCACCATAATGGTTGGATAAAAAAGAATATAAGGAAGAAATGAGACTAAAAGGAATTACTAGGGATTGATTTCATGAATGAGACATTTATAAGGGGGTTTGGAACTCCAAAATTTCCTGGAGGGTCACCTTGGGTCAAGAGGAGAAGAGATACAATGAATTCCCACAAAAATAATCATCACAACATGTTTAAAATAGTAGGTTGGGCATTTACACTTCGTGTAATACAATTACATGTTGTGTAAATATTTTTAATGGTATTATATAAAAAACCAATCAACTATAATTTATTTCATTAAAACCCATCAAAAATTACATGACATGTAATACCCTTACACGACATATAAATTTTATGAAGTTGAGTTTTCATCCCATTTTCCCTTTAACTCTCCAAACAACTATTAAAGATCATAAAATTATCAAGAAATCATTTAAAACTGATCCCCTTTATACCCAAACTCCATTAATTTAAAAATCATACTTCCCCAAAATTTAGGTCATTTTCTTCAACAAGTATCTCCATCTTTGAATAAGACACGACCACTAAGGCTCAAATGAAAAACATAAGGAGAGGCATACCTGAAAAAATATAGGATCCTAAAACCTCACCACCTTATAATTTCTCATCCCTGAGATGATCCTATAATCATTGTGAGGTATTAGTAAATAGGTTTGGACATTTTGTTCTCATATCATACTCCCTCTTCCATGTTTACTTATGAACTCGTCCATACTACCACTTCACTCAAATCAACAGTATAGTTCAAACTCGAAGATATTTATCACTATGATCCAAAACCCATATCAGATTCTCATCAAATTATGAATCATCAATAATCTTGATGTTTGATATGTATATCACATGGGAAGGGTCTAGATGATATATTCATAGTTGCAACATGTGGAACACATCATGAATGACACTTTAACATTGTATAAGGGCTAGATGGTACACCACTGGACTGGCCCTTACTACTATTTCAAATGGCTTTATAAACCTGGATGATATCTTTCCTTGTTTCCTAATATGGTGTTTACCTAACCTTGGAGACACCTGAAGGAAAACATGATGAACAAACCCAAACTTGAGAGGTCATCTCCGATGGTAATTATATGATTTATGCATACTCTATGCAGTCACCAACTACTGTTTGATCAACTAAACCTATTAAGATGTCTCCTATATGAGACTAGGCCCAACAAGTACTGAATCACCTACCTATATCTAATGAAGTGGAAAACAACATAGAATTCCATACAAAGCCTCAAAAGTTTCTATTTGTATGGATTCCTAGAATCTATTATTATATGAATAATCCAAGAGTGCTATATGTTTCTCCCATGAACCACTGAAATCTAAAACATTGGCTCATAAAAAATCATCTAGAACCTAACTAGTATACTCACATTGAACATTGGTCTGTGGATGATAGGATGTTCTTAAAAGAACTCATGATCCTAGAGCCTTATGAAGGCCCTTCTAGAAATGTGATGTGAAATGGGGACCCCTATCTGAAACAATACACCTCAGGAAACCATGAAACCGAACCACCTCACACACATAAATATTTCCCAGATATTCAAATGTAAATGTTTCCCTAATAAGTAAGAAGTGGGTTAACTTAGTCAGTTGATCCACAAAAACCCATAAATCATCATCATTATAGGTCGTCCTGGGTAATCTTGTCACAAAATCCATTGTGACATCATCCCATTTCCACTCTGGGTTGGTTAAAGGCTGCAAAAGCATGGGATGATCATTTTTCACCTATTTATAAGTGAAGCATATATCCATGAAGCTTCCCACATCCTTCTTCATCCCTGACCACTAGTACTGTCTATGGAGATCATGATAAATCTTTGTTAAACCAGGATGCACCACCCATCTATAATCATGAAACTCCCTCATCAGCTCCTCATGCAAGCTCATAGGAACCCATACCCATCCATGAAAAATAAGAGAATTTCCACTATTGAGAGACCATCCTGATGGTGTCTACCCACCATATTTTTTTGTCTCTAAGAAATGATCCCTCCGAATTAGAAAACTTATTTTTCTTAATCTTGTCCAAAATAATGGGTATAAGAGATATCGAAGTCAGAGCTACTCACCCCTGAGATTTCTAAACATCCAGATGCATGTCTTCAAAGAGGGAAATCATCAACCAATCATCACAAGACTCCCATACTACCACTTCCTATGTTTTTAATCTCAAAGCGTCGATAATGACGTTTACCTTTCCTGGTGTATAAGACAATTCAAAGTTGAAAGACTACAGATACTCAACCCACCTCCTCTGCTGAAGGTTTAAGTCTCACTGATAAAAGATATACCTGTGGATTTTTTGATCCATGTATACCACAAACCACTCACCCATGAGATATTGTCTCTAACATCTCTGGGCAGGTACCAATACTGCTAACTCTAGATTGTGAGTAGGGTAATTCCTCTCATGCAGTCTCAGCTGCTTGGATCCATAAGAAACCACATGATCCTATTATATTAGAACTAATATGAGTCTAACTATGGATTCATCATAGTACACAATATATGAATTAATTAGCACATGTAAAGTGAGGATAGGTGTTGAGGTCATAATACCTTTTAGATCTTGAAAATATTTCTCACAAGAATCATACCAAACAAACCTCACCCTGTTCTTGGTCATCCCAGACATTAGCACTACGAAAAAAGATAAATCTTGAATAAAACATTGATAATAACCTGCTAAACCTAGAAATATTTGAATTTTCAAGATGTTCTTGGGCTATTCCCAAGATATCAAGGCTGCGAATTTCTCTAGGTCCACTGACACTCCTACCTCTAAGATTACATGGCCCAAAAAGTGCAGTTTATTTTTCCATAAGCTCCATTTACTTAGCTTGGTGTAATGCCGATGCTATCTCAGTGTACTCATGATAATGTCAATATGTTTGGCATGATTTTCTTCTAACTAGGAGTAAACTAAGATATCATTAAATAAAACCACTACAAAATAGTTCTGAAAAGGATGAAACATCCTATTTATTAAGGCGATGAATACTTAATTCACATTAGTCAACCCAAATGACATCACTATGAATTCATACAATCTATACCTACTCATAAAAGTAGTTCGAGGAATGTACAATAGTCTCTCCCTTAATTGATGATATCCTGATCTCAAGTAACTCTTAGAGAAGATCTTATAACTTCTCAATTGATTGAAAAGATCATCAATTCATGGAAGAGGATACTGGTTCTTGACTGTCATTAGGTTTAAACTATGATAGTCGAAACATAAGTAAAAATATCCATTAGCCTATTTGGAAAAGAGAAATAGGGAACCTCAAGGAGATGTTCTTGGTTGTATGAAACCTTTAGATTCATGATCTTATAACCAAACCTTCAACTCCTGAATCTCTTCTGGTACCATTCGGTAAGGAATGATAGAAATTGGATTTTCCTCCAGAAACTAATCGATCATGAACTCAACCTCTCACTCTTGTGGTAAGCCATAAAACTCATCAAAAAAAAAATCCTAAAAATGGTCTACCACTAGGGGAAAAATCCTACTACATTCCACCATTATCTAGAGAAAGACCTACTACATGAGCTATGAGTCAATCCAATCTGCAAAAAATTGGTCCTGCACAACCATCTTGAAGATCCCACTCACCCTGGTGAGAATAGATGATTCCTTAAAGATATAGGAAAGTAAATATCATTCTATAACAGTCGATATGATACTGGTATACGAATAAGCATTCCATACCAAGAATCAAGTTGAATACTGTTATTTATAGCATGAATGGTTCCTAAGAGAAGTCATAGCCACCAATATCTAGAGAACATGCCTTGCAATGTTTGATATTTTCTGTAATGCCCCAACCCCAGTTACCCAGAGTCAGTGCATTATTACATAACATTGGCATGATAAAAAGAATCATGTCCTGAAAGACCGATCAGTTTAGTAGCCTTGGAAGTACTAGATACATACATAAGTTTTACATTACATTATAAAATGAAAAACAACAACAAAATTTTCTCCTTTGAACACATTCATATCCCTTAGACTATCTGTGCATATCAGTTATAAAATACTTCTTCACATCCTGGGAAAAATAAAACATAGAAAGGGGTGATCTCAGGTGCTCATTAAGGATAAAAATATAGCATAAACTTTTCTAAATATGAATAAACATTTAAGGAAATGTATAAGACTAAAACACAAGACTTTTAAACTTAAACATCATCATAATATGGAAAAGATAAATCAAATAATTCCATTTACTTATTCACATGGATAATCTACTAGTTGAATAATCACATATAATATCAATAGCCAATTTCATAATGATGGAATGAATAATGCTGGACATCATAACCACATAGTCAAGGCCTCGTTCCAAGACTGTAATGCCCCGACCCTAGTTACCTAGAGTCGGTGCATTATTTTAATACATTTGAATGATTACAAGGAATTAAGTCTCGAGAGACCGATAGTTTAGCAGTCTTGGAAAATAGATTACATACATGAATGTTACATTACACATTAGAAAATAAAACACAACATAAATGAATATTTGATAATGCCATTATTCCCTTTTAGATTAACCCTGTATATCATTCATAATACACTTCTTAGAAATCCTTGGAAAATAAAACATAAGAAAGGGGTGAGCTCAGATGCTCAGTAAGGGTAACCAATTTAGCGGAAGATAACATAAACAATAGGCATGGTGAATAATTGAAAACACATGCCTTTATAAATAATAAACATGAACACTTTATCTCAAAAATATGTGATGAGTAAATAATTCCATAATAAAACATAGTTAACGGTATTATACTAGTCGAATAACCATATCAACCATCAGTATTATTTTCATAATGAGAGAATGTATAATTCCAGACATTCTGAAACATTTTGTCAAGGCCTCAGCCAAGACGTCTAAAAATTATTAAGGCCTCAGCCAAAACTATATATTAAATTGGGAAAGGCCTTGGACAATTCCACATCTAATTTTCTCATGAGACCTAACGATGCATTAAAGAGCTATAGTGGGCTCCACCCATCACTTACTATGTTCAATACATTCATCATATGAAAAGGTTGAAACATAACACAAACATTCGTATTAAAACTAGCATAAAAAATGTCAATACTTTAACTATAAACCATGAATGGTATAAAAATAACAAATCCATAGTAAAATATATCACAAAACTTTCAATACAATATGGAAGATTTGTATCATAATAAATCAACTTCAGAAAAGTTTAAAATCTATCAAAGGATGTTGAAATAGATGAAAATGATTTGTAAAACTCTTTGAGAGAAATATCCATTTTTCATGAAAACATTTAAAAGTCACACATTTATAAAGGAAGTAATTTAAAAGATATTTTTTGAATCAAAGTGTCCCATACCACTTTGAAACTTTTGAAAAGAATTATCATTTTAAAACATTCATGTCCATAGAAATAAATCCTTAAAATCATTTTGAAAACATGGACATTAATTAAAAGGATTTATAATGATAAATATTTAAAACATTTAAAATAATGATCTAGTTAAATAGACCCTCCCATAAAAATTTAAAAGATTACTTTTGAAAACATTTTATAAAATATGGGTATCGATGAAAATATGTCCCAGTAAATACTTACACATAAATAATCACATATAATAATGAGATTGAGAAAATAACCCTTACCTTGCACTTTCCTTTAGTCGAGGGTACGTTTAACCTCTTATATAAAGACCATAGTATGTTATTAAATTATATCAGAACCATATTAATATTTATGATATCATTATGTCTTTATACTACCCATTTAATAATAATTTCCATGTTAGTTTAACATTTCAGGTAATAATCACTTTTTTTATCGTAAGTGTTTTAACTTTTTTACTCTTAATTGTATCACTTAGATCATGATTTAAATACTTCAAGAATATAAAACATGATTTATATATCATATATATTTAGAATAAAAATATGTATAATAGACATATATATGAAATGGAAAACACCGTTTATGGAGACGGTATGCTGTACGTACGCATAAACACTGTTTCTGTATTCATATCGTATTGAACAGAACTAAGTGAATAAGATATATGTAAGTACATACAGACACACACACACACACAGATATATATATATATAGTAAAATTATTATTTCATATATTAAAAACTTATTAATGATATATATTTCATAATCATCGTTGAATGGTGAACGTTGAAATGAATCTCATCGCGTCGTGGAGACGGTAATCCGTACATACGCACGAGTGACAATATCATTATATTGATGGAGAAATAGTATGTAATTGGATGTTATATCATATATAAAGAATCATTAACATGTTATATTTGTTATTTACATAATTTATACTCATTATTATACCCATCCAAATAATGAAGTGTTTGGATAACAAACTACACCACGACATGGAGACGGTAATCCGTACGTACGCACGTATGGTGACTTTGTCATTTATTGGATGACTAGAATAATGAATATGGTTGTAAATTTTTTATAATAACACCAAATTATATAGAATATACTGGATTTAATATTTTATAATGGAAACAACAAAGAAATAGGAAGTGGAAGAAGAAAAGAACTTGAAAGAGGTGATGAAATATTTACCTCTTCTTTAGATTCTTCCTTTTGATTTGATCAAAAGGGCTCCTTAGGTTGGCTTTATGAGCAAAGGAAGGCCTATAGGATGAATGTAGAAAATTTGGGAGGATATTTGGGCAGGGGATGGATGAGACAAATGGATTTGGAGGTGTGAAATTAAGAGAAGGGTAAGTAACCTTTTATAAGAGGGGTGAGGGCCACTTTAGGAAAAGATTAAAATATTATTTTATAATAAAATCATTTTCATTTTCTAATTGCTCAAAAATAATTTATTTATAGTATAAGGTGGGGATGGGTCTAAAAATACTCAAAAAATATTTTTTATATAGGTTTAGGTCACCATATTAACCTTATCTTTTATATTTAACTATTAGTTAAATAGTTTAACTTTTACCGTGTCTTCTTGTATTCTTACACTATAAGCTTAATAAACTTACTCTAAACTTACAAGAGAACCTCAAGTGGTTCATTAATGACATATATAATATTATTTAATCCCTTTGGACAGACCTTATATTTTTAGGAATATTATATAATTTAATAATATAATATTTGTTTAAAAAACTCATTTATGTCAATTTTGGCACTATTTAGTATTTGTTTTTTGTGAAAGTCATCACAACTTGATTACTTAGAACAAGATACATTGAATCAAGAATAAAATTTCATATTCACCTATAAAATTAGTGTATGTCAGAAAACTTTGAAATTATATTCATTTTAATATTTATAATACCATTTATTTAATTCTTTCATTTATAAGGTAATTACTGCATCATCATTGTGTCATAAATAAATTTACTTATCTAATGTATAAAAATTATAAATAAAATAACATTATTTAGGAAATCTTTTTATCTTTCTAATGAATATTTATAGTCAAATTTATATTATGTATAACCCTATATTAAAAATGGTTTAGTTAATAAACTTTGAATTTAATATTTTTAACTCTTCTTTGAATAAAATAATAATAAATGTCCTAATCTAATCCAAGTAGACCTAAAGGATCATATCTTATTAATAAGGTTGTTTTTGGTCGAATTACACTTATCCAATAGAATTAGGACATGTGTTATGGTAATTATAATATCATTTTTACCCTTAATTACCCTATTTACTTTTAACTGTGGTAAATAAAAGTCAAAAGTTACTATTGACCAAAAATTATTTTCATCTTGTTGAACCAAATTTTACTTATTGATATCAATCGTGTCTCTTGGAGTTTTGAAATTAAACTCGCAGAAGTGGTAAAATTAAGTTTTATGCAAATTTTCAAATGCTCCTTGAAGGTGGGTAAAAGGCGGTAAAAAGTTCAATAAAATTTTATATATCTAAACTTATTATAAAATGACTCCTATTAATTACATTGAAAATATATAGGTATTATATATATATTTTTACTTAAAATAAATTTAAATAAAATAAAAAATTATTTAAATAAAAAGTTGGTTTTAAATAATAACGCAGTGTTTTTCACTATTCATCTAAAATTGAAAGTTTTCAAAAAAATACCAAAAATTCACCATAAGATAATTTTGATATTCTGAATTAAAAAATGAAGTCTATTTTACCAAATTCAAAACATATAAGTTTCATTTATTAATTTAAAATTAATTCCCGTTGTCAAAACCAATAAGCGGGTTTTTAAAAAAGTAAAAAGTATCAAAAGATTGACACGTGTTTATGTCAAATTTAAATGTGAAATTACTTATAATGAACTAAATTGTATTAAATGATTAAAATATAATCTAATTATACTTCAAAACCATTCAAATTCATAATTTAAAAC
Organism: Viscum album; assembly: GCA_963277665.1. Classification (NCBI taxonomy): domain Eukaryota; kingdom Viridiplantae; phylum Streptophyta; class Magnoliopsida; order Santalales; family Viscaceae; genus Viscum; species Viscum album. Next base: position 1,385,193,714 of record OY728164.1, read on the forward strand.
TATAAATTATTTCTTTTAAAAAAGTTGTTTTCAATTAAAACATAATATTTTTCACTATTCGTCAAAATATGAAAGTTATCAGAAAAGTACCAAAAATTTATACAAACTAAATTTTTATGTCCCGCTTCTAAATAATAATTTAATTTCATTAAATTGAATATAAAAGTGTCAAATATTGGTTTTAAAAAGGGCTTTCCATTAAAAGGCGGTAAAATTTCATTTTTTGAAAAATACTTCTTTTATCTGAAAAAATGAATTTATTCTTATATTATATCTAATACACACATAATATGGATGTTAAAATTATATAGAGTATATAAGATTCAAAATTTAGTTAATACTATTCATAACCTCTTTTTGAACGACTAGTTTGATAAGTTGTGGTGTGCTCGAACTTGGTGTTGCGTGTAGCGCAAGCTATTAAATTACTTTAATGAGATAATGTACTATGAAATCTTGGGGTGTTACATTCTCCCCTCCTTCAATAAATTTTTTCCTCACAATTTGAAATTGTTCTTCGAAAATAAAATGTTAAAAATAAAAAAATACATTTGTGGAAAACTCACATCGGAAATTGGGTTAATAAAATTTAGTCATATTAAAAGGGAAATATATATATATATACTTGACAAGTAGAGTTTAATATTTCAACTAATTACTATCAAAAAAATCTTCTTACACACCAAAATAGAATAGAATTCAAAAATATTTTATTTATCCTAATCGTACAGGGTTCAAGTCTCGCAGCTTTTCCAGACGCGACAGGTTGTCACCCGACCTCTGAGTTTTCCTTTTTATAGAAATCCAAAAATAATCTCAAGAAATCATTGAACCTTAACAATAGTATCCAATGTCAAACTTAATCTATTCCAACCTTTAGTCTTATCCAAAATACTTATGTCCATACATATAGTCCAAAATTTATAAGGAAGGTAAACACAATGAAGATATATTTTTTCCATGTAATAACATGTGAATACCTTCATCATGTATTCTTTTAAAACATGGTAACACCCAGAATAACCATAATAACTTATTTATTACATTCATACTCCCTTATTCCTTATATAATACTAGACATATTTTTTATATCCAAAAAATTTGAATACTCCAACAATGATGAAATAAACAAACCATTAATCAGTTCCAAGGTAGTCAAGAATATCCAATATAATTTATCCAAATCAAACATCTCTTATTCCAAAATTACTACCTCTGTATCAAGACCATATTAAGGTTTATCTTTCCTCTAACCACGTATTTTTCAAAAAAGTTTAACTTTTTGTTGAGTCACTTTTCATAGAACCATATAATCTCAAATCCTCATTGAGATAGTACTGCAGTACAATCCTTATTTATTTACATAATTCATATAACTGGTATATCATCGATTCAAAACCGAAATGACATAATTCTTTAATAACAAAATAAGAACACTAGTCATTCCTATTTATCTGTGGTAGTAACATAATTTGATTATTATCCAATAACATCATTTGCGGTATACTCTGATGACTGGGACATTGATTCGTGTAGTGTCGAAACTCCTTGAAGATGAAGTATTTTACATTTGAAACCTTTTTCTTACCCTTTAAATCACGTACTTGGTGTCCTTTTTCTCCAGAATTATAACAAACTCACATTCCCTTCATGAATTTACCAAGGTGATTCTTTCCATAGTTATCACATGTGGGAAAATCCTTATTTCCTCTCTTCCCTTTATCCATATTTCTCTCTACCATCTTTTTCTTCACTTCCTTCCCTTCAAAGCCATAGGACTCAGAGAATTATTCACTTATCTTATTAACACATGGTACTATTTATTCATATGTTGAGAATACGTGGGAGACTATTTCCCTTCTAAATGTTGGCTTAATACCATGAGAGATATAACCCTTCTTACTTTTTGAATCACACGTATTGCTGGAGTTCTCATTCCTTCCACTGAGCTCCATTTTTAAAAAATGACACACACTAGGTCAGTTTATGGATCTCTATTAGTAATTCCAAACTTGTAAATACATAACATAAATTGAACAGTTTATGGATATAATCCATAATCATAAAAAAAATTCTTTGAAAAAGTATTTACTCCTAAATCCTTCATAATGGCTTGTAATGAATATGTATATTATCCTAATCATATCCCCCAAGAGTGTCGTAACTAAGAGTGTAGCAAGGCCCATTGTTGTGCACCAGTTCCCATTCTAGTCTAGCTTAAGGCAGTGTTTTTTTACCCCTAGGTATATCTGTGCTAGAGCCACCTCTACCTGCTCATATCCAGATAGGTATGTATGGCTTGGAAATATCAAAAAATCTCTACAATACCAAAATTCTAGGAATTTCTTCTATACTAATCCTCAAATCCCATCTTAGGGTAAAGTTCTCTCATTAGATTTTAACTAAATCTATCTACAAGGATGTTGCTAAACTTCCTCTGATACCAACTGTAACGCCCCGACCCTAGTTACCCAGAGTCGGTGCATTATTTTAATACATTGGTATGATTACAAGGAATCAAGTATTGAGAGACTGATAGTTTAGCAGTCTTGGAAAATATATTACATACATGAATGTTACATTACACATTAGAAAATAAAAAACAACATAAATGAATCTTTGAGAACACCACTATTCCCTTTTAGTTTAACCCTGTATATCATTCATAATACACCTCTTGGAAATCCTGTGAAAATAAAACATAAGAAAGGGGTGAGCTCAGATTCTCAGTAATGGAATTTTTTTTTGCAGAAGATAACATAAACAATAGTCATGGTGAATAATTGAAAACACATGCCTTTACAAATAATAAACATGAAAACTTTATGGCAGAAATATGAGCTGAGTAAATAATTCCATAATAAAACATAGTCATCAGTATTATACTAGTCAAATAACCACATGAACCATCAATATTATTTTTATAATGAGGGAATGTATAATGCCAGACATTCTGAAACATTTTGTCAAGGCCATGACCAAGACGTCTAAAAATGATTAAGGCCTTGACCAAAAAAATATACCAAATTGGGAAAGGCCTTGGCCAATTCCACGTCTAATTGTCTCATGAGACCTATCGATGCATCGAGGAGCTATAGAGGGCTCCACCTATCACTTACTATGTCAAATACATTACTCATATGAAAAGTTTGAAACATAACATAAACATTCTTATTAAAACTAGCATACAAAATATCAATACTTTAACCATAAACCATGAATGGTATAAAAATAACACATCCACAGTCAAATATATCACAAAACTTTCAATACAATATGGAAGATTTTTATCATAATAAATCAACTTCAAAAAATTTTAAAATCCATCAAAGGATGTTGACATTGATGAAAATGATTTGTAAAACTCTTTGAGAGAAATATATATTTTTCATGAAAACATTTAAAATTCACACATTTATAAAGGAAGTAATTTAAAAGAGATTTTTTGAATCAAAGTGTCCCATATCACTTTGAAACTTTTGAAAATAATTATCATTTCAAAACATTCATGTCTATATAAATAAATCCTTAAAATCATTTTGAAAACATGGAAATTAATTAAAAGAATTTAGAATGATAAATCTTTAAAACATTTAAAATGATGATCTAGTTAAATAGACCCTCCCATAAAAATTTAAAAGATTCCTTTTGAATTTTTTATGAAATATGGGTATTGATGATAAATATGTCCCATTAAATACTTACACATAAACAATCTCAGATAATAATGAGATTGAGAAAATAACCCTTACCTTGCACTTTCCGTTAGTCGAGGGTGCATTTAACCTCCTATATAAAGACCGTATTATGTTATTAATTTATACCAGAACCATATTAACATTTATGATATCATACAATATTCATTTATGAATTTATACTATCCATTTAATAATAATTTCCATGTTAAATTAACATTTTGGGTAATAATCGCTTTCTTTATCGTACGTGTTTTAACTTGTTACTCTTGATTGTATCACTTAGATCATGATATAAATACTTCAAGAATATAAAAAATGATTTATATATTATATATATTTAGAATTTAAATATGTATAATAGACATATATAAGAAATGGAAAACACCATTTATGGAGACAATAGGCCTTACGTACGCATAAACGCTGTTTCCATTTCCATATCATATTGAACGGAACTAAGTGAATAAGATATATGTAAGTACATATATATATATATATCCAGTATAATTATAATGTCATATATTAAATACTTATTAATGATATATATTTTATAATCATCGTTGAATGGTGAACGTGGAAATGAATCTCATCGCGTCGTGGAGACGATAATCCGTACGTACACACGAGCGAAAATATCATTATATTGATGGAGAAATCATATGTAATTGGATGGTATATCATATATAAAGAATCATTAATATTTTATATTTATAATTTACATAATTTATACTCATTATTATACCCATCCATATAATTAAGTGTTTGGATAACAAACTACACCATGACATGGAGATGGTAATCAGTACGTACGCACGTATGGTGACTTTGTCATTTATAGGATGACTAGAATAATGAATATGGTTGTAAAATTTTTATAATAACATCAAATTATATAGAAGATACTTGATTTAATATTTTATAATGGAAACAATAAATAAAGAGGAAGTGGAAGAAGAAAAGAACTTGAAAGAGGTGATGAAATATTTATCTCTTCTTCAGATTCTTTCTTTTGATTTGATTAAAAGGGATCCTTAGGTTGGCTTTATGAGAAAAATAAGGCCTCTAGGATTAAGGTAGGAAATTTGGGAGGATATTTGGGTAGGGTTTGGCCAAGCCAAATGTCTTTGGAGGTGTGAAGAGAAGGGGAAGTACCCTTTTATAAGAGGGGTGAGGGTCACTTTAGGAAAAGCTTGAAATATTATTTTATAATAAAATAAATTTCGGTTTATAATGGATAAAAAATGATTTATTTATAGGATAAGGTGGTTATGGGTTGAAAAATACTCAAACAATAGGTTTTAGACAAGTTTAGGTCACCAAATTAACCTTATCTTTTAGATTTAACTATTAGTTAAATAGTTTAACTTTTACTGTGTCTTCTTGTATTCTTACACTATATGGTTAAAAAAATTACTCTAAACTTCAAAGAGAACCTAAAATGGTTCATTAATGAAATATATAATATTATTTAAGCCCTTTGTCTGAACCTTTGATTTTTAGTAATATTATATAATATAAAAATATAATATTTGTTTTAAAAACTCATTTATGTCAATTTTGGCACTATTTAGTATTTGGTTTTTTTGAAAGTCATCAAAACTTGATTACTTCTAACAAGATACATTGAATCAAACCTTAAATGTCATATTCACCTAGAAAATTCGTGTATGTCATAAAAAATTTGAAATTATATTTATTTTAATATTTATAATACCATTTATTTGATTCTTTCATTAATAAGTTAATTACTGCATCATCATTGTGTCATAAATAAATTTAATTATTTAATGTATAAAAATTATAAATCAAATACCATTATGTAGGAAATATTTTTATCTTTATAATGAATATTTATAGTCGAATTTATATTATGTATAACCCTATATTAAAAATGGTTTAGTTAATAAACTTTGAATTTAACACTTTTAACTCTTCTTTGAATAAAATAATAATAAATATCCTAATCTAATACAAGTGGACCTAAAGGATCATATCTTATTTATAAGGTTATTTTTTTTTCAAATTACACTTATCCAATAGAATTAGGACATATGTTAGGGTAATTATAATATCATTTTAACCCTTAATTACCCTATTTACTTTTAACCGTGGTAAATAAAAGTCAAAAGTTACTATTCACCAAAAAATACTTTCTTCTTATTAAACCAAATTTTACTTATTGATGTAAAACGTGTCTCTAGGATTTTTGAAATTCAACTCATAGAAGTGGTAAAATTAAGTTTTATGCAAATTTTCAAATGCCTCTAGAAGGTGGGTAAAAGGCGGTAAAAAGTTCAATAAAATTTTATATATCTAAAATTATTATAAAAAGACTCAAATTAATTACATTTAACTTATATAGGAATTATATATCCATTTTGACTTAAAATAAATTTAAATAAAATAAATAATTATTTAAATAAAAAGTCAGTTTTAAATAATAACGCAGTGTTTTTCACTATTCATCAAAAATTGAAAGTTTTCAGAAAGATACCAAAAATTCACCCTAAGCTAATTTTGATTTTCCGAATTCAAAAATGAATTCTATTTTACCAAATTAAAAACATATAAGTTTAATTTATTAATTTAAAATTAATTCCCGTTGTCAAAACCAATAATCAGGTTTTTTAAAAAGTACAAAGTATTAAAAGATTGACATGTGTTTATGTCAAATTTAAATGTGAAATTACTTATAATTACCTAAATTGTATTAAATGATAAAAATATAATCTAATTATATTTTTAAACCATTCAAATTCATAATTTAACACTATAAATTATTTTTATTAAAAAAGTCGTTTTCAATTAAAACATAGTATTTTTCACTATTCGTCCAAATATGAAAGTTAACAAAAAAGTACCAAAAATTTATACAAACTAAATTTTTATGTCCTGATTATAAAGAAGAATTTATTTTCATTAAATTGAATATAAAAGTTTCAAATATTGGTTTTAGAAAGGGCTCACCATTAAAAGGCAGTAAAATTGCATTTTTTGAAAAATACTTCTTTTATATGAAAAAATGAATTTGTTCTTATATTATGTCTAAGAAACACATAATATGGATGTTAAAATTATATAGAGTATGTAAGATTCAAAATGAAGTTAATACTATTCATAACAACTTTTTGAATGACTGGTTTGATAAGTTGTGGTGTGTTCGAACTCGGTGTTGCGTGTAACACAAGCTATTGAATTACTTTAATGAGATAACGTACTATGAACTCTTAGGGTGTTACATTCTACCCTACATAAATAAATTGCGTCCTTGCAATTTAAAATTGTTCTTCGAAAATAAAAGGTTAAAAATAGAAAAATACCATTGTGGAAAACCCACATCGAAAATTGGGTTAATAAAATTTAGTCTTAATAAGAGGGATATATATATATATATATATATATACTTGAAAAGTAGAGTTTCATCCTTCAACTAATTCCTACAAAAAACTCATCTTTCACACCAAAAGATAATAGAATTCAAAAATATTCTATTTATTCTAATCGTATAGGGTTCAAAAAATAATGAATTTATCATTCATTTGTCAGACTATTTAAAAAAACTACATTATACAAACCAGGACATCATGTATGCCACTGGTAGGTGGTCCACCCTTGTCACCCTTAGGTTGTGGGTTCAAGTCTTGCGACCTTGCCGGACGCGACGGGTTGTCGCCCAACCTCCGGGTTATCCTTTTTATGAAAATCCAAAAATAATCTCAAGAAATCATTTAACCATAAAAATAGTATCTAATGTCAAACTTAATCAATTCCAACCTTTATTCTTATCCAAAATACTTCTGTCCATACATACAGTCCAAAATTTTTAAGGAAGGTAAACACAATGAAGATTTTTTTCCATGTAATAACATGTGAATATATTCATCATGTATTCTTTTAAAACATGGTAACAACCTGAATTACCATAATACCTTATTGATTACATTCATACTCTCTTATTCCTTATAACCAAAAAATTTTGAATACTCCAACAATGATGAAATACACAAACCATTAATCAGTTCCAAGGTAGTCAAGAATATCCAATATAATTTATCCAAATCAACCATCTCTTATTCCAAAATTAATGCCTCAGTATCAGAACCATATTAAGGATTATCTTTCCTCCAACCGTGTATCATAATTTGATTATTATCCAATAGCATCATTTGAGGTATACTTTGATGATTGGGACATTTATTCACGTAGTGTCACAACTCCTTGAAGATTAAGAATTTTACAATTGAAACCTTTTTCTTACCCTTACAATCACGTACTTGGTGTCCTTTTTCTCCACACTTATAACAAACTCACATTCCCTTTATGAATTTACCAAGGTGATTTTTTCCACAGTTATCACATGTGGGAAAATCCTTCTTTCCCCTCTTCCCTTTATCCATATTTCTCTCTACCATCCTTTTCTTCTCTTCCTTCCCTTCAAAGACACAGGACTCAGAGAATACTTTACTTATCTTATTAACACATGATACTATTTCTTCAAATATTGAGAATACGTGGGTGACTATTTACCTTCTAAATGTTGGCTTAATACCATGAGAGATATGATACTTCTTACTTTTTGGATCATACGTATTGTTGGAGTTCTCATTCCTTCTATTGGGCACCATTTCTAAACAATGGCATACACTAGGTTAGTTTATGAATCAAAATTCATAATTCCAAACTTGTAAAATACCTAACATAAATTAAATAGTTTATAGATATAATCCATAATCATAAATTTTTTTTTGAGAAAGTATTTACTCCTAAATCCTTTATAATGTATTGTAATGAAAATGTGAATTATCCTAAGCATATCTCCCGGGAATGTCGTAACCAAGAGTGAAGCAAGGCCTGTTGTTTTGTACTAGTTCCCATTCTAGTCTAGCTCAAAGCGGTGTTTTTGGGTTTTACCCCTAGGTACATTTGTGCCAGAGCCACCTCTACCTACTCATATCTAGACAGGGATGTATTTCTTGGAAAACTCATAAAATCTCTACAATAGCAAAATTCAAGTAAGTTATTCTATACCAATCCTCAAAGTCTGTCTTAGGGTAATGTTCTATAATCAAAGTTTAACTAAATCTATTTCCAAGGATGTTTCTAAACTTCCTCTGATACCAACTATAATGCCCCGACCCTAGTTACCCAGAGTCGGTGCATTGTTTTAATACATTGGAATGATTACAAGGAATCAAGTCTTGAGAGACCGATAGTTTATCAGTCTTGGAAAATAGTTTAAATACATGAACGTTACATTGTATATTAGAAAACAGAACAAAACATAAATGAATCTTTGAGAACACCATTATTCCATTTTAGCTTAACCCTTCATATCCTTCATAATACACTTCTTGGAAATCCTGGAAAAATAAAACATAAAGAAGGGGTGTGCTCATATGCTCAGTAAGGGTAAACAATTTTGCGGAAGATAACATAAACAATAGGCATGGTGAATAATTGAAAACAAATTCCTTTACAAATAATAAACATGAACATCTTATGGCAGAAATATGAGATGAGTAAATAATTCCATAATAAAATATAGTCATCGGTATTCTACTAGTTGAATAACCACATGAACCATCAATATTATTTTTATAATGAGGGAATGTATAAATCCATACATTCTGAAACATTTTTTCAAGGCCTCAGCCAAGAAGTCTAAAAATGATTAAGGCCTCCACTAAAACTATATATAAAATTGGGAAAGACCTTGGCCAATTCCACCTCTAATTGTCTCATGAGACCTACCGATGCATCGAGGAGCTATAGCAGGCTCCACCCATCACTTACTATGTCCAATACATTCCTCATATGAAAAGGTTGAAACATAACATAAACATTCATATTAAAACTAGCATATGAAATGAGAATACTTTGACCATAAACCATGAATGGTATAAAAATAAAAAAATCCAAAGTCAAATATATCACAAAACTTTCAATACAATATGAAAAAATTGTATTATAATAAATCAACTTCAAAAAATTTTAAAATCCATCAAAGGATGTTGACATAGATGAAAATTAATTGTAAAACACTTTGAGAGAAATATCCATTTTTCATTAAAACATTTAAAAGTCACACATTTATAAAAGTAAGTAATTTAAAAGATATTTTTTGAATCAAAGTGTCCAATAACACTTTGAAACTTTTAAAATAATTATCATTTTAAAACATTCATGTCCATATAAATAAATCCTTAAAATCATTTTGAAAACATGGACATTAATAAAAAAGGATTTAGAATGATAAATCTTTAAAACATTTAAAATGATGATCTAGTTAAATATACCCTCACATAAAAATTTAAAATATTACTTTTGAAAACATTATATGAAATATGGGTATCGATGATAAATATGTCCCAGTAAATACTTACACATAAACACTCTCAGATAATAATGAGATTGAGAAAATAACCCTTACCTTGGACTTTACTTTTGTTGAGTGTACATTCAACCTCCTGTATAAAGACAGTAGTATGTTTTTAAATTATACCAAAACCATATTAATATTTATGATATCATACATTATTCATTTATGACTTTATACTACCCATTTAATAATAATTTCCATGTTAAATTAACATTTCGGGTAATAATCGCTCTCTTTATAATACGTGTTTTAACTTGTTACTATTATTTGTATCACTTAGATCATGATTTAAATAATTCCAGAATATAAAGTATGATTTATATATCATATATATTTAGAATATAAATATTTATAATAGACATATATATGAAATGGAAAACACTGTTTTTGGAGATGGTAGGTCGTACGTACGCATAAACGCAGTTTCCGTTTTCATATCGTATTGAACAGAACTAAGTGAATAAGATATATGTAAGTAAATATATATATATATATATATCTAGTATAATTATTATTTCATATATTAAATACTTATTAATGATATATATTTTATAATCATCTTTGAATGGTGAACGTGAAAATGAATCTCATCGCGTCGTGGAGACGGTAATCCGTACGTACGCACGAGCGACAATATGATTATCTTAATGGAGAAATCATATATAATTGGATGTTATATCATATATAAAGAATCATTAACATGTTATATTTATTATTTACATCATTTATACTCATTATTATACCCATCCAAATAATGAAGTGTTTGAATAACAAACTACACCATGACGTGGAGACGGTGATCCGTACATATGCACGTATGGTGACTTTGTCATTTATAGGATGACTAGAATAATGAATATGGTTGTAAAATTTTTATAATAAAATCACAGTATATAGAAGATACTGTATTTATTATTTTATAATGGAAACAACAAAGAAAGAGGAAGTGGAAGAAGAAAAGGACTTGAAAGAGGTGATGAAATATTTACCTCTTCTTCGGGTTCTTTCTTTTGATTTGATCAAAATGACTCTTTAGGTTGGATTTATGAGAAAATAAAGGCATCTAGGATGAATGGAGGAAAGTTGGGAGGATATATGGGTAGGGTTTGGATGATCCAAATGGATTTGGAGGTGTGAAATTAAGAGAAGGGAAAGTACCCTTTTATAAGAGGGGTGAGGGTCACTTTAGGAAAAGATTGAAATATTATTTTCGGTTTATAATTGCTCAAAAATGATTTATTTATATGATAATGTGAGGATGTTTCGAAAAATACCTAAAAAACAGGTTTTAGACAAGTTTAGGTCACCATATTAACCTTATAATTTAGATTTAACTACTAGTTAAATAGTTTAACTTTTACCGTGTCTTCTTGAATTCTTACACTATATGGTTAATAAAATTACTCTAAAATTCCAAGAGAACCTAAAGTGGTTCATTAATGAAATATATAATATTATTTAATCCACTTTTCCGAACCTTAGATTTTTATGAATAATATAAAATTTAATAATATAATATTTTTTTAAAAACTCATTTATGTCAATTTTTGCACTATTTAGTATTTGGTTTTTGTGAAAGTTATCACAACTTGATTACTTAGAAAAAAATACATTGAATCAACCCTAACATGTCATATTCACTTATAAAATTAGTGTATGTCATAAAAACTTTGAAATTATATTTATTTTAATATTTATAAAACCATTTATTTGATTCTTTCATTTATAAGGTAATTACTGCATCATCATTGTATCATAAATAAATTTAATTATTTAAGGTCTAAAAATTATAAATAAAATACCATTATGTAGGAAATATATTTATATTTCTAATGAATATTTATAGTAGAATTTATATTATGTATAACCCTATATTAAAAATGGTTTAGTTAATAAACTTTGAATTTAACACTTTTAAATCTTCTTTGAATAAAACAATAATAAATGTCCTAATCTAATCCATGTGGACCTAAAGGATCATATCTTATTCCTAAGGTTTTTTTTATCGAATTACACTTATCCAATAGAATTAGGACATGTGTTAGGGTAATTATAATATCATTTTTACCCTTAATCACCCTATTTACTTTTAACCGTGGTAAATAAAAGTCAAAAGTTACTATTCACAAAAAATTATTTTCATCTTATTGTACCACATTTTACTTACTTATTTCAACCGTGTCTCTAGGATTTTTTGAAATTCAACTCACAGAAGTGGTAAAATTAAGTTTTATACAGATTTTCAAATGCTCCTAGAAGGTGGGTAAAAGGCAGTAAAAAGTTCAATATAATTTAATATATCTAAATTTTTTATAAAATGACTCTAATGAATTAAATTGAACTTATATAGGTATTATATATCTATTTTGACTTAAAATAAATTTAAATAAAATAAATAATTATTTAAATAAAATGTCGGTTTTAAATAATAACGCATTGTTTTTCACTATTCATCAAAAATTGAATGTTTTCAAAAAATACCAAAAATCCACCCTAAGCTAATTTTGATATTCCAAATTTAAAATTGAAGTATATTTTACCAAATTAAAAACATATAAGTTTCATTTATTAATTTAAAATTAATTCCCATTGTCAAAACCAATAAGTGGGTTTTTAAAAAAGTAAAAAGTATCCAAAGACTGATATGTGTTTATGTCAAGTCTAAATGTGAAATTACTTATAATGACCTAAATTGTATTAAATGATAAAAATATAATCTAATTATACTTCAAAACCATTCAAATGCATAATTTAACACTATAAATTATTTCTATTAAAAATGTTGTTTTCAATTAAAACACAGTATTTTTCACTATTTGTCAAAATATGGAAGTTATCAGAAAAGTACCAAAAATTTATAAAAACTAAATTTTTATGTCCTGCTTCTAAAGAAGAATTTAATTTCATTAAATATAATAAAAAAGTGTCAAATATTGGTTTTAATAAGGGTTCTCCATTAAAAGGCGGTAAAATTGCGTTTTTTGAAAAATACTTCTTTTATCTGAAAAAATTGAATTTGTTATTTTATTATGTCTAATAAAAACATAATATGGAAGTTAAAATTATATAGAGTATATAAGATTCAAAATTCAGTTAATCTATTTATAACCGCTTTTTTAATGGCTAGTTTGATAAGTTGTGGTGCGCTCGAACTTAGTGTTGCGTGTAATGCAAGGTATTGAATTACTTTAATGATATAACGTACTATGAAATATTGGGGTGTTACAAAGACTAAAAATAAGATTTTGGAAAGGCCTTGTTTCAATAAACTAGTTTGTCTCATGATACCTACCAATGAATCGAGGATCTATAGTAGGCTCCACCAATCACTTACTAAGTCCAATTCATTTCTTATATGAAAAGGTTGAAACATAACATAAGTATTCGTATTAAAAATAGCATACAAAATGTTAATACTTTAACCATAAACCATGAATGGTATAAAAATAACACATACATAGTCAAAAATATCACAAAACCTTCAATACAATATGGAATATTATATCATAATAGAAAACATCAAACAAGTGTAAAATCCATCAAAGGATGTTGACATAGATGAAATCAAAGCGGTTTAAGAGAAATATATCTTTGCCTTTTTAATTATTTTAAAATTATTTTAATTATAAAAGAAATAATTTATTTTTAAAATATTATTATAAGATTATAAGGGAAGCTTAGAAGGTGTTATAATGGCCGAAAACAGCCGCACCCGTCGTATAAGTTAAAAAAAATTCTTTTCTTAATTTTCTTTTAAAGGTCGTAAATGAACTTGTTTGGAAAACGATGGAAATATTCCTTTATAAACATATTATAAAAATTCAAACAAGGGTATAAATGAATTTAAACCATAGTCTAGGAAATAGTGAAATTTTTTTGAAATACATTTTTAAGAAAGATGGATGTGGATGATAAAGAAGTCCCATTAGATACTTACGTATAAACAACCTCAGATAAATAAAGAGATTGTAAAATTAACCCTTACCTTGTACTTTTCCTTGATCAAGGTTATGTTAAATTTATTTATAATAGTTAAATAATTGTTATTAAATTTTACAAGAAACAAATACATAAATATGATATCATATATGATCTTCCAATATTTCTTTGTTAATAATATTTCAGTAGTATCAATATTATGGGTGTTAACTGATTCATTTTCATTTATATTATTGGTTACGTAAGCCATGTTTGTTATGTATAGGATGTATTTGATTCATATCCATAATTATATTATGTTCTTAATTATTATTTTTAACTATAAAATAAAAATTATTCTTGAATGGTTACGATGGGGAATTAATCTCATCGCGTTCAAGGAGACGGTAATCCGTACATACACACGAGCGACAATATCATTCAATTGAAGGTGAAATAATATATAATTGAATGTTATATCATATATACAGAATCATTAACATGTTATATTTATTATTTATGTCAATTATACATCATTATTATACCCATCCAAATAATGAAGTGTTGAATAACAACTACACCACGACGTGGAGACGGTAAGTCGTACGTACACATGTATGGTGACTTTGTCATTCATAGGATGGATATAATAATGAATATGTTAGTACCGTATTTATAATAAAATCATAGTATGAATAAGTTACTGGAGTTATTATTTTGGTATTGTAATAACAAAGAAACAGGAAGTGGAAGAAGAAAAGAACTTGAAAGAGGTGGTGAAATAATTACCTCTTCTCCGGGTGTTTCTTTTTGAGTTGATCAAAAGGTCTCCTTGGGTTGTTTTTATGCTCAAAGTATGGCATATAGGTAGAAGTGAGGATAGTTTGGAGGATATTTGGGTAGGGTTTGGCTGAGACAAATGGATTTGGAGGTGTTATTTTGAGAGAATGGGAAGTACCCTTTTATAAGAGAGGTGAGGGTCACTTTAGAAAAAACTTGAAATATTATTTTATTATACAATAATATTCAGTTTATAATAGATCAAAAAGGATTTATTTTGAGGATAAGGTTATAATGGCTATAAAAACTCTCAACTAATAGGTTTTAGATAGGTTCAGGTCACCATATTAACCTTATCTTTTAGATTTAACTCTTAGTTAAATAGTTTGACATTTACCATGTCTCTTTGTATTTTTAAATTATATGGTTAATAAACTTACTATAAATTTCCAAGAGAACCCCAAGTGGTTCATTAATGGCACATATATTATTATCTAAGTCCTTTGTCCTAACCTTATAATTTTAAGACTATTATATCATTTAATAATGTAGTATTTGTTTTAAAAACTCATTTATGTCAAATTTGACACTATTTAGTATTTTATTTTTGTTAAAGTCCTAACAACTTTATTAATTCAAAAAAAATTCATTTAATCAACCCTAAAATGTCATATTAACCTATAAAATTCTTGTAATTCATCAAAAGTATTAATTTACATTTATTTGGATATTTATAATATCAATTATTTTAATCTTTCATTAATAAGGTAATTACTACATCATCATTGTGTCATAAATAAATTTAATGATTTAATGTCTAAAAGTTATAAATAAAATACCATTATCTAGGAAATAGTTTTATATTTCTAATGAATATTTATAGTGAAATTTATTTTATTTATAAACCTATATTAAAAATGGTTTAGTTATTAAACATTGAATTTAACACTTTTAACTATTCTTTAAATAAAATAATAATAAATGTCCTAATCTAATCCATGTAGACCAAAAGGATCATATTTTATTCCTAAGTTTTATTTTGGTCGAAATATATTTATCCAATAGAATTATTACATGTTTTAGGGTAATAATAATATCCTTTTTACCTTTAATTTCCCTATTTACTTTTAACCATGGTAAATAAAAGTCAAAAGTTTCTATTCACCAAAAATTATTTTCATCTTATTGAACCAAATTTTACTTACTGATGTCAACAATGTCTCTCATATTTTTGAAATTCAATTCACAGAAGTGATAAAATTACGTTTTATGAAAATTTTCAAATGCACCTATAAGGTAGGTAAAAGACGGTAAAAAGTTCAATAAAATTATATATATATATATATATAATATTATTATAAAATGAATCCAATGAATTAAATTTAACATTTATAGGTATTATGTATATATTTTTACCTAATATAAATTTAAATAAAATAACAAATTATTTAAATAAAATGCCGGTTTTAACTAATAACGCAGTGTTTTTCATTATTCATCAAAAATTGAATGTTTTCAGAAAAATAACAAAAATTCACCCAAAGCTAAATTTGATATTACAAATCCAAAAATGAAGTTCATTTTGTAAAATAAAATTTATAAAATTTCAAAAAGTGGGTATTAATATTCATAACGTCTAGTTTAATTGGTCGTGGTGTGTTAAAACTCCAAGTTGCGTACAACACAAACTATTGCATTATTCAAAAGGGAAAGTACCATAAAATCTTGGGGTATTACATTTTCTGACCGCACTACCAATGGTGTGTTAAAGTATAAAACACCATATAGTCGTTCCACATCGAATTCCAAAATGTTTTGAAGGAGGGAATATTGAAAATAATGTGATTCCCCAGTACCAAACAAAACACAGGCTAAGTTAGATGATACAAGAATCTTACCTCTGACGATAGAAAATCCTACATCTAAATTAGTCAGAGTATTATTAATAACATGCAACTAACTTTTCCCACTTTCCTGGGCTCTACTCTCACTACCCTAAGATATATCCCTTTCTTTTCATTTCATCTCATGCACTAGGGTACTGCATCCCTTGCCTTATCCTGAATGACTTATGGAACTCCAGGTACCAGCCTACTGAGGGGTAGTTATGACCCTTCCAAATTCCAGTGCTTTTTCTAATCATTTTCCACTAGTCTAATATAGAAATTTAGACTATAACCTTTGAAGATGACCTATTCTACCTTATATACGACACTCAACTATGGGGTAAGGACCTTATGAGTGCTTGTGACCAAACTTTCTACACTAGTAGCATTGGAAGAGAACATGGTCTTGAGATGGTTGTTCACTACCCTAGATACTCTACCTATTACTTATTTGGTATAAAATATCATAATGATGCTTCTTATCACTCAAAGAATAACTCCCAGATTTCCCTACAGAAACAACCTGACCACTACTCGATGATTCTCTTAGATTCCATTCCATAAAGAGTGACTGATTCACCAGGTCTTCAAAAATGCTTAAATGAAAGACTTTTACCTACAACTTGATCTCATAACAAATACCATCTTGGAAGAATATCTCCCTATAGGTCGTATCAACTTATAAATATGGCACAAAGCAATTTAGTTCAGTAAAACGTCCAACATAGTCCAACACTCACAAACCTTCCCTCTTCAGATCATGAACTCGCGATATTATTCATACCTCAAGGTCTAGGGATATAAATGGTTCAGGAAATTCATCTTGAAGTCCTTACAAGATAGATCATTATGTTTTCAAGGTTCTTCCAGAATATCCCACCAACACTTGGCAGGTCCACGAAGCATATACATAGCAAGATTCACACTCCTATCCATGGGTGTCTCGAGATTCTTGAAGATTTTCTGGACTTACTCAATCCAAAACTCAGTTTCCTGGGCTCCCCCTTCCCAATTAAACAAAGGAATATTCTGAAGCTAAAACTCTCTTTTCAGCTCAGACATTGTAGGAACCGTACAGACAGTATCCCTTTGCATGGATCATATGACCCTCAGGAAGTTGACATGAAGCTGAACATCCATATGATCCTCAGTAACTATAGGAATTTCTGGTTCAAATGTTTTAGGATTGTATTGATTTCTACTCCTATAACACTCAAGTTGAATACAACAAGGATGCATTTTCTTTACAAGACAAACACACACCTTAGATAACTGGCTAGCATCAAGGTCAACCAAAAAGGTGGATGAAATAGAGAACCACTAATTCCTGGTCTATCTAGAAATGACTTTAAATTATTTTATCATGACATGAAAACTCATTTTTTATCTAGTTAAATAGATATCTCATATCATAGTTCAACATGAAAGTATATATCACATTCAAAAATAGATATGCCCCTATCATGAACATTTCATGTCAAATATCTCCCTATATGCCTATTATGATGAATATATTATCATCTCACACCATAGTGGGCCACAAGTAAAAATCTCAATAAATAGTAAGATCATAAAATAATAACCTCACACAACATGTGAATCACCCAAGGTTAACACCAAAAATAAAATAACACAACACAAAAAACAATCCCATCCCTCAGTACTAAAATTTTCTTCTATTTATGGGTTAGTTACTTCTATGCACAAGATCATTACCAATCCTTGAAACATCCTAGTATACTTTCTACCTTTCCAAAATTTTATGGAAAAATAAAATAAGTCTTGATCCTTTGATACCACCTTTTAACATCCCCAATATAACACACTCTCACATGTCTATAAAGGGTTGGTTACAAAACCTCAAGCGAGCCTCCCCCTATGCCAGAGGCTATTTACTAGAAGTGGGGGTGTGAAAAGTATATCGGGGAGACTATACCCCCTGGTACGAAGTGTCATAGTAGTAGAAAAAATCATAATTAAATTAAAATAATAATCAAAGTAAATACATAGCAGAAGATAACAATAAAATCCAATGGAATAATCCAATAATAATAAAGTAATAATGTAATGATATTGTAGAATGTAACTAAATGTCATGATAGAAAAATAAAAGGAAAATACCAGAAGAATCAAATAAAAGAATGAATATCTCAGGTCCTGAACACCATTTCAGTCCCATCTCCAAACTCCAACCCAACAACAAACAAGTAATCAATAACAAGGTCCTTTGTCCTTTTCCAAACCTGCATCCACATAATCTGCTCGGGTGCCAAATGGTGACCCGAACATGGTGTGAGTATAACTTAGTAGTTCGACACCACCATATATAAATAAAACATCTAGATAAGTAGCGTATGTAATAAAGTGATAAACTGGTGTATTAAATTAATTCAACAATTAAAAAAATACCACAACAACCTACATTGGCTCAGTGCTAGGATAACTCTGAGCGTGTCTTATGACTATGCCAACAAAAACTATATAACCAAGGTAAAAAACTAATTCAACACCATGATAAAATATCTATGAGCATGTCTTAAAAACATGCCAACCACCACCATATACTCATGGTATATTCACAATAATCTAGGTCAAATCCCTATAAGCATTACAACATTTCCAGTTCAAATCCCTATAAGAATTACAACATTTATGCATCAAATCCTTATAAGCCTTACATCACGGGACTAGGTTGAGACCACTCACTATAATCATTACTACATATTCATGTTCAAGTTACTAGGTCTAGCCCGTTATATAAGAATATAATAATGAAACACAATCCCAATCATACAACATGGATATCATAATATCACATCATATATCTCAATGGTTAATTATGTGAATTACCCTTATTCTTTCACATGTCACTTTTCAATTAAATTCAAAATTGATTAAAAATTATATCTATAAGAAATAACCCACAATTTAGGGATTCTATAATAATAAATTACCTTAGGTTTCATACCATGTTAAACATACCTTAAGTGATTATCCAATTCATTTATATTCAATTGATTTGGGTGCACACTACATTGGTGAAATCACAATATTTCATAAACAAAAAATTTATCAAACCATAAGGTTAAGATTTAGACCCCATAACTTTAATCAAACATCCAAAAATTCTTCCTATGACTAAAACCCATGAGGAATAAGGTGAAGACGATTACGAAGAGGTTCCTATATCAAATATGATGAAGATAAAAACCAACAATGCAATTCTGGAAAAGGATTTCATCGAAAAGATTAGAGAAAAAAGAAGAGAAGAAAGAAACATGACCAAAAGGACTTACTAGGGATTGATCGCATGAATGGTATGTTGATAAGGGTGTTTGGAACTCCAAAATCACCTGAAGGGTTTCCCTAGGTCAAGAGGAGAATAACTGTAGTGGATTCCAATTAAAATCAGCCGCAAAGCATGTTTAAAACAGCATGTAGAGAATTTTCACATAGTATAATACAATTACTCATCATGTAAATTTTTTAATGGCATTCAATAAAAAAACCAGAACCACATATTTATTTCATTAAAACCCATGAATAATTACACAATGTGTAATACCCTTACATGATATGTAAATGTTCTGCAGTTGAGTTTTCAGCCCATTTTCCCTCTAAATCTACAAACAACCATTAGAGCTCATAAACTTAATAAGAACCCATTTAACACTTATCCCTTTATAATCAGACTTCATTAATTCAAAAAATCCTACATACTTGAAATTTAGGTCATTTTCTGCAACAAGGCTCTCCATCTCTGAACAAGACATGACCATTAAGGCTCAAACAAAAAACAAAAGGAGATGCGTATATGAAAAAGACAAGATCTTACATGCATGGTATTGTTGTTATAGATCATGAGGCCATACCAGTTACTATCCACCTGACACATCCTAAAACTAAATTGGAGTACATTCAGCCTCAAGTGGCCAGAGACCCTCATGCTCCTTTTCCAGCTAAGTTCCATCCATTTTCTCTAACCCCCAAGAAAGTCGTATAGTAGCTCTAGTTGATCATCATTTATGAACCTCGACATACTTCATATCTTGTTGATGTTACTTTAGTTATCCCTTTAGTAACCTCAACCATTCTTATATATACTTTTGGTCTCAATCCTATGTCCTCTGCCTCATCCAAGGATAAGGGCAAAGCACGTTTGGACCCTTCTGCCAAGCCCGAAGATCATTGATTAGACTTAGTGTCTTTGATGCGATTATTTATGTAACTTTTTTTGAACACTTTTGGGCTATATTTTCATTGAATTTATTCTTGGGAATTATAATACTATTTTTAATCTATTTTCATTGAATTTAGTATTTTATTCTTATTCCATTACTATTTCTATTTTATTGTGAACTTTTTGATAATCCCAAAAGGGGGAGAAGATTTGCGGAATTTACCTTTATAGTTCATTTCTTATATTTATTTTACTTTGATACCTTACTTATTTGTGTAACCTTTTTTTCTTTGATACTATGTGTTTCAATTTTATTCTTTGTTCCTTTCTTTATCCTTGATATCATATGCATACACTATCTTGTTTTATCTTTGATACCATATACTTACTATCTTTGATACCTTGTGTATCTTAGTTACTTTTTGTACATTTATATTTATTTGATACAGTTTATATGAAATTTTCTGATTTATATTTGATATAATGTGTATAAAAATTCCATGATTTGTGATCATAAAAAAGGGGGTGATTTTTGACCTCCTTATTTTAATGATCACAAAATCATGATTATTATGATATTTAATGAGTTTCATGTTTTCTATTATCATTTAATAATATGAGACAAATTGGAGATATTTTCCTATGTATGATACATTTCCAATAATTTCTCACCACCAAAAAATGTATCACCATCACCTTCAGACACTGTTAAGGAAGTCATACCACCAAGCTGAAACACTACCATCCTGACATACCTCCAAGAAAGTGTCACCATTCCAAAGAGTCACCGTTCTAGAGTCACCTCTAGATCAAGACACCATTTAAATGTCTCAAGCCTCTCTGAGTCACTACTATAATATGAGCCACCACCATATTTATACACCACCAGAAGTGTCACCATGCAAAATACACACCACTAGTGTTTATGTTTATTTTGAATTAAATTTTTCTAATGGATATTTTATCAAATTTATTGCCAGGGATTATTCTAATGATTGTTCTTAAATTGATCAATAGAGATTAATTATAGTTAGTGTCAGAACGTGAATTATGAGGAGAAGAAGATCCAGATGATTCTCTTTACTTCTCCTGCTATTAAAAGATGAAGCAAACTCCCTCATGTAGAAAATCAATGTGCTGAATGAAAAGATAGACCTGTACACATGAAGTCAGATAAATATCATTGAAATAACTTGAATATATTTCCTAATTCATTGTGTTACACTTGAATGAGGAATACAAAGAATAAATTTCATCCACTTTATTCCTAAAATCAAGAACAAATAGTCTATGACACTCTGTTTTACTTTAACTTCCAAAACATTACTTGAGCCTCAGTTAAAATAACTTTCAATAGTCATGAGTTACAGAGCCTAACTGACCAAGAAAAAATACCCCCTTTCACATTTTATTTCCTCATTCTACTTATCTGTATTACATTACATGTAGTGTATGTTCATTCTCTATTTTATAGAGTACACACCGTCTCCTGATTTAAACTGGAAGATACTTTGATATCTTCTCAGCACTCTTTATTATTGTTTACTACATGTTGTGGTAGAGGGATGGTTGTGGACTATTTTATTTTTACTTCCAAAATAACTATGGAAGAGGTCCCTATGTGACCTAGAAATTTAGTATACTATTGTAAAACCTAATCAAGGTTGTGGATCAAAATTTTATTTTATAAAAACTGCTTGGAATAAGGTGATTTCCAAGTAGAGGGGAGTAAGTATCATCTTGAGACTAAACCTATTGTAATCAAATTCTGTTGTGTGTTTTGTTTTTTTTGTTTTTTTATTAATATTTTGTTTAAAATATGTTTTTTTTAAACTTTAAACAAAACCACTACATTTATAGTTTATCTTAACTAGTTTTTATGTAATATTTTGATTAAATAAATTGATTTCAAAGGTTAAAGTAATATTATATATTTTTTTACCCAATACCATATCAATATTTTGAGAAATATTCTAAAAGATTAAAAAATATATCAAATTTCTATTTTGGTAAACTCGTATGTTTTTATTTAAATTCATTTTAACATAAATTTTTATTGGGTGCGCAATTCACCCCCCTCTTGAGATACTCACTCTAACCAAAATTATATAACTATTATCGAATAGATATTGGATTAGAAGGTTTTAATAGGGTTAATGAAATTATAAAAAATATTTATAAAGTTTTTATATAATGTATTTATTAATAATAAATAAGTGATTTTTTTTTTCAAAAATTCATTTTTATCAAAAATGATATTTATTGAATTTTGTGCATGGAAATTGTAATTAATCTCCCCAAAATTTATAAATTATATTTTATAAATTTAATATCATTCTATAAAGTAGTATATAAAAATTAACTTATGCTGATTTTTTTGTGATTTTTCTTAAATGACTGATTTTTTACTGAACAGTGAAAAATAACAAATTTCAAAAATCTCTTATTTATTTCCATTAAATAAAGTAATTTAAAAGATCCATTTCATTTTTAATTTGGTTTTAGATTAAAAAAATTACATAATATTTATAATAATATAATCAATTATATTTGAATTATTATTATTCATGATTTTCATATAAGTTAACTTTTAAACTTAAAACACAATTTTATAGAAAAACTGTTTTTCATTAACTTTTAGGTATTTATATTAAAATTAAAATATTAAACTTATATGAATTTAATTTGATGAAATGGAATTATTATTTTTTGATTCATAACGTTAAATTATCCTAGGATTTTTTTTATTTTTTTCCAAAGAGGTTGAATTATCAAAGAATAATAAAAAAATATAGTTTTTATAAAATACAATATTTTTTTTGATATATTAAAGAAATAAATATGATATGAAAAATTATAAACTTATGTAAAGAAAAATTTATGATAATTTTATAAAAATATTATACAAAAATAATTCAAAAATTTTAAATTATAATTCATTTCATGATAAATATGAAAATCATTTTCAGTGCTGAAACAATGCTGCTGCTGCACTGGAAAAGTCAAATTTGGTGCCCTAAATATAATAATTTAGAAAGTGGTAGTATGTTTTAGAATTTATTATGAAATATTAATTATTATTTATGATTTTAGGGATATATATGAATTTTTGGGTTACATAAAAAGTGAATTTTCCAAATCCTTATGCAATGCTTGCGTAATGCATGAAAAGTCAAAAATAACATATTAAATAATTTTTCATGACATAGGTGTGAGTAAACATAAAAATTTAAATAATATAATTATTATTTTGAAATAAAATTGTTTATTTTTATGATTTTAATTTATAAATATCTTAAATACTTATGAAACTCTGACACAATGCTTGCCCAAGTAGTAGAAAAATCAGGTAAATGATTTTAAAAAAATCTAAAAGTAATTTTGTTTGAGTGAGTTATAGTGTCCCATGAATTATATATATAAATATAGAATATTATGTATTTATTTAAGTTTTATATTATAATTAATTTTATTTCATGCTTCTTTAAAAGTTAAATTAAATGAATAACTACAAAAATGACATTAATGATATTTTATAATAAATAATATTTTATTAAACATTTTATAATTCATAAATTTTTTATCTTAAGACAAATGAATGAGATATTTTTGAAAAAAAAACCATGGTACATTTATAATTTTTTCCTTTTATGGTATTATTTTTAAACCTTAATGTGTTGAAAACATTAATATTGTGGTAATTGTCAAAAGGGTTAACTTGGAGTTAAACTAAAAGATAAACATAACCAAAACCTTACAAAATTTAAATGGATGAGGGGATTTAGACTCATACTTATATTATATTATAATTATATCAATTTTTATAAATTTTTATATAAATAATAATTTATATTAATTTATTAATTTAAGAAATCCAAGAATGTCCCTCATCTCACTTATAAATGGACACCCATTCTCACTATTTTTACACCACTTTGAGCAACCTAGATTGACCAAAACATGAAAAATTACCTTCTAAAATTACCTAGACACAAATTATAGGAGATGGTATTTTAAAAATACCATTCCAAGGGTCCTTAAAAAGGGATCTAAATGAAGTCTACTGAAGAATAGGCAATCATATTTACTGACTCTTTCAAGTTTATTTTTTCTTATAATTCCTATAAATATATTGTAATAATCATAAAATAATAAATATAGTATGATAAATATACTTACATTTTATTATGATTATGGTATAACCATATTACATATCTTTTCATACTATGAAAAGTGAAAAAATTACTCATGCGTACGTACTGCTCACCATCTCCATGTAGCAGTGTAATTTGTTTTTCATCACCAATTTACATGGATGGTTATAAAGATATGAATAATGAATATATATGATATTTATGAAATAATTTTTAATATAAAATTATAATTTTATATCTACTTTCTTACCTTCCAATATATTGGAAATGATAATGTTGCTCGTGCTTATGTATGGACTACAACTTCCACAAAGCGATGTGATCCATTTTTCATTTTATTTTTACATGGATGGTAACAAGGATAGATTAAATGAATATATAAGATATATATTATATAAAAATTATATTTTAATTATGAATTATTATTTAAATTTATTTATTACTATCTATCTAAAAGTGAAAACAATATTCATTCATACGTACAACCATCCATCTACCAGAACGATGTAATTTATTTTTCTATATTTATATTTTATGGATGGATATAAATATATAAATATTGAATATAAATTATACTTATATCATGAATATTATATTTTTATATTATTTAATTATGATAAATATTCAAGGAAAAAACTACTACATCAAGTCATACATTAAAAATGAAGCATTTAACACTTAAAATAATGATAATAAAAAAATATTGTTAACAAAAAGGTGATAAAATATAATAAATGGTACTATATGATTTTATATATATGTATATGGTTATGGTTTTTAATTATAATAAATCTGAATTTATTTATAGTATATTAAATTCCCTTATGATTCCAGTCGAACTTCAGGTAAGGGGTTTCTGTAACACCCCTATATTTTATGAAAAACATTCTTTTAATTTCATTAATGTCTTGTGTTGTATTCTATATCAAGATTACCTTGCGCTATACGCAACACCGTATTAGCTTGCATTATACGCAACACTATTCTTGGATCGTGTTACACACAATTTTGATAATAGTTATTCTACGCAACATTGAGTATATATATATATATATTCAATGTATAAATGAAATATGGTTGATTCTGTTATACGAAACAATGAAGGATTCTTTCACAACACGCAACCCTGACATGGCTTGCATTACACGCAATCGCGACCTTCCTCGATAGCGTGTGTTGTACGCAATACTGGGTTTTAAAAAACAATGTTATATTATTATAATATTGTCATGAACTAGCCGTTATGAATAGTATTAACTAAATTTTAAATTTTATAACATTATTATTCATCTTACACATTTCTAGAACATGGTATAAGAACAAAATAATTTTTTCGGGTAAAATAAGTATTTTTCAAAAAATGCAGTTTTGCCGCCTTTTGATGGCGCACCAAATTTAAATCTAGTTTTGACATGTTTATAAGTTAAATTTGACAAAATACAATTCTTCTTTGGAATCAAGAAATAAAAATTTACTTTGGATAAATTTTTCATATTATTCTGGTAACTTTCACATTTTAATGAATAGTAAAAACACGCTATATTTTAATTAAAAACAACTTTTTTCATCGTAATATCTTATGTGGTTAAATTATAATATTGAATGGTTTTAAAGTATAAATAGAATATATTTTTACCATTTAATATAATTTATGTCATTATCATTGATTTTACCTTGAATTCGTAGGTTAAATCAATTCAATCTTTTGCAATGTTTTAAACAAAAACCCGTTTTTATTCGACAACGGGATTAATTTTAATTTAATTTCTGCAACTTCTGTGTATTGAATTTTAAAAAATGGATTCCATATTTGGAATCAGTGGGTCCAAATTATGTTAATAGGCTACTTTTTATTTTTGGGAATTATGAATAGTAACTACGGTAAATTTTATTTACCATAGTTAAAGGTAAATCGGGTAATTAAGGGTAAATATAATATTTTAAAATTACCCTAACAAATGTCAAAATCCTATTGTATGACTAAAAGACGACCCATATCACCTAAGGGTCGGATTATAATCATTTAATGGACATTTGTCCATGAAATTAACTTAATTATTATTAAAGCCAAAGAAAGTGACAACATGTCACTCTCTTAAATTTTATAAGTATATTAATTTTAATTTAGTGATAAACTTCATGAAACTTCGAACATGAATAGTCTCCAGAAAGCTAATGAAATTATCTACATCATATAAATTTATTTATAATTTTTAGGGATTAAATAATTATCATTAATTATGACACAATAGTGATGCAGAAATTGTTTATCTAGTGAAAAATCAAGAATATTGTTTTTATTAAACTAATAGTGACCATAAAATGCACAAATACCTAACCAAAACTTATTTTCCATGTAAATGTAAACCATAAGCATCCAATGGGAGAATATTTGACCATTTGGAGCCTTATAAAAGCGATTATGACACTTATATTATTTTATTTTAAATGATGCCAAAGTTGTCACCTTCATAATTTAATAAATATAACAATTTAAATATTGTGATTTTAAGATGATAAATTCGAGTAAAAGTATTATTGTGAAAGGTAATATATTTATCTTCATCATAGGATTTTATTTTAAATTTTTATACAAAAAAAAGTATATTAAATAATTATACAAAAATGATGTAGTAATTATTTTATTAAGAGATAAACCAAATAAATGGTTTTAAAAATAATAAAATAAATATTATATGAACTATTTAATGTGATACACTAATTTTATAGATACATATGACCTTTTATTAATATATTAAAGCTTTTAGTTCAAACATATCTTCTGTATATATTTTATTTAAATTCAAATAAATGAATAGTGTCAAAATTGACACTATTGTTATTTTACAAAAATAACATATTATAAAATTGTTTAAAAATCACAAAAATATTTAAAAATTATAAATTTATATTTATATGGTCTATAATGTTATAAAGTAAACAATTATGGAAAATTCACAACAAATAAGTAATTATTTGTTATAATTTAAAATTTAGAATTTTATTACCACAAATAAACTTAAATAGATTAAATAAGGATAAATCAAAATGATAAGGTTTAAAATAAGATCCAAACATGTCTAAATTTGATTGGTTGATGCTATTACAACCCTATCTCATCTAATATTCGAGTATGAGTCATTTTTTGAGGTTTTTAAGTGGGGTTAGATTTATTATAAATTAATATTTTTAAGAATTCCTAAGGTGCCCCTCTCCTCCCTTATAAATGGGCACCTCCTCCCCCTCCTCCTCACACAACTTTGAGCCTTCAAGCTCGGCCAAACCCTGCAAAAATATCTTATCCACTTCCCTAGTATCATCCTAGAGGTCCTGGTCTTCTTTAAAGACCATACTTAGTTCTTTAAGTGGAGGTTAAGAAAAGGCGCGTCAAAAAGAGGTAATATCCATTACCGATCTTTTTCAATTTCTTTCTTCTTAAACTTCTTCTTCTTTAGTTGTTTCATGATAAAGTAATAACATAAGTATTTCTTATATACTGATATGTTATTATAAATATGAAACAACTCTAATTAACCTTCTATCCATCCTACGGAAAAAGGAAATCACTGCGCGTGCGTACGTACGGAATACCGTCTCCACGCTGTGGTGTAATCTATTTTCCGCCACCACCTTAATTGGATGGGTATAATGGTTTAATGAGTAACTATATATGATTATTATAAAGTGATATTGATACTGAAATATTATACATACACTTCAACACAATTCCATGACCATGAGAACGATATCATCGCTCGTGCGTACGTACGGACTACCGTCTCCACGATGCGATGAGATTCATTCTCCATGTTAACCATTTAAGAATGATTAAAAAGTATATATAATAAATAATAATGAAATATATGACATTATAAAGCTACTGGATTTATTTATATATGTATATGTATGTCATCTACTTACTTCCTTTCAAGACAATAAGGAAAGGAAAACAGCGTTCATGCGTACGTACGGACTACCGTCTCTATGAACGGTGTTTTTCATTTCATTTATATATCTTATATATATATATATATACTGAATATATATGATATATAAATCATATTTTATATTCTGGAAGTAAGTAAATCATGATATAAGTAATAATAATGTCAAGAACAACAAGTCAAAACACCTATGATTAATGAAATGATTTTACCCAAAACGCTTCTTTAACATGGAATTTACAAAAGAACGGGTAATATAAAGTCATAAGTGAACCATATATGATATCATAACAATGAATATGATTCTGTAATAAGTCAATGACATTATTTAAATCATTATACAGGAGGTTCGGACACATACGAAGCAAATCAGACCTAAGGTAAGGGAAATATCACAATCTCATTTTTATTCGAGATTGTTTATTCGTAAGTATTTACTGGGGTGTATTTTATCATCCACATCCATGTTCCCTCCATATTTAATATTGTTTCCATCCACTTACAATATTTTAAATCCATTTTTACCCTTCGGTGAGTTTTTAGTAAATAATATGAAAGGAATCTTTTGTCATTTTTTTGTACGAGGTACTTTTTGACTTTTCCGACAAAAGTACAAAGAATGTTTTTTTAACTTATACGGAATGAATGGATTTTTAAAACATTATTTCCAAGAAACTTACTTTACAAGTTTTGAAGTTTATTTTTAATCAACTTATTTTATTTTAAAGTTGTATGACATGTTATGAAAGGAAAAATGTTTTTGAAGTAGAAAGGATATTTTCCTCAAGAATGGAGTTCAAGTATTTTATCAAAATTATTTTCCATCTAAGATAATAAAAGTGTTCTATTTTTATCCCTATTATTACATTGGTTTTATTATGTTGTGATGGAAATATTTTTATGAATTCCTTTATCTTATATGAATTGTTTTATGATGTCATGTTGTTTAAGAATTCCATTTTTATTATATGGGTTATGCAATGATGTACGATTTATGATTTTGTGGCACACATAAGAAAGGATTCATTATAAGATGGGTGGGACCTATATCTCCCTCCAATGCATTGGGTAAAGATTTTATATCTCATGAGATAGACATGGCTGGAACGGTAGGTTATACCGGTTCAGTGAAACAGGACTGGAACGAGGGTGACTCGGTTCAGAAAGGGACTTTGTCCACTAAGATAGTCTTGGCAATGAGTCTTGACTAACAAGAAATGATTCTCTATGATTATGTGTGAATGCCACAAAGTTTCATGTTTTAAGTTATGATTATTGTGATTACATTTCACTGCCATGATTTATCCCATGTTATGAACTTATGATCTCTTTTGTAGGTTAGGATTTCCAAAAGTTATGTGCTTGTGTATATGATGTGATTGATATTTCTTTTGTTTACCCTTACTGAGAATTTGAGCTCACCCTTTTATGTTTTATTTTCCCCAGGATATAAAGAAAGGTTTTAGGTAAAAAAAAGGGGAAGATCTTTATGGGAGATATAGAAGATCTTTCACCACGATTAGAAGATTACGTTCCGAGTTTCCAAAGACACTAAACTATTACGATCCTTGTGTGTGTGTTTTTGATATGTACCAAGTATTCCGCAAAAGTAATGTAATGTCCATGTACGTCAAGCTTCGGGTTTCTACAGTTGGTATCAGAGGAAAGGTTTAGTCAACCTTTGGAAACTAGGATGCGAGAACTTTAGTGAGATCCCTAGAGATATTTATAAGGTATGTCTAGGGATGTACCTAAGGATAAGTATACGTATAGGATACAGTCCTAAAACTACGGTAACGATCATAGAATTTAACATAAGATGTTAGATATTGAGGGTACTCCCCCTTTATTATGTTGTTTTCCCTAGCATGATTTTTTCCTCTCACACTATTCTTTTTTGGGTTTTAGAAAATGGCTGGAAACAAGATGATTCACGATAATGGAGGATATGATGGACAAGGGAATGATATTCTTCATAATGAAATGGGATTTGGAAGTCCAAACATAATTATTATGCCGAATCAGCAATCTCATAATATGATCAATAAAGTAAAATTTGGTAAGTTTCCTGACTTGGCTAGTAAGAGAAAGATGGAGTTTCATGATGA
Source organism: Viscum album (assembly GCA_963277665.1). Classification (NCBI taxonomy): domain Eukaryota; kingdom Viridiplantae; phylum Streptophyta; class Magnoliopsida; order Santalales; family Viscaceae; genus Viscum; species Viscum album. Next base: position 1,385,224,761 of record OY728164.1, read on the forward strand.
GCATAGAGGAAAGAAAGTTCAATTTCCCCTATGTAAATCATGTGGGAAGAGGCATCAAGGAGAATGTTTCAAAGGAACTAGAAGATGCTTTGGGTGTGGAAAAGAAGGACACAAAGCAAGTAAATGCAAAGTAAAAGGTTCAGTTAATAACATGGATGAGGATAATGGTATTGCTACGACATCAACAATGGTTAAATGTTTTAAATGTGGAATGTACGGGCATTATGAAAACCAATTCCCTAAGGGAAAGTCTCATGAAGATAATCAGTATGGTCATATGGGAAGTATTTATGTGGATGATGATGAAGAGACTAAAAATGATATGTGAGATGAAAGAATTGTTGAAGCTCGGTCAATGGTTTAAGAATGTAGTGGAATGATTACATGTTTATCAAGTGTAATGTTGTATAAGTAATCTCATGGTACTATGGGATAAAAGAGACATCTAAGGATTGTTACATTGTTGTCTTTCCTTAAGTTTTGAAAGTATGTGATGAATGGTACCAGTATTTTTGGAAAGTAGATGATATGCGCATAATGAAGGGATAAGACGATAATGAGATGTTTGATTGTATGCATGAGCTCATGATTGATATAAGGACTAAGTGATATCATGGTTTGAGTATATAGAATTTTGAGGATTTTAGTATGTGAAAAGTGTTAACTTTTAACTGCATTCAAGTTTTCACTATGGTTCAATGGGTATTCAAGAGAATACATTATTAAGGCCTTTGAATGTTTGGAATGTGACCAACAAAACATATCTTATGATATATGGGGATCAACGATGGTGTTAAATCTCTGGTAATCGTTTTCACTATGTTATGAGAGTGGACTGCAGTATTATGGATAAGCCTAAAGATTGTAATGGACATAAGTTAGTATTGTTTTCTCGATATTATTGATGGGATGATATAGTAATATAGTTTTAGAAAAAGGACAACCTGCAGGACGGGCGACAACCCATCATGTCGGACAAGGATGTGGGAATCGAACCCACAACCGAAGTGCGACTGGCCTTTATCGCCTACCACTGGCCTACAGGAAGTCCCTGTTTATTATAAACTAGTTTTATTATATTAAGTAGTATGATATATGAAGTATAAAGTCCATTTTAGGAACCATATATGATTAATCTTACTATAGATCGACTTATGTATATAATTTTTGCTAACCTTTTGTTTGAGACAGATGGAATGACCTGTCATTCTATCACATGATCTGCTAACACTTCACGAATAACAAATTCAACTTCATTTATTTAAGAGATGAAGTGGAAATTGCTAAGGGCACGAACAATAGTGAGATTGTACCAAAATAAGGTAAGTATTTATTCTAATTCAAATTCTTTAACTTTAGGGAAACAATCTTGAAAACCAAAAAGTGTTGTCCTAGTGACCTTATATCTGATGAATCAGATGGTACCCTAGATCATCACAAATTTATGGATTTGTGATAGCTGGCTTTTCCATAGCCATGTTCTCTACCACTCTCCATCAGAACATGATGGTTAGATTTCTCTCCCATATCCATATTTTTACCTATGTGGAAACCCAGCGATTAGTTTATTTGGGTAACCGTTACGTTTCATACTTTTGTTTTTAAAGATTGGTTTTGGTATTCCTTTTTACGATGTGGGTTTCTATTAAAGAAACTTTCTAATAGTAAACCATTTATAACCCCGATGAATTTCGAGGGCGAAATTCATTTTTAAGGGGGGTAGAATGTAACACCCCTAGATTTTATGAAAAATATTCTTTTAATTTCATTAATGTCTTGTGTTGTATTCTATATCAAGATTACCTTGCGCTATACGCAACACCGTATTAGCTTGCAGTATACGCAACACTATTCTTGGATCGTGTTACACACAATTTTGATAATAGTTATTCTACGCAACATTGAGTATATATATATATATATTCAATGTATAAATGAAATATGGTTGATTCTGTTATACGAAAAAATGAAGGATTCTTTCACAACACGCAACCCTGACTTGGCTTGCATTACACGCAATCGCGACCTTCCTCGATAGCGTGTTTTGTACGCAATACCGGGTTTTAATAAACAATGTTATATTATTATAATATTGTCATGAACTAGCCGTTATGAATAGTATTAACTAAATTTTAAATTTTATAACATTATTATTCATCTTACACATTTCTAGAACATGGTATAAGAACAAAATAAATTTTTCGGGTAAAATAAGTATTTTTCAAAAAATGCAGTTTTGCCGCCTTTTGATGGCGCACCCACTTTAAATCTAGTTTTTGACATGTTTATAAGTTAAATTTGACAAAATAAAATTCTTCTTTGGAATCAAGAAATAAAAATTTACTTTGGATAAATTTTTCATATTATTCTGGTAACTTTCACATTTTAATGAATAGTAAAAACACGCTATATTTTAATTAAAAACAACTTTTTTCATCGTAATATCTTATGTGGTTAAATTATAATATTGAATGGGTTTAAAGTATAAATAGAATATATTTTTACCATTTAATATAATTTATGTCATTATCATTGATTTTACCTTGAATTCGTAGGTTAAATCAATTCAATCTTTTGCAATGTTTTAAACAAAAACCCGATTTTATTCGACAACGGGATTAATTTTAATTTAATTTTTTCAACTTCTGTGTATTGAATTTTAAAAAATGGATTCCATATTTGTAATCAGTGGGTCCAAATTATGTTAATAGGCTACTTTTTATTTTTGGGAATTATGAATAGTAACTACGGTAAATTTTATTTACCATAGTTAAAGGTAAATCGGGTAATTAAGGGTAAATATAATATTTTAAAATTACCCTAAAAAATGTCAAAATCCTATTTTATGACTAAAAGACGACCCATATTACCTAAGGGTCGGATTAGAATAATTTAATGGACATTTTTCCATGAAATTAACTTAATTATTATTAAAGCCAAAGAAAGTGACAACATGTCACTCTCTTAAATTTTATAAGTATATTAATTTTAATTTAGTGATAAACTTCATGAAACTTAGAACATGAATAGTCTATAGAAATCTAATGAAATTATCTACATCATATAAATTTATTTATAATTTTTAGGGATTGAATAATTATCATTAATTATGACACAATAGTGATGCAGAAATTGTTTATCTAGTGAAAAATCAAGAATATTGTTTTTATTAAACTAATAGTGACCATAAAATGCACAAATACCTAACCAAAACTTATTTTACATGTAAATTTAAACCATAATCATCCAATGGTCGAATATTTGACCATTTGGATCCTTATAAAAGCGATTATGACACTTATATTATTTTATTTTAAATGATGCCAAAGTTGTCACCTTCATAATTTAATAAATATAACAATTTAAATATTGTGATTTTAAGATGATAAATTCGAGTAAAAGTATTATTGTAAAAGGTAATATATTTTTCTTCATCATAGGATTTTATTTTAAATTTTTATACAACAAATAAGTATATTAAATAATTATACAAAAATGATGTAGTAATTATTTTATTAAGAGATAAACCAAATAAATGGTTTTAAAAATAATAAAATAAATATTATATGAACTATTTAATGTGATACACTAATTTTATAGATACATATGACCTTTTATTAATATATTAAAGCTTTTAGTTCGAACATATCTTCTGATATATTTTATTTAAATTCAAATAAATGAATAGTGTCAAAATTAACACTATTGTTATTTTACAAAAATAACATATTATAAAATTGTTTAAAAATCACAAAAATATTTAAAAATTATAAATTTATATTTAAATGGTATATAATTTTATAAAGTAAACAATTATGGAAAATTCACAACAAATAAGTAATTATTTGTTATAATTTAAAATTTAGAATTTTATTACTACAAATAAACTTAAATAGATTAAATAAGGATAAATCAAAATGATAAGGTTTAAAATAAGATCCAAACATGTCTAAATTTGATTGGTTGATGAGATTACAACCCTATATCATCTAATATTCGAATATGAGTCATTTTTGGAGGTTTTTAAGTGGGGTTAGATTTATTATAAATTAATATTTTTAAGAATTCCTAAGGTGCCCCTCTCCTCCCTTATAAAAGGGCACCTCCTCCCCCTCCTCCTCACACAACTTTGAGCCTTCAAGCTCGGCCAACCCCTGCCAAAACCTCTTCTCCACTTCCCTAGTATCATCCTAGAGGTCCTGGTCTTCTTTAAATACCATACTTAGTTATTTAAGTGGAGGTTAAGAAAAGGCGCGTCAAAAAGAGGTAATATCCATTACCGATCTTTTTCAATTTCTTTCTTCTTCAACTTCTTCTTCTTTAGTTGTTTCATGATAAAGTAATAACATCAGTATTTCTTATATACTGATATGTTATTATAAATATGAAACAACTCTAATTAACCTTCTATCCATCCTACTAAAAAAGGAAATCACCGCGCGTGCGTACGTACGAAATACCGTCTCCACGCCGTGGTGTAATCTATTTTCCGCCACCACCTTAATTGGATGGGTATAATGGTTTAATGAGTAACTATATATGATTATTATAAAGTGATATTGATACTGAAATATTATACATACACTTCAACACAATTCCATGACCATGAGAACGATATCATCACTCGTGCGTACGTACGGACTACCATCTCCACGACGCGATGAGATTCATTCTCCATGTTAACCATTTAAGAATGATTAAAAAGTATATATAAGTAATAATAATGAAATATATGACATTATAAAGCTGATGGATTTATTTATATATGTATATGTATGTCATCTACTTACTTCCATTCAAGACAATAAGGAAAGGAAAACAGCATTCATGCGTACGTACGGACTACCGTCTCCATGAACGGTGTTTTTCATTTCATTTATCTATATTATATATATATATATAGTGAATATATATGATATATAAATCATATTTTATATTCTGGAAGTAAGTAAATCATGATATAAGTAATAATAATGTCAAGAACAAAAGTCAAAACACCTACGATAAATGAAACGATTTTACCCAAAACGCTTCTTTAACATGGAATTTACAAAAGAACGGGTAATATAAAGTCATAAGTGAACCATATATGATATGATAACAATGAATATGATTCTGTAATAAGTCAATGACATTATTTAAATCATTATACAGGAGGTTCAGACACATACGAAGCAAATCGGACCTAAGGTAAGGGAAATATCACAATCTCATTTTTATTCGAGATTGTTTATTCGTAAGTATTTACTGGGGTGTATTTTATCATCCACATCCATGTTCCCACCATATGTAATATTGTTTCCATCCACTTACAATATTTTAAATCCAATTTTACCCTTCTGTGAGTTTTTAGTAAAGAATATGAAAGGAATCTTTTGTCATTTTTTTGTACGAGGTACTTTTTGACTTTTCCGAAAAAAGTACGAAGAATGTTTTTTTTAACTTATACGGAATGAATGGATTTTTAAAACATTATTTCCAAGAAACTTCCTTTACAAGTTTTGAAGTTTATTTTTAATCAACTTATTTTATTTTAAATTTGTATGACATGTTATGAAAGGAAAAATTTTTTTGAAGTAGAAAGGATATTTTCCTCAAGAATGAAGTTCAAGTATTTTATCAAAATTATTTTCCATATAAGATAATAAAAGTGTTCTGTTTTTATCCCTATTATTACATTGGTTTGATTATGTTGTGATGGAAATATTTTTATGAATTCCTTTATCTTATATGAATTGTTTTATGATGTCATGTTGTTTAAGAATTCCATTTTTATTATATGGGTTATGCAATGATGTACGATTTATGATTTTGTGGCACACATAAGAAAGGATTCATTATAAGATGGGTGGGACCTATATCTCCCTCCAATGCATTGGGTAAAGATTTTATATCTCATGAGATAGACATGGCTGGAACGGTAGGTTATACCGGTTCAGTGAAACAGGACGGGAACGAGGGTGACTCGGTTCAGAAAGGGACTTTGTCCACTAAGATAGTCTTGGAAATGAGTCTTGACTAACAAGAAATGATTCTCTATGATTATGTGTGAATGCCACAAAGTTTCATGTTTTAAGTTATGATTATTGTGATTACATTTCACTGCCATGATTTATCCCATGTTATGAACTTATGATCTCTTTTTCAGGTTAGGATTTCCAAAAGTTATGTGCTTGTGTATATGATGTGATTGATATTTCTTTTTTTTACCCTTACTGAGCATTTGAGCTCACCCTTTTATGTTTTATTTTCCCCAGGATATAAAGAATGGTTTTAGGTAAAAAAAGGGGAAGATATTTATGGGAGATATAGAAGATATTTCACCACGATTAGAAGATTACGTTCTGAGTTTCCAAAGACACTAAACTATTATGATCCTTGTGTGTGTGTTTTTGTTATGTACCAAGTATTCCACAAAAGTAATGTAATGTCCATGTACGTCAAGCTTCGGGTCTCTACAGTTTCTTAACTCAATTTCCTTTCATTGGGATATATCACTTCTTGCCTGATTATGTTATGTAAAGATTACGTATGTAATAAAATTTTATTATTTTATGTGGTATTTAAAATTACCTTTTTTGGATTTAAATTTTATATACATAATCTCTTTATTAACTAATTCCCATTTCAATGATATGATATTTTAAATGGATTTCATCCCAATTTCCACTCAATTGAGACATATTTGAAATTATGCAAGTATTTATTTTTATGTGGTGCATGTACTACCATTTTTATATATTTACATGAATATATATTTATTCATGATGATTTATTATTTAATACAAGTTACTCTTTTAATGGATTATAATTCAAAAGTTACTAAAGAGGTAATAATTTATTTTATAATCTCATTTTTTTGTGATTGATCTAATTTTCACTAAAAAATCATATAATATATTCTGTATAAAATCTATATATTTTATTTTCTTATTGATATTTATAGAGTTTATATGTTTTATTATAATATTTCCTCTCTTTTCATCTTAAAACAAGAAAATAAATATTTAAAATAAAATATGATCTTATTTCTCTTTTGATGATATATTTTTTCTTCCATGTCAAAATTTAGAAAAATTGTTTTACATAAGTATTATTTTTTCACTCAAAATAATTATTAAAGGAATTTTATATTTTAATTTTTAAAATGCTTGAAATAAAAAATTCCACTGTTTTATGAAGGGGTTATTTTCTACTTTCTTTAAAAAAATTCAAAAGGAATGTTTTTTAACATAATTGGCGTTAATGGATTTTCTCTCCACTATAATTACACTATTTATCTTACTCTATAATATTTAAATGGTTTTACAGAGAAATTTTTTTTCTTCCATTTCCTTCTATTATTTATAATATTTTATTTTACTAAGAAATTTACTTTTCTGATGAATTGATGGTCATATCTCATCTCTTGATTAATTTTTTGGTCATTAACCTTCTATGGAAACATTTTATTTCTTTATATAATCTTTCATTAGACATTACATTTCTCTTGAATATCCATATTTTTTGTATCATGGATATGATTATTTCCTAAAATGTTTATAATTTTTACATATGGAGTTTTTTATGAAAGCTATTTTGATTGATTAAGTGAATCTTAATATTCTATATTCTTTACTTAATATATTTTTTTGTTGATAAGGTATATTAATGATGAATTAAATTTATCATTCTATATATGAAAAAAACATTAGACATGGAATGACGGGTGGGTCTTGGTTATAGATAACCCATTTATTCATCTACATGTCTTAGGAGACAAGCTAGTTAGATAACCGTATTTAAATGTTTTTTATTGTATATATACACATAGATTAAACTATATTGGCATAAGTATTTTTACATTAAAAGTATCATGATGTCTGAGATCATTACGTCAAATATTAATAATTTCCTTCTTTGATAATTATATTATTACTATCTACAAGATTGATTGATTGATAATATCCATGAATTCATTTCATTCACAAGTTATTAATAAAATGGAATGTGTTTTAATTTATTCACCTTTATATATTGATTATTGATTATTTACTCATGATAGATTCTTCTAAAAATAAATCTTATTGAGAATTTGAGCTCAACCTTATTTTATTTCCTTTCCCTAAGATATGAATAAGGAATCATTAAATGAGTTGAAGGATAAAAAATAATTACTTTCACTATATTTTATATTTTATTTCCAATATAAAATTGGGGGCGTGTTTGTATTAGGTTATTTAAGGATACTAAACTGATAGGTCCATTATGATGATATTTCTTGAATCTTATGATAATGTTATAAAGTATAAATCGAATCTAGGTTACTAGAGTATGTGTCTTTATATCATTCAAGTAACTTTAATCAATTTCTTCTAACTATTCAAAACAAAAAACAGCTTCTAGATATAGTTCATTTTCAAAAAAAAATCATTAACAAAATTTGGTGTTTATATATCTTATCTTAATTGCATTATGTAATTGAACATTTCAAATTATTCCTTGGAGAAATATGAAAATTTAAAATTGTTCAAAGAAAACAATATTCCTCTTTATGGGTGTATTTCATTGAATGTAAGATGTTAAAATCCACATTTTTTTTTTCAGTAGAAGTCATGGGAAGTGTTCCTTCATTAACATTGATAATTGTTTTGTCAGTCTTAAGAAATGACCCACCTAAGATGATACAAGAGTGATATTTTCTATTTCTTTCCTCCATGTACAGAATATAGAAGTTAGTAGGGAACATAAATAATTATATATTTACTATAATATCTTCTAAAACACCTATTGGGTATGAAATAACTAAAATGTAAAGATGTACAACCACTCTGGTGTGTTTGAGTTCTCCTATACATAGAAATTAATAATACAAGTAAGTAATTACATTAATTAATGCTTCTAAAATACATAATGTATTGAAAAAGTTAAGATCACCAATAGTGCTGGGGATAGTGACGATTAGGATCTTCGAATTTATGGACTATTTGTGGGGTTAAAAGTGCATAAATATTTTTTCCTAGACTTACCTTTTAATTACCTTTTAATATTCTCCTCTGAGTGCACATGTATCTGATAAAATTTTCATACCTTGTAATTTTTTAGATGACTTATATCAAAGGGATGTTAATATCGACCTTTATTAATATTTTTATAATTTCCTATTACAGTATGTATTCAGTTGTTCTCTTGGGTGGTTTAGCTCAAGATTGTAGATGATGTAGTTCTTATAAATTGGCATTATCTTTTCCTCTATTCACTGGTGGTATTTCCACAGGTGCTTTAGATTTTTTTTCATGGAAAAATCCATCAGGTAAAGTGACCAGTTCACTTTAATCTCCCTCTTGATATGGCGATTCTTCACCATATCCAAAAGCATCACCACTCCTTGAAATAGAACTATAATTGAACTTATGGTTAAAAATTAACTGATCAGGATTCTTACCTAAGCCTTGATTCTTCAAGTCATCAATGGTAGTCATAATTTGTATGTACTATCCTTACAACTCCTTAAGTGTTGATACATGAGTTTTGAGGGTAGTTTTTTGAGTGGTATGATATTCTATAAGTTTTCTAAAAAATAAATTCAAGGTAGGTGCTTTATTTTTATCATGTAGGTAGATTGTAAAGGGATAAGAACTACCAATTTAGAAGGGTGAAGGTTATAAGGATGGTTTAAAAAATTTATAGAAAATTGATCATTATTTTTATTGATTCCTAGATCCATGATGAGTATTGGAATAATCCATGTTCCCTTGATTGTTTTATGGTGGTTTCTAGAATTTCCTTGGATACATGTCATAATAACTATCTATTCCATGAACTTCTGTGTATTCATTGGAGTAGTGGTCTTGATAATAACATAACTGGTAGACTCTTGGAGGTGTGTGAGGTAATGTTTACTATAACCTTTTCTAAGATAAATTTCATACAAGGGAGGTTATTTATTCAAATTTATTTGCATGTAAATGGGATTTAGAACATTTTACCTCATGTACTCCTCTTTCTGTGGATCTTGTATTGAATTATTGAAAATTTAGGGAGACCCTATTTATCATCTATCTAACTTTAGCGGGGTATTTTACTATTAATGTTCATATGGATAAAATATATAGAAAATTTCATTCACTGTATATCAAAATAAGCGAAAATAATACCAAGAAATGTTGATCTTTGAGATGATGATGTGTACAGGAGGTTTTCAACCACTTGAATCAATCCCATAACTCATATAGAGTTTATCCACATTCTTTATTGATCCCATTTATTTATTTATTTATATAATTTATCCTTTAGGAAGGGAGCTACATCTATAACAATACCTTATGTAGCCCATCCAATGTAGTAAATTTCCCAATATGAAGGTTACAAAGTCATTTCTTGGACTATCTTTTAAGAGAGAATGAGAATACCTTTGAACAAAATTGATCTTCACACATTCCTATATACTTGAAATTATAGAAAACATAAGAAAAATTATATTTGATTAAAATTAGGATCCTCTCTTTCCAAGCCATGCACCATTTTTTAGGTTTTGGATCATATTAGTTCTTAGTTCAATATCTTGTTGTTTATTGGTGGTTAAAGATGATTATCATTATTAAAATTGGGTTCATGAAGTTCTTTTAAAGTGTTATTCAATTTTTTGAAGTTATTTTCCTTATTTTTACACCATAAATTCTCTTTTGTGGAAGGAGAAGTTGAGTATGGGGAACTTTTCAATGTAATTATGAGAGATACCCTCTCCACATGTTTATTGACTTTTAAGGTTCTCATCCTTTCTAGAATAGTTCTCTCAAACTATAGATCAAAACCAATTAGGTGAGATGAATTGGATCTATCCATTTTATAAAACAACCCTAATATCCCACCTAAACGTCACTTAATATGAACTTGAAATGATTTTAAGGGGATTAACAATCCCTATGGGGTGGAGAGAGACACCGTGAAATCAATATAAAATTAAATAGGACAAAATTTCACCACAAGAGTTACAAATCAAATAAAAGTAGTGTATAACTGAATAATAAAACCATCGGTATAAAAAACACCTCACAAGAGAAAAAGGGTTCACTACACACTCATAAAAGAGTCAATGATGGAAATATAAGTCGAAATAACTATTGAAACAAAAGATATATCATTCTTCAAAATCCTAAAGGCCCCAAAAGTTAGGTACACCTCCACCTTCATGTGGTTCCTTCCCATTATGTGGACTTAGCATAAGAAAATCTAAAAATTTCCAAAAGAAAATATAGGGTGTGAACTACAAGCCTAAAAGGATTTCACCATTAAATTCATAATAATTCCACACTATATAATACATTTATTATTAATGTAAATAAAACATAGAAAGGAAACATTTTTATGATTCATATTAAACCATACCTGACGAAACATTTTCAATGACTACTTGAAAACATGTACAATGTTTTTTCCATCAAATCATCCATAATCAAGAAACTTTTTCAAATAGAGATGAATATAACATTTATCAAAATAGAGACATAAATAATTATTTCAATCAAAAATTACATGAGTAAAATATTTATATAATAAGGAATGGGAAGTAATTTCCAATCATAACACCAAGATTAAGGGACCCAAAGGTTGAAAAAATAAGTATTCTTAGATATCTTGGTGAATTATATCTTCTAATGTACACAAGGAACATAACTAAGGATGAAAAGGAGAATATCCTTGATGATTAATATATCTACCCTCAGGAAGTTTACTTATGTTTTAATTGTTAATCCATTCTCAGGTAGAGATAATACATTCCTAGCGTGCATTCTTACCACTCAACTACATAGTCTCCCATGTAATTCAAGGTAAATAAAACATCTTATAATAGGATATCATTCATTAAAAAATTATTTCAATCATAATTTCAATTTTTCCTAAATTTAATTAAAAAAACATGAATTTTATTTCAAAAACCAACCACTATAGGGTTTTTTATCATAAAATCATATCATTATTTCAAAAACCACCATCAAATGGTTTTCATCAAAATTTATAAATTTGTTTCAAAATAAAATATGAAATAGTTTTTTATCAAAATCCATTGAATCATCACATTTCAAATAATAAAATATCTCATGAATTTTTATTTGATAAAAAACCTATCAATTGTCATACTTCCAGTTCAAGGAATTTTTTTTTGAAAATAAACAATCAGTCACTATCAAGAACTATTCATCACACACCATGCCATTTCAAATTCCATTTATAAAAACCCAAATAAATATTTATAAATTTAACAGAAAACCAATTTATGTATAAGAATAAAACATTTTAAATAATAAAAATTTCTTTTGAAACTTCCAACCTTGATAATAATACCACAAGACCATGATGAGGGATTCAAAAGGATAAATAGGTGAAGCCTCTAGAAATATGGTAGGCTCCATGATACATTCAATGCACTATAGTGTGGGGGCATACATGAATTGACCACTATAGGACAAGGTGGAATACCATGATGTAGTGGTGCTTTAGAAGAGACTACCACAGTGCATGATTAACAACCTTAGAATGGAAAGAATCATAACACAACCCCTACGGTGTAAATAGAACGTGGCATGTAACTACACTAAGACTCAAACCACTGTGACATAGCATGAGAACTAAAATGTTGATTCATCTCTATATTAATTATTTAGAGTTTGAGAATAAAGCTAGGTGAAGAGGGAGATATGTATTTATAGGGATTTGATGTGCATTGATTACATTCCATAAATTTTTAAATAAACCCCATTAGTTAAAACTAAAAATAGATTCCCAAATCAAAACTAAACTGGATTATTAAAGTATGTAACTCATAAAGATCTAACGACTACAAATATCTGAAATTGATGCTGATCATGACTCTATGGTGTGTTTTAAGACACCATGGTATAGACTTTACCAAATATCCCTCAACGGGGAAGGTTATGGTGTATCCTCTAGAGTTTTGGGTTACTATTAAATAACTATTTACTCTGTGGGGGTAGCCTCATCCCCTATAGTACCACTAAAACATATCCATTAACACTAAAATATAGTTTAATCCTCTATGGTATGGTGTTGAGTAATGAAACATGATACCAATTGTTTTGGTAGGAAGTTGAAAAAAACATTCATTTAAGCTTCCAATATATTTTGGTATCTTGAATGAATTCACATAAACATGTATCAACTCAAAAATAGGGAGGAGAAGAAGGAAAATAAATCAAGAATGAAATAAAAAACCTAAAAGAAAATATTAAGATATAATAATTCTCTCCACCATAAAAACATTCTTCCCCCAAAAAAGTTTGTCAAGAATAATCCATATCAAAGATCCAAGGACACTATTCTTTCATTAATTACTCACTCTCCCATGTATCATGTGAATCATAACCATACTACCACATAACCCGAATCAAGGGTATGGATTTTCCATGAAGGACCTTTATATGAGAATCAATCATCCAAACTAGTTTCTTGATTATGGGTAAATTAGGTTCAACATACAGATTCTTCTAGATTATAACATGACATGGATTTGAGAGATACTTTCTAAGATGCGATACATGGAACACATTGTGGATAGATGTCAAATGTGGTGGAAAATAAAAATGCTAAGACACCTACAAAACCCATTAAATAACCTCAAAAGGTCCCATATATCTTGCTGCCAACTTTACCTATTTCTTTAACCATTAGTGACCTAACCATGATGAATCTCTTAGAAGCACCAGATCACCATCACCAAAAACAAATGTGTATCGATGAAGATCAAAATAATATTTTTAATGAATCTATGTAATTAAAATTCTCTAACAGGTCAACTGAATCTTTTCTACTGTCTACTAGACCAAACTAGGTTATACTAGAGAAGCATCACTAACCTCTGACCAACAAAGAGAATATTTTCATGGTCATCCATACAAATCCTCAAAGTGTACCATCATAATGGTTGGTTGGTAGTTGTTATTATATGAAAACTTGATAATCCCAAAATGTCTATCCCAAACTCCTCCAAAGTCGAGTACACATGCCTGAGCATGACCTCAAAAATATTAATTTCCCATTCTGTTTGTCCATCCATTTGAGGATGGCATGCTATTATCAACTTCACCTGGTATCCCATCACCTCTTGGATGACCCTATAAAAGAAATAAATAGAGTGGGGATCCTTTTTAAAAATGATTGTAGATGGATCACCATGAAATTTAATGGTTTCCTAGGCATACAAATTTCTTAATTCCCCAACCTTGGTGGTATCATGAATCAGAATTGAGTGAGACAATTTAGAAAATCAGTCAATCAACACTGATATTTCATTCTTACATCATGGTTTACATATCAATCCAACCATAATTTTCATAGATATATTGTCCCACTTCCAAGTTGTCCCTGGAAGGGGTTGAAGAAATTATGAAGGCTTTTGGGATCTTCCTTAACCCATTGATACTTACAATAATGGGAAACAAATTGAGTAATGTCCCATTTTATACCTGGACTCCCGAAATACCACCTCATATTATAAAACATCTTCATTATGTATGGGTGTACTTCTAACTAAGAGTTGTGAAAATATCCCATCACATCTTTCCATAAAGGTATAGATATGAAAAACCATTTCCACAATCATAGGATACCATTTAAAGATATAGACCACTAATATATGGTCTCCCCAATATATATAGAATTTCTAATGACTCAGAACTCACCATTAAGTTACTATTCTTGAAGAATCATTTCAAGTATTGTGGATTTCAACTGAAAACTCACCAAATTAATCCTAGTATAATCCTTTTATACTCCCAAATTCATATAAGAAAATAGGTTCATCAACTTTGACTCCTCAGAATACTCTTTCATGGATTGGGATATAATTTTTCTACTTAATGCATCGACCTAATATTACCCTTAAAAGGAGTGTAGGAAATTTAAAAAAAAAACTTGTAGGTACTCCACCCATCATCATTGTTAAAGTTTAATTTTTTTGGAATAATATATAACTTAGGATATTGTGATCATAGTAGAAAATAAATGTTTCACTGATAAGGTAAATAATTCAAATATTTATAGCATGCATTATGTTTATGGGTTCAAGATCCTGTGTGGGATAGTTATTTTCATGAGGCCGAAGCAGAAAACTACCATACGATACCACATGATCACCCTATACAATAAAATAACCCAAACTAGAACCTAATGTATAACATAAAACCCCATATCCCTGAACAGCTTCCAGATGATTCAAAAAAGGAGCTAAATTCAACCAATGATTCAACTCATAAATTGAAACCTAACATTTTGAATAAAAAATGAATTATAATCCATTCCAAGTATAACACATCATTGAAGGATACAACTTAGATAAATCCTTCACAAAATGAAAATAATATCCTATAAATCCCAAGAAGATCTAAGTCTCAAAGACATTTTGTGGTTCCTCCCAGACCATAATAGATTTCACCTTCTCAAGATCAACTGTGAAACCAAGTTTGAAAACCATATGTGCCAAGAATTTTAATTCTAATATCTATATTTTTTATTTATAAATATTGGAATAAATTTTTTGGTTTCTCAATATATCTAGTGCTTCTCTTAGATGATGTATGTGGTCCTCTCCAGTCCTAGAGTAAACTAAGAAGTAATAAAAAATAACATAACAAAGGAATTAAGGTAATCATGGAAAATCCTATTCATTAATTCTATAATCATTACAAGAACACTGGTTTGATGAAAAGGTATAATGAGTTACACATAATGGACATACCTACTTCTGAAGTAAGTATTGGGATTTTTAGAATCCTTAATCCTAAGCTGGTGATATCTTTAATGAAGTTCAATATCTGATAAATAATTTTATACTTTCAGATGGTCATAAAAGTCATCAATCCAAGGAAAAAATACTTATTATTTATTGTAACCTAATTTATCTTTATATAGTTAACCTAAAGAAGAAGTGTCACATAGTATTTATTATAAAAAATCATGGGTTATACCCAAGGTAAAACACTAGGTTGGATAAATCCTTTGGAGAAAAAATCATCCAACTGTTTTTTAACTCCTTTAGTTCCATTGGTTCAATATAGTAAGGGGGAATAAAGATTGGATAGGTAATTATTACCAAGTCAATGAAAAATTATACCTATTTCACCAATGGAAAACTAGGGAAGTAAAATGAAAAAACATTAAGAAACTCAAAAACTATTGGAAGAAGTTCACCATCCAAAGGTTCATGCTTCAGTTCAAAGGTAAACAAAGACTCAATCAAACCTAAATTTAGAAGTGTAGGTCTAGATTGAATTGACCTCGGGTCTCATTATCCCTAAAATACATGAATACCTTCATCAGTATAAGTAAAAGAAAACCATTGATGATAATAGTTGATATGATATTTATGGGCGATCAACCAATCCATCTCAAGGATTACATCCATATTTTTGATATCCATAATAAAAAATTTCAAAGAAATCTTGACTTATGACAAAGTGAATGTACAAGAAGGGAATTACATACCCATATCTTTCTTCATCTATAGAGGTGTATAAATCTCTATAAAATAAGGCATTAGATCCATATAAATATTTAAAAATTCCTTGATATAGATAGATATAAAGGAATGAGAGGCACCCATATCAAATAAAGAAGACACTAAAGATGAACCAATGATAATAGAACCTTTCACTATCATAGGTCTTGAATCATCTTCCACTAGAGATTTATCCACTGTATAAATAATATTCATTATTGATTCATGTGGATAGAACCCCTTTCTACATGAAGAATCTGAATACACCATAGATCCTATAAAAAATAACGATCCCATAACACTATATAGAGTGGTAAAAACATGATAAGAACTTTGTAAATGTCTTAAGCATCCCTAAGATCTATAATTATTTGGTTTCCCTGAGAAAGTACACTTTGTATTCCTAACATTACCACATTGAAAGAAACTATGGGGGACCTTTAATGAATTCTATAGATGACTTAGTAGAGGTATACTACTGAGATCCTCTACCACTGTTTCTACCATGAGACTAATCCCACTTTCACTTCCTTTTAGAGGGACCACTAAAACCACCACTTGGAGTAGGAGAAACACCCATTATCCTTGAATTTCCATCCAAGTCAAGATCCACCCTTAAATGTCCATCCAAAACATCAACATATGAGGTGAGTTTCAGTAGAAAAACCTAGGATCAAATATCTAATTGAATACCAATATATAATATCTAGGATATTAGCTTCTCATTTTATACTACATCCTATGAGAAGTAAAGAATTTAGGTAAAGTGATTAGAATAATGATTCATTGTTTAGTTACCCTACTCAATTATAAGAAACTCTATTAATTTTTAAAACACCATCGACTCAGTATAGAAATTCTATATAAAAATAGCCCTGATGTATTTCCACTCAAATCCTACATTCTTCCCTATATCAACTATTGAGTCCCACCACCTACAGCTAGGACCTTAAGTTTTTAATGAAACACATTTTACCTTAGTATAATTAGGAATCTCCAAGAACTCAAAGAGTTTATCAATATTCTTCAAAATATCCTCCATATACATAGGATCATTGGTACCCTATAAATATGGATATTTGAGATTAAGAAACTATTGGACATGATATTTACTATCAACCCTATCGGGTATAACCTCTGTAGCCCGATCAGAAATAAGGGCATCTATCTGGACAAGAGTTTGCACTTCATGCACAACATCCTATACAAGGTTTTGATAAAATAGAGGGTTTGATTTTTGTGTTTCAATATCATATTCCTCCTGAGGTATGTTGAATCATCTTCATGGGGGCATGTTATAACACAACATTAAGGGAAATATCAGTTAGGAAAAAAATCATCAACTATATCAAGAGGAAATCAATGGGGTTATACAAAACTCAAATCAAAGTCTGGTAAAAGTATTGAATCAAAAATTTAATTTTTCTCAAATAAAAATTCCCTAACAAACCATGGTAAATTAAGTTTCATTAAGATGAGAGATGGCTAGGAACTCAATCCCAACATACCCCTTAAGTCCTAAAAATCCTATCCCAAATTGAATACTTACATCAATGAGGAGGCTCAACCACATATGATACCAATTTTTCACTGACCAAACTCGATAACTCACCTAAATGATACCCAAGAAAATCCTAACATGATCAATTGACATTCCCAATCCACGAAGAATAACAACAAGCAGCATTGAATCTATATAAAATTTAAGAGGGAATAATTTTCCATAAGAGTTAAAAGTCAAAGTAAAGAAGTGGATAACTAAACAATAAAGTTCTCAGTATGATAAAAAATACAAAGGATAGAAAGGTCCACAACACTATGATACAATTATCAATGAAAACAAGAAAATATAGAATAACTATTGGATCAAAATATCCATCATGTAATCAATTCATGAAGGTCCCATAAGTCAGGTATGCCCTCCACCTCTGTGTAGGGTCATCCCTTTACCTGGACCTCAAATAAGGAAATATAAATATGTTCAAAGTTAAATGTAGGATATGAGATATAATCCCAATATGATTTCACTAATCATTTCATAATAATTACATATTTGATAAACCATTTATGCTTAATGTAAATAAACCATGTCATGGAAACATTTCCATGGTTAATATCAAAATGTACTTAAAGAAAAAAATTCAATGACTACTAGAAAATAGGTATGACATATTTTCCATCAAAGAAGGCATAATCAAGCATCATTTTTAAATAGGCATGAAAAAAAATTTATCAGAAGGGATACATGAATAAAAATTTAAATCAAAACTGACATGAGTAAAATATTTATATCATAAGACATGAAAAGTGATTTACAATCATAGAACCATGTTAAAGAGACAAAAAGTTTATATAAATAATTTTTCTCACACATATTGGTGAAGTAAAACATTAAAACTGTACAAGGAACATCCTTGAGGATGAAAAGGAGAAGATCCCTAAGGACTAACCTCACTTCCCTCAAGTAGTTTAGTTTCATTTTCATCGTTAATACATTTCTAGGCAGAGAAAATACATGATTAGAATGTGTTATTCCTAATAAACTACTCAGTCTCCCATGTGATTCAAGGTAAGTCAAATAATTTACAAGAGTATATCATTCATTCAAAAAAAATATCATTCCATTTGGCCCCAAATATAAGTTTAAAAAATATGACTTTCCTTTCAAAAACCATCCTCAATGGGTTTTTATCATAAACTCAAGTCATTATTTAAAAAACCAACATCAAATGGTTTTAATCAAAATTATTGACTTAAAAAAAATGAATATGAAATGGTTTTTATCAAAATCCATTGAATCGTCACATTTAAAATCATAGAATATCTCATACCTTTTGATTTCATAAAAAACCTGTCAATATTAATACTTCCAACTCAATATTTTTTTTATTATGAAAATAAATAATCAATAACTATCAAGTAAATTTCATCACACATCATTCCATTTCAATTTTCATTTATCAAAACCCAAATAAATATTGAGAAATTAATTGGAAAACCAATTTATATACAAGCATAAAAGGTTTCAAATAATAGAAATAAATTTCGAAACCACCTACATTGATAATAATATCACAAGACCCTTATGAGGAATTATTATGGAGGAACAATTGAAACCTATAGAAATATTGTAGTCTCTATAGTTAAAGCAAGGAATTTCAGTGTGGTGATGTACAAGAATCAACCATCAAGGTGTAGGGTTGAACACCACGTTGTATTGGTGATCTAGAATAGAGTTCCATGGCATAGGATCAATGACTACAACATGGAAAGCACTAAAACACAAACACTGTGATGTAAATAGGGAAAATTTGGTTTAGAACTATACCAAAACTTGAACCACTCTGGTATAACACAATCACTACAATGTAGAGTCATATTTTTAGTAGTCCTTCAATGTTTTGAAACAAATCTATGAAAAAAGGGAGATCAGTATTTATAGGGGTTTGAGGCATGTTTAAGACCCTACATAAATTTTGAAATGAACCCATTTAATTAAAACAAATTTTTTTTCCATAAATATAAATCAAAATGGATCATTAAAGCTTTCAAATCCTAAAAATCAAACCACTATAGCTGTATGAATCTGATGTGGAGAACGGCTCTGCAGCATGGTATAGGACACCACGATGCATCCCTTCCCAAATAAACCTATATGGGGAAGTATATGACACAAAATACATAGTTATGTGTTACTAAAATTAAACCACTTACTATATGACATAACCTCAACCCCAATAAAACCTCTATGTTGTATCCACTAACTCTATGGTGTAGCCAATTCCTCCACATCATGGTCTTGAGTGTTACGGCGTAGTACCACCTATTTCGATATGAAGTTTTCAAAAAAAAAATCATTAAATCTTCTACAAGATTTTGGAAGCCTAAAAGCCTTCCAATGAACGTGTCCCTACTCAGAAAAATAGAGGATAAGAAGGAAAAACCTAAATAACAAAAGAACATACCTGAAAGAAAAGGTTGGGATATTTTTTGTAATTTGTTGAAATAATTTTAAAAAAATTGAAACAAAAACACTACCATACACCAACCCCTGGAAAAAAAATGGTTTGATGAGTGGATTATCATGTGGAAATTAGTAATTTTTTTAAAACCCAAATGATTATAGTAGTAGTGGACTCGGGTTTTCTACAGAGAGGAAAGTGTTATGGAGGTGTTTTAATTTTGTTTAATGGGTTTTATTTTATAAAAATATTTAATAATATTGATTGTTTTTAAATTCAATTTTAAAATGAAGTGGACTACCATCATATATCCCCTTAATTTTCTTGTTAAATCATTATTTCATTTGTTACTCTCCATTTTTATCTTCAATTAAGGGAAAAATTAATTGGTCATGCTCTTTCGGTTATTTTAACTTTAAAAAGGGTGTAAATTAATCACTAAATCTTTTTATCTTACTCAGCCTAGTGATAAAAAATAATTGATTACTCTGAGTTCATTTCACTATCAACTATCACAGAAGTAAAGAAGTTCCAGGTGTACTCTATGTGAAAAGTAGAGTAAGAGGTAGAATGAATTCAAAATTCATAAATTTCGGGAATTATCCAATTGAATAATAAATATGGATAAATTATGAGATTATAAGAATATGTAATTGATTAAAACATTGAATACATTAATAATAAATTAAAGAGAATATCTTTAAATTAGCTGTTAATGACTTAATGTGCCATCAAAAGAGAATTACAACTGATAAAAAATGCAAGGAAATAAGTGAAAAATAATATTCAATAGTATATTTGGTTTGATGATAAAAAAATGCCAATACCTCAAGTGAATAATTAATAATTTATAGAGGAAATCTTGGAGTTATTTGGAATAATTCATAATTTATCATGTGAGTAACTTAAGTTTCTCCAACTCTTCTAGTGACTCTAATAATGTTCCTTGATTTCATTCCTGATCTCAATTACCTCTCTTTATATTGCAGCCATATGAATTATTTGATGATTTCAATTTCTCTATATCATCATAATCAAATATTTTCTTTTAAAACATTAACCTCTAATGATCAATCTATATACTCCTTTTTAAAGGATTGAAGAAAAATGATTTATTTCTCCATGACTATAGTAGATGTAAAAGTATATTTTAAGGAATAATATGATTCAAATACTATTCTTGGGTTCCTTTGAAAGATAAATAAGGTATAATTTGATAGGATATGTTCCTAGAATTTATTATAGGTAGGCCTAAAAAATTGTGCTTCCAATTTGAGCCTGGTCCTCAGTTGGACTGGGATGCAATAAGACCACATTAGTTCTTGGTACTAGAAATCACCATATTTATTTTAAGATAAATTTTTGTGGGAACAATGGTGTGAGATTATACTTAAAGATGTTTAATCATGAGATGATTTGAATTCATCTCATAATATTTAATTTTTAACAACACTAGATAGTCTTAGGTAGGTCTTTAGATAGTATGGAGGAAAACATGGAAAGAGACTGGTTTGAGTCTGTATTGACATAGAGGATTGGTTCTAGTGATGGGTATGGAGCTTCTCGAGTGGTTATAGTAATGTAACCTCAATTAAGTGTCATGGATCTTGGGTGGAGGGGTGATGCCCTTGGTAATCCGGTTTTCTTGAAGATTTTATATCTTGATAGTAATTGGAAAGTCTAAACTCCTTTTATTTTTAACAGAGCTCCTTACGGTGGATTTTAAAGGAAACATTGCACTATAATGGAATATTTATTCGTTGGGGACTATAGTGATGTGAATTGATTTATGATCGAGAAACCATAGTTCTAGAAGGCATCGAGGCCACACCATCGTCAACCTACATATAGAATATTAAAAAAATATATATTAAAATAAAATTCCAATATGAACTTTCAATAATCCACACGCTTGGGCAGCCACTTCTTTATCACATTGAATAACTAGTCCACATTTCTTCATTCAATATTTAGTGAAATCTATTATTCTGATTCTTCAAACTCACCAAAAAATATCGATTCATGAATTTTGGAATTTATATATTGGGAAACAGTGAAATAAAAATGAGAATGCGTCTCCACTCAGGCTTAGATTGGTTGTCCATGTATCATTAAGAATGCACGAAATCCTTCAGGTTTAACATTTATGGGGTACTATTATTCAATTGATTCCCAAGTAGACATGATTTCATCCTAATCATTATTTTGTTTTCATTGATCTTCAAATGATTCTCATTTGAGATAGCCATCAGGTTATCAGTTCTTATCAGGCCATGATATCCTATCGTTGAACATGTACACATAGTAGCTTGATAGAAAGGGTGAAATTGATTAAACAATATAAGACATAATATCTTCATATTGTAAGTAAAATCTATTTATATTTCCTTTATTTTCACATGTGGTAAGTTGGGAATTGAAACTTACATTTGATCTATTGACTGAACAACCATTGGATTCAAATGGTTGATTCTTTCCTTTTCCATATTCTTACCACCATTTGTAATGACCCGACCCCAGTTACCCAGATTCGGTGCATTATTACATAACAATGGCATGATAAAAAAAGATCAAGTCTCGAAATACTGATTAGTTTAGTAGCCTTGGAAACACTAGATACATTTATAAGGTTTTCATTACATCATAAAATGTAAAACTACAACAAAATTTCTTCCAAATACAACACTGAGATCACATAGACTATCCCTACAAGTCAGTCATAATATACTTCTTCACATCCTGGGAAAAATAAAACATAGAAAGGGGTGAGCACAGATGCTCAGTAAGGATAACAATATAGCAGAAACTTTCATAAATAAGCATAAACATTTAAGAAAATGTATAACTAATACAAAAGACTTTTAAACTTTAACTTTAGCATAATATGGAAAAAATAAAATGAAATTATTCGATTTACTTATTCACATGGATATTCTACTAGTCAAATAATCACATGCAATATCAATAACCACTTTCATAATGATGGAATGCTTAATGCCAGACTTTCATAACCACATAGTCAAGACATTATACCAAGACTTCAAATAAGATTTTGTCAAGGCCTTGTGCCAAGACACTAGTTTGTCTCATGAGACCTACTGATTCATCAAGGAGCTATAGCGGGCTCCACCCGTCACTTACTAAGTCCAATGCATTCCTCCTATGAACATGTTTAAACATAACATAAACATTCGTATTAAAACTAGCATACGAAATGTTAATACTTTCTCCATAAACCCTGAATGGTATAAAAATAACACATCCATAGTCAAACATATCAAAAAACCTTCAAAACAATATGGAAATTTTGTATCATAATAAATCAACTTCAAATAAGCTTAAAATCCATCAAAGGATGTTGACATAGATGAAATCAAAACTATTTGAGAGAAATATCTCTATTTTGAAATCATTTAAAAATCACATAATTATAAAAGAAAAAATTTAATTTGAAAATATTCTTATAAGATTTTAAGGGAATCTTTGACAATTTTATAATGGTGGAAAATAGTTGCACCTTCCGTAGAAGTTAAAAAAAGACATTCTTACCTTAATTTTGCCGAAAAGGTTAAAAAGGACCTTGTATGGAAAATGACAGAAATATTACTTTATAAAAATATTATAAAAATTCAAACAAGGGTATAAATGAATTTAACTCATAGTCTATAAAATATTAATAATTTTTTGAAATACTTTTTTAAGAAACATGGACGTGGATGATAAATAGGTCTTAGTAGATAATTACGTATAAACAACCTCAGATAATGAAGAGATTGTGAAATAAACCCTTACCTTGTACTTTTCATTGGTAGAGGGTAGGTTAAACTCCTTTATAATAGTTAAATAATTGTTATTAAATTATACAAGAATAATATACATAAATATGATATCATATATGATCTTCTAATATTGTTTTGCTAATAATATTTTAGTATTATCGTCATTTTGGGTGTTCACTTACTTGTTTTCTTTAATATGTTTTGTTACATAAGACATGTTTGTTATGGATGGTTTGTATATTATTAATATCCAGAATGATATCAAGTCCTTAAATATTATTTTTAATCATCAAATTAAAATTAGTCTTGAATGGATACGGTGGGGAATGAATCTCATCACGTTCGTGGAGACGGTAATCCGTACGTATGCACGAGCGAAAATATCATTCTTTTGATATTAAAATATTATATAATTGGATGGTATATCATATATAAAGAATAATTATCATGTTATATTTATTATTTACATAAATCATACATAATTATTATACCCATCCAAATAATAATGTATTGAATAACAACTACACCACAACGTGGAGACGGTAAGCCGTACGTACGCAGGTATGGTGACATGTTATTAAAAGGATGGATAGAATAATGAATATGGTTGTACCATATTTATAATAACATCACAGTATATAGAAGATACTGGAGTTATTATTTTATAATGGAAACAACATGGAAAGAAGAAGTAGAAGAAGAAAAGAACTTGAAAGAGGTGATGAAATATTTACCTCTTCTTCAGGTTCTTCATTTTGATTTGATCAAAAGGGCTCTTTAAGTTAGCTTTATGAATAAATTAAGGCCTCTAGGACGAAGTGAGTAAAGTTTAAAGGGTATTTGAGAAGGTTTTGGCCGAGACAAAAGGCTTTGAAGGTGTGAATTTGAGAGAAGGGGGAGTTCCCTTTTATAAGAGGGGTGAGGGGCACCTTAGGAAAAGCTAGAAATATTATTTTATAATAAAATAATTTTTGGTTTATAATGGCTAAAAAGTAGATTATTTAAAGGATAAGGTGGGGATAAGTCGAAAACCATTCAACCAATAGGTTTTATACAGGTTTGGGTCATTATATTAACCTTATCTTTTAGATTTAACTCTTAGTTAAATAGTTTGACATTTACCATGTCTCTTTGTATTTTTATATTATATGGTTAATAAACATACTATATACTTTCAAGAGAACCCCAAGTCATTCATTAATAATACACCTATCATTATATAAGTCTTTTTTCTGATAATTTTATTTTTAGGAATAGAATATCAATTAATAATATAATATTCGTTTTAAAAACTCTTTTATGTCAATTTTGACACTATTTGGTATTTTGTTTTTTCTAAATTCATAACAGTATAATTAATTCGAAACAAATTCATCTAAACAAACATAATATGTCACATTAACCAAAAAATTAGTTTAATTCATAAAAAGTCTCAAAGTACATTTATTTGGACATTTATAATATCAATTATCTTAATATGTCCTTAATTAGGTAATTACTGCATCATCATTGTGTCATTAATAAATTAAATTATTTAATGTATAAAAAATATAAATAAAATACCATTATTTAGGAAATATTTTTATATTTATAATGAATATTTATAGTGTAATTTATCTTATGTGTAACCCTATATTAAAAATGTTTTAGTTATTAAACTTTGATTTTAACTCTTTTAAGTCTTCTTTGAATTAAATAATAATAAATGTCCTAATCTAATCCAAGTGGACCAAAGAGGTTCATATTTTATTCCTAAGGTTTTTTGGTCAAATTATAATTATCTAAGAGAATTATGACATGTTTTAGGGTAATAATAATATCATTTTTACCCTTAATTACCCTATTTACTTTTAACCGTGGTAAATAAAAGTAAAAAGTTACTATTCAACAAAAATTATTTTCATCTTATTGAATCACATTTTTCTTAATAATATCAACCACGTCTCTTGGAGTTTTGAAATTACACCCACATAATCGGTAAAATTAAGTTTTATGTGAATTTGCAAATTCTCCTAGGAGGTGGGTAAAAGACGGTAAAGTTCAATAAAATTTTTATATATCAAAAATTTTTATAAACTAACTCCAATGAATTACATTAAACCTATATAGGTATTATGTATCTATTTTGACCTAAAATAAATTTAAATAAAATAAATAATTATCTAAATAAAAATTTGGTTTTAAACATAACTTAGCGTTTTTCACTATTCATCGAAAATTGAAATTTTTCATAAAAATACCAAAAATTCACCCTAAGATAATTTTGATATTCCGAATCCAAAAATGAAGTCCATTTTGAAAGATAAAATTTATAAAATTTCAAAAAGTGGTTATTACAATTCATAACAACTAGTTTGAGTGGTTGTGGTGTGTTAGAACTCGAAGTTACGTACAACACACACTACTATATTATTCAAAGAGAAGCGCACCATGGAAGCTTGGGGTGTTACACCATTATACAAATAAAAAAAGAACACATTTTTTAGAGCATTATTTTTTCTAATTATTTTAAAATTGAAAAAAAATTTGAAAAAAAATCAAATAAATTTCCCTTGATCAATTAATATAAATATTAATTCCAAAGTTTTCTAAATCATAATTATTTTTATTCTATTTAAAAAAACATTCAAATTCTGAATTGAAAATTCATCCATTAAAAATCACATTTCAAACATTGAATTCAATTTATTCATCACTTATAAATTTTAAAATTGAATAATACAATTATATTTTAGACATAAAAGAATCTATTTTTCCAGATGATTAAAAATTGATAAAAACTATTTTTAAACAAAATTTACAGCCTTTAAAAAATTAAATTTAAAATAATCAAAAAATAATGTATAAAATTTCTAAAAATTTAAAAATTTAATAATCCACTAAAAAACAATATTAAATCTAATTTTAAGTAAAGTAAATAATTTCAAAAAGTTACTAAATCATATCAATTTCATGGGTTTTGGATTATTAATGGGGGTTAAATTCAATGAAATATATACAAAAAATTTGAGATTTTTATTTCCCCTCATAGATGTATTTATAGATGTCACACACGGTTTTTTTTCTGTCTTTGTATTGATCCGGCCCATTAGAAATCCCGATCCTCTTAATGGGTATTTGATGAGATGAATATTGAGTTTTGAAGTTTCATATATGTCTAACCACCATAATTTGGGATCCCCATTGCTTGTTTAGGAGTTTTTGAAGAAAGGGTGGTTACTTCATGATTTGGGACAACCGTGAGCCCATTCCCAGTTTTAAAAACTGAATTTGTTTCTTTTATAACTCTTTTGTTTTTCATCCTTTTTCACCCAATCAACTTCCCACTTGTCTTATACTTATATATTAAAATTTATTTATCCTTTTGGACCCATTAGAAATTCATAAGCCGGGTGAATTTGGGTTACTTATTTAGGTATTGGGCCAGCCCATGGGCCCATTTCCTGTTTTAAAAAAAATAATTTGTTTCATTTATATATTTTTCATTTTTTTAATATTTTTCGGTGATTCCACCTCCCACCCGAAGCCAATATCCCTATCCTCACCCCCAATATCGTTTTTACCTCTTTGGAGCTCATATGGGTCGCGTAAGAGGGAGAAACTTCTCAGGATACCTCAAATCGTCCAGATTTGACAAGGTAAATTTTATCATTCATAAATTAATCAATTCGTACTCTTTTGGCCACCAATTTTCTTTCCCTGGTTCGTCCAGATCTTAGGAGTATCTCCATGAATTTTCAAGCCATTCCCTTCCCTCTAGGGTTATAGATCTAATGGAAGATGAAGAGTTTTCTAGGGTGAAAGGTGAGATTCTTTCTCCTTTCTCCTTCCTCTTCCCCCTCCTTTCATTATTTCTTTGATTTATATTGTACCCTAGTCTTGATCGACCTAGGGTTTTGTTATAAAATGTTTTTTGATGGGTTTTATGTTTGTTTAGGTCTGGTATTTATAGTTTTAGGGTTTATAAACCCGTGTCGGGTGATTTCGGGTGTGCGTTTCAATTACGCCAAAGATTTGAGGTAGGATACCCCTTTCACATGACTTTATTATTTAAGTTTCATCATTTTATTATATTTAAAACCAGATATATATGTTTATTTTTTTTTTCATCCTTTGGATAATTTTATTGGTGTTCAAAGTGGTTGTTTAATCATTGGTTTGTGAACGGTAGTGTTGTTTTGTCATGAAAGTTCTCAACAAGTGTTTGTTTAAATGTTCCGTTATCTTTTGCAAATATTTTGTGAGGTTTATAATCTGGTATATGGTATTTTTAACTTTTTATAGTATCTTGAATGAAAATATGGCTTTCAATTGGTGTTTTATTCCTTTTCATGTACTTAAAATAAATTGTTTTGTTTAAAAAGGGCATGTCATGTGTTCGGTAAATTGCCCGGTTGGCTTTAATGTGTGATGTGTGATTTAAAAGTTTTTTTTTGGATTTATAAAGTAATTGGAATAACGATAAATGGTATTTTTTGGTACTTATATGGATTTACTATTTGTATTTGTTTTTACAATCAAGTGGGTTTTGATTTACAACATATTTTGGCCCGAGTTGCCCAAAAATGGACTGTTTCACATCTTTATGAAAAGGGTTGTGTTTTGAATATGTAACCTGAGTATTATAAGAGATTTATGAATTTGGTTTTATGCTGTAAATTGTGTTTATACAGATCCTTAATAGAATTAAAATTCATACCTTCGTCAAAGGATAGTTTTGAGAAAATAATTAAAGGCCCGTTTGGCATTTCCTAGAAATGAAGGAGTGTTTTACTTGTATATAACAATTTGTGCAATTGGGATTGTTTTATGGTCCATTAAATGATTTTATTAAATGTTTATTGGGCTTCCAAATATGATTTGGTTTGGTTATGATGTGTGTTTATAATTTAATGAGTGTTTTTGAAAGAGTTTTATGTGCAAAGCCTCAATACACTTCATGAAATTGTTTTACCAAAATATTTAGCGGTTTTTTGATTAGTGTTAGAAATGTGAAGAATGATTATGGGATGTTTGTGTTTTTATGGTTTTGGAATGGAATGTGGATGTGAAATGTGTATTTGATAATATGTGTAACTTGATTGAGCACTAAAGGGAATCCCGGGTATCTAGGTGGGCGAACGTGTACTAGTATGCTAGTGATTCTTTGGGGGTTGGCCCCTGTTTCACGTAGCAAGTTTGACGATGAAAACACTAACTAAACTATGATGATGATGATGATTGGGGACCACTAGGTTATGGTTATGTTCCCTACTAGTGTCTCATGCATGAGAACAGATATTTATTATGGTTACTTTCACCGAGATACGAGGTACCTGGGGCTCACAACTAACTAGTGCCTAGGGGTATTCCTGTGACTAGTGCTCATTGGCTATTTTGTACTCACCGTCGGCATACAGTGTGTTTGGTTGGTAAATTCAGTAGTATGTGTTATTTATTTGAATGTTAAAATTCTTTAAAGTAGCCATCTTGAAAACTATTTTCATTTTGAAGTTTCACCTCTTTGAAAATAATTGTTACTTGCATTTTTGTTTATTAAACATGCATGTTTTTGTCTGATAATTATTATAGCATGGAACCTCATTTGAAAACCATACTTTCAAATCTTGAATTTAAAACTATAAATTTATGTTTCTTTTATTTTAAAGTAATTTTCATTGGGAATAGAATACCGGGCTAACCTACCGAGTTTTAATACTCACGCCTATAGTCTTCTTCTTTTTTTAGCCCTTGTGCAGGTTTCATCTTTAGTTCGATCACCTTGGGCGACTTTTGATCATTGTGTTGGAGAGTGACTAGAAGTGTCACATGGATTTAGTTGGTCATCGGGATTGTTCATTTGAGTTTTTGTTTTTGTTCTACCTTAAGTTTCTTGTATAAAAAATATTTTGTTCAATTTTTATATAAATTCATTTTGGGCTGTCCATTTATTTCCGCTGTTTGTTTGATTTTCTATATATGGGCGAAATCATTCCCTTGTGTACTCTATTGATTCCCTTGGTGCTTGTCACTATCCCTGGAGGATCGGGAACGCCTCTCAGGACTTGTCGCGGGCTGGCCTAGGTGACCGGTTCAGGGTCGACTCAGGCTGGTTCGTGACAAAATGGTATCAGAGGAGGTTGGCTCTTAGCGGACCTTTCTTTTTAGAGTGCCCTTGTTATTTTGGGGATGTCAAGGTAGATGGAGTAGGATTGTTGGGACTTGAGGGGTAAGTGCATGAAGAGCTTCGCGAACTCTTTCTTGTTCTAATCCTCAGGTTTCCAAGGGAGTCCAGTTTTATTAGTGTCCTTTGTTCTGGTTGATTTTTTTTTGGTGTTGGGATATGACAAGGGGAGTCTGACTAATGGCCTCCGTGAGCTCACAGGGCTTGGAAAGCCATGTGGAGCTGGGGAATGGTCCTAATAAGTCTCTCTGTGTTGGTGTTGTGTTTGGAATATGGCCGCCAACCATATGTTCAAGTCACCCACTGACACTAGTTCCCTTTTTTTGGGTCTCTTGAACCTTTCTTGAATTCTGAATTCTTGTTTTTAAAATCCTTGTGTGAGAATTGTGGAAATAGGTTTTAATGTAAGGATTAGATTTTGAAAAGTGAAAAAAGGGGGTTTCAATAATTAAATATAATAATGGTTTTGGAAGGTTGTGTTTTTGTGAAAAAAATTGGGGGAAGTAGAAATGATTTAAAGGGATTGGATTATCCATAATCTAAAATTGTGGTTTGTTGAAATAAAATGTTTTGAAATTGTGAATAATTTTAAAGTGATTCTGTATATTTTTTTAGATGGGGTATTTTAGGATGTTAAAAAGTTTTTTAATTGGATAAATTAGTTTTGGCAATTGGTTTTGATCGGTTGGTGTTTTACTACAAATGGTATTGGTCTCAATGGACCTCAGATTATAAAAATATACATTGCTGATTTTTTAAAAAAAAAAATGGGAAGGGGTTTTTTGGAGTGGCTTGGTTATTTAAAAAGTTTTTTTAAAATGAAAAGGGGTAGGTTTTTAAGAAAATGGTTCTTAATGAATTTTGGTTTTTTTTGCGAAATATGAAAAGGGTTTTTCACTTGGTGGTTTGTGTTCCTTTTTAAGGTACATGATTTTTGGAATGATGTTGTTTTGTTTTAGCATTTGATGTTTTCATGAGTGTTCACATTCATGGTTTTATTTATATCTGTAAGGATGAAATATATGGTATGGTGGTTGGGTGCTTGGGGTGGCATGGAAATGTGCATGTGGGTGAGACTTGATGAAACACCATTGGTGAATGTTGAAACCCAGCAAGTTAGTTTGTTTTTCAAAAGTGTTTTGAGTTGAAAAATGTAGTCCTTTTTTTTATAAACCAATGGTTATGTGGCCCGTTTTTTTCTATGTTGTAGAAGAGTTGTTTATTCAATAATCTTACTTGTGATCTACAATTCATACTCTTGTTGTATCTTGAGATGATATCTTGTTGGTGTCTTGGTTTTGGAGAAATTTTCATTGGGTTTCTAAAGATGTGTTTGATGTTGTGATGTGGCCAGGGATAGTTCTCCGTGGGAAATATTTCCTACTGATCAACCTAAGGATTCATTTCAAATGTTAAATCCACCTCTTTTGATGATGCCTCAACCTGTTTGTTGGAATAGAGAGTAGTTTGGGATCTATTAAAAAATGCTTCTAGGTCGTGATAATTCTTTTAGACAGAGTAGTTGTTTTCGATGATGTTGATGTGTTTCGTCTAATTCCTCGTCTATTATTCCCCTCATTTGGAGTGATAAGGAATTTTGATATGTATCTATGAGTTCCTATTTAGATGATGGTTTTTGTTTGGTGATCAAGTGTGGTTTTTTTGAGTGGTGTGACCCTTATCACCTGACTACGGTGCAACAAATGCTTCAAGAATCAGGGCTCTAGCCATAGGCCTCAGAGTGAAGCTTTTCACGCAGTCAGGAAATCAACAGAGGTGTGGAGTGCTAGATTAAGATCCTTACTCCTATGTTTTGGTAAGTTAGTTACTATGTCAATGTTTTGGTTCCTCATTTCTATGAATTTCCCTTTGTCTCAACAAGCATGGTGGACTTAACCCCTCACACAGTGTCTATGGTTATTCCTTCATGGATGTGGGTTTTAAATCAATGTCCATGTGTGGATCGCCTGTAAAAATCAGGTGTAGTCTTGGTGTTACCTATTCATAGGTGGAGAGTTTTGGGTAGTTTATTTGTTTCTTTTGTGGCTTCAGTGGCCAAATTATTGGGTCCCCTACCATCCCATCCCCAAGTGACGGGGGTCCAGAATTGTGCTGAATGTGTCGACCAAGTTATTGTCCCCTCCATTCGGGAGTGGGTGGTTTATATGTTCATGTTGTAACCCTATTAACTAGGTATAGTAGGTTTTTGTAGGAGGGTTTTTTTGGGCTTGTGCGAGTGAGTCCCAATTCTTGCTCATGTTCAATTCTTGTCTATTCATTGCTAGTTGGTTTCTAATGGTGGGGAGACCCACCATGAGTCTCTTGGATTTTTATCCTAAGAACATTTCTAGTGATAGTTGATTCTTAATGGTGGGGAGTACATTCTGGAATCCTTATGTGTTGTTTTTTTTTCAGCCGGAAAGTGTTATGGGTTTCCGGGGGCGGAAAGCTTTAATGGTGGGGAGAATTGTCACACACGGTTTTTTTTCTGTCTTTGTATTGATCCGGCCCATTAGAAATCCCGATACTTTTAATGGGTATTTGATGAGATGAATATTGTGTTTTTAAGTTTCATATATGTCAAACCACCATAATTTGGGATCTCCGTTGCTTGTTTAGGAGTTTTTGAAGAAAGGGTGGTTACTTCATGATTTGGGCCAACCGTGAGCCCATTCCCAATTTTAAAAACTGAATTTGTTTCTTTTATAACTCTTTTGTTTTTCATCCTTTTTCACCCAATAAACTTCCCACTTGTCCTATACTTATATATTAAAATTTATTTATCATTTTGGACCCATTAGAAATTCATAAGCCGGGTGAATTTGGGTTACTTATTTAGGTATTGGGCCAGCCCATGGGCCCATTTCCTGTTTTAAAAAAAATAATTTGTTTCATTTATATCTTTTTCATTTTTTTAATCTTTTTCGGTGATTCCACCTCCCAACCGAATCCAATATCCCTATCCTCACCTCAAATATCGTTTTTGCCTCTTTGGAGCTCATATGGGTCGCGTAAGAGGGCGAAACTTCTCAGGATACCTCAAATCGTCCAGATTTGACAAGGTAAATTGTATCATTCATAAATTAATCAATTTGTACTCTTTTGGCCACCAATTTTCTTTCCCTGGTTCTTCCAGATCTGAGGAGTATCTCCATGAATTTTCAAGCCATTCCCTTCCCTCTAGGGTTGCATATCTAATGGAAGACGAAGAGTTTTCTAGGGTGAAAGGTGAGATTCCATCTCCTTTCTCCTTCCTCTTCCCCCTCCTTTCATTATTTCTTTGATTTATATTGTACCCTAGTCTTGATAGACCTAGGTTTTTGTTATAAAATGTGTTTTGATGGGTTTTATGTTTGTTTAGGTCTGGTATTTATAGTTTTAGGGTTTATAAACCCACGACGGGTGATTTCGGGTGTGCGTTTCAATTACGCCAAAGATTTGAGGTAGGATACCCCTTTCACATGACTTTATTATTTAAGTTTCATCATTTTATTATATTTAACACCAGATATATATGTTTATTATTGTTTTTCATCCTTTGGATAATTTTATTGGTGTTCAAAGTGGTTGTTTAATCATTGGTTTGTGAACGGTAGTGTTGTTTTATCATGAAAGTTCTCAACAAGTGTTTGTTTAAATGTTACGTTATCTTTTGAAAATATTTTGTGAGGTTTATAATCTGGTATATGGTATTTTTAACATTTTACAGTATCTTGAATGAAAATATGGCTTTCAATTGGTGTTTTATTCCTTTTCATGTACTTAAAATAAATTGTTTTGTTTAAAAAGGGCATGTCATGTGTTCGGTAAATTGCCCGGTTGGCTTTTATGTGTGATGTGTGATTTAAAAGTTATTTTCTTGGATTTATAAAGGAATTGGAATAATTATAAATGGTATTTTCTGGTAATTATATGGATTTCCTATTTTTATTTGTTTTTACAATCAAGTGGGTTTTGATTTACAACATATTTTGGCCCGAGTTGCCCAAAAATGGACTGTTTCACATCTTTATGAAAAGGGTTGTGTTTTGAATATGTAACCTGAGTATTATAAGATATTTATGAATGTGGTTTTCTGCGGTAAATTGTGTTTATATAGATCCTTAATATAATTAAAATTCATACCTTCGTCAAAGGATAGTTTTGAGAAAATAATTAAAGGCCCGTTTGGCATTTCCTAGAAATGAAGGAGTGTTTTACTTGTATATAACAATTTGTGCAATTGGGATTGTTTTATGGTCCATTAAATGATTTTATTAAATGTTTATTGGGCTGAAAAATATGATTTGGTTTGGTTATGATGTGTGTTTATAATTTAATGAGTGTTTTTGATAGAGTTTTATGTGCAAAGCCTCAATACACTTCATGAAATTGTTTTACCAAAATATTTAGCGGTTTGTTGATTAGTGTAAGAAATGTGAAGAATGATTATGGGATGTTTGTGTTTTTATGGTTTTGGAATGGAATGTGGATGTGAAATGTGTATTTGATAATATGTGTAACTTGATTGAGCACTAAATGGAATCCCAGGTATCTAGGTGGGCGGACGTGTACTAGTATGCTAGTGATTCTGTGGGGGTTGACCCCTGTTTCACGTAGCAAGTTTGACGATGACAACACTAAATAAACTATGATGATGATGATGATTGGGGACCACTAGGTTATGGGTATGTTCCCTACTAGTGTCTCATGCACGAGAACAGATATTTATTATGGTTACTTTCACCGAGATACGAGGTACCTGGGGCTCACAACTAACTAGTGCCTAGGGGTATTCCTGTGACTAGTGCTCATTGGCTATTTTGTACTCACCGTCGGCATATGGTGTGTTTGGTTGGTAAATTCAGTAGTATGTGTTATTTATTTGAATTTTAAAATTCTTTAAAGCAGCCCTCTTGAAAACTATTTTCATTTTGAAGTTTCACCTCTTTGAAAATAATTGTTACTTGCATTTTTGTTTATTAAACATGCATGTTTTTGTCTGATAATTATTATAGAATGGAACCTCATTTGAAAACCATACTTTCAAATCTTGAATTTAAAACTATAAATTTATGTTTCTTTTATTTTAAAGTAATGTGCATTGGGAATAGAATATCGGGCTAACCTACTGAGTTTTAATACTCACGCCTATAGTCTTCTTTTTTTTAGCCCTTGTGCAGGTTTCATCTTTAGTTCGATCACCTTGGGCGACTTTTGATCATTGTGTTGGAGAGTGACAAGAAGTGTCAC
Organism: Viscum album; assembly: GCA_963277665.1. Classification (NCBI taxonomy): domain Eukaryota; kingdom Viridiplantae; phylum Streptophyta; class Magnoliopsida; order Santalales; family Viscaceae; genus Viscum; species Viscum album. The sequence continues at coordinate 1,385,260,389 of OY728164.1, forward strand.
ATGGAGTTAGTTGGTCATCGGGATTGTTCATTTGAGTTTTTTTTGTTCTACCTTTAGTTTCTTGTATAAAAAATATTTTGTTCAATTTTTATATAAATTCATTTTGGGCTGTCCGTTTATTTCCGCTGTTTGTTTGATTGTCTATATATGGGCGAAATAGTTCCCTTGTGTACTCTATTGATGCCCTTGGTGCTTGTCACCATCCCGGGAGGATCAGGAATGCCTCTCGGGACTTGTCGCGGGCTGGCCTAGGTGACCGGTTCAGGGTCGACTCAGGCTGGTTCGTGACAATAGATCTAATAAATAGAGTGTTCCATGAGTACATGGATATATTTTTTGTTAGGTTTATCGATGAAATTTTGTTATATTATAAAATTTATGGAGATAAATAGAACCATTTGAGGATTTATTTGAAAACTATAAAATAAAATAGGTTGTGTAGAAAATTTAGTAATTGTGATTTTTGGATATGACTAATTTCTTTCCATAGATATATAGTTTATAAATATAGAATAATAGCTGGTCCTACTAAGAATAAAGTTGTGGAAGAGTATACAAGACCTACTTATGTCACTAAGCTTGAAAAATTTCATCAGTTAGCAGGTTACAACCGACAATTTTTTAAATTTCTTTCTCGGTTTTATTTCCCAATATAAATATTTACTCTAAATGGATCTAAATTCACATAGATAAAAGAATATAATGAATGTTTTTTGGAAATAAAAAGAAGATTTGTTAATCCTCCAGTTTTAGCTTTTTTATCTAGAAATGGTGATTTTTTATTTACAATAATTCTTATTTGAATGGCCTTATAAGTTTCTGGATATAGAATGATTGAGTTATCATGTATACATCTCTTTAATTGAATCCCCATGAAAAACATTATACTACACATGAACTTGAGTTTACTACATTGGTATTTTCTGTAAAAAAATTAAGTCATCATATATTGATTATAAATGTTTAAAGTATATATTCACTAAAAAATATTTGAATATGAGGTAAATAAGTTGAAAAAATTGATAAGGATTAGGATTTCACAATTCACTATCATCCAGGTAAAGAAAACTAGGTAGATTATTCCTTGGTTCAAAAAGATAATGCATTATTAAATATGAATTGTTTAGAACATGATCTTTAAGTTAATGATATAATAATATTTGTTTGAAATTTTTTATGGAGAAAATAATTATGTTTTTGATCATATGTAAGTGTGTTCATCTTTTTCAGAATTATTTAAAGAGGCTATAAGAAAGATCATTGTTTGAGGAAAAGAGTAGAATTGTTCAAAACATACATGTTTCTTGAGTATAATATTTATGGGGAAGGTGTTATTAGATTTGTAAAGAGGTTATGTGTTTCGAGTGAATATTATATGAAGAAATAATTATTGAGTGAAGCTCATAGAAATCTATTTTCTATTCATCATGACAGTACTAAGATGTATAGATACCTTCAGGAATATTATTGTTGGTAAGGTATAAAGAAGTACATAGCATATTTTACCATGAAATGTTTAACTTATTGGTAGATTAAAGTTGAATGGTACCTATTAGTTGGGATGATTTATCCTTTTTCAGTACTATAATAGAAATGAGAGAACATATACATGGATTTCGTGGTAGTATTTCCAAATACATATTAAGGTAATAATGTGATTTGGGATATTGTTGATCATTTGACTAGATATATGATTTTTATACCTATTTGAGATACTATTTCTTTGAATAATATTTATAAAATTTATCTTAAAGAGATAGTATGGTTACATGGAGTTCCCTTATCTATTGAATATCATTACAACCACATATTTACATAATGTTTTTTGAAATAAATTCAAGAGTTTATGTTCTGAATTAAATTTCTATAAATATTTTTATCCTCAAGTTGATGGACAGTATGAAGGACCCCAGAACACCCAGATAGGGGATGAGTGAATCTGGGTGTCAAATATTTCTTTTAAACTGGTGGATCTTGTTCCCACATTGGAAGGAACCCATTAAACATGTCAGAAAAATTCATGAGGAGATAAGGCATAAAAATTTTAATTGGTTCACCAAAAAGGGCTATGTACAAGGAGTATACGATGAAAGTGTCTCATTCATACCAAATTCCACTAGTCTTCACTATATTTGGATTACAAAGGTTTGGTCATAGTCACTCTATTTCAGGAATACTACCTTTATAAAAGTTTTGGGAATGCTCACCACTTCCCTCATATCACTTCCATTGACTCCCCATAACTCACTAATCTTAGAGAAGTCTAACTAATTTTATTGACTTGAAGGTCACTTTAATGATTTGGCATTAAAATCTTTGTCCCTGACTTAACACGAAACTTTTCTTGCACCGTAGTCTTTAACAACTCAAAGTATGATATCCAAAAATTCCTTTTACAATTCTCCTTCGCAAATATCCTTCGCAAAGATCACTACCTCACATATCTCACTCCTTCTCAATGATCACTACTTTGCAATGCTCAACCCTTCGCAGAGCTCTGACCTTCACAGAGCAAACACTTTCGCAAAGCTCAGCTACCTTTATGGAACTCCATTCCGTCGTGAAGAAAACTGCATTCACGGAGTAACTTCCTTCGTGAAGCTCACTGAGCCAATGTAGAATACCCCGTCATCACGAAGCACCCATAACTTCGAAGCATTGGCATCAGTCCATACTTGGGAATTGTTTTCTCAATGTTCAATCTCACAAATAATCTCAATTTCATGGAGCATACCTTGCTTCATAAAATCAAAATGATTCCAAATTTTATCTCTAAAGTTCATTCCAAAATAGAGAGGGGTGGACTCTTATTTATAGGCATGGTCGAACGCAGAGCTCTACTTATTCCGATGTGATTTCCAGATCGGTAAAAAAATTTCTTCACGGCACATATCCCTTCACAAATATCAATGGAAATTCCCTATTTCCAATGCTCTTCGTAACCATAGAGCTCTCTGTCAAATACCTTTCTGCCGACACAATTTTCCACTGACAAAGCCTTTCTTCAGACCTTCACGCTCCCACAATTCCCCAATTATCATAATTGTAGAGAACACCATCACAATTATTTATATATTTTAAAAACACAAATCATGAATCCCATCTCTTCAAACCTCATGCCTATTCCACATAGTAATGAGATCTTCAAGAAAAACCACTTTTCTTAATGCTTGAAATTTTCTAAATTTTAGATTCCAAAAATTAGGTAAACACTGGGAAATGACGTCACCTTAAATAATACTTATGGCTTGAACTATATGATTATTTACCTTGGAATCTCCCTGACTATCCATTAGAGGATTGACAACAAACACAAACCATACTACCTTTACAGCAAAGAACATCCTTGGTTCCAACACAGTCAGAGTGGAAAATTCATAAGTTATATTATATGATTTGAGATTGATCATTATATTATCAAGGAATTTGGGAGCAATATTTTCATTTAGATTAATTTTATTATAATCATAGTTTTCATTCTAGTAATCATATAGAACCTTTAAGAAATTATATAGAAAGCGGCGTTGGACTCCATCATATTGGGGTGAAGTGAGCAAGTGGAAAATTTTGGGACAAGAATTGGTATAAGATATTCTTGATAAGGTAAAAATGAATCATCACCATATGAGGGAAGTACATAGTAGGAAAAATATTCATATAGATAACAATATGCAAGGAATTTCATTTGAGGTAAGTGATTGTGTATTTCTTAAAATACCTCCTTAGATAGGTGTAGTGTATTTTATTAAGAAATAAAAGTTGAGCCCATGGTTCATTGTAACTTATGAAATTATATTGAAAGTGGGATCAATCTATTATTGGGTAGCCATACCTCTGAGTTTATCTCAATTATATGATTTGTTTCTTGTTTTATTGCTAATGAAGTATATACCCGATGGACCTCATTATTTTAGTCTTGAAGTGGTACAATTAGAATAGAGTCTCTCCTATATGGATAAAGCATATAATATTATTGATCATAAAGATAATTTTATTTTGAAAAAGGTAATTTTCCTTGTAATTTTTTTTGTAGAAACCATATGATTGAGGAAGAAACATCAGAATCTAATGAGGCTATGGGGGAAGAATACCCTCACCTGTTTATTGATGAATAAAATTGTGAGGACGTAATTTCTAAAAGAAGGGAAGAATATAAAATCCCAATTAATATTAATAATAAATATATTTTATATATTATTAATGTTCATAAATATATTTTATGGATTCATGTATAATATGATAATTTTATATGATTTTCAGTTGAAAAAGAAATGTTTTTATTCTAGCTGAAATGTTTTCCATTAAATATATGGATTTATTTACCAATTAAATTTATAAAATTTAATGTTTTAAATTGATAAAATTAACTCCATTTTTAGATTCATCATATAGAAATTATATTAGGCTATTTTTTTATTTTTCTGAAAGGATATATTTTTGAGAGAATAGTGGAAAATACTAATTTTTATAAAATGTGTCATTTATTTTCAAGTAATTAAAAAGTACCATTTTGTTTTGGATTGGTTTTAAAGTTAAATAATTATAATTTTATTTAAAATAATTCAAGTAATTATATATTAATCTATATTATTACTTATTTTGGTAGAAAATCATTTTAATGCTTTAAAATGACATTTAAAAAAACTGTTTTTCATTGATTTTTACAAATATATATTGAAATTAATTTTTTCAAATTATAAAAATTTTATCCTAAAAAATGATTTTATTATTTTAAATTAGGAGTTTTTAATTTTTTAACATGATAAATTTCATATTTTTTCATAATAATTTTTTATCATTGTAAAATTTTATCACCTCAGTAAGGATTAAATGTGATTATTATAGTTAAAATTTGATATAAGACATCATATATCCATAAAATTTGGATAATTTTGATTTTTTGATTTTATTTATATTATAAAATATATTTTATTCTAATTTTTTCCATTTTTTGTCACTTGAAATTAAGAAATAAATTTATTATATTTAAATGTTTAAAGTATTTATAATATTTCCACTCCCCTCACTTATAAAAGGAAACATCCTCTAATCACTTATTCACACCTATTAAGACACTTATCTCAACCAATACCTAACCAATACACATAAAAAAATATCCTTAACACGTTATATAGGTCTTGGTTTTTTTCAAAAGACTAATCCTATAACTCTTGAGGTGTAAGCTAAAGAGATATATTTGAGGAGGATCTATGAGTCCTAATTGACTTATTTCAAGTTTATTTCTTATTATACCTCCTTAAAATATATTATAAACACTATATAATAATAAAATTATAATAATATATATACTCAAATGTTATTATATTTATGTAAAAACTATTTTCTATCACTTTTCTATCCTATGAGAAATTTAAACATTACCCATGCATATGTGTGGACTACCACCTCCATTAAGTGATGTGTTTCATTTTACACCACCACATCACATGGATGGTTATAAAGATAAAATTAATTAATACATAATATTTTATTAATTTATTATTATTTAAATATAATATATTAATTACCTCCCTACCCTTTCCATCCATTATAAAATTATAACACCACTCATGCATATGTGTGGAATACCAAGTCCTTGGAGTGATCATATTAATTTTAAATTATTAAATCACATGGTTATTTATAAGGATGAAAATAATGATAAAATATTATATTTATAAAGCAATTATGATTCTATAAAAGTAAAATATTATATTTCTTATTTCCTTTCTATCTAGTAAAAAAATGAAAGTGTCACTTGTGTGCATGTGCAGACTACCACATAAATGTTACAAAATATTTCATTTTCCATGTCTAATATCCATTGATGAAACTAAAAATGTTTTTAATGTATGAAAACAATAAAATTTTTATGATAATTTTTTTATATGATGGAACCATGATATCCTTTACCATAGTCAACCTACGCAAGTCATTTTGTACTTATAAACCAAATGTACTCAAAATGTCCAACTTGAACTTAACCATTTTAGTAACTAAATAAAAAATGGTCAAAAATGAAATAAAGGGAATATTGATAATGTTATAAAAATAAAAAAGGTTCTTAAACAAGTAAAAAATATAATTTTTTTACTCATGAGGGTAGATTTATAAACCAAATAATCCTAGAGTCAAGTTAAGAAAATTTATTTTAAAAAAAATATTATTTTAATAATTTTTTTTATAACTATTTTTATTCCATGTCGATGTTATTTTAAAAGTTTCAAGAATGAATTTTTTTTATTCAAATATTTTTAAAGTCCATTTTCAATTATTTTTTTGACTCTCTTTAAAAATTATTAATAATGGATACTTTTAATGTTTTCCATCTGGATTATTTTGTAGTTTTTACAAAAGTAAAAAAAATATTCTTTAACGTACACAGTTTGACTAAATTTTTCCATCATCATAGTTATTATTCATTATAAAGATTATTCTACAAGTTAAAATGGGTTTTAAAAGAATATTTTATTCGGTAACTTCATTGATTATATATATATATATAAATATTTTTAAAGGCAATATAATTTTTCCCATTTTTTTAAGATAAAATAAAGTTCTATTACTTATGGGATTGAATGTAAAATTAAATGAGTTTTATGGATAAAGTTAAATATATATATATATATATTATTAATTTTATGGATCTTCGAAAGTTTATATGAATGATAGGTGAGATCAGTATAACTCTAATGATGAGTAATCCTAATATAGATATCCAATACATTAGGGATAAAGCTTCCTAGATATCTTTTACTCATAAGAGATTTTGGAATTATCCGGTTAGGTGATTCCCTTTTAAGGGTCATTGAAATGGTGAATGTATGTATAATGTCCCAAGGTACCAATATGATATTATTTCAATGGGTTTTTAAGGAAATATTTTGATTTCAAAAGGTAAGAATATGAGTTTATTATTTTAAGGAAAGTTTATGAAATTTTAAAAGAAGGGTGAAAGGATTATTTTTCAAGGAAAAGTATTCATTAGTTTTCATAAATTCCAAGAAACCCTCAGGATTACAATTTGGTATTTATGAATTCTTATGATATGTTTTATGAAAATTTGTTATAATGTTTTTTTCATTAAATAGAAAATGTATATTTGATCTTAAATGTTTATTATGAAAAAGGATAAATTTCTTACGAATTTATAATGTTCATAAATGGACTAACCAGTTTAGTTTATTTTATATACATTAAAGATAATTTTTTATAATCCCATGTTTGCAACTATTTATATAGGTCTTAAATATTTTTAGAAATTTTAATAAATATAGAGTTATAATTACAAGAGTTAACTTAAACAAATAAAGTGTTTCTTTATAAAGAACATGTTTTGGGTAAAAAATGGGCAATGTGTTGAAATTTATACTTTATAATGTATCAAATTTAAAAATTATTTTAAATTATAAACCTAAAAATATCTTTGGGATGTAAGTGATAAAATATATTTGATAAATTATGAAATTTATAAGGAGGTTATGTGCAAGTTATTATAGTTTTTTCCTTTAATAGAGGTGTTCCTTTAGTTCTATTAGGTTTTTAATGATAAATCATCAATTAATAATTTGAATGAAAAAAATTATAAACCCTTAACCCTAGGTTAACCATTATGAAACCGAAACTATGTACATATATAAAATAAAGAAAACATGCATACTTTTCACTGCCACCATATTTATCCATATTTTTAAGGAAGATCACTCAAAGTCATCTATCAGAATGACTTGTCCTTAGTGTATCCATGGGTTGATGTGAATCACCCATCATATGGGAAGGATCCTCCTAAATAACCATGGAATTATAGTATCTCCTAAAGTAAAGGGTAAAGTAGAGAGATATTCTAGTAATATAATATATAAAATACCAGGTATTAGTCTACCTAACATACCCACCTCAAGGACATCGTCTCCTTTTATATCCCCCTAGGATACTCCTCAAGTGCACATGAATTTAGTCATTCCATAAATAACACATGAATAAAGATTCATCCATTCATGTATTTATCAAATTAATCAATTGTTTCAACCTCATAATTTTTCATATATTGAAATGTTAATAGTAAATGATATCTCACATGGAATATTACTTAATCTTAAACACTTAAAATTTTACTACTATTTCAATTATAATACCATGTTAATTATATGATACGATTATCCCCACAAAAATATCATCATATTGTATGATATGATTGAACAAGAAAGAATCAATATATCTATATATTATTCCGTATGATATGCCTCATATAATATAATATGATTTAGCCATTTAAACTTCCAGTGTAAGGATTTCGGGCACATCACTTTTAATATCACACTTGCAATAAAGCCTCATAGTATTAGTTCCATTAACCTTAAATTGTATCATATAAAATAATTTGTGAAACCATATCCAAAACTCATTTTGAACATATTCCAAAATCATTTTTAAAAAATATCATCAAATTCATTGTGTATCACATCATAGGCATTATCTTATGAATAGTCATCCAAAACTTCATTTAAATAAACTATAAAATAATTATAGAGTATCTCTTTGAGTTAAAACTAAATCCCTATTTAGTTATAAAAAAAGTGTGAACACAAAAACCTTTATTTAATTTATAAAAAACAATAATTCTTGAATTCATAAATGTAAGAAAAGAAATGCCTATAGAAAAACATTAGTTCTACTCAAGATAAAAATGGATTTGGAATGATCTCCATCAATGAAATGTATCACTATACCTATTTAAAATAACTATATCATATATAATTATACATTTATTATGATCCCTTTGTGAAAGATATTGAGTAACCACAAGAGTTGAAGTATGAGAATCCCATATAGCTTCTCATAGAATCTCAATTATCTGATTATAGACTAACCTGGTCGATAAATACTTCGTATTTAATTCATCCTTATCGATGAGAACATAATATTTTCCTAAAAAAAATAAATAAGAACATCATATATCTTATATATATATATATGATCATACACTTCCTTAGTTTATCTCAATTGTGGGATTATATTTCATACTCATCACATGACAGAAAAAATACCATATTGGTTAAGTTCCAACCAATGAAATGATAAAAAACATACCCAACCACCCCTGATTAGCTAAGACTCAATGATTAGAAATAAAGGTATCTAATTTTTAAGGCTCCCATGCTAGGTATCTTACAAACCTATGATATGGGGAAATCCCAATATTAAAAATAAAACCCTAATATAGAAAAACATAGTTTATGACACTATATGTGGTATACTTGGGGGGTAATCCAACACATAAAAATACTTTTGTGATTTATGAGAATATTTAAAATCTATATATAAAATCCTACTCACAATATCCTTAATATTTCATCAAAACCTATAATTCTACATGATTGACATCAGTTGGGGATAAATCAGTGTAATATATTGAGAGGTCAATTAATATAATATATATATCCAATGTGAAAAATAGAGACTTACTTTTGTATTAGAATCATATATTTTATATCCTTAAACTATTTTAATAACATTAAAAAAACCATACATTAGAACTCATTTAATCATATCCCACATGATATACCATTATAATATACTTATGTTTTCTTCCTTCTTAGGGGTTTTTATACTCATTTCAGATCTATATAATTCTTAAATCTTTTATATATTTAAAACTGATAAAACCCTCCAACTATGCTCTTTAATGAGTATCATCTATAAAGTAAGATAATTTGTGTAATGGTGAGACTTAAAAAATCAAATTACCAATGTTCAACTCTCAAAAAATAGAATTAAAACACCCTGAATTCACAACACCGTGAATTCACAACACCTAATGTTATAATGTTAACAAATATTATTATGTAATTGTAAATCTTTCTAAGTTCATCTCTATTTCCATTCTTGGAACTATTTCCATCAATTTTTTCCTTTAAATCTTTTGGTGACACATTTAACTCTTTAAACTATTTATTTACCAATGTATCCAAAACTCCTTTAAGATATAAAGTGATATTCACTATATTGTGGTAACTAAATGTAACTCCTTACATTTCTATTTATTTACATACCCTAAACCCTTTTAGGATATTTAGAAGCAATAACTTTTAATTTTTATCAGCATAAACTTTTATATGTTACACTTCTCTAAGTACAAAAAATACTCCCAATAGCCTCTAAAAAACTATATCCTCTCCAAAATATCATGAAAATAAACACAAACACCTTTGTGTTAGGAAATAAATATTATTTCCTCTAGTTTAAATATTTCATAAAAATACTATTATGTTTATATAAAATATGGTATTCAAAGTAATTGGACTTTTTTTAAAATAAGATTTAAACATTTTAAAATTTACCACTTTATAAGTGGTGGGATGATATCACTTATATTTTAATGAAAATTTGGGTTAACACTTTATCTGAGTTAATTTTTTTATTCGTGTATCCTTTTAAAACATGTTATAGTATTAAATAAATCATAAACTATTATCATTAAAATCATAATATAATTCATTTAAAAATAATTATATGTTAATATAAATTTTTCCTCATCATATAATATAATTCAATATGCAAATAAACACTATTTTTTATTTCTAAATGAACTTTTTATATTATTTTACAATCAGATATATGATTTAAAAACACTTTATTTCATCATTTAATTAAAAATATAATCTTTATTCATTCTTCCTAGGTTTTTAAATCCTATATATCTACAACACTTATAAAGTATACATTTAGTATCATATACACTTCAAAATTGAATACTAATTTATATAACATCAATATACGACATGTATATTGTATGGAGTTTTCCAAAATTCTATAGGTATCCAAGATAATTCCATCATAATAATATAATTTCCTTCATTCTTGACATCACCTTAAGGTTTTAATTAAAAATGTCGATCCTTGAATAAACATTATTAGACTTTAAAACTGTCATTTCTTCTTCCAGTTTGAACTTTTACATACTTATAATGTCAAAGAATCACCAAAAATTGAATATATAATTCCATATTTGATATATTATCAATAGATTAAGAAAAATGGGGTAATTTTTTTTAACTCATTCAAGTTTTCAGAAAATTTACAATGATGATTCGAGAATGAATTCAATAACTAGAACAATACCTAAGGAAACCTTTAGTCCCACCAAGTCATTAACACACTAACTTGAATTGAGTATTTGAATGGAGACTAAATTTAATTAGTAAATTTTACATATATGTTTCTAAAATCTCAAGGTAATCATTATATACTTCTCATAATAATCTAGATTCAAATTTAAAATAACAGCGATAGTTTTTTTCTATAGAATGGGTTTCTATAACACATAAAAATTTATATTTTTTAAAAATAATTCTTATGTTTTATGTAATTATAAGAATATTCCTAAATTAATCTTATTAATATATGATTTATCACAAAAAATAATTATGATAATTCTATTTATATCTATTATAAAATATTTTATCATATGAGTATCATGTTTTACAATCATTTAATAAGTTTTTTTAATTTCCCCCCATTAAAATGATGACTCATTTTAAAATCATTATATCCATCAGTGTTTCATAATCTATATTTCACTAAGAATTGAGTCTAATTTATAATTTCTCTCACCAAATAGTTATTAATTTATGGAATCATCCCAATCATGCCATATATGACTCTTGTATGGTTGAGAAAACAACTCTTTGTTTAATACATCATATGGATAATGTCAACACCATTCCTCCAATAAACTAATCCTATAGGGTTTACTAGATAAGTATAACCAAAATAAAATACCATTAATGGGAACCTAATCCTATTGATGTTACCGATTACTTTATTTCCATACACATGATAATCTAGGGGCACCCAACTTTGGCATGACCTAAGTGGTTGGATGATTAAGGTCTGGAAATGTGTTCACTTTGGAAGGAATATTAATCTTAGTATTATTTTAAAGGGGATTTAATCTCACAATATTATATCATGTTATTTCATTTACATGTATGCATTATTCTACTTATTTATTTGGAATCCCATTCCTTTAATAAAATAAATATGTTCAAACCATATTGTTGTGTAACTCTTTACACAACTCATAGTATGTGTTACTAACCTAGACTAAAATAAAAATATTAATTATAACACCTCAAAAATTTTATGGTATGATTATTTTAAATACATTATATTCATATCCTATATTTCATAAAGAACTTTTTTCCTTTGAAACAACACTTGGTAATTTAGGGGATTGTCAAAACCAGGCCATTATACATTAATTTTTCACTTCTATGTGTTTAATTTCAAAAAACAGTCAACTAGAGTTGTGACTAGTAAGTCATTTAGAGTCTGATAGAACCAAATTTATTTTTTGATGAATAGTAACATACCCTTATGAATAGTAATATGACCCTTATAAATAGTAAATAATGATAATAATTTATTTTCTCAAGGTAATAAGATAATGAGATCTTAATTAATTTTCCAATGTGATATAAAACTAATTATAACTTTAAAATTTTTATTTTTCGAATTAACTATGATTTTATTTAAAAATTAAATTAAAAATACTTAAAAAATTATTTAAAAAAAATGGAGTTCATTTTTGAATTCTACATCTCGAAAAATGGTTATGGTGATTTTTTGGGATTTTTCTAAAATACATAAATATTTCATGAATAGTAAAAATACAGTTTTGAGTTTTCAGTAGTTTAATGACATCATAATGATGTAATAATTAAATATGAAAGTATGGTCGAATTATGTACAGTAAATTATGAAATTAGGTATCCCAAGTGGATAAAACCATGGGAAAATACCATGGGAAATCCCATGGTTTGGAAAAAACCACTAATGAGGTGTCCCTTTGAAATTATTAAAAAACTACATCTCCTTTTCAATAAATACCCACTCATCCATTCATTTTATTTCATTAAAAATCCCTAATACTCTAATATCTGGTGGTTTCAACTATCTATGAGTCTTACTAAGGTGTCCTTAATCCCCCAAGGTCCCATCCTTCAAGATCTAGGAGTTACTCTACAAGGTAAGGGAATCCTTCATTCTCTTCTTTTAGTCGACACTTATTTTATGTTATCTATTTGAAATTCCATTATAATATTATGGGGTTTGATTTTATTTATTATTACTACTATCCTTTTGATTTCAATATGATGAGATACCCTTTTGTTCTCATCAGTTCATTTTATGATAATTTAAGAGACACCGTTAGGCTGTCGAATTTTCATAAGGGATCTCTCAACTTTTCTTTTTTATTTTCAAGTTCATCACTTTTCTTTTTCTATTCTCAACTCATATTAAAAAATGACCATGATAAAATATATTATAATCTATATACTGTAATTATATCATGTTAATGGAATAACCATCATCAATATTCTTACCCCTCCCATTTTATTTTTATAAACCAAATCAACGTCCATGAGGTTCCAATTTATAACCTTTGTGGACGGTGAAGTTTTGTTCTTCAATTTATACTTAATTACTAGTCATCAAACCATTTTAATGGTTGAACTATATCATAATATATGTATTTAATCTCATTAATGTTCTATAATCTTTACACACTCATTATATGGAATAATAATACAAAACAAGTTCATTGTATATAAAACTGCCAAGATAAATCCAAGCGTTTATCAAAAACTTTTAACTAATGATTCATCGTCAAGTATATAACCTAGAATAATTATAAGATCATTTATATATCTTTAGTTTCAATAATAATATATATTAAAAATTAGGTAATTTTAACCACATTTCAAAAAAACTTCCATTTATGAATGCAAGTAAACAAATCATGAAAACCAAAGAAGAAAATGCTTCCAAAACAATAAAATTAAACCTATTAAACCCACAAAAAGGTTCATGAATAAACCTAATAAGGTTATAATAAATAAATTAAATGTATATGAGGTTATTTAATTATTAATTAATGAATCTAAATTTTACTATTCAGGTCATTAAAACAAACAAAGAACACACTCGAGCATAAGGTAAGGGGTTTCTCATCTCACTTTCATTTCTGTGAGATTTTCATTGTTTACCACTTATTTCTTGTATGTGGTATATTTTTACTTCCATTTGATATATAATAACATTATTCTATTTATATTAATGTTATTCAATTATTCATTTTAGGGTTATTAAGTTCTGTTCATATGATTCAACTGATTACTTTGTGGTAAGAGACTTTGTCTCAACTACTATTTTATTGTGACCAACTTTGTATTGTTCACCCTATAATACTTATGTGGTGTACCTAATTCCCATTTGAGATCAAATTTCATTTAAATTTATATTTATTTTACTTATCCATAATCTCATGTCTTGGATATGTTTTTTGTCTAAACCGTATACCATTTTACATATAGTGTTTATTTGGAAAGTTATTTTAACTATAGAAATATTGATGAATCCATATAACCTACTCTATATGGATATTGAAATGGAAAAATTCTATTATATTAAATCAATTTATAAAGATTTTTTTGGACATTAAGTGGAATGTGGGGACTGCTATAGCCCCTCTATGCATCTATAGGTCTCATGAGACAAATTAGTTGGTGAAAAACCCTTCGAGTTTGTTTCAAAAAATCAGACGTGTTTCTACTCACAAAACTAAACTGTTTTTACAGTATTATGGTATCATGTGCCAGATACTTGACGTCCAATTAATAAGCATTCTCTTAATTCATTATCAGATATTACTATCCATGAGGTTTTCACTATGAAAAAATCAATGGATGCACTTTCATCCTTAGTTTATTAATGGCATGAGTTTTTCATTTATTCACCATTCCATATTGATTATGTCAAATTGTTTAAAATTAAGTTATTATTGATTTATGCTTCTGCCATTTTTAACCCTTAAAAATCATTTTACCTCACCCTTTTCACTATTTACCTTCAACAAGTGATGAAGTGGAGATCATTTATTGAGTTCCTGTGGATGTAGTTTTTAGTTTTGTTATGTATTGTATTTTGCAACCTTTTCCAATGTAATTTGAGTTACCTTTACGTATCTAGTTTCTTCAAGACTACTAAATTGATCATTCCTTTAGGATTTTCATTCCTTCTAACCATTCCAATATAAAAAGTAATGCACCGACTCCGGTCTATAGGGGTCAGGGTGTTACAGTTGGTATCAGAGGAAGTTTAGTAGAAAACTTGGAAATTAGAGTAGGAAATGTATAGTAGGGAACAAAGCCCTAAGTTAGTATTTGAGGATAAATGTACAAGAATATCCTGGTATTTTGTTAAGGAATAGATTATGTGAATCCTTCTAGTAAATATATCCTTTTCGGGATACGAGCAGGTAGAGGTGGCTCTGGCACAGATATACCTAAGAGTGAAATCCCCGACAAGGAGTTCTGGGCTTGACCCGGGGTATCCTGGTACACAACAACGGGCCTTGATTAACTCTTGGTCATGACACTCCTAGGGGATATTCTTAGGATAATTCATGTTTTCTTTACAAGCCATTATGAAGTATTGAAATGTAAATTATTCCTCAAATAAACCATTTTTCTAATTATGGGATTAGTCATGCATATGATATAAATTTATGCTAAGTATTTTGTTAAGTTAAGATTATACATTATGATTCATACCCTAATCTAGTGTGTACTATTATTTATAAATGGCATCTAATGGAAGGAGGGGAATCAATACTCGTGGGAAAGGTAGGGATCTCCCCACTGAGCAAGTCAACACATTCAATGTTGGAGCAGATCAGATCATGACCATATTGGGAAAACTTACTCAAGTTATAATGAATAATAATTACACACCTATGTTGGATCATTTCATGTAGTAGAAGCCCCCATATTTCAGTGGACTACTAATCCAGTGGTTGCTGAGCAATGGATCAAGTCCCTTGAAAAGATATTCATGGTATTAAGATGCAATGAAAATGAAAAGGTGGTACCAGCGGTATACTGTCTCAAGGGTGATGCTGATCAAAATTGGTCCTTTATTAAGAATACCATGGAGGAAGAATAAATATAAGATATGGAATGAAGTAATTTTAAGGAAATATTCTTCGAAAAATATTTCCCTCGTGAGGAACTAACCGAAATGAATAAGAAATTCCTTGTCTTAAAGAAAAGGGAAGAAGACAGTGTTGCAGAGTATGAGGATACCTTCACAAGGCTAGCTAGGTATGCCATAGATTACGTACATCACTCAGCAGAAAAGATTGATCATTTATTTAAAGGTATTAAGACAAGTCTTCTAAGGGCACTAGCTTCTCAAAAAATTTCATCATATGATGAAATTGTATCATGTTCCATCAAAACAGAGAAGGAATTTTCTTGATCAAATTTTTTCAAGGGAAACCAAGATAAAAAGTGGTACTCAGATAACCAAGGAAAAGGTGAAGAACCAAATAAGAACAAGGGATTGGAGAATTTCCCATTGTGTGAGAACTGTGGAAGGAATCATCTCAAGAAATGATTGAAAGGCATGGGAGTCTGCTATAAGTGAAAAGAAAAGGGTCATCGATCTGATGAATGCAAGGGGAAGAAACAATTCAATGATACTCAATGCTAAAATTGCAGAGAGATGGGACACTATGTAAATGAGTGTCCTAAACACCAGGGAAACTTGACTTAGAAAATTCCAAGAGAGAAAGGGAGATCCAATGCAATTACAACTGTAGAGGTTGAAGTTCCTAATAACGTGGTGGCATGTACTTTAATTGTTTCCTCAAACTTAGCCAAAACATTATTTGATTATAGATCATCGCATTAATTTATATCTTCCTAGTTTTCTATGAAAATTATACATGACCAATTTGATTTAATAAAGGAGTTATCAGTCAAAACTCCTAGGGGATGAATCATTGCAATAAAGGCATGTCGAATAGTCCCCCTTATGACACATAAACATGCTTTATTTTATAAACTTATTATAATACCAATGACTGA
The DNA here is from genome assembly GCA_963277665.1 of Viscum album. Classification (NCBI taxonomy): domain Eukaryota; kingdom Viridiplantae; phylum Streptophyta; class Magnoliopsida; order Santalales; family Viscaceae; genus Viscum; species Viscum album. The sequence continues at coordinate 1,385,277,323 of OY728164.1, forward strand.
ATTTGATATAATTCTTGGTATGGATTGGATATCAAATTATGATGAGAATATTTATTGCAAGAAAAAGGAAGTTACAATTTTTGAAAATGGTATAGAATCTCTTATCTTTAGAGTAGAGACCTCGCCATTTGATTCTTATCTAGACCCACCCACAGTAGCTCTATTTAATGAAATTCTTAGAGAGTAAGAGAACCCAATATATATGGGTGAGGAAAGAAATATTAAAATAGAAGATATACGTATATTGAAAGAGTACATTGATGTATTTCCAGATGATTTACCTAGAAATCCTCCATATCAGAAAGTTGAGTTCTCTATAGATTTAATTCATAGTGAAAGACCTATATCAAAGACTCCCTATAGAATGACCACTGTGGAGTAAGTGGAGCTAAAGAAAAAACTACAGGAGTTGAGTTAAAAAGGATTTATTTGACTTAGTTTTTCTCCATGGGGAGCCCTGATCTTGTTTGTCAAGAAGAAATATGGATCACAATACTTTTTGAAGATTGACCTTCGATCCAAATATCATCCACTGCATGTGAAGAAGGAAGATATTCCTAAGACAAAATTTCGATCCAGGAATGGGCATTATGAGTTTACATTGATTCCTTTTGGACTTACTAATTCACCATCTGTTTTCATGAATTTAGTGAATAGAGTTTTCATGGAATATCTTGATAACTTTTTTGTGGTATTCATCAATGATATCCTGGTATACTCAAAAATCTATAAAGACCATGAGGATCATTTGCGGACTATTTTGAAAACACTTAGAGGAAATGAATTATCTGGGAAGTTTAGCAAGTGTGAATTCTGGCTTCAATCAATTTCCTTTCTTGGTCATATTGTCTCTAAGGATGGAATCTTAGTTGATCCTGTGAAGATAAAGTCAATCCAAGAGTGGCTCACGCTAACAGACATAACCGAGGTACACTATTTTATTGTCTTAGCAGGTTACTATCAGTGTTTCATTCAGAATTTCACCCGACTGGATAACCAGCTAACCAAGCTCAAACATAAAGGGGTTAAGTTTATATAGACGAGAGAATGTACAAAATGCTTTGAGGGATTGAAAATAAGATTGGTCAATGCTCGAATTTTGACTACTCCATCCGGAAGTGGTGGATTTGTAATATACAGCGACACATCAAAGAATTGGTTGGGTTGCATCCTTATGCAAAATGGTAAAGTTATTACTTATGCATCAAGGAAGTTGAAGAATCAAAAGAAAAATTATCCAACACTTGATCTGGAGTTAGCAGTTGTAGTCTTTACTTTGAAAATATGGAGACATTATCTTTACGGTGAAAAATGTGAGATATACATAGATAACAAGAGTTTGAAATACATTTTTAAACAAAAATAACAAAACATGAGGAAAAGGAGATGAATCGAGTTACTCAAAGATTATGATTATTCAATACACTACCACCCAGGAAAGGAAAATAAGGTGGCAGATGCATTAAGAATGAAGGATCATGGACTTCTGACTCAAATGAGGTTAGAGAGAGATTCTATATTAATGGATATACTAAAGATGGATATGGTAATTGTTAAGGAAGGTAAACATCTTCCCTCTTTCAAATGATTTATAAACCATCTTTACTAGAGAAGATTAAAAGATCTCAATCTGATGATGAAAATCTACACAAGAAAATTATTGCTGTTAAGGATGGGATATTGGAATACTTTGTTTATGAAGAAGGAGTTCAGAAGTTTGGGAAGAGGTTATACATTCCATCAGTACCTGAGCTAAAAAGGGAACTATTAGACGATGTTCATAAATCAAATTTCTCTATACACCTGGGTAGCACAAAGATGTATAGAGATCTGAAGGAATATTTTTGGTGGGATAATATGAATTGGGAAATTGCTGACTACGTGTCAAGGTGACTAGTTTATTAACAAGTGAAGGTGGAGAGACAACATCCCAAGGGAGTGATGAAACCTCTACCTATTCCTATTTGTAAGTGGGATAAAATTATGATGGATTTTGTCACCAGACTACTGAGGACACCTAGAAGGAATGATGTAATGTGGTTAATTGTTGATCGTCTCACAAAATCAGCACATTTATTTCCAATAAGAGAGGATTTACCACTTGATTTCTTAGAAAGAATTTATATTAATGAAGTTGTAAGACTTCATGGTGCACCTCTATTGATTGTGTCCGATCGAGATTCCCAATTTACATCAAAATTTTGGAAAAGTCTCCAGAAGCCTTTGAATACAGAGCTTCTTATGAGTACTTCTTATCACCCCCAAACAGACGGACAGTCTAAAAGAAATATTCAAACTCTAGAAGACATGCTGAGGTCATGATCTCTTGACTTCCAAGATATGTGGGATAAATACTTACCTTTGGTGGAATTTTCATACAATAATAGTTTCCATTTTAGTATTCAAATGGATCCATATGAAGCATTATATGGAAAGAGATGTCGAACTCCAACTTGTTGGGATGAAGTTGGTGAGAGGAAACTTATAGGCCCAGAACTTATTGAAGAGACCACAAAAAAGGTAAAGAAAATTAAAGACCATATTAAAGTAGCCCAAAGTAGGTAGAAGAGTTATGCTGACAACCGAAGAAAGGATTTGGAATTCCAGGTTAAAGATCATGTCTTTCTGAAAGTATCTCCATGGAAGGGAGTCTTAAGGTTTGGTAAGAAAGGGAAACTGAGCCACAAGTATATCGGACCATTTGAAATTTTGGAAAGAATCAGAGAAGTATCTTACAATTTATCAATGCTGCCAAATCTCTCCAAAGTCAATGACATGTTCCATGTGTCATTGTTGAAGAAATACATGCCAGACCAAATGCATGTACTCACCTATGAAGAAATTGAACTAGAACGTAATTTGTCATACTATGAAAAGCCTATTGGGATTATTGATACAAAGGAGAAGGTATTGAGAAATCAGATAACTCATCTAATAAAGGTTCTTTAGAGAAACCAGAATATAGAGGAAGCAACATGGAAACCAAAGGATTTCATGAAGAAGAACCACCCACATATTTTTAGTGGGCTTTATACATAAAATTTCGAGGAAAAAATTTCCGAAGGAGGGAATAATATAACACCCCAAACATTTTATGGTATTATTCTATTAAATACATTCTATTCATATCCTATATTTCAAAAAGCACTGTGTTCCTTTGAAACAAAACTTGGTAATTTATGATATAGTCAAAACCAAGCCATCAAACAAAAAATTTTCACTCCTATGTTTTGAATTTTGAAAAACTGTCATCTAGAGTTGTGACGAGTAAGTCATTTGAATTCTGATAGAACCAACTTGTTTTTTTGATAAATAATAACATACCCTTATGAATAGTAATATGAATAGTAATATGACCCTTATAAATAGTAAATAATGATAATATTTTATTTTCTTAAGGTAATAAGATAATGAGATCTTAATTAATTTTTCAATGTGATATAGAACTAATTATACCTTTTGAATTGTTATTTTTTGAATTAACTATGAGTTTATTTAAAAATTAAATTAAAAATACTTAGAAAATTATTTTCAAAAAATGGAGTTCATTTTTTAATTCTACACATCAAAAAATGGTTATGGAGAATTTTTGGGATTTTTCAAAAATACATGATTTTTTCATGAATAGTAAAAATACAGTTTTGAGTTTTCGATAGTTTAATGACATCATAATGATGTAATAATTAAATATGAAATTATGATCGAATTATGTACAGAAACATATGACATGATGTGTCCCAAGTGGCTAAAACCATGGGAAAATACCATGGGAAAGCCTATGGTTTGGCAAAAACCACTAATGAGGTGTCCCTTTGAAATTTTTAAAAAACTACCTCTCTTTTTCTATAAATACCCACTCATACATTCATTATCTTTCATTATAAATCCTTCATCCTCTAATATATAGTAGTTTTACCTCCCTATTATTCCTACAAAGGTTCCTTAATCCTCCAAGGTCTCATCCTTCAAGATCTAGGAGTTACTCTACAGGGTAAGGGAATCCTTCATTCTCTTCTTTTAGTCGACACTTCTTTTATGTTATCTATTTAAAATTTCATTATCATATGATGGGGTTTGATTTTATTTATTATTATTACTTTCCTTTTGATTTAAATATGATGAGATAAACTTTTTTTCTCATAATTTCATTTTATGAAATTTTAAGCGACGTCGTTAGGCTGCCGAATTTTCATAAGGGATCTCTCAACTTTTCTTTTATTTTCAAGTTCATCTCTTTTATTTTTATCTTCTCACCTCCTCTGTCCAAATGACCATGATAAAATCTAGTATCATATATATATTGGAATTATATCATGTGAATGTAATAACCATCATCGATATTTTTACTCCCCCCTTTTATTTTTATAAATGAAATCAACATCCATGAGGTTCAAATTTATAACCTTTGTGGATGACGAAGTTTTGTTCTTCACTTTATCCTTTATTACTTGTCATGAAACCATTTTAATGGTTGAAACATATCATAATATATTTATTTTATATCATTAATTTTCTGTAATCTTTACACACTCATAATATGAAATAATAATACAAAACAAGTTCATTGTATACAAAACTGCCAAGCTAAATCCAAGCGTTTATCAAAAACTTATAACTAATGATTCATCCTCAAGTATATAACCTAGAATAATTATAAGATCATTTATATATCTTTAATTTAACTAATAATATATATTAACAATTCTGTATTTTTAACCACATTTCAAACATACTTCCATTCATGAATGTAAGTAAACAAATCATGAAAACCAAGGAAGAAAATGCTTCCAAAACAATAAAATTGAACCTCTTAAACCCATAAAAGGGACATTAATAAACCTAATAAGGTTATAATAAATTAATTACATTTATAAAAGGTTCTTTAATTATTAATTAATGAATCTAAATTTGACTATTCAGGTCATTAAAACAAACTAAGAACACACTCGAGCATAAGGTAAGGGGTTTCTCATCTCACTTTCATTTCTGTGAGATTTTCATTATTCCACACTTGTTTCTTCTATGTGGTATTTGTGTACTTACATTTGATATATAATAACATGATTCTATTTATATTCATGTTATTCAATTATTCATTTGAGGGTTATTAAGTTCTGGTCATATGATTCAACCGATTACATTGTGGTAAGAGACTTTGTCTCAACTACTATTTTATTGTGACCAACTTTGTATTGTGCATCTAATAATCCTTATGTGGTGTAACTACTGCCCATTTGAGAAAACTTTTCATTTGAAATTATATTTATATTACATATCCATAATCTCATATCATGGATATGTTTGTTGTCTAAACCGTATACCATTTTACATATGGTACCTGTTTATTTGGAAAGTTATTTTAACTTTAGAAATATTGATGAATCTGTATACACTACTCTATATGGATATTGAAAAGGAATAATGATATTGTATTGAATAAATGTATAAAGAATTATTTGGACATGAAGGGGTGGGTGGGGCATGATATAGCCCCTCGATGCATCGGTAGGTCTCATGAGACAAATCAGTTGGCGACAAACCCTTCGAGTTTGTTTCCAAAAATCAGAAGAGTTTCTACCCACATAACTAAACCGTTTTTATGGTATTATGGTATCATGTTCCAGATAAATAATGTTCAATTAATAATAATTCTCTTTATTCCTTATCATTTATTACTATCCATGAGGTTTTCACTATGAAATAATCTATGGAAGCAATTTCATCCTCAGTTTATTAATGGAATGGGTTTTTCATTTATTCACCATTCCATATTGAGTATGTCAAAATGTTTACAATTAAATTATTATTGATTTATGATTACACAATTTTTAACCCTTACTGAGCATTTTAGCTCACCCCTTTCATTGTTTACCTTTAACAGGTGATGAAGTAGAGATCATTTATTGAGTTCATGTGGATGCAGTTTTTAGTTTTGTTATGTATTGTATTTTGTAACATTTTCTAATGTAATTTGAGTTAAATTTATGTATCTAGTTTCTTCAAGACTACTAAACTAATCATTCCTTTAGGATTTTCATTCCTTCTAACCATTCCAATATTACAAGTAATGTACCAGCTCCAGTCTAGAGGGGTCGGGGTGTTACATTAATACATATCTAAATGTGTTTCATATATAATGTAAATGATACCCTTTAATGTAAATAATTATAATTAAATAAAATCAACAATACTCATAAGATTAATTTTGTATAAATAATTTTCCATCCCATAGTTTTATGGACAAGGTATAGGCATATAATCTTGTGAGCAGTTCGACCCGAAGTCCCTCAACATAAGGATACACTACTTAAGATATATTTTTATTTCATAACTATTAAAAAACCCAATATATATAAATAATAATTAACTTATTAATAAAATTCCATAATCTTGAACATACCAAAGTCAAGTTATAATAAAACTAAATCCATTATCTTATCCAATATGTAACTCCATATATGCACGTTTGAAAATTTATAGAAGTAGTGTAACACCCTGAGTTTTTGTGAATTTATTTATTTTTCAAATAAATTAAATTAAATTTATATATTTCATTACATAAAACAGCAATTCAATCATGTGTTATACACAATACTGGGTTACCTTTTGTTACACACGACATTGAGTTTTAACAAAACCACAATATATTATTAATATTATTCAAAAGCCACCGATATAACCTAGCAATAAAACTTAGAGATATGAATAGTAATAACTAATTTTTAAATATTAAGTATAATTATTTTATATAAAGATTATATATTGATAAAAAGGTAATCAGTTTTTTATAAATGTCTTTATACATTTTGAAAATACTATTGTTTCAAAAAATGATTTTTATTAATTTTTGTGCCCAATAAAAAAATTAATTTTTGAAACTTTTATAAAATTAATTTGATAAAATAAAATTAAGTTTTAAAATTATCATATCAAAATTATATTAGGGTTAATTTTTGATATTTTTTTTGAAAATATTAATTTTTTGATGAATAATGACAAATACTGAATTTTAATTGAAAACTGCCTTTTCGTTTATATTATTTATAAAGTTAAATTATATTTTGAATTGGTTTTAAATTAAAATTAGTTAATTAATAATACAATTTAGGTAATTGTAACAATTTTTATATTGATTTTTTATATAAAAACGTTGTAAACTTTTGATCTGTTTCTCTTTGAAAACTCGCTTTTTCATTGCGTTCGCGAGATTAATTTGAAATTAAAATTATCCAATTATATGAATTTAATTTTTAAAAATGGATTACATATTTATAATAATAATAATTTATGTTATGAAATATTTTAAACATTATTTTTTAACATAATTATTATTAAAAATAGTTAAAAAATAAATAATTTCATTAAGGTTAAAATGGGGTTTTGCGCGTTACATGCGATTGTGTTAAAATTAATTTTCAACACACCTAGTATTTTTATTTAGTAAATTTGATTTCATATTTATAATAAATTGGTATAAATTATATAATAATTCTCTTTTTATTTTAGTCTTAAAGAATAAATTACCTTGGTTAATAAAAACAAGTTACCATGGTGAAAAATAAAATGGTAAAAGTGAGTAAAACTTAAAGGATAAGGAATAAAATGTTTAAAGAATGTGTTTTTGTGTGTTTTAGAGGTGTGTCTTATCCATATAATCCATATCATCCATTTTTTATTAATTTTTGAGCCACGTGAGGTGAGAGTGACCTCCTATTATTGAATAAGTTTTGGTATTTATAAAAATGCCGCTCCTCCTCAATTATAAAAGAGAACTCACTCCCCTCACTTATTCAAACATATCAAGCCATTTATATCAACCAAAACCTACCCAAATCATTTAAAAATTCCTCCGTATAATCCTATATGTCACACCTAGACCTTGGAGATCATTTTTATTTTATTCTTCTCTTGTTGATGGATCTTTTTGGTTGAGGATTGGGTTTATCCTTAGTTTAAATTTAATTATATTTTGGAAGTCCTAGGTGTGTTTTTGGAACATGTAAAGTTAACGCATGGTTTGGGGAAATTTAACAGCTTCACCCAAGTAATCGTGCGACTTGAGAATTAGTGCTTGGGGTTTGGCGCATGGCTTGCGCAATGTTTGGGAAACTATGAGTAAGCTTGCAGTTTGGTTTTGGAATTGGACAGTGGAATTTGGAATGGTTGGTTCACATTTTTAAGCCTTTTTGAGGTGCTCCTATCCTCTAGTAGAGTGTTCAAGGTTGGCGTATGGTTTGTAAACCATATGTCCAAACTATGGGAGCTTCCCAAATTCTTAAAAATTTGAAATTTCAAGTTTTCCTCTCCAATCATTTAAACATAATATAGGATTTATCCCCCTTGATCGACCTAGGAACACTATGAGATCCTCAAAGATCTTCCTATATTTCTCACCTTTAATTTCTAAATCCCCATGAAGGTTTCTAAGGTGATTAATTTGGATTTTTGGTTAATTTTCCCATATTCCATTCCTTTTTTATTGAGTTATTGGTTTCTCTTGATGGGGTTTCTCTTTTTTATAAACAATAATTTATAGGGATGATGTGTGGAAGGATTTATTTTGTGTTATGGTGTTCATTTTTTCTCTCAGGATTGGATATCTCTCCTCCTAAATTTTGGTTTCGTTCGCACATTGTTGACGTAGGTCTTTCCATACATTTCCTTTCTTATACATTATATTAATGCTTGAGCTTTCCCTAAATGATTTAAAAGTGTTATAATATTACTTATAATGGGTTATAATGAATTTATTTGGTGTTTTAATTTTGGAAAATGGGTTTGAAATGGTTTTCAAATGAATTCATCAACTTTTTTTGTGTCTATATGCACATAAGGCGTTTCATAAAATTTCAATTGAGTTTTAAAGGTGAAATTGGTTGTTTTGGGAAGTGTTTAACCTTTATTATATTTTTATAATATTTTTATATTGTGAGTTGGGTGTTTTATGATGTATTTGGTGACTTTGTGGTGTGACCCTTGTGTGCGGATTGTTATTTGGACTTTAAAACTAGTGATGTTTCTTTGAAAGGGTGTTTTCAAAAGTGGTTTGAAAATTTTCATGTATTGGAAGTTGGTTTCTAAAGGATAATGATTGTGTTTTAAGTGTATCCCTTGTTGTGATTTTTAAATGAGTCTATAAATTGTGAATGTGTTGTGAAACATGTTATAAAGTGGGTTTTATTATGGATATAAATTTTAGAGGGTCTATTCCCATAGAAATATTTGGGTTGTACATGTGTTATCCTTGTGTTGTTTTTAAATGGATTTCATAAATGATGAAATTGGCACGAAATGTATTCCCAAATGGATTTGGTGTGTGTATGAACATGGGAAAGGGGATTTTCCCATATTAATGATTAGATCTCCTATGTGTTTTTTTTTGTGTTTTACAAATGGGTTTCATGTGTTGTGCGAGTAGTGTAAATGCCCTTTTGTCACTTCCCATGTTGTTTCATATTTTCCCCTTTGTTTTTAAGAATGACAGTGTATTTGATACATAAAGGACTATTTGGAATTTTTTACATGGAAGTGGTATTTTCTATTGATTTTGTAAAATGATGTGGAAATGGGATTTGCAAAATCATTTGGATTTAAAATGCTTAAGGGATGGTTGGAATTTTGTGTTTCCTTTGAAAAGTTGATTTTTATGTGAAGTGATTTAAATGCTTGATTGAAAGTTTGTAATGTTTTGGAAAATGGATTAAAATATTGGGTGGTTTCAATACCTGGCTTTTCTTCTATAATGGTTTTGGAAAGTAGTTTTCTTTAGGGAAGTGGTGGTTTCTATTCTAACCTTGATCATTGAATCATGTGTTGTTTTTGAAAGTGGTGATCTCCTCGTGTGCTTGTGATTCATGGAATGTATTTGTGAAAGTGTGGATTTATGAGATATGTGAAATTTAATTGAGCATAAAGGGAATCCTAGGTATCTAGGTGGGTAAACCGGAACTAGTGATCTAGTGAATTGAAAGTGGTATGCCTAGATTATTGTAGTGGATTTATGCTAGTTTAATTAGAATTTAAAAAGCCTATATTAACTTAACAGGATCACGATTGCAACAATAACTGAACATGTGATGTGATTGGAGAACACTAATCCCTTGGGATGGTTCATCCTAGTGTCTCATGTATAAAAGTGTGTTGGAATTGTCTTATTTTTTGGATACCATTTTGCTCATGGGATGGATCCCTACTAGTGGATCATGCACAAGAAAGTGGTTAGTAGTTGAGTAAGAGGATATTAATCACCAAGGTATGAGGTTATTAGTGACTCACTTATGCTAGTTACCCATATGGATTTCTCATGGTGCTCTCTTGTGACATAATGATTATATTATGTGGTTCTAGCCATCGGTATACTATAGACCCTGTGTATATTTTTTTCAATGAATTTTTATTTGATGAATGTGATTCATTGTTGTTGTTTCTTAGAGATGTTTATAAAATGATTATTTTTGGATTTTGGTATGTTCTTTTTTATTTCTGCTGCATGTTAGTTGTTGGCCATTATAGTTGTTCCTTATTGTTGGGTTTCATTTATTTTTCACATAACCCTTTTTGGTTATTTGTCTTGGATTTGTACTTAGATTTTGGTTTTGAAATGGGTTATGGGAAGTTAAACTATTTTTGAAAACAAAATTTGTGTGATTTGTTTTAGAAAAGAGGAACTTTTGGAAAACCATGTTTGGTTATCAAAATAATTTAGATCCTATTTTTATAATATTATTCAAACTAGAGTTTGTGGGATGTTTTGGGAAAGGTAATGTATGGAATATTTTTCTGGTAATTTTTTACTAATATTTTTAAGATCACACCCTACTTGTGCCACTCATCACCTATAGATCTGAGCTATTTTGCAGGTGTAGGTTTCTGGTTCTGGTGTGTGCCTTCATTGGAGGCTGGTTATGTGCCTTGTGCTTAAAAAGAGGTCACGTGAGGATTATGTTAATAGGGTATAGTTTTAGTTTGTATTCAGTTTAGTTCCATTCAACAGTTATTGTATCTGGATTAGTTTGTATATTTATTTGAGATTCAATTATTGATGGTTCTTTTTCATGTCCAGTTTACTTATTTGATCATGTTTATTGGGTAAAATCATTCCCATAGTGATTAAATTGATGCTAAATACTAGTTTAAATATTGTGGGGACCAGGAACACCCTTCAGGGAATGTCTTGGACTAGGTTGGGTGTCAGATTGGATGGAATCCTGGTCATGGTTCATGAAACTAGGCTTCTTATTTTGGATATAAACACAACCTAGGGTTTATTTTGGTGAAAACCTAAGGAGGATACCCAAAGTAGAGGTATCATTCATCAATGGGAATTTTTGTTTTATTTCTTCATACACCACCTTAAATTATTATTATAACATAATGATATGATAACCTCAATATATTACATTTACTGAGATGTTTTTATTTTAATTTAAGGACCTATAACCATCTCCACTTCCATCAAATGGGTTATAAAATCATCATTCATGTGTACGGTGGACTACCGTCTCTCAAAACGATGATATTCATTTTTCTATTACCACATATCATATCTAAACATAAGGATGGATTTATTGTTTTTATATTATATTTATGATATTATTATGATTATTTAATTATTATATCACATATACCTTCGTACTTTCCATTTTATGGGAGCATGATAACATTTCTCATGTGTAAGGAGGACTACCACCTTGTGAAGCTATGTGATTCATTCACGATTTACATGGAAGGTAATAAGGATGGTTTTGATGAATAAATGTGATATATTTTTCATAAAAATTATTCTGGAATGATAATATGTCAATTACCTTTCATTCTTTCAATACGTCAAGGAAATTTAAACAATGTTCATGTGTACGTACGACCTACTATCTTCATGAATGATGTATTTCATTTCCTATCTCTATATTTTATATATTACTATAAATATATATATAATGATTATATATGATATTAATATTATGGTTAATATTTTTGGAGATTATGGAACCTTGATCATTATAAGATGACTAAAAGTAAAAAAATCAAAACTTACATGAAATAAAATCATTTATTATCAAAACAAAACTTTAACTTGGAATTTTTAACAAATAGGTAATAAATGGTCATAAGTAAATCATATATGGTATGATATATATATATTAATGGTTATATAAGAGGTTTATAATAAACTTATATTTATTATATAGTAGTTTTGAACATATATGAATGAAGTTAAGACTTAAGGTAAAATATTTATTGTCTCTTTTATTTCTGGGAGACATATGAAAATTCACCACTTGTTTCTTTTATGTGGTTCGTATACTCACCCTTTACAATTTTATAAAACTAATAAACTCATTTTAATGATATTTGTAGTTTTTTTCTTATTATTTATTGGGGATAATTATTCCAATGACTACTAAAGAGATAAGGTATTTCCATCTCACTTTTATTTTCTGTGAGACACATTCCAAATTCACCACATGTTTTTTTATATGGTGCATATACTGACCATGAATGCATTTTATGAGTATAATACTTAAAATAATTGGTATGTACATATCCATTTTAGTATATATATTTCGTGGGGGTTATAGTTCAAAATTTACCAAATTGATAAGGGATTTTTGTCTCAATTTTCCTTCATTGAGACATACGATTATGGTATGCACCTATCTTCCCATAAAAGGTGTATATACAACAAATTTGACATGTAATATCATGAATTTATTTATCTTCCTGATATTTTATGCTTCATTTAATGTTATTATTTCATGGGGATCAGGATTCAATGTTACCAAAGTTGTAGGGATTTTATATTACAATCACATCATTTATTGGGATTGCTCATTATTATGCGTCTATTGATGAAATCTTATGATATATCTATAAATAAACCTATGAATTTTATTCTCCTCAAGTTATTTTTAGTGAATTGATGTTTTTAATTCATTTATCTCTCCTTATGATCAAAATATTTTAAAATGATGTTTTTAAGAAAAATTATCTTTATCTCTCTCTTCCCTCGAAAAAATTTTTTCTTCCAAAACCATGTTTTCCAATTTTTTTTATTTTTTTAAATTATACAAATATTTTATTAAAGTAATTTTTACCCATGTATTAATTTTTACAAATTTTTTTGAATGTAATCTACATGCTATTTTCTGAACAATTCCCATTTATCTTTTACTGAAAATGTTAAAGGGATATTTGTTTTAACATGTAATACATGAACATAATTTAACTCCATCATAAAAATTATTTTATTTGAATACTTATTTAGAAGTTTTCATTTATATTTTCAAATAAAAGGTTTTTCAAAATGTTTTATGTTTCAACAAGTTTTTTTCAAATTAGAATGTATATTTTCTTTAGGAAATATTTTAAATGATTTTTAAAGCTTCTATTCTATGATTTTAAAGGTTATTTTCAAAGAAAAAGATCTCCAAAATATTTTATGAATTTTTAAAAATGTATTTTTAAAGAAAATTTATCTTCCTCAATAAAAGTTACAAGTTATTTTTCTTTCAAAATCATTCTCCATCTAAGATGACATCCATTAATGTAAATTATTCTTTACTGGGGATATGAACTAGGGATACCATTATTTTTCATTCTCTAAATGGTATATGAAACACATTTAATTTCATTAGTTATGATATGATGAATGTATTATGATATTCTAGCACAGATACATATGATTTTCATTATGTGACTAGTGGGAACTATATTTCCCTCCATTGAATTTGATAAATATTTATATCTCATGAGATAATAGTGGGAAAAAAGTTGATGGGATTCATCCACTATGGTAAACAGGTGTATTCTGATCCACTATGGGAAACAAGTGTGTCCTAATCCACTATAGAAAACAGGTGTGTCCTGATCCACAATGGGAAACAAGTGATGAGTCCTGATCCTCTATGTTGATGTTCTTTGTAGTTAAATCTGAAATATAAAATGGTTTTAAATATTTACAATGGTTCCACACTTTTATGACATGATATCAGGGTTCATGATTAATTTATGATAATTTATTAGCCTTATGGTCAATGTTTTCAAAAATTATAAAGTTTTATACCATGAATCATGTTTATATTATATGACAAGTTGGGTATAAAATTCATAAGTTATGTTTATGATCACATAAACTAATGATTATCTTATGATTTAATATGATCATTGATTGATATATCTTATGATTACCCTTATTGAGCATCTGAGATCACCCTTAATTATGTTTCCTTACATAGGTTATGATGAAAGGTTTTGGTAGGGTTTAACTAAGAGGAGTACTATGTTATAAGATATTTCTAGGATATGTTAGAAATATTTTAAAAAATTAGAATATTTTGTACCTATTCTCTAAATATACTAAACTATTATGGTCCTCAAGAATGTGTTTATTTAATGTATTGAATACTCATCTAAAAATATATAATATCTATATATGAAAAGCCTGGGCCCCAATAGTTTGTATTAGAGGAAAGGTTTAGTTAACCTTTTTAAACTAGGATGAGAAAACTTTATTGAGATATTTAGGGATATTTCGATGGATATGTTTAGAGATATCTCTAATTATAAGTATAAAGATGAGTAAAAGTATAGGAAAACATCATGGAATTTTGGTAAAGGATAGAACAAGTGGTTTCCAGTCAATTACATCCATGTCTAGATATTATAAGTGGATATGGATCTGGAATAGAGGAAACTAGGAATAATAAATCCGAAAAGGTTGCATTTATCTAGAATCGATTATTACCTAGTTCATGAAAACAAACCTTACTACACACCTAGTTTTACACTCCTGGGGGAAATTATTTAGAAATTCTAAAACTCTATAAAAATTATCATAGAAAATTTAAATAGATAATGACTATGGATTACTTAGGATAAACCTAAGGTTTTATAGATTGAAAAGGAGGTGTCATTATTTAGACATCATATAAGTGATTTTTTATTAATTTTATGGGTTTCCATGATTGTTAAAGTTTCTTACACTATAAATTTTTGGTTTTAGTAAATGGATGGAACCCAAAGGAACCATGTTAATGATGAATGAAATGAAAAATTAAATGATTTACCTTTTGAGATTCTAAATGTTATAGGAGATGAAATGAAAAATATTATTGATATGATCAAACAACTTTCTCAAGCTATGAATCCTGCTAAACTTACAAATGAGTAAAGGATAAAAAAGAGTTCTATTGAGCCCTTAATAATTAAATGTACACATTAATTTAGTAGTTACAATGATCCAATAGTTTCATAGAAATGGATTAGTACCAATAAAAATATATTTTCCATTATTCAGTGTTCAGAGATGAAAAAATCTATTTTGGTTGTTTATCATTTTGATAGTGAAGAATATCAATACTGGACTCTTATTAATAATATGAGGGAACAAGAATAAATTGAATCTATTGAATGTGTATCATTTAAGGGGATATTTACATGTATTTAATTTAATAGTATTCTATAAACAAGTATGGAGGAGTAATTCCAAAAAGATGATGAATCTATTGGTACTTAGGCACCTAATTTTACAATACATTTAACATATTATTCTAGTTTAATCATCATCCCTAAAAGAAAAATTGATCGATTATTTGGTGGTATTAATCCAAGTATTTTAAATTCATTGGATATAAGATACTTTAGTAGATATAAAAAATACATTCTATGTGAACTAAATGTACAAATAGAAATTGGATATTCCCTCAATTCCTATGGTTTTGATAAGAAAATGAAGATAATGTCTCATGAAAACTCAAATGGTAGAATGAAATTCTATCCATATACATTCCATAAGTGAGGGAAGAAGCATCAAGGGAATTTATTGAATTTAAGTGTGAGGTTACTTAAATTTGTAAAATCAGGTAATAAATTTGAATAATGTAAAAATATGATTAATAGGATGGTTAAGTAAATGGAAGAGAAGAGTATGCCAACTAATGCACCACTTACACTCAAATGTTTCAAGTATAAGGAGTTTTAGTAGTATGTGAATAAATTCCCTAATCCAAGGTATACTATGGATGATAAGACATAACAAACCATTAAGAAATAGGAAAAATTTAAGGCTTATGAAATCACAATGGATAAAGTGAATTAGTATAATTAGGTAACACTTATCCTCCACTCTATAGTTGGAAATTTCATTTTTTATTTTGTATGAATGAGTAATATGAATATATTATTGTTTATCCTTTTATTAAAATTTATGTGATTAGATCCCTCTACATGAATTATATAATAATTAAATCACATTTAATATTCCATTAATATAAGGATGAACCCAAAATTCCAATGAAAATGTTTTCTTATGATATAATATCTTATATACGGGATAAATGGTGAATTAAATTTTGGAAGTATATATGTATACATGTAATATTTAATTAAGAGTTAAGGATACCATCATGGATTTATGAGTCTAAGGTTGAAAATATGTTCCAAGTCATCGAAACCAATTTTTAGTTTTTATATGATTGGATTTTATCAAGATTAATGTTATTTATTGAGATATTTATGGAAATAAAACCCTTTGGTTTGGTATATGTTTTAGTTAGAATATTTTTTATGATAAATTCCTTTAAAATTTGTATCCCTATGTTTAAAGGTACTGGTAACTATTAGGATTTATCTTATCTTTTATTTTTATGTAATCAATAACCTTATAAAGTCAGAACACTTCATTACTATCAGAGAAGATTTATATTTGGATCTTCTTGCTAGAATATACATTATGGAAGTGTAAAGTTTTCATGGGGAACCACATTAAATTGTATGTGATTTGGATATGAATTTTACCTTGATGTTTTGGTAATATATTTAGCAAGCTCTTGATACAGAGTTGAGTTTCAAAACTATGTATCATCCTCAGATAGATGGTCAGTCTGAGAGAACAATTAAAACTCTAGAGGATATTATAAGATCTTGTTCTATATATTTAAAAGGTGTTTGGCATCAAAAACTTCCTCGATTTGAGTTTTCCTGTAAAAATATATTTCACACGATCATTCAAATGGATCCTTATGATTCCCTTTATGGAAATAAGTGTACAACACCAAAGTACAAGAATTATGTTTCAAAAAGAAATATTTTGGGACCTTAGAAAAATGATGAGATAGAAGAGAAGGTTAGATCCGTTCAGTAACATTTAAGGGGAAAAAACTGAAAAAACTATTATTATAAGGCCTCAGCCTTAAAAAATTACTTAATCTTAAATTAAATGAATAATTCACATTTAGGATCTTTTCAGGTTTAGAGTTTTAGAGAATTAGGCCATAACTATTACATTTCAAAAGTTACAAAGTAGACACTTCTACTCAGATTCCATTTTTTCATAAAATAAAAACTCTTGATAAAAAAGTCATGTCCATTCTCATGTTTTAGATAGCATGACTTTCCTTGATCTCATACTTGACCCTATTCCACTTTATGTCCAGTGAAAAACATTTCAAAAACTTGGGATGAGAATAAAAAGCTCAGTAAGGAATACACAAAGAAGGAATATATTAGTTTTACAAAACAACAAGTAAACCATGAATAATTTAACATAAGTAATAGTTTTCACCTTTATGAAGTAGTAAATACTCTTCCATGAATAAAAGATCACTACTTACCCTTTTGTAACCAAAATATTGCCCATATAAAGAACTCATAACATATAAAGGTACCTTGAAACATAAACATACTTAAATGGAATAACCATACGGTCGAATTCCACACATGTCACTAAATGGAATAGCCATACGGATGACTTCCATACCCAATGAATTGGAGGTTGTAATGTAACCACTGGTCTTGGTATTCATGGAACCACCCGTTATTTTGTTTATCACATAACCACTCGTTAAAAGTACAAGTACCATTATAAAATCATAAGACATAAAAAAAATATAAAGGAAAGAAAACATTTCCACATTTCAATCAAAATATATCACTTAAATATATTGAAATAACAAATCCATTATAAAAACCATTTTCAATACCAAAATACATAATAGAGTATATGGTATTTATTTTCTTTTAAAAACATTACGGCTTGTTGAGGAAGCCAAAGATCAAATAATACTCGCGGCGGAGGAAAGGTCGTTGTCACCACGTACGTTAAAAGAAACATTCCTTTTTTTCATTTAGTAAAAAGATTCATAGATTAATATTCCCTTTGAATGAAATGAAAAGTCAAAAGTGTTTATACAGCATATAAAAGAAAGTCCTGTATTAAAACAAAATATGCCTCAATGAAAGGAGATTGAGACGAAGTCCCTTACCTCGTGTCCGACTTGACTCGATCGTTCTTTAATATCCCGAATAATAAACAAAAGTTAATTTCTACTTTCTTAAGAAACTTTTTCAAGTTTATTAGTCTTTTTATATCACTTATTTCCATGTTATAAACAAAATGCAATCATTTAAGTTAATAATGTTCATTTTGTCGATATTTGGTACTTAAGTCAAAAATGGACTACTTATAATTACATGTTGTTTATGTGGTCAAAGGTTCATTATATATAGAATGATATTCATGATTTTGATATCATATATATCATATATATCCATCATATACATGTATTTATAATAGTACATAACATTTAGTCGTAAGAAATGAAATGCACTGTTCATGGAGACGGTAAGCCGTACGTACGCATGAACGCTACTTCCATTTCTATTTCATATTTAATGGAATTAAAACATAATGATGCATAGTAGTATTATAATTAAAGTATTGTATCATATATAATATCATTAAACCTATCCTTTATACATATCACATATGGTATGAACGAGTCATATCACTTTGAGGAGGCGGTAGTCCGCATTTCCTCAAATGAAATTATCATGTTTACACATAATGGAAACCATAAAGGTTTGATATATAAAAAAATAGAGAATCATAAAGAAAACATAAAAATAATTTATATATCATATATAAATACAGTGACATATTAATGGCCACCCTGATAGGTGCTAAAAGAAGATTGAACAATCATCATTTCGTGAGGCAGTAATTTGCCATCCACAGAAACAATATGTTCTTTAACCATTAGATGGGGGTGTGTGTGAGTGTCGGTAGAATAATTATCATAAAAAAATCATAGTATATTGAGGATACTGGTGTTATTATGGGATCAAATAATAAGAAGGTATTTGTGAGTGAAGAAGGAAAATAAAAGGAAGAAACTCGAGAGAAGACATTACCTCTAAATCGGGTAACTCTTTTTGATTTGAGCCAAAAGCTTACTTGAGAAGACTTCTGCCCAAAGTGAGGATTATATAAGTAAGAGAGGGATGTGGAGAGATAATATGAGCATAGGTTGGATGAGCAAAGGGATTGAGAGGTGTGGGTAAGGGGGTAGAGGTGGGGGACTTTTATAAGAGGGAGGAGGGTCACTTTTGGAGAGTCTTGAAATGTTACTTTATTATAAAATGGTTTTTGGATTTTAAAGGTCCAAAAATGTTATAATTTTGGGATTAGGTGATAAGGTTTCGAAATAAACCCATCCAATAAGTTTTATACAAGTTTAAGTCTTAGATTTTACCTTATCTTTTCATTTTATTTAAATCGTTCATTAATGAGGTAATCACTCCATCATCATGATGTCATAAATAATTTTATTTATTTGATGTCTAAAAATTATAAAAAAATTATAATGATGTAGGAAATCTTTTTATATTTATTATGAATATTTATAGTTAAAAAGATAACTTATATAACCTAATGTAAAAATTGTTTTGGTAAAATAATACATGTTTGTGACATTTTTATTTTTACTTTAAATAAAAGGTATTAATGTCATTATCTTACCCAAGTGGCTCCATGAGGCCCCACAAATTGACCCATATATTTTCTTGGTCGTCCATGACTCATCTAATAAGAGTAGGAAAAATTTAAAGGTAATTTCATATTATTATAACATTATATTTACCTTAAATTACACTAATTACCTTTAATCGCGATTAATAAAACTTAAAAGTTACTATTCACCAAAAATTATTTTCATCCCATTGAACCAAATTTTACTTAATAATGAAAATCATGTATGTTGGATTTTTGAAATTCAATTCACAAAAGTGGTAAAGTTTCGTTTAAACGAAAAAATCAGTTTTTTAACAATCACTTAGTGGTTTCACTATTCATCAAAAAATGGAAGTTTTTCAGAAAAATACCAAAAATTCACCCTAAGCTATATTTGATATTCTGAATTCAAAAATGATTTCGATTTTAAAAAATTCAAAACATATAATTTGAATTAATTAATTTTATAATTAATTCCCGTTGTCAAAACAAATAGCGTGTTTTTCAGAAACAATATATATCAAGAGATTGGCACTTGTTTATGTGCAATTTCAAAGTGAAATTAATTCCAATGACCACCATTGAATTAAATGGTAAAAATATATTCTAATTACACTTTAAAACCAATTAAAAATATAATCTAACCATATAATTAAATTAGATGAAAAAGCAGTTTTGAAGTAAAATGCAGTATTTTTCACTATTCATTAAAAAATGAACATTGTCAGAAAAATACCAAACATTTATCCAAAGTAAATTTCAGTGTCCCAATTCTAATGAATAAGTTTATTTTGACAAATAAATCTTATAATATTATCAAAAGATATATTTTAAAATGGTTCACCATCAAAAGGCGGTAAAAGAATCTTTTAAAAATATTAGAGTATTATACGCTTAAGTTTGAATTTATTCTCATTTTCAGCCTCTAAAACACTATCTAATTCATAAATAGACATAGATATAAAAATATATTATTATTTAATTACATGGGATGTTACATCCTTCCCCCCGTTAGGAAATTGCGTCCCCACAATTTATTTACTTATCGAATAAGTGGGGGTATTTATCCCTCATTGAATTTTCATATTCCCATGTTGCCACTTCATCTATATGGTTTTTCCATAGAACCTTTACTTGATGAATCACCATATTCCGAAATAAATGCTCCCTATGGTCAAGAATCTAGACCGATTATTCCTCATAAGATAGATTCTCTTCCAGCTGAACTACCTCTGGACTCAAAACATGAGATGGATCTGGAATATACTTTCTCAACATTGAAACATGAAAAACATTGTGTACCTGGGAAAAACTTGGAG
This sequence comes from Viscum album, assembly GCA_963277665.1. Classification (NCBI taxonomy): domain Eukaryota; kingdom Viridiplantae; phylum Streptophyta; class Magnoliopsida; order Santalales; family Viscaceae; genus Viscum; species Viscum album. The sequence goes on from OY728164.1 coordinate 1,385,298,428, forward strand.
GTAATGCCAATCTATATGCAACTGATCCAACCTTATCTAGGATTTCATAAGGTCCAATTAACCTTGAACTCATCCTTCCTTTCTTTCCGAAACACATCACACTTTTCCATGGATAAACTTTGAGAAAAACATGATCACCAACCTCAAAAGAAAGATCCTTCATCCGGTTATCTGCATAACTTTTCTGCCGACTCTGAGCTGTTCTCATGTGCTTCTGAATCAACTGAACTTTTTCTGCCGTCTCTTCTACCAATTCTAGTCCCATCAGCTTCCTTTCCCCTACTTCATCCTGAAAATCTAGAGTTCGACACTGTTTACCATATAATGCCTCAAACGGAGCCATCTGTATACTGGAATGAAAACTGTTATTATAAGAAAATTCAACCAAATAAAGATGTTGGTCCCAAATTCTCTGGTAATCCATCGTGCAAGCACATAATATATACTCTAAGGTCTGAATTGTTTATTCTGACTAGCCATCTGATTGCAGATGAAAAACTGTACTAAAATTTAATTCAGTACCCAAAGACTTCTGAAGGACTTTCCAAAAGATAGAAGTGAACCTGGGATCATGATTATATACAATGGAGAGGTGAACTCTATGTAAGTTTAATATCTCTTTAACATACAACCGAGAAAGTTGATCTAGAGAGAAAGTATCTCGAATAGGAAGAGAATGAGAATATTTAGTTAATCGATCAACAATAACCCAGATTGCATTATTACCTCGAGATGTCTTTGGTAATCCCACAACTAAGTCCATGGATATATTTTCCCATTTCCACTCTGGTACCGATAAAGATTGAAGTGTCCCTTTCAGTAACTTCCGCTCTTCTTTAACCTGCTGACAAGTCAAACACTTCACAGTAAAATCAACAATATCTCTTTTCATTCCATCCCATTAGTAATACTCCTGCAGATCTCTGTACATCTTAGTACTTCCAGGATGAACTGAAAATGGGGAACTATGAGCCTCACATAACAACTCATTCTTCAACTGTGAAACACAATGAACACACAATCTCTTCCCAAATCTCAAAACACAATCATTATTAATGTTGTTGTTGAATTCATGCAACTTACCCTTCTGAACCAGCTCTACCTTTTTCTGCAACTTACTGTCTTTATTCTACGCTTGATTAATTATGTCTGATAGAGATGATCTAACTGAAACCTGAAACAAAATATAAGAACTTCCTACACCAAAAAATTCTATTCCAAAGTTAATAAAATCAATAACCAAAGGATCTCGTTCCAAACGTAGCATGGTTAATGAAGCATTACTTTTTCGACTCAAACCATCAGCCACTTTATTTGGTTTTCTGGGATGGTAATGAATTGTTCAGTCGCAATCCTTGATTAATTCCAGCCGTCTCCTCTGTCTCATTTTTAATTCTTTCTGAGTGAATATATACTTTAAAATTTTGTGATCAATATATATTTCACACTTTACACCATAAAAATGATGCCTCCAAATTTTTAAAGCAAAAACAATAGTAGATAATTCCAAATCATGTGTAGGGTAATTTAACTCATGAGTTTTCAACTGATGTGAAGTATAAGAAATTACCTGATCATTATGCATAAGGAAAAAACCAAGTACTTTCAACGAAGCATCAATGTAGATAACAAACTCACCATTTCTGGAAGGCAGTGCCAAAACTGGTGCATTCACCAATCTTATTTTCAATTCTTGAAACCAATCTTCACATTCTTTTGACCAAATGAACCTACCACCTTTTCGAGTTAAATTAGTCATTGGAATAGATAACCATGAAAAATTTTCAACAAAAATTCGGTAATAACCTACCAAACCAAGAAAAATACGGATCTCGATTATATTTGTGGGTCTTGTCCATTCTTCAACAACTTTTTTTAGAAGGATCAACAGTTATTTCATTTTTTGAAATAATGTGACCAAGGAAAGAAATTTGTTGTAACCAAAACTCACACTTGATGAATTTTCCATACAATTTCTTTTCTTTTAAGGTTTTCAAGACAACCGTTAAATGACGTTCATGTTCCTATTTACTTTTGGAATAAACCCAAATATCACAAATGAACACAACCACAAACTTATCCAAGAAGTCATAGAAAATTCTATTCATTAGATCCATGAATACAACAGGTGTATTGGTTAACCCAAAATGCATAACTACAAATTCATAATGGACTTATCTAGTAAAAAACAAGGTCTTTAGAACGGATGTTTCTTTTTCTTTCAACTGATGGTACCCCGACCTCAATTCAATCTTATAAAAATTCTGAGCTCCCTGGAACTGATCAAACAAATCATTGATATGAGGAAAAGGATACTTATTCTTAACAATGATGTTATTCAATGCTCTATAATCAATGCAAAGTCTCATTGAACCATCTTTATTTTTAACAAACAAGACAGGAGCACCCCATGGTGATGTGTTAGGTTGAATTAAACCTTTATCTAATAACTACTGCAATTGCTTCTTTAACTCTAAAAGTTCAACTTGAGCCATTCGATAAGGGGTTTTTGAAATTGGATTAAAATCAGGAACTATGTCAATAGTAAATTCAACTTCCCAATCATGTATAATACCAAGAAACTCATCAAGAAAAACATCAAGATACTGTTTTACCACTGGAAAATCATTAATCTGAACAGTTCCTTTGTTTTCAACAATATGTTCAAGGTAACATTCATTTCCATCTTTTACTAGTTTCTCAGCTTCCTGATATGTTATCAAAATTAAGGGTTCATTCTTGTACACAAACTGAAAAGATTTCTGAAAAGAAACTTATTTAGCTCTATAGTGAATCTTAGAAAGGTAAATAGAGAGCCAATCCATACCCAGGATAATATCAAACTCTACTAGAGGTAAAACAATAAGGTTTGCTGGTAGATTCTTTCCACACATAAGGATAGGAAGGTTCTTATAATTTCTTTTTGTCTCATCGTTTCCCCTGGTGTTTTTACCATAAGTTCAGGATTCGTATCTTGAGATGAAATTCAAAATTTACGAGAAAACTTCTCAGAAATGAAAGAATGTGTAGACCCTAAATCAAAAACACATTGGAATAATCTGAACAAACAAACAGTGTACCTGATACTACTTCATTTTGATGGCCCAAAATCTGCTGAAGTAGTTGCAAAGGATTTCACCACCTCTTTCTGCTTATAGTCTGGATACTTTCCCTCAATTGAGTTCTTTGTTAGACACTCATTTTCATAATTACCCATTTTATTACACTTAAAACATCTTACCGCTGGACTTTCATTGCCTTCTTGACCACATTCCTTACAGTTAAGAGCAATATGACCAGACTTAACACACCTAAAGCACTTTCCATACTTGGATAAACATTATCCAGGATGAATTTTACCACAATTCTCACAGGATGGATATTTGGTTTTCTTACCTCCAGGCTTCTTTGATGAATTCTTTCCCTTTTCCTGCCAACTAGTCCTCTTATTATATTGTTTGTCAAAGAACACCTGATCATCGACAAACTCCATTTCCACCTTCTCTGCACATCAAAAAAGTTTTTCATAACTTTTGAACTCACAAGAAGCTAAATACCTTCAATACTTTGGCTTTAACTCTGAGTAAAAATGGTTGATTTTACTATCAAGATCTTGTATGAAATTTGGATCATACCTTTCCATTCGAGTGAAATTTGATTCATAAGCATCCACTGAGTCATCCTCCTGCCTCAATTCTAGGAATTATTTTCCATCCTAAGATGAACCACCTTTGGAAAATATTTCTCAAGAAACATACATTTGAATTCATCCCAGTCAAGATCATCAATCTCCCCACTATCCATGATATTTTTCACCATTGACCACTACTGATCAGCTTCACCTTCAAAAAGGTAAATAGTGAGACTAACCTTTTAATGTTCTAAACACCCCAGGACATCAAAAATCTTCTCCAGTGCTTTAATCCACCTTTCTTCTAGAACATGGTCAGATGATCCTATAAATAATGGGGGATGTTGCCTCATAAAATTATCCACTACTGAAATGTTCCTCTATGGTTGATCTGGCTGATCTCATGTATGGATACCACCACCATTTATAGCCCGAGTCAACTATGCCATCACTGCAACAAACTGTTTAGTTCTGATTCCAACCATCTCAGGTTGCTGATTTGGAAGGTTGTTTTCCTCCTGATGTAGTCCCAACATAGCTGCCCTGTTTCCTCTACGGAAAAAATTCTAAACATTGAAATATCTTAGGTGAAGGAACATGGTAATCTTTAAATTATATATCATTTCAATCATACCTTAAATTAATTTATGGAATTGAATTTAACAATATTCTAACTCCTAAATTTGTCTAAACCTCCCTCTGATACCAACTATAAGGCCCTAACCTTAAAACATTACTTAATCTTAAATTAAATGAATAATTCACATTGAGGATCTTTTCAGGTTTAGATTTTAAGATAATTAGGCCATAACTATTACATTTAATAAGTTACAAAGTAGACACTTCTACTCATATTCCATTTTTTCATAAAATAAAAACTCTTGATAAAAAAGTCATGACCAGTTCTATGTTTTAAACAGCATGACTTTCCTTGATCCAATCTTTGACCCTATTCCACTTTATGTCCTGTGAAAAATAATTAAAAAACTTGGGATGAGCATACAAATCTCAGTAAGGAATACAAAAATAAGGAAACTATTAGTTTTACAAAACAATAAGTAAACCATGAATAATTTAACATAAGTAATACTTTTCACCTTAATGAAGTAGTAAATACTCTTCACTGAATAAAAGATCACTACTTACCCTTTTGTAACGAAAAGATTACCCATATAAAGAACACATAACATATAAATGTAACTTGGAACATAAACATACTTAAATGGAATAACCACACGATCGACTTCCACACATGTCACTAAATGGAATAGCCATACATCTGACTTCCATACCCAATGCATTTGAGGTTATAACGTAACCACCCGTCCTGGTATTCACAACACCACCCGTCATTTGGTTTATCACATAACCACCCATCAAAAATCCAAGTACCATTATAAAATCATAATACATAAAAAAATATAAAAGAAATAAAACATTTCCACAATTCAATCACAATATATCACTTAAATATATTGACATAACAAATCCATTATGTAAGATCCTGGTTTTTGGAAAGTATGTTTTGTTGTGTTTTGGGTTGAACCCTTTTCTTTTGGGGCTTTAAAAGTTTTCTTGGAAGTGTGAGAGGCCTTGGGGGTGTTCCGGGGGCTCAGGGCATGGAAGAAGGGATGTCTGGGCAAAGCAGACCAAGGAACATGACCTATACATGGTCCGCCAAACCGTGCGGCCAGCCCAGACTATGCCGTGTGACCCTCCCTCCTCTGGATAGAAGCGAGCACAAAGTTTGTTCACGGTTTTCTAAACCGTGCGGACAAATCGTGCGACCACTTAAAGTTGGAAAAAATTAAAAAATTACCACTCTGGGCTTTTAAACCCCACTCGGGATTTTCCTCCTTTCCTCCCTTCTCACCCCTAGTGACGAACTTGGCCAAACCAAACTTCCCAAGGGTGGTTCTCCTTCGATTATAAGGCATTTTTGGTGCCGTTGGTTGCAGATCAAAGCTCCGGGTAAGGCTAATACCATCCTTGTTTCTCTTTTTGGTTTAGGGTTTATATCTTTCCTCCCTCTTGTTCCAAAACCCTAAACCCATATCTTTTGGGTGAGTTTTAGGTTGAATCTTCAAAGGTTGGTATGATAGAGGTCTAAGGATTCGATTGAGAGTGCGTTCAACCGCGATTTCGAGGTAGGTGGTCTAAAAATGATATCCCATGGTTATTTGGGTATTTGTGCATGTTGAGTTATGATTCTTATTTCTCCTTGGTTGTGTTTTGAATAAACTTGACATGTTTGACAATAATGATGTTTAAAATGGAAAATGGGAACCCTAAAGATCCCCATGGGATGTGATGGGATAGACTTGACCTAATTTAGGGCCATCCATGGATGTGCCGGTTTGTCCCGGGTTTGGGGATTGTTATTAAACAAGTGACCTTGTTGTAATGAATTGTAGATCCTTGATGAATATGTAGGAATGTTTGGTTGAAATTGTAATAGAATTTAGGTGATGCACCTAGAATTGGTAATAACCTTAAGGTTATATGTAATGGGATGAATGGTTGATTCATGGGAATGATGAGAGGTTTAAATGGGTTAATGTGTAACTGATTTAAAGAACATAATGGGATGGATTATGGGTCTAGTATTGAATTCTTAGTGAGATAAGCATAACACATGTGAATTGGGGTGAATGGTTAAATGATGTGAAATGGTAATGTCTTAATGGGATAAGGCATATTGTGGATTCCCATTTGAGTTATTGTGAATAGTGGTTGCCGAAGGGCAATGGTTTGAATGGTTAATGGTTATATATATATATATATATATATATATATATAAGCATGTGCAATTGGATTGGTAGAGTGGGGTATGACTTGAGGCTCTACGCCCATGGGTCGAGTGAAGACTGAGGCTTCGAACTCCACCCTAAATGCACGGGTTAGGATTGGGGACTGATGCTCTTTTCTCCTAACGGTTGCATCCACCTGGAATGAGGCTTCGAGGTGAGGATATGGTTTAATCCACCTGGACTGATGCTTCGAGGTGAGGTTATGGTTGTTATGAGGGTGTTAGTCCTAGTGAGATAGGACAACGACGTGTTTACCCTCTTGCATGTGATTTTTGTCCTTAGACCCATGTAACATAAAGTATGTGATTAACCCATGGAAATGTGATGAAATGGTGAGTAATGATATTTGGTGTGAAATGAATGGTAATGGAAGTGGAAATGGATTTGGCACTAAACTGGTTAATGGAACCTTAAATAATTACTTGGCATTTATCATTCATTTTCCTTTTGCATGAACAACTGTTTGTACTGGATATTTTGTAGACATTGTTGGTGGTGGCCTACTTAGTTGTACTCACACCCTTCTCAGGACACCGTTGGGTACCTGAGCAGACTTCATGTTTTCAGGTTAGGACACGGGCAAGGGTCCTTGCTAGTTAGCTGAGTATACATGGGTAGCACTTGGTGGAGGATCCAGACTTGGAGTCAGGACCATTTTGGGGATTTTGACCATTTTCCTTGTTTTGGTATTTTGTTCACTCATGCACTTGTTGTATAACATGGAATATTTATTGTTATTTGGAATTAGTTGTTATACCTGTTCATTTTTGTTGGTTATTGTTTTCGCTATATGGTTATTCTGTTGTGTCTTACTCTGATAAAAAGGGGGTATAGTCTCCCCACTTGACTACACAGATGCCCGCTACTAGTCGGCAGCCTTTGGCGTACAGAGAGATGCGCTTAAGGTCATGTAACCACCCGGATCGGAGCACTGGTTTAGTGGATTTCAGGTTGGGGATGTTACATATTATAAAAACCATTTTCAATACCAAAATACAGAATATAGTATATGGTATTTATTTACTTTTAAAAACATTACGGTTTGTTTAGGAAGCCAAAGATCAAATAATACTCATGGCGGTGGAATGGTCGTTGTCACCACGTACGTTAAAATAAAATTCCTTTTTGTCATTTAGTAAAACACTTCGTAGAAAAATATTCCCTTTGAATGAAATGAAAAGTCAAAGGTGTTTATAAAGTGTATAAAATAAAGTCTTGAATTAAAACAAAATATGTCTCAATGAAAGGAGATGGAGATGAAGTCCCTTACCTCGTGTCCGACTTGACTCGATCGTTCTTTAATCTCCTGAATAATAAACTAAAGTTAATTTATACTTGATTAAGAAACTTTTTCAAGTTTATTATTCCTTTTATATCACTTATTTCCATGTTATAAACATTATGTGATCATTTAAGTTAATAATGTTCATTTTTTCGATATTTGGTACTTAAATAAAAAATGGACTTATTATAATTACATGTTGTTCATGTGGTCAAAGGTTCATTATATACAGAATTATCTTCATGATTTGGATATCATATATATCATATATATCCATCATATACATGTATTTATAATAGTACATAACATTTAGAGGTAAGAAATGAAATGCACCGTTCATGGAGACGGTAAGCCGTACGTACGCATGAACGCTACTTCTATTTCTATTTCATATTTAATGGAATTAAAACATAATGATACATAGTAGTATTATAATTCTAGTATTGTATCATATATAATATCATTAAACCTATCCTTTATACATACCACATATGGTATGAACGAGTCATATCACTTTGAGGGGGCGGTAGTCCACACTTCCTCAAATGAAATTATAATGTTTCCACATAATATAACCATAAAGGTTTTCTATATATAAAAAAAATACAGAATCATAATTAAAACATAAAAATAATATATATATCATATATAAATATAGTTACATCTTAATGTCCACCATGATAGGTGTTAAAAGAAGACTGAACAATCATAGTTTCGTGAGGTAGTAATTTTCCATCCACAGAAAAAATATGTTCTTTAACCATTAGACAGGGGTGTGTGTGAGTGTAGGTAAAATAATTATCATAAAAACATCCTAGTTTATTGAGGATACTGGTTTTATCATAGGATCAAATAATAAGAAGATAGTGGTGAGTGAAGAAGGAACATAAAAGGAAGAAACTCGAGAGAAGACATTACCTCTAAATCGTGTAACTCTTTTTGATTTGAGCTAAAGGCTTCCTTGGGAAGACTTCTGCCCAAAGTGAGGCTTCTAGGAGTAATAGAGAGATGTGGAGAGATAATATGAGTATAGGTTGGATGAGCCAAGGGATTGAGAGGTGTGGGTAAGGGGGTAGAGGTGGGGTCCTTTTTTAAGAGGGAGGGGGGTCACTTTTGGAAAGTCTTGAAATGTTACTTTATTATAAAATGGTTTTAGGATTTTAAAGTTCCCACAATGATATATTTCTATTATTAGGTGATAAGGGTTCGAAATACACCCATCAAAAAGGTTTTATACAATTGTATGTCTTATATTTTACCTTATCTTTTCATTTTATTTAAATCGTTCATTAATTAGGTAATCACTGCATCATCACGGTGTCATAAATAATTTTATTTATTTGATGTCTAAAAATTATAAAAAAATTATAATGATGTAGGAAATATTTTTATATTTCTAATGAATATTTATAGTAAAAAATATAACTTATATAACCCCATTTAAAAATTGTTTTGGTAAAACAATACATGTTTGTGACATTTTTATTTTTACTTTAAATAAAAGGTATTAATGTCATTATCTTACCCAAGCTGCTCCATGAGGTACCAAAAATTAACCCATGGATTTTCTTGGTCGGCCATGAATTATCTAATAAGGGTTGTAAAAGTGTAATGAATTTCATATTATTATAACATTACATTTACCTTAAATTACACTAATTACTGTTAATCGTGATTAATAAAACTTAAAAGTTACTATTCACCAAAAATTATTTTCATCCCATTGAACAAAATTTTACATAATAATGAAAACCATGTATGTATGATTTTTGAAATTAAATTCAAAGATGCGGTAATGTTTTGTTTAAACGAAAAATTCAGTTTTTTGACTATCACTTAGTAGTTTCACTATTCATCAAAAATTGATGTTTTTCAAAAAAATACCAAAAATTCACCCAAAGATATATTTGATATTCTAAATTAAAAAATGATGTCGATTTTACAAAATTCAAAACATATAATTTGCATTAATTAATTTTATAATTAATTCTTGTTGTCAAAACAAATAGCGTGTTTTTCAGAAACAATATATATCAAGAGATTGACACTTGTTTATGTCCAATTTCAAAGTGAAATTAATTACAATGACCACCATTGAATTAAATGGTAAAAATATATTCTAATTAAACTTTAAATCTAATTAAAAAGATAATCTAACCATATAATTAAATTAGATGAAAAAGCAGTTTTGAAGTAAAATCAAGTATTTTTCACTATTCATTAAAAATGAACATTGTTAGAAAAATACCAAAAATTTATCCAAAGTAAATTTAAATGCCCCAGTTCTAAAGAATAAGTTTATTTTTACAAATAGAGCTTATAATATTGTCAAAATATAGATTTAAAAATGGTTCTCCATCAAAAGGAGGCAAAACAATCTTTAAAAAATATTAGAGTATTCTACACTTAAGATTGGATTTATTCTCATTTTCAGCCTCTAAAACACTATCTAATTCATAAATAGACATAGATATGAAAATCTATTATTCTTTACTTACTTGGGATGTTACAATTATACTAATAATTATCAATGTGATCTATAATTTTATGTTGGTGAGAATGTCATTCTATGAATTTCTTTGTAGAAGAATGAAGGGAAAACTAAACACTAGGTATATCAGTCACTTTGAAATACTTGATTATTATGGGATAGAATATTGTCATTTGGTGCTTCCACCAAACCACTCCCAAGTTCAAAACATGTTCCATGTACCTCACCTAAGGAAATACATAACTGATCCATTACATGTACTGAACTTAGAGGTTGTACTTCCGGAGCATGTTATTTCTTATGAGGAACAACCGATAGAGATTCCAGATCAATCAGAGAAATTTATATGAAATAATAAAACTCACCTATTTAATTTTTCTGTGAAAAAACCACTGTCTTTAGAAGCTAAGTTGGAACCTAAATATGTAATGAGGCAAAATCATCCTCAGTTGATGGTACCAAAGTAATGAATTTCAAGGGATAAATTAATTTTAAGGGGTGTAGAATGTAACACATTGAGTTTTTATGAATTTAATTTTTTCAAATAAATTAAATATTTTTGATATATTTCATTACGCACAACACCAATTTATGCTTTTGTTACACACAACCATGTGTTAGCTGGCATTGCACAAGAAATTGAGTTTTAACAAAATTTTGATAAATTCTTAATATTATTCAAACACGATCATTATAAACTAGCCATTAAACTTTGATATATGAATAGTAATATATAATTTTTAAAAATTAAGTATAATGATTTTTTATAAAGAAAAAATATTGATAAAATGGTAAACAATTTTTTAGAAAAGTCTTTATACGTTTTGAAAATATTATTTTTTCAAAAAATGATTTTTATTTATTTTTGTTCACAATAAAAAAATTAATTTTTGTAACATTTAGAAAATTAATTTAATAAAATAAAATTCATTTTTTTAATCATCACATCAAAATTATCTTATGGTGATTTTTTAATAATTTTATAAAAAGATTAATTTTTTGATGAATAGTATAAAATACTAAAAGTTAATTGAAAACCACCTTTTCATTTTAATTATTTATAAAGTAAAATTTTATTTTAAATTGGGTTTAAAGAAATTTTTTTTTAAATTATATATTTATTAATCCAATTTATATAATTGTAATCATTCTCATATTGAATTTTAATATAAAAACTATTTAAACTTTTAAACATTTTCTCTTTTAAAACAAGCTCTCTCATTTAGTTTATGATATTAATTTTAAATTAAATTTTGAAAATTTTAAGAATTTAATTTGAAAAAATGATTCCTATATTTTTAATAATAATAATAATTTATATTATATAATATTTTCAGCGTAATATTTTATAATAATGATTAGTGAAAATAGTTAAAAACTAATTACCGCGATGAAGGTTAAAACGAGGTTTTGCGTGTTACATCAGCTCGTGTTAAAATTAATTTAAAAAACACCTCATATTTTTTATTTAATAATTTTGATTTTATATTTATAATCATCAGGTATAAATTATCAAATAATAACCATTTTATTCTAGTCTTAAAGGATAAATTTATTAGGTTAAAAAAACTAGTTACCGTGGTGAAAATTAAAATGGTAAAAGTGAGTAAAACTTAAAGGATAAGTATTACATGTTTAAAAAATGTTTTTTTGTGTGGTGAAGGTGTGTATCAGAAATATAATCCTTCAACTCCATTTTTTAGCCACATGAGGTGATATTGACCTCCCATTATTGAATAATTTTGGGTATTTACAAAAATGCTATTCCTCTTCAATTATAAAAGGGCATTCACTCCCCTCAATTATTCATTAATATCATGCCATTTTGATATAATAAAACCTTCCCAAATCACTTAAAAACTGTCCTAATATTATCCTATAAGACTTAGTTTGGAAATAAATATAACATAGTAAGGATTTTGGTAAAAACCTAAAGAGGATACCCAAAGAAGAGGTAACATTCATTAACGAGCATTTTTGTTTTATTTGTCCCCATAACTACTTAAATTTTTATTATTCCATGTTGATATAATAACCTTAGTATATTAAAAATAATTATATTATTTATTTTATGATAATTATGTAAAACAATTTCCAATTTCATCAAATGGGTTTCAAAATCATCGTTCATGTGTACAATGGATTACATCCTCACAAACTGATTCCCTTCGTTTTTCCATTACCAACTCTCATAGAAGAACATAATGATGGATTTATTTTTTTATATAATATTTATTATATTATTATTATTTAATTATTATATCACACAAAACATCTTACTTTCTATTTTTTGGGAATATGATAACATTGCTCATGTGTATGGAGGACTACAGCCTAACGAAGCAATGAGATTCATTCATGCTTTACATGGAAGGTAATAAGGATGATTTTAATGAAATAATTTAATATATATGAAATAATATTCATTATTTTATCCTAATAAATCAATTACCTTTTATTATTTCAATACTTAAATGAAATGGAAAAAATGTTCATGCATACGTACGACCCACCGCCTCTATGAATGGTGTATTTAATTTCCTATCTATATTATTTTTCATATTAAAATAAATAGGTATATACAGAATATATATGATATTTATATCATGGTTAAATTTTTTTTATATTTTAGAACCATTATCATAGTAAGAAGACAAAAAATAAGAAATCAAAACTTACAAGAAAAACAAAGCAGTTATTGCTCGAAACACGACTTTAACATGAAATTGTTTATAAATTGGAAATAAAAGGTCATAATTAAATCATATATAATATGATATATATATATACATTAATGTTTATTTAATAGGTTTATAATAATATTATAGTTAATATAAAAGATTTTGAATGTATATGAAGGAAATCAAGATTTATGGTAAGGGATTTCTAGTGTCTCTTCTATTTCCGGGAGACATATAAAAATTCACCCCTAATTTATTTTTATTGATGTATATAATAACCCTTTGACATGTTATATCATTAATATTATCATTTTTATGATATTTAAATTTTCAATTTTTATACTTTATTGAGGATTATGATTGAAAATAATTCCAAAGTGGTTATTGATATCCATCTCACTTTTATTTTCTATGAGACACATGCCACTTTCACCATGTGTTACTTTTTTGTGGTGTATATAATTAAAATGAATGTATTTTATAATTATAATTATTAAAATTATTTATGTTTTCATATCCATTAGATTATGTCTCTTTTATGAGGTTTATGTTTCAAAAGTTACCAAATCGGTAAGAGATTTTTTTCTAAATTTACCTTCTTTGAGACATATGGTTTTTTATGAACCTATAATATTGTAAGAGGTGTATATACAACCCATTTGATATGTAATATCATGAATTTATTTATATTCATGATCTTTTAAGTTTCATTTAATGTTATCCTTTCATGGGTCCTATGATTTAAAGCTACCAAATTGGTAAGGGTAATATGTTACAGTCTCATCATTTATTGGGATTGCTCTTGATTATGCTTAAAATGATGAAATATTATGATCAATATATCAATAAACTAATGAATTTTCTTTTTCTATAGTTATTTCTAGAGAAAATATGTTTTCCATTTATGTTACACTTTTTATGTACACAACATTTCAAAATAATATTTTTAAGAAAAATCATCTTTATCTCTCTCCTTTTTCAAAAAAATTTTTTATTACAAAAACATATTTTCTAAAAAAAGAGTTTTCAGTTTTTTTAAATTATCCAAATAATTTTTTGAATACATTTTTACCTATTTTTTACTTTTTAAAAAATGTTTTTAAAAGAATATTCATGTCATTTTCCAAACAAGGCCCGTTTGGATTTTACCAAAAATATGAAAGGAATATTTGTTTTAATATGTAAAAAATGAATTTAATTTTCTTATATCATGAAAATTGTTTTATTTTATGCTTACATTATAAATTTTCAAGTTTATTTTCAATGAAAATTATTTTAATTTTTTTTATGTTTTAAAAAGTGATTTTCAAAGAGGAAGGTATATTTTCATCCTTAAAATTTTTAAATGATTTTTAAACTTTCCATTCTAAATTTTCAAATTTTATTTTTGAAGAAATTTATTTACAAAATATTTTATGAATTAGTAAAAAGTTATTTTCAAAGAAATGTTCTATTCCTCAAGAAAATTTCCAAGTGATTTTTTTTCAAAATAATTATCTATATAATATGACATACTTTGATATAAATTATTCTTTTTTATGGATATAAACTAAGGATACAATTATTATTATTTCTATAAATTGTTTATGATGAAAATATGTTTATTAAACCCATTTCATTTCATGGGATATGATATGATGAATTGTTTATGATCATGTTGCAAAGTTATGTATGATTTTCATTATGTGATGGGTAAGACCTATATCTGCCTCTAATGCATTAGGTAAATATTTATATATCATGAGATAATAATGGGAAAAAGTATATGGTCTTGATTCAATGTGGTAAAAAGGTTTTTACAGATCCATTATGGGAAGAAAGTGTGTCTTGATCCACTATGGGAAACATATGTGTCTTATCCACAATGGAAAATAAGTGATGAGTCTTAATCCACTATGTTGATGATCTTGGTAGTTAACCATGATATATGAAATGTTTTTCAATATTTAAGATGGTGGAACACTTTAAAAACATGATCTTATGGTTCACGATTGATTAATGATGATTTATCACCCTTATGGGCTATGTTTTCATAAATGATAAAGTTTTATTCAATGAATCATATTTCTGATCTAATAAAGGTTGGGTATAAACTTTATAAATTATGTTCATGATCAAATACCCATATGATTATCTTATGAATTCATCAGATCATAGATTTATATCCCTTATACTTACCCTTACTGATAATCTGATCTCACACATTCTTATTCTTCTTTACCTAGGTTATACAGAAAGGACTAGGTAGGGTATTCCTAAGAGGAGTACTATGCGAGAAGATATATTTGGAAGATGTTGAAGATCTTTCATCAAATTTAAGGATTGTGCACCTAGTGTGAAAATACACTGAACTATTATATTCATCAAGAATGTATTTATGTAATGTATTGAATATTCATATAAAAATATGTAATATCTATGTATGAAAATCATTAGTCACTATAAGTAGTTTACCAATTTTAACTAAAGAATACAATAATTTATAATATAAAAAAATTATATCGATTAATAGTAATTAAGGGAATAAAAATAAATAAATTAATAATTCAAATATGTAAACAAAAATTAATGAAAAAAAATCATAAATTTAGTTTTTATTCCATCAAGATCACTGAAACCACTATAACACCCTAAGAGTTTTTGAATTTTTTTCGAATTAATATTATATTTTGATATTTTTCATTTCATGCAACTCTAAAAATAGTTTTTTTATTAAAACACTATGTAAAATATTCCTTTCCCATAGAACCGACTTATCCTGCAATACACACAACAACTACTTGGTGTATATTACATGCAACACCGAGTTTTTACAAAGCGTCATTGTATTGTTATAATTATTTAAATGATTTAATTATAATTTAGGCATTAAAATTAGTAATATGAATAGTGATAAATATTTTTCAAATATTTTTTATAATGGTTTTATATAAATTAAACATTTTTATGATGAAAGATATAATTTTTGGTAAAGTCCTTATATGTTTAAAAATAATATTTTCTCAAATAAACTACTTCTCATGTCCTTTTGTGAAAAATAATAAAATTTATTTTAGACACATTTAGAAATTTAATTTGATAAAATAAAATTCATTTTTGAATTTATAATATTGAAAGTATCTTAGGGTAAATTTTTGGGATTTGTCTGAGAAACTTCTTATTTGGATGAATAATAAAAAATACAAAACTTTCATTCAAAACAACCTTTTCATATTATTTATTTATAAGGTTACATTATATGTTAGTTTGATTTAAAAGTTTAATTTGATAATAATTTATAAATTAATCCAATTTAATTCATTAGAATCATTTTCAGTTTGGGTTAGGGTATAAAAAACATAGCAAAACATTTGGTTGTTTTTACTTTAATAATCCGCAGTGTCATCCCGTCAGTAGGATTAATTTTAAATTAATTTCTTAAAATTATTTGATTATTACTTTGAAAAATGGATTCCATATTTTAAATAAACATAATTTCTAATTTCTAATAATTTCAACTTTTTTTGACCAATAACATTAGTGAAAGTGATTAAAATTAATTACAATGGTTTAGAGAAAAATTAGGTTAATAAAAAACTAAACATTAAATTTAAGTCCCAAAAATACCGATAAAATTGTACAACACCCATTGGATGGAAATTAGTTTTCCATTAACCTTACATTCTTGAGTTTGGTTGGTTTTTTTGACTTTTTAGGTAAAAACATGGGTACACCTAACTTGTTTCCAAAAATTCCAAGTCTGCCCTTTCCCTTTTCTATAAAAGGCCACGACCTCTCCCTATTCTTCACACCTATCAAAACAATTAGGTTCAGAAAATATCTTCCCAATAAACTAAAAAAAATCCACACCTTCCTCATAGAATCATCTCCTTGGATGAAATCAATCCATGGATGCCTTTTGGCACAAACCAAAAGGAGTTACCCGATTAAGAGGTAACGTCTTCTCTTAAGATCCTTTATTTTATTTTCTTTCTCCACCACTTATAATATATTTATTCCATGATTTTATAAAAAAAATATTTTATGATGTTTTTATTCTATTTTTTTACTTACACTTACACATACCTCCATCTAATGGGTAACCAAAATAATATTTACGTGTACAATAAACTACAGCCTCCCGAAACGATGATTGTTAATTTTTACTTTACCAACTCTCATGGTGGATATTATGATGGAAAATATGTTTATATATTTTATATATCATATTTATTATGTATTTAATATTATTTAATTGCTTCACATCACATGTATTTATACTTTCTATTTTGTGTTAATACGATTATTTCGTTTGATAAAGTGTGGACCATCGTCTCCTCAAAGTGATGTGATTCATTCATACACTACATGGAATTTAATAAGGATGAGTTTAGTTAATATATATGATATAATAAATATACTTTAATAATGATATATATACATATATGTACATATATGTATTCTACTTTCTTTCAACATGATAATTAAATAGAAATAGCGTTCATGTGTATATACGACTTACCATCTCAAAGAACGGTGTATTCTGATTCATACATATATATTATATGGATTATTATAATAAAAATATAATGTCACAACCCAACCTTGGGTCCCGTGCCGTGACTTCCCCAAGCCCGCCTTCCATAGGCTAGGGGCTGGCGACTAGCACCAAAAGAGTAAATCCCTAAGTCGTGAAGGCATTGCCTTTATAAAAAGTAAACACACACAATCAGAGTACACAACTAGAAAAATAACAATAAGTAAAACTGAATACAAAGGTAGTGGTGAAAGTAAAGGGGGATGAAATACAAGCTCAATGGTAAAGTACAAGGAAAAGACAAAACATGTACAACTAAAAGATAAATAGCTGGAAGGTGTCTAGCAGCTCCTGGATCGTCCACCATGGATCCTACCTAAAGGGTAGGTATAAATAGCCTCCTCAGTGCTCCACGTCCGTCCGTCTCCTCTGGGTACCATCTAGTCCTCGTACAATCCGCCTCGGTCAGCACTGTCCGTCGTCTACATCTAACACAATGAGGTGCGGGCCTAGCCCATGTAGGGGTGAGTATAACGATACTCAGTAGGGACCCCAAGACCCTCATGGTATCACAAAATCCAACAAGGATAATCACAAAGTAGTAAGATACAATCACAAAGTATCAACCATCCTTACTTAGGTATATGCCCATATATATACCTAAGTTACCAATCACAAACTGGCTCCAACTCTTGAGACCAACCACATTCTGTTCCACAAGTGTAGGAACACTCCACAAGGAAAGTAAAACACAAGGTGTATCCCATGGGTACACCTCACAGAAAAAATCCACATGGACTTCACCACAACGCATCCATGAAGAAACATCTATGAAGAAACATACACCCTTACTTAGGTATATGCCCATACATATACCTAAGTCTTCAAGAGTACAAATCTCATACATGAGGTAAACACGAAGGTAAATACTCATCTGAAAACATGTATAAACAACTTAAAAGAGAGTAATAGATGATTAGTTGTAGCCACTGAATCATCTTTCACTGTCGAACAACAGATATCCGTAGAAACCTAAAACAACAGTCTATCGAAGCTGTCGATCCTTCCTAGGATCTCGGTACAAAAGTCATCACTGTCCAACCCATGGAGGATATAGGTCCAGTCTCATCACCGTTGAACCCACGGAGGATCCAAGTCTAGTCTCGTCCCTATCGAACCCATAGAGGATCCAAGTCTAATCTCCTCACTGTAGAACCCACAGAGGATCCATGTCCAGTCTCGTCACTGTCGAAGCCACGGTGGATCTTGGTACAGTCTCATCACTGTCGAACCCACAGAGAATCTAGGTCTAGTATCCTCACTGTCAAACCCATAGAGGATCCAGGTCCAGTCTCGTCACTATCAAACCCACGGAGGATCCAGGTCCAGTCTCGTCACTGTCGAACCCAGGGAGGATCGAGGTCCAGTCTCGTCATTGTCGAACCCACGGAGGATCTAGGTTCAGTCTCATCACTGTACGTTCGATTCTAAGAGGGTCCACTCATTTATCCAAGTTTTGATATTTCAACTACCATGTAGTCTTGAGTTGATGTATCCGATAGTTTCATTTCATCATAAGGAACCCAACGCGACAGACGACGCGTCAATCAGACGCCCGGTCTGTGAGTTATTGGATTTTTCATTCCAGGGTCCCGGTTTGTTTTTAGGCTCAAACCAACCTAGAAATACCCCAACTGCATCAAAAAACTCAAGTGGAGTATGCCAAAAAATCATCTCGCTCCAATAATTTCATCGCTGCAGGTGGTTTGTCAATTGGACACCCGTAGCCCAAGGAAGGGGCGAAAAGGTGTAAACTGGCTATACGGGTCCGGGTCCGGTCTGACCCAGTTAGACTGACCCGGCCCGACCTAGTCTAAACCGGGGTCCGACCATATTCATGGATCTGACCCGGTCTGAGAAAATGGCCTGAGCTGAGGGGACGGCCCGACCCGAAGGAGCGGCCCGGTCTGATGGGTGGCCCGGTCTGAGTGCGGCCCGACCGGAGGCGGCCTGGCCAAAGGAGGCCCGACCTAAGGTGGCCCGGTTGAAGGTGGCCCGACTGAAGGTGGCCCGGCTGAAGGCGGCCCTGCCTAAGGTGGGCCGGCCGTGGGCCGCCCGGCCGAGGGTGGCCTGGCCGTGGGCAGCCCTACTGAGGGTGGCCCAGTCGTGGGCAGTCTGCGTGGCTGGAGGCCGGCCCGTGTGGCCGGTGGGCCACGCCTGGGGGGGTTACACCCGCTGCCTTCTGAAATAGCCAGTGCATGGCACACCATATTGGTAATCACAGGACCCGAAGGGTACTGCTTATAGTGTGCTCCGGGGGCCGGCTCAGATGGCCTCCCTCTCCTGACCGCCACGGCCTATGGTCATGGTCCTGCACCACCGGCATGGTTCCCCTTTGTCGTGGCCTGCCCTGGCCACGACTCCCTGCTGCTCCGCGCGGCTCAACGACACCACGCCACCATCCGACCGCTGCGGTCCTCCTGGCGACGAACTTTTCTTTCGGCACGGTGTGACGACACTGTGCCCCTCCGGAACCACTGCGGCCCACCTGGCTGCGGCTCGGTTCATTGCATGACATGATTGTTCTACTCCCTTGTGGTGACCTGACAGTCTTGTGCTTCCGGATTTCTTCACGGACGGCTCGTTTTCGGTCACCGCGTGTACCGACTCCGTCGTCCATGAACAAGAACAAACCAAAGGGGAGGTTTGGGTTGTGTTCGTGCGGTCCGAACCCTCCTTGTTACGGTGATAACATTTGGTGTACCAATCCAGAAATTTGAATGATATAGAATGGAGGTTTAATCTCATATTTAAAATAACTCAAATCCCCCTACCTTGAGTTCGGTGACCATTGACGGAGTCGTGGTAAGGCGGAAGTTGTTCCGTTGGCATCAGCGGAGGAAGAGTTCAGAGAAGACAAGTCGAGTTGACATCGTTGAAATTCTTCATGGGCGTCGATGCTTCTCTTCCTTGCCCCGGTTGAAGAAGGAAGAAGAGACAATGTTCTTTGTTCTTCGCTGGTTCTTCATTGGAGTGAAATGGCTCCACCAAGTTATTTCCTCTCATTAATCCTCCCAACAAAAATGATTCCAACCACAAAAAAATAAAGGAATTTCACAATTAATTCTTTGTAACAACAACACAAAGGTGTGTTTAATTACATGAGGCAACTCATTTAATTAATGCTAGAGAATGGTTCAAATTCAAAAATTAGAGAAGGTGAGGAGTTCTAATTAATGAAGAGAGTTGTCCAATTAATAAAGGGGAGTTAATGGGGGGAAGGGGGGTGGGGTTTAAGCTCGTGGGGGCCCCGCCTAATAATATTCTCCCAAGGGAGGTTATGTGCGGGTGGGCCCCACCACCATAACCTCTCATGAGAGGTTAGGGTTTTGTGGACCCCACCACTAACCTCCACTTGGAGGTTTAAAATGCCACAAAAATAAGAATGAGTTACACTCATTTTTATTTAATTTATTTAGAATCCCCAAAAATTAACTTCCTTCTTCATTAAAACGCAACTGCGGTGATGGTCTCACTAAGAAATCACTGATGCAGTGAGTTCAATAGTGCCCTTTGATTTCAATTCTGAGCATCGGTTCAAAAGTTATAAAATCCCGCTCGTACATTTACTGAACGTACCCAAACAAAACTTTAGAAATTAATTCCGGGAACACTGGGCCTCAGAATCAAGCGCCGTCAGAAACTACAGACTCGTAAAATTTCCATGTATTAAAAAAAGAAATTTTCCATGGAATTTACAAGTCTTTAAATTCTCTCCACCTCAGGGATTTACGTCCCCATAATCTACAACTCACACTAAGGAAACAAATGGGGGTACTAAGCACGCATCTGAGCCTCCCCCTCCCATGTGCTTTCCTGGAGGTTCCCATGCTGCCAGCGAATGTGCACCCGAGGATTCGACCATCCAGGTAGGAAATTCTTATGTCAATCCTCAATCTCTAGTGGAACCTCCGTGAATGTCACCCCATCATCGATTTCTTGCTCCCTGTGGTTGATAATGTGGGACGGGTCGTGCACATATCTCTTCAGCTGAGATACGTGGAAGACGTCGTGCACCCGGTGCAACTGAGGTGGAAGAGCCAAGTGGTAATCCACCTCCCCTAACCTTCTGAGGACCTGGAAAGGTCCGATGAATCGCGGATATAACTTTACGCCTCTACTAAATCTCCATAGACCTCATCGAGGTGACACCCATAGAAAGACGTGGTCTCCATCCTCGAACTCCAGAGGTCTCCAACTCCTATCGGCATATGAATTATTCCTGTTTTGTGTAGTCTTTATCCATTCCTAGATGATCGGTACCTTCTCCGAGTAGCCTGTACCATCTCTGGTCCCACTAGTGCTGACTCCCCTGGGTCAGTCCTGTACAGTGGCGATCTGCAAGGTTGACCATTCAATGCCTCAAAAGGTGTCATACCAATGGTGGAGTGAAAACTGTTGTTGTAGGAAACTCTACCAAAGGTAAGTTGTCCTCCCAGCTACGACCGAATTCGAGTACACTTGCATGGAGCATATCCTCGATGGTCTGAATAGTCCTCTCAGTCTAACCATCTATCTGAGGATGGAAGGTGGTTCTCAAAAGAATTTGTGTCCCGAAATCCTCCTGAAACCCCTTCTATAACGAGGAAGTAAACCGTGCATCACGTTTGGAGAAAATAGAAGAAGGTGATCCATTTAAATGCACAACCTCCTGCACATAGAGGTGTCCCAAGCTCTCTACTGATCCATACTCTCTAATTGGTAGGAAGTGGGCCGAATTAGTGAGTCGGTCTACGATCACCTAGATAGAGTCATGTCCTCTAGATGTACGTGGAAGTCCCATCACGAAATCCATGGATATCCCATCCCACTTCCACTCTAGTACCTCTAAGGGATAAACTAATCCTACTGGAACCTGGTGCTCCGCCTTCTCTTACTGACAAGTGAGGTATCATGAGACAAACTCTGCTACTTCCTTCTTCATACCGAGCCACCAGTGCTGTCGTCGGAGGTCCTGATACATCTTCACCACTCCTGGATGTACCACTAATGGAGATGTGTGGAACTCCCTCAACACTTCCTCCTGAAGTGCAACTGGTACCATGGTATGTTCTATGAAGAGAATGACGTTCTCCCCACCTTTATAAAATCCATAAGGTGCCTTCCCTAAGGATATATAATCACGTCGCATATCATAGTCAATGTCCCCATGTTGTGCCTCCCTAACTCACTGAAGAAGTGGAGGAGTGACTGTAGAAAGGCTGCTCCATCTCTTTCCACAAAGGATATCTACAACGCAGCCAGCTACTCCGTCGCCTCTCCAAGCAGCTGAATTCCTAATATCCTGCTGAGAGAATCTTCTAAAACGTTCCCCTTCTCAGGAGTATAGACTATCTCAAAGTCATAGCCCTAGAGGAACTGAAGCCATCACCATTGTCTCAGGTTCAGGTCCTTCTGAGAGAAGATACACATGAGACTATTGAGATTAGAGTAGACCATAAATTGTTCGCTCAACGAACTATGGGTGAGACTAGCCAGTTATAAAGAACTTTAGTACACCCTTCTTCACCTACGTCCTACAAGAGATGCTAAGATTTTTCCTTTGTCAAAAAGAGAAATCTAGTCTCATCCCCTGGATAAACCGTGTAATTTTCCAAATACAATCAATACTGACATGAATGGTACTAATTAATTCCATGGGAGACATCATAAGGCCTCGACGCTACTAACAAGAGATCCAAATGTTACTCTCACCTCCAAGGGTTGAGTCACACTATCGACATCAGTGTGTGGTCACTGGGTCTCCTCTAGTAGGAATCTCGAATGTGAGGTTCAAGTCTACAGTTTTAACCGGAACCTCTCAGTATCAACCACACAAAAAGGTAGGAAATAAAACTTCATAAGGACAAGTGTCTTTTATTACTACAGATCAAAGTAAAAAGACACAAAGAAACCAAAAACAACGATAACAACAAAGATAGAAACATCATGAACAAAGGCCTATATTCCTGGATCTAGTCCCTCTCTTGTCCACCTACTCCTGGAGCTCGAGGTAAACCGTCTAGGGGTGGTTGTAGTAGTGCTCGATGACTCTGACCACAATCCGCTGAAGGACCTGCTCCACAGCCACATCCACCGCTTAGCTGATGCTCAAGCTCCTGCCACTACCTTTGTCTCGGTGGCTCCTATAACGCCTGCTGATCAACTATGCGGGGAGTCAGATAGTCACATGCTCTGTGACCTTGTTTCCTGTAAGAATAATAGACCATTCTTCGTTCAAAGCTCCCTCGGCCTCGGGTGCCCTGCACCCCCGATGCCACATCTTGGGGTCGTATAATAGAAGATATAACCTAATTTTTCCCTCATGTCATCTGACTACTGCCTGCTACATATGACTCAGCTACTGTCGGAATGCATTGTGTCTAGTGCAGCAGCTCCTAAGCATGCACAGAGCGTAGAGTCGCTGGTACAAACTCCTCCCTGAAAAGACCATCGAAGTTTCCCCAGGTGAGGGTCATATCGTCATAAAACTAGAGCATCAGGCTCCACCACCTCTCAGATGCTCCCTATAAGATACTAACAGCTAGGCGCACCATCAAGTCAGTGAGTGTCCCAACTGTGTGTAAAAATCATGCTACAAACTCCAGCCAGTACCTAGCCGTCTGAAAATATGTCATGCCTCGAAACCTCGGAGGCCTCTGTCATAGGAACCTATGCGATGCTCTTAAGTGGCGCTCACCCTCTGCTGCCAGGGCTGGTAGCAATAGTATCCCAATAGTTAGTGGTATCGCTAGTGCCTCCGCTGTGATGGGGCCCAACACCGAGGCCTCGTCGCTCGGTGGGCTACCATCACGCTCTCCACTCGGAACCTGTGCTGAATGACTAAGTGAAGACATCCTAAAAAGAAACAGGTGCAACACGGTAAAAACAATATACTTGGTGAGCTGACACAAAGTAATTACAAAGAAAACTTTTCAAAGGAAACACACACGCAATCAGTGTTTTCATGCACTGAGCCGGAAATCAGAAGTCAGAGTCCTAGTGTATGGATACGTCGGCCGCCGCACCAACACCGATTTCCCTAAACTGATAACCACACCCAAAAAACTTAACACTATTTTGATAAAAATAAAAATTAGAGTCCTAAGTTCTATAGTAAAACTAACTCCTATGATACCAATTTGTCATGAATCGTCCTCAGGGAATGTGTCGTGACTACCCCAAGCCCGCCTTCCATAGGCCAGGGGATAGCGACTAGCACCAAAGGCATAAATCCCTAAACTGGGAAGGCATTGGATTTATAAAAATTAAACACACACAATAAGAGTACACAACTGGAATCAAAACACTAAGTAAAATTGAATACAAAGGTAGTGCTGAAAGTAAAGGGGGTTGGAATACAAGCCCAACGGTAAAGTACAAGGAAAAGAAAAAACAGGTACAACTAAAAGACAAATAGTTGGAAGGTGTCTAGAAGCTCTTGGATTGTCCACCATGGATCCTACCTAAAGGTTAGGTATAGATATCCTCCTCAGCGCTCCACGTCCTTCTGTCTCCTCCGGGTACTATCTCATCGAGAGGTCCACCTCCAGGTACCGTTCAGTCCTCACACACTCCGCCTCGGTCAGCGCTGTCTGTCATCTGCATCTAACACAACGAGGTGCAGACATATCTCGTGTAGGGGTGAGTATAACGACACTCAGTAGGGACCCGAGACCCTCATGGTCTCACAAAATCCAACAAGGATAATCATAAAGTAGTAATATACAATCACAAAGTATCAACCATCCTTACTTAGGTATATGCCCATACATATACCTAAGTATCCAATCACAAACCGGCTCCAACTCTCGAGCCCAACCACATTCCATTCCACAAGTGTAGGAACACTCCACAAGGAAAGTACAACACAAGGTGTATCCCAAGGGTAAAACTCATAGAAAAAAGCCACGTGGGATTCACCACAACACATCCACGAAGAAACATCCAGGAAGAAACATCCACCCTTACTTAGGTATGTTCCCATACATATACCTATGTCGTCAAGAGTACACATCTCATACATGAGGTAAACATGAAGGTAAAGAAACAGCTCACACCAGGTATACAAAACTTAAAAGAGAGTAAGAGATGATTAGATGTATCCATTGAATCATCTTTCACTTTCGAACCACAGATATCTGTAGAAACCTAAAACAACAGTCTATCGAAGATGTCGATCCTTCCTAGGATCTTGGTACAAAAGTCGTCGCTATCGAACCCAAGGAGGATCTAGGTCCAGTTTCATCGCTGTCGAACCCATGGAGGATCCAGGTCCAGTCTCGTCACTATCATACCCATGGAGGATTCAGGTCCAGTCTCCTCACTTTCAAACCCACAGAGGATCCAAGTCCAGTCACGTCACTGTCGAACCCACAAAGGATCCTGGTCCAGTCTCATCACTGTCGAACCCACAGAGGATCCAGGTCCAGTCTCCTCACTGTCGAACCCACGAAGGATCCAGGTCCAGTCTCGTCACTATTGAACCCGTGGAGGATCCAGGTCTAGTCTCATCACTGTCGAACTCAAGGAGGATCTTGGTCCAGTCTCATCACTGTGGAACCCATGGAGGATCCTGGTCCAGTCTCATCACTGTCGAACCCACGGAGGATCCAGGTCCAGTCTCGTCACTGTACATTCGATTCTAGGAGGGTCTGCTCCTCGAGCCAAGTGTCGATACATAAACTTCCACGTAGTCTTGAGTTGATGTATCCCATAGATTCATCTCATCATAAGGAACCCGATGCGACAGACGACACGTCAATCTGACACCCGGTCTGTGAGTTATTGGCTTTTCCGTTTTAGGGGCCCAGTTAGTTTTTAGGCTCAAACCAACCGGGCCGTACCCCAAATCCATTCAAACCTCAAGTGGAGTATTCCAAAATAATCGTCTCTATCCAAGAATTCTATCTCCATAGGCTATTCGCCAATTGGACACCCGTAGTGTAGAGACCCGAAGCCTGACGTACATAGACTTTACGTTACTTTTGCGGAATACTTAGTACATTACAAAAACACACACACAAGGACCGTAACAGTTTAGTGTCTTTGGAAACTCGGAACGTAATCTTCTAATCCTGGTGAAAGATCTTCAAAATCTCCCACAAAGATCTTCCTTTTTTTTACCTAAAACCTTTCTTTATATCCTGGGGAAAAGAAAACATAAAAGGGTGAGCTCAAATGCTCAGTAAGGGTAAACAAAAGAAATATCAATCACATAATTTTCATAAGAACATAACATTTTTGGAAATCTTAACCTGCAAAAGAGAGCATAATTTCATAACATGGGATAAATCATAGTAGTGAAAATGAAACCCTTACTTAAAACATTACTCATTGTGGCATACAAACATAATCATAGAGAATCATTTCTTGTTAGTCAAGACTCATTGCCAAGACTATCTTAGTGGACAAAGTCCCTTTCTGAATCGAGTAATCCTCGTTTCAGTCCTGTTTCACTGAACCGGTATAACCTACCATTCCAGCCATGTCTATCTCATGAGAGATGAAATCTTTACCCAATGCATTGGAGGGAGATATAGGTCCCACCCATCTCATAATGATACCATTCTTATGTGTGCCACAAAATCATAAATCATACATCATTTCATAACCCATGTAATAAAAATGGGATTCTTAAACAACATGACATCATAAAACCATTCATATAAGATAAAGGAATTCATAAACATAATTCCATCACAACATAGTCAAATCAATGTAAAAATATGGATAGAAACAGAACCCTTCATTATCTTAGATGGAAAATAATTTTGATAAAACACTTGAAATGAATTCTTGAGGAAAATATCCTTTATTCTTCCAAATCAATTTCTTTTCACAAAACATCATTCAATTTTAAAAGAAAGATATTTTATTAAAAATAGTCATGAAATCTTTTGGAATAAGATTCATGAATATAAGGCTTTATAAAACCGTAAAAATCCGTTCGTGCCGTTTAAGTTAAAAAAACATTCTTCGTACTTTTGTCGGAAAAGTCAAAAAGTACCTCGTATGAAAAACGACAAAAGATTCCTTTCATATCTTTTACAAAAAACTTACCGAAGGGTAAAATTGGATATAAAATATTGTAGAAGGATGGAAATAATATTACATATTGATGAAACATGGATGTGGATGATAAAATACACCCCAGTAAATACTTACGAATAAACAATCTCGGATAAAAATGAGATTGTGATATTTCCCTTACCTTAGGTCCGACTTGCATTGTAAGTGTCCGAACCTCCTGTATAATGATTTAAATCATGTTATTGACTTATTAAAGAATCATATTCATTGTTATGATATCATATATGGTTCACTTATGACATTATATTACCCGTTCTTTTGTAAATTCCATGTTAAAGAAGCGTTTTGGGTAAAATCGTTTCATTTATCGTAGGTGTTTTGACTTGTTGTTCTTGACATCATTATTACTTATATCATGATTTACTTACTTCCAGAATATAAAATATGATTTATATATCATATATATTCAGTATATATATATATATAATAGGTAGATAAATAAAATGAAAAACACCGTTCATGGAGACGGTAGTCCGTACGTACGCATGAACGCTGTTTTCCTTTCCTTATTGTCTTGAAATGGAAGTAAGTAGATGACATACATATGTATATATATACATAAATCCAGTAGCTTTATAATGTCATATATTTCATTATTATTTCTTATATATACATTATAATCATTCTTAAATGGTTAACATGGAGAATGAATCTCATCGCGTCGTGGAGACGGTATTCCGTACGTACGCACGAGCGATGATATCATTTATATAAATATTGAATTGAATTGGAGTGTATTATACAATATATCAGAATCAATATGATGTTTTAATAACTATGTATAGTTATTCTTTACACCATTATACCCATCCATGTAAGGTGGTGGTGGAAAATAGATTACACCACGGCGTGGAGACAGTATTCCGTACGTACGCACGCGCGGTGATTTCTTTTTCCGTAGGATGGATAGATGGTGAAATAGGGTTGTTTCATACTTATAATAACATATCAGTATATGAGTGATACTGATGTTATTACTTCATAATGAAACAACCTAAGAAGAAGAAGTGGAAGAAGAAATAAAGATGAAAGAATTGGTAACGGTAATTACCTCTTCTTTGAAGTGCCTCTTTGAGACCTCCTCTTAGGGCACTAAAATTGGTCTTTGAGGAAGACCAGAACCTCTAGGATGTTGCTAGGGAAGTGGAGAGGATAAATTGGCAGGGGTTGGCCGAGCTTGAGTGCTCAAATTGGTGTGAGGAGGAGGGGGAGGAGGTGTCCTTTTATAGGGGAGGAGAGGGGCACCTTAGGAATATCTCAAAATATTATTTTATATTAAAGTCAAAATCGGTTTATAATGGTTCCAAAGGGTCTTATTTCGAAGATAAAGTGGGGATGGGTCGAAATCCTATCAACCAATAGGATTTAGACAAGTTTAGGGTATTATTTTAACCTTATCAATTAGATTTAACTCTAAGTTAAATAATTTAACTTTTACCGTGTCTTTTTGTTTTCTTTCACTATATGGTTAATAAACTTACTATAACATGCCAAACGAACCCCAAATTGTATATTATTAATACATATATCCTTATCTAAGTCATTTGGCCGAACCTTAGATTTTTAGGAATAAAATAACAATTAATAATATAATATTTGATTTAAAAACTATTTTGTGTCAATTTTGACACTATTTGATATATGATTTTTGTGAAAGTCATAACAGAATTATATGTTAGAACCAAGTTGATTAAATCAACACTAATATATCATAGTAACCTATAAAATTAGTGTAATTCATAAAAAGTCTTAAATTACATTTATTTTGGTATTTATATTATCAATTATGTCAATATTTCATTAATAAGATAATTACTACATCATTTTTGTGTCATAAATAAATTATATTATTTGATGTCTAAAATTACAAATAAAATACCATCATGTAGGAAATCTTTTTAGATTTCTAATGAATATTTATAGTCGAATTTATCTTATGTATAACCCCATATTAAAAATGATTTACTTATTAAACTTTGATTTTTACTATTTTAACCCTTCTTTAAATAAATTAATAATAAATGTCCTAATCTAATCCAAGTGGGCCTAAATGGTCATATTTTGTTCCTAAGTTTGTTTTTGGTCGAATTACACTTGTCCAATAGAATTAGGACATGTGTTAGGGTAATATTAATATCATATTTACCCTTAGTTACCTTATTTACTATTAACCGTGGTAAAAAAAGTAAAAAGTTACTATTCACCAAAAAATTATTTTCTTCTCATTGAACCACATTTTAGTCCTTGATATTAACCGTGTCTCTCGGATTTTCGAAATTCCATTCACAGAAGCGGTAAAATTAAGTTTTATGCAAAATTCAGTTTTTAACCTACCACTTAGTAGTTTCACTATTCATCAAAAATTGATGTTTTTCAGAACAATGCCAAAATTTCATCCCAAGCTATATTTCATATTCCGAATTCAAAAATGAAGTCTATTTTACCAAATTCATAACATAAAAGTTGCATTAATTAATTTTATAATTAAATCCCGCTGTTAAAACAAATAGCGTGTTTTTAAGAAACAATATCTATCAAAAGATTGACACTTGTTTATGTCTAGTTTAAATGTGAAACTACATCCAATGACCAACATTGTATTAAATTGTAAAAATATATTCTAAATATACTTTAAAACCACTCAAATTAATGATTTATCACTATTAATTATTTCGATTAAAAAAGTTGTTTTTAATTATAATTTAGTAATTTTCACTATTCATCAGAATATGAAAGTTATCCGAAAAGTACCAAAATTTCACCTTAGGCTAAATTCGATACTCCGAATCCAAAAATAAAGTTCATTTTGAAAAATAAGATTTACTGGATTTCAAAAAGTGGTTATTACTATTCATAACGGCTAGTTTTAATAATATTTTTATAGCATATCGTTGTTTAGTGAAACTCGGTATTGCGTACTACACACGCTATCGAGGAAGGCCGCGATTGCGTGTAATGCAAGTCAAGTCAAGGATGTGTGTTGTGCAAGCTCCTTTTGGTGTAGCGTACAACACAAGACATTAATAAAATTAAAAAGAATATTTTTTTATAAAATCTTGGGCTGTTACATTCTACCCCCCTTAAAATGAATTTCGCCCTCGAAATTCGTCGGGGTTATAAATGGTTTACTATTTGAAAGTTTCTTTAATAGAAACCCACATCGTAAAAGGGAATACCAAAACTTGGCTTTAAAAACTAAAGTATGAAATGTAACGATTACCCAAATAAACTAATCACTGGGTTTCCACATAGGTGAAGATATGGATATGGAAGAGAAATCTAACCATCATGTTCTGATGGAGAGTGGTAGAGAACATGGCTATGGAAAATCCAGTAATCAAAAATCCATAAATTTGTGACGATCTAAGGTACCATCTGATTCATCAGGTATAAGATCACTAGGACAACATTTTTGGTTTTCAAGATCATTTCCCTAAAGTTGAAAATTTGAATTAGAATAAATACTTACTTTATTTTGATACAATATCACTGTTGTTCGTGCCTTGAACAATTTCCACTTCATCTCTTAAATAAATGAAGTTGAATTTGTTATTCGTGAAGTGTTAGCAGATCATGTGATAGAATGACGGGTCATTCCATCTGTCTCAAACAAAAGGTAAGAAAAAGTTATTAAATATACATAAGTCATTCTATAGTGAGATTAATCATATATAGTTCCTAAAATGGACTTATACTTCATATATCATACTGCTTAATATAATAAAACTAGTTTCTACTAAACAGGGACTTCCTGTAGGCCAGTGGTAGGCGATAAAGGCCAGTCGCACTTTGGTTGTGGGTTCGATTCCTACAGCCTTGTCCGAAGCGATGGGCTGTCGCCCATCCTGCAGGTTGTCCCTTTTTCTAAAACTACGTTACTATAACATCCCATCAATAATATTGAAAATCTTCTATCCTTAAACAATACTAACTTATGTCCAACATAATCCAGTCTAATCTTTAGGCTTATAATACTGCAGTCCACTCTCATAATATAGTGACAACGATTACCAGAGATTTAATACTGTCGTTGATCCCCACATATCATAAGATATGTCTTGTTGGTCACATTCCAAACATTCAAAGTCCTTAATCGTGTATTCTCTTGAATACCTTAGTGAAAACATGAGTGCAGTTAAAAGTTAACACTTTCCACATACCAAAATCCTCAAAATTCTATATACTCAAACCATGATATCACTTAGTCCTTATATCAATCATGAGCTCATGAATACTATTAAACATTTCATTATGCGCATATCATCTTATTTCCAAAAAATATCTCAATCACTTTGAATACCACATCAATAAATATTGCAATACTCAATGATACAACATTATTTTGGAATCCCATTACATAAACACTTAATCATTCCACCACATCGTTGTCATATTCAACATTGCCAATAGTGATCGCATGTGATTTCCCTTTGTCCTTTGCCTTCAGTGGTTGCTCATGTTGATCATCACTAACCCTTGGATTAGGGCAATTATTAGCATAATGCCCCATTTCCTTGCACTTGAAGCATTGAAGTGTTGGCGGTGCGTTCTCTGCAGTGTTTGCTTTATTCACATCATTAGAAACCCTTTTTCTATTACTTCGACACTCAGCTGCTCGATGACCTTCTTTTCCACACTTAAAACATTTTCTAGTCCCTTTTAGACAATCTCCACCATGCTTCTTTCCACACTTT
This sequence comes from Viscum album, assembly GCA_963277665.1. Lineage (NCBI taxonomy): Eukaryota > Viridiplantae > Streptophyta > Magnoliopsida > Santalales > Viscaceae > Viscum > Viscum album. Next base: position 1,385,330,664 of record OY728164.1, read on the forward strand.
GTGCATAAGGAAACATTCATCTTCTTTTCACCATTATTCTGAGATTTCTCCTTGAACTCCATCTTTCGTTTCTTGTCAAAACCATGAGATGGATATGTAACACTAACTTCCATTTCTACCTTGATAGCACAACGCACAATTTCTTCATAGCTACTGAAGTCTCTTATAGCTAATGCCCTTCGAAGACTTGGTTTTAAGCCACAGAAAAATCGATCAACTTTACTTTCAGGTTGGATGATAATTCCAGAAGCATACCTTGCAAGTCTTGTAAAATTTGCTTCATAGGTACCAACAGATTCATCGTCCCTTTGCTTCAGTTCAAGAAATTCTTTCTCCATCTTTGTTCGAAGAATACGAGGGAAGTACTTACTGAAAAACAAGTTCTTGAACTCGTCCCATTTCATGGACTCAATTTCATCTATTGGCCTCGTATTCTTGATAAGATTCCACCATTGATCAGCTTCACCTTCCAAACGATATACTGCTAAGATGATTTTATCATGTTCATAACATTGAAGAACTGAAAATATCTTTTCAGTAGTACTGATCCATTGTTCAGCCACAAGTGGATCAGAAGACCCACTGAAAGAAGGTGGACATTGCCTCATGAAGGACTCAATAGAATATTGTTCCCTTCTCTGCTCATTTTGAAGTCCAGAATGATTCATAGCTTGTGTAAGTATAGCAATAAGATTTTGCACTCCATCTCCCATAACATTTGTTTGTTCAGGAGGGCAATCATTGCATTGTCCATTGCATTGATCAACACGGTTCCTTCGGGTTCCAGCCATCGTCTAAAACCCAAAAAGAATAGTGTGAGAGGCAAAAATCATGCTAGGGAAAACAACATAATAAAGGGGGAGTACCTTCAATATCTTAGGTTTAATTCTATGATCGTTAGCGTAATTCTATTACTATAACCTATACGTATACTTATCCCTAGGGACATCCCTAGACATACCTTAGAAATATCTCTAGGGATCTCACTAACGTTTTCGCATCCTAGTTTCCAAAGGTTGACTAAACCTTTCCTCTGATACCAACTGTAGAGACCCGAATCCTGACGTACATAGACTTTACGTTACTTTTGCGGAATACTTAGTACATTACAAAAACACACACACAAGGACCGTAACAGTTTAGTGTCTTTGGAAACTCGGAACGTAATCTTCTAATCCTGGTGAAAGATCTTCAAAATCTCCCACAAAGATCTTCCTTTTTTTTACCTAAAACCTTTCTTTATATCCTGGGGAAAAGAAAACATAAAAGGGTGAGCTCAAATGCTCAGTAAGGGTAAACAAAAGAAATATCAATCACATAATTTTCATAAGAACATAACATTTTTGGAAATCTTAACCTGCAAAAGAGAGCATAATTTCATAACATGGGATAAATCATAGTAGTGAAAATGAAACCCTTACTTAAAACATTACTCATTGTGGCATACACACATAATCATAGAGAATCATTTCTTGTTAGTCAATACTCATTGCCAAGACTATCTTAGTGGACAAAGTCCCTTTCTGAATCGAGTAATCCTCATTTCAGTCCTGTTTCACTGAACCGGTATAACCAACCATTCCAGCCATGTCTATCTCATGAGATATGAAATCTTTACCCAATGCATTGGAGGGAGATATAGGTCCCACCCATCTCATAATGATACCATTCTTATGTGTGCCACAAAATCATAAATCATACATCATTTCATAACCCATGTAATAAAAATGGGAATCTTAAACAACATGACATCATAAAACCATTCATATAAGATAAAGGAATTCATAAACATAATTCCATCACAACATAGTCAAATCAATGTAAAAATATGGATAGAAACAGAACCCTTCATTATCTTAGATGGAAAATAATTTTGATAAAACACTTGAAATGAATTCTTGAGGAAAATATCCTTTCTTCTTCCAAATCAATTTCTTTTCACAAAACATCATTCAATTTTAAAAGAAAGAGATTTTATTAAAAATATTCATGAAATCTTTTGGAATAAGCTTCATGAATATAAGGCTTTATAAAACCGTAAAAATCCGTTTGTGCCGTTTAAGTTAAAAAAAACATTCTTCGTACTTTTGTCGGAAAAGTCAAAAAGTGCCTCGTATGAAAAACGACAAAAGATTCCTTTCATATCTTTTACAAAAAACTTACCGAAGGGTAAAATTGGATATAAAATATTGTAGAAGGATGGAAATAATATTACATATTTATTAAACATGGATGTGGATGATAAAATACACCCCAGTAAATACTTACGAATAAACAATCTCGGATAAAAATGAGATTGTGATATTTCCCTTACCTTAGGTCCGACTTGCTTTGTAAGTGTCCGAACCTCCTGTATAATGATTTAAATCATGTTATTTACTTATTAAAGAATCATATTCATTGTTATGATATCATATATGGTTCACTTATGACATTATATTACCCGTTCTTTTGTAAATTCCATGTTAAAGAAGCGTTTTGGGTAAAATCGTTTCATTTATCGTAGGTGTTTTGACTTGTTGTTCTTGACATCATTATTACTTATATCATGATTTACTTACTTCCAGAATATAAAATATGATTTATATATCATATATATTCAGTATATATATATATATATAATAGGTAGATAAATAAAATGAAAAACACTGTTCATGGAGACGGTAGTCCGTACGTACGCATGAACACTGTTTTCCTTTCCTTATTGTCTTGAAATGGAAGTAAGTAGATGACATACATATGTATATATATACATAAATCCAGTAGCTTTATAATGTCATATATTTCATTTTTATTTCTTATATATACATTATAATCATTCTTAAATGGTTAACATGGAGAATGAATCTCATCGCGTCGTGGAGACGGTATTCCGTACGTACGCACGAGCGATGATATCATTTCTATAAATATTGAATTGAATTGGAGTGTATTATACAATATATCAGAATCAATATGATGTTGTAATAACTATTTATATTTATTCTTTACACCATTATACCCATCCATGTAAGGTGGTGGTGGAAAATAGATTACACCACGGCGTGGAGACGGTATTCCGTACGTACGCACGCGCGGTGATTTCTTTTTCCGTAGGATGGATAGATGGTGAAATAGGGTTGCTTCATAATTATAATAACATATCAGTATATGAGTGATACTGATGTTATTACTTCATAATGAAACAACCTAAGAAGAAGAAGTGGAAGAAGAAATAAAGATGAAAGAATTGGTAACGGTAATTACCTCTTCTTTGAAGTGCCTCTTTGAGACCTCCTCTTAGGGCACTAAAATTGGTCTTTGAGGAAGACCAGAACCTCTAGGATGTTGCTAGGGAAGTGGAGAGGATAAATTGGCAGGGGTTGGACGAGCTTGAGTGCTCAAATTGGTGTGAGGAGGAGGGGGAGGAGGTGTCCTTTTATAGAGGAGGAGAGGGGCACCTTAGGAATATCTCAAAATATTATTTTATATTAAAGTCAAAATCGGTTTATAATGGTTCCAAAGGGTCTTATTTCGAAGATAAAGTGGGGATGGGTCTAAATCCTATCAACCAATAGGATTTAGACAAGTTTAGGGTATTATTTTAACCTTATCAATTAGATTTAACTCTAAGTTAAATAATTTAACTTTTACCGTGTCTTTTTGTTTTCTTTCACTATATGGTTAATAAACTTACTATAACATGCCAAACGAACCCCAAATTGTATATTATTAATACATATATCCTTATCTAAGTCATTTGGCCGAACCTTCGATTTTTAGGAATAAAATAACAATTAATAATATAATATTTGTTTTAAAAACTATTTTGTGTCAATTTTGACACTATTTGATATATGATTTTTGTGAAAGTCATAACAGAATTATATGTTCGAACCAAGTTGCTTAAATCAACACTAATATATCATAGTAACCTAGAAAATTAGTGGAATTCATAAAAAGTCTTAAATTACATTTATTTTGGTATTTATATTATCAATTATGTCAATATTTCATTAATAAGATAATTACTGCATCATTTTTGTGTCATAAATAAATTATATTATTTGATGTCTAAAAATTACAAATAAAATACCATCATGTAGGAAATCTTTTTAGCTTTCTAATGAATATTTATAGTCGAATTTATCTTATGTATAACCCCATATTAAAAATGATTTACTTATTAAACTTTGATTTTAACTATTTTAACCCTTCTTTAAATAAATTAATAATAAATGTCCTAATCTAATCCAAGTGGGCCTAAATGGTCATATTTTATTCCTAAGTTTGTTTTTGGTCGAATTACACTTGTCGAATAGAATTAGGACATGTGTTAGGGTAATATTAATATCATATTTACCCTTAGTTACCTTATTTACTATTAACCGTGGTAAAAAAAGTAAAAAGTTACTATTCACCAAAAAATTATTTTCATCTCATTGAACCACATTTTAGTCCTTGATATTAACCGTGTCTCTCGGATTTTCGAAATTCCATTCACAGAAGCGGTAAAATTAAGTTTTATGCAAAATTCAGTTTTTAACCTACCACTTAGTAGTTTCACTATTCATCAAAAATTGATGTTTTTCAGAACAATGCCAAAATTTCATCCCAAGCTATATTTCATATTCCGAATTCAAAAATGAAGTCTATTTTACCAAATTCATAACATAAAAGTTGCATTAATTAATTTTATAATTAAATCCCATTGTTAAAACAAATAGCGTGTTTTTAAGAAACAATATCTATCAAAAGATTGACACTTGTTTATGTCTAGTTTAAATGTGAAACTACATCCAATGACCAACATTGTATTAAATTGTAAAAATATATTCTAAATATACTTTAAAACCACTCAAATTAATGATTTATCACTATTAATTATTTCGATTAAAAAATTTGTTTTTAATTATAATTTAGTAATTTTCACTATTCATCAGAATATGAAAGTTATCCGAAAAGTACCAAAATTTCACCTTAGGCTAAATTCGATACTCCGAATCCAAAAATAAAGTTCATTTTGAAAAATAAGATTTACTGGATTTCAAAAAGTGGTTATTACTATTCATAACGGCTAGTTTTAATAATATTTTTATAGCATATCGTTGTTTAGTGAAACTCGGTATTGCGTACTACACACGCTATCGAGGAAGGTCGCGATTGCGTGTAATGCAAGTCAAGTCAAGGATGTGTGTTGTGCAAGCTCCTTTTGGTGTAGCGTACAACACAAGACATTAATAAAATTAAAAAGAATATTTTTTTATAAAATCTTGGGCTGTTACATTCTACCCCCCTTAAAATGAATTTCGCCCTCGAAATTCGTCGGGGTTATAAATGGTTTACTATTTGAAAGTTTCTTTAATAGAAACCCACATCGTAAAAGGGAATACCAAAACTTGGCTTTAAAAACTAAAGTATGAAATGTAATGATTACCCAAATAAACTAATCACTGGGTTTCCACATAGGTGAAAATATGGATATGGAAGAGAAATCTAACCATCATGTTCTGATGGAGAGTGGTAGAGAACATGGCTATGGAAAATCCAGTAATCACAAATCCATAAATTTGTGACGATCTAAGGTACCGTCTGATTCATCAGGTATAAGATCACTAGGACAACATTTTTGGTTTTCAAGATCATTTCCCTAAAGTTGAAAATTTGAATTAGAATAAATACTTACTTTATTTTGATACAATATCACTGTTGTTCGTGCCTTGAACAATTTACACTTCATCTCTTAAATAAATGAAGTTGAATTTGTTATTCGTGAAGTGTTAGCAGATCATGTGATAGAATGACGAGTCATTCCATCTGTCTCAAACAAAAGGTAAGCAAAAGTTATTAAATATACATAAGTCATTCTATAGTGAGATTAATCATATATAGTTCCTAAAATGGACTTATACTTCATATATCATACTGCTTAATATAATAAAACTAGTTTCTACTAAACAGGGACTTCCTGTAGGCCAGTGGTAGGCGATAAAGGCCAGTCGCACTTTGGTTGTGGGTTCGATTCCTACAGCCTTGTCCGAAGCGATGGGCTGTCGCCCGTCCTGCAGGTTGTCCCTTTTTCTAAAACTACGTTACTATAACATCCCATCAATAATATCGAAAATCTTCTATCCTTAAACAATACTAACTTATGTCCAACATAATCCAGTCTAATCTTTAGGCTTATAATACTGCAGTCCACTCTCATAATATAGTGACAACGATTACCAGAGATTTAATACTGTCGTTGATCCCCACATATCATAAGATATGTCTTGTTGGTCACATTCCAAACATTCAAAGTCCTTAATCGTGTATTCTCTTGAATACCTTAGTGAAAACATGAGTGCAGTTAAAAGTTAACACTTTCCACATACCAAAATCCTCAAAATTCTATATACTCAAACCATGATATCACTTAGTCCTTATATCAATCATGAGCTCATGAATACTATTGAACATTTCATTATGCGCATATCATCTTATTTCCAAAAAATATCTCAATCACTTTGAATACCACATCAATAAATATTGCAATACTCAATGATACAACATTATTTTGGAATCCCATTACATAAACACTTAATCATTCCACCACATCGTTGTCATATTCAACATTGCCAATAGTGATCGCATGTGATTTCCCTTTGTCCTTTGCCTTCAGTGGTTGCTCATGTTGATCATCACTAACCCTTGGATTAGGGCAATTATTAGCATAATGCCCCATTTCCTTGCACTTGAAGCATTGAAGTGTTGGCGGTGCGTTCTCTGCAGTGTTTGCTTTATTCACATCATTAGAAACCCTTTTTCTATTACTTCGACACTCAGCTGCTCGATGACCTTCTTTTCCACACTTAAAACATTTTCTAGTCCCTTTTAGACAATCTCCACCATGCTTCTTTCCACACTTTGTGCATAAGGAAACATTCATCTTCTTTTCACCATTATTCTGAGATTTCTCCTTGAACTCCATCTTTCGTTTCTTGTCAAAACCATGAGATGGATATGTAACACCAACTTCCATTTCTACCTTGATAGCACAACACACAATTTCTTCATAGCTACTGAAGTCTCTTATAGCTAATGCCCTTCGAAGACTTGGTTTTAAGCCACAGAAAAATCGATCAACTTTACTTTCAGGTTGGATGATAATTCCAGAAGCATACCTTGCAAGTCTCGTAAAATTTGCTTCATAGGTACCAACAGATTCATCGTCCCTTTGCTTCAGTTCAAGAAATTCTTTCTCCATCTTTGTTCGAAGAATACGAGGGAAGTACTTACTGAAAAACAAGTTCTTGAACTCGTCCCATTCCATGGACTCAATTTCATCTCTTGGCCTCGTATTCTTGATAAGATTCCACCATTGATCAGCTTCACCTTCCAAACGATATACTGCTAAGATGACTTTATCATGTTCAGAACATTGAAGAACTGAAAATATCTTTTCAGTAGTACTGATCCATTGTTCAGCCACAAGTGGATCAGAAGACCCACTGAAAGAAGGTGGACGTTGCCTCATGAAGGACTCAATAGAATATTGTTCCCTTCTCTGCTCATTTGGAAGTCCAGAATGATTCATAGCTTGTGTAAGTATAGCAATAAGATTTTGCACTCCATCTCCCATAACATTTGTTTGTTCAGGAGGGAAATCATTGCATTGTCCATTGCATTGATCAACACGGTTCCTTCGGGTTCCAGCCATCGTCTAAAACCCAAAAAGAATAGTGTGAGAGGCAAAAATCATGCTAGGGAAAACAACATAATAAAGGGGGAGTACCTTCAATATCTTAGGTTTAATTCTATGATCGTTAGCGTAATTCTATTACTATAACCTATACATATACTTATCCCTAGGGACATCCCTAGACATACCTTAGAAATATCTCTAGGGATCTCACTAACGTTTTCGCATCCTAGTTTCCAAAGGTTGACTAAACCTTTCCTCTGATACCAACTGTAGAGACCCGAAGCCTGACGTACATAGACTTTACGTTACTTTTGCGGAATACTTAGTACATTACAAAAACACACACACAAGGACCGTAACAGTTTAGTGTCTTTGGAAACTCGGAACGTAATCTTCTAATCCTGGTGAAAGATCTTCAAAATCTCCCACAAAGATCTTCCTTTTTTTTACCTAAAACCTTTCTTTATATCCTGGGGAAAAGAAAACATAAAAGGGTGAGCTCAAATGCTCAGTAAGGGTAAACAAAAGAAATATCAATCACATAATTTTCATAAGAACATAACATTTTTGGAAATCTTAACCTGCAAAAGAGAGCATAATTTCATAACATGGGATAAATCATAGTAGTGAAAATGAAACCCTTACTTAAAACATTACTCATTGTGGCATACACACATAATCATAGAGAATCATTTCTTGTTAGTCAAGACTCATTGCCAAGACTATCTTAGTGGACAAAGTCCCTTTCTGAATCGAGTAATCCTCGTTTCAGTCCTGTTTCACTGAACCGGTATAACCTACCATTCCAGCCATGTCTATCTCATGAGATATGAAATCTTTAACCAATGCATTGGAGGGAGATATAGGTCCCACCCATCTCATAATGATACCATTCTTATGTGTGCCACAAAATCATAAATCATACATCATTTCATAACCCATGTAATAAAAATGGGATTCTTAAACAACATGACATCATAAAACCATTCATATAAGATAAAGGAATTCATAAACATAATTCCATCACAACATAGTCAAATCAATGTAAAAATATGGATAGAAACAGAACCCTTCATTATCTTAGATGGAAAATAATTTTGATAAAACACTTGAAATGAATTCTTGAGGAAAATATCCATTCTTCTTCCAAATCAATTTCTTTTCACAAAACATCATTCAATTTTAAAAGAAAGAGATTTTATTAAAAATAGTCATGAAATCTTTTGGAATAAGATTCATGAATATAAGGCTTTATAAAACCGTAAAAATCCGTTCGTGCCGTTTAAGTTAAAAAAAACATTCTTCGTACTTTTGTCGGAAAAGTCAAAAAGTACCTCATATGAAAAACGACAAAAGATTCCTTTCATATCTTTTACAAAAAACTTACCGAAGGGTAAAATTGGATATAAAATATTGTAGAAGGATGGAAATAATATTACATATTGATGAAACATGGATGTGGATGATAAAATACACCCCAGTAAATACTTACGAATAAACAATCTCGGATAAAAATGAGATTGTGATATTTCCCTTACCTTAGGTCCGACTTGCTTTGTAAGTGTCCGAACCTCCTGTATAATGATTTAAATCATGTTATTGACTTATTACAGAATCATATTCATTGTTATGATATCATATATGGTTCACTTATGACATTATATTACCCGTTCTTTTGTAAATTCCATGTTAAAGAAGTGTTTTGGGTAAAATCGTTTCATTTATCGTAGGTGTTTTGACTTGTTGTTCTTGACATAATTATTACTTATATCATGATTTACTTACTTCCAGAATATAAAATATGATTTATATATCATATATATTCAGTATATATATTTATATAATAGGTAGATAAATAAAATGAAAAACACTGTTCATGGAGACGGTAGTCCGTACGTACGCATGAACGCTATTTTCCTTTCCTTATTGTCTTGAAATGGAAGTAAGTAGATGACATACATATGTATATATATACATAAATCCAGTAGCTTTATAATGTCATATATTTAATTATTATTTCTTATATATAGATTATAATCATTCTTAAATGGTTAACATGGAGAATGAATCTCATCGCGTCGTGGAGACGGTATTCCGTACGTACGCACGAGCGATGATATCATTTCTATAAATATTGAATTGAATTGGAGTGTATTATACAATATATCAGAATCAATATGATATTGTAATAACTATGTATAGTTATTCTTTACACCATTATACCCATCCATGTAAGGTGGTGGTGGAAAATAGATTACACCACGGCGTGGAGACGGTATTCCGTACGTACGCACGCGCGGTGATTTCTTTTTCCGTAGGATGGATAGATGGTGAAATAGGGTTGCTTCATACTTATAATAACATATCAGTATATGAGTGATACTGATGTTATTACTTCATAATGAAACAACCTAAGAAGAAGAAGTGGAAGAAGAAATAAAGATGAAAGAATTGGTAACGGTAATTACCTCTTCTTTGAAGTGCCTCTTTGAGACCTCCTCTTAGGGCACTAAAATTGGTTTTTGAGGAAGACCAGAACCTCTAGGATGTTGCTAGGGAAGTGTAGAGGATAAATTGGCAGGGGTTGGCCGAGCTTGAGTGCTCAAATTGGTTTGAGGAGGAGGGGGAGGAGGTGTCCTTTTATAGGGGAGGAGAGGGGCACCTTAGGAATATCTCAAAATATTATTTTATATTAAAGTCAAAATCGGTTTATAATGGTTCCAAAGGGTCTTATTTCGAAGATAAAGTGGGGATGGGTCGAAATCCTATCAACCAATAGGATTTAGACAAGTTTAGGGTATTATTTTAACCTTATCAATTAGATTTAACTCTAAGTTAAATAATTTAACTTTTACCGTGTCTTTTTGTTTTCTTTCACTATATGGTTAATAAACTTACTATAACATGCCAAAAGAACCCCAAATTGTATATTATTAATACATATATCCTTATCTAAGTCATTTGGCCGAACCTTAGATTTTTAGGAATAAAATAACAATTAATAATATAATATTTGATTTAAAAACTATTTTGTGTCAATTTTGACACTATTTGATATATGATTTTTGTGAAAGTCATAACAGAATTATATGTTCGAACCAAGTTGATTAAATCAACACTAATATATCATAGTAACCTATAAAATTAGTGGAATTCATAAAAAGTCTTAAATTACATTTATTTTGGTATTTATATTATCAATTATGTCAATATTTCATTAATAAGATAATTACTGCATCATTTTTGTGTCATAAATAAATTATATTATATGATGTCTAAAAATTACAAATAAAATACCATCATGTAGGAAATCTTTTTAGATTTCTAATGAATATTTATAGTCGAATTTATCTTATGTATAACCCCATATTAAAAATGATTTACTTATTAAACTTTGATTTTAACTATTTTAACCCTTCTTTAAATAAATTAATAATAAATGTCCTAATCTAATCCAAGTGGGCCTAAATGGTCATATTTTATTCCTAAGTTTGTTTTTGGTCGAATTACACTTGTCCAATAGAATTAGGACATGTGTTTGGGTAATATTAATATCATATTTACCCTTAGTTACCTTATTTACTATTAACCGTGGTAAAAAAAGTAAAAAGTTACTATTCACCAAAAAATTATTTTCATCTCATTGAACCACATTTTAGTCCTTGATATTAACCGTGTCTCTCGGATTTTCGAAATTCCATTCACAGAAGTGGTAAAATTAAGTTTTATGCAAAATTCAGTTTTTAACCTACCACTTAATAGTTTCACTATTCATCAAAAATTGATGTTTTTCAGAACAATGCCAAAATTTCATCCCAAGCTATATTTCATATTCAGAATTCCAAAATGAAGTCTATTTTACCAAATTCATAACATAAAAGTTGCATTAATTAATTTTATAATTAAATCCCGCTGTTAAAACAAATAGCGTGTTTTTAAGAAACAATATCTATCAAAAGATTGACACTTGTTTATGTCTAATTTAAATGTGAAACTACATCCAATGACCAACATTGTATTAAATTGTAAAAATATATTCTAAATATACTTTAAAACCACTCAAATTAATGATTTATCACTATTAATTATTTCGATTAAAAAAGTTGTTTTTAATTATAATTTAGTAATTTTCACTATTCATCAGAATATGAAAGTTATCCGAAAAGTACCAAAATTTCACCTTAGGCTAAATTCGATACTCCGAATCCAAAAATAAAGTTCATTTTGAAAAATAAGATTTACTGGATTTCAAAAAGTGGTTATTACTATTCATAACGGCTAGTTTTAATAATATTTTTATAGCATATCGTCGTTTAGTGAAACTCGGTATTGCGTACTACACACGCTATCGAGGAAGGTCGCGATTGCGTGTAATGCAAGTCAAGTCAAGGATGTGTGTTGTGCAAGCTCCTTTTGGTGTAGCGTACAACACAAGACATTAATAAAATTAAAAAGAATATTTTTTTATAAAATCTTGGGCTGTTACACGTAGCCCAAGGAAGGGGCGAAAAGGTGTAAACTGGCCATACGGGTCTGGGTCCGGTCCTACCCAGTCGGACCGACCCGGTCTAAACCGGGGTCTGACCCGGTCCGCAGATCCGACCCTATCTGAGAAAACGGCCTGAGCTGAGGGGAAATCTCGACCTGAAGGTGCGGCCCGGCCTGACGGGCGGCCCGATCCGAGGGCGGCCCGGCCCGAGGTGGCCTGGCTGAAGGCGGCCCGACCTAAGGTGGCCCTACCGAAGGCAGCCCGGCCTAAGTCGGCCCGACCGAAGGGCGGACCAACCTAAGGTGGCTCAGCTGAAGGTGGCCCGACCTAAGGTGGCCCGACCATGGGTAGCCTGGCCGAGGGTGGCCCGGCCAAGGGTGGCCCGACCTTGGGTAGCCCGCGTGGCTGGCAGCTGGCCCGCATGGCCGGCTGGCCACTCTTGGGGGGTTACATCCCCCCTGCGTTCTGAAACGGCCGGTGCATGGCGCGCGGACCTGGTAACCATATGACCTGAAGGGTCTCTCTTGTAGCGTGCTCCGGCGGCGGGCTCAACCGACCACCCACTCCTGACCGCCATAGCCTATGGCCACGGTCCTACACCACTAGCGCGACACCCCTTCACTATGGCCCGCCCTGGCCGTAGCTCCCTGCTGCTCCGTGCGGCGCGAAGACGCAATGCCCCCTTCCGAACACCGCTGTCCTCCTGCCCGTGACCCTTTCTTCTAGTGCGGTGTGACGACACAGTGCCACTCCGACACCACCGTGGCCCGCCTGTCCATGGCTCGGTTCTTTGCGCGGCACGGTGTTGTCGCGCCCTTGTGGCGACCTGGCGACCTTGCGCTGCCGGCTTTCTTCGTGGCCAGCTCATTGTTGGTCACCGTGTGTACCGCCTCTATCGTCAACGAACAAGAACAAACCCAAGGGAGGGTCAGGCCATGTTCATGCGGTCCGAACCCTCCTCGTTACATTGATAACATGTGTCATACCAATCCAGAAATTTGAACAATGAAGAATGGAGGTTTAATCTCATATTTAAAATAACTCAAATCCCCCTACCTTGAGTTCGGTGACTGTTGACAGAGTCGCGATGAGGCGGACATCATTCCATTGACGTCAGAGGAGGAAGAGTTTGGAGAAAACGAATCAAGTTGATGTTGTCAGTATTCTTTGTGGGCGGCGATGATTCTCTTCCTTACCCCGGTTGAAGAAGGAAGAAGAGACGATGTTCTTCGTTCTTCGGTGGTTCTTAGTTGGAGAGAAATGACTCCACCAAGTCCTTTCCTCTCCTTAATCCTCCCAAAAAAAATTATGCCAACAAAAAATAAAAATAAAGGAAGTTCTCTATTAATTCTTTGGCACAGCAACACAAAGTTGTGTTTAATTACAAGAGGTAAATAATTTAATTAATGGTAGGGAATGGTTCAAATTCAAAAATTAGAGAAGGTGAGGAGTTCTAATTAATGAAGAGGGTTGTCCAATTAATATAGGGGAGTTAATGGGGGGGGGGGGGGTTTAAGCTCATGGGGTCCCCACCTAATAATATCATCCCAAGGGAGGTTATGTGCGGGTGGGCCCCACCACCATAACCTCTCATGGGAGGTTAGGGTTTTATGGCCCCCAACACCAACCTCCACTTAGAGGATTAAACTGCCACAAAAATAAAAATGATTTACACTCATTTTTATTTAATTTATTTAGAATCTCCAAAAATTAACTTCCTTTCTCGTTAAAACACAATTGTAGTGATGGTCTCCCTAAGAAATCACCGACGCTGCGAGTTAAACGGTGCCCTCAGATTTCAATTCCGAGCACCGGTTCAAAATTTATAAAATCTTGCTCGTACCTTTACTGAACATACCCAAACAAAACTTCATAAATTGATTTCGGGCACAGCGGGCCTCAGAATCAAGCACCGTCAGAAACTGCGGACTCGTAAAATTTCCATGTATTAAAAAAACAATTTCCATGGAATTTATGGGTATTTACATATTTCAGTAAAATTATATTAAAATCATGTCTTAAATTCAATAAATCATGATATAATTATAATGATCGAAGACCAAAGATATAAAAAATTAAGAAATATTCAAAAAACAAATAGGATCTTACCCGAAGTAAAACCATAACACAGAATTGTTAAAAACCAGGTAATATAAATACATAATAAAACCATATATGGTATTATAATTAATAATATGTTTCTGTGATAGATTTATAATAGATTTATATTTATTATATTGGATGTTTGAATGAGTACGATGAGAGTCAAGACATAAGGTAAGGGGATTTCATCTCACCTTTTCTTTCCAAGAGATACAAGCTTTATTCACCACCCCTTCCTGTCATGTAGAGTTTATACATCCCATGGATGTATTAAATGATTATTATAATTAAATTTATTTTTATTTACATATCCATTATGTGATATTTATTTATTTGGGTTAATTTTTCCAAAGCTACCAAATTGGTAAGACAATTTTGTCTCAAATTGCCTTCTTTGAGACACATTTTTTATTATGAACCTATAATTTTCCATGAGCTGTATGTAATTCCTTCAAAATTTCATATCATGAATCTTATTATTTTCAAGTTATTTTTATATTCAGGTAATTTCCATTTCTTACATGGAGAATATGATCCCATGTTACTAAGTGATAGGACCTTTTTGAAACAATCTCACCACTTTCCAAGATTGTTTATGTTTATGCATTCTTTGATGAAATATTATGATCCATATCTCAATAACATTCATTAATTTCATTATATTATAGTTATTCACAATATAATCATGTATTGGTACCATTTTTCTACTCTTTGGTACATAAGATAGTTAAGAAATTGTATATATGAAATCTTGACTTTACCCTCTCTTCGGTCAGAAATTTATGTTATTTTAAAACCATGTTTTCTAAAAAAGGTTTCAAAGAATATTCTGCTAATCTTATATGATCATTAAAATATTTTTTTAACCTTTTTTTATTTTACCAATGTTTTAAATGGAATCTTATTGTCATTTTATGAATGAGTAATTTATCTATCCTTTTTACCAAGAAAAAGGAATGTTCTTTTTACCTCGTACGACATGTACAAATTTTCCTACCATTAATTATTCGAAGATTTTATTAAGTTTAAAGGTTGTTTTTTAAGAAAATGTTTTTAAAATTATTTTTAATATATTTTTTAAAATTATTTCAAGTCTTATTTATAAATTTTCAAGTTACTTTCTAATAAAATGATTTTAAAATGGTTTTATATATTACAAATCCCCTTTCAAAGAAGAAATGATACTTTCCTCAAGAAATTTTTTAAAAGATATTTCAAAATTATTTTCCATCTAAGTTGATATCTACTAATGTTATTGATACCTCTCTAGAAAATTATCTAAAGGCTACATTCATATTTTTTATATGAATGCGTTATGCTTAATTTCATGGTCTTTATGAAACCTGTTTCTCTTTCACTGGTTATATGTTTATGAAATACGTTTCTCTTTCATAGGTTATATATTTATGAAATCCATATCTCTTTTATGGGTTATATTTTTAGAATTTTTTTTCTTTTATGGGTTATATGTTTAGGAAATCCATTTCTCTTTCACATGTTATGATTTTGATGGAATTATTATGAAACCTGTATATTATTCCACAGGGTATTATATGATTACGTGTTTATGATACCCATTTCATTTAATGGTTTATGATATTATTGTTTATTATTTTGTGACACATGTATGCATGGTTTAATTATGATATGGGTGGTACCTATATCTACCACTAATGAATTGGGTAAAGATAAGTTGTATATGATCTCAAAGGCTACACAAGTTGTAGACCAAGCCCCAAAACAAGAAGGTACATGGGTTGTAGACTAAACCAAAAACAAGAAGGTACATTGGTTGTAGATGAAGCCTAAAACTAAGAGGGTACATAGGTTATAGCTCAATATTGAAAACAATAAGGTATATGGGTTGTATCCCAAGCCCAAAACCGGAAGGTACATGGGTTGTATCCCATGCCAAAAAGTAAGTGGGTGGATAGGTTATAGCCTAATCCAGAAAACAAGAAGGTATATGGGTTGTAGACCAAGACTAAAAGTAAGAGGGTACATAGGTTGTTTTCCCTATCCTGAAGAATGTACACAAGTCATATCCCAAGTCTTACTTTTTATAAAGGTCTTAGTTGGTACCATTTACATAATATTTTCAATTATTATATTAATGCCACAAATTATATGTCTTATTCGTCAGGTATGATTTCATTGATCTTGATTTTCATTTCCTTATTATTCATGTCTTATAAACTCCCATGATTTATCCCATAACTCATGTTTATTATCTTTTATATGTGGGGTATTATCTTTTAATGTTATGATCATGTTCTCATAACCCAATGTTAATGTTTATGCTTACATGTCTCCCTTGTTTACCCACACTAAGAAACCAATATCACCCCATTTCATTTTTTACTTCCCCAGGTTATGAGGATATATTTCAGGTATGATATGTCTATGTGGGGTTCTATTCTTAGAGAACCTTATCATAGAAAATATAGCTCTCTTATGTACCAGTATTTATGTTTCCATGTTTCCAAAAGAACTAAACTAATATAATATCTAGGCATCTATAGCGACCCAGACTTTTCTTACATTACTTTTACACCATTTTAATGATAAACCACATAAAACATTACTATAAAAGGATCTTAAGGATTAGTTTCTTGGGAAAACTAGGACCATTCATAACTTTTACAACATAAATCATAAACAATAATTAAATTCCTTCTTCACTAGATTCTTATTATAACTTGAACTCTGCTTAGTATATGTAATCACCTGGGGATATACATCAAAAAGGGGTGAGATAAAAGCCCAGTAAGATGATAGATAAGAACAATATAGCATGGGGTGAGCATAATCATAACATGGTAAAAAGATCATGAACATGAGAGGAAGCATAAATAAAAGACTTGAAATGTGGTAATGCATAAAAATGAAAAATCATGTATCAGTTGTTAACTACCACACATACTTGTGAAAAAATCTAGCATCTTGTTCACACATCATTTCACATTAAATCTTGAGATTTATCACTTTACCAATGCATTGGAGCCTTGTATAATTCCAGGTGCATCCATCACATCATAACATTATAATTTATCATGAATGTCACAATGAACATATATAACAAATGAACATATATAACCCATGAAAAGGAATGGGTTTCACATCATAATAACACATTCGTAAACATTGGGTTCCCAAAATAAAGAGGGAATAACATACATGTTACGAGAACTGTCAACCTTGAATGAGAAGTAAACGGTGTGTTCTTAAAAGAATTCTTTTGGAAAACATTTTGTTTGAAATTAACACTATTGGTAAACATGTATATCCCTGAAAAAAAAAATAAAAATACAAACAAATGATTTTTAAGGAGTAACTATATCAAAAATGGAGTGAAAGAGGGAGAACTCGAAGGAAGAAATTGGGTTCAAGAATTTCCCCTTACCTTATATCCGAACGCTTCCTTTGCTTTAACGTATTATATAACCACATTATATTCATTAATTAAAAATTAAAGAACATTTTGTACATGAATATAGTTTATTATGGTTTAATTATGTTATTTTATGTTCCTTTGGATGTGCTATAGAGTTTAAAAACATTGTTCGGGAATGTTCGTTTTTATGGGTTTTCTTGAGCGGTTCACTTGTATTCATCAATTGAAGTTTGGGTAGAACATGGGTAAAAATACAGAACTGATATTACATGTTAATAATGAAATTAAATAATTTAAAATTATATTATAATGAATTATATTATATACCATGTGGATTAATCATTATATAATAATTAAATGATGATTGTTTGGGTTAATTTGGGCGGTTTTTCGATCATAAAGAACTTGTTTTATTTTATCACCTATTAATATGTACATAAGTTCGTTCAAGAACTTTAAAAAGGAAATAATACATATAAAATATTCTGGTTCAACCATAAAAATGGTTTCATGACCAGATCTGAAGGTAGAAATGGAATAAGAAAACACGTCGTTCTTGAAGGTGATAAATTAACACTTCACGAACAACGTTCTCTTTAAAAAAATAAAAGAGGGAAAGGGGTTGAATGGTATAATATCCCATTATTATCATAAAATTTCAGTATATTTATGATAATGGAGTTACCATACAATGTGGATGAAGATAGGTGTAGAGAGAATAAGAAAACAACTTGAAATTGAAAGAAAATTAGAGGAAAGAGGAAGGGAAATTACCTCTTGAATCCTCCTCTTGAGATCCTCCAAGAAAGCTAGGGTTGGTATTTTGATGAGAACATAAGCTATTGGATGTGGGAGAGGGTCTAGGAAAGATTCTTGTTCAGAGTTTAGACAAGGCTTGAAGCTTGGGAGGTGTGAGGAAATGAGGGTGTGAAAGGCGGTATTTATAGTGGAGGGGAGAGAGGTTTTCTCAATATAAAATTCATTAGTTTATTATTTCCCCACAAGACAAGGAATAATGAGTATTCCATGACCAAGAATAGTAAATAAGTTTTGTGAGTTAGGTATTTGGGTGCCTAAATCACTTTTTATGTCAGGAATAGTGGGTTTAAATTATAATGTATTTATACGGTAAATTAATGCATTTTACTATTCACAAAAAATTCAAGTATTTCAGAAAAATCCCAAAAATTCACCCCAACCATTTTTTGAGGTGTAGAATCCAAAAATAAAGTTCATTTTACAAAAATAAATTTCTAAATAAAATTAATTTAATATTTAATTAAAATCATAATTTACATGAAAAAAAAGGTTTTAAAATTAAAACGGATTTTATAATGCTCTAAAAAATTACGTAGGGTCTTATAAAATTATCATAAATCTAGAAGACATAGATTTGTTAATTTATGAACACATTTTAAGAAAATAAATTTTCTTTTAAATTAATTAATTAATTATAATTAATTATTTATGACTTACAAAAATACCAAAATGTTTACTATGGTCAAATTGTCACTTTCCAAGATGCCTAAATTTTATTTAATTATTCATGGGTAAGGTTACTCTTATTTTTGGACGATTTACTATTCATAAGGATCATACCACTATTCATAAGGGTAGGTTACTATTCATAAGGGTAGGTTACTATTCACCAAAAATTATTTTGTTTTATTAGACTCAAAAAATCATCTTGAACACAACCATGTATGTCAGATTTTGGAAATTCCAAAGACAGAAGTGACAAACTTATGTTTAAAGGTAAGTTAACACTTAATAGTTCATTATTTTGTCTTTTCATGTAATTTTATGACATATTTATAAGAAGTGAATTTCCATTGAAAAACTTTAGGTTGTTACATTCTTCTCCCCTTATGAAATTTCGCCCTCAAAATTTTGTTTAAAAAAAATAGGTGAGGGTACTTATCCTTAATCGGCTTTTCTAGTTACCAAGTAGCTTCTTTATACTTATGGTTCTTCCACAACACTTTGGTAAGGTGGGTTGTCTTGTTGCGTAGAACCTTATATCTCTAGTCTAGAATCTGTACTAGGTGCTCTTCATAAGAGAGATCATCTTCCAGCTGTACCACCTTTGAGTTTAGTACATGTGAGGGATTAGGTATGTACTTCCTCAGGAGTGATATGTGTAACAAATCATGAACTTGATCCATATTCAATGGAAGTGCAAGACGATAGGCCACGACTCCTATACAGTGAAGGATTTCAAAGGGGCTAATGTACCTTGGTCTTAACTTCCCTTTCTTCCCAAATCGCATGACTCTCTTCCATGGTGATATTTGAAGGAAGACTTTATCTCCAACGTCGAACTCCAAATCCCTTCTACGGCTGTTATCATAGCTCTTTTTCCAACTTTGAGCATCCTTGATGTGTTTCTAGATGAGTCGAACCTTCTCTGTCATATCTTGCACAAGATCGGGTCCAAGTAGCTTTCTTTCTCCAACTTCATCCCAACATGTTGGAATACTACTTCACTCTCCGTACAGAGCTTCATATGGAGCCATCTAAATACTCGAATGAAAGCTATTGTTGTATGAGAACTCAACCAATGGGAGATACTAATCCCATCCACCTTTGAATTCTATGGAGAATTATCTTAGCATATCTTAAAGCGTCTGAATAGACCTTTCAGACTGGCCATCAGTTTGGGGGTGATAGGTCATGCTGAAATTCAATTCAGTACTCAAAGCATGTTGAAGGATCCTCTAAAATTTAGATGTGAACCTTGGATCATGATCAGAGACAATTGAGAGTGAAACTCCATGCAATCTCACCACTTCCTTCACATGTATCTTTGAAAGTTGTTCAAGTGAGAGGTCTTCACAAATAGCGATAAAATGGTCATTCTTGGTGATTTGATAAACCACAACCTATATCGCATTATTTCCCTTCAACGCCTTTGGGAGACCCATGAAAAAGTCCATAGTAACATTTTCCCATTTTCACATTGCTATAGGCAATGACTGCATCAACCCTTTGGAATTTTGTCGCTCTACTTTAACTTACTGACATACCAAGCACCTTGATTTATATTCTACAATCTCCTTCTTCATGTTATCCCACCAGAAGTGTTCTTATAGATCCCGGTACATCTTCATGCTACCAGGATGGACAGAGAAATATGAGATATATGCATTGTCTAATAGCTCCTTCTTTATCCCGGGTGTTGAAGGCACACAAAGCCGCATTCCAAACCGAATCACACCATCATCGTCGATATAGAAATATTTCACCTTCCCTTCCATTACTGAATTCACCCTCTTTTGTAACTCCACATCATCTCTTTGTGCTTCCTTAATCTTCTCTAGGATGAATTGTTGTACAATCATTTGGGAAAGGTAGGATGTATCCCCTACCCTTATGATTTTTAAATCCATCATTTTCATATCCAAGAAAATAGGGTCTTTCTCGATCCGTAACATGGATAGAGTAGCAGGTTCTTTTCTGCTTAGAGCATCATCTACCTTGTTCACCTTACTAGAATGATAATGAATAGAGCAATCGTAATCCTTTATTATCTCTAACCATCTTCTTTGACTCAAGTTGATCTATTTTTGTGTGAATATATACTTTAGTATATTGTGGTCAGTGTATACATCACACTTCTCACCATAAAGGTAGTGCTGCCAGATTTTCAAGGAAAAAATCACGGTTTCCAGCTCTAGATCATGTGTCAGGTAGTTCTGCTCATGGATCTTCAGCTGTCGTGAGGCATAGGCTATCACATTATCATTTTTCCTAAGTACACAACCCCAGACCCACTTTGAAGCATCACTATATATCACAAAACTTTCTACACTTTTCAGTAGTGTGAGTACAGGTGTAGTGATCAACCATATCTTTAGGTCATTGAATCTTCCCTCACATTCTTCTGTACAAACATACTTTACCCCTTTCCTTGTTAACTTAGTTAGCAGGCTTGACAATCATGATAAAGTTCTCACAAAACGTTGGTAGTACCCAGCTAATCCAAGAAAACTACAGATTTCTATGACACTAGAGGGCCTAGGCCATTCTTCAATCACCTTTGTCTTTGAAGTATCCATATAAATTCCCTCAGCTGTGATCACATGTATCAAGAAAGTGACTTCCTTCATCCAAAAGTCACACTTTCTGAACTTGGCGTACAACTTCTCCTTTCTCAATGTTTCCAACACAAGTTTTAGATGTTCTTCATGTTCCTACTTTCTCTTGGAGTAGATGATAATATCATCAATAAACACTACCACAAATTTGTCGAGGTAATGTATAAAGACTCTATTCATCAAATCCATAAATATTATAGGGGAATTAGTAAGTCCAAAGGGAATCACCAAAAACTCATAGTGCCCATACCTTGTATGGAAGGAAGTCTTCTTGATGTCTTCCTTCTTCACCTTTAGCTGATGATATCCAGAACAAAGATCCACCTTTGAGATGTATTGAGATCCTTTTAAATGATCAAAAATGTTTTCAATCCTTGTAAGAGGATACTTGTTCTTTATGGTGTTCTTGTTGAGTTCCTGATAATCGATACAAAACCGCATTGTTCCATCCTTCTTCTTCACAAAGAGCACTGGCGCACCCCAAGGTGATGCACTAGGGCGTATGGACCCTTTGTCCAGATGCTCTTGCAGTTTCTTGTTTAACACCTCTAGTTTGACAGGAGCCATCCTATTGGGACACTTTGAGACAAGAGTATCTCTGGGTATGAGTTGAATTGAGAACTCTACCACATGATTCAGGGGAATTCTGGGTAACTCTTCGAGAAACACATCTCTGTCTTCCCTCATGAAGGGAATTTCCACAAGGTTGGAACTACCCTTCGACCCAACCAATTGGGAGAGGTATGATTCTTCATTGGGAATCAACACCCACACCATTGAAGGATTTTTGAAAGGAGATTCAAGATCTTCATTTCATTTGTAGGGAATAATGGTATTCTTTAGAATATGAAAAGATATTTCCTTTTCATGAAAGTTGATATGTTCACTATGTAACAGAGCCAATCTATTCCAATTATATCATCGAATTATACCAAGGGAAGTATTACAAGATTCGCTGGAAGAATATTCCTACATACTTCAATAGGAGAAGAGTCAAACACTTGGGTCTCAATGATTTCACCAATTGGAGTTTTTACATATATCTCTACTTCAAGGTTTCGGGGCTTTGATTCTATTGTTCTAGAAACCTTGCAAGATATAAAGGAATGCGTAGAACCAGAATCAAATAAGACTTTTGAGATTCTTGAGTGAATAGGAAGTGTACCTTGTAAAACTTAATTATCTTGATCCACATCCACATTAGTGATGGCATAAGCCTTACCTTGTTCCTTTGGATTTGGTGGCTGCTGACACTGATTACCCTCAAGAACTTGAGGTTTAGTGCACTGGCTTGCATAGTGCCCTAGCTCCCTATAGTCGTGGAATTGAAGCATGGGTGGTTCTCTTTTTTCTTCTGCCACATTCTATTTTTTATGTATTTTCAACACTCTTGTGCATGGTACCCTTCTTTCTCACACTTGAAGCATTTCCCTATCCCTTTGAGTTAGTTCCCATGGTGCAATTTTCAACATTTTTGGCATGTGGGTCATTGAGTTTTCTTCCCACCATTATCATTAGATCCACCAGATTAAAACTCCATTGTTAATTTATTATCACCATAGCCATGAGACCATTATCTAAACTCTATATACAATTTGAGAGCACATAGAAAAACTTATTCATAACTCCCAAAGTCTGGAATTGCAAGAGCCTTTCGAAGGTGTGGTTTTAATCCACTAAAGAATCTATCAATTTTTCTATCATTGTTGGTAACAAAACTTGAATCATACCTTGCAGGCCTTGTGAAATTCACTTCATAGGTTGTGAGAGATTATCCCTAATTTTTCTTAAGCTCTATAAATTCTCTCTTCATCTTCTTAGGAAGAGTTCTTGGGAAATACTTATTAAGAAACATTTTCTTAAAGTCTTCCCATTCCATCTCTTCGATTTTATCCCTTGCCTTGGTGTTCTTAATCAAAGCCCACCATTGTTCAGCCTCTCTATCTAGATTATAAATATCTAGAGTCACCTTCTCCGTCTCATAACAGTGAAGAATAGAAAATATATTCTTCATGGAGTTGACCCACTGTTCCAAAACTAGTGTATCGTAAGATCTACTAAACATCAGTGGCCGTTGCTGCATAAAACATTTGATAGCTAGTTACTCCCTCTTTGGTGAAGGAGGACATTCCCCATTATTATGGTTATTATTCATAACCTAATATAGTTGGGTAAGCATCACCATGAAGTTCTTAACTCCACCTCCTAAATCATTGGGGATGTCATTCGGGCAATCGTTGCATTGGTCATCGCACGAGTTGTTAGCCTGGTTTCTCCTGGTTCCCACCATTTTCTAAAATAGAAAAGGTTAGAACAAAACATAATTCAAAAAGTAATGAATAAATTATTCATTTAAAAAATTTATACTAAAATCATAACATATTGTATTCGTATGTAAATATTCTTGTATGCATATTTATACTTAGTCTCATGCTAGAGGTTTTCTCTAGGGTTCACTAATCCTAATTCTTAAATTAACTAAACCTTTTCTCTGATACCAACTATAGTGACACAGCCATTTCTTACATTAATTTTACAAAATTTCAATGATATAACACATAAAAAATTTCTACAATAGGATCTTAAGGTTTAGTTCCTTGAGAAAACTAGGACCATTCATATCTTTTACAACATAAATCATAAACAATCATTTAATTTCTTCTTCACTAACTTCTTATTGGAACTTGAACTCTCCTTAGTATATGTAGTAACCTGAGGATATACATAAAAAATAGGTGAGATAAAATCCCAGTAAGAGGATAGATAAGAACAATATAGCATGGGGTGAGCATAATCAAAAAATGGGAAAAAGATCATGAATATGAGAGGAAACATAAATAAAAGACTTGAAATATGGAAATGCATAAAAATGAAACATCATGTCTTAGTGGTTAACTACCACACATACTTGTGAAAAACTATAGCATCTTGTTCACACATCATTTCACATTAACTCATGAGATTAATCACTTTACCCAATGTATTGGAGCGCTGTATAATTCTGGGCGCACCCGTCACGTTGAAACATTCATATTGCGCTATATAATTCTGGGTGCACCCGTCACATCATAACATTATAATTTATCATGCATGCCAAAATTAACATATATAAAAAATTAACATAAATAATCCATGAAAAGGAATGAGTTTCATGTCATAATAACACATTCATAAACATTGGGTTCCCAAAAGAAAGAGGGAATGGCATACTTGTTACAAGAACCGTCAACCTTGATTGAGAAGTAAAAGGTGTGTTCTTAAAAGAAGAGTTCTTTTGGAAAACATTTTGTTTGAAATAAACACTAGTGGTAAACATGTATATCCCAGAAAAGTAAAGAAAAATATTAACAAATTTTTTTTAAGGAGTAACCATATAAAAAATGGAGTGAAAGAGGGAGAACCCAAAGGATGAAATTGGGTTAAAGAATTTCCCCTTACCTTATATCTGAATGCTTCCTTCACTTTAACGTCCTGTATAACCACATTAGATTAATTAATTAAAAATTAAATAAACTTGTGTACATAAATATGGTTTCTTATGGTTTCATTAATTTATTTTATGTTCCATTGGATGAGTTATAGAGTTTAAAAACATAGTTCAAGAATGTTCTTTTTTATGGTTTTTCTTGTGCGGTTCACTTGTATTCATAAATTGAAGTTCGGGTAGAACATGGGTAAACATACAGAACTGATATTACATGTTACTAATGAAATTAAATAATTTAAAATGATCTTATAATGTATTATATTATATACCATGTAGATGAATCATTAAATAAGAATTAAATGATGATTGTTTGGGTTAATTTGGGCGGTTTTTCGATCATAAAGAACTTGTTTTATTTTATCACTTAGTAATATGTACATAAGATAGTTCTAGAACATTAAATTGGAAATAATAAATATAAAATATTATGGTTCAACCATAAAAAGGGTTTCATGATCAGATATTAAGGTAGAAATAGAAGAAGAAAACACGTTGTTCTTAAAGGTGATAAATTAAAACCACACGAACAACGTTCTCTTTAATAAAATAAAAGGAAGAGGGAAAGGGGTTGGATGGTATAATATCCCATTATTATAATAACATTAATTTATATGTTTTATAATAGAGTTACCATACCATGTGGATGAAGATATGTGGGGATAGAATAAGAAAAAACTTGAAATTGAAAGGAAATTAAAGGAAAGAGTAAGGGAAATTACCTCTTGAATCCTCCTCTTGAGATCCTCCTTAAGGAATCTAGGCTTGGTCTTTTGATGATACCAACAGATATTGGACGTGGGAGAGGTTCTAGAGAAGATTATTGGTCATATTTTAGACAGTTATTGATGTTTTGGAGGTGTGAGGAAGTGAGGGTGTGAAGGGTGGTATTTATAGTGGAGGGGAGAGGGGTTTTCTCAATATAAAATTCATTAGTTTATTATTTCCCCACAAGACAAGGAGTAGTGAGTCTTCCATGAACAAGAAAAGTAAATAAGGCATGTGAGTTCAGGATTTGGGTGCTTATATCACTTGTGATATCAGGAATAGTGGGTTTAAATTATAATGTATTTATATGGTAAATTAACGTATTTTACTATTCACAAAAAAATCAAGTATTTTAGAAAAATCCCAAAAATTCTCCACAAATATTTTTTGAAATTTAGAATCCAAAAATGAAGTCCATTTTACAAAAATAAATTTCTATATATAATTAATTTAATATTTAATTAAAATCATAATTTACTTGAAAAAAAAGTTTTTAAAATTAAAATGGATTTTATAATGCTCTCAAAACTTACGTAGGGTCTTATAAAATTATATTAAATCTAGAAGACATAGATTCTTAATTTATAAACACATTTTAAGAAAATAAATTTTCTTTTAAATTAATTAATTAATTATAAAAAATTATTTATGACTTACAAAAATACCAAAACGTTTAATATTGTCAAATAGTCACTTTCTAAGATGCCTAAATTTTATTTAATTATTCATGGGTAAGGTTAATATTATTTTTGGAATATTATTATTAATACAGGTCATTCTACTATTCAAAAGGGTAGGTTAGTATTCATAATGGTAGGTTACTATTCACCAAAAATTATTTTTGTTTTCTTAGACTCCAAAAATCATCTTGAACACAACCGTGTATCTCGGATTTTTGAAATTACAAACATAGAAGTGAAAAACTTATGTTTAAAGGTCACTTAGAACATATTAGTTAATTATATTTTTTTTCATGTGATTTTATGACATATTTATAAGAACTGAATTTCCATTGAAAAACTTTGGGTCGTTACAGCATCTGTTTGTAAAATGTTTTTAAGTATTCCAAAAAATTTATGTAATGTTGATGTATGTCAAGAATGGGCACTATAGTTGGTATCAGATAAAAGGTTTAGTTAATATTTAGAAGATAGTATAATAAAACCTTAGTGATAACCATAAGGACATATACAGGGATAAGTCTAAGGATAAAGAAAAGTATATGAAAATTTCCTAGAATTTTGGTAAAGGATAGAGTGAGTGGTTTCCTAGAAATACATACCTATATGGATAATACAAGTAGATGTGACTCTGGAACATATGTACCTAGGGATAAAAATTCTGAAAGGATGTTCCAGGAATGACTCTGGTTAATTTGGTACACGACAACAGGATTTAATGCACACCCGATTTAACACTCCCAGTGGATATGCTTTGGGAATTCACAAACTCTTCATGAACCATCTTGAATGATTTAAATGGAAGTTAGTTATGAAAAACCTATGATAAAACTAAGGTTTGATATATTAGGGAAGGTTTCCTACTTTAGATATCCTTTATGTGAATTTTCATAATTATGTGGTTCCTTTCTGTGATAATTTTTTCTAACTCAATGCTTTTGGGATTTAGTCAACGGCTAGGACCTGAGGGAACTATGTTAATAGTGATTGTGATGGAAAATGAAATGATTGTTCTCATGAGGATACGATTTATTAGGGATCTAGAATGAAAAACATTATTTCTATTCTCACACAACATTATCAAGATATGAATCATGATGAACTTCCCAATGATCAAAGGAGGGGACAATGTTATGTTGAGTCCTTCATAAAGAAATGCCCACATTTTTTAGTGGGTCTTCTAATCCACTTGTTTCTGAACACTGGATCAGTACCACTGAAATGATATTCTCTATTTTCCATTGCTCAGATCTTGAGAAATTAATTTTATTAATTTATTGGTTAGAAGGTGAAACAAACTGTTGGTGGACTCTAGTCAAGAATACAAGGAAGCAAGGTGAAATTGAATTAATGTATTGGGATGAGTTCATGAACTTATTCTTCAATAAGAACTTTCATCGTGTTCTTATTACAAAGATGGAAAAGGAGTTCCTTGGGTTGAAGCAAAAGGATGATGATTCTTTTGGTTTCTATGAGGATAATTTCATAAGACTTGTGAGGTATGATTATAGAATTATCATCAAACCAGAAAGTAAGGTTGATAGGTTCTTTAGTTTCCTAATTCCGAGTCTTAGAAGGGAGATGGCCATAAGAGACTTTGGTATCTAATAAGAGATTGTACGTTGTGAAATAAAATTTGAAATGAAGGTTGGAGTTGTGTATCAATATTGTGTTTTTAACAAGAAGAGAAATATAGAGTTAAAATGACAATTAACAAACCATGGGGATAAGATGACGAGCCTTCCTTTGTGATCAAAGTGTGGAATGAAGCATGGTGGGAATTGTATTAATGGGACTAGTAAATGTTTTGAGTGTGGAAATGAAGGAAATATAGTAGCTGAATGACTAATTTATTGGAAAAAGTTATATAATGATGAGAATAATGAGAAAAATCTACATGATTCACCTCCCACACTTCAATGTTTCTATTGTAGGTAGTTTGGGAATTTCTCCAAAAAGCTCCCAAATCCAAGGTTTAGAAATGATGATTAGCACCAAAAACCTATGAAGACAAAGGAAAAAGAAAAATCATATACAATAACAATGGATGGAGTGAACCATGATAAGTGGGGAACTCCACTGTGGGGAATTTATTATGGGTTTTGTTTTTGCAAAAACAAGATCTATGAAAATATTTTTGATTCTTTAGTGGAACTTTTTATGAGTATAAGAATTGATTATATTTATTTACATGAATTTTGGATTAATTAAACCATGTAGATTTTCTAGATTTTCAAGGATGAACATAATCATTCAATATAGTTTTTTAAGATAAATTCCTATTTAAGGAATAAAGGGTGAATTATCTTTTAGAATAATGTATGTTTTCAAAAAGGATTTATGAAAACCCAAATTATGATCATGTTTTCAAGAGAATATATGTTGAAGGTATTCACATTTTTTGTATGTGATGACACATGGGGATCAATTTTAAGCTT
Organism: Viscum album; assembly: GCA_963277665.1. NCBI lineage: Eukaryota > Viridiplantae > Streptophyta > Magnoliopsida > Santalales > Viscaceae > Viscum > Viscum album. The sequence continues at coordinate 1,385,359,783 of OY728164.1, forward strand.
ATTTAATGACCTTATTTCTACTATTTTAAATTTTAATCTTTCATAAAGGTTATAATGTGAACCATTCATGAAAATTTTAAGTTAAACTTCAGATAAAGTATTTATGTATTAGGGTTTTATTGAAAACCCTACTTAAAAGTCTATTTAGTGATTAATTTTATTTCAAGTATTTCCTTCATATTTTGAAAATTATATTTGTGTGATTTTAGAAAAGGACATCATTTATATTGGGTGACAAACAATGAAGTCTGGAAAGGCCATAAGTACAGTACACATGACCTAAGGATGATAAGGGTTTCACGCCTACCATTGGCCTACATGATGTAATGATTAATGTATAATTATTTTTGATGAATTATTATTTATGATGACATATTAGTTTTAATTTTTGGTTTAGAGATTAATGTATTAACCATTTGATTTTTAATAATAGTAATAGATAAATAGTTACACTTTTTATTCTTTTATGGGCCGTATGATCTTCTAAAAGTGTATTTCAGCACTTCAGGCATCATAGTTAATTTCAAGACGTCCATTACATGAAGTAATGAATGAATTAGAAGTTGATAAAAGAACAACTAAATAATGATTATATATATATAAATATATCAAGTAATTATATTTCTTTATATTCTAGATCAATATAAGAATTACTCAACGTTAGAATAATGATCAAAAGAAAATGTATTGTCCTAATACCTTAATTTTGTTGAGTCGATGGACTTTTAAATCATAAAAAATTTATGATTTTGAGGCCTCAAATTTTCTTTGATAATTAATTTTTTTTGTGATTGATGACCTTAGTCACTCCCTATAAATATTTACACTTTTACTCCATGTCTAATATTTTCTCCCAACCTATGTTATCCTATGTGGAAACCTACTTATAAGTTACTTTGGGTAACTATTACAGTTCTAACTTTCTTTTTTTAAGGGAAGTTTTAGTATTCATTTTTAAGATGTGGGTTTTTATTAATGAAACTTTCAAGTATTAATCCTTTGATAACCCAAATAGATTTTGAGGGTGAAATTAATTTTAAGGGGGTAGAATGTAACACCCTAAAATTTTATGAATTATTATTTTTGAATTAATTTAATTTTTTGATATTTTTCATTTCATGGAACTTTGAAAGTAGTTTTTTTATTAAATCACTAAGTGAAAAATTTCTTTCTATTGAAACTAACTTGGCTTGTGTGACACGCAACACTGACTTTACATACATTAAACATAACACCAAGTTTCTACAAAACATTATTTTATTATTATAATTATTTAAATTATATAATTAAAATCTATCCATTAAACTTAGTAATAATAATAGAGATAACTACTTTTAAAACATTATTTATAATGGTTTTATATAAATAAAACATTTTTATTATGAAAGATATAATTTTTGGTGAGGTCCTTATATATTTAAAAATAATATTTTCACAAATGAACTACATTTCATGTCCTTCAGTGAAAAAAAAAATTAATTTTAGAAAAATTTATATATTTAATTTTATAAAATAAACTTCATTTTTGAATTTATAATTTCAAAATTATCTTAGGTCTAATTTTTGGTATTTTTTCAAGAAACTTTATTTTTTTGGATGAATAGTGAAAAAATAAAAAAGTTTTAAATCAAAACTACATTTTAGTCTAATATATTTATAAATATAAATTATATTTTAATATGGTTTAAAAGTTTAATTATATATTATTTTTATAAATTAATAAATTTAGGTCATTATATTAAATTTCACTTTGAGATTGGGTATAAAAAACATAGCAAATGTCTGGACATTTTCACATTAAAAACCCACAATATTGTCCCATCAGTGAGATTAATTTTAAATTAATTTTTCCACTTATATGATTATAATTTGTAAAAATATATTCAATATTTGGAATAAGAAAATTTTATAATGTCTAATAATTATAACTTTGTTTTTTACAAAAAATATTATTGAAAGTAATTAAAATTAATTACAACAGTTAAGAGAAAAATCAGGTTAATAAAGTACCAAACCTTAAATTTAAGACCCAAAAATACCTATAAAAATTTCTAACACCAATTTAATAGAAATTATTCTTATATTCACCTTAAATTATTTATTTTAGTTGGTTTTTTTAAGATTTTTTATGTAAAAATGTGGGTACACAAAACTTGTTTCCAAAAATGTCATGTGTGTCATTTTCTCTTCCCTATAAAAGGCCACCAAATCTCCCTCTTATTCACACATATCAAAACTATTAAGTTAGAAAAATATATTTCAAATATACTTTTCAAAATCCATACATTACTTTTAGAATCCTCTCCATGGTATGAATGTAATCTGATGAAGCCTTTTGGTACAAACCAAAAAGAGTTACCTGATTAAGAGGTAACGTCTTCTATCAAGCTCTTTTCTATTATTTTATTCATCCACACCATACACTATATTTATTCCATTATTTTATAAAAAAACCTGAATGATAAATATACAAGGATGTTTTTATGTTATGTTTTTGACCTAAACTTACACACAGCTCCATTTAATGGGTAACAGACATACTGTTTCCGTGTACGGAGAACTACCGCCTCACAGAATGATGATTGTTCATTTTTCCTTTATCGCAACTTATGGTAGAAATTATGATGGAAAATATATTTATATATTTTATATATTATTTTTATCATGTATTTAGGATTATTTAATTCTTTTATAACACATGTATTTATATTTTCCATGTTGTGTTAATATGATAATTTTGTTTGAGGAAGCATAAACTACGCCACCTCAAAGCGATGTGATTCATTCATACACTACATGGAATGTATTAAGGATTAGTTTTGTGAATATATATGATATATATATGATATAATAAATCTAATTTAATAATTATATATATACATATATATACATATACGTCTTTTACTTTGTTTCTTTCAACAGGACGATTAAACAGAAATAGTGTTCATGCTTACGTACAACTTACCGTCTCCATGAGCCGTGTCTTCTGTTTCATAATTATATATTCTATGGATTAATATAATATAAATATAATGAATATAAATTATATTTAAATTATTTTTTACATTCTGTAAATCATGATATAAGTATAAGGACTAAAGATATAACAGATTAAGGCATATGTGAAAAACAAAGTGGATATTACTCGAAGTGAAATTTTAACATAGAATTGTTATTAGGAGGGTAATATAAATCCATAATCAAAACCTATAGAGAATTACAAGTAATAATATGGTTCTATTATATATTTATAATACATTAATATTTATTATACTAAAGGTTTGATCGATTATGATTAGATTCAAGACACAAGGTAAGGGGATTTCATCTCACTTTTTGTTTCCATGAGAGATATTCTTTATTCACCAGATATTCCTTTTATGTGATGTGTATAATGACCCTGTATGTATTAAATTATTCTTATACATAAATTTATGTGTATTTACATATCAATTATATGATCTTTATTTCACAGGGTTAATGTTTCAAAAGCTACCAAATTTGTAAGATAGTTTTGTCTTAAATTGCCTTATTTGTGACACATGTTTTATTATGAACCTATATTTTTATATGAGGTGTATATACTTACTTTGAATTATTATATCATTAATATTATTATTTTATTGATATTTTATGCTTCATGTAATTTTTTTACATGGAGATTATGAGCCCTCGTTACCAAGTGATAAGAGTTTATCAAAACAGTCTCGTTACTTTTTGAGATTGTTTATATTTATGATTTATTTGATGAAATCTTATGATCCTTATATAAAGAAAATTCATTAATTTATTCTCCTATGGTTATTCATAATAGAATAATTTATTGGTACCATTTTTCTACTCTTTGGTACATAATATAGTTATTAAATTGTTTTTAATAAATCTCGACTTTACCCTCTCTTTGGTTGGAAATCCTTGTTCTTTCAAAACTATGTTTTTTAAAAAGGGTTTTCAATAATATTTTTCTAATATCCTATGATCATTAAAATATTTTTTAACATTTTTTCCTTTAATTTTTTTTCAAATGAATATTCTTTTCACTTTCTGAATGAGTCATTTATCTAACAATTTTACCATGAAAAATGAATGTTCTTTATACCTCGTACGACATGTATGGATTTACCCACCATCAATTATTTGAAGCTTTTATTTTTATTTTTAAAGGTTTATTTTTAAGATTTTTTTTAAATTACTTTCAAGAAAATGGTTTTCAGAATGATTAAAAGTCTTCTTTATAAGTTTTCAAAGTATTTTCTAAGAAAATTATTTTCAAATGGTTTTATGTATTAAAAATTATTTTTCAAAGAAAAAGGGATAATTTCCTCAAGAAATGTTTTTGAAAGATATTTCAAAATTATTTTCTATATAAGATGAAATCCTTTGATGTTACTCAATATTTTCTAGGAAATGATCTAAATGTTCCATTCATATTCATTCTCGGAATTGGTTATTCTTAATGTCATGGTCTTTATAAAACTTTTTTCTCTTTCTTGGGTTACATGTTAATGAAATTAGTTTCTCTTTCGTGGGTTATATTTTTACAAAATCTGTTTCTATTTCATCGGTTATATTTTTATGAAATATATTTCTCTTTCATAGGTTATATGTTTATGAAATCCATTTATCTAATACAAGTTATTATTTTGGTGAAATTATTATGAAACCTGTATCTTTTTCCATAGGTTAAGATATGAATACATGTTTTTGATACCAATTTCATTTCATGGGTTATGATATGATTGTTTATGATTTTGTGGAACATGTATGTATGATTTAATTATGAGGCGCGTGGGACCTATATCTACCTCTAATGCATTGGGTAATGATAAATTGAATATGAGATAAAAGGGTGCACAAGTTGTAGCCCAATCACGAAAACAAAAGTACATGGGTTGTAGCCCAAGCCTAAATGTAAGAGGGTACATTGGTTGTGGCCTAAGACCAAAAAAAATAAGGTACTGGGTTTTATCCCAATAATAAAAGTAAGAGGGTACATGGGTTGTTATCCCAAGCCTAAAGTAGGTACACAGGTCGTAGAACAAGCCTAACATGTTATAAAGTTCTTAGTACATATCCTTGACATAAGATTTTCTATTCTTATATGCATGAAACAAATTCTATGTCTTATTACTCAATTATGATTTCATGTCTTTTGATTTTTATTTCCTTATTATTAATGTATTATGAACTACACAACTTTATCCCATAACCCATGTTTATGATATTTGATATGCAGGGTATGATTTTATAATGTTATGATCACATTCTTATACCCCTTTGTTGAGGTTTATGATAACATGTATCCCTTGTTTACCCTTACTAATAAACTGAGCTCACCCATTTTTTATGTTTACTTTACCAGGTTATGAAGATATATTTCATGTATGATATGTCTAAGAGGGGTTTTAGTCTTAGAAAACCCAGGGAGATAAAATATATCTCTCTTATGTACCAATGTTTATGTTTGTATGTTTTCAAAGGAACTAAACTAATATGATATTTGGTAATCAGTTTGTAAAATGTTTTTAAGTATTCCATAAATGTTATGTAATGTTAATGTACGTCAATACTAGGCCTCTATAGTTTGTATTAGACCAAATTTTTAATTAGACTTTGGAAGAAAGGATAATAAAACCTTAGTTATAACCCCAAGGATATTTTGATGGATAAGTATAAAGATTAGTAAAAGTATAAGAAAAGGTCCTAGAATTTTAGTAAAAGATAGAGTGAGTGGTTTCCTGGAAATAAATCCTTTTCTGGAAAATACAATTGTATGTGGATATAGAACTGATGTACCTAGGGCTAACAACTTCGACAAGATGTTCAGGGCCTGACTCGGGGTGATCTAGTACACAACAATATGAATTTCTTCACACCTGGTTTGACACACCTAGGGGATATGCTTTGGGAATTCAAAAAGTCTTCAAAAACCATATTGAAGAATTTAAATAAAAGTTGGTTATAAATATCCTATGATAAACCTATGTTTTCATAGATCATGGAAGGCGTCATAATTTAGACATCCTATAAGTGAATTTTCTTGACTAAGTGGTTCCTCTTTATGATAATTGTTTCTTACTCTATGCTTGTTAGATTTAGTCAATTATTGGAACCTGAAGGAACCACATTAATAGTTATTGTGATGGATAATGATATTATTTTTCTTATGAGTATCCAAATACTTTGGGAGTTGGAATGAAGAACCTCATTGCTATGCTCACACAACTTTCTTAATATATGAATCATGATAAAATTCCCAAAGATCAATGGAGGGAACAATATTCTATTGAGTAATTCCTGAGTCGATTCCCACATTCTTTCAATGGGTATTCTGACCCACTTGTTACTGAACACTAGATAAGTACCATTGAAAATATATTCTCTGTTTTCCAGTGTTCAGATCATGATAAATTCATTCTGGCTGTTTATAGGTCATAAGGTGAAGCAAACTAGTGTTGGACTCTAATCAAGAATATGAAGAGGTAAGGTAAAATTGAATCCATGGATTGATATGAGTTTAAGAACTTATTCTTAAAAAATTAATATCCTCTATTCTTCATATGAATATTGAAAAGGAGTTCCATGAGTTTAAGAAAAAGGATGATGAATCTTTCGGTTCCTACGATTATAATTTCACAATACTTTTAAGGTACGCTTCTTGGATTATCTTCCAACCAAAAAGTAAGGTTGATACATTCTTCAATGACCTAAATCCAAATCTCAAAAGTTTGTTGGTGATAAGATAATTTGGTAGTTATTACAAGATTATGAATTATGTAATAAAATTTGAAATTGAGGTTTGACTTATGTATAAATATTATGGTTTTAACTAGAAGAGGAATATAGAGTTAAAATGGCAATCAACAAAACATGGGGATAATAAGATGAGACTTCTTTTGTGCTCAAAGTTTGGAAAGATAATTGTGGGAATTTTCATAATGGGACTAGTAAATATTTAAAGTGTGAAAGGGAAGGAAATCAAGTGGATGACTGCTGAATTGATTGTAATTTTTTTATAATGATTCGAACAATGAGAATACTCCACAGGATGCACCTACCACACTTCAGTGTTTCAATTATTGGGAGTTTGGGAATTTATCCAAAAAGTTCCCAAATATTAAGGTTAATAATGGTGATCAATTCCAACAACTTCTGAAGGAAAAGGAAAAATGGAAAGCATATGAAATCATGATGGATGAACTGAACCATGATAATTGGGGAACTCTATAGTGGGGAATTTCCTATGAGATTTTTTGTAAAAATAAGATCTATGAAAATACTATTGATCCTTTAGTAGAACATGATATAAGTATAAGTATTTACTATCCTTTATCTACATGAATTTTGGATTAATAAAATCATGTTGATTTTATAGATTTACAAGGATGAATCCGAGCTTCGAATAGAAAATATTTTTTTAAGATAAGAGCCTATTTAAATAATAAAGGGTGAATTATATTTCTGAAGCATGTATGTTTTCAAAATGGATTTATGGAAATTAATATTATGAACATGTTTTCAAGAGAATATATGATAAAGGCATTTACTTTTTTGGCATGTGATGACACATGGGGGATCAATGTTAATTTGACTTCATGACATTATTTCTACTATTTTGAATTTTAATCTTTGAGAAGGGTTATAAGGTTAACCATTCAAGAAATGTTTAAGTTAAACTTCAGATGAAGTATTTATGTATTAAGGTTCTATTGAAAACCTTAGTTAGAAGTATATTTAGTGATTAACATTATTTTGACAATTATATTTTGAAAATTATATTAGTGTGATTTTAGAAAATGACATCATGTATGTCGGGTCACAACCAATTAAGTGCGGAAAGGCCTTAGTTATTGAACCCATGACCAAAGGACAACAAGGGTTTCATGCCTACCACTAGCGTACATGATTTCCTAGTTAATGTATAATTATTTTTGATTAATAATGATTTATTAAGAAATAGTAGTGTTACTTTTTATGTTTATAAATTAATTTATTAACCATATTGATTTTTTAGAATAATTATAGATAAATAGTTACACTTTTCATTCTTTTATGGACCATACGATATGCTAAAATTGTATTTTATAACTTTAGGAATCAAGTTATTTTCTGGACATCCATTACATGAAGTAATTTATTAATTAGAAATTTATAAAAAAAAACTAAAGAATGAGTTTTTATTGAAATATATTAAGTAACTATATTTTATTATATTATTGGTTAATGAAATAATTACTCAATGTTAAGATAATGATCAAAAGAAAATGTGTTATCCTAATACATTAATTTTTTTGAACTAATGATCTTTTAAATAATAAAATTTTTATGACTTTGAGGCCTCAAATTTTATTTAAACATTCACTTGTTTTTGATTTATAACCTAAATAAATCCCTATAAATATTTACTCTTTTCCTCCATGTACAATATTTACTCCCAACATATGTTCTCATATGTGTAATCCTAGTTTTATGTTACTTTGAGTAACCGTTATGGTTCCAACTTCCCCTTTTTAAGAGAATTTTTAGTATCCATTTTTCTAATGTGGGTTTCAATGAATTAAACTCTCAAGTATTAAACCATTCATAACCCAGATGAATTTTAAGGGAGAAATTCATTTTAAAGAGAGAAGAATGTAACACCCTAAGTTTTTTTGAATTATTTTTTTCGAATTAATTTATTATTTTCATATTTTTTATTTCTCGCAACTCTGAAAATAGTTTTTTTTATTAAATCACTAAGTCAAACATTACTTTCACATGAAGCCAACTTGGCTTGCTCTACACACAACAATGACTTGGCATACGTTACACGCAACACCGAGTTTCTATGAAGTGTCATTTTATTGATCTAATTATCTAAATTATGTAATTTTAATATATCTATTAAATGTACTAATATGAATAGTGATAAATAATTTTTAAATAATTTTTATAGTGTTATTAAATAAATAAAATATATTTATGATGAAATATATAATTTTTGGTAAAGTCCTTATATGTTTTAAATAGTATTTTCACAAATAAACTACTTTTCACGTCCTTCTGTGAAAAAAAAAATAAAATTAATTTTAGAAAAATTTAGAAATTTAATTTGATAAAATAAAATTCATTTTTTAATTTAGAATATTTAAATTATCTTAGGGTGAATTTTTGGGCTTTTTTCTGAGAAACATCATTTTTGGATGAATAGTGAAGAATACCAGATTTTAATTCAAAACTGCCTGTTCATATAATTTATTTATAAGGTTAAATAATATTTTAATTTATTTTAAAGTTTAATTAGATAATATTTTTATCAATTAATTTAATTTAGGTCATTATAATCAATTTCACTTTGAGATTGGGTATAAAAAACTTAGCCAAAGTTTGGATGTTTTTACTTTAAAAAGCCCTAATGTCATCCCGTTAGGGGGATTAATTTTAAATTAATTTATACCACTTATATGATTATAATTTAGAAAAATAGATTGGATATTTTGAATAAAAATAATTTATAATTTATAATATGGTCAAATTTGTTTTTGAAAAAAAATATTAGTGAAAGTGATTAAAATTAATTACAACGGTTAAAAGAAAAATTAGATTAATAAAGTACTAAACCATAAAATTAAGACCCAATATGACCTAGAAACTTTTCTAACACAAATTTTATAAAAAATATTAAGACATAAAACTTACATTATTTAGTTTTTTTGGATTGGTATGACTTTTGTTAGGTAAAAACGTTTGTACACATAACGTGTTTCAAGAAATGCCAAGTGTGTCCTTTCCCTTCCCTATAAAAGGCCACCACCTATCCCTCTTCTTCACATCTATAAAACCAATTATTTTCCACAATTATCTACCCAATAAAATTAATAAAATCCCTCCCTTCCCCATAGAATAATCTTCTTGGGGAGGAAGTAATCTGAGGAAGTCTTTTGGCACAAACCAAAAAGTGTTACCCGGTTAAGAGGTAACGTCTTCTCTTAAGATCCTTTATTTTTTTTATTTATCCACCCCCTACACTCTCTTTATTATATGATTTTATAACAAGAAATGAGCCTAAATATACTAGTATTTTTCTATGATAAGTGTTTTACCTACACTTACACACACCTCAATCTAATGGGTATCAAACATACTATTTACGTGTATGGAGAACTACCACCTCACGAAATAACGATTGTTTATTTTCCTTTATCACCTATCATGGGGGAAATTGTGATGAAAAATATATTTATATATGTTACATATTATAATTATTATGTATTTAATATTTTTTAATTATTGTACAACACTTTTCTTTACACTTTTCATTTTTTCTTAATACGATAATTTTATTTAAGGAAGTGTGGTCTACCACCCCCTCAAAGCGATGTGATTCATTCATACACTACATGGATTTTATTAAGAATGGGTTTATTTATTATATATGATATATATATTTAATAATAAACCTAATTTAGTAATTATAGATATACATATATGTCTTTTACTTTATTTCTTTCAACACGAAAATTAAGATAAAATAACATTCATGCGTACGTACGACTTACCGTCTCCATGAATGGTGTATCCCATTTCATAATTATATATTTTATAGATTATTATAATAAAAATATAGTGAATATAAATTATATTTAAATTTTGGTTTAAATTCTAGAAATCATGATATAAGTATAAGTACCAAATATATAACAAATTAAGAAATATATGAAAAACAAAGCGGATATTACTCGAAGTGAATCCTTAACATAGAATTATTAAAAATAAGGTAGTATAAAGCCATAATAAAACACTATATGGTATTATAATTAAGAATATTATTCTATAATATATCTGTAATAAATTTATATTTATTATACAATAGGTTTGAATGAGTACAATGGGAGTCAAGACGCAAGGTAATGGGATTTGATAACATTTTTTTGTTTTTGTGATATACATGCTTTATTCACCACCCATTACAATTATGTGGTGTGTAGAATTAACATGGATTTATCAAAAAAAATTTATTCTTAAATTTATGGGTATTTACATATCCATTATATGACATTTATTTCATGGGGTTAATGTTTCAAAAGGTACCAAATCAGTAAGACAGTTTTGTCTGAAATTGCCTTCTTTTAGACACATGTTTAATTATGCACCTATATTTTTCCCTAAGGTGTATATAATTCATTTGAAATGTAATTTTATGAATATTATTTTTTTCATGATATTTTAAGCTTCATGTAATTTCATTTTCTTAAATGGAGAGTATGACACCAAGTTACAAAGTGATATGAGATTATTTAAACCATTTCATTACTTTTCAAGATTGTTTATATTTATGCTTTCTTTAATGAAATATTATAATACATTTCTCAAGAAAATTTATGAATTTTATTATCCTATGGTTATTCATAATTTAATCATGTATTGGTACCATTTTTCTACTCTTTGGTACAAAAGATAGTTAAGAATGTTTTTAATGAAATTTTGACTTTACCCTCTCTTCGGTTGGAAGTATGTATTCTTTCAAAACCATTTTTTCTAAAAAGGGTTTCCAGGAATATTATGAAAATATCCTATAATAATTAAAAGAATTTTTTTTATGTTTTTGTCTTTTACCAATGTTTTTAAAATAATTTTCTTGTCTCTTTCTGAATGAGTCATTTCTCTAACATTTTTACCATAAAAAAGAAATGTTCTTTTTACCTTTTATGACATGTACAGATTTAACTACCATCAATTCTTAAAATCATTCATTTTTTATGTTTAAAGGTTTTTTTAAATATTTTTTTAAATTATTTTCAAGAAAATGGTTTTCAAAATGATTTCAATTCTTCTTTATAAATTTTCAAGGTATTTTCTAAGAAAATTATTTTCAAGTAGTTTTATGTTTTAAAGATAATTTTTCAAATAATAAAGGATACTTTATTCAAGAAACATTTTTTAATGATATTTCAAAATTATTTTCCAACTAATATTACATTCGTTGGTGTTACTCATGCCTCTCTAGGAAATGAACTAAATGTTGTAAGAGTTGGTGTCCTAGAACCAACTTTTTATACTTTGATTACAAGGATAATTAATGTATTTAAATATTAAATATAATATTACTTATTGTTCAGTGTTCTGCATGACTATGATGTAATAATGTCCTAGAGTATTTGTTTCATTGATAAGGTCTTGATAGTTGCCCACTACGATGAGAACCTTAAAATACTATAACAATATTCTTAAATATATTTATACGATTGGATGACATACTATGAAATGAGACATATCATACATACCATTAGATGCAAGTACTCATAAGAAGATGGGACTTCCTCTAATGAAGTTCTCACTTGGTAATACTCAAGACAAGAGATTATGAGAATAGACCCGCAAGTAATAATTCCACATGTTTTGGTATCATTAGATATTTCTATCTGCGAGCGTGTGTAATGATCCTTTGACTTTAAGATTATCATTAATACGTGTCATGACTCATGCACTTTGATTTACTAACAAAAACCATCACGCAGATAGTTGGTGGGAAGTGGAGTGTGCTGGGTATGTCATGAGTGACATGATATTAAAGGATAAGTTGAGGAATTATTTTTACCTTCAATTTATGGATGTTTATATCTCATACCTTTGATTGAAATAGAACTATCATGTGAAATTCCATGTCCATGGTGTAACGATGAGTTTATTTCAGGTAGTCAAAGAACAACGTATCAAGCATAAAGGTTGATGAAACTACCATAAAAACTGCTTAATGAGATATTGATACAAAGGGATTATATTACATAGTGAGTGTTCGTGTGTGGATTTCATTATTGAGACTTTACATTATTTCTCTTCGGTTCCTTGACCCGTTGCCAGACAGTAATATTGGACTTTAGGAAAACCTCCCTAATGCTAACGAGAAATAATCCTAGAGGGTCACACACTAAGTGTTTTTGGTGGTCTCAGTTAAATTATATTTGAATTTAATTAATGAAATAAATATTATTCTCAAGATCGTGGAATAATTTTATTCAAGTTAATATGATCACATAAATTAAATAAAATATATTTTATTGAACCTTTTATAAATTTTTATTTACTAGTTTGTAAATAAAATGTTTATTTAAGAGAATAAATTATTTATTTATTTATTCGGGTGTTCAATAAATGGAAGTGAAGTTCAAGCGGACCAAGGCTGGTCCAGTAGTAAAATAATTATTTTCAAGATGGTAAATAATTATTATTTGGAACAAGTTAATATAATAATGATGCTACTATTATTTTGTGATGTAGAATTTTATTCATAATTCCGTTTTGCGCTAGTTGGAGCATCATAAATAATTACGTGGTATTATTGATATGGGAATGGGTTTTCTCTATGTTCATGAATGTATTTAATTTCTATTATAAAATTAAATATTTTAACGGAAGTCCCATGCATATAAATAGACAATTACATCTATTGTGCCATAGAGAACACACCACACGCTTGGTGAATTGATAATTGTTGAGATAAACAATTTCTCTCTCGAATCCTTTTCCCACCCCTCCCAAGAACAAGCGACGTTCTTCAAGTACAAAGAACAAGTGATCAAGAACGACTGAAACAAGACACTCTCTTCACTGTTATAGCACCCAGAGAATGAGTGGCATCGATCAGAGGACATCAGAGCACATGTGGATCACCGCTAGAGGGATTCTAGTTTGGGTCCTCGCAAGCGCAACGAGATAATCCGAAAGGGTCATTCTGAATTATCAACATCATTAACAAAGAAAATACCTAAAAACCAGGTATTATTTTCTTTATTAAATTAATTAAATTAATTATAAACATGATGCGAAAGATCCTTTCTAAAGGTTTCAGGAATCTTCCTTATTTATTTAAATCTTTTATTCTATTCCATGGATACTGAAGTTCATCATTTTATTAATCATAGAATAATCATTGATCATGCTAAAAATTAAAGTTTGGTTCCATCCCAACCATGCTTCCACTGTGCCTGGAACCTTCAAGTGGTATCATAGGGGTTACATCATAGTTTATAATTATTTAAATATTTCATTGATTATTTACATATTTAATAATTTAGTTATTTCAATTCAAGTTAATCGTTCTGCAAATTTGAATCTCAAATCTGTTCCTCTTATTTAGTTTCTCGTTCACCTTACAGAAACAATATTTTCTTTTAATTTTGATTAAAATAAAATAGAGGATCTCATCCGGAGGTGCCAATGGTTCCTGGAAGTACAACACCAGAACACACGACATGAATTCAGCAGTACGCGTCATGCGTCCATGGTTCAATGAACCGGGTTTGGTCTTCCAAACCATGCCATGTCATTGGAGTTTTTTTAATTCTTAGTGAATTCATGTGTTGACCAGGAATAGGTGGCACGCAGTTTCCATATTACACGTCATACGTCCAACTAGACACATTGTGTATTCCCTTCAGGTTAGGGTTGGACCGTGTACCCCATGCACAGACTTCCCGACTAGAAACCATGTAATGCAGATACTACACCTAGTATGGACCAATGAACACACTGTGTACTCTGAAGATTTCTGAAGTACATCTACATGCCATGTCCCCGGGTGTGTACTTCAGATAGACAGTGAATGATTGTACACACCGTATAGCCGGAACTACATGCTGTGTACTCATCCAAATTACACAGATTTATTAAAATTTTTTATTATAATATACGAACCCTTGAGACATGTACCATAGTGCGGGCGTAAAGTTGAGCAAAAACACATGATAGGTGTTATATATATATATATATGTGTTTAATTTAACATCTGCGTAATGTTCATTTCTACTCATTAGGTAGTTATGAGTGGGAATTAATTGGGTTTCCTCCAAGGTATAAGTTACATAAAAGATAATTTTAAATGAATTTATTTGTTTAAAATTAAAATGGATGAGAATCTCAAGGAAATTCAGAAAAGGGTTTAAGATAAAAGGATTGATTAATTAAAGATGATAATTAATTGATTCGAGCATGATTTCTCTTAAACAAGAACGATTAAATAATTTAATGATAGTTTTATTTATGCATAAATATCATTGCATGAATGAATGATCATGAGCTAGACCAAGACCATTGTATGTGGATAGTTTATTTTAATTAATTTATTTAAATTAATTTTTTTCCTGTGAGCCTTCTCCTAATTAATATGCAGGGGTTGCATGCCCAAGGTTTCTTTTATGTAAAAACCCTTTTTTACCCCTCACCTACATGTGAGTTTTAAAAAAGGCATATGTAATGGATTTAAATCCCAATCTAGTGGAGGCGGTTCAAGTTGGAGCTGAGATAAAACCAATCCTAGGAGATACATAGGTGGATAGGTGGAAAGCTGTAAAAATGAACCCAAAAGGGTCACAATGTTTCTCCCCTAGGTCAGGGTTAGTTTATCAACCACTAGATAAAATAACCATTATAAAATCTCATGATCATGTCCTTTATTTTATTTCTGTCATTTTCATGGTTTATCATTATGGATGTGTTGTCACGATCACATAATTAATGAATTAAACAAGCATATAAGATGGATCTAAAATAAACCATAATTATGATTAAATATTATCAAGAAATGTTTAATCACTTTAGTAAGTTCCACTTAATATTAACAAGCATGTGATAATGATAATAAGAAATTCACGCATATAAGACAAAAATCCCTCAAATAAAATATTAAGTCTGGCGAAGCCTTCCATTAATTGATTAAGGAAAAAACTCAATAAAAATAGATGTTTGACCAACCCTTGTTGGGACACTTACTTTTATACAGGAAGCCCTTATGAAAGGGTTCAGGTTGACTTAACCATATTACATTAATAGGAGTATCCCTTTCTAGACTTGGAGTAATATTGGAGGTAAGAGTTGAGGAAATCCCAAAATCACGATTTCAGGATTGGGGAGTCCCCTCAATAGATCAAGGAGCTGCAAGCCCATAGTTGGAAAATACCTACCTACCTAAATACCTTTTAATAGATTAAGCAACCCTTGTTGGGTTATGAGAAGGGGAATATGGACCCTTTCCACTAGAATTTCATGGAAACTAGACATTCTGAGTTCAATGGTGAGGGCCATTGGAACTTGATAAAATTGTGGGAGACTTAATAAAAATTAATTATTTCTCACAAAATGTAATCAAGAAAGTAAAAATGATATCCTCTTTTAATTATTGAATAAAAATGAAAAGATCATCAACCACACTATCCATGCGATCAATTCTGGATAAAGACAACATCCTCACCGGAATTAACTTCTAGGAATCGTTTAGACACCTTTAGATTATCCTACGCCATGAATGGAATTATTACATGCTGGGGTTATCATTACCTGATCCACCTTCCAACGATGTGAGTGATGAGGATTTCTTGGCCTATGAGAAACATATGAATGATGTGGTCTACATTCAATGTTTGATGCTATCATCAATGTCTAGTGAGCCCATAAAGTCTCATGAAAACATGGATTCTTATAGCATTCTTGAGCACCTTTGTTGTCTTTACCAAGATAGAGAAATATAGGAAATGGCTGAGATCTATAAGGCACTTTTTCATAGTAATCTTGGAGAAGGCTCCCCAGCTGGGCCTGATGTAGTCAAGCTCATTTTCTACATTGAGTGTCTAGAGTTTCTAGGTTTTAAACTCCCCAAAGAACTGGGCACCAATCTCATTCTTACATCACTCCCTCAGAGCTTCTCTAACTTTTTGGTCAATTTCAATATTAAAAACAATGAAACATCTCTATCTGATCTTCTTATCCTCATTCTCTATGTAGAAAAAGATATGAAGTGTGAAAAGCCTTCTATCATTATGGTAAATTAGAGGAAAGGGAAGGTGAAGAGATTTAAACCCAAATCCTCTTCAAGAAAAGGAAGGTCAAAGGGGAGGAAAAAGAATATGAGGCTGTTTGTTTCGCATGTGGCAAGAAGGGCCACTAGAAGAAGAACTGAACCCAACCTAAGAATCAAGGGGAATCGTCAAGAGCATTTGTTATCGAATTCAATCTATCTATTTCTACAAATTGGGTATTAGATACTGATTTTGGTGATCGCATATGTATCCAAATATAGGAACCAAGTAGATTCAATAATATTGACCAAGGGAAGGTATATCTACAAGCATCCAACAGAGCCAGACTTGTTTTTGTAGCTGCCGGGGAGTACCACATCACGTTGCCAACTTGGATGATTTTGGTGTCAAAGGGTTGTTATTATGTTCCTTATATTACTAAAAACATTATTTATGTATCTAGATTAGATATAGATGTATTTTTTTTAATTTTAGTAATTAATGTTGCTTCTTTTACAAAGATATCAGTTTTTTGGTAGGGCACATTTATACAACAGTCCTTACGTGTTGGATTACAAAAACCAAGTAATGGAAATCGATAACAAAGATAATTCACATGACTCATACCACACCCAACTTTTGCATCACCAACTAGGTCATGTAAATGAGAAACTCTTGAAAAAGTTACATCAAGATGGATATTTAGATTCTTTAGAACTAAAACCACTTAGCGCATGTCATACATGTTTACAAGGAAAAATTACCAAATACCCATTTAGTGGGAAAGGTGAAATGGCTAAAGAATTTCTTGAATTTGTTGATATCAATGTATATGAACCATTTCGAGTTGAAGCAAGGAGAGGATATTCATACTTCATAGCTTTTGCTGATGATTTTACTAGATATGGATATATCTACTTAATGAGGTATAAGTCAAATTATTTTGATAAGTTCAAAGAATAAAATAATGAAGTTGAGAACCATCTTGGTAAGAAGATTAAGAAACTATGTTCAAACCAAGGTGGAGAATATCTTAATCAAGACTTCATTGATTACTTACAGGAGTTTGGGATCCAATCCCAAATCACTCCTCCAAACACGCCCTTGTGTAATGGTGTGAGTGAATGGAGGAACCGCACCCTGTTGAACATTGTGAGATCAATGATGAGTCATGCGAGTCTTCCATTATCCTTTTGGGGATATGCATTACAAACAACGACACACATAATAAACCAAGTACCAACTAAATTGATAAATGATATTTTATATGAGTTATGGAGTGGAATAAAATCCATGTTATCCAATTTACATGTATGGGGTAGAAAATAATTTTTTAAGTCCTCTTAAGGTAAAAGAATCACACCCCGAGGCACAAAGTGTACCTTTATAGGATACCCTAAGGAAACAAGGGGATATTACCTATACAACCCCTCAGAAAAAAATGTTATAGTGTAAAGACATGCCATATTACTTTAGAGGGATCACATCTCCAAAAGAGATAGTGGGAGAAAGATTGACTTCGATGAAGTAAAGGATCAAGGTACATAAGATTTGGTACAGGAATAGATTTCACAAAGCCCCATCGAATAAGAACCTATTCCAGAGACAAAAGTACAGCGTAGGAGTACAAGAGAGGTTAGAGAACTTAAAAAGTACGGTTTTCTAGTTATCGAGGATGGTGACTCATTATTAGTTTATAATAATGATCCACTAACCTACAAGGAAGCAGTAAGTGTCAAAGACGTTGCCAAGTGGAAAGACTCCATGAATTCTGAAATGGATTCCATGTATCAAAACCAATTTTGGATTTTGGTAGGTCTTTCAGTTGATGTAAAGGTTGTTGGTTTCAAATGGGTATTCAAGAAGAAACTGGACATGGAAGGATAAGTCAGTACCTATAAGTAAAAAATGGTTGAAAAAGGGTTTAAACAACATTGATGAATTGAGTATGATGAAACCTTTTCACAAATCACAATGCTGAAATCCATCAGAATTATACTTTCCATTACAGCTTACCATGAATATGAGATCTAGAAAATAAAAGTCAAAATAGCCTTCCTTAACCAGAACCTTCATGAAGATGTCTATATGACACAACCTGAAGGGTTTGTGACTCCAAATGATTCTAATAAGGTATGAAAGTTACAAAAATACATTTATTGATTAAAGAAAGCATCCATATCATGAAACATTCATATTGATGAAGCTATAACAGAATTTAGTTTTATCAAGAATGAATGTGAGCCTTGTGTCTACAAAAGGGTTTTTGGGAGTGAAATCATTTTTCTAATAGTATATGTTGATGACATATTACTTATTGGGAATGAGATACCAATCTTACAGTTTGTTAAGGAATGGTTGAATCAATGATTATCCATGAAGGACTTGGGTGAGGTAGCATATATTCTTGGGATCAAGATTCATCGTGATAGATCCAAGAGATTGTTGGGCCTAAGTCAAAGTACATACATTGATAAGATACTAAAGAGATTCAGTATGGAACAATCCAATAAAGGATTGTTTCCAACATCAAATGGCATTCATCTTTCCAAGAAAATGTGTTCTCAAACTCATGAGGAAATAATGATAATGTCAAGGACTCCATACGCATCAGTTATTTGGTCATTCATGTATGCCATGCTATGTAATGGGCTGGATGTGGCCTATTCATTAAGTGCGGTAGGTAGATATAAAGCTGACCTAGGTGACCACCATTGGATGGCAGTCAAGACTATCTTAATGTATCTGAGGCGTACTAAGTATATGTTCCTAGTTTATAGAGTAAATGAGAAACTAGTTATCAGAGGATATGTAGATAATAGTTTCTAGAATGATCAAGATGAAATTAAGTCGCAAAGAGGATACATATTCACTTTTAATGGAGGTGCAGTGAGCTGGAAGAGCTCAAAGAAGAGTGCAGTCACAAATTTTACAGTAGAGTCCGAGGATATCATAGCTTCTGAGGCAGCTAAAGAAGCAGTTTGGATGCAAAGCTTCATCCAGGAGCTGGATGTGATACCTAGCAGTAAAGATCTCATCACACTGTATTGTGATAATACTACAACGGTGGCTCTTGAAAAAGATCCAAGGTCACTTCAGTGGATGAATCAAAAACTTTGGAAGTATCATCTATTAAGGGATTTTTCTTAGAGAGGTGAAGTTGCAGTAAGTAGTACTTTTATAGAAGACAACATGGTGGACCCCTTGACTAAATCCTTAACTCAGAATCAACATGATCACCATGTGGGGTCTAGCGAACTGAAAGTTGTAGGCAGTTGGCTCTAGTACAAGTGGGAGTTTGTAAGAGTTGATGTCTTAGAACCAACTTATTTTACTTTGATTACATGGAAAATTAATTTATTTAAATATTAAATATATTATTACATATTTTTCATTGTTATGTATGACTATGATGTAATAATGTCCTAGAGTATTTGTTGCATTAATAAGGTCATGGCAGTTTCCCGCTATGATGAGAACCTTGAAATATTATAACAATATTATTAAATATAGTTCTAAGGTTGGATGACATACTATGAAGGGAAACATAGAATGTAGACCGTTAGGTGCGAGTACTCATAAGATAATGATACTTCCTCTCATGAATTTCGCACTTGGTAATCTCAAAGACAATAGATTATGAGAACAGATCCGCCAGTAAGAATTATATATGTTTTGCTGTCATCAAATATTTCTATCCGTGAGCATGTGTAATGATCCTTAGAATTTAATATTATCATTAATACAAGTCACAACTCGTGCACATTGATTTACATACAAAAACTGTCATGAAGATAGTTGGTGGGAAGTAGGGTATATTGGGTGTGTCACGAGTGACATGATATTAATGGATAAGTTGAGGAAGGATTTTTCCCTTCCATTTATGGAATTTGATATCTCATCCCTTTGATTTAAATAGAACCTTCATGAAAATTTCCATTTCCATGGTGTAATGACGAGTTTTTTTAGGTATTCAAAGAATGACGTATCAAGCATAAAGGTTGATGACACTATCATGAAACCTGCATGATGAGATATTGAGACAATTGGATTATATTACACAGTGAGTATTCATATGTGGATGTTGTTGTTTAAACTTTACATTATTTATCTTGGGTTCCTTGAACCATTTCTAGACAATACTCCTGGAATTTAGGAAAGCCCGCCTAATGAAAATGAGAAAGAATCATATAGGGTCACACACTAAGTGTTTTTTGTGGTCTCAATTAAAATATTATTTGAATTTAATTAATGAAATAAATATTATTCTCAAGACCATGGAATAATTTTACTCAAGTTAAGATGATCACATAAATTAAATAAAATATATTTTATTGAACATTTAATATATATTTATTTACTAGTTTGTAAATAAAATATTTATTTAAGAGAATACATTATTTATTTATTTATTTGGATGTTCAATAAATGGGAGTTGAGTTCAGTGACCAAGGCCAGTCTGGTAGTAAAATAATTATTTTAAATTTGGTAAATAATTATTATTTAGAACATGTTAATATAATAATGATGCTGCTATTATTTTGTGACATGTAATTTTATTCATAATTCTGTTTTGCACAAGTTGGAGCACCATAAATAATGATGCGGTATTATTGTTATGATCATGGGTTTTCTCTACGTTAATGAATTTATTTAATTACTAATATGAAATTAAATATTCTAACTTTAGTTTCATGCATATAAATATACAAGTACGTCTATTGTGCCATAGCGAACACACTACATGCTTGGTGAATTGATAATTGTTTAGATAAACAATTTCTCCCTTGAATCCTTTTCCCACCCCTCCCAAGAACAAAAGGTGTTCTTCAAGGAAAAAAAGTGATCAAGAATGACCAAAACAAGACACTCAATTTACCGCACTAGCACCCAGAGAAAGAGTGGTGTCGATTAGAGGCCATTAGAGCATGTGTGGATCACCGCTAGAGGGATTCTAGTTTGGATCCTCACAAGCACAATGAGATAATCTGGAAGGGTCATTCCGAATAATCAACATCATCAACAAAGAAAATACTGAATATACATGTATTATTTTATTTATGAAATTAATTAAATTAATTATAAACATGGTGTAAGAGATCCTCTTTAAAGGATTCATGCCTCTTCTTTCTATATCTTAATCTTTGATTCAATTTTTATATGCATGCCACAAATTCTATGTCTTATTCCTCAGTTATGATTTCATAGATCTTGATGTTTATTTCCTTATTATTCATGTCTTATGAACTCCCATGATTTATCCCATAACTCATGTTTATGATCTTTGATATGTGGGTTATGATATTCTAATGTTATGATCATGTTCTCATAACCCTATGTTAATGTTTATGCTTATATGTCTCCCTTGTTTACCCTCACTGAGCAACCGAGCTCAACCCATTTAATTTTTACTCCCCCAGGTTATGAAGATATATTTTATGTATGATATGTCTAAGTGGGGTTCTATTATTAGAGAACCTTATGGTAGAAAATATAGTTCTCTTATATACCAGTATTTGTGTTTCCATGTTTCCAAAAGCACTAAACTAATACAATATTTGGGAATATGTCTGTAAAATGTTTTTAAGTATTCAAAAAAATTTATGTAATGTTAATGTATTTCAAGAATGGGTAACTATGGTTGGAATCATATCAAAGGTTTAGTTAACATTTGGAAGATAGTATGATAAAACCTTATTGATAACCCTAAGGACTTGTCCAAGGATAAGTCTAAGGATAAAGAAAAGTATATGAAAATTTCCTAGAATTTTGGTAAAGGATAGAGTGAGTGGTTTCCTAGAAATACATTTTTATATGGATTCTACAAGTGGTTGTGGCTCTGGAATAGATGTACCTAGGGGTAAAAACTCCAACAAGATGTTTCGAGCCTGAATCTGGTTAATTTGGTACACGACAATGGGATTAACAACACACCTGGTTTAACTCTCCCAGTGGATATGCTTTGTGAATTCACAAAATTTTCACGAACCATAATGAATGATTTAAATTGATGTTAGTTATGAATAACCTAGGATAAAACTAAGATTTCATATATTAGGGAAGGTTTCATAATTTATATATCCTCTAAGTGACTTTTCATAATTATATGGTTCCTCTCTATGATAATTATTTCTTACTCTATGCCTTTTGGATTTAGTCAATGACTGGAACCTGAGGAAACTGTGTTAATAGTGATTGTGATGGAAAATGAAATGATTGTTATCATGATGATGCTAATAATTTGGGAGATGTAATGAAAAAAACATTTCTATTCTTACAAGGAATTATCAAGCTATGAATCATGATGAACTTACAAATGATAAAAGGAGGGGACAATGTTCTATTGAGTCCTTTATGAGGCAATTCCCACCTTCTTTTAGTGGGTATTATGATCCACTTGTTTCTGAACACTGTATTAGTACCACTGAAAAGATATTGTCTATTATATAGTGTTATGATCATGAGAAATTCATTTTAGTTATTTATTGGTTAGAAGGTGAAGAAAATGAGTGGTGGGCTCTAACCAAGAATACAAGGAGGCAAGATGAAATTGAATTAATTTATTGGGACGAGTTCAGGAACTTATTCTTCAATAAGTACTTTCCTCATGTTCCTCGTACAAATATGGAAAATGATTTACTTGTGTTGAAACAAAAGGATGATAAATCTTTTGGTTCCTATGAGGATAATTTCATAAGACTTGTGAAGTATGATTATAAAATTGTCTTACAACCAAAAAGTAATGTTGATAGGTTCTTCAGTTGCCTAAAGCAAAGTATCATAAGGGCATTGGCCATAAGAGACTTTGGTAGCTATGAATAGATTGTACATTTTGAAATAAATGTTGAAATGGAGGTTGGAGTTGTTTATCAATCTAGTGGGTTTAACAAGAAGAGAACTATGGAGTTCAAAGGAAAATAAAAAACCATGGGGATAAGATGATGATCCTTATTTTGTGCTCAAAGTGTGGAATGAAGCATGGTGGGAATTGTCTTAATGGGATTTGTAAATTTTTTGAGTGTGGAAAGGAATGATATAGAGTAGATGAAATCCTAAGTTATTGTAAAACGTTATATAATGATGAAAATAATGAGAAAAATCCACAGGATTCACCTCCTACACTTCAGTGTTTCTATTGAAGGTAGTTTGGGAATTTTTCCAAAAAGTTACCAAATCCAAGAGTTCATAATGATGATTAGCGCAAAAAAGATTTGAATACAAAGGAAAAATAGAAAGAATATACAATCACAATGGTTGGAGTGAACCATGATAACTGGGGAACTCCATTGTGGGGAATTTACTATGGTTGTTTATGTAAAAATAAGATCTATGAAAATCTTATTGATCCTTTATTAGAACTTTTTATGAGTCTAAGCATTGATTATATTTATTTACAAGAATTTTGGATTAATAAAATCACATAGATTATCTAGATTTTCAAGGATGAACACAATATTTCAGTAGATTTTTTTAGATAAGTTACTATTTAAGGAATACAGGGTGAATTATCTTTTGAAAGCATATATGTTTTCCAAAAGGATTTATAGAAATTAAAATTATGAACATGTTTTTAAGAGAATATATGATGAAGCTATTAACATCTTTGGTATGTCATGACACATGAGGGATCAATTTTAAGCTGATTTAGTGACCTTATTTCTACTATTTTGAATTTTAATCCTTTAGAAGGGTTATAAGGTTAACCATTCATGAAAATTTTAAGTTAAACTTCAAATAAAGCATTTATGTATTAAGGTTTTATTAAAAACCCTAGTTAAAATGATATTTAGTTATTAATATTATTTCAAGTATTTCCATCATATTTTGAAAATTATATTTGTGTGATTTTAGAAAAGGAAATCATGTATGTCAGGTGACAACAAATCAACTCCAGAAAGGCTGAAAGTCTGGTACCCATGACCGAAGGACGATAAGGGTTTCACGCTTACCACTGGCCTACGTGATGTCCTGGTTAATTTATTGTTTATTTTTGATGAATTATTATTAATGATGAAATATTAGTTTTAATTTTTATGTTTAGAGATTAATGTATAAACCATATTGATTTTTAAGAATAGTTATAGATAAATAGTTACATTTTTTATTCTTTTATGGGACTTATGATTTTCTAAAAGTGTATTTTTGCACTTCAGGAATCAAATTTAATTTATTGACGTCCATTAAATTAAGTAATGGGTGAATTATAAGTTAATAAAAGCACAACTAAAGAATGAATTTTTTATATAAATATATCAAGTAATTATATTTCTTTATATTCTTGATCAATAAAATAATTACTCAATGTTTGAATAATGATCAAAAGAAAATGTGTTGTCCTAATACCTTAATTTTGTTGAACTAATGTCCTTTTAAATCATAAATAATTTATGATTTTGAGGCATCAAATTTTCTTTGATCATTAAATTGTTTGTGATTGATGATCTCAGTCAATCCATATAAATATTTACACTTTTCCTCTGTACAATATTTACTCCCATTCTATGTTCTCCTATGTGGAAACCTAGTTATATGTTACTTTGGGTAACTATTAAAGTTACAACATTCCTTTTTAAGGGAAGTTTTAGTATCTATTTTTAAGATGTGGGTTTTTATTAATGAAACTTTCAAGTATTAAACCATTGATAACCCATATGGATTTCAAGGGATAAATTCATTTTAAGGGTGGTATAACCTTGAGATTTTATGAATTATTACTTTTGAATTAAATTACTTTTTTTGATATTTTTCATTTCATTGAACTTTGAAAATAGTTTTTTTATTAAGTCACTAATTGAAAAATTCATTTCTCTTGAAACTGAATTTTCTTGTGTGACATGCAACACTGACTTGGCATACGTTACATGTAACACCGAGTTTCTATGAAGCATCATTTTATTATTATAATTATTTAAATTATATAATTATAATATACCCATTAAACTTTTAAATATTAATAGTGATAAATAAGTTTAAAATATTATTTATAATGGTTTTATGTAAATAAAACATATTGATTATGAAAGATATTTTTGGGGAGGTCCTAATATGTTTAAAGTTAATATTTTCTCAAATAAAGTACATTTCATGTCCTTTTGTGAAAAAAATAAAATTAATTTTAGACACATTTATAAATTTAATTTTTTAAAATAAAATTCACTTTTTAATTTATAATTTTAAAATTATCTTAGGTCTAATTTTTGTGATTTTTCCAAGAAACTTTATTTTTAGATGAATAGTTAAAAAATACCAGATTTTAATTCAAAACAACATTTTTTCTAATTTATTTATAAGGATAAATTATATTTTTTAAGATTTAAAATTTAAATTAGATAATATTTTTATTAATTAATCAAATTTAGTTCATTATAATCAATTTGACTTTGAGATTGGGTATAAAAACATAGCAAAAATTTGGACATTTTTACATTAAAAACCCACAATGTCGTCCTATCTGTGAGATTAATTTTTAATTTATATTTCCACTTATATGATTATAATTCAAAAAAAAATATTACATATTTGGAATAATAATAATTTATAATTTCTAATAAGGTAAAACTTTTTTAACCAAAAAATATTAGTGAAAGTAATTAAAATTAATTACAATGATTAAGAGACAAATCAAGTTAATAAAGTACTAAAGCTTAAATTTAAGACCTAAAACGACATATAAAAAATTTAAAAAACCCATTTAATGGAAATTATTCTTCAATTAAACTTAAATTATTTATTTTGGTTGGTGTTTTATGATTTTTTAAGGTAAAAACATGGGTGCACATAACTTGTTTCCAAAAATGCCACGTGTGTTCTTTCCCTTCCCTATAAAAGGCCACCAACTCTCCCTCTTATTCAAACATATCAAACCTATTAGGTTTTAAAAATATATTTCCAATACACGTTTCAAAATCCATACCTTCATCCTAGAATCCTCTCCTTGGTACAAATGTAATCTGATGATGCCTTTTGGTACAAACCAGAAAGAGTTACCCGATTAAGAGGTAACGCCTTCTATCAATCTATTTTATTTTATTTTATTTATCAACCAAATACACTCTATTTATTAAATTATTTTATAAAAACTATATTATAAATATACTAGGATGTTTTTATGTTAAGGTTTCGACCTAAAATTACACACACCTCCATCTAATGTGTAACATACATACTGTTTCCGTGTATGGTGAACTACCACCTCACAGAACGATGATTGTTCAATTTTCCTTTATTGCAAATTATAACGGAAATTATGATGGAAAATATATTTATATATTTTATATATTTTATTTATTATGTCTTTAATATTATTTAATTCCTTTACAACACATGTATTTATATTTTTCATCTTGTGTTAATATGATAATTTTGTCTATGGAAGCATGAATTACTACCCCCTCAAAGCGATGTGATTCGTTCATACACTACATGAAATGTATTAAGGATGAGTTTAGTGAATATATATGATATATATATGATATAATAAATCCAATTTAATAATTATGTATATACATATATACCTTTTACTTACTTTCTTTCAACACGACGATTAAACAGAAATAGTGTTCATGTATAAGTACGACTTACCCTCTCCATGAGTTATGTATTCCATTTCATACTTATATACTCTATGGATTATTATAATACAAATATAATGAATATAAATTATATTTTAATCATGAGTTACATTATTTAAATCCTTATATAAGTATAAGGACCAAATAAATAACAAATTAAGAAATATGTGAAAAATAAAGTGGATATTACTCGAAGTGAAATATTAACATAGAATTGTGAATAGGAGGGTAATATAAAACCATAATCAAAACCTATACAGAGTTAGAAGTAATAATATGGTTGTATTATATATTTATAATAAATTTATATTTATTGTACAAGATTTTTGATCATGTATGATGAGAGTCAAGACACAAGGTAAAGGGATTTCATATCACTTTTTGTTTCCGTGAGATATATTCTTTATTCACTAGACATTACTTTTATGTTATGTGTATACTGAACCTGTATGTATTAAATTATTATTATACTTAAATTTATGTGTATTTATATATCAATTATATGATCTTTATTTTAGGGGGTTAATTTTTCAAAATCTACAAAATTTGTAATATTGTTTTGTCTCAAATTACCTTCTTTGAGACACATGTTTTATTATGCACCATATTTTTACTTGAGGTGTATTTAATTACTTTGAAATAATATATCATGAATATTATTATTTTCATGATATTTTAAGCTTTATGTAATGTCCTTTTCTTACAAGGAGATTATGATCCTCGGTTACCAAGTGGTAAGAGTTTATTAAAATGGTCTCATTGCTTTTTGAGATTATTTATGTTTATGATTTATTTGATGAAATATTATGATCCATCTATCAAGAACATTCATTAATTTCTTATCCTAGGTTTATTCATAATATAATAATGTATTGGTACCATTTTTCTACTCTTTGGTACATAACATAGTTATGAAAGTGTTTTTTAATAAATCTCGACTTTACCCTGTCTTCGGTTGGAAATCCATGTTCTTTCAAAACCATGTTTTATAAAAAGGGGTTTCAATAATATTTTTTTAATCTCCTATGATCATTAAAATATTTTTTACCCTTTTTTACTTTTAATTATTTTTAAGAGTAATATTCTTTTCACTTTCCGAATGAGGAATTTATCTAACAATTTTACCATGAAAAATGAATATTCTTTTTTACTTTGTACAACATGTATGGATTTAACCACTATCAATTATTCGATGCTTTTTTATGTTTAAAGGTCAATTTTTAAGATTTTTTTTTAAAATTATTTTCAAGAAAATGGTTTTCAAAATGATTAAAATTCTTTTTTATAAGTTTTCAAAGTATTTTATAAGAAAATTATTTTCAAATGGTTTTATGTATTAAAATTCTTTTCAAATAAGAAAGGTCACTTTCCTTAAGAAAATTTTTTGAAAGATATTTAAAAATTATTTTCCATCTAAGATGACATACTTTTATGTTACTCATTATTTTATAGAAAATGATCTAAAGGTTCCATTCATATTCATTCTATGAATGGGTTATTATTAATGTCATGGTGTTTATGAAACTTGTTTCTCTTTATCAGGTTAAATGTTTATGAAATTCATTTCTATTTCATGGGTTATATTTTTACAAAATCTATTTCTCTTTCATGGGTTATGTTTTTATGAAATCTGTTTCTCTTTCATGGGTTATATGTTTATGAAATTCATTTATCTTACACGAGTTATTATTTTAGTGAAATTATTATGAAACCTATATCATTTTACATAGGTTATGATATGATTACATGTTTATGATACCCATTTTATTTCATGGGTTATGATATGATTGTTTATGATTTTGTGGAACATGTATGTATAATTTAATTATGAGACTTGTGGGACCTATATCTACCTCTGATACATTGAGTAATGATAATTTTTATATGAGGTCAAAGGGTACACAAGTTGTAGCCCATGAATGAAAAAAAGGTACATGGGTTGTCGCCCAAGCCTAAATGTAAGTGGGTACACTAGTTGTGGACTAAGATAAAAAAAAAGAAGGTACATGGGTTGTATCCCAAGACTAAAAGTAAGAGGGTACATCAGTTGTTATCCCAACCCTGAAGTAGGTACATGGGTCATAGAACAATCCTAACATGTTATAATGTTCTTGGTAGGTATCCTTGGCATAAGATTTTCTATTCTTATATGCATACCACAAATTCTACTTCTTATTAATCATTTATGATTTCATGGCTTGTGATATTTATTTCCTTATTATTAATGTCTTATGAAATACCATGATTTATCCCATAACCCATGTTTACGATCTTTGATATGTAGGGTATGATCTTCTAGTGCTATGATCACATTCTCATACCCCTATGTTCATGTTTAAGCTTACATGTATTCCTTATTTACCCTTACTGAGAAAGTGATCTCACCCATTTTTATGTTTACTTCCCCAGGTTATATAGATATATTTCATGTTTGATAAGTCTAAGAGGGGTTCTAGTCTTAGAAAACCTAGTCAAAGAAAATGTATATCTCTTTTGTACCAATGTTCATGTTTGCATGTTTTCAAAGGCACTAAAGTAATACAATATTTTGGGAATCCATTTGTAAAATGTTTTTAAGTATTCCATAAACTTTATATAATGTTAATGTATATCAATACTAGGTCTCTATAGTTGGTATCAGAGAAAAGGTTTAATTAAACTTGGGAAGCCAGGATAATAAAACCTTAGTTATAACCCGAAGTACATGTCGATGAATAAGTATAAGGATTAGGAAAATTATAGGAAAAGTTCTTAGAATTTAAGTAAATGATAGAGTGAGTGGTTTCTAGAAAATAAATCCTTGTCTGGATACTAAAAGTGGATGTGGATATAGAACATATATACCTAGGGGTAACAACTTCAACAAGATGTTTGAGGCCTGACTTAGGGTAATTTGGTACACAACAATTGGATTTTTTTGCACACCTGGTTTGACACTCCCGGGGGATATACTTTGGGAATTCAAAAAGTCTTCACAAACCAACTTGAAGAGTTTAAATAAAATTTGGTTATAAATATCCTACGACAAACCTACATTTTCATATATTATGGAAGGTGTCATAATTTAGACATCCTATTAGTGAATTTTCATGATTAAGTGGTTATTATTTATGATAATAGTTTCTTACTCTATGCTTCTTGGATTTAGTCAATTGATAGAACCTGAAGGAAACACATTAACAGTGATTGTGATAGAAAATGAAACAATTGTTACTATGAAGATCCAAATTATTTGGCAGTTGGAATGAAAAACCCCATTTCTATGCTCACACAACTTTCTAAATCTATGAATCATGATGAAATTACAAACGATCAAAGAAGGGAACAACATTCTGTTGAGTACTTCATGAGGCAATGCCCACATTATTTAAATGGGTATTCTGAACCACTTGTTAATGAACACTGAATTAGTACCATTGAAAATATATTCTCTATTCTCCAGTTTTTGGATCATGATAAAGTTATTCTTGCTGTTTATAGGTTAGAAGGTGAAGCAAACTTGTGTTAGACTCTAATCAAGAACATGAGGAAGTAAGGTGAAATTGAATACATGGATTGATATGAGTTCAAGAACTTATTCTTAAATAAGTACTTTCCTCATGTTCTACATATGAAGATGTAAAATGAGTTCCTTGAGTTGAAGAAAAAGGTTGATGAATATGTCAGTGCCCACGATGATAATTTCACAAGACTTTTTTGGTACGCTTCATGGATTATCATCCGACTAGAAATTAAGGTTGATACATTCTTCAATGACTTAATGCCAAGTTTCAGAAGAGTGTTGGCAATAAGAGACTATGGTAGTTATTAAGAGATTGTGAATTGTGAAATCAAATTTGAAATAGAGGTTTGATTTATGTATAAATACTATGGTTTTAATAAGAAGAGGAATATCTAGTTAAAATGACAATAAAAAAACATGGGGATGAGAAGATGAGCCTTCCTTTGTGCTCAAAGTGTGGAAAGAAGCATGGTAGGAATTTCCTTAATCGGACTAGTAAATATTTTAAGTGTTGAAAGGAAGGACTTCAAGAGGATGAATTCTGAATTGATTTTAATTTTTTTATAATGATACAAACAATTATAAAACTCCATATGATGCACCTACTGCCTTTCAGTGTTTTAATTGTAAGGATTTTGGGCATTTCTTCAAAAAGTACCCAAATCTTAGGGTTAATAATGGTGATCAATGCCAACAATCTCTGAAGGAAAAGGAAATATTGAAAGCATATTAAATCACAATGGATGAAGTGAACCATGATAATTGGGGAACTCTATAGTGGGGAATTTCCTATGGTATTTTTTGTAAAAATAAGATCTATAAAAATATTATTGATCATTTAGTAAAACTTAATATGAGTCTAAGAATTTATTATCATTTCTCTACATGAATTTTGGATTAATAAAATCATGTTGACTTTATATATTTACAAGGATGAATCCAATATTCCAATAGTAATGATATTCTAATATAATTTCCTATTTTAGGAATAAAGGGTGAATTATTTTGTTGAAGCATGTATGTTTTAAAAAAGGATTTATAGAAATTAATATTATGAACATGTTTTTAAGAGAATATATGATAAAGGTATTCACATGTTTGGCATGTTATGACACATGGGGGATCAATGTTAAGCTGATTTCATGACCTTCTATCTACTGTTTTGAATTTTAATCTTTTAGAAGGGTTATATGGTTAACCATTTATGAAATGTTTAAGTTAAACTTCAAATGAAGTATTTATGTATTAAGGCTGTATTTAAAACATTAGTTAAAATTAAATTTAATGATTAAAATTATTTCAAGGATGACCATCATATTTTGAAAATTATATTAGCATGGTTTTAGAAAATGACATCATGTATGTCGTGTGAAAACCAATTAAGTCTAGCAAGGCCTTAGGTATTGAACCCATGACTGAAGGACGACAAAGGTTTAATGCCTACCACTAGCCTATATGATGTCCTGTTTAATGTATAATTATTTTAGATGAATAATGATTTTTTAAGAAGTATTAGTGTTACTTTTTATGTTTATAGACTAATGTATTAACAATATTGATTTTTTAGAATAATTATAGACAAATAGTTACGCTTTTCATTATTTTATGGGCCTTACGATATTATAAAAGTGTATTTTATAAATATATGAATCAATGTTAATTTCTGGACATCCATTACATGAAGTAATGAATTAATTATAAATTTATAAAAACACAACTAAAGAATGATTTTTAAAAAAAATATATCAAGTAAGTATATTTCATTATATTTTTGGTTAATGAAATAATTACTCAATTTTATGATAATGATCAAAAGAAAATGTGTTGTCCTAATACATTAATTTTTTTGAAATGATAGCCTTTTAAATAATAAAATATTTATGACTTTGAGGTCTCAACTTTTTTTGACCATTCACTTGTTTTTGATTGATAATCTCAATCACTCCCTATAAATATTTACACTTTTCCTCCATGTACAATATTTACTCCCAACCTATGTTCTCCTTTAAAAATAATTTTTTATTAAGCCACTTTAAGGTAAAGTGGGAAAACAAAGTTCACACACCATGACAACTACATGCTGAAAGAGCTCACAAAATTTTTAAACACAATACTAAGATTATTTGAGTTAGAATCTCTATATAATTCCCAATGCAGAGTACTATCTTGAGTGTCTGGATCCTGCCTGATAAGTTCTTCAAGGTGAGAAAACATTCTTTCCATTACCTAGATGAATTCCTCCAAGGTGATTCTGCCTTGATTGAAGCCTCAAGCGATAATTCGGTCTTGCTTGTCTATCCACACTTCTTGCTCCTATGTGGCCTCAATCTCCAAGATTCTTTCATAAGTCCTTAAAATATCCTCATTTGAGGCATTTGGATGAAGGAATTTTTCAAGAATCTCTTCCTTGGAGTGGAATATGAGCCTTAGGCACTCCACACCCTCTTCTTCCATCACTCTTGGTTCTCTTCTTGGATCCTCACTTTCCTTGTCTTGAGGGCCTTTTCTTTCCTTACTTCCACATTTCTTGGCCAACCTGGTTTTCATCAGTTTAGGCAAGTGAGAGTAGTCTTTGAACCCCTTGTATTTTTTCCCTGGACCTCAAAGCATTTCCCCGAGTCACGATTTCATTTTTTTCCCTTCTTCCTTCTTGGGATGTGGGTACCTTTCCCTTGGAATTGGTCCAGGTTTTCCACAGAGAGTTGGCTAAAACTATCATCACCTGAATCATTATCCTCTTGCATCAATTATTGTGCTTGAGCTTATAGACCTTCAAAACGGGTTTTCACCTCAACCCCTGAGCCTTCTTTGAGAGGCCCCAACCTACATGGAGAATCCAACTTGCATACTTTAACCTCCAAGTCATTCTTCTTCTTCCCCTCGCTCCTAGTCTTCTTAGAGGAGGACTTAGGAATGCGAGTGTTTGGGTCTAAGGGTCCCAATACAATAACCCCATCCTGAATTCCTTGACCATGGAAGGAGTCTATAGCTACATGCAAAAAAGACCTCCCCTGTAATGACTTAATGAATGGTTCAACCTCTTTTGTGAATTCACCCTTAGGAACATCACTACATGGTATCCGACCTATGGGCTGCTCATATCCATGACCCATGAATTGAGATTGTTTGTTAGTGTCCTCCCATTACTGACCTTGAGGACCCCTAGAGCAGTGGACCTCACTAACTACCTTTTCCACACCGTTATCGATATTTCTGTATGATACCAGATGCTCCATCACATCCACATGCAAGGAGACCTCTTTATCCATTCCTTCCACATGTACTGCCTCCACTCCATTCACCTAGAAGGGGATGATCCCCAAATCCTTCCTTAAATGGGATAAGAAATTCATGACCCGTGGAAAGGGTACGCTGGCCTTAGAATCCTTCACTGCTCCTAGAACCACCAAAGAAGGCCACTTTATATGCTAGACCTCCTGAGAACTGCCTTCTGATTCAATCCTCAACTCCTCACCTGGACAGGTATGAACCATGTCTGGTTCCCATTCTTTTGGGACAACCCCTCGTGCCTCTCTATACTTTTCCAAACCTACACTATTCGACTGCTGGATCATAATGGGGGTGACCTGCACCTGATTCCATTCTGGTTTGGGGTTCAACAATTGCCGATCTCTTTGTCTGCAATGGAATCTAATGACCGAATGTCCTAGACATTGATAGCCTAAAAAATACGCTTTCCAAGACTCGAAAACCACCCATTGTTTCCATTTTTCTAATGTGGGTTTTTATGAATGAAACTTTCAAGTATTAAACCATTGATAAACTAGATGAATTTAATGGGAGAAATTAATTTTAAGGAGGGTAGAATGTAACACCGTGAGATTTTGTGAATTATTTTTTTCAAATTAATTTAATATTTTTATATTTTTCATTTATCACAACTCTGAAAATAGTTTTTTTATTAAATCACTAAGTAAAACATTCATTTCGCATGAAACCCAATTGGCTGGTGCTACATGAAAAATTGACTTGGCATACGTTACATGCAACACTGAGTTTCTATGAAGCATCATTTTATTGTTCTAATTATTTAAATTATATAATTTTAATATATCTATTAAATGTAGTAATATGAATAGTGATAAATAGTTTTCAAATAATTTATATTATGGTTTTATATAAATAGAATATATTGATGATTAAATATATAATTTTTGGTAAAGTCTTTATATGTTTAAAATACAATTTTACCAAATAAACTACTTTTCACATCCTTCTGTGGAAAAAAATAAAATTAATTTTAGACAATTTTATAAATTTAATTTGATAAAATAAACTTAATTTTTTAATTTATAATATTTAAATTATATTAGGGTGAATTTTCATGATTTTTTTTAAAAAACTTCATTTTTATATGAATAGTGAAAAATACCTCATTTTAATTCAAAACTGCCTTTTCATCTAATTTATTTATAAGGTTATATTAGATTTTTATTTGGTTTAAAGTTTAATTATATAATATTTTTATCAGTTAATTTTATTTAGGTCATTATAATCAATTTCACTTTGAGATTGGGTATAAAAAACTTAGCAAAAGTTTTTTATGTTTTTACTTTAAAAACCCCTAGTGTCGTCCCATCAGGGGGATTTATTTTAAATTAATTTTATACCACTTATATGATTATAATTTAGAAAAATATAATATATATTTTGAATCAAAATAATTTATAATTTATAATATGTTCAACTTTGTTTTTGACCAAAAATATTAGTGAAAGTGACTAAAATTAATTACAATGGTTAAGTGAAAAATTAGGTTAACAAAGTACTAAACCATAAAATTAAGACCCAAGATGAAATATAAACTTGTCCAAAACAAATTTTATAGAAATTATCAGGACATAAAACTTCAATTACTGAGTTTTTTTGGTTTGGTATGACTTTTGTTAGTTAGAAACGTTTGGACACCTGACTTGTTTCAGAAAACGCCAAGTGTGTCCTTTCCCTTCTCTATAAAAGGCCACCACCTATCCCTATTATTCACACCTCTCAAACCAATTAGGTTCAGAAATTATATACACAATACACTTATGAAAATCCCTCCCTTACTCATAGAATCCTCCCCTTGGGCATGAAGCAATCCGATGAAGTCTTTTGGCACAAACCAAAAGGAGTTACCCGATTAAGAGGTAACGTCTTCTCTCAAGCTCCTTTCTTTTATTTTCTTTCTCCACCCCTAAACATTATTTATTATACGATTTTATAAAAAATTTATCCTAAATATACTATGATTTTTATATACTAAGGGTTTTACCTACACTTACACACACCTATATCTAATGGTTAACGAACACACAATTTACGTGTATGGAAAACTACCGCCTCATGAAATGACGATTGTTCATTTTTCCTTTATCACACATCATGGTGGAAATTATGATGAAAAATATATTTATATATGTTACATATTATAATTTTTATGTATCTAAAAATATTTAATTATTTTACAACACTTGTCTTTATACTTTTCATTTTTTCTTAATACGATAATTTCATTTGAGGAAGTGTGGTCTACCACCCCCTCAAAGCGATGGGATTCATTAATACAC
This sequence comes from Viscum album, assembly GCA_963277665.1. Taxonomy (NCBI): domain Eukaryota; kingdom Viridiplantae; phylum Streptophyta; class Magnoliopsida; order Santalales; family Viscaceae; genus Viscum; species Viscum album. The sequence continues at coordinate 1,385,396,195 of OY728164.1, forward strand.
TACATGGAATGTATTAAGGATGGGTTTATTTATTATATATGATATATCTATTAAATAATAAATCTAATTTATCAATTATATATTTACATATATGTATTTTACTTTATTTTTTTCAACAAAACAATTAAACGGAAATAACATTCATGCGTACGTACGACTTACCATCTCCAGGAATGGTGTATCCCATTTAATAATTATATATTTTATGGATTATTATAATACACATATACTGAATATAAATTATATTTAAATAATTTTTTACATTCTAGAAATCATGATTTTTGTATAAGAACCAAATATACGAAAAATTAAGAAATAAACTAAAAACAAAGTAGATATTACCCGAAGTGAAACCTTAACATAGAATTGTTAAAAAGAGGGTAGTATAAATCCATAATAAAACCCAATATGGTTTTATAGTTAATAATATAGTTATATGATATATCTTTAATAAGTTTATATTTATTTTAAAAGAGGTTTGAATGAGTACGATGGGATTCAAGACGCAAGGTAAGGGGATTTGATATCACTTTTTGTTTCTGTGATATACATGCGTTTTCACCACCCATTACAATTATGTGGTGTGTATAATTACCATGAATGAATTAAATGATTCTTATAACTAAATTTATGAGTATTTAAATATCCATTATATTATTTTTATTTCATGGGGTTAAGGTTTCAAAAGTTACCAAATCAGTAAGATAATTTTTTCTGAAATTTTGTTCTTTGAGACACATGTTTTATTATGAACCTATATTTTTCCATGAGGTGTATATAATTAATTTGAAATTTAATTTTATGAATATTATTTTTTCATGATATTTTAAGCTTCATTTTATTTCAATTTATTACATGGAGATTATGACACCAAGTTACCAAGTGATATGAGATTTTTTAAACCATTTCATCACTTTTGGTGATTATTTATGTTTATGATTTATTTAATGAAACATTATGATATATATCTCAAGGAAATTCATGAATTTTATTCTCCTATGGTTATTAATAATATAATCATGTATTGATACCATTTTTATATTCTTTTTTACAAAATATAGTTACAAATGTTTTTTAAAAACAATTCTGACTTTACCCTCTCTTCGGTCGAAAATATGTGTTCTTTCGAAACCATGTTTTCTAAAAAGGGTTTCCAAAAATATTTTGATAATATACTATAATAATTAAAATATTTTTTTTATGTTTTTGCCTTTTACCAATTTTTTCAAAATAATTTTCTTTTCTATTTATAAATGAGTCATTTATCTAACATTTTTACCATAAAAAATAAATGTTATTTTTACCTTGTATGACATGTACAGATTTAACTACCATAAATTCTTAGAAGAATTAATTTTTTATGTTTAAAGGTTTATTCTTAATATTTTTTTAAATTATTTTTAGGAAAATGGTTTTCAAATTTATTTGAAGTCTTATTTATATGTTTTCAAGGTATTTTCTAATAAAATGATTTTCAAGTGGCTTTATGTTTTAAAAATAAAATTTCAAAGAAGAAATGATACTTTACTCAAGAAACATTTTTGAAAGATATTTCAAATTTTTTTCCCAAATAAGATTACATCTTTTTATTTTACTCATGCCTCTCTAGGAAGTGATCTAAATGTTCCATTAATATTATTTCTCTTAATTAGTTATGCTTAATGTCATGGTTTTTATGTGTCACACCTGAATTTTCAATTCTATGATTTGTTTTGAATCTTATTTTGGTTCTTAGTTTTATCTTGGTTATTGAGTGTTCCGTGTTTAAATTTAGTGTCTCGGGTGCTCTTGATCTAATTCATTAGTCTTGGAAGTCTTGGATGGTATTTGGACTTATATTTTGTTAAATAGAAGGTATGAGGATTAAGTACCTTGGAATTGAATTTGTGACACTCTTAGTGGAACCTTTTGTGGTGTATGTCTGTTGGGGTGGTTTATTCCCTTTAGATAGATGTGTTTTGGGTTTAAAAGGGTGTTTTATTTTGGGAATTATTTTCCCCCTATCCTTGTCCTATCTCCCCCCCTTGAATACCCTATCCCCCATGAATTTGGGGAAAAATGGAAAGTTTTTGGGTGGACAGAACAGGCCACACAGTTTACTAAACCATGCATCCAAACCATGCATAGTGTCCAGTAAATTAAAACTATTTTTGAAATTACAATTTTTTCCTTTATTAAATAAGCCAAATCTACCCCCTTCTTACCCCATTAAATCCTAGAATCCATTGGAGGTCTCTAAGATTCCTTAAGATCCCATTGAACACATTTTTGAAGGGGGATTTGGTGGGGAAGCTTCAAAATCATGCAAATAAGTGATTATATCTTTGTTTTCTTCCTTATCCTTTGGTTTTATCCCATTTTCCTTGAAGTTAAAAATGTAAAAATGCTAGGTTTTTATACCTAGGGTTCATTTTTGAGTTTATTGGTACAATATTGTTGGACATGGTTTGTTTTCATTCCCTTGTGGTACGACGGTGGTGCGTTTGAAGTTTTGCACAACGGTTTGAGGTTTTTGAAACAAAATATATGTGATTCCATGTGTAATCATTCCTTTATGAGTTATATTTATCAATTTAATTATTTATAATGTTCCTAATATATTGTGTGTGTTGTGAAAATCATTTTTTATGGAATTGGTTATGTGTTGAATTTTATAGTTCCATTTTTTTGGAAATTGTGTGTTTTCATTATGTAACTCTTATGGTATCATTTGGGGTCATTTTATAACATATTAAAGTTTTTTATTAAATGTGTCTTCAGATAAAAATTCTGGTTTGGTAGTTTTTATTTTTATTTCAACCTTTAAAGATGCTTTTGAATGAGTTTTAGGTGAAAAACCTTATTAAACTTATTGAAAGTGTTTTATGAAAATTGTAAATGGATTATTGAGTTACACAAAGTGTGAAAATGATGTTTAAGTACTATTTTGGTGGGTTTATGTTCATAAAATTGGGGATTTAAAGATATTTTCATTATTTGTTATGTTAAATGTTTTGATAATGTTTTATAAATTGTTGAAGAGATTTATTAAATTGTGAGAAAGGTGTGAGGCATGTTTGTGGGTTGTTTGGTGTGAGTATCATATTAATATGAATTTGATTGTGAATAGGATATTATGGGACATGTGTGTGGGATTTTTGTTGTGTGTGTGAATTGTAAATAATATTTTATAAAATGAATACATTGATTGAGCACAAAGAGGGAAACTCGGATATCTAGGTGGGCAGACTAGGACTAGTATTCTAGTGATGTAGAGTGGTATTGTCCCTATTTTACTTAGAAAATTTGAAAATGAAAACACTAAATAAACTTTGATGATAATGATTGGGGACCACTAGTCCATTGGGGTTTCCACTCCTAGTGGATCTTGCATGAGATAGATATTTGTTATGGATACTTTTACATTGAGATATGATGTACCTAGGGCCCCACATCTAGCTAGTTCCTAGGGGTGTTCTCATGACTAGTGACCATTGAATATTTTGAACTTACCATTAGTATAGAATTTTATTGGATGGAAAATTCATTATCATGAGTGTTTTTGGTTAATGTGTACATTCTTTAAAGTATCCCTCTTGAAAACTATTTTCCTTTTAAAGTTTCATCTCTTTGAAATTGTTAGTATAATTATTGTTTATAAAAACTTGAAAGCTTCTGGTCTTAAAATTTCTATCACATGGAATATACTTAAGTGGAATATTATTGGGATTATGATCACAACCTACTTACACATTTGGGTTTAAGTAGACTTGGTAATTTTTTTCATAGGTTCGAGTAAAGCTTTTAGTGCTGGTGGCTCGGGTTACTAGCGGTCCTTCTTGGTGCTATGTCATGGAGATGGCTTGAGGGTGATGTCCCCTTACCTTGAGGTGGTTATTGGGATATTATTTTTGTCTTTATTTCCTTGTGTTATTTTTTTGGTTCTTGTTTAATTTATGTAATTAAATTCTTAATTTTTTTAAAGAATGGTTTGTATGAAAAATTCAAATTCATGTCATTAGAATTGTTGGTTATTTTATGTTTCTAAAATCAGGTAAATCATTCCCAAAACATTATTTATCATATCAGTAACTTGTTCCTACTTGTGGGGATAGGGAATGCCCTTCGGACCTTGCCACAGACCGGGTTGGGCATCAGTTTTGATGGAGACCAGATCTGGATCGTGACATTATGAATAATGTTTCTCTTTCACATGCTATATGTTTATGAAGTCTGTTTCTATTTCACAAGTTATATGTTCATGAAATCTGTTTTTATTTCACGAGTTATATTTTTATGAAATCAATTTCTATTTCATGGGTTATATGTTAATGAAATCTATTTCTTTTCCACAAGTTATGATTTTGATGAAATGATTATGAAACCTGTAACTTTTTCCACAGGTTATAATATGATTACATGTTTATGATACCCATTTAATTTCATGGGATATGATATGATTGTTTATGATTTTATGGCACAATTATGTTTGATTTCATTATGATATTGGTGGGACCTATATCTCCCTCTAATTCATTTGGTAATGATAAGTTGTATATGAGCTGAAAGGGTACACATGTTATAGCCTAAGCCTGCAAACAAGAAAGTACATGGGTTTTATCTTAAGCTTAAAACAAGAAGGTACATGGGTTATATCCCAAGACTAAAAGTAAGAGGGTACATGGGTTTTAGCCCAATCTTGAAAAAACTAAGGGAGATGGGTTGTAGCCCAATCCTAAAACAAGAAGGTACATGGGTTGTAACCCAAAACTAAAAGTAAGAGGGTACATGGGTTGTAGACCAAGCCCGAAAATAAGAAGTTACATGTGTTGTAGCCCAAATCTAAAAGTAAGAGGGTAAATGTGTTGTTAGACCAAGATTGAAGTGGTTATATGGGTTATAGTGCAAGCCTAACAAGTTATAATGGTCTTGGTAGGTATCCTTGACATAATATTTTATATTCTTATATTCATACCAAAAATTCTATGTCTTATTACTCAGTTATGATTTAATAGATCATGAAGTTTATTTCCTTATGATTTTGGTCTTATGAACTGTCATGATTTATCCCATAACTCATGTTTATGGTCTTTGATATGTAAGGTATGATCATCTAATGTTATGATCATGTTCTCCTACCCTTATGTTCATGTTTGTGCATACATGTATCCCTTGTTTACCCTTATTGAGCAACTGAGATCACCCATTTTTATGTTTAATTACTCAAGTTATGTAGATATATTTCATGTATGATATGTCTAAGAGGGTTTTTAGTCTTGGATAACCTACTGGGAGAAAATTTATCTCACTTATGTACCAATGTTTACATTTCCATGTTTCCAAAGGCCCTAAACTAATACGGTTTTTGGGCATCCATTTGTAAAATGTTTTTAAGTATTCTTTAAAAGTAATTTAATGTTAATGTATGTCAAGACTAGGTCATTATAACCTCATTGGGGGTGAATTTTTTGAGTGGATTTTGACTAACTAAAAATTCCCCCTCTCATACCTCTGAACTAGTTCTATGAATGGATCTATCAGTATTTCTTCACCTTTGGATTTCATGAAAGTGAATTATATAGAAAATAAAAACAAAAAGATATGCATGAGTTTGTTAATAAGGTTCACCTCTAATGTGGATGATTATGTATCTTTTATATGATTGCTGCTATCCCACTCACACACACCTTGTGTTTTATTATCAATATGAATCTCAGGAAAGGGTATAACCTCTAAATTATACTATGGGAACCAACCAGCAAAAATTAAAGTACCAACTTTCAACTATTTTAGACCCTAGAACCAACAAGATATTCTTCCATAAATTCTATAATTCCCAGGCTACTATTGAATAAATAATAGTAGGAAACTTCATGTCACACATGAAGAAACCAATTTGATTAAAAGTAATATTTTGTGTTGTAACTATTGTCAATATAATTGTTTGATAAAAAGTCAATGTTACAATAATTTAAGCTTGGTGTGATGCCGTTGAATTGTTCTCGATAAGTATTCATAAATGGAAAAATATGGTTTAGTAGGTTTATTTTCATAAAATTATGAAATTTTTTAAATGTGACAACTATAAAGCTATTTTTAATGTTCAAAACATGTGCCTAATTGTATTAGGGGAATGCAATTATTTAACATAGTTGAATATGAACTTATGATGATAATTATCAATCATCACTATGTTGAGGTAAACTAAAAAGTGAGTATGGATCATATTTTGATAATATTGAGTGACTGGTCACCAAATTATTTTAGAATAAGAGGAACCATTAAAAATAGTAATTATTTTGTATGAAGAATATTTTTGTATGGTTAGATTTGAATTTGGATTTATACTATGGTGAAATATTTTTTTAATGGTTGATTGTTTAAAAAAGATCCAAATATAAGCTAAACATAATGGGAAGGCCATATACAAGGGATATAAAGAAAGGAATTCCTACAAAAGAAACATGTACAAAAGCAAATAACCGTGCAGGGTAGCATAACGGCGGTGGCGAGTGCCTGTATGGGGCAGTACTAGGGTGGTAAGGGTGTACTGAGAAACTAATTTCTGAGTAGAATTATTTGTGAATTATATTATAAAGGATCATGGAAACAAATGGAATTTTAATGAGGGAACATGTTTTTCCACGTTAATGTAACTTTGAAACAACACCCACCATCTGATTCGTTGATCTCATTTTTTGATTCATTTGATCAGCGCTTTACACAGTCTTCTCTATAGAGATAATTTGAGCTCATTTTATCCATCAAACCATTGAAGGATTTTAGTGAATCAGGATCTCCATGCTATGTATATTAAATTTTGATCTAAGACTTATCATCATCATCTCATCATTATAAAAATCCAATCTATCTATCTAAGCCTTATGTTCTATTCTGCATGTCATATTCTACCTTGATCTCACCCAAAGATCACTGCTCAACAATATTTTCATGAGAGACATTGAAAGAATCTTGATCCAAGATTATGATCATCATATGAGTATTCTGAATATCTAAAACTGATTGAAATATCATGAAACTGTGTTTTCATGAAAAAATTAAGAAAGAAATGATGATATACAATGAGTTGTGAAAAATATTTTTATTATTGATGGTATTCTTCCAATGTGAAGAAACATAGGTGGTATGCATGAAGTAAGGCGACACTCAAATTCTTATAAATGTCTAAATTAACCGAGGCTAGGTTGCTTATACTTATTGTGAAAAAAATCTTGTTCTCATATAAACATAAGCATGTGATTGATCGGGTTTTCATAAAGATTAAGTTCTACGCTACTACTACTTCTGTGAGGAAGTAGAAGGCCATGAGTGGTATACTTGTTGTTAACACACTCAGAAAGATTCATGAAAAAATTTGTTTTTTCTATGCATTTAGAATATTTTTATTAACATATCCCTTGTTTTTTGCGATGAATATAGATTATACACACATATTATTTCTTGTTCAAAGGGTTTAGAACATCTGAAAGACAATGTATATACACACTAAGTCTTGGATAAAAGAGTTTGTGTGAAAAAATATTTCACCCATAAAATTTTTTTCATGAGTTTCATAGGATTTGTATATGTATTAGTGCATTATCATAAATACATGGATGAAGGTAGATATAAACCATGGGTTTTTGTGAAGTATTTGTTTGAGTGGTGTGCATTACGGTCTAACATTCATCTAGGTTTGTGCAATCAATAGTGAATAGTTTTCATGGAATAAGAATGCATAGTGAGTGTGTGCATAAAAAGTGAATGAGAGACTAAAAATGTGTTCAGTGTGTGTGAGCATATAATATATATGTGAAGGAACAAAAAAGTGAGATAGCATTTCTATGAGTGTGCTTGCATTGAGTTCTTGAAAAAATAATGTCAAAAGAATACATATTGTTGTGAATTTGTTTTTACACAAAAGAGACATAAAAATAATCAGTGTAATTACATGTATTAATATTTTTTCATGTGTTAAGGAGAATTACATGCATAAAGAACACATGATGTTTTTTGTGTAATAATTTAGTTGATCTGAAGCAATATTTTTTTAGTGAAGAAAAGATGAAGACAACATACAGTTTATTGATATATTTTTAGTTGTTCATTCCAGCAATATAGTGATTTGAATTTTAAGTGTTATATTCTACAATTTAGAAGAGTATACTTAGACTAACTGTATATAGAATTATTGTTTATATTTATTATCAGTCGTTTATTTTCAGTTAATTTGAGAAAGTACAGAATCAATTTATTCTCAGTGGCTCATAGAGGGAGATCTTTTTTTGTGTTTCAGTGGAAACTTGAAGTTCTTTTTATCTTTCACATTGTGTAAGTGTTGTATTTTTCTGAATCACTAGTTAGATACTAGTACAAATAACATTGGTGGGATGCCAATATAATTTGGGATAAGTTTCATACCTACCCACCATGGTTCCTGGTGATACCTCACTAACCCACTAGTAATTTTTGATTGATTTCTTAGTGTAGAATCCTTGTCTCAGATCATCCCAAACATAGAAAGAACGTATTTACCCACATTGGGGGAGAACCATGTAAAAATACTTTATTCTATGCTTTATTTAATTTATGTATTACATATGGTATAATTGTATTAATAAATAGTGAAGATTCATTCACTCTAACAAGTGAAGAGGGTAAAATTAAAAAGGGTAAGAGAAGGGAAAAGAAAATTGGTAAAAACTAGTTTATAAAGATTATACCCCCTCTCAATGTACCTTCATGATCCACTAATAACTTCAATTGGTATCAGATCATAGGTTACACCTTTGATTTGATCTATCTTGTTTTTCTAGATGCTTTAATTAGACTTATATGAAGTAAAGTTTTGAATTTGAAGAAGTAACAGAATTGTCTTAGATGAATAATTTAGTTATTATCATTGTCATTTCTAATAAGGAGGCTTCTTCAAAAACCATTAAGAACAAAAAAATGAGTAAAGAAAGATGAGAAATAATTTTAAAAAGAAATAGAATGTATCAAAAACTAAATGTAGTCAAAATGGGAGTCTATCAATAGTATCTGTTAAATCCATCGATAAAGGTCCTTTTGATGAGTATAGTTCAATTGGTAATAAAGATGATTTTTTTGAATCACTCAGCGACTTTTATTCAGAAATCAATGACTAAATGAAGAATGTTCCTATCAAAGTTGTAACTTAAACATTTTCTTTTATAAAGGGACTATATGATGAAAAGCCACAACTTGAAAATGAAGTTGAGGATATAAAAATGATTTTGAAAATAAGTTTTAAAGTTTTAAACTTCTATCATAAGTTATTTATGAAAAAGGAGAAACTATATTACTTAGCAAAGAACGTTAATCCTATGTTGAAGAATAATTGGAAATAAATGTGTCTGAGAAATAAGTTACCAAGAATGTCTTTACTGAGATGATTCACACACATAAATAATATCATAAAGCTACAATTAATATAAAGGACTATTAGTTGGAAATCAAAGACAAGGATGAGACAATCATCCTAGTTGAAGAATCAAAATAACAATCTATGTTTCACTTCAATAAAAGATTCACTTTGGTTGAAGAAGAATTAAAAAGAACTATTCTTTAGAAGGATATGACTGAGAATTTTTATACAAAAGTGATTCATGCATTGAAGAAACTACAAAGAACCCTTATGAATATTAAATAATCCTATCTAGTGGATAAGAAAATTATAATTAAAGATTTGAACAGTTATCTACTGATGGAAAATCAAATTCATGATAATCAAGTTCAGAAAATGAAGAGTCAATGGGAAGACAAACTGAAAGTTGTTAAAGATGAGAAAAACATTCTCAACATAAAGTGACTTTATATAGAATTAAATTTGAAAAATATGAAGGAAAAACCTTTAAAGAATTCCTAGAAATAATGTGAAGATATGGTGAAATCATGTGAATGCCATAAGAACTCTCTAAATATAAAATATCTTGAGTTTAAGTCAAGTTCCGAAATCATGAGAACATTTAAGCTAAATCTTCACAAAATGATAAGATCAGAAAGGCCTCTAAGAGTAATTCTGAAAATTTTCTTACTTATAACAAGACTAATTCAAGTGTTAAAAAGAGGTTTATATTATCTAAAGATAAATCTATTGAAATCTCATTAAAATAGGTAACCCTTGATCTAGAAGATTTTTTTGCACAAATACTATTTTATCTACTAGTACAGGTTCTAAAAAGAATTTTGTTTAAACATGGGTGAAGAATACAAATGAAAATCCCAATTTATCATCAAATTTGGATATGAAGAAAATTTTAAATTCTTGTTCCCCACAAAGATCTTAGATTAATAATCATATTATCAAAAAACAAAAAGTTTTTATAACTAGTCAAGTGGTATCATTGAAAAAGAAATTAATTTTTTTTGGATATTTTTGGTGTTATTGGAAATTTTGGAATCTTTCCATTGATTGTTCACATAATTTTTCAATACATGATAATTACATAAGGCCATTAGTAAGGGGGATCAATTCTGATGTGATGATAAATCCTGTAAACTTGAAGCATAATTAATAGATAAAGAAGAATATATCTATTAATAATCGATTTGAATATATTTAAGACTTATTATTATTATTATGACATAATTGTTCACAATTATAATGAGTGATGGTATGTACCAACCACTCATAATATATAATATGATATAAAGGAAATACCACATCAAGTGTAGAAGAAAAGAACAAATACAGAAAAATATTCCTTGGGGTGTGAGAAAAAGAAGGTAGTTAAGAAAACTATGATTGAAGTAACACCCAAGAAGAATTAGGATATGAATTCCACACTAATGAAGAGATGATTATACTATAGAAGAAAAAGTCATATCATGAACCTTTGTAAATATTTCATGAAAATCAATTCTAGTGGAAGCAAGTTAAAGTAGAAGAAGAAATCAATCTTAGAAACTAATAACATATTTGATATGTGGTATGAAAATCATGTTTAAAAAAATAATTTAATGAGAGTTTTTCTAAAAGGGACAAACCTATTATTTTTGTATATTTTTTTGGAAGGTTCAAAATGTCAGGGCATATTGAGGACAAATTCCTGATATGGTTGCCTAAACAAATAGAATTAGTGAAGAACAAAGAAAAACTACTAGTGGATTCTTTTGATAAAAATGATACTGTAAAAGAGTCTACACACAAGAATAATTCATAGTATATACCAAAAGAGTGCTTAGTCATATGACCAAAATAGCTATAATTAGTTAAAAAGTTAGACTAGGAACAAAAGAATAAATGTGTACTACTTAATAATGTGAAACAGCCTATTCTATATAAGATGAGAAATGAAGAAATAATAAAGTCCATTATGTCTGTAAATGATAATTTTTTGGAAATTAAAAGAAGGAGAAAGAAGGATGAGTTTTCATGAATATAGATAAGAATTGAAAGGATTTTCTGGGTTGAGAAATAAATCTCATCTCTATTTCTCTAAATGAAAATCATTGAAGAAAAAACTTATTCCAATGAATATTTTTGTGTTTGTTTATTCTGTGTAAGGAATTAAGGTGAGGCATATATTCAGGTAGAGTTATGAAAATATGAGTGTAGGTAAAATATCAGATATCATACAGGAGGCTATCTATAATGGAGTTATTTATTTTCATTACTGATAAAATTGTTCTAGAATATTGACCTTGAAGATAATTCTTGAAGAAATCCAATCACGATGAATAAAATTAACGAAGCTCATCCCTCTAGGGAGAGAAAAGCTGAACAACTATTAGAGTTGAATATATCAACTAGTATAAAATGAAAATCTGATGTTCTGGTAAGTAATTTATCTGATAATTTCAAATTCTGGAAAATGAAGGATGTCATTGAAGATGTATATACTCCTATATCAATACGAATGAAAATTATGACTCATAAGAGGAGAAAATGATATTATAGTAAGAAAAGTAAAATGTATTGATAAAGGAGAAGTGTATTCTTGTAGTTGAATGTTTTTAATCTATTTGTTGAGACAAATGTAGAAGATTAGTTGAAAATATTTTGAACAACTTCTGAACGAAGTTTTAGGTGTTGACATCATATTATAAAAAATTTATTGATAGCTTTGTTGTTTTAATTGATCACTCTTGTTTTCTACACCAGGTTAGGCCATGTAGACATAGATATGATTAATTAATTAATCATTTATTTAATAAACTTTATGCATTTATTATCTCAAGAATATCAATTTAAATTTTTCTTAAGTGAAATTTCTTATGAATTGATAATATTGAATGAGAGAAGAAGAAAAGTTCAGTTATTACAAAATTTGATAAGTTGAATTATTTCCCATACTTATATATTTGGTTTTATTTTCAATTATGGGGGAGAAGAATACATTTATTTTGAAAGTGAAATGGGTATTGAATAAAAATCCAAAGAGGGAGATTGAAGAATCAATTTTTTTAAAAGTAATATTTTGTGTTGTAATTTTGTTCAATATAGTTGTTTTATAAAAATTCAATGTGACAATAATTTATGGTTGGTGTTATGTCATTGAATTTATATTGAGAATATTTTTAAATAGGAAATTATGGTTTAGTTGGTTGAGTTTCTTTAAATGAAGCAACATTTTAAATGTGATGATTGAGGAGCTATCCTTAATGTTCAAAACATGTTCCTAATTTCATTAGGGTAATTCACATTGTTTACCAAAGTTTAATAATACCTTATGATTATAATTATTAATGATCACTATGTTGAGGAAATATAAAAAGTGAGCATGGATCACATCTTGATAATCTTGAATGACTGGTCAACAAATGATTGTAGAAGAAGAGGAACCATGAAAAATAGTTAATATTTTGTATAAATAATTTTTGTGGATGGTTGAATTTGAATTTGGATTTATACTATGGAGAAATATTTTTTTAATGGTTTAATGTTTTAAAATAAGATCCACATAAAAGATAGAAAGCATAGGTGCCAGACCAAAACAACATGACACGAAGATAAAGCAGGTCCCTACACGAAGCGGTGCTAGCATGGTAAGGGAGTTCTAAGTAAACAAATTTTGGGTAGAATAATTCTTTACTCTTATTATAAAGGAGCATGGAAATAGATAACATTTTGATGTGGGAACAAGTTTTTGTGTATTGTTGTAGATTCGAAACAACACTCACAATCTGATTCGTTGATATCATTTTCCGAGTCGTCCGATCAGCGCTTTACGTTGTGTTCTCCATAGAGCTCACCCGAGATCATCTTATTCAGTAATCCATTAGAGGATTTCAATGCGTCAGGATATCCATGCTATGTGGACTGAAGCATGATCTAAGACTTCTCATCATCATCACATAATTGTAAAAATCAGATATGTTTATCCAAGTCGTCTATTCTATTCTGCATTCCATATTCTACCTCGAGCCCACACGAAGATCGCTGGTCACATGGATTTCATTAAGATACGTCGACATAAGATTGATCCAAGAATCTAGTCATCATCTAAATATTTTGAAGAAACTTGTTTCTTCAAAGAATTCAAGATAGTGTGATTAACTTCTCCCTTACTTTTTTTCGATGAACTCAAATTACCTGCACCTATTTTTTCTTGCACAAAGGGTTTAAGAAATCTACAGGATAGTTTATATATTAACTAAGTCATGTTTTTAAGATATTTCATGCAAAAATATTTCACCCTTATGGATTTGTCCATGAGTATAATACGAGTTGTTTTTGTATTAGTGCATGCTCATGCACACGTGGATGAAGGTACACACAGAGAGTGTGTTGTGAAAATGATTTGTTTGAGTTGCATGCATTAGGATCTAACATTCATTTGGGTCTATGAAATCAGTAGTGAACAATTTTCATTTAAGAAGTATAGATAATGAGTGTGTGCATTAAAAGTGAATGAGAGATTGAACAAGTGTTCAGTTTTTGTGATCATATAAGATATATGTGAAGGAATAAAAAAGTGTGACATTATTTCTATGAGTGTATTGTACTTTATTTCTTTCACAAAGAAGTTTAAAAAGATATACATTGTTGTAATTTTTTTTTCAAAAAGAAGAAATAAAAATTATGGGGATAATTACATGCATTAATAATTTTTCATGCGATAAAGAGAATTAAATGCATGAAGAATAAACGATGTTTTTGTGTGTAATAATTTAATGGAGTTGAAGCAATATTTTTCAGTGAAGCAAAGAAGAATAAAACTTACAGTTTATTGATATATTTCTAGTTGTTCATTCTAGGATTATTGTAATATGAATTTGAGGTGTCATCTTCTACAATTCAGAATATTATACTGAACCAACTCACATATATTATTTTTATTTATATTCAATGGTAGTCATACATTTTTTGTTAAAATGGGAAAGTGAAGAATCAGTTTATTCTTAGTGGATCATAGAGCGAGATCATTTTAGTGTTGTAGTGGAATCTTGAAGTTATTATGATCTTTATCATTGAGTAAGTTTTGTATTTTTGTAAAAAACTGGTGGGATAATAGTATAAATAACATTGGTGGGATACTAGTATAATTTGGGAAAAGGTTCATACCTACCCACCATGGTTTTAGGGTAATACCTGACTAACCCACTTAGAAATTTTGATTGATTTATTAGTGGAGAATCAGTGTCTCATATCATCCCGAACACAGCAAGGAAATGGTCACCCACATTGGGGGAGAACCTTGTAAAAATGATGTGTTTTGTGCTTTATTTACTCTTTATCTTGAATATGGTATAATTGTATTAGTAAATAGAGAAGATTAATTCACTCTAACAAGTGAAGAGGGTTTAATTAAAAAGGAGTAAGATAAGAGAAAAGAAAATTGGTAAAATCTTGTGTACACTGATTCATCCCCCTCTAAGTGTACCTACATGAGTCACTGGGCACCTAAACTTATAGATGGATAAGTAAATTATCTTTTTCCTAGGTGTGAAGAAATCTATAGGGATTCCTAAAGACCTATTATATAAGGGCATTTGAAGCTTCCATATTTATGATATAAAGATATCATGGGATATATTTCTCAATTAGACCTTATGATATAAGTAATTTTTTCCCAATATTTGGAATGTTCTTCCTCTTTGGGATGAATGATAACAAGTAGATGTAGACTAATCTGTCTCTCTTATTTATCTTCTTAAATGAATAGGGATATTATTTTCCCATATAGAATTAGATATCTTATTGTATTTTACAATGATATTAAAAATAGAATCCACATTAGGTCTATAAATTTTTAATAATATATTATACTCCTCCTTAGTACCTTCTCAATATTTCATCAGAATATTATTCTCATATAATGAATATGAAAACCCTTCATTTTCGACACTTTAATTCTCCAACATTATTATTATTGAAATCTCATTTAAACTGATCAAAAATAATATCTTCAAAATAACTAGCTTTAAATATCTATGTTATATCCATAAATATCACATATTTATATTTCCATAATATCTACAATCACTTAATCCCTGTGTATATATAAAAACAAGCAGTGACACTATCACAATGAGAATCTCACCCCTTAAACACTCTTTATCATGCTCCATGGAATGTACTTCTCCTCTCATCATAACTACATCTCATATAAAATATCTAGATTTATCTTGTTCTTCATCTATAAAATAATTTGAAATATGATCTTCTTTCTCAAATTTCATAGTTAATTAAACTTAATCTTACATCATCATCAATACCATGTTATTGAATCAAATCATTCTCATAATATCATTTTTATGTTTACGATTTTTATAATAGCTCAACATCATCATATTTAAGTCCACTTTCTAAGTTTTTCATCTCAAAAAACTAATTAATTTGTAGAATGAAAAACCATATTTTAGAAGTATCATATGTTTCATAGTGGTTCTCCATACATTTGTATTTTCTCACCATGTAAGATTTAGAGAGATCTTATATATCGCAGTAATTCTCTATACTTTTCAAATTTCTCAAACCAAAATAATTTTACATACCAACCTAAAGAATATTATGTATCCTCATGGTACCTCCAATCCTTTTCTAAATTTACTCAGAAAAATATTATGTACCATATTTATGCATAAAAAATATTATCTAAAAATAATCTTAATTATAGAATGTTGTTTTTAATTTTCAAAATTTAAAAGTTATAAGAGATATCACATATCATAGGGAAGCTTCAAAACCTTTTCAAATTCCTATTTTTGAGAAAACAATTTCTATTACTTGAGGGATATTACATACCAAATTTTGAATTATTACTTTTCCATTTTCCATGAAAATCAGGATATATATTATATATTTCATAAAGGACATTGCATATCAGGTAGAGGATTCATTATATATCGATTCAGGGTTTTGTAATTTTATAATATCTTAAAAAACCTAAATCTACAAGAAGATCCAAAACTTCTCTCCAACCTATTTTAAAGTTCTTAAAAACATATCAAACAACAAAAATTACTTTAGAATAACTTCAAATAATCTTCAATTATCACCAGTGTAATTTCAAAGCTTATAAAACATACAAATACTCTTTATATTATTCAAATGAATCTTAAACTAACACTACCAACTTCAAATATTCCTTAAGAATAATCTAAATATCTTGTTTTAATTATATCATTTTTTACCATAGGATAACACATAGGATAGAATATATCAGTGATGTTTCTCAACTTCTTCACATTGACATAACATCAAGAAATATTAATATTACTTAAAACTAATATCTTATGAAAATTATTCAAGCCTACCAAATAATATTATCTATGTGAAATGTCAAGAAATATACTCACACTACAATGATCTTCACTAACCTTTAAAAAAAGTATAATACTCATGTAATGCTGAAAACATACCAATATCCAAACACCTTTGACACTTGTGAAAGTATGTCTATGAATATCCAATATAATATCTCACTTTCTCATATGAATATTTTTAGTAACTCACATCCAATATCTGTGGTGTTTTTTTAAATTATCATTCATTACATAAAACTCAACAAATAATGTCACCTTGATGTGAAACTCTATTGAAACTTCTCATAAATATGTGTGGGCACTCAAAAACATTCATAGGTACTAAATATTACTTCCATTATATTCTTATTCAACAATTTTTTAACATAATTATCATTTATTTGTTACTTATTAACAAAAAATATAACACAACACCAAGTGTGTTCAATAATCTATCTCTTTAAATTTTTTATCTATACCAATATAGAAAATGAATTTCAATATTTTTTATTCTATTATATTTTCTATCCACTAATTGAAAATAAATATAAAAAATATTGAGAGAGGTTGGTACCATTTAACATAAAGTAATGTTCCATAAATGATTTTAATCTAAGTCTATGTGAGCATTGATTTGTGTAGAAAAAATTGGGAATGATTTAGATAACAAATATTTTCATAACAAAACCTAAATATGATATAATATCAAAAATAATTTTTCATGGGATGCTTGAATATTTTTAGGTTAATACAATTTTTTTGAATATATTTTCTTGAATATTTCAACATGTATTCCTAAACTCATATTAATACATAGATTAAAAACATTAGAAATAGCTAGTAGGTCTCACTCTATATATATACCTTTGAATTTATCAAGATCATAATTTTCATGTCATTGATCTAACAAGTTTATCCCCCTTAACAAGATATTTATTCTTGTAAAAAAATAATAAGAGAATATGTATACATAAATTTTCAATGACATCTTTTCAAGATCTTCTTAGAATTCTAGATTTTCATGAAATTATAATTCTATAAGCTTCTCAATCTTCTCCCCCACAGAGAAGAAACTCCATTTTCACTTCATCAAGGTAGATTTTTTTATTAAAATATACATAAAGATGCCAAATGTTCATATAAATACAACATAGTGACTTAAATCATATCTGTAATAGTTATTTTAGATTGTTCAATTTTTTATCCCTCTTAATCATATATCCACTTTAACTCCCTATAGAAAGAAAAAACAAAATATATAGGAATAATGTGAAACTATTATTCACCTTAGAGTAAGAAAAAAGATTGATATTTTCTTCTCAACCAAGATACTTATTTGTTTCTAGATCTATTTTGGGAGAAATAATTATACCTGATCTTTTGGTTTTTAAATCAGTGATCTTCATGGGTAGCATGATGTTATTTCCCTTTTGAATTAGAACCTTATGTGGAATTAACTTCTTAAAAACATCCATCATGGAAAATGTATCTTTTTATTACTATTTTATCCTCTTCATTATTTTCACTTGGGCTAGAAGGATGATCATATAATCCTTGGAATTGTTTTCTAGCCTTCTCACACTTTACACATAGATAATCAAGAATCTCAATGTTACCAATTTTTGGAAGCTTATTATAGTATTCAATTTATTATTCATAGATATATTTTTACAAAGAAATACTTTTATTTATTTCATTCATTTATTCTGTTATATATTAAATTATCATGCCTCCATCAATACTAATTTCCATTAATTTTTTGTAGTTGTCTGTATTGTGTCCACCTTTATCATAATAGAAGAAACACCATCTTATTTTTATTGAATCATATTTCTTGGTATTCATGGGTGCGCTTGATTCAAAATTTTTATTTTTATTATAAACCAATGTTCAATCAACCTACTTCTACATTTTCCATTAATTTACCATTTTTGGTCTTATCACATCAATAAATTGTAACACATACTTGGTTGTTTTATACCTTCATGCTTCTTCCCAGTGATTACATTTATTATAGCTTCCAAATAATTTCACTAATATTTTTAATCTATTATAAATGGATAAATTTTTCTCATTCTTCTATGTGATTTGTCTCATATCAACCTTTATAACTCTTTGTATAGGAATTATTTGTCTTCTATAGGTTAAGATATTATGAAAAAAATAAACTGACTCAATACCTAACATTATATATCAAAGTAAATAGTCAATAAATCTAAATCTTTTTGTCTTTGACAAAAACTGGTAAAATTTTATATTTTATTAAATTTTTGCGTAATTTTATCATGCAGTTAGGTTTTATTTGTGGGTAGGATTGTACTAAACTTTATAATATCCCAAAATAAAGTAGTTCTAGGTTCCTCAACAATTTTAAAAAACCATATTTTTATAGAATTTGAGTTAAAACATGTATTTTGCATGAAAACAGATTTAGTCAAAAAAATATTTTGTTGATAAAAAGGTACTTACTAATTTAATATTGGATTATATTTAACATTAGATAATCCCAAGATTTTCTTTCCATGATATAGAGGTCTTTTATCACAAATATTCTCCTTATAATTATGTGTGGAAACAGCTATTCTATCAACTTCATGTGAAGTCTTATCATATTTCATTTTAATTTTTTTTAATTTTACTTCAAGTTCAAGATACTTTAAATTAAGAGTTTTATTGTGATATTTAATATAATTCCCTCTCCCTTCACACTCTTTTTTTTGTTTCAGAATAATCCTTATTCTTCTTTTTATTATTATGCAATAGATTGTTAAACTCTTTAGTCCTATGTGATATTAATTCTTGTTATGCATTTTTAAATCCAATGTAAGCCTTTTTTTCATCTAATATATGGAAAATTTATTTACCATTTTTTTGGATTCATATTTCTAATGGATTTATTTTAGAAAATAATTCTCAAATTTAATGTATTTTAATTCAATCTCTATATTCATTATAATTTTCATCTAAACTTTTT
Source organism: Viscum album (assembly GCA_963277665.1). Lineage (NCBI taxonomy): Eukaryota > Viridiplantae > Streptophyta > Magnoliopsida > Santalales > Viscaceae > Viscum > Viscum album. The sequence goes on from OY728164.1 coordinate 1,385,415,861, forward strand.
TGATGCAATTTTTACACCCCAATTTATTTTCTGACAAAGCCTCTTCTTTTATCTTTGATTCTTCCTCTATTTAGTTGATCTACACCTACAAGACTTTAAAAGATCCAAAAATAAAACCAAATACATTTTTGAGATGATACGATGGGATTTATTACAAGAAGGTACATGATTCATCATATGCTTTATCAAGTATATCGTCAGAAATGTGAATATCCTCACTTTTTTCGTAGTTCATAAATGTTACAATATTGATAAGAAATTATATTTACCTTATATACATTCTATATCTATGAATATAATAAGATAAAAGTGTTTTCCATATCCTTTAATGTGTATTTTTCCATAAAGATTCAATATCTATATAGGGTATGATGTTATCATTATTAAAAAATTCAAAGGATTTGTTTTATTACTCATTGTATAAGATGGTTTTCATATTATTTTTTTAATTAATTTATTATTTATATTATTCAAATTCATGTTGGTGATAGAATTATGATAAACAGTTTCAATTCCTTCTCTAAGTCTACATTTTATTATTATTTTGGAAGAGAATATCAAATATCAAAACATCAAATATTATTATTATTGAGAATATAATAAGAGGTGGGACCATATATCTGATATCGATTATTATTCCACTTAAAATGGATAAACTACACTAGAGGGAGGGGTGAATCAATGTGATTTAATTATTACTAATGAAAATGATTCCCCTCTCTTTCATCATTACCTATTATGTGAATGAATATAAAACTATTTCCTCACCTTCGATTTAAATAAAAGTAATTCAAATAGAAAATCAAAAAACATGATATAAAAGTGTTTATTGATATAGTTTTCCTCTATTATGGGTGAATATATCCCGATCACACAATGGTTGTTTTTCTACCCACATAGAAATTCTATTTTATTATCATGATGAAGATCAAGAAAGGGTATTAATGTGAACTTGTAATCATAGAACTAAAATGGTATAATGAAAGCACCAACGTTCTATTATTCATGATCAGAAGCTAAAAAGAAATTCCACTATTAATTACAGATTTGGATGGATCCTCTTGAATAAATATTTACAAGAAAAACCAAATCACTTCTGTATTGAACAAGAATTAATCTTATTCCACAATGTGTAATAATATCAAGGGATACCTCTAAAGTTATTATATAAGGGGATCATAGTCTTAATTATTTATGATAAAAAGATATCATAGGCTATCTTTCTCAATAAGACTATATAATAAATATGATTTTAGGCCAGTATTATCACTATTATTATTATTTATCATGAATTATATCCAATAAAATAAGTTAAATATCTCTCTTTTTCTTCTTCTTCATCACACAATGATAATATTTTCACAAACAACACTAGTTCTCATCATATATTCTACACCATGGATATTAGGAATGATAGTAGTGTTAGGTATATCTCTTTTTAATGATATTTTTTTCTCCTTATCCTCTTTATATCCACAATATCTCACTTAAATATAATTTTCATACATTGAATATGAAAACCATTTAATATTGACACTTCATTTATCCATTATTATTGGTTTTTAAATACCATCAAAACTTATTACAAAAAATATCTCACTAAGACCCAACTTTTAATCTCTAAATGATATATGGAATTATCACATAGTCTTATTTAGACAATAACCACAATATCTATAATCAGTTAATCTCCATGTATTCATCAAATCACACAACAACACTATCATGATGTGAATATCACCCATAACACTCGCATCATCACACACCACAACATGGATTTCTCCTCAAGGAGTGACCATATATCAAATAGAATAACCAACTTTATCTATTTCATTATTCATATATTACTTTACATCACAATATTATTGTTTATGATGCATAGCCAATTCAACTTCTTATTTATTTATTACTAAAACCATTAACTTAAATAATATCTTACTCGCTAAAGTGTAATGATGTTTAAGATTTCAAGAATAAATCAACATCATTGTATTTAAAACCTCTTTCTGAATACCTCATCTAATAAAACCCACACATTTATAAATAAAAAATCTTATATAAGAAGTATCTTACATATCACAATGGTTTTCTATACTTTACAAATTTCAAAATTTTCATGATTTTAAGGATCTTAAGTATAATGGTGATCATACGTAATTTTATAATTTTACACTCGAAAAAAATAATATGTATTACCCTAAAAGATATTTTATATTATCACATTACCTCATATCCTTTTCTAAACTTATTTATACAAAAATCATACACACCATTTGTATATGTATTATGTATTCTCTAAAAAAGCATACTTACCATATAGGGTTTTTTATCATTTAAAAATTTACTTATATTGTAATATATTACATATCATAGATAAATTTAAACACTATTATAAAATTCTATTTTGGAGAAAACCTTACACATCCATTAAATGATTTTATGTATCATTGTGTGAATTATGATTTTTCCCTTTTTTCCATAACATTTAAATATATATTATTTATTACTATAAGGGAATTACTTATTATTTTGGGTATCCATTACATATCAATTTAAGGTTTTTTTCATTTTACAATTTATTCAAAAAAATTTATATTCTAAATTCTCTAGAACTTCCCTCCATCCTATTTCAAACTTCGTTAAAAAATTTCAATCACCTCAAATATATTTGGAATGGCATTAAATGAACTTCATTTATAACCAGAGTAATTCAAAAATCATATTCATCCTATAAATACTCTAGAGATTATTCCAATGGATTTACTAATTTCTTAACCAACATCAACACTTCTTTAAGCATCATCCAAGTATCTTCTTTATGTAAAATTAGTCTTCACCATAGGTTAACGCATAGGATGAAAATTTATAGCTATATTTCTAAAATTTCTCACAAATATATAATATTCAGTAGTATTAATAATATATGGTACTATTATATTCTACAAATAATTTAAATCCAACAAAATAGATCTTCTATGTGAAATATCAGGTAATAGTTTCTCTCCGTAATGTTTTTTTATGATCATTAAAAAAATATAATCTTTATACAATGTTAACAACATATCAATCTTCAAACACATTTTCCATATGGGAAAGGATATGTATGAATATTCACTAGAAGATATTAATTTTTCATATAAATATTGACATCAACACACTTAAAATATCTATGGTGTTTCTTCAATCCTCATTCATTACTCACAAATAAACATTTAATGAATCTTTTCTTAGGAACTACATTCAACATTATCATTTTCATGTTTTGGTGCTCATCAACATTCTTGGGTACTCAAAAACCCATCCAAGTTGTTCTTCTTCAAAACATATTTCCCCCATTATCATTTACTTCAACTTTATTAACAAAAAATAAAACTTAATACTAAGTGGGTTCAACAATATCTAATTATAAACACTTTATAATTTATCATTGAAATATGGATATTACATAATTAAATAATTATAAAAATTGTATATTTACTTCTAATATGAACTCATTTCACATTATTAATTATATAAAATTTATTTTAAAAATATAATATTAAATGGAATATTGAAATTTTATAATCTAATTCTATTAGGTAAACAATTTACATAACCAAAATACTACATATTTTACATAATTTAGACCTTAATCATATCCATTATCCAAACTACGTTTTTGATATAGTTTAAATAATTTCTCAAATAAGTCATTTTAATTTGAATAATTTAAATTAATAATTATAAAAAAATTTAAAATTTAAATATAAAATATTTTATATTTCAACATATTTTCTTTTGTATTTATAATTCTTTTATAAACTACTCTTATAATTACCATTTAAATTTTTTATATCTAATTTATATGTCATTTAATTTAAATTGGATAAGGTGTTTTAATATAACCAATTAATATTATTGAATATTTATTTATTAAATGTTTAAAATAAATATACTAATTAATTATAAACATTTTAAAATTAATTAATTTATAAAAATTTTATAAATTAACTAAATATATTAATTTTTTTAAATAATTTATAAATAATTCAGAAATTTTAAAAATCAATTCATAATTGAAATATAAGACTTTTTTACCTTCATATAATAATCTATGATATCATCTGTATTGTATATGAATATAGATATATTACATTATTTGAAACAGTTTATCGCTATCAATCATACCCTATGATTAATTACCAAAACCTATGACATGCCACAAGGTCTATGTGAGATAAACTTGGCTTTCATTAGGAACAACAACATATGAAATGTCCTATGTAATAAATAACCCCTCACATGGGGACTTGCATAAGAGTAACTCAATGCCCACACCTATCATGAATTACAATAGGCCCTTGCATATGAGTAACCAACACTTGAACCTATCATTGGGTTTTACTATATCACCTATATCATATTGGTGATACAATAATCTATTTTACAACATCAAATATGGATCCATTTTATGGAAAAATGGGATGTTTCATCTACTATGATATATTAAAAATTGAAGGATTTGAACCAAAAAGGAGCCTATGATATTCAATTTCATATGAAATGACTCAATTTATACATACAGTATAAAATGTTGTAAAAATAGATGAAACAAATTCTGAATCATATTTATGATAGTGAATATTATATAAAAAATGATATTTATTTTACTCACAACGAACATGGTTTTTTGAATCAAAGAAGCCAATGAAACTTTGATACCATTTTTGGATTTATATGGATTGATTAACACTTAATAATTGAAGCGAATGAAATTAAAAACCCTTAACCCAAGATCTATCATGTATGAAAGTAAAACCATGTACATATATAAAGTGAATAACATATTCCTAACTTCCACCGATGATCTCCACTACTATTGAATTTATCAATTTTCTTGAGGAACATCACTCAAAGGAAGCCATAATAATACTTTATCTATGATGTATCCATAGGTTTATGTGAATCACTGATCATATGGGTGGGATATTCTTAATGACACATGAGATGAAAGTTCCTCTCAAAGTAGAGGATGAAGGTGATAGATATCCTAAGAATGGAAGAGGGAAATAACTAATTCTTGAGTAAGTTCACATGCCTATTCCCAATTGTACTACCTCCTTTAACATCACTCATGGAATATTCCTAAGTGCACATGAATTTCCTTTTGTTTTACGAAATTATTGAATAAATCTTCAATCACTCATTGATCCATCAAATGAATGCATTGTTTCAAACTCCCAATGTTTCATCTTATGAAATGTTAATAGCAAAATTCATACCACTTTTTATGCGATGAAAATGATTACCTCATTTTATTTTGAGTTAATGAGAACCTAATTTCCAAAGGAATGTGGTCACAACAACATTACCAGCAGCACTTTGGTTGCGCATTGTCCAAGACCATGGGAATTTGGGCTCATACACACTATTTGAGGGGGAATTACTACATACTCATTTACTCTCTAATTAATTTAATATGTATTCAGGAATCCAACCCAAATCCCAACAAAATTTGTTTCCCCTATGATAATGATACATTATCAACATGTGTTGATGTAACTATTTGTATAAATTAAAGGTTACCCATCAATGTAGTCATACATATATATAAGTGGTTCTCCATCAATGGTATCATAAATATATATCATAGGGTCTCCCTCATCCACTTATTAATTTATTACGCTATGGTTTAAATCCACATAGATGGACACTAATGAGTTTATCACTATATAGGGGGTTCTAGGTGTTTATGGTGTTGAAATTTAGCCTCTAGGAAGGGATTCATACATATCCCTTTGAAAGGAATCATAAACCAAGTAGTTTGGTTCCACTTAATAGAGAATTCCATAAATTTTAAAGTCACATGGTAAGAACCATCATGGTGTCTTTTAAGGTTCAAAAATTAGGAATGATTCTAATGATTTTATGGTCATAAAGAATCGTCCACTATATGAATGATACCTAGAAGTGGTTGTTGTGGGACTTATACATGATTGGACATTTATTGTTAACCTTAAAATGAAATTTGGTGTATTGAGAATGGGTTTTTTTTATAGGGAATATGGACCTATTGGTCATGTGGTTTTTTTGGAAAATGAGGATATAAGAAACCAAATAAGAGATAGACACATCAAGGATATGGCATAATGAGAAAGGTTCCCATGGAATATAACCCCATTGAAAGGTTGTTTGATCTCATGGGTTCTAAAACCAATCATAGAATTACATAGATGATTTCTTGCGGATTATGTATCATGAATATGTATTTAAATGTAATATGGACCTAGTGAAAGTGAACAAGGATCTTATAGGGAATATGGTCAAATGAGTAGGAATGTTCAAGATCATAGGGAATATGGATCAATAGGGAAGGATGTAGATGTTTATTATTTTGGGATTAAACCTCAAGGATGTGTCTAAAATATCTTATTCAAATAGGGATCAAATCCTATATAGTCCAAGACACATAGTTTGAGGTAATATGGTAAAACCATACAATGCAGTTTAACATTATATGATAATGATGTTATTATGATGTTTCATGTCATATGACTAGGATATTTTCACACAGTATAACATTATTTTAACATGATATTTTTTCATTAAATGAGTGAAAAAAGGATTGATAAGGGTTTATGTGTGGCCTTCCATATCTAATAATAATGGATCATTGAATAGACAATGGGGTCAAACCATCAATGATCACATGTCTAGTAATTATACTTAGGGGAGGCCCATGGTGATACTCAATAAATGGGAGAGCATGAGTGGTGTTATGAAGGAATATGTGGTACCATGTATTAGATGTCCCTAGATAATTGATTTTTCCATATGATGAAATAATAAGTGAAAATATTGATGTGGATTACACCTAGTAAGAATACTTATAACCTCATGGATCATTGAATGAATTTGGGAACCCACTATATGACTAAGTTGACTAGTCTTAGACCAGATTCATCCAATTTGAACTAAATGATACATGATAGAATTCTCTTATTTCCACATAATATAGTTCATTATTATCATGGAGATACATAATGTGATCACCCAAAGGGTTTCATCTATTTGGGTGGAAAATTAAAGATAATAATTTTATCAAAGAAATACATGATCGAATGGGCTAATGCTAGTGTCCATTACCTAATCATGTATGTATGGTGGGTTTAGGTAAGGCCCTGAGAAATGGAATCCTAGGTGGGAGACCTAAACGAAGGGATACGCTACCTATGAATTTAGGATGTTCATAATTCTCTATTATGGGAGTGAATGAAAGGAATTATCTTAGGTGAAGAAACTAGGTGTGGATTCACCCTAATATAGGGTTTTTGGCGCTCCTTTTTCACCACATTGTCTAAAGGAATGGAAAGGAAAATGACCTAGAACAAATTGATTCATCATTCGAAGAAAACCTCAAAAATTGGCAAAGGAATGAACAAGGTGTCAAATGGACATGCACCGCGCAAGTTCCATCACTGTCGTGCAAGTCCACTTGCGTGACGCCTAATGGTCACACAAGTGACTTGCACTCCCTAAGTGATAACCACCCGGGGTCTTATCCAGCCTATAAATAGACCCAGTGGGCCCCCCATTTCAAGAGGAATTTTCCCAGAATTCAGATACAGAGCTCTGAACGCCCAAGTCTCTTCTTCAGGTCTTCATAACACTTCTAAGGAAATTCTTTACCTATAATGGAAGGTCTAAACAAGAGGAGTAAGGTCTAAGTGTTAGAATTCACTAACACTTGTGTGCCTAAGTGTTTTACCCTTAAGGGAAATGGACACACTTGCGCGCCACCCTACTTCTTCACCAGAACATGCGCGACCTCTTCTGGAAAGCCTCTAGGGATAATACTAAGGGTTTGAGCCAAGTCTCACCCAAGTATTACCCTAAGGACTAAAAATCATGCAAGTACCCATGTGCTGCGTAGGTATACCTGTGTGACCAGGACTTTCGCACCCACGCAGTACCTGCGCGCCTTCCAGGACTTGCATGCCCCTATCCTTTTGGGTGCCTTTCATGCTCATTTACCCCCTCTTATACCATTCCCACTCTCCTATTCAAGATTTAGTCTTCAAGACATTCTTCAAAGCCATTTATGGCATGTTTTCTTGATTAACTTCTTTATCTGAAAATAATTTCTGTGTAATATCTCTCAAAACCTAGTAATGTACACATCTCTATGTCACAAAATATTGAGATTTCATTCATTCAACCTCATACTTTAAGATGAGAGAACCCCTTAACCTAGGCCTCCTTTTCAGGAATAAGTCCCAGTCATAATTATCATTAATTTTGGGAATACTCCTTAAAATTAAGCCCCAAGTCCCCTAATATGGGCCTCTTTTTCAGAAAAAATCCCCAGTATTTAAATTACAAAATATGGGAATCCTACTTCGGATTAAGCCCCAACCATAATTCTCTTAACCCGGGCCTCCTTTTCAAGAGTAAGTCCCAAGTCCTCATTAACCTGGGCCTCCTTTTCAGGAATAAGACCCAGTCTCAAATATGGGCATCCTCCTTAGGTGTAAGCCCCAAGTCCCTTAACTAGTCTTAATTTACTTTTGATTTGGGCTTCCTTCTCATGAGTAAAACCCAATCATAAGTCCCCTCCTAACTTGGGTATCTTCCTTAGGAGTAAGCCCCAAGATTAGAGTATCCAAATCTCCATGAAGTATATATACCTTTATGGACCCTGTTCCTAGATTTCTTTACTGAAGAAAATATTAATCCTCATCTATTTGGGCAGTCAAACATACATAAGCCCCATATCATTTCTTATGACTGCATCTTTCATGGCACAATTGTCTAGCATTACCAATACATATTTTTTCTAACATCGAGCATGACTCACGTGAGCGTAGAGTGTAAAAGTAATTATGACATCTTTCTTTGATCCATCAATCATAAACATCATGCTCCCTTTCTCAAACTACATGGGTTCTGATTCATTTTCTAAAACAAAGGATAAGTTGGTAGCCCATCAGCGGGTACGATCCCAACACTGAAATAATCAATTTCCTTCTGAATGACAATAAACTTCAAGTGCCCCACTGAGTGTCTTTAAAACCAGTATGGTCATCATAATGGCAAAGAGACTTTTATGTATCAAAGGATACCATTGACTAAGAATCTCTAACAAACAATGATGATTCTCTATCATTGAAGAACCTAGAATACATATTAATGATTCTAAAAATTCCCTACATATCAATCATTGATTTTCAGATCTAATTGAAAGCTCATTTTATACCTGGTATTGTAATAAGGATTCACGAACAAAACTTAAATCTGTAAAGTGAGTCCCGGAGTAGACAATAATTCCCCTCAAAAGGTGTGATGAGTCCGACCTCCCATCCTCTCGACCAATGAAAATTCCTAAGCCTCATCATTCTACAACTAATGAGCTCCTACCTTTGGAAAGTAGGTTCAAATGGATATAGAATCATTGGATGTTTCCGGTTCTATGAACAAACCCATTAGAAACCGCTTGGAATGTTTGAAACTTAAATCAACGAGGTCATCCCCAATTCTAGAGGGAAACAAAAAATGGTGAACCTGACGTGAATCCTTAACCAAGTTAAAATGATGTTTTACTTATTTGTTAGGCCCCTATTTAAAACTCAATGAGAGGGAAACAAAAAATCATTGATATATGTGCTCATCCAAAAGATGTAGTGGCTGAATTTATCTTGATTATGTCTGTTATATCAAACATGAAATATTTTCCAAGATCTTCTGCATTTCCAGAATGGCTTCTCTTAAGTTCACATCTGTGAATACGTCTGCTGTGAATACTACTGCTACTCCTGTTGGATCGTCTTCCGATCTGAGGATGACATCACCTACTTAGTGTCTTCAACACTGGGTATCAAACGAACTGGTTAAGGAGTACCGTCAACACGGTACCATTCCAACTCTGGAGGCTTCCCGACAAGCCCTCCAAGGGAACAATTCACACCGGTCATCCCGACAATGACGACCGGTGATCAAGAAGCAGGTGGTGCTAACCACCGTCTCCAACTGTTTCGGGTTGTTATCCCCGGAAAGCAATCACCATTCACTCCCATATTCTGGGGAGGTGAATGAGAAGGCCCCTCAGGTCCTTAATTCAAAGATACAGGAGTCCTTCCCAAGGGATCCCATCAACAATCACCACCAGAATCGTGTGGCAGTGCGCCCTCAACATGATGAGGGTATCGACTACAGGAGTTCGGCTCAGGTTCCTCAAACTTGACCAGGAAAGACGAATCACCAGAGGAAAAATCTGGTTAACAGTTAGAAAGTTCTCATCTCTACCATATTCGGAGAAGTCCACCAACCTAACTTGGTGGAAATAAAACAAGAGGGAACATACACCCATCCGTTTTAATTCAGCTGTCCAGCAGACTCGTCTGGTAGCATCACGCCAATCCCGCCAGGAAATTCTGGTCTAGTACTATAGGCAGGAACATACACCTATTTATACAACATCATCTAGTCAGTAGGCTCGTCTGACTACATATGATGGAGCTCGTCAACCATGTTTGGTGAAGTGCAATCAGCAGGCACATACACCTGCTAGTATTAGTCAAGTATACGAATAGTCTTGCTTGGTAGCACATGGAGAAGTCAGTCGGAAAGCTCCGGCAACCAACAAGAGGTAGACTCAACTCTCTGCCCCTACACTTGAGTACTGTCAAGATTCACTGACAGGAAAATGAGGACAGGAGCAGGCACATACACCTACTCAAGGCATGAAATGGAGGTATATCCCCGTTCCGGCAGCTGAAGTCACCAAGCATATTCTATCAATGGTGAAAGAGCAGAAGCAAATCCCTACTCATATTCTGGATGCTTTCCAGGATATTAGAACAGCTTCAGCAACATCTCAAGGAAAGACACATAAATCTATCCCTACCAGTGGAGTGACATATCAACAGTTCACTCCGAAACAGACACACACATCTATTCCAGTCCAAGAGGGTTGTGGGGTGTACTCCCCCATATCATACGGACAACCAAGTCAGGTACATAAACCTGTTTTGAGCAGAGATAATCAGCCTAACCTGATCATTTCTCCTAAGCAGGAACACACACCTGCTAAATTGAGTAAGAAGGTGTCTATGAAAAAGACCTGCCCAGCACAGTCAAGAAATCAAGAGCCAATCTATAACAAGGCCTTTCTCAATGTTGGAGTTCTTGAAGCCCTCATATAGATATCTGTTGGAATGCAAGATTCTACTCCCTCATTTCCGAATATTGGGAACATTAATTTAGAAGGTCTTCAACATACACTTCCTCATGAAGGCTTGCTTTATGATAATTCGGTCGATCTCGAAGTTTCATCTTTAGATGGGATCCACAAGAACCCTCTGTGTGGTCAGAAGAACAAGGAGTAAGAGATCTCATCTTTTTCTGTAACCCACCATGGTGGTCCTCCCCATGATGTTGAATTTCACTACGAATGTCCTCTTCGCAGTAGTGATGCACATTGCCCGGAAAATGCTCCAGAGGAAAATGTAGTTCTGAGAAAGCCCTCTTATCTTGAGGCACTTGAAATTGCTAAACTAGTCAGGTATAATGATTCATCGCTAGCATGCGAAATACTTTCTTAATAGAAAGATATCCCAGGGTGTAGGTTATTCTCCAAACCACCCCTAAGTCATGCATCTTCTAGTTTGATCAGTGATTTCTCTACCAATCTTGTCGAATATGATGAAGCAACAAGGAAGAACCAACTTTGGTCAAATCAGGTAGAAGAATCTTCATTGAATGATAAAGAGGAAATAATGAACATGAGAAAACAACTGGAAAAAGGTGAAGTGCCAGTCATGTTTTGGCCTCTGGATGACTCTTAGTATGACATTCCAGAGATTTTGACGGAAGATGGAATTCATAATATTCATCTCAATATATGGAAAAATCATTGTCACTTGAAAAAGAAAGTATTATCTTTTGATGAATATGAAAATCATGTCAAGATAATAGAAGGGTTACAACATCAGATTGACTTGGCATCTCTATCAGTCTCTCGATATCCGAAGGATGAAAAGTAGCAGAGAGCCCTTCAGCGTTCATGCCTTGGCGCACTAAGAAGATTGCACCAGTTAATTGCCAATGCCCCATCTGGTATTCATATCAGAGGATGGGGTGTTCATGGAGCACTACATTACACTGTGATCTCCAGTCAGCAAAGCCTACCGAAAATGGTCTCATGCAATGTTATTGCCTATGGACGGCCACAGTCAATGGGTTTTGTTTGTAATCGAAAGATTTCCCAAGAACAGGCATCAACTAGTTCTTCTCAAAATCAAGAATACAGAAAACAAGTTGTTGAATTACTCCTGCATCAAGAAAACGAGAATATTGAACAGACCTCTCGTATGGAGCAAGCACATCATCAAGTGATAGAAGTGTCAGAAATCATCCAACGGTCATTTGAACTAGGTGATAAAAGTGGATGCAGGTTGATGCATCCATCTAATATCAAGACTAAGGTCCACAAGATCAGGAGAGATTTTAAGAAAGTCTCAGACATAGCATGTCAAGAGCCACCCTAACTCACTAGACTGGGGAATATTTTAAACCAACCCTGAGAATAAACAAATAGGATTCGAGGAATTGAGAAAAGACAGCAGGAACAACCCCATTCCACTGGACTGGGGAATTTTTCAAATCATCAATCCCCTCCTCAACAAAATTCGGTCTTCTCTCTATTGGGGAATAAGCCACAGGAGGAACGAAGAGACAAATTATCAAGAGATTACCTCCAAATTATGGTTCATCAAGAAATTACTGAGGGAACAAATCAACAAAAGGAAATGTCTCATCAAATACATGGAAGAAGACAATATCATAGAAATGCTGATAGAAGGGATGCGATGCGTTATGCATCAATCAATGTCATCAATGCCGTTGTTGCTAATCCACCAGATGAGGCTCATTCAGAGGGATCATAGGAAGAGGTTCCTGCTCAAGAAGGTGTACGCACAGACACAAATGAAGAAGGTGTGCGTACACGAAATCAAAGTATTACACAGAACCTAGGTAATCCTTCAAGTAACCTACTTCTCCCTCTCTAAAAATGATCAAATAAGGGTAAGGGAAATAATCAGGTTACATATCCTTCCTATGGAGAAGGCTAGTAACTTTCACTAGAGAAAAGATTTGTGCAAGGAAGAAAATAAAGAATTAAGGAGGTTGAACGCAGAACTACTTCAAGGTAGTCTTCCTCCTATGCGTGCTGCAGTCAGTCAGCCAAGGGAGTTTGTTGCAGCTAATGAGATGGATCAAGAATATCCTCCTTTATCAGTACACCATCATAGGTCTAATCCTACATGTCAAGTACAAAAACAATTGGTAGTACTGCCATCATTTGCAGTACCAGCTTCCATACCTGTCCAAGCTCCAGTCAGTGCACCTGTTCAGGTCCAAGATCAACCGGATGTTTCTCAAAAGTTAATAAATACTATTGAGTCATTAACAGCTCGGTTAGAGACTATGAGGGAAAGCGTGCATAGGTTCAACTAGAAAAGAAATCTTACCATGAATGGGTAGATTCAATATCTCCCCCATCAAATTTTGGGAACCCTATATTCCCTATTTTCAATGGATCAGGTGATCCTGAACAGCATTTGACACATTGCGTGTCTTGTTGTGATCCTATGATGGGAACTTTGGAGGAGAAAGAAGCAGTGAAACTCAGATGCTTCATGCGAACCTTGCAAGGACCAGCTTTTGTCTGTTATACAAGCTTGAAATCCCAGTCAATTACTGGATGGGAAGATCTCTGTCAAAAATTTCTTCTTCAATTCATATCAAATTTTCCAAAGACAATAGTTTTTGATCTTACAAATTTTAATCACAGGGAGAATGAAAGATTCTCTGATTTCATTGCTCGCTGGATGGGATTAACATATTCCATAAGCATAGCACTACCTCAACAGGAACTGTTGCCAATCTGTTCGGAAAATCTGCGTGACGAATTACGCACGCCGTTGATCCCTGTGAAATACACATGAGGGTTTTGAGACCTTACTTAAATCACTCAACAAATTGAATATTCTCTTATATAGAATAAGGATAAATCTCGTGTAATTCCATCAGCTCCAGGAAGGAGAATGGGTAAAGTAGAGACTGCTACAGTTATGCTTAAACAAGCACGTGTACCTACTTCTACCTCAAAACCTTCATCTTCTTGAAGGTATCACCTCTTGAGTGCCAACAACAGAGTCTATTTCGTCAAGATAATCAAAGAGATCAAAGATGAAAACAATTTGAGGATTTGAAAAGCAAAGTTTACTCTTTCCAAAATGAACAAGTTCCGGGTTATTTCATTTCGGCTCTGGAAAATAATTTGGTTCAATTGCCAATGCCCAAGAGGCCAAACAAGGAAGGAGATTAAGACCATCCCAATTATTTCCCATTTCATCAGATGTTGGTTCATCCCATCCCAGAGTGTTTTGTCTTCAAAGAACTCCTACAAAAGATGGTCGACTCGAGACAAGTCAAACTAAAAGGCTCTTCAGCCCAGGTAGCATGTGTTACTGCTACAGTTCCAGAGGAGGAAGGCGAATGGCAAGAAGTTACGAACAAAAATTCACAAAAATATGATGATTGGATGGTCATAAAGACGATCAACCGAAATCATGCTATTTTGCAAACACAATTGAAGAAACCAATTGTGCCTTCTGCCATGAATACCGCAGCGAAACCCTCTTCATTAGAGGGAAAATCCTCAAAGAAACGGCATGATTCAAAGAAAGAAAACAAATTAGAAGAAGATGAGAATGTGTCAAAGCCTAAGTTTTCTTTGACTCTGGAAGATTTCATGCCATCTACTTCAACGCCACGGGCACTGCCCCACCAAACGGCACAGCCTAAACAGGTTAATCAGGAAGAGTCTTCATTGGATGAAGAGTTAATATTTGGTTCTATTAATATGATTCATTTAACAGATCCATATGCCAATCACAGTTTCGATTTCAATGAGCCTGAATTCCCTGTATCAAATAGAGGAATCAGAGTAAGTTCCGGAGGCTCAGGATACAGGGGAATATGTGGATCTTTCAGAAGCCACTATTCCAATTCTACTATTGCTAGAACTGTGTTTGTGGAAGAAACTCGTGGTAGAGCCCTTCAGTGAGATCAACAAGAACAAGCATGTTCTTCCACCAATAGCAAACTCAGTCCTGGCACAATTGTACTGGAAGATCAATTGAAGGTTCCACTTTATTCTTCTCGGCAAATAAATAGACCTAATCAGTCTAATCTTCCAAAACCAGGAGTATTAACAACTCCTACCCCGATACAAGATGCATCAACTTCCAAAACATCAACTTCCATGGCACCTATTAAACCACATGTTCCTGTTGGGAAACACAGACCTCTAGATCAAAAGTATGATGTATTGAAACACTTGGATCAAGTACCAGCCATGTTATCAATTTTGGATTCTTTGAATCTATCAAAAGATATTCGGGAGGCACTCATTGAGGCTTTGTCAAGTCCTCGGGATTTTGAAACTGAAATTGCTACAGCTGAAGTCTATGACATAGAGAATAATCCTGCAGAATTCCATGCAGTAATATCTTTTACTAATGAAGATGAAGATGATGTCGTGCATGGACATATTAGACATTTGTACTTATCTGGCAAGGTCAATGGCATAGATGTCTGAAGAGCTTTCATTGACAATGGTTCAGGAGTCAACCTCATGCCCATTCATACACTTCATCGATTAGGCCTCACGAAATCTGATTTATCTCCTTCTATAATGATGTTACAAGGATATGATAAAAATGAACAAGAACCACTGGGTGAGGTTACACTCAGAACTCAGTTTTTAGATCTTATATCTAATTTAGATTTCATGGTTGTTGATCAAGATTCAGCCTTCAACATCTTGCTTGGAAGACCCTGGCTACATCAACATGCGACTATCCCTTCATCATACCATCAATGTCTCAAATATTGTTTCGATGGTCAAGTTGGGACATTGTATGGTGATAAGGCCCCGTTCAAGACATGTGAGTCTCAATACATTGAGGCATAATTCTATCACATGAAGTGAATGGATAAATCCACAACCAGGGAGATTACGAAAGTTAATGCTCTATATGGTTTGGAGAAGATCCTAGTAAATCCATTTACACATGTGAGTAAAGATTATGTGTTGCCTATCAGTCAAATCGACAAGATAGACCCAATTCAAAATACTCTAATGGAAAGATCCATAATGTCAATTAAGACAATCAAACCAACCAAAATGGGAGAAATTGATAACCCACCAAGCAGTGATGGAAGCTCAAATGGAGATGTCTTCGTTTCATCTGCTAAAATCCAACAAATCTATACTTCTTCAATCAGGCCAGAAGAAGTTTTAGCAACATTGGAGGTGAACAATGTTGTCAATTCTCAACCCATCATCTCCTCTTTATTTCCCAAGGAAGACCCTTCATCATCAATTGGGTCGGAAATGGAAGCTTCTTCTTCAATATGTTCAAATTTTAACATCTCTTCTGATCATGGAAATTATGATTTATCATATACTATGAAAGTAGAAATGGAAGAAATAACACATGATGAAGAAGAAGAGGAAGATCTCAGAGATGTTCCTACAGCATTTGAAGAGGGTATCTCTACCACCGTGGATGAACTCAGAGAAATAAATCTGGGTATAAAAGAAGATCCACGTCCCAATTTAATTAGTGCAGACATGAATCTTGAAGAGAAAGAGATGTATATTTACTTTCTAAAGAAAAATAGAGATATATTTTTTTGGAACTATACAGAAATGCCCGAACTTGATCCTGATATTTCTAGTCATCATTTGGGTTTACCAGAAGAACATCGAGGATTTAATCAAGCCGCGAGAAGAACACACCCAACTTATGCTTCCAAAATTGAAGCTAAAGTGGATAACCTTATCAAAGCTAACTTTGTCAGAGAAGTTAAATATTCAAAGTGGTTGGCTAATATTGTCCCTGTGAAGAAGAAGAATAGACAAATTAGAGTTTTCATCGATTTCAGAGATCTTAATCGACATTGTCCTAAGGATGATTTTCCAGTTCCAATTACAGAACTTTTAATTGATGCAAAAGCTAGCTATTAAGCACTTTCCTTCATGGATGGATATTCTGGATATAATCAAATCCAAATGGCCCCAGAAGATGAGGAATCCACAGCCTTCAGATCCCCTCAGGGTTTGTTTTGCTACCGAGTAATGCCTTTTGGCTTAAAGAATGCAGATGAAACATATTTGCGTGCCATGCATCATATATTCAAACCCTTTTTAGAGAAGTTTTTTGAATGCTATGTAGACGATTTGTTGGTCAAATCCAAACAACGTTCTAATCACTTGGCTGATTTGGAATTCATATTCCAAAAGCATCGAAAACATAATTTGAAGATGAACCCATTAAAATGTGATTTTGGGGTAACCTTAGGAAAATTTCTCGGCTTTGTTATACGCCATCGTGGTATTGAAGTCGATCCTAAGAAGAAAAAGTCAATCCTTGGTATGTCAACTCCTCGAAATTTGAAACAATTAAGAGGAATTCAAGGACACTTAGCCTATATTCGGCATTTCAACGCCAATTTGGTAGGCAAAAGTTTACCCTTCACCAAATTGATGAAGAAGGGAGTCACTTACCAGTGGACTGAAGAATTTCAAGAATCATTCGATATTCTCAAGAAATACCTCTTGATTCCACCGGTACTCATGCCACCTATTGAAGGAAGACCACTTATCCTCTACGTGACAGCTTTAGAGAGATCATTGGGTGCCTTTCTTGCTCAGAAAAATGATGCTGGGAATGAAAACAACCTCTACTACCTCAGTCAGACTATGATTAAAGCAGAAACCTGGTATTCAAGTTTTGAGAAGTTCTGGCTGGCATTAATCTTTGCAGATCAGAAGTTGAGACACTACCTGCAACATCATGAGATCCAATTGGTATCTCGCAATAACCCGCTCAAATTCATCCTTAGTCGTCCAATGCTTACATGACGTCTGGTAAGGTGGGAAGTTATTTTGTAGCAATTTGACATTCAGTATGTGTCTCAAAAGGCAATAAAGGGACAAGCTCTGGCCGATTTCATGGCTGAGCACCCTTCAATGGAAGACACATCTTCAGATATTGAACTCCCTGATGAGGAAGTCTTCTCTATTCAAGAAAGTTCTCAGGCATGGGAAATGTATTTTGATGGTGCTTCCAGAAGTCCAATTGGGAGGAAAATGGAAAATCCTAAATTCAACAAAGTTGGCTTAGGAATTGTTCTCATTTCTCTAGAAAAGGAGGTGTTACCTTATTCTTTCTTATCGTGGGAAGGTGGTACCAATAATGAAGTAGAATATCAAGCTCTCATCGTAGGCTTGGAATTGGTGCTTCAAGCACAAGTTAATCACTTAAAGGTGAAAGGGGATTCAGACCTGGTAATCAAATAATTCAATGGGGATTATGCCATCAGAAAAGGAGAACTAATCCCTTTGTATTATTACGTCAGAGAGTTAATGGCGGAATTCCCTTCGGAACCGAAATTTTCTTATGTCCCGTGATCACTAAATGATCAAGCTGATGCACTGGCTAATATAGCCACAGCTCTGGAAGATCCAAATCAGGATGAAAAAACCATCAGTATTGCCCACCGTCGTGCAATTTCACCTTATGTTCGAATCAGAACAGATGAAATTAATGAAATTAGTCCCATTCCTGAACCATATGGTCATACAACAGGATGGATGTCACCTATCAGGGAATAACTTCAAAATGGAACACTTTCACCTGATAGAGCTGAGAAAGAACAAATCCGGCGATGTGTGGTCAATTTTACTCTTTATGATAGCCCAGATCACATAAAGAAAATTCTCTACAAACGTGGTTTTGATGGAGTTCTCTTTAGATGCATTGATGGTTAAGAGACAATGGATGTCATGAAAGAAGTGCATGCAGGAATCTATGGTGTCCACCAGTCTGGACATAGACTATCTGATCAGATTCGAAGGCTTGGATACTTTTGGCCTTCAATGATACAAGATTGTGTTGATTTCACAAAGAAGTGTCATTCATGCCAAGTACATGCCAAATTCATTCATCAACCTCCAGAGTTGCTTCATACAGCTAAATACTCGTGGCCATTTGCCACATGGGGAATGGATGTGGTGGGACCTTACCCTTCAGCTACGGCCAAGCAGTTTAACTATATTCTTATGGCTACTAATTTCTTTTCCAAATTGGAAGAGGAAATACCTCTTAATGAAGACAGTTCTAAATGAATTGTTAGCTTCATCAAGTCTAAAATCATTACCAGATTTGGTGTCCATCATACCATATTGACGGACAATGGCACCAAATTTCTATTCATCCGAGGTGAAGAAGTTGTATCAAGAATACAACATCAAATCCAACCATTCATCTCGGTATCATGTAGTGGCCAAAGGCCAGATAGAATCCTTCAATAAGACTCTTTCAAATATACTACAAAAGATAGTGGATAAAGATAAGAGATCATGGACTGATAAACTCTTTCATGCTTTATGGGCTTATCAGACTACCACCCGCACTACAACGCGGTCAACTCCATATTCACTGGTATATGGAACAGAAGCCATCTTGCACATTGAAGTTCAACTAACCTCACTTAGAGTAGCTATTTTTGATCAGTCATCAATAGATGAACAATCTAAAAAGCGATTGAATGAATTGGAACGGTTAGATGAGAAAATATTGCGCACTTTGCACCACTTGGAAGTCTATCAGAATCGAATAGCACGAGCTTTCAACAAAAAAGTTCATCTTCGTTCATTCACTCAGGGAGAATTGGTATTAGTTCTCAGAACTCCAATGATACCAGGAAATAAACCTCCCATGCTTGAGCCAAAATGGGAAGGACCTTACTCAATACATAGGGTCTACTCCAATGGAGCTTATTCATTAATCTCGATGGATGGAGAACTCATCACTACTCCAACCAATGCCAGATTTTTTAAGAAGTATTTTGTATAAACACAAAATATATCATCATTGGTCTGGTACGACTATAAACTGCACCACCTTCCATCCAGACGTTAAACTGCATCATCAACGGTCCATTCATACGACCTTAAACTATTTGCACATACATCCAACATGACGTTAAACTGTGTCCCCTTCATCGTCCTTTCTATATGATGTTAAACTATACAGAAAAGATCCATACATATGACCTTAAACTATTTTTATTCCATTTGTCTCACATGACGTTAAACTGTGACGTCCTAATTACATGACGCTAAACTGTACAGACATCCCTTACATGTAGCATGACTTTAAACTACACCATCCACGGTCCATGCATACGACCTTAAACTATTGGCACTTATGTCCAACATGGCGCTAAACTGTATCGTCCTTTTTTCATCCAACATGATGTTAAACTATGAAAAAGTCCCTAATACGTCCAACATAACATTAAATGGTGTACTCTTTTGTCCTCACCGCATGACATTAAACTGCACAGTCCCCCTTTCATCCAACATGGTGTTAAACTATATTGTCCCCGTCTTCCTAACTACATGACACTAAACTGTACAGAAAGTCCTTGATATGTCCTACATGACATTAAACTGTAATTTTTCCCTACTACATGACACCAAACTGTGCAGCACCAATAGTCCTAACTGCAAGAATTTAAACTGCATAGTCCCTTTATATGTCCTACATGACATTAAACTGTGCATCGTTAAGGTAGTTGTTACCTCTTGTTTCTCACACCGAGTATGACTCACGTGAGTTTAGAGAAAACTTCAACCATAACACTCTCTCTGGGCTACTAACCATGTGTAAGTCCCAACAACAACATTTTTTAGGCCGTTGTCCCCAAGAACAACTTGATCATTAATTCATTCTTTAATTGAACTACACGGACTTTGATCCTTTCCTTCCAGGTTGGGTACGTAGGCAACCTCCCAAGGTTCAAGACCAAAATCAATCTCTTCACATCGGTTCACCTCCATCTCATATGGTGTTGATTTGTGAAACCGCCCCTATAATCAATACCTTTACATTGGATCACTTTCGTCCTTGCTATATGACGTTAAAATATACAACACTTTTTTCCAGTATGACAATAAACTACAATATTCTTTGATACCATCACATGATAGGGAATCATTATTTACATTGATTTTCAATCATGTTTCATTTCAAAGACTACGTGCATACATGGAAATACATGAACCTTTAATCTTGGGTTAAACCATCATTGCACTAAAGTCCCCTTTCACCTTTCACATGTACGAACCTAATTTGTACAGAGGGTAGTTCTAGAACTATGAGGGCTTGATTCCCATCCTTATTGGATATGTAGGAACATTTGAGTGTCCCTCGAATCCAGCCCCAAGTCTTTTGGGCTTAACCCCAAATTCCTCTTTCAGTACTCTCGCTGAAAAGTTCCCATGAAAACACACACTATGTATTTCTTATAATGGTCCAAGCTCTATGAACCTAAAATAAGATCTCCAATACTTTTGTCACACACGATGTTAAACTGTAGTTCAAGAACTACGTATGGCTTGATTCCCATATTTATGGGATACGTAGTGAAGTCCAACATTTCCATTTAGGACCTAGCCACAACATGATTATGGTTAGCATTGATATGTGTATCTCTGCATACATTGGACAATACCCATCTTTATGTGTAATAATCCTAACCTTAAATATTTTTAGATCTTCATAAAACTTTTCTTGACTTCTAGTCACAAAAATGTCAAATTTCTGAGAGTTCTTTTGCCTGACTATGTAGCATGTTCCCTTAGGTGGCCTTGCATAAATAGTTTACATAACAGAAATATCAGCCAAAATATGATATTATTTAACTATGAAGTCAATTTCCTTAGATAGACCTGCATAATTAAACCCCCTAACGGGTTTTTTGAATACTGGTAACTTCATTCTTGGGATGAAATCCTCTTTTGTCCTTACTTGTCTTAATGACAATATGTAGGGATCCGAAAAAATAGCCATCCTTAACATACTTGTCCCATATACTTTTTCATGATCTGAAAGTATTCAAGTCTATGGTTTATATTCTCCTTCCCTACGTTTGGGTCAGACCTTCATAGAAGTGAAATCCATAAAGTTATTCGATAATCTTGTTTGGAAATATCTTCTCCGTATTCAAGTACCTCATTCCATACAACAAACTCTATACTTTGTAAAATTTGAATCTCCATAAACTTTCACTGGCTTTTTAGCACTCGGAAAGTAAATTTCTGAGAGTTCTTTTTCCTGACTATGCAACACGTGCCCTTATGTGGCCTTGCATAAGTAGTCTATATAACGGACCTGTCAGTCAGAAGATGCTATTTATTTGACTATGCAGCCAATGCCCTTAGGTGGAGCTGCATAATTCAACCCCCTAACGGGTTTATTAAATAATGGTAACTTCATTCTTGGGAACTAATTCTTCTAATTACTTTTAGCTCTTTTTCATGTCAATCCTCAGATTCAAATATTCTTAAGTCATAGTTTACATATTTTCCCTCATACTTGAGTGTGGTAATATGTTTTCAGATAAATTGTCAAGGAATTGAGTCAATTTTAACACATTCGGTCAAAGCTATTTCTACCTTAAACATTAGAATTTTTTTTATGTCCGACGTGCATGACTTTAAACAGCCCACAAAAGACAAGAGAAATCTGAATAAAAGTCATGTTCCAGCTCACTAAACATACATTTTGTATGATTTAGGTAATATTAAGCAATTAAAAGGATCAAATTTTGTAGGGTTATTTATATTAATCCTAGTAAAAATAAAACTATGCTTACTAGGCCCATTGGATTAGGTAAAATTTAAAGCAGGTAGCGAAAGAATACAAGCACAAATGATTGAAGATAAAATTACTCTCCATTGATGCACAAGAATTAGAAAGACATCTACAGATTGGAGTCTCTTCTCTTTTTTAAGAAATTACAAAAGGCTGTCGACATAAGTCTTCACTTGATGTACAACATCCCGAGCTTCATCAGCAGCTACTTAAAGCTCATGCACTCGACCAAATTCACTCTTTTTAGCCTGACGGAGTGATTTCTTGGAATCTGTAATGGTATTCATACCATTCATTTGAACTTCCTCCATGAATTATTGAGTTGGTCAAGTTCCCCAGTAACAGCATCTAACTGTTGCTGAAGGTGCATCTTCTGGATGACTTTTTCTTTGATCTTATGCTTCAACTCCTTCATCTTGGCAGTATAGTCAGCCTTATCTTGAGATACCATAGCCTCAAATTTGCTGATGTTGACTGACAGTCTCACCCTGGTCAGATCTTCACGACACTTTTGCTCCTACTCCCTCCTGAAGATGACTTGTTTCACCGCGGTATGGATCTCTTGGTATCCAAAACTTCCAAGTCTTAGCATGATGAACTGAGACAAAAATTGAGGGATATTCAATGATATCTCTTCTAAAGTCACCTCAGATATTATTTTCCATATGTTGTTCTAAGCCTTGCATCATGAAAAGATAAGCACCATAAGAACCTCTAGGTCTGATTCAACATCATCATCACAAGGGGGCATGTAATATGGGATTAATACACTTAAGGAAGTGCCCTGTTCTGCTCCTTCCCCCTGACCTGTGATTCTTCGCTTTCAATTCCCGTTGGGGAAGAGGCTGAGGCCTCACCTCCAGATCTATCCACTGCAGTTGATGGCCCTGCATAATTAATTGAATGCTTTGGTAAGTTTCAAAGGATAAAAGAAGAATCAATTGTCTTGAAAATTAAGTACAATCACAAATATTGTTATCCCTTACCCGATGGTAGATCAGCAACCTGAGAAGACTCCTCCCCATCTTTCACATTCTCAACAGGATATTCAAGATGTGTCTAAGGAGGGTTTATTGGGTTTAGCTCTACTTGAGCTAATGTTTCTGCAATGGTAGTTTTGACATCAATGTCCACACCCTCTTCAAGCATTGGAAGTTCAACACCTTCTATGGATGGAACTGCATATTATTTTTAGTCATGATTAGAAGTGTAAATTATAAGAAAATTTACTGGGCGGAGGATTACACTCACGCCCAAGGTCTTCTAAATCACATGATAACTTAGCATGATCATAAAATTCTTCGAAAGACATGCCACGACTCATCATTTCATCCCATGATATTTCAGAATCCTGGTTAGTCTCACCAGTGGGATCATTTGATATGTCTTCTTGATGACTTATGTCCTACGACCCCTGAACCTGGAGAACATCTTCGGATAAAATCATGGCATCAGTTGCGACAGCCGCCAGAAGCTCTAATGCAGGATTTGAACCTGAAGTATCACAGAATGGAAGTCATTCGATGATTTGTTCAACATTTTTATGAAGCATTGTTAACTTACCAGAAACAGGTTCTTCTCTTCTTGCAACAGCAGCAGGAGGGATACTAGGAACAGATGCTGGATCTTCTCCAGGCTTAGCCAAGTCAGCCTGAATTTGCGTTTGTTCCACAGCACCCTCCGTGGTCCTTGAAGGAGGATCAGTCCTTTCCCTCAGGGGGGAAATTTAATAATCCCCTACAATCCCCAGAAATATGAGTAACCTTTTCATGGGTATAGGCTCATGATTACCCGAAGGACTTACCGTTGCTAATGAAGCGTTTAGCTGTGGACTTCCTACTTCATTGCCTTTACTTATTTGGTTTTTTGGGAGTATCGGCAGTCTCCTTTATTGGAACCTGTATTGGAGAATGAAAAGCTGTTGCCAGCTCCTCATTCATGGCCTGCTGGCCTAGAGATATCTCACCCGGTTCGTGAGGAGATTAATCAGCAGCCCTGATGGCAGTACCACTAGGGCTATACTGTGGCGAAGGAACCTCAGTATTTCCCTTATTTTCAAGCTTCAAGATGAAGATAATAACTTCCTTAAGTAACAAAGCCTCGACCAGATTCATGTTGAAAATACATTAAGGAAAGAAAACTTAAATCTTCAGAAGCCACATAATCTTGCCACTCATCATCAGTCCCCTCAGTGGCACCACGATCAATCATTTCCTTCACTCGCCCGGTGACAGGAACAGACTTATCAATGGCATATATGACCATTTCCAGCTCTCTAATGTAGGTCCGCGATTTATTGGGGTTATCCTCGTATTGGATATCTGTAGAATCCAGAAGATTTTCTATTCCAGGAAGTTGAAGGCCCTCACACAAATCTAGCCAGGCTGTCTCAGTACCACAGTATAAAGCCAGCCATGTTTAGATAGCCTCTGATCTTAGATATGAGGGCTGTGAGGAAGACCCTACAATCTTTGATTTCAGTTTCTTCCCAGCTCTTGCAACTACGGATAGAGAATAAGAAAATAAGACTTATTACTTTATAAAGTAATAGTGATTAAAGTTCCCCAATGATGTAACTCACCAGGAGTTGATGGAGTAGGTCTCTTGATTCTAACCGGAGGATAATATCGAGCACGAGGCCGCTTTGCCACTTTTTGTGCCTCATTATCCCCATCATGGGAATCTGGTGAATTAGTCCTAGAGGAGGAATCTGGAAAATCAGCTTCAGGTGGGGAAGCATCACCTTCATGAGGAAGGGTTTCCTTCTCTACAGTCCTCTTCCTTTTACCCACCTGATAAACTGGGTGATTTAGCACCCCTTTAGGGTATGATGCTATCCAGTGCTCATCATACCATTTAGTCAGGTTATGTGCCACTTTTTCAACTGGTAGATCAAATACCGCCTCAGTTGTCTCCCTTGACGTCAGCAGCCACAGTTGCCGAGCAACCACCAGATGTTTCTCTAACCTGACATGTACTGTGGGAGATACAACAATCTGTCGCAAACATTTGAATTGATGTGAAAATCTATATGGATCATAGGCCTCACATATAATTTCTCCATCAATCCTGGCAACTAGCACACCATCTCTACAAGCTAGCATGTATGCCCTCAAATCCAAATGGGCTGTTCCATCATCGAAAAACTGCCCGGTTGGCGGATTTACATTGGGAAAGAAGGTGAATTCCTTAGACATGATCAACCTCACTTTCATGTCATAGGAATTAATATCTATTGGAGCAACACCAGATAATGCTAGCACTGACGGCCTGAAAGAACTTCCCAGAATATGTAATCCATTCTGTACATTGTAAGTCCGGAAGTGAGTGGCGATCCATCCCCATAAAACTTGGAATGGTTCCACTATTCTTAAAAGAGATTTACCCATGAAGACATGAAGTAAAATCCAGTGAATATTTGCTAAAATAGGGTTATCCAACCCAACCATTTTTCCCTCAGCCAACTTTGCCGCAATGACGAAGTTCCCTGGACGAACGCCTCCCTTCGATTCCCTAACTGGAAAGAGATAAACGCTGATCCATAAAGCCAAGAAGCCCACTAGATGAGTCTTCCTTAGGATCCTTTCATTCACCTCATATCCCCACTTCTAAAACTCTCCTGCTTCTAGAGTTAGCCAGAATGTGCCATGATCACCCCTCTTCTCAGGTTTTGGGCAGGTGGTAGGACGTTTGGGCCTCTTATCCTTGGATTTCTTTTTCTTGGATCCTTTCTCCTTCAGCTCCTTATCCTTTGGTTCGTTATTTTTCTTCTCAATAAGAAATATATTCATCCACTCCTCCGGATGAATATCCTTTCTAGAATGAGTTAACGAGGTCTCTGAACTCTTGAGCCTGTGGAAGATTTTAAATAATTCCCAAGCTAAAGCAGGAGTCTTCTCTGAATCATTCCAAGTCACCTTGGGTGGAATGAAGTCATCATACATGTCACCCAAAATTGGGGCCCTTGAGATCCTGTGAACATCCTAAAGACCGATACCTACTTATCCATGAGTCAGATATAAAGAATTAGTTTCTAGGATTTAGTGGCTGAGTATCTCTGGCACAAAGTTATCTTGTCTGTAAACATATGTTTTCCCAACCCAAACAGCCTCGTATATCGCAAATCCTTTC
Organism: Viscum album; assembly: GCA_963277665.1. NCBI lineage: Eukaryota > Viridiplantae > Streptophyta > Magnoliopsida > Santalales > Viscaceae > Viscum > Viscum album. The sequence continues at coordinate 1,385,442,767 of OY728164.1, forward strand.
AGATCCTCGACAAACTCTGCATAGGTTTGTTGCAACCAGTATGCCCACATCCAAGTTGGCTTCACACCTCCCCCAGGACGGAAGTCCCAACTTTTCATCCATCCTTTGCATTGATCCATCTGAGCATTTCAGAAGATTGAAGGATGACAATGTGGTTGCAGCTCAGGATTATGAGGTTTCAGATCTAGCGTACAAGGACTATGATTCATCATGTGGGCCTTCTCCACTGTTCCAGCACTTATAAATACTCCTTCACATGAGATATTTTCTGAAGCAAAGTTGGTATAATTCTGAAACCATGAAAATGGGAGATAATTCTTTGCTTCTGTAATAGTAACTTCTCGCAGATAACCATAGCCATACAAAGGAAACTAAATGCTTTGGGAGAAGTCGCGATGATATTTCTTTAGATAATTATCCAAATCTAGAAGAGTGATACTTTTGACGGTATAATAATCGTGGCCAATGATGTTCATCATATCATCAATCTGTTTGCTACCTAGTTCATCAGCTATTCTGGTTCTAAGAGCCATTGATTCTGCACAAAAGTTGAATAAATTAACTCTTATATAAATTGATTTTTCATAAAATTTGTGAAGGAATTTCAAAAAAATGTAAAATGAATTAATGTGAGAAAGTCTAAACTTGGCGTGCAAGTATGGATGTGTCGCGCAAGTGTTAAATTGCTGTGAAAGTTTTTGGCATGCAAGTATCACCGTGCAAGTCCTATTACCTTGACAATAGCATGACAATGAAGAAACAGCGGAAAACGAGCAACTTGCGTGGAGAAGGGGACTTGTGCGACGAGAGCTCAAAAATCTAGAAATCAGATTCTATGCGCGGAAAATGACCGCATATTTATAGGCCATGCTACCCACCTACGCACCTACAGCCTGCGCGACTCACACCTGCGTGATGACAGCTGCACGACTCCCACCTGTGCGCCCCTTTCCATTTGGTTTTCTTCTTTTCCTTAGAGTCGCATCCTTATTCTTTCAGATCCAAATCTGCGTGGGGGATTTTGTTGATGCTCCTTTTTTGTCACATTGTCTAAAGGAATGGAAAGGAAAAGGACCTAGAACAAATTGATTCATCCTTTGAAGAAAACCTCAATAATCGACAAAGGCATGAACAAGTCTTGAAATGCACATGCACCACGCAAGTTCCATCACTGTCACGCAAGTCCACTTGCACGACGCATAATGGTCGTGAAAGTGACTTGCATGCCCTAAGTGATAACTGCCCAGGGTCTTCTCCATCCTATAAATAGACCCTGTGGGCCCCCCATTTTGAGAGGAATTTTTCAAGAATTCAGATACAGATCTCTGAACTCCCAAGTTTCTTCTTCAGGTCTTCCGAACTCTTCTAAAGTAATTCTTTACCTAGAATGTAAGGTCTAAACAAGAGGAGTAAGGTCTAAGTGTTAGAATTCACTAACACTTGCGCGCCTAAGTGTTTTACCCTTAAGGGAAATGGACACACTTGCGCGCCACCCTACTTCTTCACCAGAACTTGCGCACCCTCTTCTGGAAAGCCTCTAGGGATAATACCAAGGGTTTGAGCCAAGTCTCACCCAAGTATTACCCTAAGGACTAAAAATTGCACAAGTACCCATGTGCCGCGTAGGTATACCTACACGACAAGGACTTGCGCACCCACGCAGTACCTGCATGCCTACCAAGACTTGCGCGGCCCTATCCTTTTGGGTGCCTTTCCTGCCCATTTAACCCCTATTATACCATTCCAACTCTCCTATTCAAGATTCAGTTTTCAAGACATTCTTCAAAGCCATTTATGGTATGTTTTCTTGATTAACTTCCTTATCTGAGAGGAATTCTATGGAATATCTCTCAAAACCTAGTGATTTAAACATATCTATGTCACTAAAGATTGAGATTTCATTCATTCAACCTCATCATTTAAGATGAGAGAACCCCTTAACCTGGGACTCCTTTTTAGGAATAAGTCCCACTCATAATTCTCATTAATTTTGGGCATCTTATTTAGGAGTAAGACCCAACCATAATTCTCTTAACCTGGGCCTCCTTTTTAGGAGTAAGTCCCAAGTCTTCATTAACCTGGGACTCCTTTTCAGGAATAAGCCCCAGTTTCAAATATGGGCATCCTCCTTAGGAGTAAGCCCGAAGTCCCTCAACCAGTCCTAATTTACTTTTGATTTGGGCTTCCTTATCAGGAATAAAACCCAATCATAAGTCCCCTCCTTACTTGGGTATCTTCCTTAGGAGTAATCCCCAAGATTAGAGTATCCAAATCTCCATGAAGCACATATACCTTTATGGACCCTGTTCTTGGATTTCTTTCCTAAAGAAAATCTTAATCCTCATCTATTTGGGAAGTCATACATACATAATCCCCACATCATTTCTTATGATTGCATCTTTCATGGCACAATTGTCTGGCTTTACCAATACCTCTTGTTTCTCACACCGAGCATGACTCACGTGAGCTTAGAGTGTAAAATTAATTATGACATCTTTCTTTGAGACATCAATCATAAACATCATCCTCCTTTTCTCAAACTACGTGGGTTCAGATTCCTTTTCTAAAACAAAGGATACATAGGTAGCCCATCAGAAGGTACGATCCTAACTCTGAAATAATCAATGTCTTTCTGAATGACAATAAACTTCAAGTGTCCCACTGAGTGGCTTTAAAACCAGTATGGTCATCATAATGACCAAGAGACTTTTATGTATCAAATGATACCATTGACTAAGAATCTCTAACAAATACATATGATTATCTATCGATGAAGAACCTTGAATACTTATAAATATTCTCTAAATTTCCTACATATCAATAATTGATTGTCAGATCTAAAGGAAAGCTCATTTTATACTTTGTAATGTAATAAGGATTCATGAACACAACTTAATTCTGTAAGGAGAGTCCCAGAGTAGACAATAATTCCCCTCAAAAAGGTGTGATGAGTCCGACCTCCCATCCTCTCAACCAATGCAAATCTCTAAGACTCATTAGCCCGCAAATAATGAGTGCCTACCTTTGGAAAGTAGATTCAAATGGATATGTGATCATTGGATGTTTCCGGTTCTACAAACAAACCTGTTAGAAACCGCTTGGAATGTTTGAACCTTAAATCGACGAGGTCATCCCCAATTATAGAGGGAAACAAGGGTTGAGGAAAATGTTTTTTATCTAGTGAGGGAAAGGTAGGATGTTTCACCCTAGAGTGTTATAGGTGAGGTAATTCACCCTAGTGAGGTTCGATTAAGGTATTTTCCCATAGCGATGGATAGGTGAGGTGCTTCCCCCTAGTGAGGGATGAAGCGAGTTGATTTTACCTATTGAGGTTTAAGAGAGGTTATTCTCCATAGTGGTGTCTAGGAGATGTGATTTTCCATAGTGAGGGATAATGGAGGTTGTTTGTCTTAGTGAGGTCTAGGTGAGGTGCTCTACCCTAGTGGTGGATATTATAGGTGGTTCACACTAATGGGAGTCGTGATAGCTACTTTTTCTTAGCAAGGGATAAGAATGGTGACTCACCCTATCATGGTCCATACATATAGAACTAGGTGTATGATGACTTTTTTTGGTAGATAAGATGGGTCCTTCAACCTAATTACAAAATACCAGTGGGGAATTGGCCTTTTTCAATGGTTTTACCTTTATATTACTTAATCACCCCTTCTTTTACATAATTATTTAAGTTTTCCGGCACGAGGAAACCTGAAGGGTGTAATAGAATTCAGAGAAAATGGAGATATAAGTGTCTATTAATCCTCTAGAAGGTGGGAATATAATTTTGATGATAGATCCCAATGGGTCTATTTATAGAAAAAGATCATTCCTAGGAACAAGGGAATTAGATTTAGAGGTCAGCTTGTGTAGGTCCACTTGGGAATGAAATCATGGGATCATGAATAGGGCCTTGAGAAAAATGACCCAAGGGCACCCCCAGGGACATGAGAAAAAATGGTGGGTTTCTTCCTAAGGACCTTGGTAATTCTAAAATTTATTTCTTTTTTCCATAAAAGGAGTGCCCAAAAATCCCCCCAGAATAGGATCTGATCAGAATGAAAAGGTTTAAATTATTAGGTAAGTGTGACTATGGATTTCCCATAAACAAGGGTGAAAATGGATAGTTGAAATAGAATTATTTGTGAATCATTTACCACTGAGGCCTGATAAAATGGTGTGGTGTGATCTAGGTGAAGGGAACAATACATATATAAATTTCAGTGGAACCCCCCTCTTGGGTGTATTTTCTTTGACTAGAGTGAAATATGGTGATGTGAAATATAATTTTTCTACCATCTTTATTACTAATTGAAGGTAAGTGACAGAAAATATTTTAACCTTATTATGATCCCCCTTAGATTATTGAATGGATTTCATGAAGGGACCTACACAAGGGGACCTAAGAAATGAGACTTTAGAAAGGATACCTGAGTGAGGAGACTTAAGTGAGGGGAACTTCATGAAGGGTTTTGGGAAAGGATACCAGAGTGAGGGGACATTAGTTATGGAACCTAGGAATGTTACCTTGGAGAAGTAACATGGGAAAATATACCTTAGAAAAGGCACCTAAGAAAAAGGAGCTGGGTGAAGGCCTAAACTTTGTAAAAAATTCAGGATTTTCAAGACTTTTCTCGGTGCTCCTTACATTTATAATGGATTCAAATTGTTGTAAACCCTACCAAATTTTTAGATTATAATTAGTTTAACTAATAATAGTTTATGTATTCTACTCATAAGACAAAAAATGGAACACACATCCAATGTAGTCTTGGTTGCTGAAGCTGCTGGCCAAATCAAGTACTTGATTCAGGATGTCGAGTAAGGGTATGCTAGTTAGTGATAACCATAATTGTTGGCTTTGGAAAAGTCTCTATGAAAGCATCCACAAGAGTTTATATCATTTTACTTTCATCCATTATATAGAAATATACATCTAAGACATGTGAATACCCCTAGGGAGGACACTATCTTTTCATGATCCTAGTTTATAGTATATAATAATGTAACCCATGTCAATGTATAGTATGAAAATTTATACTTCATGGATGGGGAGGCCACCAATATCTTCATAATGTAACCCAAAAAAACTGCCAATGACGATTGAGAATACTAATTAGATTATGAATCACACGTTACTCCTCCAATTCTTTTAGTAATATATGGATCAACACAAAGGACCAATAAAATATTAAAATTTGTTTCATGGGGTGGTGTAAATCCTAAGTAGATGTGGTAATATTGGGTCTACCAAAATTTCATGGAATTCAAGGGTTAGATGAAAACCACCAATATATATAAACCTATATGGATCTCCCAGAAATATTTATATAATATTATTGAAGTAATCTTGAAACTGATTAGATGTTGGAGTCCTCAAACAAACACCTTCCACGTAGTCTATGGAGAGGTAGTGATAAGCTTTTGGGATTTATACAATATTTTTGAGGCCCTAATTCTTGGGTCTAGGTATGGTGAGATCATTACTTAAAAAACAACATGGGGATACCTTTTAAGAACTTCATACATGGACTACGAATTTCTAAAGGGAGACAAGGATTCCATGATAAAGGGACCCTGTCCATGGATAGACATTGGCTTTGAGGCTTGGTTGAATACATTATTAGTCTCCTACAATGGTGGTACCACTTTCAAATGATCCATGGGGTAACATTTTATGTAAAAGTGTGGAATCATAAGAAAATACTAGTCAGAGTTGGAGAGGTATTCATATAAGAATATGGTTATTATTTCAACCTAATATCCCTCCATATATGTTATTAAGTGGGTTTCTAGCAACATGTCACAACTATTTAATGCTATAGGTTTGTGAATCCCATAATCATGATAGGTTAGGATCTATTATGGTGGAATAAAAACTAGTGGAGGGGGACTCTATAGGATCAATAGTACTAGACCTAGTAAAAATTCTTCAATGTTTATTGCACATTTACAAAGGGAATTCATCCTTTCACATATCATAACCCTTTCAAGTATTATGAGGTTTAGTAGCATAAAACTTTAATGAATATGAGCTAATTGGAAAAGAAATAATCCATTAGTTGTCCCTAAATAATGTGAAAACATTTATGTTTTTGAGGAATCATTTAGAGTTCAAAATATTTCCCCATGGTGAGCCTCCAATTGACATGATTATAGATGACAATACTGGTGAATAAAATATATGAACATACAAAATAGAAATTAGGTATTAAATCATAGTTGATAATATTAATGATGAAATTATATATGAGGATTATGAACTATACATATTTTATAGGTAGTTATGGTGTCACTATAATCAACTAATGTCATATCCAATAGACATCATGGTAGATCCACATCCCATGGTGTTGTGAAAATTATTGGTAATGATGGATAAGGAAAACCCTCATGCTAAGATCTGAATTCCTTTATCAGGAATTCTTATTTGTATAAATCACAAATATGATAAAACTTGGTTATATTATTATCCAAATATGTTACTAGTGACTAGTATCCCCCTAGGTTACAACAACCATGTCTCTCGATAGAGGGAAGAGTACTTCAATGGAGTCCCTTAATGAATTTTTTTTGGAGATGCATTAAAGACTTCTATTCAGCCCTAACCATGAACCTCCTGATGACTCCTCGTTTAAGAGACACAAAACCAATAGCCAATGATATGGTTATCATGTTTTGAAGTAATAAAGTAGTTCCCCAACCAGAAATGAAAGGCCTAAGAAGAAATTAATTTTGAAGGATCCTAAATCCTCTATAGGGAAAAGGGGGATTCACTCATTAATTCCTCTAAATATGTACATCTAGAATCCATATAGTTATAGAAGAACAAACCCTTCATTAATAATTCTAGGGAATTATGGAAAATTCTCTGAAGTAGTTACCACATTCCACAACTCGACAACATAAAAAACTAATTAATTCAATTTTGATAGTAATTATATAGGGGTGGGGAAGTGTGTTTGAGAGTTATAAATGTTCATCTTGGATATCGATGAGAGATATCTAATCACTAAAAGAGTGAAGGACCAAAAATATTAAGTAAATCATGGGTGGGTGAGAGAAAAATAAATGGAAAATAAATGGTACAACTGCGTTAATCTAGAAAATGTATATTAATGATTTACTTAAGAACAAATTTTTTAACTTTAAGATATTTATAATGTTTCACTTTGAATTTATTTTTAGAGGGGAGATAGAGTTGCCATGCCAACAAGGTCTTCTTAGTATACTATGATAAGATTAACTTTTGATGAAGAGGAAAGTTTTTCTCCTAAGAAACAAAAAATATTAGAGGTTGAAAGGAGTCGAACTTAACCCATCATCCCTATAAACATACCAAACCATTTAGTTTTGAGACCTAACTCTTTTCTATATGAATTTAAGTGTGAGTTGAAATAAAATACATTGGATTTTGAATTTTGACTAATTAAAGAGGTTAGATTTCAATTCCACATAAAATTTATCAGACATATAAAAGAATACTTGAATACTAAAATCATGGTGTTTTGTTAAATAATCCCAATTACCTAATAAGGATTCTAATTTGGGAGGAACTAGAGAAATTGAAAGGGAGAACTAGGGTGAGAATCATACTTATGTTACTAGTATGACCTTATCCATGATGAATGAAACACCATAAGCTATTATTTCACCCACACCATATGTGGAGGATTACATAGTTTATGTATGATGAATGGACATGATTTTGGTGTTATAAAAAACCTAATGAATATCCTTTCTCTTAATGATGATCATTGTGATTTATAAGGTCTAAAAATTAGTGGATGATCTCTTAGTGGCCATATATTTCGTTGCTTGTCTAGCCATGTTTAGATAGTTTAACAAGGAACTATATGGATGTGAGTTATATTAAATTACTTTATCACCATCCCCACACATTAATTGTTTCATACAAACTTCCTCAAATAAATAGAATCATTATAATCGTAAAATTGGTAGAGGAAACCCAATGTAATTTCTTAAAGTAGACTATGGGCTCCATTACAGTTATCCAACACACTTGGAAATCTATACCCAACATACTGATGAGGAGGATGTTTTGGTACATGTTCAAGACATGATAGGAAACAAAAATATATTGATAGGTAATAATTATTCCATGGTATCTCTATATAGGTCCATATTGATGATTGAATCTTTTTTCTACTACTAGTGAGAATACACTTGTTGGGGGAGATGTTGACATTGATTTGATAATGGGGGTGACACCAATATAATAGATTGATAATTCAACAGATATGGATGAATATCCTTATAATCCTAAATTTACCTTGTAAGTAACAAAATAATAAATATATCTTCTATCACCCAAAGAATTGACACTCCAAGTGGGAGCTCTGACTATTGAAGTTCATTCTCCCATGATCTAGTGGCTGGGGCACATCGAGGTTGAGTTTTTCCTTGTTCTAACTGGAATGGAAGGGGGATACTTAATCTTTTATTTGAGTTACTTGGCCTATAAGTACATTATAGTTTTTAGGAGTGAATATGAACCATAATATTATTCTATAAGTTTCAACCATATCACTCAAAAAAATGTCTGTAAGAGTATTTGGAAGATAATATTTGATACTGACATAGATGATTTGGGTTGCAAGATGAACCATATTCAATGTCTATTCTTATTTATGGGATGTGGGGGATTAAATTATCATTATATCCAATATATTCTGAATATGATTACCTAGGAATATGAAAAAAATCCCATGTAATTTTTTTTCAAGTTGAAATTAACCGTATGCTCTACTAGACATTGTGTTGTGTAACTTCCACCGGAATCCCAATATATAGAGGTGGCATTGGAGAAACAAAGCTTTACTAGAAATGAGGTTGGTCCTGAAATACAACTCCATAAGGATCTATATTCTATAATGTAAAACTAGGGGATACCCAAAATCCACTTAAGGACACCCAAAACAATGAGGAAAATGTGGTAAATGAGGTTGATAGTATATGTCTTTATGAGGAGGATGAATATGTAGATCTTTCTAAGATTCATCGTAGTATTAAAAAAGCTCAAAAATTCATTCAAAAATTCTTGTAATTTGTTAAATTAAGTTTTTAATATTTCACTATCATGGAGAGAGACTCCAACTTTTGGATACTTTTCTTCATCATTTTTTAAATTTTAATGATTTTTTATCAGTTGTGGATATTTAACCTCTATTTCACTATGACTTTTAATTTATAGAGACCTTAACAACCCTTTATGTGAAATATTGGGATAAATTTAATCCAAAAAAACTTTTAACTAGAATTTATTTGGATAATATTAGTTCTAAAAATTTTGATTTGGAGAGATTTCCCCTAGACATGTGATCATAGATGGGTATTAAAATGGACACTGTTAACATAACATTATAGTTGGTCCATTCACTTGTTAAAAATGGTTTCCTATTTAGTGTGGATCAAGTATGGGTATATCCATGTATACCAACACTGTAATATTAGAGTCAATCCATTCATATGTGGGGAATGGTTTCCTTTTGGGTGTTGCTCACCGATGGGTATAGGCATGGGTACCATTATCATAACACTAGAGTTAGTCCATTTAGATGTGGAAGGAGATGACTTAATATGATGAGTATCATTAAGGGGGAATCTTAGAATGAGGATAAAAATGTTTAAGATGGGTCAAGTAGCATAAATTTACATCTCCACATATTTTTTATGGGACATCTAAAATAATATATTATAGGGAACAAATAGGTTCTCTAATTTTTTTATAGGCCATGAGACCTAGAGAGAACAACTTGACTTATGTGGGTATCAAATTATAGACCCCACAATCATTTTTTATTTATTTTTTATATTATATATAATATTTTTATAAGAATAATATGGGAGAGACTTAGTGGGAATGAAATTATATTTCTCTCATGACTCCCAATTTGGGGTTTCAACCGGAAAAGTTTTATAACTTTTTTTAAATGATTATTTTTGTCCATGTCATATAGGATGAATGTCTAGTGAGTGGAGACTTGAAACTTTCCTAGGATTACATTTACATGTTTTCAACCTAGTGACATTTTCACATATTTCTTTGGGTAGTTTTAGGTCTTATAATCATACCAATATGGATAGAATTTTAGGTCAGATAGCTTTGACCAAAAGTGAAGTAGTATGTATAACAAAATAGGTAAATAAAACCTGATGTGAATGAAGAACCCAATAATGCTAATTTATACTACCTTAAAGAATAGTTAATTTATTCTAAGTCCATGGTCCTAAAACAAAAGTTTGATGATGTTTAAGGTCAAATAATTTTGAGCAAATGTAACTATAGTTTAAGTTCACAATTATTTGACCAAAGGGTGGGGTGTTCCGCATATCAATATAGGAAAATTGAACATTATGGGAATTAATTTTCTAATTTCATGAATTTATATGACTTAAATATGAGTTAATATAGTTTATGGTCATAATTATTAGACCATAGGTTTCTGATATTTAGGGTCAGACAACTTTGACCACACATTGCTGTAATTTATGGTTATACTGCTTTGACCAAAGGGTGAGGTGGTCTATATAGAAACTTCAGTGAACTAAACCCAATGTAAATGAAAATCCTAATTTCCTGAATATATAAAATGTCTCAATTGAGTGCATGTATTTTAAGGGAATGATACTTAGACCATAGGTTGTTGATGTTTTATGATAGACTACTTTAACCACATATTGCTGTAATTAATATTTGTATAAAATTTTCCAAAGGGATGAGACAATAATTATTGAAAGGGAAAAGAAAAACTGATTTTAATTAGAGTCTGATTCTAGTATAAAATACCACATGAATAGGTGTATTCTAATGAACCCATCCCCAGTAGACTAACGCTGATGGTTACTTTATTATAATGTCATAAGATAAAAGGAATAAAATCCTAAAGGACCAAATATTTTAGTAATATTGGTAAAATAGGTTCATACTTTTAATTCACATTACAATTGATAACATAAAATACACAATGTTTTTTCTTTTAGACTTCCATTATTCATCATAGTGTACCAATGCATATCAATCATAAAAAAAACCTGGTATCTAGGGAAAAATAAAACATAAGAAAGGGGTGCAATTAGATGCTTGGTATGGTTAATAATATTTTGGAATATATCATGAATAAATAATAATAATAAACATGGAGAGGTAAATAATCATAACACATTACATTTAATTAATAAACTTATAAGAATATGGCATAAATAAATAATGATCAAATAAATCCATTTAAATAATCACATAAACATAAAAATTATCCATGGATATTATAAATAATAAAATAATCACATGAAAATAAATAAATGATCTCATAATTAGGGGATGAATAATGTCAGACGTCTAAAACATAGTGTAAAGACATTTCATAAGACAATTTAAACCTATGAGTAGAAACCTGTCTAATTTGGCCAGCTGATTTGTCTCATGAGATCTATCGATGCATCGAGGGGCTATCTATTACTGGACCCCAGTAATCACTTACAAAGTACAATTATTCCCTCATATTAAAGGGATGAAACATAATCAACATAAATATTTATATTAAAAGACTATCACATGAAATGTTAATACTTACCCAATCAAATAAACATAATCATAAATCATTAGGACTACTATGTTGAATAGTAATAAAATTTTACATACTTAGTTAAACAAACCTTAAACCATCCAAATAAAGAATAAGTATGATATCAATGAATAGAAGTACCATAAAAATTTCATTAATTTTTTAAGGAAAATAACCTTTTCACTTTGAAAATATTTTTTTTAAAAAAATATAAAAAATATTTTGAAAATAATTATTTGAAAATAAACATAAAAATATTGTAAAATTATATTTAAAAAATTGAGTGGTCATGACAGTGTAAAATTCCATTCATTCCATACACGTTAAAACAAAGATTCCATTCACATTTTTGATAAAAACCAAACATGGATTGTTTTGAAAAAGACACAAAGATTATTTAATTTTGTTTAGAAATTAAAAATTGATAAATATTTATTTAATAATTAATTTTTTAAAAGGTTAAAAAAGTTTTTGAAAATAGTTTTATAAAACATGGTTTTTGATGAAAAAAGATTTTCGATCGAAGAGAGAAATAAATTTGGATTTTCTTAAAAACATTTTCTCAATCATTTTAAGTAAAAATGAGTGAAAAAATGGTACTATTTGTTGAACATGATGATGAATAACTATATTATAATAAAATATATTTATTTTAAGATAGAAATATCAAAAAATTCCCCCAAGGAAGACTTAAAAAAAATAATCCCGAATAATGACAAGATTGTTAAATAAACTATTACCACTTTGCCGACTTCAAAATTGTAAGCCCCATAAAATAATTAATTGTAAAATGAAAATTTAAATACCATTAAGATAAATATATTATTTATATAACACATCAATGAATAATTATATACACCACATAACGGAATAAGTGGAAATTATGGTGTATATCTCACAGAAGTAAATATGAGATGATAAACCCTTATCTCAGGTATGAATTGCTTTGTATGTGTTCAAAAATCATGTATAAAAATTATATATATTTTAAATATATTGAATAGATATAATAATATATCTTATAACATATAATATTTACTAATTGTTTCTATCACTCTTTTATTAATAATTTTATGATAAAATCACTGTTTCAAGTGATAATTGCTGCGTTTTACATATATGTTTTTGTTTGGTAATTTTGGTCCTTTGATTTTTATCATTTTTAAATAAGATAAATAATTTTAATCATGATATAAATACCATATATATTCATTATTTATTTACATTAATTTATTAATGTTAGATATAGAAAATGGACTACACCATTCATGGAGATAGTGAGTCGTACACATGCATGAACACCATTTCTATTTTCCTCAAAGGATGGAACAAAATGAAAATAATTATTAACTATTATTTAAAAAATAATAATTATTTCATATATATAATTTATATTAATCAAATTCATCCACAATACCATCCATGTAAAAATAAAATGAAAATTGTTTCACATCTCTACATGGAGGCGGTGGTCCACACATACACACAAGTGACATTATTGTTTCTCAAAAGATTAAAATGTAAAACTTTATATGTGATATTATATTTAAATAAGTATGGTTAGATCATAAATATCACATATATTCATTAAAATTTACCTTACTACATTTCATGTAATGTGTAATAAAAAAACGAATCACATGACTTCGCGAGGTGGTAGTCTGTCGTGTAAACAAGAGGCATTATTGTATCCCCCAAAAATGGAAAGTAAGAAGGTGTTTTTGATATCATAGTTAAAAAATTATAATAATTTCATACATATAATATAAATAATTTAAAAACATCATTTTATCATATCTTGAAAGGTGGTGATGGTGTTGGCACCAGAAAAAGCATCCACAAGATATTCCAAATGGTTCCATACATGATCCATAATCGTATCCCATTTCACAAGATTCTATTTAACTGGTCTTAGAGCCCGAATAGAGTTACCTATTATGAGTTATGGACATTCGAAGTTGGGTTGGAAAACTGGTTTGCGGAGCCCATTCGCGAATCTCCCTATGTGATTGTGAAGCTGAGGGAACTTGATCGGAGCCTCCGTGAGTGCCACAAAGGCTGTGATAGTAGCCTATATGACTATAAGAAACTTGAGGGAACTTTACTAGAGCCTCCAAAAGCACCAAAAAGGTTGTGATGACCGACTTCGTAGTTACTATCAACTTGAGGGAACTTCCCCCGGTTGCGGTGTGCGATTTCCTTCATGGTGTCATTTCGTCTTCATAGATCGCATTTATTCTTCACAATGTGCTCTGTTGACCTCCATCTCCTATAAATAGCTGGTTCACACCCTTCATAATCATGGTCACACCACCCCTTCGGTGTCCGATCTCCCATTTCGTGGTGCAGTACAACGTGATTCTCTTCGTAAAGGTCTCCATCATTTGCAAAGGATATAGCTCCTTGAGGTTGCTCAAGGCTCCACTGAGAACCATGATCTACGAGACCCTAAGCTATGAAAAGACCCTTTTCTCTGAGAGAACCTGTGTTCTGTGAGACCCCATTCTCTGAGAGCACTCTTCCATTGCGAGTCTTCTTCACAAAACCCCATGCTCTGCGAGCACCTTTCCTCCACATAGCCCTATCTTTCACAAAGATCCTACCTTCGTTCCCACCAGTCCATACCAAAGGGACTAAGCCCCTAAACCCCCACTTGGGATCAGTTCCAACATGCATTCCCAGCCCTCTGGACTAGTCCCTTCACTTCTATCACTAACCCCCATGAAAAATGGGGAGTCGGTCCATAAACTTTTCAGCCTTGGATGTCGAAATTTTCCATTGCGCCCTTATGCACACCCACCTTCCACCTATGGAATACCATGATTTGAGATAATCCTCCATACTTCATGAAATACCTTGAGTCGATATATTCCTCTTGGACCCTTTCACATATTTTTAGTTGATATTATCATCTTCAATTCCTTGAGTACCTTGAGTTGAACTATTCCTCAAGTAACTCATCCAAACCCTATCACTTGGCTGTTATGCCAGGTTGAACCAGAAATGGATGATCTTATGTAAGCCCCAACACCAGCTATTTCTAGGCACCTTATGCCTAACAGTCCTCTCTACATGTCTATAAAATAGAGTATTCCCTATCATTCAATAATAGGATGCCTCTTGCTCCAAACAAAATATGCCTTATCCTCCAAGCATAAGATGTTAACAATCCTCTCTACAAGACTATAAACTGTAGAGCACCCTATGTTACAAACCTAGGATGACTTTTTCTCCAAACAAGAGATGACTTATGCTCTAAGTATAAGATGCGAACATTCCTCTCAACGTGACTATAAACTATAGTATAACCTATCATTAAATAATAGGATGCCTCTTGCTCCAAACAAGTGATTCCTTATGCACCAAGAATAAGATTCCAATATCCCACACTACATGACTTTAAACTATATCATGTCCTATAATTTAATAATTGGATGCCTCTTGTTCCAAATAAGATATTACTTATGTGTCAATCATAAGATACCTCATGCCATGATTACAGTGGCATAATTTCAAGAGCATTTGAATCCTTTAGAACACTCCATAAATCTACCTCAGGCTTCGTGTGTGCTAAATTAAGATATTAATCCTCTTTAATCTCTGAAGGGACCCCCTAATGGCCTGGTTCCATGATGCCTCGGGTCACCTACCATTCTGGGGCAACGACTCGAAAGAATTTTGACGACACTTCAAGTCAGGTCCCATATTTTGAACACGGTCAATAGTTGAACCTCATTTGTTTGTCCCCATTTCAGGATAACGCGATATGGATGCTATGTTTCGAACATGTTCAACAGTTATCCTCCATCGCCACACCACCCTCACTATGTTCTGAATTTTGGGCATGTGATTCACACTTTTCATCTCCCTTTGTTCAGAATTATTCTGATTCCCTTGGAATTATTCTGCCTGTGCACTAGTGCATATATCTAGATGTCAATTATCTGCCTCAACCCACCACTGAGTCAGGATTCATTCATTGATAGACATGATAAAGGAACTCAGTTAGCTTCCATGCATAAGCCCTATACAACATTTCTGCTTCTTAGAGGCACCCGGGAAGCTTCAATACATAAGCCCCATTCACTGTTTCTTCTCCTTAGTAGGACCTGGGAAGCTTCCACGCATAGGCCCCATTAATCGTTGCCTCTCCTTAGTGGCACCCGAGGAGCTTCCATGCATAATCCCCATTCACCACACTTTGTGGCTGCACCTTAGTTCCACAATCATCTGGTCTATTATTGCCTCTTGTTTCTCACACCGAGCATGACTCACGTGAGCTTAGAGTAAACAGTAACCATGAAATCCTCCCCGGGCTGCCTTAGCACGTAATCCCCAACCCCCCTTCTGAACTACATGTAATTTGATCTTTGTATCCTAGAAAGGGTACGTAGGAAGCCTCCCTAAGGTTCTATCTTAACACCTACATGTCCCAAACCCTACATCGGTTCACCTTCGTCCTGCATGATGTTAAACTATATCCAAAAACATTTTGAACTATGTGGACTTTGATCCTTTTCCCTTAGAAAGGGTACGTAGAAAGCCTCACACAGTTTCAAGCCCAACACCCATCGGTCCCAACCACTTCACGTCGGTTCACCCTCGTCCTGCATGGTGTTAAATTGTATGACCCTTTCCATCCAACATGACACTAAACTATACCCATCCAAAATACATGGACTTTGATCCTTGCCCCTGTCCAATCAAGGTACATAGAAAACCTCCTTGAGGTTCAAGCCCAAAACCCATTGGTCTTGACCACTCTACATCGGTCCACCTTCGTCCAACATGATGCTAAACTGTACCCAATCAAACATTGTGGGCTTTTATTCCTGTCTCCTTGGTAGGGTATGTAGGAAGCCTCCATGAGGTTCAACCCCATATAGCGGTAAGCCATTGTGATCCCTATCCAGTGGTAAGACGTTGTGATACTCATCCAGTGGTAAGCCATTGTGGTCTCTATCTAGGGGTAATCCATTTTACTCCCAATCCAGCGGTAAGTCGTTTTGATCCCCATCCAATGGTAAGCCGTTGTGGACTCTATCTAGTGATAAGACATTGTGATCCATATCCAGCAGTTAGTCGTTGTGATCCTCATCTGGTGGTAATCCGTTGTGGTCCCCATCCAGTGGTAAGAGATTGTGGTCCCTATCCAGCGGTAAGCCGTTGTGGTCCCCATCCAACAGTAAGTTGTTGTGATCCCTATCTAGCGGTATGACGTTTTGATCCTCATCCAATAGTAAAACATTGTGGTTCCTAACTAGTATTAAGCCGTTTTGATACCTATCTAGTGTTAATACATTGTGATCCTCATCCAGTGGCAAGCCGTTGTGGTCCCCATCTAGTGGTAAGCCGTCTTGATCCTCATCCATTGGTAATCCATTGTAGTTTACAATCGACGGTAAGCTGTTGTAGTCCTCTTCATTGGAACCCACATCTCTAGTCCAACCACATGATGTTAGACCATCCTGGGCCACTAACCATGCATTATACCATATATATCTTTGGGTCATTTTTCTATGTGTAAACCCTGATTATATTCCCCCATCCTGAACTATGTGGACTTTGATTCCTTGCCACGGGGATATGTAAGAAGCCCCCCAAGGTTCAATCCCATCACTCATGTCCCATTGTGGTCTCTATCGATCCTATGTGTTTCAAGAAGATCATTCCCCACCCTGAAGGTTCTACTTTATCCGGATCCCATCCATGCATCCATTTTTATGGGCCGCCTCCTCAGGTGTCCTATCACTTCACCGAACTATGAATACTTTGATTCTCTGCCACGAGGATATGTAGGAAGTTTCTTCAAGGCTCCAATCCAACATCTCCATTTTCCTCACATCAGTTCAATATTATTCTTCATACACTTCTCTTAACCATCCATATACATACTGATCCAAACCTGGACTGCCAACTCCTTGTGAGATCATGTCATCCACTTTCTCACTACTCCTAGCAACAATTGGGTCGCTATCCATGCGTAAGCCCCGACATGTATTCGGGTTGTTGTCCTTTCTGGACACCTCGATTAATAACCCCTTCAAAATATGTGGGTTTTGATCCCTGTCGTCTATACTGGGTACATAGGAAACCTCCAAAAGGTTTAATCCCAACCAATTGTAAACCATGGTGTCCCCCATTTTGGGGTGCACTCTCCCTGATCCTCCCTCAGTGGTGTTCAGATCAGCCTTCATGGTGTGACATATTCCCTTTATAGGACACACCACCCTGGGTATGCTCCCATTGGAAATTTTGAACTATCCATCTGGTGTTCCCCATTCTGGGGTGCACTATCCCTGATCCTCCCTCAGTGGTGTCCATATTAGCTTTCATGTTGTGACACATTCCTTTTATGGAACTCGCCACCTTGGGTCTTCTCTCATTGGTAATTCAGATCCATACATCTGGTAAACACATCAGGTGATTTCTCCTAGGGATGTACCAATTTGATCCATCTCTTTGGGATGTCTTAATAACATTCATTCCATATCTGTATGATGTTAAACTCACGACCTACCTTGTGTTAAACATGAGATGCCTGAGGAAAACCTTGAAGGACACGACTTTGGAACAACCGTCTCTACAAGACATTAAACTCGTAGAGTACTTTGTGTTTAGAATGAGAAGCTGAGGAAAACCTTAGAGACATGCCTCCAGAAAAAGATACCCCGTGACCAATGTGGGATGCCTTGGGTTTTGCACCCTCGAGATGCCCTCTTATGAGGAAGAATACAGGTTCCCCAATGTCCATGCATCCAGAGATGGCCCAACATGCCTGATGTTTTAATATACTCTGATTGAAGGTTGTTTCCCTATCGAGACCCCTTGGAATGTATATATAGAATAAATATAACTAACCGGTGTCGAAAAAGATAGGAAACTAGTAATTAGATTCATGAACAACATCTTAATCTTTAAGGGAGACCCGAATTAGGAGAGTAGTTCCGAGGAGGAATCCATGGAAGGAGAGACTGACATCCCATCATCCCATTTCGATCAAAGTGAAACCATCCCTGAATAAGAGATGGATTCCACCCACATTTGAAAAGTAAAAATGTGGGGAAAAAGTTAGCACATCCTCTATAGATGGATGCGTGCCCCGACAAAAGCATCAGAAATAGAAATGGTGAACCCTAAGTGAATCTAATATCTTTCAATAGAGAGTAGACCAAATATTTCAAAAAAATTGAGGTATCACCCATTTGAATATCTCTATTTATCATATGTGAGAGGATGAGTAGCATCGGGTGTGTGAAGACTATGGTCCATCAAATCCTCTCTGACTCTGCTGCCTTAAGAGGCTGCATAGGGGGCATCCTTTCCCAACTCCATCAGCTCCTCGCCGACTTTTCCACCTTAAAAGGTCATGGAGGGGGAATCTTCCCTCAACTCCATTGGCTGATCACTAACTCTGTCGCCTTAAGAGGTCATACAGGGGGCGTTCACCCTTGACTCCATCATCTCGTCGCTGACCTCACCGCCTTAAGAGGTCGCACAGGGGGAATCCGCCCCCGACTCCATAAGCTCCTCACAGACTCTTCCCCCTTAAGTGGCCGCATAGGGGGTATCCTACCCCAGAGTCCATCAAATCCTTTCCAACACCATCACCTGAGGCTGTGCAGGGGGAATTCTCCCCTGACTCCATCAGCTCCTTGCTGACTCTGCCGCCTCAAGAGGCCACACCGGGGGCATCCACCCCCAACTCCATCGGCTCCTCGTTGACCCCTCCACCTTCAGAGGTCATGCCAAGGGAATCCCCCCCCCCCAACTCCATCAGCTCCTCACTAACTCCATCACCTTAAGAGGCCATGCAGGGGGAATCTACCCATGACTCCATTGAATCCTCTCCGACTCTTCCTCCTTAAGAAGCCACACAGGGGGAATCCGCCCCCGATGCCATTGGCTCCTCGCCGACTTCATCGCCATAATAGGCTGTGCCAGGGGAATCCCCCCTGACTCCATCGGCTCCTCGTTGACCCCACTGCCTTAAGAGGCCGCGTAGGGGGAATCCGCCCTCGAATCTATCAGATCCTCACCGACTCCTTTGCATTAAGAGGATGTGCAGGGGGAATCCACCCCCGACTCAATCGACACCTCACTGACTTTGTCTCCCTAAGAGGTTGCACAGGGGGAATCCACCCCCGACTCCATCAGATCCTTTCAGACTCTTTCACTTTGAGAGGTCGTGCCAGGGGTGTCCTCCCCCCAACTCCATCGGCCCCTCACCAACTCCATCACCTTAAGAGGCCATGAAGGGAGAATCCACCCCTGAATCCATCGGCTCCTTGCCGACTCTACCACCTTAAGAGGCCTTGAAGGGGGAATCCTCCCCTGAATCCATCGGCTCCTCGCCAACTCTGTTGCCTTAAGAGGTTGGGCAAGGGGCATCCACCCCTAGACTCTATCGACTACTTGTCGACTCTGTTGCCTTAAGAGGCCGCATAGGGGGCTTCCTCCCCTGACTCCAATTGCTCCTCGCGAACTCCTTCGCCTTAAGAGACCGAACATGGGGAATTCCCCCCCCCCCCAACTCTATAGGCTTCTCATCAACTCTATCACCTTATGAGGCTACACAGGGAGAATACACCCCCTAGTTCAATAAGATACTTGCCAACTCTGTCGCCTTAAAAGGCTGCATCAGGGGCATCCCCCCCCCAACTCCATCAGCTCGTCACCGACTCTATCACCTTAAGAGGCCACGCTGGGGGCATCCACCCCTAACTCCATCAGCTCCTCACCAACTCTACTACCTTAAGAGGCCGTGTAGGGGGAATCCTCTCTTGACTCCATTGGCTCCTCGCTGACTCTGTCGCCTTAAGAGGCTGTGGAGGGGGAATCCACCCCTTAATCCATTGGATCCTTGCTGATATCATCACCTTAAGAGGCCGTGCAGGGGGTATCCCCCTGACTCCAACGAATCCTCACTGACCCATCCACCTTAAGAGGCCTCGCTGGGGGCATCAGCCCCCTGACTCCATCAACTACTCAATGACCCCGCCACCTTCAGAGGCCCTGCATGGTGGAATCTGCCCCTGACTCTGTCAACCCCTCACCGACCCCACCACCTTCAGAGGCCGCACATGGGGCATCATCCCTTGACATCGTCGGCTCTTCGCTGACCCTACCCCCTTCACAGAATGCACCAGTGGTATCTTCCCCCCCCCAACTCCATCGACTCCTCACCGACCCCGCTGCCTTCATAGGCCGTGCAGGGGGAATATGACTCCGACTTCATCATCTCCTCACCGACACCACTTACTTAAGAGGATGCACAAGGGGAATCCACCCCAACTCCATCGGATCCCCACCGACTCCACTCCCTGAAGAGGCCTCACTGGGGGTATCTGCCTCTGAATCCATCGACTCCTTGCCAACATTGCCGCCTTAATAGTCCACATAGGGGGAATCCTCCCCTGACTTGATCGGCTCTTTGAAGACTCTTCCACTTTAAGAGGCTATGCAGGGGGCATCAGACCCCGACTCCATCGACTCCTCATCGACCCCACTGCCTTAAGAGGCTGTGTAGGGGGAATCCTATCCCAAATACATTGGCTTCTCGTCGACTCTGTCGCCTTATAAGGCAGCGCTGGGGAAATACACCTAAACTCCATTGGCTCCTCGCCAACCCCGCTACATTAAGAGGCCGTGGAGGGCCATCCACTCCCGAATCTATTCGCTCCTCATCGAATCTACCGCTTTAAGAGGCTGCGACAGGGGAATCCACCCCCCAACTCCATTGGCTCCTCACCAACCCTGCCGCCTTAAGAGGCTATGTAAGGGGCATCTAGCCTTGACTCCATTGGATCCTCACCAAATCCGTAGCCTTAAGAGGCCGATAGGGGGAATCCTCCCCCAAATCCATCAGATCTTTGCCGACCCCTCCGCCTTATGAGGCCACGTAGGGGGAATCTTCCATCAACTCCATTGGATCCTCGTCGACCCCACCGCCTCTATGAGTCCATGAAGGGGGCATCCTCTCCCGACACCATCAGATCCTTGAAGACTCCGCCACCTTAAGAGGTTGCACTGGTGGAATCGACCACCCTGACTCCATCAGATCCTCACTGACTCCACTGCCTTAAGAGGCCACGCAGGGGGCATCCACCCCTGACTCCATCAGATCCTCACCGACTCCACCACCTTAAGGGGCCACTCTAGGGAAATTCACCCCTGAATCCATCATCTCCTCGCTAACCCCGCTTCCTTATCAGGCTGTATAGGGGGCATCCGACCTAGGTTGCATCAGCTCCTCGCTGACTCCGTTGGGTTAAGAGGCCGCGCCGAGGGCACCCCCCTAACTCTATTGGCTTCTCACCAACCATGTCGCCTGCATGAGGCTGTGTAGGGGGCATCCACCCTAGACTCCTTTGGCTCCTCGCCGACCCCATCATCTCCATGAGGTCATGCATAGGGAATCCCCCAGAATCAATCGGCTCCTCGCTGACCCTGTTGCCTCCATGAGGCCGCGCATGGGGTATCCTCCCCCAACGCCATCGGCTCCTCACCGACCCCGCTACCTTAAGAGGCCGTACAGGTGGAATCTGCCACCAACTCTTTAGCTCCTCACCGAACCTAACACCTTCACGAGGATGTTCAAGGGGAATCTTCCCCCGACTCTATCGACTCCTCGCTGACCCTACCACCTCTATGAAGACACAACCCCCCCAGCCTCCATGAGGCTGCGTAGGGGCCATCCTCCTCCAACTCCATCAGATTCTCATTGACCCCACCTCCTTCATGAGACCACACAGGGGGAATCCACCATCAAATCCATCGACTCCTCTTCAACCCCACTATCTCCATGATGCTGCACATGGGGCATCCGCCCCTGACTCCATCGGCCCTCACTGACCCCGCCGCCTTAAGAGGCTGTGCAGGGGGTATCTACTCCCGACTCCATTGGCTCCTCACCGACCACACCACCTTCATGAGGATGCATAGGGGGAATATTACCCCGACTTCATCAGCCCATTTCCAACCCCTCCTCCTTAAGAGGCAACATAGGGGGAATCCTCCCCTGACTCCATCGACTCCTCACCGACCTCGCATCCTCCATGAGGCCGTGTAGGGGGAATCCTCCCCCGACTCCATTAGGTCCTCTCTGACCCCATTGACTTCATGAGGTCACTTAGGGGGAATACTCCCCTGACTCCATCGACTCCTCACTGACCCCGCCACCTTCATGAGGCCGTGTAGGTGGCATCCACCCCTGACTCCATCAGCTCATCATCGACACCATCACCACAAGAAGCCACTAAAGCTATCCTAACCACACCACTATCATTAGGAACGTGATTCCACCCCACAAATCTATAATCTAGCACAAGATTCCACCACGTTACCGCCAGCATCCACTACAGAGGTCCTCCCCGCACCATTATCATCAGGAAAAATAGTCAACCCTGTCTCCATCACTAGGCACTACAGGGGTTCTCCCCACACTACTACCATTAGACATAAAGGTTCTCCCCATACCTAACATCAACCATCATGGAGGTCTTCCCCATGCATCTAAAAAGTTTATCTACCTTATGGGATGACGCTCCAGGATTATAAGCCTTCCGAGCTCTATCAGCCCATCATACCAATGTTCCAGGCTTCTATGCCTTAAAAGCCCTATCACCCTATCATACCGACATTCTAGGATTATATGAATTCTGGGATCTGTCACCCTTTCATACTGACATCTTGTCTTTCAAGCCTTCCTAGATCTATCTCCTCATCTTATTGATGTCCAAGCTTCCACGCCTTCTTAGATCCATCGTGCCGTCATACCGACGTACAAGCTTCGAGACCTTCGTGACTCCATCACCCTGTCATACCAAATTCTAGGCTTCTTGGACTTATGGGTTCCATCGCCCCATCATAATGAAATACAGGATTCCATGAATTTTGGTCTCCATCATCCCATCGTACCGAAGTTCTAGGATTCTATTCCTTCTGGGCTCTATCACTTCATCGTACCGACGTTCCAAGCTTCAACTCCTTCCTAGATCCATCTCCCAGTCATACTGACATCTAGAATTCCATGCCTTCCAGGCTCCATCGCCCTGTCATACCAATGTTCCAAGCTTCCATGCCTTCTAGGCTCCATCGCCCTGTCATACCAACATCCAGGCTGGCATGCCTTCTAGGCTCCATCGCCCCATCGTACCGACGTCCAGGCTTCCACGTCTTCTAGGATCCATCACCCCATTATACTGACATCCATGCTTCCATGCCTTCCAAGCTCTATCGCCCCATCATATCGATGTCCAGGCTTCCATGCCTTCTGGGCTCCATCACCCCATTGTATCGACGCTCCAGGATTCCATGCCTTTTAGGCTCCATCACCTCGTCATACCGATGCTGCAGGCTTACACATCTTCTAGGATCCATCTCCCTTACAGAATGAGAACATGATGAAATCCCTACCACCCTTGCGACACTCTATATCATCCCAAATGATGAATTTCGTCAACCATAGAGGTCATCCCTATACCCTAAACACTAGCTTATGGAATGTTCACCGTGAGGTATCCCCTCTCACACATGGGGAACATCCATGCATATGCTAGGGGAATTTTAGGGTAATCCCATCATAAGGATTTCCCCCCTCATCATCAAGGATCACATACCACCATAATGGGGTATAGATAACCATCACTCAACCGATAAAATCCTTGTGGTTCTATGTCCCAGTTACATGACATTAAAATTCATAATAACCATGTCAATGTTGCATGAAATTAAACTGCATAACAGACATCATCTCGGCCACATGATGTTAAACTATGGGACAAAGTCTTGGTCACATGATGTGAAACTATACAACATTTTGGTCAAATCTACATGACCTAAAACTACAGCAACCATGGTCAAAGCTATATGACCTTAAATTCCATCCATCACTCGTCCTAGCTACACGACGTTAATGTATGCACTAGGGAAAAACTCTATGACCTTAAACTAAGAACCTTTGGTCCAAGTAATAATACATTAAACTATTTTCAACACCAGGGTCTGTTACTCTGAGTCCATCTATGTCTTCCCACTGACATACTCTGATGTGCTATGGTGTGGAACCCAAAGTGATGGACTCCAAATGGACATAATCCCAATCCATCTACATGCTTCATAGAATCCCTTTATTTGATACATGCCTTATTTAATGTCTTATGGGACCCCCTAATGGACTGGTATAACGCCACATTAGTAAACCTACCATCTTGGGCCAACGCCCCCAGAAACTTCAGATGACATTTTGCGACAGGTCCCATGTTTCAAACATGGTCCACGGTTGACCCTCATTTGTATGTCCTCATTCTAGGTAAAATGATATGGATGATTTGTTTTGAACGTGGTCATCAATTATCCTACATCGTTACACCACTTTCATTGTGATCCAGATATTGGATTATATGATTCACCTTTTTTTTCACCTCTCCATGTTTAGGTGGAAATCCAACACCCTTGGTGTTACTCATCTGTGCATCTTTGCCCGGAAAATAAGTGGTCCTGTGTTGCTGGGATATTCTTAGCTCGGAATCCCCATTCCTCTTTTTTTGTGCTTCTTTGTGTCAAGAAAATTCCATCATTACTTCTTTTTTACCACACTAAGAATGACTCACATGGGATTGGTAGGTTTGGTAGGATGAGTACTAATATGGTTGAGTGACACAGACATCTTCATCTATCATGAAGTTAAACTTCTCATTATCATCCCAAAAGACTTTAAACTACTTATCTTCATCAAGCATGATGTTAAACTACATTATCGTCCTACATGACTTTAAACTTTTCATCTTCATCCATCATGATGTTAAACTGCTAATTATCATCTTACATGACTTTAAACAGCTCATATTCATCTATCACGATGTTAAACTACTCATTATCATCCTATATGACTTTAAACTTCTCATCTTAATCCCTCAAGATGTTAAATTTCTCATTCTAGTCCTATATGACCATAAAATATGATGTCTTTACCGCATGACGTTAAAAATACGTGATTCGTCCGAGTTAAAGGACGTAAAACTACTCAACACCTATCCCTCATGAAATTAAACTATATGTCATCCTGCATGATGTTAAACTATATATGGTCCTGTATGACTCTAAACTATCTCTTCTTCAATTAATGATGTTAAAATGCACGATTTGTCTAGGCTGAAGGTTGTAAAACTACCCAGAACCTATACCACATGACGATAAAGTGAAAATGGGTCTGAGCTCTATGACCTTAAACTAGGATCACCACCTTCCTCATCACATGATGTTAAACTATGTGATCCATTCAAATTTAAGGATATAAAACCACTCAGTACTTTTCCCGCATGACAATAAAATGAAAACTGGCTGGGACATTTTTTCTGTTGTCCATCCTCTAGTCCCTCGAACTTTTTGGACCCCTGGCCAAAGTTCTCACTTAGGATTGGGTGGGGTGGTGTGAACCCTATGTCCTCTTTTACATTGGACTATTTATTCTATTTTTCATACATCCCCACGAGACACCCCTCTATCAATCATCCTTGCCGCATGTCGTTAAACTGCACATGTCCCACCACACTTTATGCATCCCATAATATGGGTTTTTCATCATCTTTCACATCCAAAATGACCCCCGAATGGCAGGGATGCTAGGCCCTAGGATTTTCTTACTATTTCGGGCCAACATCCCTTAGAATACAAGATGAAAATTTGATACAAGTCCTGTGTTGTGAATATGGTCAATGGTCAACACTCAATTGTTTTCCCCCATCCCTAGTCACAAAATAAAGATACTGTGTTGCGAAGATGGTCAACAATTATCCTCGATCATTGTTTCCATTTTGGGGCCTCCCACATAGCAGGCATGATGATTCATACTCTCCACTCATCTGTCCCATGCACATGATATTAAATTGGGTTTCTATGGTGCAAGATATATGACCATAAACTATGATCTACTACATTCTTACCGCATGACATTAAACTACACAACACTTCCAGAAATCCATGTGGCTTGATTTCCATCCTTATGGGATACATAGGACCACCCATACATTTAGTCTTCAGGTCTATCCTTATTTATTAGAAACCTACTCATCTTTTTGGCCCCCAGGCCTGAGTTCCCCATGAGGAGGTATATGGTGTGGTATGGACTCTATGTCTTCATTCAAGTTGGGTTTGTAATAGCCACGCCACATAAATATACCTTCTAAGAGCTCTTACTTCCCCTATTCTAAACTCATATTTTGAGTTGGCTTCTCTTTAATTGGGCCCCTAGACCCTCTTTGGCAGGTCACCAATGTTCCCAGGAGAACTCTGGTTCGGGACCAAGAGTGTTGGATTCTACATAGACATGTTATCGCCCATTTCAGGCTTCATGTTCCCCTTCATTTGAGCTTTCATAATCTTTCACATTCAAAAATATCCAAAATGGTATGGAGGCTCAGCCTAAGGGCTCTCATACTATTTTGGGACAACTTCCTTGAGGATCTTAAACAAAAAATTGATACAAGTCCCGCATTGTGAATATGGTTAGCAGTCGACACTCATTTGTTGTTCCCATTTCAGGTTACATGATGTGGATGCTATGTTTCAATCGTGGTCAACAACCATCCTCCATCATCGTGCCAAACCCCACCAATCCCTAAATATTGTTTGCATGATTCACATCCTTTTCCACTTCATCATGTCCAAGTGGAATTTTTACACTCTTGGTGATATCCCTTTGTGCACGTTTGCGAGTTATGAGAAAAAATCCACATTGAGGCGTCATTCAGGGCTCCAAAACATTTTCCCCTTTTCATGTATTCCACATATTCCAAAGACTTTCTCCTCTATTATTTCCCACATCGAGCAAAACTCACATGGGCTTAGATATTTGGTCGAGGTTTTCACTTGTTTGGAAGAGTCTTGCTTCTCTATGGACGAGCTATAAGAACATAAACTAAGATATCTCTACGTACTTTCAACAATGGGTACAAACCAAATCTTCTAGAACAACATACATCTTGATTCCCATCCTCATTGGATACGTAGGAATCCTAAGAATCTCATCTTTGGGTCCAACTCAAGTTCCACTAATTACCTATTTTGGTCGGCCTTTTGGCCCTGACATTCATAGGATTTCATGGTGTGGAATGTGTGAGATTTTTTCGTTATTCACATCAGGTTTGAAATAGCCTCACCACGTACTACCCTTCTAGAAGATAGTATCTCATTCCTCTTGTCCCACATGACATTAAATTGCACCCTCAAAACTACATGTGGATTTATTCCCATGCTCAAGGGATATGTAGGAACACCCATACATTCAGTATGCGGGTATAGCCCCAAGATTCTTAAATCTTGCCATTTTTTGGTCCCTTGGCCTGAACTATTTTTGGAACATGTGGTGTGGCGAGTACCTCATGTGCTCTCATTCACAATGGGTTTTGCAACAACTGCACCATGTGCATCCCTTACCTTTTCCCAACCTGGTCTAAATTCTATGTTTCTAAACTAAGATCAATCTATGGGAGCTACACATCATGCGTGGATACTTCTCCACCCAACAAACATCCCATTAAACCAGGTCCCCTCTTAATGGTCCACTCTATGACCTTAAGTTAGGAGCATGTGACCCCAGGACCCTTTTCCTTGTAAAGGGATTTTAATTCCTCTATCTGACATGTCTTATTGGCGTACTTGAACGCGTTGTGGTAAATAACCCAAAGTGTGGAATTTTTACATGGACATTCCCTCATTCCGTGTCCATGCTTCATGATACCATTATTTGGATCATCATCCTCTTCCACGTCTGAAGGGACCCCCTCTATGGTCTGGTCTCATGCCACATTGTC
Source organism: Viscum album (assembly GCA_963277665.1). Lineage (NCBI taxonomy): Eukaryota > Viridiplantae > Streptophyta > Magnoliopsida > Santalales > Viscaceae > Viscum > Viscum album. The sequence goes on from OY728164.1 coordinate 1,385,471,163, forward strand.
TCACCTACCATCTTGGGCCAACGTCACAGAAGACCTCAGATGGAATTTTGTGACAGGTCCGATGTTTCGAACATGGTCAGTGGTCGACCCTCATTTGTCTGTGCCCATGACAGGATAACACAAAATGGATGCTCTGTTTCAAAAATAGTCAATAGTTATCCTTTATCATCACGCCACCACCATTGCGATCTAGATCACGGGGGCCATGATTCAAATCTTTACACTCCCATATGTTCATGTGAAATTCCAACACACTTGGTTTTACACCTCTGTGCATCTAAGTGCATTAAGTAGGCATGTCAATAATTTTGGGATTTCATTCACCTAGCCTTCCATTTCCCCTAATGTGTGTCTCCCTATACCAGGAAAATACGATCCCTAATACTTGTTTCCCACATAGATCATGACTCACGTGGGCTTAGTAGTTTCGTTAGGATGTGAACTGATGCAACCGAACCACACATCCCTCTCATCCCAAATGATGTTAAACTGCTCTCTCAGAACTACGCATGGATTGATTCCCATCCAAATGGGGTATGTAGAAATTCCTGATCACTTTCCCTTCAGTCCATACTCAAGTTAGTCCACATCTGGTCTATGGACTAAAAAATTCCATCAAGAACACACAGTGTGATATAGACTCCTACCATGCTCATTCACCTCATAATATGTACCACACTGTGAAATTCTTTTTTGGGTAACCATGTGCTCAATTCATGACTTTAATCTTTGGTTCTACTCTGAAAAATTTCAGGATTCCGCATGATAACTTTGGGATGCATCAACTTCCTCTCCAAAGAGGATCTCCTCTACCAGCGTTGGTATCTGACCACAGTTTTCTCAAGAACTATGTTTGTATTGATTCTCATCCTTATGGGATATGTAGAGACACACATTTAATTCACCTTGGGCCCAGCCCCAAGTCTTTAAACATTGTGTACCATTCTTACTATATGATTTTTAAACCACGTGTATATCGTCCTTATTATTATGATGAAAAACTATAGATAATTCCAAGTCCATATTAGAGAGGTCATGTTTGGAAGTAGTAATGATACCTAATAAGACTAATGTGACCACCTAATGTGTTTTCATCATGGTGGAATAATTTCAAGAGTTTTGTACTCCATTAGAACAACCCATCACTCCAACCTCCATGCTTTGCACACCCCTTATTTGTAACCTCGTCTTATTTCAGGCTTGAAGGAACCCCCTAAAGTAAGGATGCTCGGCTTATGCCTCACCTACTGTTCTGGTATAACATTAAAAAATACTGATGGATGAAATTTCAAGTCAGGCCCCATATTTCGAACATGGTCAGCAGCCGACCCTCATTTGTTACCACCATTTCAGGATAACGCAATAGGGATACTTTGTTTCGAACAAAGTCAATAGTTATCCTTCATTGTCATGCCACCCCTATAGTGTTCTGAATTTTGGGTTTCATGATTCACACTTTCCACTCACTTATGTTCGGATTGATTATAACGCCCCTGGAGTTACCCCACTTGGGAACCAAAGCACTTTGGGGGAAGAAAGACAGATGTTCAGAGACTCCATTCTGCATCTGTAATCCCTCTTTTAGGATGCTCCAAATGGTGATCGATGTCCCATTCTGATCCCCTCACACCCACCATTGTTTAACACTATCGTAGAAGTGAATGACCTCATATTATCTCTTGTTTTTTTGCACCGAGCATGTATCACACGGGATTATATATTTAGTCGACTATTTACTCAATGCGATCAAGATACAATGGACCCCAAGTTAGGTGTTTTCCACATATTTTCCTTAGAACTCGGTCTGCCTCAGCCTCCTCATCCTCGTTGAACCCCATTCACAAGGGGGGGGGGCATTTTTTGGCACTGGAAAATGCGTCTGAAAGATATTAAAAATTCTTCCATACAAGAACCAAGATTGTATCCCATTTCACAATATTCTATTTGACTGGTCGTAGAGCTCAAATAGAGTTATGGATTAGGAGTTATTGACATTCAATATTGGGATGAAAAACTAGTTTGCGGAGAACATTTGTGAAGCTCCCTCCATGATTGCAGAGAAGCGAGAACTTTACTGGAGCCTCTGTGAGCATTGAAAAGCTTATGAAGGTTGCCTCCAAGACTACAAGAAACTTGAGGGAACTTTACTAGAGCGTCCGCAATTTCTGTGAATGCCGTGACAACCCACTCCATAGTTACGAGGAACTTGAGGGAACTCCCTCCAGTTGCAGAGTGTGATTTCCTTCGCGATGTCATTTTCTTTTCATGATGCACCTTTGTTCTTCACAACATGATCCTCTATCCTCCATCACCTATAAATAGCTGGGTCACCCACTTCATAAGAATGGTCACGCCACCCCATCAGTGCAAGATCCCCCATTTTGCGGTGCTCCCGAGCACCACAACGCATTGCCCTACACAAAGAGATCCATCCTTTGTGAAGGAGGGAGATCCTTTGGGCTGATTGAGACTCCACAGAGCCCCATGCTCAGCAAGACCCTAAGCTCCACATAGCCCCTTTTCTCTATGATAACCCATGCTCCGAGAGACCCCAAACTTCATGAGAACCTTTCCTTTGCGAGGCTGATTCGTGAGACCCCATGCCACAATAGAACCTTTCCTCTGTGAATCCCTATTCTTCACGAAGATCCTACCTTTCTGCCCACCAGTCTATACCACAGGGGCTACACCCCTACACCCTCACTCAGGGTCAATGCCGGTGTGCGGTCCTGACCCTCTGGGCTAGTCCCTTCACTTCCTTCACTAACCTCCATGAAAAATGGAGAGTCACACCGCAAACTTTTCAGGCCAGGACATTGGCATTTCCATTTCACCTTTATTCACACCCACCTTCCATTTATGGAATACCTTGATTCGAGATACTCCTCCATACTCTATAAAATTCCTTGAGTCGACATATTCCTCTTGGTTCCTTTCACATGTCGTGAGTTGAGATTCTCATCTTCAATTCCTTGAGTACCATGAGTTGAACTATTCCTCAAGCAATCTTCCAAACCCTATCACTTGGCTGCTATGCCAGGTTGAACCAGAAAGGGCCGATCTTTTATAATCCCCAACAGCAGCCATTTCTTGGAGGCTTGTGCATAAAATTCCTCTCTACATGACTGTAAAATTTAGTATGCCCTATCATTCAATAATAGGATGCCTTTTGCTACAAAAAATATATGCCTTGTGAGCTAAGCATAAGATGTTAACAGTCCTCTCCATATGAGTATAAACTGTATTTCATCCTATGTTATACACATAGGATGACTCTTTATCTAAAAAAGAGATGCCATATGCTCTAAGAATAAGATGCCAACAACCCTCTCTAAATGACTATAAACTGTAGTATGCCCTATCATTCAATAATACGATGCCTCATGCTTCAAACAAGATATTCCATATATTCCAAGCATAATATTCCAATAGTCCACACTACATGAATTTAAACTATAGAATACCCTATCATTCAATAATATGATGCCTCTTATTCCAAATAAGAGATGGATTATTTGACTATCATAAGATACCTCATTCCATTATTACAATGGCATAATTTCGAGAGCATTGGAATCTTTTCGAACATTCCATCACTCCACCTCATGCTTAGCGTGTCCTATGTTCGGATCTTCATCCTATTTCATGTCTGAAGGGACCCCCTAATGGCCTGCTCCCATGCCACCTAGGCTCACCTACCATTCTTGGCCAACACCTTGGAAGACATTGGATGAAACTTCAAGTCAGGTCCTATGTTTCGAACACAGTCAACAGTCGACCCTCATTTGTTTTTACCCATTTTAGGCTAACACGATATGGATGCGATGTTTAGAACATGGTCAATAGTTATCCTCCATCGCTATGCCACCCTCATTGTGTTCCGAATATCAGGCTTGTGATTCACACCTTTTCATATCCCTTTGTTTGGACTGATTTCATTTCCCTTGGCGTTGTCCTTATTTTTCACTAGTGCATATGTGTAGACCTCAATTATGTGCCTTAACCCACTAGTGAGTTGGGATTCACTCATGGAAAAACATGAGGAAGTAAATCAAGAGTCTTCCATGTGTAATCCCCATCCAACATTGCTTCTCCTTAATGGTGACCAAGAAGCTTCCATGTGTAATCCCATTCACCATTTCAGATCCTTAGCGGAACCCAGATAGATTCTAAGCATAAGCCCCATTCACCGTTTCTGCTCCTTAGCAGCACCTAGGCAGCTTCCATGCATAATACCCATTCACCACCCTTTGTGGTATCACCTTTTCACCACCATCGTGAAGTCTATTGTTGCCTCTTTTTTCTCACACCAAGAATAACTCACATGAGCTTAGAGTAAACAGTGACCATGACATCCTCCCTAGGCTGCCTTAGTACGTCAACCCCAAGCCCCCTTCAAAACTACACAGACTTTGATCCTTATCTTCTAGACATGGTACGTAGGAAGCCGCCCCAAGTTTCAAACCCAAGAACTATATGTCTCGATCCCTACATTGTTTCACCTTCGTCCCTCATGACATTAACCTATATCCATACCATGCCAAACTACATGGACTTTGATCCCTGTTTCCTAGATAGGGTACGTTGGAAGCCTCCCTAAGGATCAATCCCAACACCCATAAGACCTGACCACTTCACATTGGTTCACCCTAATCCCACATGATGTTAAATTGTACGCCCATTTTCATCCTGCATGATGCTAAATTGTACCCATTTGAACTACGTGGGCTTTGATCCTTACCCCTTTCTAAGAAAGGTACGTAGAAAGCCTCCCTGAGGTTCAAGCGCAACACCCATCGGTCCTGAACACTCCATGGAGGTCCACCTTCGTCCATTATGATGGGAAACTATACCCATTCGAACTACATGAGATTTGATCCATTTATCCTAGGAAGGGTACGTATGGAACCTCCATGAGGTTCAACCCTATCCAGCGGTAAGCCGTTGTGATCTCTATACAACAGTAAGATGTTGTGATCCTCATCCAGTGGTAAGATCTTGTGGTCCCCATCCAACGGTAAGCTGTTGTGGTCCCTATCCAGCGGTAATTCATTTTGATCCTCATCCAGCGGTAAGCCTTTTTGGTCCGCATACAACAATAAGATGTTGTGATCCCTATCCAGTGGTAAGATGTTGTGATCATCATCCAGCAGTGAGCCATTGTGGTCCCCATATAGTTGTAATCCATTATGATCCCTATCCAATGGTAAGATGTTGTAGTCCCCATATAGCGGTAAGATTTTGTGATTCCCATTCAACAGTAATCCATTTTTATCCTCATCCAGCGGTAAGACATTGTGGTCCCCATCCAGCGGTAAGCCATTTTGATCCTTATCCAGCGGTAAGACATTGTGATCCTCATCTAGCAGGAATCCATTGTGGTACCCATCCAATAGTAAGCTATTGTGATCCTCATCCAGTGATAAGCCGTTGTAGTCTGAAACCAACAGTAAGCTGTTGTATTCCCCTTTGTTGGGACCCACATCTCTTGTCCTCCCCCATGTCTTCAGACCAACTCGGGCTTCTAACCACGCGTAAGACCTAGTATATCATTGGGTAATTGTACTATTTTGTATACCCTGATTAAATTCCCCCATCCAAAAATACGTGTAGTTAGATTCCCTTCCACAGGGATGCGTAGTAAGCCTCCCCATGGTTCAATCCCATCACTCATGTCCAATCATGGTCTCTCCCTCGAGTCTATGTGTTTCGGGAATATCATGAACCACCAAGAAGGCTCTACATCCTCAGGATCCCATCCACACATCCATTCTTATGGGCCTCCTCCTCCGGTGTCCCATCGCTCCACCGAACTATGAAGACTTTGATTCCTTGCCATAGGGTTACATAGGAAGTATCTTCGAGGCTCAATTCCAACATCGTTGTTATCCTCATGTCGATTCAATATTATTATTCATACACTTCTCTCAACCATCCATTTCCATCCTTATCCTTACCTAGGCCACCACATCCCAGTGAGATCATGTCATCCATTTTCTCACAGCTTATAGCAGCAATTGGGACACTATTAATGCGTAAGCCCCATCATGTATTCAGGTTGTTGTCCTTTGTGGACCCACCGATTCATCACCCCTTTAAACTATGTGGGTTTTTATCCCTTTAATATACATATGGTACATAGGTATCCTCAACAAGGTTCAATCCTATCCAATGGTAAACCTTGGTGTCCCCAATTTCGGGTGCACTCTATCTGATCCTCCCTCAATGGTGTCAAGATCAGCCCTTATGGTCTGACATCTTCCCTTTATAGGACACACCACCCTGGGTCTGCTCTCATTGGGTATTTTGACCTATCCATCTAGTGTTCCCCATTCTGGGGTGTACTCTCCCTAATATTCCCTTAGTGGGGTCTAGACCAACCTTCATGGTGTGACATCTTCCCATTATGGGACACACCACCCTAGGTCTGCTCCCATTGGGTATTCTGATCCATCCATCTGGTAAACACTTCAGGTGCTCCATCCCAGGGATATACCAATCTAATCCGTCTCTATGGTATGTTATGATCACTTTCATTCCATCTTTTTAGGATATTTAAATTTCGGCCTACCTTGTGTTAAAAATGATATGCCTGAAGAAAACCTCTGAGGACACACCTTTGGTGTAACCATCTCCGCAAGACGTTAAACTGAAAACATACCTCGTGTTAAGCATCAGAAGATAAAGAAATCCTCAGAGGCATGCCTATGACATAAGATACCTCGTGACTTACATGGGATGCCCTGAGTTCTATACCCTTGAAATTCCCTCTTATGATGAAGAATATAGGTCCCCCAACATCCATGCATCTAGAGATGCCTTGACATGCCTGATGTTGTACTCTACTCTTACCAAAGGTTATTGCCCTGTCAAGAACCCCTGGAATGTCAAGACAGAAGTAGCATAATTAACCAGTGCCCAAAAATATATAGCACCGGTAATGTGATTCAAAAACAACTTCTTAATCTTTAAGGGTGACTCAGACTAGGCGGCGAGTTCTATGGAGGAATCCATGGAAGGAGAGACTGACATCCCATAATCTCGTTTCGATCAAGGTGAAAATGTCCCTGAATAAGCAATGGATGCTACCCACCTTTGTAAAGTGGTAATGTGGGGAAAAAATCAGCGCGTCCTCCATATATGTATGAACACCCCTAAGAAAGTGTCAGAAAAAAATGGAAAATGAATTACATCAGTTCACGTGGCAATAGTCCTCTGTGCACATGATTGATGTTTTTATTTTCCATTTGATAGATGTGTAGATAGATATAGGTTATGTAATAAACATATTATCATATTGGTATATATTAGATACTGTTTTTATTATATTTTTATATTTTAAGAAGTTTTTAAGGAGGTGGAATAATAAATAAAATAGATATGCACGTTTAATAATTTTACCTATTCTTCAAATAGACTCTTTATGTTTATACCTAAAACCTTCTATCAGGGATTCAAAATCAAAATAATGCCACTAGGATGAAAGTAGGGAAGTAAGAAAGAAATTTTGGATTTTATTTTCCAAACCAAAATGTTTTGAAAGTGTTAATAAGGGAGGAGAGGATGTGGCCTTTTATAATCTAGGGAGAGGACACACATGGAATTTTTGAAAAGATAAATTGATACCAACAATTTTTTCTTGTAAAAGGACTCCATGATGGGTAATTATAAACAATTAGAGGAAATAATGTCAAAATATATCCATTAATTTTTCCTTTGGCATGTTTTATGTAATTTTTAACCATTATGTTCTTAGTTTAACCCTCCTGGTAATCCCATTTTTACCATAACTACAATAATTAATTTTGACAGTTTTACCTATTCATTGGAGTAAAAATTAATTTTACCATAATAGATAATATAAATTATTCTACTGAAAAATATGGAATCTATTTTTACAAATTCAATGAATTTAAGTAAAAAAATACAATTTAAAATTAAACATAAAATGCGATAAAAGAGCAATTTTCCAAAGATAAAATTCTTTTACGTATAGAATGTTTGAATATTAAAATTTAAAATGAAATTATTTACAATGAACTAAAGTATTTAAATTATAATATTATTGAACTAATTTTGTATTGAAAAATTTTAAAATATAATTTAACATTTTAAATAATTTAAATGAAAAGGAAGTTATCAATAAAAATTTGTATTCATCAATATTCATAAAAAAATTTATATTTTCATAAAAATATCACAAGTTCTCCCAGAGATAATTTTTTAATTTATTTTTCAAAAAGTAATTTATTTTTTCAAATAAACTTTCTAAAATTGGTATAAATTTATTTTAAATTATTTTTTCAAATCATGCATAAAAACCCTTTTAGAAAAATTCAGTTTTTTAGAAATCATTTATTATTCATTCATATGATTCTTGTTTTATTTATAATAAAAAAATAACCATTGAATTTTATTTATATAGGTGTAAAAAATATAATTTTAATAACTTATTTGTCCCTATTCTTAGTCTCCAACTTAGTGGCTAGATTATAATTTTCATGTTTAAATAATAATATTTTTAGAGTATCGTGTTTTGTTTAAACCCAATGTTGCATGCATCACAAGCTATCAAAAAGATTGCGTGACACCCCATGATTTTGAGAAATAGTTTTTTTGAATAAATTTAATATTTTTTTATATTTTTAATTACACGCAACCCCGATTTTATCTTCTTTTTGCACTCAACTTTGAGTTTATCTTGCATTACACACAACACTGAGTTTAAATGAATCGTAACATAATATTAAAATATTATTATTTAATATGATAGTTATCACTTAGATATTGGAATAGAATATAGGAATATAATTAATAGAATTATGTAAATATTTTGTTTAAATATTTATATAAATTAATTATTTGGTGGCTAATTAATTAGGAATGAAAATAATAACTATTTAAAAATAAAGGATATCTGGTATTGAAAAACTATTTTTAGGCACATAAATGCGTTTTACCTCAATAATTTAAACAATTAATTTTTTTAATAATTTTATGAAATTTAAATATTTTATGTTTAATAAAAATTTTAATGTACATTTTATTTATTTTTAAGAAAATAGATAATAATTAATCTAATTTTGTTGTTTTAAAACTATATTTTTCTAAAAAGTAGTTTTATCGTCATTTGCACACTTATTTTAAAATAATTTTTTTAAAATTTAAGAAAAATTATTTAAAAAATAAACTTCATTTTTAAAATCAACATGTCAAAATTATTTTAGGAGGAATTTTCGATAATTTTCTAAGAAGATAATTTTTTTGATGAATAGTGAATAATAATGGTTTTCATTAAAACTTATTGTCTCTTTTAATGAATTTAAAAACATCAAAATTTTATTAATGTGGTTTTAAAGTTAAAATTAGTTAAATTATAATTCTATTAATCCAATTTATGTCATTATAATCAATTATATATATAATTTTTATATAAAAACTTTTTTAAGTTTTGAACATTTTATCTTTGGAAACCTACTTTCTCATCGTATCTACATGATTAATTTTAAATTAAAAATTTTCACGTCTGATAATTGAATTTTAAAAAATGGTTTATATATTTGGAATAAAAATAATATATATTATATAATAAGTTTGACATAATTTTTTACCATAATGAATAGTAAAATCATTAAATGTTATTTACCGCGGTTAAGATAAAAATTGCTCTACTGGGGGTTAAATTTAAAATACAAGGGTTAAAAATGACCCAAAACTTTTCCAAAACATATTATATGTGAATATTTATACTTTATATATTATATATATATTTTAAAATTTACCATTTAAGAGCCTAGTGGTATGTGAAAAAAGTGGGCACACATTTCTCTATTAAAAAATTACTAGGGTGCCACTCACCTCACTTATAAAAGGCCACCTCATCTCCAATCCTCTTCACACTTTAAAAAAAATTATTTCAGAAAATAAATAATAAAATAACTTTCTTAATTTAATTATATCATCCTATAATCCTTAGTTTTTCCATAAATCTAACTCGGGAATCTGTTTGGTGAAAACAAAAAGAAGTTGTTTGAAGAAGAGGTGACATCCTTTGTAACACCCCGAGATTTTATGAAAAATATTCTTTTAATTTCATTAATGTCTTGTGTTGTATGCTACACCAAGATTACCTTGAGCTATATGCAACACCGTATTATCTTGTAGTATACTCAACACTATTCTTGGATCGTGTTACACACAATTTTGATAATAGTAATTCTACGCAACATTGAGTGTATATATATATATATATATTCAATGTATAAATCAAATATGGTTGGATTCTGTTATACGAAACAACAAAGGATTCTTTCACAACATGCAACCCTGACTTGGCTTGCATTACACGCAATCACGACCTTCCTCGATAGCGTGTGTAGTACGCAATACCGAGTTTCACTAAACAACGATATGCTATTAAAATATTATTAAAACTAGCCGTTATGAATAGTAATAAACACTTTTTGAAATTTTGTAAATTTTATTTTTCAAAATGGAATTCATTTTTGGATTCGTAATATCAAAATTAGCTTAGGGTGAAATTTTTCTACCTTTCAGATAACTTTCATTTTCTGATGAATAGTGAAAATTACTAAATTATAATTAAAAACAACCTTTTTATTAGAAATAATTAATAGTGATAAATTATTAATTTGATTAGTTTTAAAGTATATTTAGAATATATTTTTACAATTTAATACAATGTTGGTTATTGGATGTAATTTCACATTTAAACTAGACATAAACAACTGTCAATCTTTTGATAGTTATTAACTCTTAAGAACACGCTATTTGTTTTGACGATGATAATTAATTTTTAAATTAATTAATGCAACTGATATTTTTTGAATTTGATAAAATAGACATAATTTTTGAATTCATAATATCAAATATATATTAGGCCTAATTTTTGGTATTTTTTTGAAAACTTTCAATTTTTGATGAATAGTGAAACCACTAAGTGGTAGTTAAAAAAACTGAATATTTCATAAAACTTAATTTTACCGCTTCTGTGAGTAGAATTTCGAAAATCCGAGAGACACGGTTAATATAAACAACTAAAATGTGGTTCAATGAGATGAAAATAATTTTTGGTGAATAGTAACATTTTACTTTTTTTTACCACTGTTAAAAGTAAATAGGGTAATTAAGGGTAAAAATTATATTATTATTACTCTAAAACATGTCCTACTTCTATTAAACAAGTTTAATTCGAACAAAAACAACCTTATGAATAAAATATGACCATTTAGGCCCACTTGGATTAGATTAGGACATTTATTATTAATTTATTTAAAGAAGGGTTAAAATAGTTAAAATCAATGTTTAATAAGTAAATCATTTTTAATAGGGGGTTATACATAAGATAAATTCATCTATAAATATTCATTAGAAAGATAAAACTCTTTCCTACATAATGATATTTTATTTGTAATTTTTAGACTTTAAATAATTTAATTTATTTATGACACAAAGATGATGCAGAAATTATCTTATTAATGAAATATTGACATATTAGATGTTATAAACCCAAAAATAAACGTAATTTGAGACTTTTTATGAATTACACTAATTTTATAGGTTACTATGACATGTTAGTATTGATTTAATTAAGTTTTTTTGAACTAATAATTCTGTTATGATTTTCACAAAAATCAATTACTAAATAGTGTCAAAATTGACATAAAATAGTTTTTAAAACAAATATTATATTAGTAATTGTTATTTTATTCCTAAAAATATAAGGATCGACCGAATGACTTAGATAAGGTCATATATATTAATAATAAACAACTTGGGGTTCTTTTGGCTTCTTATAGTAAGTTTATTAACCTTATAGTATAAGAACACAAGAAGACATGGTAAAAGTAAAATTATTTTACTTAATGTTAAATCTAATTGATAAGGTTAAAATAGGAACCTAAACTTGTCTAAATTCTATTTTATGAGAGGATTTCGACCCATCCCCACCTTAGATTCGAAATAAATCAATTTTGAGCTATTTAAAACCGAATGTGGATTTATAATAAAATAATATTTTTAGTTATTCCAAAGGTTCCCCTCTCCTCCCTTATAAAAGGGCACCTCCTCCCTCTCTTCCTCACACCGCATTGAGCCTTCAATCTCGGCCAATCCCTGAAAAATTCACTTCTCCACTTCCCTAGAAACTTCCTAGAGGTTCTGGTATTCCTCAAAAACCAATTTTAGTTCCCTAAAAGGAGGTCTCAAAGAGTCGCTTCAAAGAAGAGGTAATGCCCGTTACTGATTCTTTCATCTTTATTTCTTCTTCCACTTCTTCTTCTTTAGTTGTTTCATCATGAAGTAATAACATCAGTATCACTCATATACTGATATGTTATTATAATTATGAAACAACCCTATTTCACCATCCATCCATCCTACGGAAAATGAAATCACCGCGCGTGCGTACGTACGGAATACCGTCTCCATGCCGTGGTGTAATCTATTTTCCACCACCACCTTACTTGGATGGGTATAATGGTGTAAATAGTAACTATATATGATTATTGTAAAGTGATATTGATTCTGAAATAGTATACATACACTCTAATACAATTCCACGATCATGAGAACGATATCATCGCTCGTGCGTACGTACGGACTACCGTCTCCACGACGCGATGAGATTCATTCTCCACGTTAACCATTCATGAATGATTATAAAGTATATATAATAATTAATAATGAAATATATGACATAATAATGATTCTGGATTTCTGTGTATATATATGTATGTCATCTATTTAATTCCATTCAACTCAATAAGGAAAAGAAAACAGCATTCATGCGTACGTACGGTCTACCGTCTCCATGAATAGTGTATTTCTTTCCATTTACCGATCTATTATATATATATATATATTATGAATATATATTATATATAAATCATGTTTTGTATTCTGGAATTAAGTAATCATGATCTAAGTAATCATATGAATAATTACAAGTCAAAACACGGACGACAAATGAAACGATTTTACCCAAAACGCTCTTTAACATGGAATTTACAAAAGAATGGGTAATATAAAGCCATAAGTGAAACATATATGATAACATAACAATGAGTATGATTCTGTAATAAGTCAATGACATTATTTAAATCATTATACTGGAGGTTCGGACACATACGAAGCAAATCAGACCTAAGGTATGGGAAATATCAAAATCTCATTTTTATCTGAGATTGTTTATACTTTAGTATTTACTGGGCTGTATTTTATCATCCAAATACATGTTTCCTCAATATGTAATATTATTTCCATCCTCCTAAAATTGTTTAAATCCAATTTTACCCTTCGGTGAGTTTTTAGTAAAGGATATGAAAGGAATATTTTGTCGTTTTTCATACGAGGTACTTTTTAACTTTTCTGACAAAATTACAAAGAATGTTTTTTTAACTTATACGGCATGAATGGATTTTTAAAAAAATATTTCCAAGAATCTTCATTTACAAGTTTTGAAGTTTATTTTTAATAAAATTCTTTTAGTTTATAATTGTATGACATGTTAAGAAAGGAATAGTATTTTTTAAGTAGAAAGGATATTTTCCTCAAGAATGGAGTTCAAGAGTTTTATCAAAATTATTTTCCATCTAAGATAATATAGGGTTCTGTTTCTATACCTATTATTACATGGATTTGATTATATTGTGATGGAAATATTTTTATGAATTCCTTTATCTTATATGAATTGTTTTATGATGTCACGATGTTTAAGATTCCCATTTTTATTACAAGGGTTATGAAATGATGTATGATTTATGATTTTGTGGAACAAATAAGAATGGTATCATTATGAGATGGGTGGGACCTATATCTCCCTCCAATTAATTCGGTAAAGATTTTATATCTCATGATATAGACATGGCTGGAACGGTAGGTTATACCGGTTCAGTGAAACAAGACTGAAATGAGGAGTGAACTCGGCTCAGAAAGGGACGTTGTCCACTAAGATAGTCTTGGAAATGAGTCTTGACTAATAAGAAATGATTCTCTATGATTATGTGTGTATGCCACAAAGTTTCATGTTTTATGTTATGATTATTGGGATTACATTTCACTACTATGATTTATCCCATGTTATGAAATTATGATCTCTTTTGTAGGGTAAGATTTCCAAAAGATACGTTCTTATGAATATGACGTGATTGATATTTCTTTTGTTTACCCTTACTGAGCATTTGAGCTCACCCTTTTATGTTTTCTTTTCCCCAGGACATAAAGAAAGGATTTAGGTTTAAAAAAAAGAAGACCTTTATGGGAGACGTTGAAGATCTTTCACCACGATTAGAATATTATATTCCGAGTTTCCAAAGACACTAAACTATTACGGTCCTTTTGTGTGTGTTTTTGTTATGTACTAAGTATTCCGCAAAAGTAATGTAATGTCCATGTACGTTAAGCTTCGGGTCTCTACAGTTGGTATCAGAGGAAAGGTTTAGTCAACCTTTGGAAACTAGTATGCGAAAACGTTAGTGAGATCCCTATAGATATTTCTAATGTATGTATAAGGATTTCTCTAAGGTTAAGTATACGTATAGGTTATAGTCCTAGAATTGATCTAAGGATCTTATAATTTAACCTAAGATGTTAGATATTGAGGGTACTCCCCCTTTACTATGTTGTTTTCTCTAGCATGATTTTGCCTCTCACAGAATTCTTTTTGTGTTTTAGTTAATGGAGGGAACCAGAAGGAATTCGGTTAACATTGAATCCAATGGATAAATTGGTTACTATGAGCAAAAAAATTGTGTAATGCCTAGAGAGAAAGATATTGTGATTATGCCTAATCAGTCATCGCGATATATGATTAACAAGGTGAAATTTAGTGGTATGCCTAATTCATCAAATAAAAGGAAGATAGACTATTATGCATGTTTACATGTTGAGGAGCATAAAGAAAAGAAGATTGAAATTTCTAAAGAAGGGAAGAAGAACCTTGAGGAATACCTAAAATGGAGGGACCGATGTTATCTGTGTGGAGAAAAGGGTCATAGAGTGACAGACTGTTATGGAGTTTAATGTATTATTTGTTGAGAAAATGGGCATTACCCAACTCAATGCCCTGACCTACAAGTTTACTTTTAAATCAAGGAAGGACTTATTCCAGGACATTCATTGAAGAGGATGGATTGAAGTGTTTATGTATTGGTATTCAAGAATAATGTTGTTGAGGTACATTTATTGTGTATTGGAATATTTATGTTTTGGTCTATTATGGTTTTCTATAATTTTATGGCATCGGTAACCATGAAAAGTGATTGAAATATTTTTGGAAAGCAGATGATATGCACATAATGAAGGGATAAAGAGAATATAATATGTTTGATAGTATTCATGAGCTCATGATTGATATAAGGACTAAGTGATATCATGGTTTGAGGATATAGAATTTTGAGGATTTTGGTATCTGGAAAGTGTTAACTTTTAACTTAATTCATGTTTTCACTAATGTTTAATGGATATTCATTCTTCAAGAGAATACATGATTAAGGTATTCAAATGTTTGTAATTTGACCAACAAGATATATCTTATGATATATGGGCGATAAATGATGGAATTCACATGATCATTTTTTTATACTATGAGCTTAGACCGAAGTAGTTTAGATAAGCCTAAAGATTGGAATGGATTATGTTGGACATAAGTTAGTATTGTTTAAGGATAATTTTTTTTTGATATTGTTGATGGGATGTTATAGTAATATATCTTTAGAAAAAGGAAAACCTGCAGGACGGGCGATAACCCATCGCGTCGGACAAAGCTGTCGGAATCAAACCCACAACTGAACTGTGACTGGCCTTTATCGCCTACCACTGGCCTACAGGAAGTCCCTTTTTAGTAGAAACTAGTTTTCTTATATTAAGAAGTATGATATATGAATTATAAGTCCATTTTAGGAACCATATATGATTAATCTCACTATAGATGGACTTATGTATTTTTTGATAACTTTTCTAACCTTTTGTTTGAGACAGATGGAATGACCCATCATTCTATAACAAGATCTGCTAAAACATCACGAATTACAAATTAAAATTCATTTCTTTAAGATATGAAGTGGAAATTGTCCAAAGAATGAAAAACGGTGAGACTATACCAAAATCATGAAAGTATTTCTTCTAATTCCAATTTCATCAACTTTATGGAAATGATCTTGAAAACCAAAAATGTTGTCCTAGTTCTCTTATATCTGATGAATCAAATGGTACCTTAGATCGTCACAAATTTATGGCTTTGTGATTGCTGGCTTTTCCATAGCCATGTTCTCTACCACTCTCCATCAGAACATGATGGTTAGATTTCTCTTCCATATCTTCACCTATGTGGAAACCCAGTGATTAGTTTATTTGGGTAACCGTTATGTTTCATAATTTTTTTTTAAATATTGGTTTTGGTATTCCTTTTTACGATGTGGGTTTCTATTAAACAAAATTTCGAGTAGTAAACCATTTATAACCCCGACGAATTTCGAGGGCGAAATTCATTTTAAGGGGGGTAGAATGTAACACCCTGAGATTTTATGAAAAATATTCTTTTAATTTCATTAATGTCTTGTGTTGTATGCTACACCAAGATTACCTTGCGCTATACGCAACAACGTATTAGCTTGCAATATATGCAACACTATTCTTGGATCGTGTTACACACAATTTTGATAATAGTAATTCTATGCAACATTGAGTATGTATAAATATATATATATATATTCAATGTATAAATGAAATATGGTTGGATTCTGTTATACGAAACAATGAAGGATTCTTTCACAACACGCAACCCTAACTTGGCTTGCATTACACTCAATCGCGACCTTCCTCGATAGCGTGTGTAGTACGCAATACCGAGTTTCACTAAAAAACGATATGCTATTAAAATATTATTAAAACTAGCCGTTATGAATAGTAATAACCACTTTTTGAAATTTTGTAAATTTTATTTTTCAAAATGGAATTCATTTTTGGATTCTTAATATCAAAATTAGCTTAGGGTGAAATTTTGGTACTTTTCGGATAACTTTCATTTTCTGATGAATAGTGAAAATTACTAAATTTTAGTTAAAAAAACCTTTTTAATAGAAATAATTAATAGTGATAAATTATTAATTTTATTGGTTTTAAAGTATATTTAGAATATATTTTTACAATTTAATACAATGTTGGTTATTGGATGTAATTTCACATTTAAACCAGACATAAACAACTGCCAATCTTTTGATAGTTATTATCTCTTAAGAACACGCTATTTGTTTTGACGACGGGAATTAATTTTTAAATTAATTAATGCAACTGATATGTTTTGAATTTGGTAAAATAGACATAATTTCTGAATTCATAATATCAAATATATATTAGGCCTAATTTTTGGTATTTTTCTGAAAACTTTCAATTTTTGATGAATAGTGAAACCACTAAGTGGTAGTTAAAAAAATTGAATTTTTCATAAAACTTAATTTTAACGCTTCTGTGAGTGGAATTTTGAAAATCCGAGAGACACGGTTAATATCAAGGACTAAAATGTGGTTCAATGAGATGAAAATAATTTTTGGTGAATAGTAACTTTTTACTTTGTTTTACCACGGTTAAAAGTAAATATGGTAATTAAGGGTAAAAATGATATTATTATTACCCTAACACATTTCTTAATTCTATTGGACAAGTGTAATTAGAACAAAAACAACTTTAGGAATAAAACATGACCATTTAGGCCCACTTGGATTAGATTAGGCCATTTATTATTAATTTATTTAAAGAAGGGTTAAAATAGTTAAAATCAAAGTTTAATAAGTAAATAATTTTTAATATGGGGTTATAAATAAGATAAATTCGGATATAAATATTCATTATAAAGCTAAACATATTTCCTACATAATGATATTTTATTTGTAATTTTTAGACTTTAAATAATTTATGTTATTTATGACACAAAGATGATGCAGAAATTATCTTATTAATGAAATATTGACATAATTGATGTTATAAACACCAAAATAAATGTAATTTGAGACTTTTTATGAATTACACTAATTTTCTAGGTTAATATGACATGTTAATATTGACTTAATTAACTTTTTTCGAACTAATCATTCTTTTATTATTTTTACAAAAATAAATTACTAAATAGTGTCAAAATTGACATAAAATAGTTTTTAAAACAAATATTATATTAGTAATTTTTATTTTATTCATAAAAATCTAAGGTTCGGACAAATGAATTAGATAAGGTTATATATATTAATAATAAACAACTTGGGGTTCTTTTGTCTTCTTATAGTAATTTTATTAACCTTATAGTATAAGAACACAAGAAGACACGGTAAAAGTAAAATTATTTTACTTAATGTTAAATCTAAATGATAAGGTTAAAATAGGAACCTAAACTTGTCTAAATTCTATTTGATGAGAGGATTTCTACCTATCCCCACCTTAGCTTCAAAATAAATCAATTTGGAGCTATTTTAAACCGAATTGGGATTTATAATAAAATAATATTTTTAGTTATTCCAAAGGTGCCCCTCTCCTCCCTTATAAATGGCCACCTCCTCCCTCTCTTCCTCACACCACTTTGAGCCTTCAAGCTCGGCAAACCCATACAAAATTACCTTCTCCACTTCCCTAGAGACATCCTAGAGGTTCTGGTATTCCTCAAAGACCAATTTTAGTGCCTTAAAAGGAGGTCTCAAAGAGGCGCTTCAAAGAAGAGGTAATGCCCGTTACCGATTCTTTCATCTTTATTTCTTCTTCCACTTCTTCTTCTTTAGTTGTTTCATCATGAAGTAATAACATCAGTATCACTAATATACTGATATATTATTATAATTATGAAATAACCCGATTTCACCATCCATCCATCCTACGGAAAATGAAATCACCGCGCATGCGTACGTACGGAATACCGTCTCCACGCCGTGGTGTAATCTATTTTCCACCACCACCTTACTTGGATGGGTATAATGGTGTACATAATAACTATATATGATTATTGTAAAGTGATATTGATTCTGAAATAGTATACATACACTCTAATACAATTCCATGATCTTGAGAACGATATCATCGCTCGTGCGTACGTACGGACTACCGTCTCCATGACGTGATGAGATTCATTCTCCACGTTAAACATTAATGAATGATTATAAAGTATATATAATAATTAATAATGAAATATATGACATAATAATGATTTTGGATTTATGTGTATATATATGTATGTCATCTACTTAATTCCATTCAACACAATAAGGAAAAGAAAACAACGTTCATGCATACGTACGGTCTACCGTCTCCATGAATGGTGTATTTCTTTCCATTTACTAATATATTATATATATATATATATTATGAATATATATTATATATAAATCATGTTTTATATTCTGGATTTAATTAATCATGATCTAAGTAATCATATGAATAATTACAAGTCAAAACACGGACGACAAATGAAACGATTTTACGCAAAATGCTCTTTAAAATGGAATTTACAAAAGAATGGGTAATATAAATCCATAAGTGAACCATATATGATAACATAACAATGAGTATGATTCTGTAATAAGTCAATGACATTATTTAAATAATTATATAGGAGGTTTGGACATATACGAAGCAAATCGGACCAAAGGTAAGGGAAATATAAAAATCTCATTTTTATCTGAGATTGTTTATACTTTAGTATTTACTGGGGTGTATTTTATCATCCAAATACATGTTTCCTCAATATGTAATATTATTTCCATCCACCTACAATTTTTTAAATCCAATTTTACCCTTCAGTGAGTTTTTAGTAAAGGATATGAAAGGAATATTTTGTCGTTTTTCGTACGAGGTACTTTTTAACTTTTTCGACAAAAGTATGAAGAATGTTTTTTTAACTTATACGGAATGAATGTATTTTTAAAGCATTATTTCCAAGAATCTTCCTTTACAAGTTTTCAAGTTTATTTTTAATCAACTTCTTTTAGTTTATAATTATATGACATGTTAAGAAAGAAAAAGTATTTTTGAAGTAGAAAGGATATTTTCCTCAAGAATGGAGTTCAAGAGTTTTATAAAAATTATTTTCCATCTAAGATAATATAGGGTTATGTTTCTATCCCTATTATTACATGGATTTGATTATGTTGTGATGGAAATATTTTTATGAATTCCTTTATCTTATATGAATTGTTTTATGATGTCACGATGTTTAAGATTCCCATTTTTATTACAAGGGTTATGAAATGATGTATGATTTATGATTTTGTGGCACACATAAGAATGGTATAATTATGAGATGGGTGGGACCTATATCTACCTCCAATGCATTGGGTAAAGATTTTATATCTCATGAGATAGACATGGCTGGAACGGTAGGTTATACTGGTTCAGTGAAAAAGGACTGAAACGAGGAGTGAACTCGGCTCAGAAAGGGAAGTTGTCTACTAAGATAATCTTGGCAATGAGTCTTGACTAATAAGAAATGATTCTCTATGATTATGTGTGTAGGCCACAAAGTTTCATGTTTTAAGTTATGATTATTGGGATTACATTTCACTACTATGATTTATCCCATGTTATGAAATTATGATCTCTTTTGCAGGTTAAGATTTCCAAAAGATATGTTCTTATGAATATGACGTGATTGATATTTCTTTTGTTTACCCTTACTGAGCATTTGAGCTCACCCTTTTATGTTTTCTTTTCCCCAGGACATAAAGAAAGGATTTAGGTTTTTAAAAAAGAAGACCTCTATGGGAGATTTTGAATATCTTTCACCACGATTAGAAGATTATATTCCGAGTTTCCAAAGACACTAAACTATTACGGTCCTTGTGTGTGTGTTTTTGTTATGTACTATGTATTCCGCAAAAGTAATGTAATGTCCATGTATGTTAAGCTTCGTGTCTCTACATCTTTAGTCGAGCGTTTTATTTTATTTCTTACTACACATACTTAAATTATTATCCAACCATTATTATATGATAAAATCATTATATTAAATATAATATAATTATATTATTTTAGTTTAATAACCTAAATAATTCTCCTCTTATATCAAATGGGTAAAAAATCATCATTTGTGTGTACGGCGGACTACCGCCTTGTGAACCGATGTTATTATTTTTCCATCACCAACTCTAAAGGATGGATATAATTAAGGATTTATTATTTATATATGATATTTATGATATTATTATGATTTTTTAATCATGATATCACATATTCCTTCTTACTTTCCCTTCCGTGGGAATACAATAATGTCGTCTATGTGTACGGTGGACTACCACCTCGCGATGAGATATGATTCATTCATGATTTGAAAAGAAGTAAATGAATATAGGTTTAATGAAAATAGGTGATATATATTGTAATTATTATTTAATAATAATAAACTATTTAAATTTATTTACTTCAACTCATTGAGAAAATGCAAATAATGTTCATGCGTATGTACAACCTACCATTTCTATGAACGATGAATTTTATTTATATATAAATATTATAGATTTCTATAAATACATATATAATGAATATATATTATATTTATATCATTTTTAACATTTTTTATATTATGGAACTTATAAAAAATAAATAGGATCAAAAATTAAAAAACAAAACATACAGGAAAAACACTGCAATTATTGCATAAAACGTGACATTAACATGTAATTGTTAATAAATGAGTAAAAAAAGGTCATAAGTCAATCATATATAGTATGATGAATATATATATATATATATGTGTGTGTGTGTGTGTTTGTGTATGGTTATTTATTATATTTATAATAAATTTATATTTATTATATAGGAGGTTTTAATGTGTATGGAAGAAGTCAATACTTAAGGTAAGAGATTTCTTGTCTCTCTTTTATTACTGGGATACAAATGAAAATTCACTAATAATATCATTTTTTGGTATATATACTTAAAATTTGAAAATTTATATCATTAATATCATTATTTTCATGAAAATTAAAGTTTTATTTTAGGTTATACATTACATGGGCATACGATTTCAAAGATTACTAAAGAGATAAGGTATTTTGTCTCAATTTGCCTTCTTCGAGACATATTTTATGAACCTATATTATTTTATGAGGTGTATATGAAACCCCATTTACCTATAATATAATGAATATATTATATTATCATGATATTTTATGTTTAATTTAATTTTATTCTTTCACGGGGCTTATGATTTACTGATAAAAAAGTTATAATGGTTTTATAATACAATCTCATCATTTATCGAAATTGTTTATATTTATGATTCTAACGATGAAATATTTTGACCCATATCACATGAATATTATGAAATTTATTATCTTATAAATATTTCATGATAATACATGTTTTTCCTTTATTTTCCCTTTTCTATTTACAAAAGAGTTTAAAATAATATTTTAAATAAAAAAATGGCATTACTTCACTCTTCGTTCAAAAATTCTTTTTCTTAAAAAATATTTTTTTCTAAAAATATTTTCAAAAATATTTTTAAATCCTCAAAATAGTTTATAAAATAATTTTTTACCCATATTTTACCTTTTTAATTTTTTTTGAAAAGAATCTTCATGTCATTTTCCAAACAATTCTCATTTGGATTTTACCTAAAATGTGAAAGGAATATTTGTTTTAACATGCAAGGAATGAATGATATTTTCATATATCATGACAAAATTATTATTTTAAAGATAATTTTTTTAAGTATCAAAGTTTATTTTCAATGAAAAGTTTTTCCAAAATGATTTATTTATTTTTAATTTTAAAAAGTGATTTTTAAAATAGAAATGATATTTTTCTCAAGAAATGTTTTAAATAATTTTTAAATCATACTTTATTAGTATCAAAGTTTATTTTTAAAGAAAAGGATTTTGAATTTTTTTTTATTTCTTAAAAACTATTTTTAAATGTGGAAAGGGTATATTCCTCAATAAATATACTAAGTGAAATTTTAAAATAATTTTCTATCTAAGATTAAATCTTTTGATGTTACTTCTGATTTGTTGGGAATAAGATTGAATGATACCATCCTTATTCATTTTCTAGGTGGTTCATGTTTATATTGGTTAAATTTTTTTGAATCCCATTTATTTTTCATGGATTATGCTATGCTGAATTGATGAAATGTTTATAAATCCAATTTTATTTACACAAGTTATGATGTGATGTTATGATGAATCTTTTATGATATTATAGACTATATAAGTATGATTTTTATTATCATATGGGTATGAAATATATCTCCTTCAAATTCATTGGGTAAATATTTAAATCTCTTTTTATAATAATGGGATACACCTCAATGGTATTGATATAGTATGGGAGATAGGTGAGTACCGATCCACTATAAGAAATAGGTGTGTCCTGATCCACTATGGGAAATAGGTGCATGCTAATCCACAATGGGAAGTAGGTGGTGATTCCTAACCCATTATGTTTATGGTCTTGGTATTTAACCATGACATATATATTTTTTCAATATTTATGATGGTTTCATACTTTTATGACACACGATTATGGTTTGGGATTGATTTATGATCACTTATCACTCTTATGAGCCATGTTTTCAGAAATGATAATGTTTTATCTTATGACTCATGTTTATGATCTATGAGATATTATTTATGAACATTTTAAGTTATATTCATGACCACATACCCTTATAATTATATTTTTATTTCATATAATCATATATTTACATCTATTATGATTACCCTTACTGAGCATCTGAGCTCAACCTTTCTTATGTTCCCTTCCCCAGGTTATAACGAAATTTATAGGTAGGGTATTCCTTATAGGAGTACTATATGGGAATATATTAATCGTATATTTTGAATATATTTCACGAAATAATAATATTGTGTTTCTAGTCTCCAAATACACTAAACTATTATGATCATTGGGTGTGTGTTTTGGAATTGTTATGAATATTCATATAAACATTGGGATATTTATATATGAAAATCCTGGGTCATTACATATTGAGTAAAAATAAATGTATCATGAAGTCATGGTGTGTTATATTTTCTTCTATGTTTAGTGTTTTATTTTATATAGTCTATCGAACATGATGTTTAGAATTTAAAATCTAGGGGTGTTACTTATACCTCCTTAAATTAATTACGACATTGAAATCTAATCTTTATCTTAAAAATCAAGGGTCTGAAATTTGAAAATACCTTTTTCGGAGATACAAATCAAAAAATGGGTTAATAAAACTTCTTATTTATAATGGTGAAAGGTTAGTATGAAGGTCATCCAGAATAAGACATTTTTAGGTTTCCATGTAGGAGAACATTGGCGGGAAATGAAAACATGGACATAGAAGAGAATATAAACTCCTTATGATTAATAGGGAGTGATATAGAACATGGTATTCAGAAATTTAACCTCCAAAAAACCATAAATCCATGATGATTTAAAAGACCATTGATTAAACATAAATGAATATAATAAGATTTTTTCTTTGTGTCAAGATCTTTTTTCTAAATTTTAGAGATTCAGTTACCATTATGATAGAGAACATGAGAAAATATACTTATAATTTCATCCTTTGGTTGTGATTAAATCACCTTCAAATTCATATATTAATAAATGAATATCCAATTGTAATTTTTATCACTGAAGAACTAAAATAATCATTTAACAAATCATTAGTTCAATAAAATAATGACAAGTCATTCTTCAAGTCTATATATATTTTCCAAAAATTAAATGGATAGAACAAGTTATCCAATATAACCTAAATATCGACTTAATATATTCCATATATGGTTAAACTTGGACTCATAAAAAATATGTATGACCAAATTAAAAGTACAAAAAATTAAAAATAAGGTTACTAAATCAACATTATATTACCCAAAAAATATAATCTATCTCTTAATGTCACATTTAAAATATGTGAATACCTTATTCACCATAAGAAAAATAATTAAAACTTGCATGCTTCTTAAAATAAAATCTTATGTTGTCAAATATATTCAATAAATCCAAACATGTATCATAATATAATAAATATTACATATACCATAAAATCACTAACTAATTTAAAGGTCACCATTAATATTATATTAACATCCATTTATTAATATTATATAAACATAGAGAAAATATTAATGGTTATCTTCCACAATTATGTGTTTTTGGAGAAGTTTAAACCGAATCACGTTTTCTTGGTCATTGGTACTATTAAACACATGATCTCAAATCCTTAACGAAAAATTACTATAGTAAAATCCTCATTCATTTAATTTTTCCTATAACAAAAAATATCACTGATAATAATACTCCTATAACATAATTCTTGAATGCAAATACAAACTCATTAATCATTCTAATTCATCTGTAGTAATAGTATAAGCTTGACCTTTACCCCTAAACTTATTCTTAGGTGTATTCACTTGATGATTAGGGAATTAATTTTCATAGTTCCTCATCTCATTAATGATAAATAATTGAAAATTTAGGAATTATTTATTTCCTTTTAAATCACAATAATGGTGTACTTTATCTCCAAACTTGTAGAAAATTACCATTCTGTTCAAGAATTTACCATAGTGTTTCTGTCCACAATTAACACAAGGGGAAAATCCTTCCTTCCCTTCCTTTATCCATATTTTTCCTTACCATACTATTATTTTTTTATTTTATTCAAATCAATAATACTTATAGAATTTTATCTATTTATTAATACCATATTATACTATGTCCTCATATAAAGAGAAAGTTTAGGATACTAGTGCCCTTAGAATAATTAGCTTAAACCAATCAAAGAAATGATAAATCTTGATATTTGGATTACAAAAATATTCTATAACATAAATTTCTAACCTTGTAATGTTTTCTTCATACTTAGAAACATTTATATCTTATTTTTTTCTTATATTCAGAAATTTCCTCTCTGTATCTGCTTGTTTCTCACAAGGAAAATACGTTTCCAAAAAGAGTACCCTAAAATCCTTTCATTCCACATTTTATTTTTCTTCTTTATTTTTATGTTTTTGAACCAACGACCACCATTTATCCACATCTCCCAAGATATGATAAAATTACATGACAAAATTCTCCCTTTTATTTCTTCTCAAAGTGAGAAATATTTTCTCAAAAGAACTGATCCATTGATCAGCTAAAAAAAATATTTTTTTGTCTAATTGAATGATGGGGGTTACTGAACCTTGAGGCATTCTAACATTTTTACACTACACAATGGATTATATGGATTCTCTATATAGGAATGGTTATTTCTCATAACACAAGTTAGTTTCCCTAATATAGTTAATATTTCTATAGTTCTAGCTACAACTCCATATCCAGCTTCATTATCTTTCCTAAAAGGGAAATACCTCTATGGGATATCTGCATTGATATAGTTCCCATTTTTTCCACTAGGATCTATTTTTAAAAAACATAGTTCTCAATATTAGATTAAAAATTTATGAAACATAATTCATAGTCCCAATACTAGTGAAATAATTAACTTAAATTTAAAAATTTATGCATATCTAATCTCATACTCATAAACATGGTTTCTTTGGGAATGTTTTAAAACCATAAAAATAAACCTTCATAATGGTTTTTGAAGAAAATTTGAATTATTCTAAAAATATTCCCTTGGAGTGTAAAAATAGGTTCAAAGTAAGGTCTATTATAGTGTACCATGTGATGCTTGAGTCAATCATAGCATGCCCTTTTCAAAGTTATTACCCATATGTACATCTATTCTAGAACGACATTCACTTCTATAGGGATGTATTTATAGGAAAAACAAATAATATTTTCCATACCAAAACATTATGATGTTCTTCTATACTTATCCTCAATGTCTATCATAGTGTTATATCTGCTAATATAATATTCCTACATCTAGTTCCCAAGGCTTCTAATAAACTTCCTAGCCTAGATTCAATGGTTACTTTATTACATCAGAATAAGATATAAAGAATAAAATTCTGAAGTACCAAATAGTTTATTAGTATTAGTAAACAATATACATATTTTAAATTCACATTTAAATTGAAAACATAAAATACACAATGTGTTTCTTTAGGAACACCATTATTATTCATAGTGTATCTCTATAGATAAATCACAAAACACTTCCCGGTATTTTGGATAAAATAAAATATAAGAAATGGGTGATCTCAGATGCTTTATAAGTGTAAGTATAAAACATAAGATATTATTAATAATTAATAATAATAAACATGGCATGGTAAATAACTAAAACAAATTCCTTTTAATCAACAAAATAAACATAATATGTAAGAAATAAGTGATGAACAAATAACGCCATATAAATAATCACATAATCTTTAAATCTATCAAGGGATATTCAATCTAATAAAATAATCACATGGAAATCAATAAATTATCTCATAATAATGGAATGAATAATTTTAGATATCTAAAACATATTCTCATGACCTTTTACAATAAAGTTCAAATCTGTGGGCAGAAACCCGTTAAAATTTTCCAGCCAATTTGTATCATGAGACATTTCGATTCATAAAGGGCTATCTATAACTGGAACCCACTTGGAACTTACTAAGTACAATGTATTGTTCATATGAAAGGGTTGAAACATAATAAAAAGAAATATTAAAATTAAAAAAATTAAATGTTAATAGTTACACTAATCAATTAAACACAATCATAAACCATTTAGAGTAATACAATGAATGGTAATAAAATTGTACATCATCAATAAAAATTAAAACAAACCATACAAATAAAGAATAATTATGAAATAATTGAAACATATCCCAAGTAGTTCATAATTACAATAAAGGTTTTATATTATTGGTGACGGGAAATTCCATAAATTTGTTATTAATAACATTTTTGAGGAAAATAAATTTCTAATTTGAAAATATTTGAAAAAAATGTTCACGATATATTTTGAAAATAATTTTCTTTGGAAATAACCTTATAAAACTTATAAAATAATATTTAAAACATTTATTGGTCATGATGGTATAAAATTATGTTCATGACGTACACATTAAAACAATGATTCCTTTCACATATTGATAAAATCCAATTGTGCCTTGTTTTGAAAATGACATGAAGATTCCTTTACTTTTTTTTATAAAATTAAAAAATGGGTATTTTTTGATAAATAGTTATGAAAATGTTAAAAAAAAATTAATTTTTTTTATAAAATGTGGATTATAATGAAAAATAATTTTTGATCTAAGAGAGAAATAAATTTGAATTTTATAAAAAATATTTCTCAATAATTTTGAGTACCAAAGTATTAAAAATGGGACTATTATTTGAAAAAGTATACAAATAACTATAGGATAAGAAAATATATTGAGTTTAGGATATAAATATCAAATAATTACTCCAAGGTTTAATTAAACAAAACTAATCCCAAATAATGATGATATTATGAGATAAATACTTATTACTTTGGGAACATCAGAATCGTAAGCCCCATAAAAAAATAATCATCAAATGAAAATTTAAATACAATGAATATAAATATATTCATGATATAAAATATCAAAGGGGTATTTTATACACCCCCAAAAGTAATAATTGGTGAATATGTCATATGTCTCACAGAAGTAAAAATGAGACGAGAATCCCTTAGCTCACGTTCGACTTCCGTAGTATGTGTAAAAAAACCTATATAATAAAAATAGTATTATTATAAATATATTATAGAAATTTAATCATATACTCATAAAATATATAATTTAATTATAGTATTTTATTACATGTTTATTGACAATTATATGTTGAAATCACTATTTCAAGTTATAATTACCTCATTTTTCATGTATATTTTAGTTCATTAATTTTGGTCCTTTTGATTTTATCATAGTTACATCATATAAATAATATTAAAAATGATATTAATAAAATATATATTCATTATATATTTACATATATTTATAAATTCATGTTAGAGATATAAAATATATTATACTGTTCATGGAGATGGTAGAATGTACGTACGCATTAACGTTGTTTCCATTTCTTTTGATGGATGGAATGAAAGGAAAATAAAATTTAATTAATATTTAAAGAATAAATATTATTTAATATATATAATGAACATTAATCAAATTTATCCTTAATACTATCCATGTAAAAATAAAATGAAAGATATTCCACATTGCTATGTGGAGGCGGTAGTCTACATGTATGCATGAGAAACAAGATTTTTTTCCAATGGATTAAAAGGTAAAAAGTTAAATATGATAATATAAATAACTAAATATGTTTAGATTATAAATATATCATACATTAATTAAATTTAACCTTACATCCATTAAAGTAAATCATAAGTGAAAAATGAATCACATCGCTTCGTGAGGCGGTGATCCTCCACACACACGGGAGATGTTATCGTATCCCCTACCAAGTAAAAATTAAGAAGAAATATGTGATATAATAATTAAATAAGCTTAATAATGTCTTAAATATAATTTTAAAATTTTAAATACATAATTATATCTATACTTGAATGGTGGTTATGGAAAATGAACTACATCGCTTCGTGGGGTTGTAATCTAGGGTACACACGATCGATGGGTTCGTTTCTCATTTGATGGATGTGAAGATGGATATGGGTTATTTTATTAAAATAATAAAATATAAGTATATATTATATATATTTTTTATTATATTATCATATTTTAAGATATTTTTATAGAGTTTGAAGTAAAATAAAACAAATACACACATTTAATAATTTTTCCTCTTATGTAGAGAGCCTCTCTAGGTTTATACGTAACTAATTATTTGGATGTATTCCTAATAAAAATAATGCCTCTATGATATGGGGGGATTAAAGAATTTATTTTTTTAGGTATTTTATGAACCAAATGTTTTTGGAAGTGGGAATAGGGGACGATTGGGGGTTTCCTTTTTTTATTGGGGGTGCAGACACACATGTAATTTTTGAAAGGATAAATTGATAACCTTTTTTTATCATATCATAAGACTCCAAAATGGGTAATTATAGAACCTTATAGGTTATAAGGTCTAAATATTCCTATAAAACGAGTTTCAGAAATTTATTAGGTCATTTTAACCGTTATATTCAAAGTTTAGCACTCTGAGTAAACCCATTTTTACCTTAATTAAGATAAATAATTTTTACTTTTTCCACTATTCATTGTGGTCAAAATTATATTGAAGTTATAATATAACATAAATTATAATTATTAAAAATATTAAATCCATTTTTCTAAATTAAATTCATAGAATTAGTAGAATTGAACTTAAAATTAAATTGCAGACGTGATGAAAGAGCAGTTTTAGAAAGAGAAAGTTCACATAGTATAAGATGATTAAATATAAAAAATCAATTTGAAATTTATTAAATTGTTCTAATTTATTAAAATAAAAATATAAGTGAGGTAATTTTACTTTAAAACCAAATTAAAAAATAATTTAACTTTATAAATAATTTAAATTAAAAGGTAGTTTCAAATAAAAATATGTATTTTTTACTATTCATCAAAAAATTCATAATTTCAGAAAAATCCAAAAAATTAACCTAAATATAATTTTGACATAAAGATTCCAAAAATTAAGTTTTTTTTATTAAATAATTTTTTTAAAAATTTACAAAGTAATTTTTAATTACGTGTACAACACATAAATAAGCCGCCTTTAAAAAAATATAGTTTTTTCATAAAAACATATTTTTATTTTAAATATTTTTTATTTTATTTCAAAAAAAATAGAAACCATTTAATCTATTTTATAGATGTGTAAAAATATAATTTTCAAAATTTATTAAGTCTTATTCATGCCCTCCTACTTAACAGCTACACTATAATGGTCATGTTTAAATATTAAAATTTTAATAGAGTATCACGTTTTGTTTAATCCTTACATTGTGTGCATCACAAGATATCAAATAGATTTGATTTAAATAAATATATCATAAATTCTTATGGAGTTATATTATTTTATAAGACTCATGTTGCATGTCATACACTCTATTGAACACGATGTTCCTATTTTAAAATCTCAAGGTGTTACATGTAAATAGTTTAATATCATAATTCTTTGACTATCATATCATGCCATTTATGGTAACTTAATGAGGAATAGAAAAGGTTTATGAATTGAATGTCATAGTCACTACTTTAAAATGAGCACAATGCATTACTATGTAACAAATAGTATACTCAAATCCACATGAATGATTAGACTATGAGTTGTGTAAATTATATCTCAAGGACTTTGAATTAGAGAAAGATGATATGGGATAGATACACAAGGGATGATAATTTACCTCATTAAAATGAGGGGTTCTGGTGTGATGGTGTCAGGGCATATTACAGGACATTTTCCTCAGGATGAATATGCCTTTTTATTGGAAGCACTAAATATAGTAGCACGAATTATCATTTCCAAACTGAGGTATCCCTTTGAGAAATATAAAATAGTTTTAGATTATTGTGAAAGGATTGAGAGTATTCAAAAACGTGAGGAATGAGGTAGTATTATCAAAATAAGGGACACTCAATAAGGGTTTTTGCATCTTGAAATTTATGTCACCTTGTATTGAACACATATTTGGAGAAAAGATATTCAATACCAAAAGCACTCTAAAATTTTCTTTGACTATGTGGTCCAACAATCATAAATTGACTTCTATTAGGGCCATATAGTGGGACTCCAAAATAATGTTCTTTTCTTGAATAGACTATAATTTTTTCCTAATCCATAAGGTTGAATGAATTAGTGAGAGGAGACATGAATTTTTCTTAGGTTTCCCTTTATGAGGTTTCATTCTAACAAGTTTTTTTGTTTCATTTGTATTATAGTTTAAGGGTAATGAAACTTAGACCACAAAGGAATGAAATTTAAGATCATGTAGTTTTAAAAAAAAATAATTGGGGTTTAAGGTTATATAGATTTCACCAAAGATAATAAAGACAAACTATATATAAAAGGAAATATAAAACGACATGAATAAGAATATTAATGTTAAAATATGATTTATTGGAGGGGCTACACATACTTTAGGTTCATGGTTCTTCGACTTATAGGGTGAAGTAATTTATCTATCAAGGGAAAAGTAAAACCTGACATGGATATATATTTTGATTCTAATATAATTTATCCCAATGGTGGGAACACATAGTTTAATGTTATAATTATTAGACTATATTTTAGAGATGTATCATGACATCAAATTTGGGGTTTATGGTTAAGAGTGCCCCAATACCTTCAAATGAGGAAAGTAAGATGTGTAAGTCATTATTTGAGGAATCAAAATTATAAAAATGAGATGGGAAAAGTATTCTAGTGATGGAATCTTACCACTATTATAATAATAGGTCCCATGTAAATATCATAAAATTTGTACATATATTAAAGTACCTTTCCCTTGGGGTAAAACATGCCTTCGGTTGGTAGGCCATATTTTAGACATGTATACAGATCCTTATCTAGTACATGTGTGCAAATCTAAACTAATATTTCCCTTGAAGCTAGATACATTCACTACCAATAACCATGGGATGTTTGTGGTCATCCAAAATAATCAGGATAAAAGTGAGACTGGTTATGAAATAAAACTTAAAAATTTGTGAGGGAATTTTATTCATGTACTATTTAATGTCTTGGAATTTCTATGTATTATTGTTTGATATTATATAGATTATTTTTAATACTAAGAACATTGAAAACATACACTTCTAAGGCTTGGTGTTCCCGAAATAAATATTTGAAATATATTAAATATATTAAATTCCACACATATGCAGTTTTCCTTAGAAAGTGGAATAAATTCTAAAATGGTTCTCGGATCAGAAATCCAAGGGCACTGTTGAGTTCAAAATGTGAGGCTTACCATATGAACAACTTAACATTAGTTTTAATGGGTTGTTTATGGAAAATACATTTTGGGCATGGAAATGAATAATATAATTAATATAAATTTCTTTTTTTCATTTTTCCAACAAAGAAATTGAAACATCTTTAAAAAGATGATTATGAAGAATTTAAAGGGTTTTTCGCATAACCCCATAAATTTTGAGGAGCCATTAGATACATCTTTGAGGATTATCTCTTAAGTGAATGACAACAGATCATGGATCGAAGTTCAACAAACCTTAGATTCAGTGTATCTTGTTAATGAAAATGATGCCACATAGTTCTTCAATAGTGATTGAACAAAATCGAAGTAGGGAATGTGTTTTGATTTTTTATTTCCCCATTCTTGATTTCTATGATGAACACTTACTAATCAACAAATAGATTGATCTGCAGTTCAATCATCTTATGGGATGGGTTAAAATTATCGGGGTTCAGGAAAATTTTTATTTGTGATTAATTATTGATTCTTCAATTTCTGTTCTAATGGAAATGAATTAATATTGATATGAACATCGATTTAGGTTTGTTATTATTCATTTATTATGTTATTTTCTCATCTGATTCACTGCTCATCATGGATGTTCTTTGTTGGCCCACAGTTAGACATTTTATCAAACAATCGACCATTGTGAACTTGTTTATGAGCACAAAAATTTGAAATTGGGAGTCAGCATGACACAACGGTGGTGCGATGTTAGAAAAAACAATGGATTTGATAATGTTTGGTACCCAATTTTATGTTTTTGGGTGGGCATAGATGAATGAAGATGAACTCATTTCCCAAGAGGATCTAATGCCCGAATATTTTTGATTAGGTGTCAGCATGAATCAAAGAGGCTCGATCTACAATTTTACTGTAAGGTAATTTATGTATGGAAGTCTGGAGCACTATCTGGGACATGCGAAGGAAGAATATGGGATTTTGGAAAATCCCACAGAAGATGATGTGTAAAACAAATAAAATGTTGTGTGGCCCCCCCTGAGTAGTGGATTTTGTTTTATATAAAGTTAAGTATCACATGGTGTGCGACCCCTATGACATGACATGTGGTCCATCCTGGGTGAATTTGGTGTTTATTTGAGAATTACGTGGACATAGAGTGGAGTACACAGACTATTTACACAGTTTGTACTCTCCTACACGGACATAGGTTGGACCAAGTACATTTCTAAGCTATGTATTGGTACACATACATGGGTACACGGATTGAATCTTTGTATTGGAACACTAATATACTACATGGAAATCCTACATGCCACTTAGTACTACATATATATGGTTTGAAGACATGGGCCATTTACACGAGCAGGAACCGAGGTGAATTTACACTATGTGTAACCAATCTACACATTATGTACACTTTTCTACATGGATAAGATCCCTTTTCCTTAGTGACTTGGAAACGTTTCATTAGGGTTTGTTCCCCATATCCTTTCCCTAAATGTTGGTATAATATCATTTTTTACTCTTAGGACAATGATCCCTTTAGCATGAATTCTTAAATAAAATCGTTTGAATCCCTCTGAGAGGCATAGAGTTAGATTATCTATTCAACTTCGTGACCTAGTTGGAGTTCTTAGTATCAACATGACTAACACTATGTAGGCACCAATCCTATACTTATAAGGTTAATCTATATTGAGTTGTTGGTATAACCCCATATCCCTATAAGTGATTATCATATGTTTATCTTATCTCTTCAGACTATCAGTGCATTCATTCTCATGATAAGACTTGACGAGCATTACCTTTCATACAGATTTCATTAGTGCTATCAGAATCATGAGTGCGTTAACCTGGATGAGGGCTTCATGGATCTCAAAGATGGAATCCTAGGCTAGGTATACTATAGTTGTTACTTACCTCTATATTATGTGTCTTTGTTGAGTATATCTGGATATTATTGTTATATGTGCTATAGACATATAATTGTGTTGAGATTATTGTATTTACTTTTTTTGTATTATTTGTGGTTTTGGGGAGTCCTAATGATTATTTTTATACTCACCCCTGTACGGTATTTTCCCACATGTGTCATGTCCCATGTAGATGATCATCCTTTTGGCAGAGTCCTAGATGGACTAGGACTAGACGGTGCTCTGTGAGTCTATACATACCAAGGTGTGTTCCTATGACATCATACATTAGACCCTTTGATTTCATGTTTTACTTTTTTTACATAATCTTTTTTTTGGGATTGTATTTGGACTTTTTTACATTCTTTACTTCATATTGTACGCTGGTTACGTGATCTAGATGTATGAATGCATGGTTGTTTAGTAAGTTTTTACATTTCAACACTATATAGGATTGGAGATGTGTGCTTGTTTACATGTTCTTAGGGTAAGGCCTCCCATGGTAGGGATATAAATTATCGGTGATAATCACCACTCTCTGGCGTATTGGAGGCATGCATTGGGAGTCATGAAATGGGCCCCTCTAGGACGGGTCATGATAGAGTGGCATCAGAATAGTCTGTTCTACTTTAGGACTAAGAGTCCTTGATATTGGTTTGGGACAATAGTTTTAAGTGTTTAGAGTATGACTTTTAGGCCAAGGACTCTAGTGTTTGTGCGATGACCAATGTAACCACACATCAGGACTCTGATCACCTAGTTTTTGACTTAGTACATGAGAACATTGGATGTAGGGAAAACAATGGTACATGTATCATATATGAATATATTGTGGTTCCATGTCCTTCTTGAGTCAACTATGAAGATATAACCATTGAATATGGTACATATTGTTTGTTTTCGGATGCCTCAGTGACATATACCAGCTAGGATTTAAAATGATGATCATGAGGATGATCCCCTAAGTGATGATGCGTTGATATAGGAACCAGTTCTTGAGATGTTACTTATAGGTGGTGGACCATCCATACCACCTATAAAAACACATGTGGAATCTATAGTACCATCAGATGAGGTGTACTAGATGAGTGTAATTTTCTAGTTTCAGTGATAGAGACCCCTTAGGTTCTGAGGCAAGCCCAACCCACTAGCGGATGAGGACTGGCTTGAGGCAGTGACCCAATTTTTTCATCTAGTTAGGACACCATCACATAAGATAGTGGTACTAGAAGTGATCCTTCTCCATGGATTAGTAGAGAGATGGTGGTTTTCATTACCCAGTATTATGATGAGGTGAATCTTTTGTAGACATAGTTAGAGTACCTCTTTATAGAGGAGTTATAACCAACTTTGTTGAGGGATGTGCATATCCAGGAGCTCCTACAACTCTAACATGGAAGCACAATAGTATATGAGTATTCATAGAGGTTTACCATCCTCTCCAGGTAGTCAATGGATATGGTTCAAGATTAGTTCTTTAGGGATCAGAACTTTGATCAAGGTCTTCATAGAGACAACTTATCAATCTTTACTCCTCTAATAATTCCAACATATTCTAGGGTGCTAGAGTGAGTCTTGGAGTTTTAGAGTTTATTGGGTATGTAGATACATCCAGTGGTTGTTAAAAGTGGGAAAGCATAATAATATACCATAGAGGTAGGTATATAACTCTAGTCCCATGGACATGGCAGTTCAAGACGTTTCAGGAGGAGGTCTTAGAAGATGGGATCTGTAGTTCATGCCTCATAGGGTGGGTTCATTCAGAAAAGAGAGATGCTATGTTACTCATTTGAAAGTAAGGGAAATATCACCAATGATTGTCCGACCCACTGTACATTTGATAGATAAACAATAGATGGGATACCTAGGTAGAGGGAGTTACAGGATAAGGTAGGTTCATAGTTTGGAAAACACGGTAGAGGAGTTTGGAGAGTAGTAGAAGGTGACAAAAACTTTGACATGTTACCACCACCACTCCCAGGTGGTCCATGCCAGGCTCAAGGAACTGGAAGATATGGGTGGGGATAGCTGCATGTGGTCGAGGAAGACAACCTAGAGGCTATAGGAATGATTTTAGGTATGATCAATGTCTTTTCTACCTTAAATTTAGTATTTATAGACACAAGTTCTCGTCATTACTTTCTCACCACATACCATGTATGAGACATAGAGATTCTAATTGAGCCCTTGGACTGACCCTTTCTCTTGGAGACTCATAATGGAGATGATATAGTGTTCAAACAGTTGTGTCGACAATGCGACATGACTCTTGGAGGTGAGTGTTTTTGTTGGGATCTCTTGGTAGAATCATCAAGGTCTTATGAAATTATTTTTTGGTATGGATTGGTTATCTACAGTTCATGTCTAGATTGACTATTTAGGCGAAGGGTGTAATGTGTCGGCATTGTTGGAACCAAGTTCTCATTTTTTTGGTGAAAATTAAACCCATGAATTTTCAGATGGACTCATGCATAGGAGGGTGAAACTGATTACACATCGGCTGTCTAGCAAACCCTTGGTGCAGTGGTTGTTGTGATCTTCCAGGTTCTTACAATGGTGGAAGAGTATGAGGATGTAATCCCTAATGATGTTTCAAGTTTACCTCCCAAAAAAGAGATAAGATTATACATTAATCTACACCCCAAGACGTCATCGATATCTTACCAGCATATCAGATGGCTCCCACAGAGCTTCATGAGATGTGGGTGTAGTTGGAGGACTTGTAGTGGAAATGGTTTGTTAGACCTAGTGTTTCAACATTGTCTACCCCAATTCTATTTTCCAAGAAGGAATATGGGAGATTGATGTTGCGTATGGACTACCAATTCTTGTTTTAGGTGACTATGTAGAAAAAGAATCCACTACTGAGGATCGATAAAATATTTGATCACTTTATATGAGCACAATGGTTCTCGAAGGTTGACCTCAGATCAGACTATCTCTAGATGCGATTACAGGATGAGGATATACCAAAGATAGAATTCAGATTTCACTATAGTCATTATGAGTACATGGTTATGGGATTTGGCATGAAAAGTTCCACAATAGTGTTCATGGGACTCATGAACCTGATCTTACAGCCTTTCTTAGACTAGTTCATGGAGGTCTTCATCGATGATATCCTTGTGTACTCAGCATCTGAGGAGGATCACACGAGTCACTTAAGGATGGTTACGAATATACCTCAAGAGCACCAGATTTATGGAAATCTCTAAAAGTGCTAGTTTTGGATACATGTAGTCTAATTTCTATGAAATTTTATCTCAGTTGATGAAGTTGCAATCGACCCAACCATGGTTGAGGTAGTGTTATCTTGGGAGCCACCTAAGAGTGCAATGTAGGTGCAGATATTCCTTGGGTTTAAAGCCTATTTCCAAATATTAATTTTTGATTTATACAAGATATCGTCACCCATGATAGCATTTGACATGTACAGTCGTTGAAGTCGGTAAAAGTTTAAAATTTATATTCCTACTAACTACTGTATATGTGGACAGCAGAGTCGAACCCACATGGAAGAAAAATTTGGCAACTAATCTTTTAAAAACTTTGCAAAACTCCACTGTTGTCATCAGTGAAATGATTTTTCTATTTTTCACTTTTTTTTTTGATATTTTTTCTAAGAAATGATGTGACAGAATATTGAAAACTTGTATTTAAACTAGATTGAGACTAGAGATAGTTGAAAACATAGAATAATAGGGATATATAACAATGATAAAAAACAATCTATTAAAAACGATCGTGGATCAATCTCCATTCTACTGGTTTTGAAGGCGTTTCAATTCAATTATAGGTTGTTGCAAAGTACCACTGTAAAGAGTAAGACTCACCTCCCTCTCCATGAGTTAAGTCACACAAGTCAACCAATTTAAGAGTTTGCTACTCCAAAATTAATCAACTGTGAACTATTTGAAAATTAATAGTAAGAAAAACTCACATTTAGTCTTGAAGTCTTTTGAATATATTATCTTTTAAAAAAAGTTTCCACAATAAATCTTGCCAACTGACTGTGAAATTTTGAAATTAAACTTTGGTGGAACAATGCAATTGAATGAATTCAGTATCGATCTTCCCGATCAATACTGAATACATTAAAATGATAAAGTGAAATTAGAATTTAATGATAACCAGTGGAACTTCCACATATCCCCAAACTAATTATTTAGATGAACATCCTCTTTAAAACGTATACCAAGATCATTATATTACAGAAGAGAAGAATTAAAAGAAAACAGAGGAAGTAAACTCCTTATGCTAGCATGAATTGCTGCTCCTGGACTCTTCCAGCTCTAAGAAGTGGTTCCAGAGTCACCCTCTAGTCTCCTCTCCTCGACACTATATCCTTCAATGTGTTGAATGAATGTTACTCAATAATATACCCCATTTTCTGTTGCTTTCTCTGCTTAAGTATCATGCTGTTATAAACTGCATGTCACCGGTCGATTTTCACCGACTTGAACTCGTCTTCTTCTGTTTCACCGCACACATGCGTCTTTCCGCGACTAGCACGTCGTGCTAGTTTTTCTCACATAACTATCTCTTGCTGAGTTAGTTGAATGCACCTGGAAATATTCTCATCTATTGAATGAACCTGCATAAGAAAAACCAACAAAACAATTAAAATGTGAGGGAAATAAAGAATTATAATTTAAGAAAATAGTTAATTAAACAGTCTTTTTAATAGAATTAATAAAATTCTAACTATTGTTGTTAAATAAATTACTTTATTCTTACAATTAAAAACCAAAAATTATAAATTAGATATTATAATGAAAATAAATAAAAAAGTAATAATATTATTTAATTATATATTAAATTTACTAAATTTGTCAATGAAAACTCGATTAATCATTACGAACATTTGTTTTTGAGAATTTTAATTAATTATTAATTATTAATCATTAAGTAATTATGTAAATAATTAATTTATTTATTAATTAAAGTTTTAGATTAAGATATTTTTATTAGTTAATTATGTTAAGTTACTTTACTTAAATTTATAAATTTCTAAAAACTCAAAATTTAAATGTTAAATTAAATAGTCATGTCAATTAACTGATTAAGTCAATAATAATAATTAAATCAAATATTATTTTTAATATTAAATTGTTAAAATATTAATTATTTTATTTAATTATTTTATTTTTATATTTTAAGATATTTAAAATGAAACATTAAATTAATAATTTATTTATTTCAATTTAGAAGTTATTATTAAATAAGTTTAACTAAAGTTTTATTTTAGTTACTTAAATTATAAATTCTATTTTATAAACTAATTATCTTGTATTGATTACTTAATTATAATTTAAATTGTTTTGATATTTTTATTTAGTTATTTTTAGTTCATATTATTAATTTAGTTTTTGTTTTAATTTATTTTTATTAATTTTTTATAGATTTATTCTTCTCCCACCCAATTCAGCGCAACAAGGGGTGGGGGAGGTATTCGAGATCATTCGGTGCAGCACAAAGAGGCCAGTGACGAACCCTTCTTTAGCAGCCCAGCAACACGACTCCAACTCCTCAGTACCAGTGGCATGAGTTCCCTCTCTCACAGCGGCACTAGGGTCAAACTAGGCGACAGACATTGGATCTCCTCTCCCTCGAACAATAGCGCAGCAGGGGTGCGGTGGCTCCAGCAGGTGGTGCGGTGGAACTCCCTCTGCTCATAATGGAGAAACCGAGTTGGCTTCTACTAGCAACTGGTCACCAAAGTAATGGTGATGACGATCCGTGGTCCAGCTCTG
This sequence comes from Viscum album, assembly GCA_963277665.1. Classification (NCBI taxonomy): domain Eukaryota; kingdom Viridiplantae; phylum Streptophyta; class Magnoliopsida; order Santalales; family Viscaceae; genus Viscum; species Viscum album. Next base: position 1,385,511,632 of record OY728164.1, read on the forward strand.
GTGACTTGTTGGGTTCAAAAACAGAACAATTTTGTTTTGTATTTTTGTTTGATTTTGGTAATGTGGTGCGTGAAGCTAATTTAGGTATTGGGTTTATTTGGTTTTGGGATGAACCTACACTTCATAAAAAAATAAGGATGACTAATTCATTGGGATGGTAAGTGGCCTCAAAACTCAAGAGTTATGTAGCTTCAAGTTTTTTTAGAACTGTGATGCGGTTTCGAAATCTGGATGGTTTCGATTAATCTAAAACTGAGTTTTCATAACAGTTTGTGTTTGTAAGAGTTGATCTGAAATGATTTTTTTTAAATCATGTTTTGTGTTGTGTGATAATTTTATTCATGGTGGGTCAATGGAATGGTGTGATGTAGGGGAGACTGACAATTGAGATGGAGTTGTGCTGATGGTGAGGTGCAGGGGAGGTGAAAAAGGTCACCGTTAGCCTTATTTAAGAAAAGATCACTGTTAGGAAAAATGGAAAATAGTTCACCGATAGGCTAAGTAAAAATTCATAGTTAGCTTAAAAAAAGACTCACCGATAATTTTAAATGGGAAAGGTCACCGTTAGTTAAAATGAAGCTTACCGATAACATTAAGGTCACTGTTAGCTTTAAAAAAAACAAAGGGAAGCAGCGGGGTGGGGGGTCACCGATAAAATTAAAGGTTACCGGTAAACATAAAAAAAGGTTACCGATATATTCAAATGAATGATACTGGTAAACAACATAAGGTCACCGATACAACAAAAATTAAAATACTCATCGTTGCGCGAAAAAGAAAAGGTCACCGATATAATTTATGTTACATAAATAAAATAAAGGGTTACCGATGAAAAAAGGTCTCCAGTAGACTTTAAAGTCACCATTTCCCACTAAAAAATGGTCACCATTAGAACAAAAGTAAATAACTAACGGTGACCTTTAAAAATTAAAAACACATAAATTGAACTTACAATTAAAACTTAAGTAAACTAAATAAAAAAAATGAAAATAATTCATTAAAAGAATGATAAAAACCATAAATTTAAAATAGGATTTTTATTAACCTTTAAAACATTAAAATTATTAATTGAAAACACTTAAACTATAAACTGAATAATTATTAAAATAAATTAATAAAAGACTTATTTTAAAATTACTAAATAATTAATTATAAGGTAGTAGCGAATAAAAATGAAGAGTATTAGTGACCCAATAGGTTACCAATAGCTCTTGTCTACCTCAATGGTAGAATAAAATATAAAATTATAAAAATTAACAATCAAACTGACTACATAAGATTATATAATTAATGTTTAAATACTCAAAATTAATTAATTAAATAACTATTTGAATACATAAAATTAAAATCGAACTACTTTATTTAATTAAAACTAAAATTCTTTACTTAATTAATTAGCATGATGATTAAACATATTAATAAACAAAGTTAAAATATATTAATGAATCCATATAAAAGAATAAAATATTAGAATAATGTCTAAGTTAATGAAAACACAAAAAAGGATGTTAAAAGTTTATTTATTATTAAATTCAAATTATTAAATAGATAGAATATTGTCATTAACAAAACTAATAAACAAATAATAAATTTAGATAAAATAAGTAAGATTAAAATTATTGATTTAAAGAATAAAAAATACATAATTAATTATAAAAATTGATTAATTGACAAAGTAAACTATAAAAATACAAAAGTACAATTATTTATAAAAATTGAGTAAATAATTGATTAAATCATTAAAAATTAAGAAAAAGATGTGGAAAAACTATGTAAAAATAGACCCACATCTGCATTGACTCGAATGGGGAAACCATTTGTGTGGACAGAGTTGTAACAACATGCTTTTCAACATTTGATGTCGAGTTTGATGAGCACTCCAATATTGAGATTTCCAGAGGAGGGTGTTTAGTATGTAGTGTTCTGTGATGCATCATGAACCAGTCTTGGTTGTGTTTTGATTTAGTGGGAAATATTGATTGCCTATGGTTCACGCCCGTTGATACCACATGAGAAGAACTATATGACCCATGATCTTAAGTTAGCAGTAATATTCCTCACTTTGAAAGTGTTACGATAATACCTTATTGGAGAGTGGTTTATTGTCTATTATGATCACAAGTGTCTCAAGTATATCTTCTCTAAAAATAATATTAAACTAAGATAGATTTCATGGATAGAGTTCCAATATGACTACAACATTAAAATTTTCTACAATCCTAAGAAGGGGAACATGGTAGAAGATGCTCTTAGAAATATATCTTGTTCGCAGCTGCTGAACGAGGTGTCAGAGCAGTTGGCCTCATTGAACGTATCCTTTTTGGATGGAGATAGATCAACTTACATCTATTCAATTGTTTTTACCCCCTCTTTTATAGAAATTTAGGGATAACCAACTAGGGGATACATACTCTAAGACCATACATGCTTTGATATCTACAAGACATTCTCCTAATAGATTTTCTAAAGGCGGGGATAATGTATTTCATTTCAGAGGATGGACGATGGAACTAGTGAAATTACAGGAAGAGGTTATGAGAGTGTTTCATACATCTCCTTTGGTAGTACACACCGGGTTGGAAAAGTTGTACTCAGACCTCCAATGTCTATTTTTGTGGCTAGGGATAAAGAAATGAGTTATAGAGTTTGTCTCTCAATGCCTTACTTGTTAGCAAGTAAAGACTAAGCACCAAGTTCCAGTGAGTTTATATCAACACCTTGAGGTGCCTGAATGGAAGTGGGATAGTATATCTTATTGACTTCATGATAGTATTACCACATATGTATAGGTGACACGATTTTATCAGGGTGGTCAGAGAATGGATAAAAAATTCATCCAACTTCTTAGCTATACAAGAACAAATTTCAATAGAGAGATTGGGACACCACTACTTACATGAGATAGTAAGACTCCATGGCGTTCCATAAATGATTTTTTCGGATCATGAAGATTTCATTACACCCCGTTTATGGAAGGGATTACTAGAGGATTTTGGGACTCAGTTACACTTGAGTAGTTCGTTTCACCCCCAAACTGATGACTAAACTAAATGAACCATTCAATTTCTAGAGAATATGTTACGAGCTTACATGTTGGACTTTGACCATAGTTGGGAGGATCTCCTACCATAGCTGGAGTTTGTGTACAACAAAAGCTACCATTCCACCATAATTATGGCACCATTTGAGGCTTTGTATGAGTGACCTTATATGTGAATACTTTTCTAGATTGAACTAAGTGATTCCACACTTATGGTCCCATAGTTGGTGAGAGATACTATAGAGAAGGTGAAGATCATATAGTAATAGATGAATACTACATAGATTCATTATAAGTCTTATTCTAATATGAGACAAATTCCCTTGGAGTTTGAGGAAGGAGACCATGTGTTCTTATGGGTTTCACCGCATCATGGATTAAAGAGATTTTGCTGGGGAGGAAAGCTATATTCGAGGTTCATATATGATTATTTAATATTACATAGAGTTGGAGAGGTGGGATACTTCTTAATTATACCTCCTTAGTTATACCGCGTACAATACATCTTCCACGTGTCAAAGATAAGGAGGTACGTGCATGACCCGTCACACATTATCGACTGGGTGAGCTGGACATCGAGGATGGAGTGAAATTTGTTGAGTACCTGGTGGAGATTGAGAATAATAAAGAGAGGATCCTTTGTGGGTGATATATTTTTTTAGTGTATGTCTGATAGAAGAACATGAATCTCTAGGAGATCTCATTGGATTAGGAGGCTCAGATTCATTCTCAATACACACATCCTTTTAAGTAGCCCCATGTTTTGGATTTTTTGAGACGTAAAACCCCAAAGTTGGAATAATTTAAGGTATTTTATTTTTTTGTATTACTTTTTTATATTATATATCTTATCATCGAGACCAGGCATAGAGATGATGTACAATTATGTGGCCCGATGTGACCTAAATAAATGTTTCAAATATATTAAATATATTAAATAGAATGCGCACACATTTCTTTTGAAAAAGTAGAATAACATCTAAATGGGTGATTGGTTCAGAAATCTGAGGGCACCATTGAGTTCAGAATGTGAGGTTTACCCTAGGTGAAACTTAACATTAGTTGGTGTGGGTCGTTTTTAGGAATTTCATTACGAGTGTGGAAATGAATAAAATAATTAAATAAAAAATATTTTTTTTCCAACACAGTGATTGAAACTTCTTTAAAAAGATGATTATGAAAAATTTACAGGGTTAACCACATAGCCCTTAAAATGTTGAGGAGACATTGGAGTGAGATTAGAGGATTCTCTCTTAGGAAAATGATGATAGATCATGGATCGATGATCAACACACTTTAGATTTGATGTATCTTACCAATAGAAACGATTCCACATTCTTATTTATTAGAAATATATCTGAATCAAGTTAGGGCATTTTTTTTATTTTTTAAAAATTCATGATTTCTATGATGAATATAGACCAATAAACAAATAGATTGATATGTGGTTTGATCGTCATGAAGGATGGGTTAAAATTATTAGGGTTGGGGGAATTTTTATTTGTGCTTAATTCTTGATTCTTCGATTTTTTTTCTAATGGAAATGAACTAAGACTAACATGAACATCGATATAGGACCATTACTCTTGATATATTTTGTTCTTTTCTCCCCCGATTCAACGTTAATTATTAGCATTCTTCGTTGGCCCATGGTTCAATGTTTTCCCAAACAATCATTTTTTGCACACTTTCATCTTACCGCAACAATATAAAATCATAGATCTAGGATCAAAAAGATGTGATAGTGTTGGGATGATGGAAGTAGAGATGAATCAGATGATAGTTGATACTAGATTTCATGTTCTTCAATACGCAATGAAGAATAATGATGATATTGTTTTTTGAGCAGATCGAAGGCCCAAATATTGTTGATTCAGTGTTGGAATGACTCGAAGAGTCTCAATCTACAATTTTTTGGCAAGAATATAGTTGGATCGAAGGCCGGCGCATCAGCCGGGATATGTAGAGAAAGAATATGGGATTCTAAAAAATTCCATAGAACATGACATGTAAACTAGATCTACACATCGTGTGGTGCCCCTTGAGTAGTGGCTAGGTATTCAGAGGAAGTTAAGTATCACACTATGTGTGAACCCTATCATATAGAATGTGGTCCCTCTAGGGTGAACATGGAATGTATTTGTGAAGTACACAGACACAGAGTGGAGTGAATGGACTACATACACGACATGTACTCTCCTACATGGACACATTTGTGACCAAGTAAATTGGATAAGCCATGTATTGGTACACGAACATGGGTAAATGGACTGAAACCGTTTACTGGAACATGGGTAGACTACACGAGTAACCTAAAAGTAATTTAGCACTACATGGACATGGGATAAAGACATGCCCTATTTACACGAGCATGACCCGGAGTCAAGGGACACATTGTGTAACCCTTCTACATGTCGTGTACTCGTTTATACTTGGCATAGAGCCCCTATATTCAGTTACATAGAGAAGTTTCATTAGGCTTAGATCCCCTTATCCTTTACCTGAGGGTTGGTAGAGTATCATTTCTTAGTCATATGACAACGATCCCTTACTAAGGACATCTTGGATAATGTTTTTGGAATTATTTTGAGGGGACCAGAGTGAGATCCTCTATTCATATTAGATCCCTAGGTGGAGTTCTTGGTATAGACGTGACCAAAACTATGCCAGCATTGATCCAATACATAGTAGGTTAATTCAGATTGAGCTATTGGTATCAACCCATAATCCAAGAAGTGATCCTCATCTGTGTTTCATATCTCTTTAGACTATCAGCATGTTCTATCTCTTGGTGATAACTGACAAGTAGTACCTCTTGGGTGAACATCATTAGTGTTATCAAACTCAAGAGTGTACTCTTCTAGATGAGTGATTCATGGATCTTTGAGATGGAATCCTAGGCTCAATACACAGTGATTGTGACTTACCTCTATACTATGTGTCTATATTGAGAATATCTAGATATTATTATTATATGTGTTTTAGAAATGTACCTCTGTAGAGCTGACTATATTTATTTTTTTTGTATTATTTGTGGATTTGGGTTGTCTTATTGAGTATTGTTATACTCACCCATGTGTGGGATTTTTCTACACATTTTGTGCCTTGTGGAGGCTATCATCCTTTTGGCAGAGTCTTAGATGAACTAGGAATGGATGGTTCTTAGTGAGACCAGACCGAACGAGGTGTGTTTCTATTGATTCATATAGTAGTCCCTTTACATTCATGTTGGACTTTTGTTATAGAATCTTTGTAGTGGGATTGTATTTAGACCTATTTAGTCTCTTTAATTTCCTTCATATACTGGTTATGGGATTTAGATGTATGCATTCATGGTTGTTAAATATAGGCTTGTATATGTGTGTGTGTACAGGTGCTTAGGCAAAGGAATCCCAAGTTAGGTTATGCATTATCAGTACTAGTTTCCCGCCTCTAGCCTATTGGAGGTAGTATTGGGGAGTGGCAGAATGGTCCCCTCTAGGATGGGTCGTGATAGAGTGGTATTTGAGTGGTTAGTTATAGTTTAGGACCAAGAGACTGTGAAATTGGTTTGGGGAAACAATGTTAAGTGTTTTGAGTTTGTATTTTAGGACATGGGCACAAGTGTTGGTGCGGCAGATGATGTATCCATACATTAAGACATTGATCAAATAATTTTTGACTCGGTACATGAGAAAATTTTGTGTAGGGAAAACAATGGTACATGCATCTTATAGGAATGGGTTGTGGTTACATGTACTTCTTGAGTCTGCTCTCCAGATATACTCATTGACCATGGTAAATCCTCTTTGTTTTAGGATGTCTCTAGGACATATATCAGATTGGATTCTGCATGAAAATCATGAGGATGATCCCATTAGTGATATAGTTTTGTTATAGGGACCAGTTCTTGAGATGTTACTTCTAGGTGGTACACCATACCTACCACCTGTAGAGAAGCACATTGTACATTCTGTATCAGCGGATGTGGGTTGAGGTTTATCATGCTTTATGAGTTTCAGTGAGAGATATCCCTTATATTCCAAGGAGATCCTGACCCATAGGTGGTTGAGGACTGGCTTGAGGTGGTGACCCATGTTTTCCATCTAGTCAGGACACCAACATATCCGATGGTGGTCTTGGCAGTGAGCCTTTTTCATGGATCAGTAGGGAGATGGTGGGGTTTGGTTACCCAGTCTTAAAAAAAGGAAAATATTTCATGGATAGAGTTCAAGTGTCTCTTCATATTAGAGTTCTCACTATCTATTCTTAGGTATGTTCATATCCAGGAGCTTCTGCAGCTCTAGCAGGGAAGTACGATAGTAGTTGAGTATTCATCGAGGTTTATTAACCTCTCCAAGTACTCGATTGATATGGTTCAAGATCAGTTCTTCAGGTCTCAGACCTTCAAGTGAGGTTCTCAAAGATACATCCGAGAAAACATTATCCCTCTATGCATTCATACCTATGATGGGAAGATAGATACAACTTTAGTGGTTGATCGTTTCTTGGCTTAGCAGATATATCTAGTGGTGGTCACCAGTGGGAAATCAGGAGTAGAGAACTCAGCACCTAGGAGCCAAAATCAGTCCCAGGGACCTTGATATGCCATAAATTTTAGGAGGAGGTCCTAGGATATGGGATCTATAGTTCAGGGCTCATGGGGTGGGTCCAGTTATCCCAGAGAGAGGTGGTGTTACTCATGTGATAAAAGAGGGAATTTCTACTGAGATTGTATCACATGTCATACAGTTGACAAAGAAAACATAGACGGGCCACTGAAGTAGAGGTAGTAGAAGGAGAAGGTAGGTTCACAGGTTGAAAGATGTGGTAGTGAAGCTATGATAGAAGTAGAATATGGTCAATTCTTTTAAATTTTACCACCACCACCCCAGTTGGTTCGCACTATGATTAGGGAGCTAAAGGATAGGGGTTGGGATAGCTATAGGTGGTTGAAGATTATGACCTAGAGGCTCCTGGAATGATTATATTTATGATATGTGTCTTTTATACCATAGCTGAAGTACTTATATACATAATTTCTAGTCATTACTTTCTCTCCACATACCTTGTATGAGACTTAGATATTCTAGTTGATCCCTTGGCTCAACCCTTTAATTTTGAGACTCCTAATGGAGATGATAAAGTGATAACACATGTGTTACAATAGTGTGAATTGAATCTTAGAAGCAAGAGTTTATGTTGGGATATCTTGGTAGTAGCATCGTGGCCTCATGACGTCATTCTTGGTATGGATTGGTTATCCACAGTTCACTCCCAGATTGACTGTTTTAGGCGAAGGGTGCGGTTTTTCTGTAGTGATGAAACCAAGTTCATATTTTTTTAGTGAAAATGAAACCCAGACAGTGTAAGATAGATTCATGAATTGTATGGTGTTATTTATTACACATTATTTTGATATCCTAACCCTTGGTGTAATGAATGTTCTAAGTTTCTAGTTACCTACAGCGGTGGAAGAGTACAAGGACGTCTTCCTTGAAGATGATTCATGTTTACCTCCCTAGTGAGATATATACTTTTTCATTGATCTAAACCACAATATTGAACCTATATCCATATAAGAATATTAGATGACTCCCAAAGAGCTTCACGAGATGGGGGTGAAGTTGGATGAATTGTAGAGGGAAAGGTTTGTTAGACCCAATGTTTCACCTTGGGCAACCCCAATGTTTCTTTCCAAGAAGGTAGACATGATATTTAGGTTGTGTATGGACTACCCACACATGAATTAGGTGACCATGAAGAAAACTTATCCACTATTGAGGATCAATGGCATCTTTGATCAGTTTAGAGGGGTGTGATGGTTCTTGATGTTTGAACTTAGATCAGACAATCACTAGTTGTGAGTATGGGATAAGGATATGTTGAAGATGACATTTAGATGTCACTATGATCACTATGAGTACTTTGTGATGCCATTTGGCCTAAAAAATTCCTCTATAGTGTTCATATGACTTATGAACCATATCATCCAGCCTTCTTAGACCACTTCATGGTAGTTTTCATTGAGGATATCCTTGTGTACTCGGTATTCTTCGAAGAGAACGTGAGACACTTAAGGATGGTTCTAGACATACTCTGAGAGCACCATCTTTATGAAAAGTTCTCAAAGTACTTGATATGGATACATGAGGTCAACTTTATAGGAAATGTTATCTTAGAATATGGGGTGGAAGTGAACCCATCCATGGTTGAGGCAGTGTTAGATTGGGATTCACCTAAGAGTGTGATGGAGGTGCGAAGATTCTTTGGGTTAGAAGGATATTAATAAAGATTAATTTATGATTTATCTTGGTTTTTAACATCCCTAAAAACTTTGACTCGAAAGGGAAATACTTTCATGTGGAAAGAGAAGTTCCAGTTGGCTTTTTAGATATTGAGGTAGAGTTTAACGAGAAATCCAATATTGAGGTTGGAAAAGGAGGGTATCGAGTATGTTGTGCTCTGTGATGTATCAGGAACTGATCTTGGTTTTGTTTTGATGTAGAGTCAAGAAGTGATTGCCTATGGTTCACACCATTTGATACAACATGAGTAGAACTATGAAAATCACATTCTTGAGTTAGCAGTGGTAGTCTTCAATTTTAAGGTGTGGTGACACTACCTTATGGTCGAGTTTTTTATCATCTATTCTGACCAAAAGTGTCTCAAGTATATATTATCTTAGAATAATATTAACTTGAGACTATGGTAATGGATGAAGTTCTTCTAGAATTATTACTTTGAAATTTTCTATACTCTTGGGCAGGGGAACGTGGTAGCAGATTCTCTCTACCGGAGATCTTGTTCGCAGTTACAGAACAAGGCATCAAAGAAGTTGGGATCGTTGAAGTTATCCTTTGCGGATGGATATGGAGAAGATTACCACCAGTTAATAGTTATTACCCCTATGCTCTTATAGCGAGGTAGGGAGACCCAACTAGGGGATACCGACTATGAGACCCTACATGCTCAGATATCCATAGGATATACTTCTAATGGATTTTAAAAAGGTGGGGTTCATTTCATTATTTTAAGAGGATTCATGATGGTACCAATGACATTTCAATAATTAGTTTTGATATAGTTTTATAAATATTATTTGGAGGTACACCCATGTATTGGAATGATGGACTAGGACCTCCATTGTCTGTTTTGGTGGTCAGGGATGAAGAAAGGAGTTGTAGAGTTGTCTCTCAATGCCTTATTAATTAGCAAGTTAAGGTTTAGAACCATGTTCTAGTGGGTTTAGCTTAACCACTTGAGGTGAAATAATATTTGTGGGATAGGAAATATATGAACTTCATGATGAGATTACAATGTACATCCATGGGACATGATTCCATCTGGGTAATCACAGACCGACTCACCAAGTCATCCCACATCCTTGCTATATGAGAGCATATTTAAATAGAGAGCACTGGACACCTCAACATCTAGGAGATAATACAACTCCATGGAGTTACATCAATGATTTTTTATGATCATGATGTTCTCTTTGTATCCCGGTTATAGAAGATATTACAAGAGGTTTTTAAGACCCAATTACATTTGAGCCTAGCATTTCACCACTAATATGACAATCATACCGAATGTACCATTCAGGTTCTAGAGGACATGTTGTGAGCTTGCATGTTTTACTTTGGCAGTAGTTGGGAGGATCACCTACAACTACTGAAGTTTGCATACAAAAACAACTACCATTCCACCATCAGCATGACATAATTTTATGATTTGTATATACAACAATGCATGTCACCACTTTGCTATAATGACCTGGGAGAGTCAACACATATGGTCCTAGAGTTTGTGTAATATTCTATAGAGAAGGTGAAGAACATCTATGAATGAATGAAGACTGAACAAATCCATGAAAAGTATTATGCTGATAGGTGACAAAGGCATTTGGATTTAGAGGAAGGATTCCTTGTGTTCCTATAGGTTTTACCTCAACAAGGATTGTAGAGATCTGGACGTGGAAGAAAGATATCTAAAAGGTTCTTTGGAACATTCCAGATACTACATAGAGCCAGAGAGGTGTAATACCACTTAACTTTACCTCCACAGTTAGACTGGGTACACGAAGTCTTCCTTGTGTCACAACCAAGGAGGTGCATGTATGACCCATCACACATTATCATATGGGGTGAGATGGGCATCTAGGATGGAGATACCATTAATGAGTACCCATTGGAGACCAAGTATTGGAAGTAGAGGATCATTCATGGGTGATCGATTCCTTTAGTACATGTCCAGTGATAGCACGAGAATCTCTAGGAGAGAACATGAGAGTGGGATGCTCATATTCATGCTCAATAACCACATCTTTTTAAGTGTCGATTATTTTGTATTTTTAGGTAGTTAAATACCCAAGGTGGAGAGAATTTCATGTCATCGATTTTTTCATATTATTTATTAATATTATATGGATTATTTTAAAGTCTAGGTGCTGATACGACATGTGATTTTGAGCCCCGATGTGGCCAAAAAATGTTTGAAATATATTAAATAGCACACGCACATAGTTTTCCTGAAAAAGTGGAATAAATTTAAAAGGGTTCTCAAATCAATAATACGAGTGAACCATTGAGTTTAGAACATGAGGATTACCCTAGGACTAACTTAACATAATCAACATATGTTGTTTTTAGAAAAGTTATCACAGACATGAAAATGAATAAAATAATGAAATAAAAATTATTTTATTTCATTTTTCCAATGTAGTGATTGAAACATCTTTAAAAATATGATTATGAATAATTTATAATGTTATCCGCATAACTCTAAAAACATTGATGAGTTTTTGGATAGAGCTTTGAGGATTCTCTCTCAGGAGAACATTGATGGATCATGGATCGACGACCAACACACCTATGATTTGATGGATCATTCCAATGAAAACGATGCGACATATTTTTTCATCAACGATTGAACCTAATTGATGTAGGGAATGTGTTTTGATTTTTCTCTTTCACGTTAATTATTTATATGATGAACGCAGAACAATCAATGAACACAATTATCTACGGTTCTATATTCTTGCGGGATGGGTTAGAATTATTGGTGTTCGACATAATTTTTCTGTTTTGATTAATTATGGATTCTTCAATTGTTTTTAAAATGGAAATGAACTGATATCGAAATGAACATCAATTGAGGTCTATTCTTATTAATTGATTATGTGCTTTTCTCCCCTGATTCACCGTTCATCGTGGGTGTTCTTTATTAGATCATGATTCAAGGTTTTAATAAAAAAGTTATCATTTCACACTCATTTCTTGGAAAAAATATATAAAATAATAGATTTGGGATTAACATGACATGATGGTGGTGATACATAGAAAGAGATGATGAATCTGACGATGGTTGATACTTTATTTCATGTTTTTCGGTGCGTAGTGAAGAATAAAGATGATCTCATTTTTCTTATGGATCAAAGGAATGAATATTGTTGATTCAGAGTTGTAATGAATATATGAGGCTTGATATATATTTATTTTTGGAAAGGATATGGCTGTATTGAAGGCCAGACCATCATCCAAGATGCGTGGAGAAAGAATTTTGGATTTTTGAAAATCTCATAGAATACAACATGTAAACTAGATCTACACACCGTGTGAGGACTCCCTCGAGTGGAAACTTGGGATTCAGAGGAAGTTAAGTATCACATGGTGTGTGACCACTATCACACATCTTTTGTACCCTCTCGAGTGTACTTGGAATGTATTTTGGAAGTAAATGGACACAAAGTGGAAAACTGAGACTTACTACATGGTTTTTACTCCCCTACATAGATATGAGTTGGACCAAGTACACGGTCTAAGCTGTGTATGGGTACATGAACCTGGGTACATGGAATAAAGTCGCGTAATGACACATAGGTAGAATACACAGGCATCCTACGCATCATTTAGTACTAAAAATACATGGGATGAAGGCATAGTCCATTTACACGAGTATGACTCAGGGTCAATGGACACGACATGAAACCATTCTACACACCTTGTACTCTTTTTGGAAAGTCTTAGATCCCTTTTACTAAGTGAAATAGAAAAGATTCATAAAGGTTCATTCCCCTTATCCTTTACCTAATGATTGGTATTGTATCCTTTTATAATCCTAAGACAATTATCCATTCAACATAAATTCTTGGAAAGAGTTGTTGGAATCCCTATCAAAGGATCAAAGTGATATTTTTTATTCATCTTCATACCCTAGGTGGAGTTATTGGTATCAATGTGTCCAGCACTACGTGGGTGTCGATCCTTTACTTAGCAGGTTAATCCATATTGAGTTGTTGGTATCACCTCATGGTCTTAGATGCGATCCTCATATGTGTATCATATCTTTTTAAACTATCATCACATTCATTCTCATGACGAGACCTCACGAGTAGTACCTATTAGACAGATGTCATCTGTTCTATCAAACACAAGTGTGTGTTCTCTAAGATGAGTATTTATTGGATATTTGAGCTAGAATCCTTGAATGGGTATACTATAGTTGTGAATTACCTATATACTATGTGTCTTTGTTGAGTGTATCTGTATATTGTTGTTGTATTTTATATAGACATAAAACAATGTAGAAATGACTATATTTTATTTTTTATATTCATTTTTGTTTCAGGGTCCCTTACTGAGTATTTTTCTACTCACCTCTACATGGTATTTTCCTGCACATGTCATGTATTATAAAAATGATCAAACTTTTTAAAGAGTCCTAGATGGATCAGGACTAGACGGTGCATCATGAGACTGGACATACCGAGGTGTGTTCCTACGATTTCAGATAGTAGTCCATTTTCTTTCAGGTTGGAATTATGTTTTAAAAGCTTTGTTGTGGGATTATATTTGGCCCTGTTTACTTTATTTACTTCCTATTTTACTCTGGATACAAGATTTAGATGTGTGAATGCATGGTTATTTTGTAATTTTTTTTCCTTTCAGAATTGTATAGTCTTAGAGATGTGTTAATGTGTATAGGTGCTTAGGCTAATGCCTCCCATGTTAGTGATATTACTTGTCATCACTAGTTGCGAACCCATGGCCTATTAGAGGTGGGATTGGGGAATCATGGAATGAGCCCCTATGGGACAGGTCGTGATACAAAGATCATGGCTGGATCATAGTGGTCTTTTATAATGGAGTGAAAATGGATAATGATCTATGGATTGGTCTGAAGTATCATGTTCATACATCACTACATATCCCAAAATAATGGGAATCAAGCCATTTTCTGTTCTTGTCATGATAAATCTTACATTACTCAAACATGAATTCATGGAAGGGAATTTTTGTCAGGATTTGGATTGAAACTAGATGAGACCCCATTATTGTTCCTAGAGGAATGCCTCCATGCATGAAAAAATAAGACTATGGGAATATAAAACACTAGAGAGATTACAGAAAATGGTTCATTTCATTGAAGTGTTAAGTCCCATATTTCATGTATCCTTTCATGGATCAAGATTTTTTATTGAGAAGATGGTCCATATAGAGTGGACCAATCTATGAAGTTTAAGTTCATGCAAGATAAAGAAAAAATTTAGTAATTTAATGTAATGTAAAAATAAATTTGTTTTATAATGTTTATAGTCATGAAGATATGATTTTTCACAATGTATTTTATATTAATTTGGATAGGAATTGGATGTTGTTCTATTTAAGATCACATGATCAGGACCTGAAATTTTAAGTTCATGTTGAAAAAGACATAAGTTTATTAATGGATGACCATATACTTTAGGTCTTGTAAAAACTAGTTCTTGTGAAAAAAATTATGGATTTATCTTAATGATGGTTCTATTGAGGGAAAACATGACATAGATGAGGTGAATCCAAGTATAAATATAGAACAAAGATTTGATTAGGATTCATAGGAAGGCCTGGGATAAAAAATATAAAAATCACTATTTATGCCAATGTATGTGAGTCAAACCACCTATAGTTCTGATAATATGTGAGAAACTTTTATCTTATTGATGGTTAGTAACTAGGAAAAGGGAACATGAAATGAGAAATATAAAATTAATATAGTACTAGTATAAGGAGGATGAGGGTTAGGGTAATGAGGATTTGTGGCTGGGCATAATATATGATATTTCACACCATATTTTTATTACATAACTTTTAAATACATTTTACAAACAGAGGATCTTTAAAGTATAGTGTTCTAGAAATCAGGTGAATAATACATGAAAACATAAAAAAATCTTTTAAATACCCTTGAAAAGCTTCTTGAAAAATTCATCCTATGTACAATTAAAACTTCTAATAACCTAGAGACATACATTAAAGGAAATGGGGAGTAGAAGGCCCAGTAAGGAAAACAAGTGAAACATTTTACATGTGATCTTAAGCGATATTAAAGAACATGTGGGATATAATAATTGAATCATAAATAGGACTATCATAGAAATAATAACATGAATCATAACTTGAAAATGTGTCTACAACATTCAATTTAGTCATTGATTAATATATCACCAAGGTTCATCCCCAAGGTGTCATAAACATTTCCAGGGTTATCCACCAAGGTATTATGAAACTTTTCATCTCTTGAGATTAAATTATTTAACCAATGAATTGTAGTAATATCAGGGTGACCCCTTAATATGTATTTATTTTCATGTGATCCACATATATCATAATCATACATTTCATAAATAACCCAAAGAGAATAAAATAAATGAGTTTAATGTCAAAATCACGACAATTAAAAAGTGTTAAAATAAGATCATTATGTCATTTATAACCCATAGAAAAGAAGTGAGGGTTATGTGTATGTTAATTATAGAATAAAATAGATCAATTTTATTTTTTGATGAATACCTATGGAAATGAGAATATATTGGGTATTCACATAAATAAAACAAGAGAATTTCTTTGGTAAAAAGAGAGAGATTTTGAGACAAAAATTCTACAGCATAACGACTACGTAACATGGTTTTAGAAAATATTAAAAAGAGAGGGTATAAGGGTCACCCACTCAAGAATAACTCATAATACTATATAGGTATATAATAAAATAGAAATAAGTTAATTGTATAGATATTTGAAAGACATACTATATGAAAATGAAACTTGAAAAACAGAAGATGTGATTTATTTTATGAAAATTTGGCAGCCTAACAGTGTCACTTAAAATTTTAGAAAATCAGTTGATGAGAGAAAAAATGGATTCTCATAAATTGGAAATTAAATGGAAATTATTAATTATATTGAAGAACATACCCCAAAATAATAAAATGGAAACTAGAATACATAACATAAAGGAAGTCGTGACTAAAAGAGGAGGGTGGAAGATTCCCTTACCTTAAAGAGTAACTTGAAAAGATCGAAGGCTGGGACCTTAGGGGGCATGGGGGAACCTTGGGAGGAATACTTGGGAGGTAAAAGACCAGAGATTCATTGAGGAGGAATTTGGAATGAAATTATTGAAGGAATGGGTTGGTATTTATAGCCAAAGTGAGGCAATACTTAATTAATTTTCAACGGACACCTCATCAGTGGTATTTGAAAAACCATGGGCTTGCCCATGGTATTTTCCCATGGTATTTGGAATTTGTAACACATCATAACCTATATTATTATTAAAAATATGAACAGAATTATTAAATCACAATTATATCATTAATGATGTCATTAATCATATTGAAACTCAAAATTGTATTTTTACTATTCATCGAAAAACAAAACATTTTATAAAAATCTCATAAATTCACCCTAAACTAACATCAATTCTCTGAATTCAAAAATGATCTAAATTTTATGAAAATAATTTTCTAATTATGAAATATTTAATTTTTATGTAAAAACACTATTTACCCTAAAAAATACTAATACTTAACTAATAATTTCTGAAATAGTTATTTACTTATGCTATTATATCACTTCACCATTCAAGATTACTAAATTATATTTATATTTTCTTAAGTGAGGTTACTATTCTATAGGTCACATTGTTATTCATAAGGTTAATATTACTATTCATACTTTACTATTCACTAAAAGTTAAGTTGATGTTATTATACTCTAAATTCTATACTGATCACAACTGTAGAAGACCATTTTTTTGAAAATAATTTTACATTATTAATTATTTAAAGTATTCAAAAACATTTTAACATACCATTTTCCCCAAAATTTCATCAATAGTATGGATCTTCTATAAATTCATCCTACAGTTATCCAGCCATTTGAAATACAAAAATTTTACCATAAAAATAAAAAACAATTTTATTTATACAAAAGGATTACAAAAAGTAAATAAGGCCTTGTTACATAGCCCATTATAACACTTGAATAGAACATAATTGTATGGTGTGCTATTTCGATAAAATCTTGGGGTGGCTCAGACAACATTGACCAAGTGGTGATTTCTATCAGCTTAAACTTCTCCCTTTAGCAATTCTGTTCATGCTTCACATGTTGAAGCTCAGTATGGGCTTTGTCCATAGAAAAGCCTAGTGATGCAACCTTCTTCCCAAGCTCTGACAGATGGGATTTGTATAGCCTGAGTCTACTAGATGAGGCCATCGAATCTTTTTTATGTATTAATTTACCATGATCACTTGTATTTATAAAGAATAATTACAATGTTAATAGTTTAGTTTCCAACTGTTATTTTGATCAACGGTCATATAACAGTCAAAAACCATTGGTATTATTTTAATTATACTCACTTAATTAATTAAAGGTTATAGTTTTGTTTAGTATAAAATAAAATAATTCACAAATTCAAGAAAAAGATATTATTCAAAAGTTTAGTTCGTTACATTATTACCCCTTAAGAAATTTCATCCCCAAAATTTCAATTCGTACCCTCAGAAGAGAAAATGTGTGGGTAATTCTGCCTCATAGATTCCTATGGTTCCCACATGGCTGCTTCATATTTTTGGTTCCTCAAAAACACCTTATAAGGTGGGTAGGCTTGTTCAGTAGAACCTTGTCTCTAGGATCCAAGATATCTACCAGATTCTCCTCATAAGAGAGACCATGTTCTAGTTGTTCCACCTCTAGATTTAGTACATGTAAAGGTTTAGGTATGTACTTCCTCAAGAGGGATACATGGAAGACATCATGATCTTGTGCTGGATTTAGAGGAAGTGCAAGCTGATAGGCCAATGATCCTATGCGATCAAGGATTTCATAGGGGCCAATGTAACTAGGACTGAGCATCCCTTTCTTCCCAAACATCATGAATATCTTAAAAGGTGAAATTAGAAGAAATACTTTTTCACAGA
The DNA here is from genome assembly GCA_963277665.1 of Viscum album. Classification (NCBI taxonomy): domain Eukaryota; kingdom Viridiplantae; phylum Streptophyta; class Magnoliopsida; order Santalales; family Viscaceae; genus Viscum; species Viscum album. Next base: position 1,385,529,898 of record OY728164.1, read on the forward strand.
TATCAAACTCCAAGTCCCTTCAATGGTTTTTGACATAGATCTTTTGCCGACTCTAAGCACAATTAATGTGTTGTTGGATGTAATGGACCATTTCTGTCATCTCATGCACAAGATCAGGCCTAAGAAGCTTTCTCTCACCAGCTTCATCCCAACAAGTAGGAGTTCATCATTTCTTCCTATATAGATCTTCATAGGGTTCCATTTGAATGGTCGAGTGGAAGTTATTATTGTAAGATAACACAACTAATGGGAGATTCTGATCCCATCCACCTTTAAATTCCATTGAGTATGTTCTCATCATTTCCTCAAGTGTTTGAATAGTCCTTTCATATTGGCCATCAGTTTGGGGGTGATAGGCCGTAATGAAATTCAATTTGGTTCTCAGATCATGTTGAAGACTTCTCCAAAATTTTCATGTGAACCTTGGATCACGATCATATACGATAGAAAGTGGGACTCCATGCAACCTTACCACTTCTTTCACATAAATCCTTGAAAGTTGATCAAGAGAGAAATCTTCTCGAATGGAGATAAAATGGGAAGTCTTGGTGAGACGGTCCATAATAACTCTTATCTAATTGTTTCCATTGGAATTTATTAGCAGACCAATGAAAAAGTCCATATTGATATTATCCCACTTCCATGCTGGTATGGGTAGTAGTTGCAATACCCCTTTAGGGAGTTATTTCTCTTCCTTTACTTGCTGACATACCAGGAACCTTGTAGTATAGTCAACAATCTCACTTTTCATATTATCCCACCAATAATGATCATGAAGGTTTATATAATTTTTTTCCTCCTAGGATGTATAGAGAATGTAGAGATATGAGCTTCATCCATCAGATCTATCCTTATTTTAGGAATATATGGAACACATAGTCTTGTATTAAATTTAATTACACCTTCATAAGCAATATTAAAATCTGGAAACTTTACATCCTTCAAAGCCTCAAACTTCTTCTGTAACAAATGATATTATTTATGAGCTTTCTTGATAGTCTCTAGTAATGATGATTAATAAATCATTTGGGTTAGTTTTGATGATATACCTTCCCTTATAATTCCCATGTCCATCTTTACTAGGTTGTTGATCAAAGGATCTCTTTGAATCCTCACTATGGAAAGAACAACTGGTTCTTTCCTGCTTAATGCATCAACAACTTTGTTTGCTCTTCCGAGATGATAATGAATTGAATAATCATAGTATTTAAAAAGTTCCATCCATCTCTTTTTTCTCATGTTAAATTCCTTTTTTGTGAAATTATACTTCAAAATTTGATGTTCTATGTATATATCACATTTCTCTCAATAAATATAGTGCCTCCATATCATCAGATAAAAAAAAACTACATCCATCTCCAGATCATGTGTATGATATTTATGCTCATTACTCTTTAACTGTAAATATTCATAAGCAATGAATTTGTAATTTTTCAGGAGTATTCACCCAATCCCTTTTAGAGATGAATCACTAAAAATAGAAAATCCTTCACTAATTGAGGGCAGAATTAGAATTGGTGCAGTAACCAATCTCTTCTTCGACTATTGGAAACTTTACTCACACTGCTTTGTCCAGATTAAATTGATCTCTTTTCAAGTTAACTTGGTTAATCGATTATAAAGTTGTGAATTTTTTTTCAAAAACCTCATATCTTATCTTAATAATACAAGGAAACTAATAATCTTAGTTATTTTTGTAGGACGAGGCCAATCCCCTATAACTTTTTTCTTTGTAGGGTCAACTGTGAATTATTCAATGGTAACAATGTTCCCCAAGAAAGAATCATGTTGTTACCAAAATTCACATTTGATGAAATTTCCAAAAATCATCTCCTTCAATAGAGTTTGCAAAATAACCCTTAGATGATCCACATACTCCTCGTGACTTTTTGAATATTTCAGAATATCATCAATAAAAACTACAACATAGTTATCAAGGTAGTCCTTAAATACTATATTCATCAAATCATTAAAAATAGTAGGTGAATTAGTGAGTCTAAAGGACATAACAAAAAACTCATAATGCCCTTATCTTGATTATAAGAAAGTTTTTGGAATATCTTCTTTCTTAATCCTCAATTGATGATAACCAAATCAAAGATAAATCTTAGAGAAGAATTGATCCCCACGAATTTGGTCAAATAATTCATCAATTATTGAAAGAGGGTATTTTTTCTTCACTGTGATCCCGTTCTGTACTCTATAATCAATACATATCCAAATTGATCCATCCTTATTCTTCACAAAGAGAATAAGTTATCCCCTAGGACAAACACTCAGTCAAATAATCTAATTATACAAAAGATCTTGGAGTTTTTTCTTTAATTTTCCCAAATCCACATTTTCCATCCTATGCGGGGTATTAGATATCATATGAGTTCCAGGTATGAGTTCAATGGATAAATCTACCTCTATTTCTAGGGGAGGTCTGGGTAACTCCTTAGGAAATACATAAATGTATTCCAGGACGATGGGGAAATTTTCTATCCTTATAATCTCATTTCCTTATTCTTATTCACTGGTAAACCCCAAAAATAAGGATATAGGAGGTTCTTCTAGACATAGATCTGGTTGAGATATCTCTTCTTGGAAGATAACTATAGGTTTTCCATTCAATACTACTATGATTTTCTTGCTTCTTAATTTGATCTTAGAATTATACTTTGAGAGCCAGTCCGTCCCTAGTATGATGTTGAATTCCATCATGGGAATAGATACTAGATTTATGATAATATTGAGCTCACTAAAGTAAATACTAGAGGTTATAAACACTGACAGTGCTTGGATAATCTCATGAGGAGTCTTGAAGGACAACTCTACTTTTAGAAATTCAAGGGTGGATTTTAAATTTTTGGAAAAGTTAGAGGAAATAAAGGAATGCGTAGAACCATAATCAAACAAATTACTTTATATATTTTAGATAATAATAAGAGTACCTACCACCACATCATTCAGAGCTTCAACATCAGCTTCTGTTATAGAGAAAGCATAACCTTTCTCCCTGGTCCTTTTCTAAGGATGATGGTGGTTCCCCTCTACTGCCCTCGGATTTGGAAAATGATTGGAAAAGTGCCTAAGTTGTCCACAATTATAGCATTGTACACTAGGTAGGGCCTGCACCATCTTCCCTTTGTGGTTAGTGTTGGGAAGTTGTGGCTTCACCTCACTACGACAATTCCACGCAATATGGCCATCTCTTCCACAATTGTAGCACTTCCCACTCCCGAGAAGGAAGTTCCCCAAATGACTTTTCCCACATTTATTACAAGTGGTACATTGCACTTGCTTGCCTCCTCTTCCCTGATCAAAGATCCTCCCTAAGAATGGTTCCATTGATCTGATCTTTTCATTGGATTAATGAGGCCAAGGTGTCTCACCAAACTCCAGTTCGACTTTCATCGCACTCCGCACGATCTCCTCATAGCTGTCATAATCTCAGTTTTCTAGATTCTTCTGAAGATGAGGTCTTAGTACCTCAAAAACACTATCATCCTTCTCATTAGGATCCTTTAAAAATATTGAGAGGTAATGGGAAATTCTTGTGAATTTTATCTCGTATCTTCCAACATATTCATTATCCTTCTTCTTCAGCTTGAGAAACTCCTTCTCCATTCCTGTTCTCATAAAATGAGTGGATTACTTATTGAAGAAGATCCCTATGAAATATTCCCACTCCATAGCTTAAAACTCCAATCATGGAATCTTTTTTTATTAGTTCCCTCCACTGATCAAATTCTCCCTCAAAGTGATAGACAACCAGAGTGACCTTATCTTATTCCGAACAATGGAGCACATAAAAGATATTCTTGATAGTGACGATCCACTGTTAAAAAATCAATGGGTCGGTATATCCACTGAAGGTTGGTGGTCATTTCCACATAAATGGATCAAAAGAATGTTATTCCATTCACAGTGAGATCAGTCTCTCAACTTTATTGAAGTTATTTCCCATAACTTGAGTCATTTGGTTTATCATTCTCATGAAAGTGTCCATTCCAGCTTCCATCGAAGGTCTGTCAACACATGGTCTGCTGTGGTCACCATTTTCACGGTTCCTCCTATTTCCCACCATTTTATAAAAGAATAAATCTTTAGTGAGATGCATATTTCATTTATGAATCTTTTAATTATAAAGTATTTTATGTCTTAAAACTTCATGATTAAACAATTGCATTTCTCTATAAATCCTTCAAAATGATTCATAAAAAGATTATGATTAACCAAAAATATCCATTAGAGTGTCAAACCAAAAGTGCAGAAAGGCCTATTGTCATGTACCAGGATACCCCGGGTCAAGCCCAAAACTCCTTGTCAGAGTTTTCACTCCTAAGTACATCTATGCCAGAGCCACATCCACTTGTTCATATCATGAACTGGATTTATTTGTTCAGAAACCACTTACTTAATATTTCACCAAAATATCAGGAAGTTTTACTATTTATAAACTTTTATATAGGGTTATTACTAATGTTTTCATAGAATAATTTCCAGAAATAACTAAACTATCCTTTGATAACAACTATGGAATCTGAACTTTTCATTACATAACTTCTCATTCCATTTTACAAACAGAGGATCCTTAAAGTATAGTATCTTATAAATCAGAAGAATAATACATGAAAACAAAAAACAATATTTTAAATCCACTTGAAAATATTATTTAAAATTTTATCCTATGTACAATTACTATATCTCATAACCTAGAGACATACATTAAAGGAAAGGGTGAGCAAAAGGCTCAGTAAAAAAAACAAGAGAAACAATTTACATGTGATCTTGAGTGATATCAAAGAACATGGGGGATATCATAAATTAATGATAAATAGGAATATAATAGAAATAATAACATGAATCATAAATTTAAAATGTGTTTACAACATTAAATTGTGACATTCATGAACATATAACCAAGGTTCGTCCCCATGGTGTCATAAAAATTACTAGGGTTATTCACTAAGTTATCATGGAACTTGTCATCTCTATAGATTAAATTTTTTACCCAATGCATTGGAGTGATATAAGGTATAACCCTTAATATGTCTTTATTTTCATGTGAGACACATATATAATAATCATACATTTCATAAATAACCCAAAGAGAATAAAATAAATGGGTTTCATGTCAAAATCGTGATGTTTAAAAAGTTCATAAAAATAAGATCATTATGTTATTTATAACCCATGGAAAGGAAGTGAGGGTTATATGTATGTAAATTACTAAATAAAATAGATCAATTTTATTTTTTTATTAATACCTATGGAAATGAAAATAGATTGGGGATTCACATAAATAAAACAAGATAATTTCTTTGAGAAAAAGAGAGGGATTTTGAGATGAAAATTCTACAACATAACGACTATAACAAGGTTTTAGAAAACATTAAAAATAGAGAGGAAAAGGGTAACCAACTCATAAATAACTAATAATACAGTATATGGATAGAATAAAATATAAATATGTTCATGGTATGGATATTTTAATGACATACCATATGAAAGGGAACTTGTAAAATAGAAGATGCGATTTCTTTTATGAAAATTTGGCAACCTAACGACGTCACTTAAAATTTTAGAAAATCAGTTTATGAGAGAGGAAAGTGATTCACAAAAGTTGGACATAAAATGGAAAGTATTAATAATATAGAATAACATACCCCCACATAATAAAATGTAAACAAAAAGACACTACTTAAAGGAAGTCATGACTAAAATAGGAGGGTGGAAGGTTCCCTTACCTTGAAGAGTAAATTTGAAATCGTGAAGGTGTGAACCTTGGTGGGATTAAGGGCACCATGGGAGGACTAATTGGGAGGTAAAAAGACAAGATATTAGTTTATAAGTAATTTTTAATGAAATTAATAAAGGAATGGGTTGGTATTTATATCCAAAGTGAGGGAATATTTAATTAATTTCCAAGGGACACCTCATCAGTGGTATTTGCAAAACCATGGGTTTTCCCATGGTATTGGCCACTTGGGACACCTCATAAAATATCTTACTATTCACAAGTCAACCAGAATTATTACATCATTATTATTTCATTAATGATGTCATTTATCACACTGAAACTCAAAACTGTATATTTACTATTCACCAAAAAACAAAACATTTTATAAAAATCTCTTAAATTCACCCTAACCTAATATAAATGCACTGAATTCAAAAATGAACTCCATTTTATTAAAATAATTTTATAATTTTGAGAAATTTAATTTTTATGTAAAAAAACTATTTACCCAAAAAACTAATACTTAACTAATAAATTTTGAAATAGTTATTTACTTTTTCTATTATATGAGTTCACCATTCAAGATGCCTAAATTATATTTATACTTTCTTAAGTGAGGTTACTATTTCATTGGTCACATTACTATTAATAAAGGTAATATTACTATTCATACTTTACTATTAACTAAAAGTTAAGTTGATTTTACTAGACTCTAAATTTCACACATATCACAACTGTAGAAGACCATTTTTTTGAAAATCATTTTACATTATTAATTATTTAAAGTATACCAAAAAATTTCAAAATACCATTTTTACCCAAATTTCATCAATAATATAGAACTTCTATAATTTCATCCTATATGTATCCAGACATTTGAAATACACAAATTTTACCATAATAAAAAATAAAAATTTTATTTATACAAAAATATTACACAAAGAAACTAAGGCATTGTTACATAGCTCCTTATAACACCTACATAGGACCCAATGGTATGGTGTGCTATGGAGATAGAATCATGGGGCATCTTTGACAAAATTTCCTGAGTGGTGATTCCTATCATCCTGAACTTATTCCTTAGGCAATTCCATTCAAGCTTCACATGTTGAAGCTCAGGTTGGGCTTGGTCCAGAGAAAAGCCTAGTGATGCAACCTCCATCCCAAGCTCTGATAGATGGGCTTCATTTGGCCCAAGTCTACTGGATGAGGCCATTGAATCTTCTTTCTATATTAATTAACCATGATAACTTGTATTTATAAACAATAATCATAATGTTAAGAATTTAGTTTTCAACTGTCATATTAACCAATAGTCATATAACAGTCAAAACCCAGTGGTATTATTTTAATTATGCTCACTTCATTAATTAAAGGATATAATTTTTTGAGTATAAAATAAAATAAGACACAAATTCAAGAAAAAAAATTATTCAAAAGTTTGGGTCATTACATATGAGATCCAAGTGTCATTATGTATCTTCTATTTATATAAATGAATCCACACATAGTTTTTATGTTGTACCCTTGTGAAGCTTAGACTATTAAAAAAGGGGAAGGGAATCTTATTTTTTCATATGTATGTGGGAAAGGAAAGAAGATCCCACCCACAAATCATTCTAATCTACATAAGACATTATTCATGGTTTTACAATAGTATTATATTTTAACATCATCCAACACAGACATAAATGGTCAACAATTTTGCATCATACGAAGTGGACCTGTATATGAAGAGTTTCTTGTGGATCTAGATCACATGTAAAAATAAGTTGATTTGTCTTAATGGTGGAACCATTGAAGGTAAACCCAATTTGAGTGAATGTTTTCAATCAATATAAAAATATTGGAGATTTGGGTTTGAATTATCAGTTGGGACTAAGATAGGGAATTTTATAATCACTAAAATTCCTATATTAATAAGAATTAAGAAACATATAGTTATTATAATAATGGTATTTTTATTTTAGTAGTAGAAAATTTTGAGAAGGGAACACATAGTAAGAACTATTACATGGACCTAGATCTCTTGATAAGAGTATTAGTATCACAAAACTTTACAAAAAATTCTCATATATTGTTCATGGATACTCTTATATTGTGCATTTTAGCATTATTTGTTGAGAAAGAAGGTTATATGGACGGGGTATTCTATCCTTGGTATCACTTGATAGGTGTGGGAAAAAAATTCACTGAGAAATCCTAAGTTTTTTTGGATCTCTTGTAAAGATCAATGTATTAAAAGTTTTGGAGATTCATGGTTGGTCCTAGGATAGAATATCCATGAATCACACGATATCATGAAACATAATAAATAAAGACAAATTTTTTTCTAATATAATTTATTTTTATGTGAATCAATCTCCTTCAGAGAGGGTCATTGATTTCAAATTTTTCTAATTAAATGAGAAAAACATAAACCACAAATTTATACAAGAATCAATCTCCCATGTACGGGGATGATTCCATAGAAAGTGTTCAATTATAGAAAGTTTAAATTCATTCAATATGGAATTTATATTGACTAGTTTAATTTCATGCAGCAAGGATTGGAATCCCAATTTTTGAATATGACGCATCTCAATCATGATCATAGGAACAATAAATGAGTATTTCTATGCTCACATGAGTCATGATCAGTGTGAGAAATAAGAAGTGATTGGTAAAACACCCAAATTTCATGAGAGTGAATGATAGTGGTGAATTTTAACCATGTATTTTACTTTCAAATTATGGTGATATATCTTTCCGTTTTACATCACATAATAAGGACATCATTATATAATTTTAAATCACATTAAAAAGATGAATTGGACCATTTTTTAAATTCATGTAACTCAAATTTGTTCCATATAGTTTAACATATTACAGAATGGATATATTTCTATAATGTTTAATTTCATATGACTAGGAAATTTTTATCTTAACATGGAGTTTTGAAATGTACTTCTTGAGAAACATTGAAATGTTGGGAAATGTGATGCACTCTATGTCCAACTAGATTGAATATTATGATCCCCTGATGTATAATTTTTGTATATTGCATGGTCCTTCCCACTTAAATTTGAGTTTTATAGGTTTCAACCTATATTTAATTAATGTTTTGATAGATGATGCATGTTCTCCTTATATGAATCATAAGAGACGATCTTTCTTATTTAATGCTATCACAGTTCAACAACATTATAGTAGGAAGAATGTTTAGACTTAATTTTATACTATTGATAAAATATTTTTAATTTAGAATAATATAAATTGGGGCTATGTTCTAGTAATATCATGTGAGGGACACCAAATCTGGTGATGATGTCTTACATTAAAAAAATTAAGGATAAACTTTATTATGAATTCATTGAGGGATATAGGATTGGAAAACTTTTAGAAGAAGTTGGTTGAAGAAAGGATACACTTTAACTTAATGGTTATTGTTTGGGGGATATAGCCCCATAAAATTTATTCCCCAAATAGAAAAAGATTAAGAGTATTTTGTGTCATGAGACAACTTTGGGGGATTCTAGTTGAAATTGATATGTATCTAGAAAACATAAAATTTCTTGGTGAATAGCATGTAGTAATGTGTCATTGATAGCTATATGTATCTAATCCTTTTGATTTGATGAAAAAGTATAGTCCCTTAATGATGAGAATATTGTACTCCAACATGATCTTCATGCATGATGACAAGGGTTTATACATCTTTAATACATATGAAGAAAAATCCATCAAATCCTAATTTTTAGAGTATATTATAGGAGGTTGGTTCATTCTTAAGGAAGAGTTTTTTATAGTGACCCTAGATTTTCATACATAAATGTTACATATTTAGAGATGAATATTCAATATATTAAACTAATACAAACCTAAGGACCCTAAAGGTTTGGCATATTTGGACACTAGATTCATAATGTTATTATTTTATAAATGATATTCAATATCTCATACAAAGATCTCCCCATTTAGTAATCTTATTAGACATACCATACATAAAAGCTTTCTTCATAACTTGGGTAAAGGAAACACAAGAAAGGGTGAAATCAGATGTTGTGTAAGGGTTAATATTGGAGATATAAATCGATGTTCAAATGAAAGAATAATACACAAATAAGGATACAAGATCATGACCATAACTTGAAAAGTTCATACCTAATCTATCAAAGATCATAAACATGATTCATGACATAAATATTGAATGTTCATAAGATATGAATCATTTAGGAATCAAATAACATAATCCATAAGAGCATAACATTTTCATAAGACATATAGTTGTGTCATACACGTAATAATATTAAATCATTTCGATAATAGTCAAGGATAATTTCTAAGGCTGTCATAGTAAATTGGGTTCACTCCCCAAACCATTATAGTAGTCACTATTTACACCCAAGACTATCATAGTTAACAGATTCCCTTTCTGAATTGGGCTCACTCCTAATTCCAATATTGTTTATCTCATAATATATTCATATTTACTAATTCAATGGAGGGATATATAATTATGGGCCCACCCATCACATAATCAAAATCATACTGATTCATGCTATAAGATCATTACACATTCATTATATGATATCCTTTGAAAAATAAATGGTTTTTATAAACTTTTAATCATGGAATAACATGTGTAAAAGAAATGGGCTTAATAATAATTTCACAAATTCATCATAGAATATCCTATGGAAAAAATGGGTTTCATAAAAATATTGTCATTAGAATCATAAATCATCTAGGTAATAATAATTATGGTTAATTAAATAATATCCTCTATAAATATTATAAAATGTTAAAGGATTACATCTAATAAGGTTAAATTATTTCAAAATATCACTTGGAAAGTTTCGTGAGAAAATACCGTTTTTAATTTGAAATCAATTATTTAAAATCAAAAAATTTCAAAAAGATTAAAGAAATCATTTTATTTGAGAACCATGAAAAATTTTAATTTAAGATTCCAATCATTTAGCGGTCATGATGGAGGAAATTTTTTTGTTAACTCCTTTTATATTAAAAGAAAGATTCATTTCACATTTTTGGTAAAAATTCAAAATTTTATCATTCAAAAAATGAAAAAAAGTTTCATTAATTTTTTTTAAAATTAGAACATGACTAAACATTAATTTAAAAATTCATAGGATAATTTTAAAACACTTTTTTTTAGAAAATATGGGCATGGAAGAGAAATTATTTTAACAGAAGATAGAAATAATGTCGATTTTCTTTAAAAACATTATTTTGGTATATTTAATACATAAAGATAGGAAAATAAAAGAAGTGAATTTATTCTCTATAAATAAACAAATGATAATAAAATTCATTATTTTATTTATAGTCATCCAAATATTTCATTATTGGAAGCATAATCATAAACAATCCCGATAAAAAATGAGATTGTAACATAAAAACCTTACAATTTTGGTAACTTTTAAATAAAAATCACCATGAAATAGAGAAAAATAGATTGATATGTAAATACTTATAAATTTATTTTGAAAGATAATAAAATAAATTCATGAAAATATATACACCACATAAAAAAACAATTGGTTAATATGGCATGTATCTCACAGAAATAAAAGTGGGTTGAAAAAACCCCTTGCCTCTTGTATGACTTCCTTTATATATGTTAGAGCCTCCTATATTATAAATATAATTTTTAAAAATTTATTCCATAAACATAATAATGTATATAATACCATATATGATTTACTTATAACCTTTTGTCACCTATTTACAAAAAATTATTTATTAAAACCAATATTTCGTGTGATAACTACTTCATTTTTCATGTATATTTTGGTTCGATAGTTTTGTTACTTAAAATTTTATCATAGTTATATAAAATAATTCTTTTAATAATTATATAAATATCATATATATCCATTATATACATGTTTAGTCATTCATATTGGTAGATATAGAAAAATAAATTACACAATTCATGGAGATCATAGGTTTTACGTATTCATGATCTTTGTTTCCATTTATTCAAAGAATGGAATAAAATAGTGGCAAATAATCAATAAAATTTTAAAAATAATTTATATATAATAATTATAATATTTTTTTAATCTATCCATATTACAATCCATGAAAAAACAAAATGAAAAACATATCACATTACTTTGTGAAGCTGATAGTCCACTTGTATGCTTAAGCGACATTATCCTTCTCCAAAAGAATGGAAGATAAAACGTTTTACATGATATTATAATTATAAAGAATAATTATGTCATAAATATCATATATATACTTTAAATCCATAATTATATCTATATTTGAGGGATAGTGATGGAAAACAAATTACATCAGTTCGGGAGGCGGTAGTCCACTTTACACATGATTAACGATTTAATTTACCATTTAATATAATACGCGATGAATATGGGTTATTAAATAAAGATAAAAAAAATATATTTATATGTAATTAATTGGTGTTATTATTTCATCATAATTTGATAACATTTGAATGAGGTAAAAGAGACAAAAAATAATATTTTTTGATTAAGAACAATACATGTTATTCAGAAAACCACTCTAGGTTTACACTAAAAGAATCACTAGGTAGGATTTATGATCAAAAAAGAAAAATTGGATGTTATGGGGGATTTAAATATGGTATTTGGGTTGGTAATATCGAAACAAAATGTTTTTTATGTGAAAAGAAAATAGGAGATGAGGTTCCCTTTTACAAGTAAGGGGAGGGGAACTCTTTGAATTTCTTAAAGTATAAAATTGATTTAAATTATTATTCATATAGAAATGGACCCAAATAAATAAAATGTGAATATAGGATTATTTTTAACTAAATAATAAAATATAATAATGTTTTTACATGTTTATATTATGGTTTTACCCTTCTCTATTTGTTTTAACACGCGTTAACCTTTTTGACAATTACTGTGATAATAATGTTTTTTCTCTCTAGGGGTAAAGATAATTCCTAAAAAATATCCATTGAAAAATAAATGAAACATGTTTTATATTTTAAAAATTATTAAAATAAGTTTATTTTAATATAATACTTTATAAATTTTAAATTATTTAAATTTTTTTATTATAAAATATCATAATTTTCTTTTTTGGAACTATTAATTTAATTTAAAATTTAAAACAACCTAAAAACATTTAAATTCAAATATAAAACATTAAAAAATCACCAAAATGTTATATTTAATTATAAAATTCATGTTAAAAATTATTCATCCAATTTATATTACGTTTTGGTGTTTTAAAACCATTTATTTTATTTTTCTACTAATTGAATAAATACTATGTCAATGTTGCATAATAATTTTAGGTAATTATTTCATTACATAAAATTATAAATAAATTAACATCATGAAAATAAATTCCTTATTATCAAAATAACCACAAAAATTTATTTAAAACATTCTTTTTTTCCCTATGTAAACACATAATAGAAATTTAAAATCAAGAGAGTGACATTTTTGTCATTTTATTTACATAAAATATTATATAGTGTATTTCCATGGGGAAGGGTACAATAAAAAATTAAAATCTTGAGAATAATGTAATAATGGTGTAAATAATTTATAAAATAATATATAATATGTAAAATAGTGGCATTATCATAAATTATTAACCCGAATTTATCTCATTTACCCTTTTCCCGTGGTGATTTGTTTTTTCTATTTTTACTATTCATGATGGCAGAAAATTAAGATAGAATTATTAAATAATATGTATTATACTTATTATAAATATGAATTACATTTTACCAAATCCAAACTCTATAAGTGGAAGAAATTATTTTTATAAGAATCCCACAAAGCGTGACGAAAATCCTTTATTCCGAAAAATGCATTTTTCAAGCAACATATGATCTTATATTAACTCTATGACTAGAAATCATCATTATATAAATTAAAATTAATATAAATAGAAATATAATCTATATATATAATCTAAATAATTAATTATTTGGAGTTATTTTTATTTACTAAAATAGATAATTTTTATGCACACAAAAAAGATTTTTAGATAGTAGCATTTTTAAGCATAAAAATAAACTTATACCAAAATCATGAAAATTGATGTTTAAAAAAAATTAGTTATATTATTATAAATCAAATGTTTCATATTTAAATTTATTACCACATCTAGAATATAATTTTACTTTCAAAATACTTTGTTTAATGAATATAAATGATAATATTTGAAAAAATCACAGTTTTCACCATTAACTGAAAAATCAATCATTTCAGAAAAATATAAAATTTTAACAGTAAGTTAATTTTTATATCATTACTTCAAAAATTAATTTCATTTTATAAAAAAATCCAAAATATATTGAAAATTAATTATAATATTTTTTCAAAAAAATAAATAAAAATCAATTTTGAAGAAAACATATTTTTTAAAGAATGAAATATATTAATTAAAAATTTAGTACTTACTTTATAAGAATTTATCAATTAATTTACATAGGGTATTATCTTTATATATCATTTATAAAGAAGTTAATTCTATTCAAACCCACCAATTTCACATCTAGTTTATAATGATAAAAGATAAATAAAAATTAAAATGAACTCATTTAGGTTTGGTGTTGCAGGTTTTATAAACAATGAAAATTAGTTTTAGTTTTTTAGAATCTCAGAGTGTCAAATTATTATACCCTTTAATAAATTTCATCCTCAAAATTTTAACTTAGGCACGTTAAGTAAGGATTTGAAATTTGAAAATACCTCTATTGAAATATCACATTGTAAAAATGGTTAATAAAATTTCTTTTTCAAAATAGGGAAAATGAAATATGAACATCATCATATAAATAGGTTTAAAAATAAAATAAAATTAGTGAGAGGAAAAAATATGAATAAAAAACATAATGTTCAAAAAATTATGGAGATTAATAGAGATAATTGATCATGAGAAAGTGAATTATTAAGAGAATGTTAATGAACAAAAATCCTTAAACCAATGAGATATAAAAAGACTATAAATTCATCAGAAATGTAGGCAATAAAATAATTTTTTTGAAGATACTTTTTCTATAATTAAATAATTTTTTTACCATATATACTAATAACATATTTAAATATAGTTACTTAAAAAATATAATTTCATCAGTTAATAAATATCTACTACAATCTCATCCTTTCCAAACTATTAGTATTCAAGATAAATTTTTTATACCAAAATCATTAAAATAAACTTATAACATATCCCATAATACATAAAGGGATACAAATCTTTCTCTAAAATTTATAAATTAAATAAATCTAATATGGTTAGCATAATATAATTCTAAAAATGTATATACAATCATAAAAAGAAATAAAAAATGAATCACCATAACCTCAACAATAACAACCAAAGTTGAATATTTTTCATTTGACAAACAACCAACCTTAAAATTATTCAAAATATTTTATAATAAGATTGAAACCCAATGATTATAAGGATTTGATCAGATATTCTTCCAAGATAAATTTAACATTTGTCTCCAAATAAAATCAATTTCCCATAATGTCTCATAGAAAAAATATTCCCTAATCATATAATATCTATGTTTTGTTAATCATTTACATAAATAACATAAATCAATATAAAGATACATTGAAATCATATATGATTCCAAAATACAATTAAATATTTATTCAAAAAATAAAATCTCAGAATGTTCAGTTTACCATATGTATATAAGGTTCCCCAAATAGAGATCATCTTATAAAATAACATTAATCATCAAATCACTTTTCAAACCTATAGTTATCTCTTTGATAAAACTTATTTTCAAAAAAATAACTTAATATTTATTTGTAATTTCATTTTAAATAAGAATTTTCAAACTAATAAAGAAATCACATAGTCTTGTAATAGGTATTTCACCCTTATCTCCCTTCAGTTGTGGGTTCAATCCTTACAACCTTACTGGATGTGTTAGGATTCCCTTATTACAAAAAACTATATTAATAAAATTCTTATAACATCCCTAAAAATATGATGAAAATCCTTAAAATAAGACCACATAATCCCTGAAGTTCATCAATACCATTAAACATATTAAAAGACAATTCTTCCTCAAATAACACTTCATTTTTAACCAAAGGGTAACATAGACCTTATCCCAATAAAACTTCACCAAAAATATAATTAATCACTTTAAAATTAAATCATATAAAACTTAAAAGAGGTATTTATTCCTTTGTAGTTCTGATCAACCATCAACATATAAATCCATGATGGTATCCATAACTCTTAAGATAATCTTACATAAATACGTATATGCTTTAAAAAATAATCATATTACTTTGATGTTTTATGATTATTATTACCAAAATAAAAATTTTAAAAATAATTTTACCAAAAAATTATTTAATCTCAATACATAAATACTTTAACCCTTTTACTTTAATGATGGGTATAACATATGTCATTACTTAGTGTAGAAGTTAACATTTAAAAGGAGGGAATTAACTCAGATTTTTCCATGATTACCCATATTTAGGAAAGATAACAATAAATGGATCTATAGGATGAAATCTATTTCTATCCATTTAAATCAACACTTTTGATTTTAAATCCTTTTTTATATTCTTATATTTTCTACACATAAACATTTTCTTATTAATTTGAGACATTATCATGGGTGTATATTTACATATTTATAACATGATGTAGATTTATCCTTATTTCCACTCGAGTATCCCCCTTTTTACCACATATAAGACTCCATCCTTATCTTATTTGGAAAGTCTTAGAGTTTTTTAAGGTATAGTTTGTTAATTATATATCATGATAACTAATTAGACATAGTCAAAATATCATTAACTTTAGTCATAATCCCATTTTTTCTTATAATCACCACATTTTCGATAAAATTTATCATTAATATCATTCCTCCTTGTCCCATCCATTGAATAATACCAAAAATCATGGTGCGATAATAAATAATCATAATTATGAAAAATCATTTATAGGATTTCTAAATCATGACCCATTATTTTCAGTACATAACCCCTTCGGTTAAACCTAGGTCATATATGATAATCATATATTCAAATACTTCATGATGGTTCATAAATATTATGCGAATTAACCGAAGAATATCTCTTGGAAGTATCAAACTAGTTACACACTAAGTACACACTCACTGTGAACTAGAATGATGGCTGATATGTACTCCACCAACCATTTTTGGCGTTATTACCACAATATTCATCTATAAAAAATGAAATCCACCTATAGTATCAATATAAGTATTTATTAATAGGAATACCAAAAAATATCCATCATACCAAAACCTTAGGATGATAACATATACTTAGGATTATCTCTGGTTTTTGAAAAAATTTCTCTAATACTAATCTCTAAAGGTCGACTAAACCTATCCTCTAATACCAACTATAGTGAAACTATTTTTTTATAAATAAATATTTCATATTTATATATTAATATTAAATACATTCTATAGATACACACTCAAGAACCATAATGGTTTAGTTTCTTTGAAGAGTAGATACACTATATTCTTATTCTTGAATGATATTGAACATCTCCAAAAATATCTCCCCATTTAGTACTCTTAATAGAAATAAACAACTTAAAACCTTTCTTTATAACCTGGGGAAAGAAAACATAAGAAATGGTGATCTCAGATTATCAATTAGGGTAAACATGGTAGATATCAATCAATGATCACATTAAAGCATAAAACAAGCATAAGGATATGATATCATGATCATAACTTACAAAATTCATACTCAATATTTCAATGATAATAAGTATGACTGTTAGATTACATATTGGTAGTTAATAACACATGAATCTTAAAGGAATTAAATAACATAATCTATGAGACTATAACACTGGAATGAGACATAGATTTTTGGTAACACATATGCATATTAAATAATTTCCTTAGAAGTAAAGGCTCATTTCAAATACTATCATATTGGATTGAGTACAATCCCAAAATCATCATAGTAGTCATGATTTACTTCTAATAATTTCATTATGGATTTATCCCCTTACTAAACTATGTTTAATCCCCATTCTAGACCTATTAATATCACGAGAAACACACATACCCAATGAATTAGAGGTATATATAATTATAGGATTACCCATAACATAAGTAAAATCATATAGATTCGTTTAATAGGATAATAAAACATTCATCATATCATGATCTGTGAAAAATAAATGGGTTTTATAAAAATTTCTTCATGGAAAAACCTATATAAAAGAAATGGGTTTCATAATCATTTCATTAGTTCATTATAGAATGACCCGTGGAAAATGAATTGGTTTCATATAAATATTTTCATAATTATAATAAACCATATAGATACAGAATAAGTAATTTATAATTTTATAATATCACTATTAGAAATCATGAAATGTCAAAGGATTCTATCTAAGAAGGAAAAATTATTTTAAGAGATCACTTGGAAAATTTATTAGGGAAAATAAACTTTTTACATTGAAATCACATATTTTAAATATAAAATTTTCTAAAATATTAAAGAAAACATTTTATTTGAGTGGAAACTATGAAACATGTAAATGAAGATTCAAATCATTGATTGTTCAAGGAATTAGAAAATTCTATTCATACTATATACATTAAAACAAATATTCCTTTCACATTTTTGGTAAAAAGTCAAAAGTACATTGTTCAGAAAATTACAAAAAGATTCCTTCAAATTTTCCTTAAAGAGTAAAAATGGTTAAACATTACATTAAAAAATCATATTATAATAGTAAAAATATTCTTGAAAATATTTCTAGAAAACATGAACATGGAAGAAAAAGTATTTTTGACCAAAGAGAGAAATAAAGATAAGTTTTATTAAAAACATTATTTGAGTATATTTATTACTCAAAGAGGGAAAATTAGAGGAAATAATATATTATATATAAATAACTATATAAGAATAAAATTCATGATTTTATTGATATTTAGATCATAATATTTCATTATTGGAAATCTAATAATAAACATTCCAAATAAACAATGAGATTTTAACATAAAACTCATACCACTTTTTTAAATTTAGCATAATAAGACCCATGAAATAAATATATTTATATATGGATATAAAAATATCCAAAAATTTTATACAAATAAAATCACAAAACATTGATGGGAATTTTACACACCATATAAACGAAAAAATTTGTGAATATGACATGTGTATCATAAAAATAAAAATGAGATAGAATTTTTTTTACACAAGGCATGAAATATTCATATGTGTTTGAGACTCATATATAATAAATAAAAATTTACTATAAATCCATTATAGAACCATAATAATTCTTATAATACCATATATGATTTACTTATATCATTTTATCTGCCATTTATTAACAATACTTCATTAAAATCATTGTTCTAGGTGAGAACTGCTTTGTTTTTCATGTATGTTTTAGTTCGGTTGATTTGGTCATGAAATTTGATCATGTTACAATCATATAATTTTTTTTAATTATGATATAAATATTATATATATTCATTATATATATATATTTATAGTCTTTAAAAAAATTATATATAGGAAAATAAATTATGCCATTCATGGAGATGGTAGGTTGTGTGTATGCATGAACATTGTTTTATATAATTGGAACCATATATATAAAGAAAAAACTTCAGGACCAAATCAACCGAACTAAAATTTCAAATAATCATCTTATATTCTAATATATTATTTTATATCAATTTTAATATATATATAAAGTTTAATATATATATATAATTAGAATATAAGATGATTATTTGTCTAAATACTATCATAAAATAAATTTTAGTGATATTTAGATTAGTTTTTACCCTTATCTCTTTCTTATAACCCATGTTAATCCTTTTTTACAATTACCGTGATGAAAAATTTGTTATTATTTAGTGGTCAAGATAGTTACTATAAAAAGACCATTGTAAAATAAATGGAACATGGTCGATATTTTAAAAAATAAACTAATAAATTGTATGAATATGGTATTTTTATAAATTTTAAACATTTTAATAAAACATTAATTTTTAAAAAACATCATTAATTTCATTTTTGAAACTATTTATTTAACTTATGTCAAAAAAAGATAGAAACAAAGTTTAAATATAATCCAATGATGCATCAATAATAAGTTATATTTACGTAATATTTTTGATAAATTCAATAATTAATCTAATATATATTACTGTTAATATTTTGAAAATTATATATTTTGTTTTTCAACTAATTGAATAAGTATTGTGTCAACATATAATTCACATTTAAAGTAATTATTTCAACACAAAAAATTAAAATAATTTACCATAATGAAAATAAAATAATTATTCTAAAAATAAGCATAAATATTCATTCAAAACATTATTTCTTCCCTATGTGAACACATAATTAAAATTTTAAAGCAAGAGAGTGACATTTTTGTCCATTTCTTTATATAAAATTTTAAAAAGGTCATTTTTAGGGACAAGTGTCCCATAAAAAATGAAATATATAGCTTAAGGGGATAATATTTTAGATAAATTCATCCAATAATAATTAATATGAATAGTGGTCTCCTTATTACTTAGTTTTAACCATGGTTTACCTGATTTACCTTTTTATCATGGTGATAAATTTTTATTATTCTTAGCATTCATTGTGAAAAAAACAAGGTGGAATTATTATTTAATAAAAAATTTTATGATTAAAAATATGGAATCCATTTTACCAAATTCAAACCCTATAATTGAAAAAAAATAATTTTATAATAATCTCCCAAAGGACGAAGAGAAGGGGGTTTTTAGAGAAATATATTTTTTTGCAAATAAATGATATTATAATAACTCGATGAACAGTAATAATCATTATAATGGTTTCAATTCACATAAATATATGTATAATATATTATTTTTTTTAAAATATTATTTATTAGGGGTTATGATAATTAATTAAAACTGATATACTTTATGTGCTTAAAATTAGTTTTTAGAAAACAATGTTTTTAAGAATAAAAATAAACTTATACAAAAATCATGAAAATTAATGATTAAAATAAAATTTATTCGATTATTATAAATAAATTTTTTTATATATCACTTTAATACCAAATAAAAAATATAATTTTAATTTCAAATTACATGATTTAATGAAAAGAAATAAAAATCTTCTTTCGAAGAAAATGAATCTTTTGAAAAATAGAATGTATTTATTAAAAATTGAGTTATTACTCCATAAGAATTTATTAATACATTTATATTGGGATGGATCTTTATATATATTTAATAAATCAACCAATGATATTCATACCCATCAATTAAATATCTAGGTTATAATGGTCATATTTAAATAATAATTTTTCATGATTCATTTTGGTTTAGTGTTGCATGTCATATATACCGTTGAACAATTTTTTTAATAAAATAACTTTGGGTGTAATAGTTTTATACTAATTTTAAGATCTATTATTTTTGGCTCAAACAGATAGAATAATTCCTCTCTGGAGGTAGTCAATCATGGGGAGTATCCATCCAATATTGGTACCTCTTAGTGAAGATAATGGTTCAATATGATTTAGGGTAGTGTTAATCAAGTTTATTTAATCCATTTAATTACTAAATAATAGAGATACCACCCTATGGTGTATGATACAAATTATTTTTTGATCTAGATCTGGATCCACCAGTGTTACGGTTTCATTATCTAACACATTGGAAAAAGTGTTCTAGGAATGAGGGGTGTGAGATAACATTATTTTAGAGGGAAATTATACCATCAACGCTAATATGTTAACAAGAATAGAGATCAATTATTCTTTATTAATGTTCTATTAAATATTAATCTTATTGAACACCGACTCTGGGTCCCCCTTGATACTCAAATAGTACACTAGTATTTTCATGGCCAGCCCTAAGCCTCTAATGAGTGATTTGTATTCTAATAATTTTTTGGTATATCCTTTTGATAATAGGATAGAATAAGGTAGAAATACCTTTTTTGTGGTAAAAAAGTTTCCCATAGAAACCGTATTTAGTTTTAAATTTTTTCCACTTTTTCTTGTATGTCCACTAGACTCATCTTTAAAATATATCTCCCATGTTTTTGGAGTTTTATAAAAAGAGAAAACTACATCACTAGGGGGATCGGTATTCGACTACAAATTCTATAAGATAGAGTATTATATGAGGAAATAAGCCACTCCGTTCCTTTTAATTTCACTATAAGATATAACTCAAATATCATGTTTTTATAGGATAATCACCCATAATGCATGAAATCCAGTTATCATTGGATAACTAAGGATTTTTTTGAGTTGATAAATATGAGATACCAAATGGATATCATGATGTCGTAAGTAGTGTCTCATCTACTGAACTAAAAATATTAGTGCAAGGAAATTCTTCTTGATTTTGTGGTATCAAGTCCCAATATCCAGTATTATTATTTAAGAGAAAATAAATATCATTCTTTTTCCTTACACCATTCTTCAATGCTAGAAGGGAACCAAGTGACCACTCCAAGGATACTACATATATAATGAGTGAATTTTATTTTATTTATCGCATTAATTCTAGTGGGATCAAGGGTTATTGTTTTATATTATTGAATGATTCTTGAAAACCATCATTCCATCGATAGTTGACTTCTTTCTATATCAGTTTAGAAATGACTGAACATTTTTTATGTGGTTTTCTTAAAATATCCTAATATAGGCTAGGAATCCTTCAATTCCTCTAAACTCTTTGTTATTTCAAGGAGGTGGTATGTAATGGATCACCATAGTCTTATTGGAGTTGACCTTAATACCCTGAATGTGAAATATAAAGCCAAGAAATTTACCTAACATCACACTGAAATCACATTTCATTGAGATAATCATAAATATATATTGATATAGTTTTTAAAGGTAGTTTCAGGATCAAAATATAAACAAAATGATAATGAGACTTTACCATTTAATTATCAATGCAACATTCCATATTTTTCTCTAGGATGTTCTGGAAGATATGATGTATGGTGCATTGGTTTTTAGTTTTTTCATTCTTAAAGCCAAAGAGAATTACTTATATGTAATATACCCCTTGGATATTTTTCAAAGTAGTGGATTCATCATCTTCTAGGGCTATTATAATCATATTTCTTCTATAATACCCATCCATATAAGAATGAAAATAGAATACATGAATTAAATTGATTAGTAATTCTATGATCAAGACTAGAAAATAATTCTTTAGGAAATTTTAATTGATATCCATGAAGTTGATGAAATAACGAATTTTCCCATTAATATTCTTGACCAAAATTATATTGTTGAGCTATTTCAGGTGTAGTAATTCTTTATTGACATTGGATATAATAATATTGATTATAGTGGATTTCAACTCGGTGGCATGGATAAGATGAATTATTTTATATTCCTATTTGTAGCCATAATGATTATCCGATAAATCTAAATGGTGGAAAGCTACATCAGTATCTAGGCTAGAAATTTTTATACACTACTAACAAATATATCCTAATGTTGTGTGAGGATGAGAATATATGTATCCTACTTTTTTGGGGATATAGTGATGTTATTCAATATAGGTTATGGGTTTTCTATTTTCCACAGATTCACTTATTTGAGTTCATCAATAATTATATAGACAGCTTTATCAATTTCTTGAATGGAATTTTTGAGATCTTCTCTCTCTTATTACTCTAACTTAATATTGTTGGAATTTGAGATGAATTATTATTTTTGGATATAAAAGATGATATGGGGAAATTTTCATCTCCTTTAAAT
The DNA here is from genome assembly GCA_963277665.1 of Viscum album. Classification (NCBI taxonomy): domain Eukaryota; kingdom Viridiplantae; phylum Streptophyta; class Magnoliopsida; order Santalales; family Viscaceae; genus Viscum; species Viscum album. The sequence continues at coordinate 1,385,553,368 of OY728164.1, forward strand.
GATGAAGAACCATCATTTCAATTTGAGTGCACTAATGTAGGGTAATTAGTATTGAGGTCACCCTAGATATGTTCTTCTTCATCTCCACTTTCATTCGAGGCATAAGAGGATACAAAATCCTATGATTCAAGAGATAATATTAGGGAATTATTTGATCCCATTGATGATGAGGGATAATATTTTGGTCCTAAAAATGAAAATAAAAGGGAATCACTTAATCTAAAAGAGAATGAGAAAATGTTTTCATTAGAGGAGTCATTATAATATTTATGATTATATACCTCTTTTATTAGGAGCGATTAATATGATACAAATGATATCATGAGTAAGTGGGTAGAAATGGCCAAATTTAGAGTTATTTACTCGATATTATTACTATTAAATATGTAATAATCACTGATATCATTGAATGAATTGATAGAGTCTAGTTCCAGACCATTGGGGGTAGTTATTTAGATGGAATCCTATTTCACCAGCTGTTTTTCCTTCCTTTTGTAGAATCCAAAATCTATGTATTGTGACTCAAAACAATTGAAAGAATTATTATCAGAATAAATTATAGTAACTTATCCATTGATGGAACATTTGAGACACTAATGGTAGGATTATATAACGAATGTATTTGAATAAATAATTATTATTCTAAATATATAATTTAAAACAGTGTCTTGATGGAAAAATATGCACTATGATTTAGAGAAAATGTCTCTAACTTTGGTACTAAGTTTGATCTGGACTAATTTACTTTTCTATATATTTTCATACCATTGGATTGTAAGAGTAGTTGGAAATAAGTTAGCCTCATTATATCCCAATCATTGAAGATAATTGACTCTTATGAGGTTAATTCCGAATTTGTTATCAATAATATCCTCATGAACATCAACTTTGTAGAGTTTTCCAAAAATATGAAAGGTTATGATGTGTCCCTGTATAGAGACATTGTGATCTTAATATGTAAAGGAGATAACCACACGGCACTTAGTGGGGTTAGTCTCTACATGATATGACTCCTTTTTAGAAACATTATCATCAAAATCTTAAGGGATTAAAAGGGTCTAAATGATCACTTCTTAAAGATCCATCAAAAGATAAAGAGAATCTTGTATTTAGTTATTTTTTAGGAAAAATAATTAGAAATTTACATTAGTATATTTTAGGAAAATGTTCCTATGATTCCCACTAATAGTTTTTTCCCTATTAGAAGGCATGGAAGTTGAGGATTTTTGTTCTAGTCGTTGAATTCCATTATAAGAATTTGAGGGATTTTTTTGGTTCGTGTATTAGTTTGAACTACCCGTCCCATATTATGATATTGAAAAAACATGTGATTATTCATCATTCAGTCATCTAGTATGATTTAGACCGAATATCAATTGGATTACTTCGATTTATATTAGTTCTCCATTTGATATTTTTGAAGTGTTTGTCTCTAAGTTTTTACAGTATATAATAATTTTTCAGAGATATTTCCTTATTGTCGATATACATGATGACCTTGTCTTCCTTGAATTTATCAACCTCTATATACCCCCTACTATCCAATTATAAATAGAGAATTTAGGCCCATATTCATTTAATTCATCATAGAAGGTGATTCCCAAGTGAATATATTGACTAAACCATATCACGATTCTTTATTTGATGAGGATCCCATTTGGTGTGGAAATTACCTTTGTATTATTGAATGGGATTATATTAATTCTCCTAATAATAGTGGCAGGGAAATCATAAAGATTATAAACTAGATTAGGCATTGGCAGCGGTTATTTCTCTCATTCTTTGTTCTTTCAAAATCAACTATACTGAATTTTTAAATATTTCAATGCTAAAAGGGTTGGTTCAGTAATAACTAATGTTAATGGGTTTGCAAAAGTTTATTCATTTCTACCTTGAGGATATCATGTTCCTAATTGAATTTTTTTTGTTTATCCAATCATTAAAACATTGTGTGATCTTTCTCTAGCCATCCTTCTATTATCATTTTCTTGTTGGGATAGATGATATGCAAGATACTTGTTTTGTGGATTTAATAGTTTCACCTTCCCAAAATTGACCATATTATAGAGGATTTATTTAAATTTAAAACACTCTTGGAAGTAAAGACATAACATCTGATGTTAGGGAAAATAATTTAGGTACTCATTGAGTCCAATTTAATTGAGTTTCATGACCTCAGGCGTCATGATAAAGTTATTTTCCAAGGAAGTGATGAAGTAACTTGAAATTTTTTCCTTTAGGAAAGAACACACTTTATTCATTCAATCCTCATATAGCATATTAATATTCTTTTGTCTTCTCTTACATTGAGGTTTATTCTATTTCTACTTCAATTCATTGGAAGATACCATGTGATAGCAGATGGGTTTATATGTTAGAGCAAGTGTTAGAGTTTTATTGAGTATAATAGTTGATTTTTTTTTCTAATACAACCCTCTTATAACATCCTAATCCATGAGCCACTAAACGGTTCCTCGAGCCGGTGCATCAAATGGCCTCAATTGCACCTCCCTATACACCAAAGGATACCAACTAGCAGCAATGTTATTAGGTGGTATAGTGGGGGAGACTATACCATCATATCAAAGTGGAACATCAGATATATAAAACAAAAAAATAAAAAAACATGATATAACAGATGGATCAAGAGAAAAAAGTATGATAAACAATTTCAGGAGCATAAAAAACCAAGAAACTATAATAATAATCAAAATTCCAAGGATGATTCATATACCTGATGATTTAATTTCATGTTGATATAAAAAATATGGAAATAAGGGATAAAAAGTACATGTGTACACATCATGCGATAAAAAAATACCAAAAAGGATAAAATATAGATCCATTATAATAATGAGATTATGTTCGATCCTCACCTCCCATGCTCCATACTATAATCTAAATATATCAAGCATTTGTGACAGGAAACATTCCCTTGTCCACATCTATAGTAATAAAGTATATGTGGGTACCAAAGGAAGCCTGAGTAGGGGTGAGATAAACTCAGTAGGCCACCACCAACAATGTCTATAATATTTCATAAAGTGTATATATCATATAAGTGTGCATATATAAATTAATAACAAACAATGTTGAAGAATAAATACCAGCCAACTCAGGTTCCTATAGGACACATAGATGGATCTATCAGCTTTGGCGTAGGCCAGTGTATGTTTAATCCTATTAACAATATATATATATATATATATGTATAGATATAAATTCACTATATACATAAGGTCATTTGTTTGAATATACATGGAAACTAGGCTCTAGCTGGGCCCAAGGTTTAACTCAGGCATCCATAACTAGTCTAATGAGCCAATGAATTCCACAAGGGTGATATCCTTGAATATTATATGAATGAATGATTTTATGCTTTTCACTAGAGATGGAGGGGTGATTCATCATTCCGAACACCTAATATAGAGGAATGCATAATGTGGTTCCCATCTCACAAATAAACGTATAATGATGTGAGATGTCATGCCCATCACCCAATGCAAGGGATCCTAAAATTCCATGCCCAAGAATTCCCTTATCCAAATTTCAATAGTCAATAAAGACAGAATTATAAGAAGAATATAAATGAGGGTTTATTGGTAAAACATTCATCATTAATTAGCATTATTTACCATGGGTGATCAATTAATATAATTCACATTTATAAATATATATCATGTGGAATGGAATTTCCACTCAATTTTATTTAATTAAATCAAGATATTTGATTATCGTAGTAAGGAAATTACAGTTCCATGTCAATCCAAACAATTAGGTCATGTTTGGTCAATTAAAAATTCATATAAAAGTAGTGAATTTCATTTGGTACACCCAAAGGGGTGGAAATCAATGAAGTCGACATCCATTAATCATTAAATATGGTATATGGGATAAATCTGACATGGAGTAATTATTAAAAGAGGTTTAACACATTTTAACAAATGAATGGGAAAGTACAACGTGTGACACTATGGTGAAATACAATGAAAAAAACTAAAAATTTTTGGAAATATTTCTAGACCACCCACCTTAGGTCGGTATATGACTACTCATCAGGTATCAACCTTTGATTTGAATAAGAATGGAGGAAAATGGAAGAATGGTACAATAAACTAAAAATAGGGTATATGATCTTGCACCAAAATAGCACAAGAGATAGTAAGATAAACTATGATAGGAAGAAAAAGGATTAGGGAGCTTAATGATATAGATTCAATTCTTATGATAGTGATGAAATCTGAGATATGATGAAGGTGTGATCGAGAAGCCTAACCTAGGATTTGAAGAGATATCACAGACAACGAAATGGGATGCACATTTTATAGAGGAGAAGATAAATGAGGGATAATGTTTAAAAAATATTTGAGCGAAAAATCATAAATTCACCCTAAAAAACTACATCACACAGTTTGGCCACACAGTTGGCCAAATTGTGCACCAACCATTATTTCTCCACTTTCCATGAAACCCCCTCACACAATCTTGGTGAATGGTTTTCATAATTGTGCGTAGACTGTGTGAAAAAACATTGTCACATGTTGGATACATTTCACATAGTCGTGTTCACCGGATCACATAGTTGTAGAAAAATAGTGTGGCCTTTACTATGCAACAAGTTCACCACACTGTTGAGTCGCATTGTTAGCACTAACCACGTTCTAACACTATGGCCCACTTTGTTTGTACAATATACATAACTCTACAGTTTGAACAAGCCTTGGATTCTTTTAAAACCTTATATAGTTTATAGGACATGTTTACCAATAGATACAATGAATTCAAACTGAAAAAATGAGATGTACCTTAATGGGAGGCTAGTTTTTTTATAACCTCCACTCTATAAAGATACTCATCCCTGAGTTAGTTTTAAGAGGGTAAAGAGGGCTCATACGAGAAACGATTAGGCCACTAGGCTCATAAATCAACCTCTTGATCCCAAGTCTCATCCAGTTCTCGACTAGGCTTCCATAAAACCCATACTAAAGGAATTGACCAACCTCAAAGTGTCTTCATACTCCGATCCACATTAGTTACCAGGTAATCCTCAATGAAACCATCCACATCTAAATCAACCTCATCAGTATGTAAAATATTCATTAGGTCTAGATAATACTATCAAAGCTAATATATGTGGAAGAAATAATGTATAAACTAGTATCTCTAAGGAAGTGCTATCCAGTAAACCACTGATCTAATTTTCTCTAAGACCTCAAAGGGTCTAATGAATCTAAGAGAAATCTGAACCTGATTAAAAATTCATTAATGGACCAACCTACATGAAACACAAAAGAATACCTAGTCCCCAACTTCAAACTCAAGAGGCCATCCATATCGACTGGCTTATGACTATAGTCTAGGCTGATATGTCAACATGAGCTTCCTAATAACCTGTACCTATTCTAAAGTCTCTAGAACAAGATGTGGTCTAATACAATATGCCCTCTTACTAGCACAAAGGTGATTAGAAATGCGTACCATATAAGGATTTGCAAAGATCCATCTAGATGGTAGATTGAAAGCTATTATTGTAAGAGACATCAACTAGGGGTATGTGTTTTTCCTAGGAAACCCCATAGTCAAGGAAATATACACAAATATTTTCCTATAACACATGAATCTTACACTTTATATATCCATTGGTATAAGGGGAATAAGACGTTATCAGATGCGCTTGTGCATCGAAGGCCTTTTGAAACCCTAGGCAGAACCGAGGCATGAATCGAGTATCCATTTTAGATATGGTAGAACATGGAGCTTCATGAATTCTTCATACCTCCATGAAATATATATTCCCTATATCATCTATCAAGAAGGACTATCAAATAGGTAATAATTGTGAGAACTTCTTTAAATGATCAATGACTACCCAAACAGTATCATTGCCTCGAGGTGATCTAGGAAAACTAGTCACAATGTCCATAGAGACATTGTACGATTCCCACTTATAAATGTAAAACAACTAAAAACGTCCTTCAGATAATATATTTTATTCATTAACCTGATGATAGGTGGAATACTTAGTGATAAAGATATCAATCTACCATTTCATACTAGACCACCAATACTGGTGATGTAAGTTTCAATACATATTTGTGACTCCAAGATGTATTTCCCAGGCTAAGGCATAATGTAAAGACCTAGATTTTCCATGTAATTTTTTTAATTATATAGAATTATAATGAGTCTGTGAAAATTGATGGAATGTGATTCCGAGGCTCGGGGTGCCCGAATTGAATTTATGAACTTTTTTTAAGGTATGCTCACTAACCACACAAGCAGAATTCTCTAACTTTTGAACCAGTGTTCGGATTAAAAATCTGAGAGAACTATTGAATCTGTTGTGCCAGGATTCGCTTAATGGGGGATTCAATTCAGCCGTAGTAATTCAGTAGAAAAATTTAGATATTTTTTACTTTTAAAATAATAATAAAATAACAACGCTATTTTATTTCTTTTTTTCCTCCAATTGTAAAGCAGTGGTGGCGAGACCAAAGACATGTCAAGCCATTAATTGGATTGACTCCTCAATCTTTGTTACAACACCATTGGAATTAAGAAGGTTCATTATTAAATTAAGCTCATAAATTCCCAACAACGTTACCTATAACATCCCTCCTTTTTTATCACATAATTTTTCATTACATTATAATAAACTGAGGATCTTTAAGGTTTAGTGTCTTGGAAACCAGGAACGTAATACATGAAACAAAAAAAACATTTTTATTAAACACTTGAAAGTATTCTTCTTATGTTCATACTAGGTTCATTACTGCATCTCATAACCTGGGGACATTCATCAAGAGAAAGGGTGAGCAGAAGGCCCAGTAAGGGAAACAAGAGAAATATTTTACATGTGAACTTGAGATACTTCAATAAGGTCATGAAAAGAACTTTATGGAATGAGAAAGAAATCAGGAGATATATCATAATAAAAATAACATTTTTCATAACTTGAAGATGTGGCTACAACATTTAACATAGAAAATCATGAACATATCAGCAACGTCCATCCCCAAGGTGTCATTTGAAAATTACCAAGGTTATTCACCAAGATCTCATGAAAATTGTAATCTCTAGTGGTTACATCATTACCCAATGCATTGGAGCGCTATCAGGGCGCACCCTTATATTTTCCTTTATTATCATGTGATAAAAATATATCATCATCAAACATTTCATAAATAACCCATATAGCATAAAATAAATGGGTTTCATTTCATAATCATAACATTGTAAAAACTGCTTTAAAGAAAGGATCTTTACATCACGTTAAACCCACGGAAGGGGAGAACGGGTCTCATGTATGTAAATACCAGAATTTAAAGAAGAAAATTTTGATATATATGTGAATACACCTATAGAAATAATAGCTTTGAGTATTCACTTTATAATATAAAATAATTTTGAGAAAAGAGAGAGGCATTTTGAGATGAAAATTCTGCAGCATAACAGCTACGTTTCAGGGTTTTAGAAAACATTGAAAAGAGAGGGGACATGGGTCAAAAATTCATAAATGACCCATAAAACAGTAGAGGGATAGAATATGAAGTATATATGAACATGGTAATGAAATGTGAAAGATTTACCATATGAAATGAATAACATGAAAGGAAGACAAAAATAAGATTTCTCTTATGAAAATTCAGCAGCCTAACGGCGTCAATTAAACTTCAACAAAATGTTTTGAAAAGATAAAATAGGGTCTCTAATCATGTGAAAAAAAGAGTTCAGTATGATATATATAGAGATAATACCCCAACATAATAAAATAATAACTTGAAATACTTGACATGAAAGTAGAATTTTGAAAAGAATGAGAAGGGTGAAAGAATCTCCTTAAAAATTCGGCAGCCTAATGGCGTCACTTAAACATTCTTAAAACGAATTGATGAGAGAAAGAGGGGGTCTCTCATCATGTGAAAATGAAAAGGGCAGTAATATGAATATATAAGAACATCCTCCAACATAAGAACATGTAGTATACAAGAAATGACTTAAAAGAGATTACTTGAAAAGAAAGAGAGAGGGCGGATCCCTTACCATAGAATGTAACTCTTAAAACTCAAAGGTTTGGACCTTGAGGGATTGGGGGCACCTTAGGAGGACTCCTTGGGAGATAAGGAGACCAGAGATTAGTTGGGGGAGAGTTGGGAGTGAAAAATAAAGGAGGAAAGAGTTGTTATTTATAGGGAAAGTGAGGGGACATTGCATTAATGGCCAAGGGACACCTCACAAGTGCTTTTCTCAAAACCATGTGCTCTCCCATGGAATTTATCATGGAGTTAGGCTACATGGGGAACCCAATACAATAATTCATAACCTTTGGTCGTTCCACCCATATAATATCTCATGGAGTCATCATGACACAGTTATGATGTCATTAAACATACCGAAACCCTAAAACTGTATTTTTACTATTCACTGAAAATTCAACTTTCACAGAAAAATCCCAAAATTTCACATTAACCAAACACCAATGCTCTGATTTCAAAAATGAACGCCATTTTATAAAAAATATTTTTCTAGATATTTTTAATTTATTTTTTACATAAATACACTATTCACTGAAAATTCTTTTATTTCAGAAAAATTCCCAAAAATTACCTTAACATAATATCGATGCTCTAAGTTCAAAAATGAAATCCATTTTATAAAAATAATTTTATAAATATTTTTAATTGAATTTTTAATTAAAAAAACACTATTCACCAAAAAAACTAATAGTTGAATAATAGTTTATGAAACCGTTATTTAACAATTTTATTGTATCACATTACTTAATCAAGGTTCCTAGATTATATTAATACTTTATTTAATTGAGATTACTAATACATTTGGACACATTACTAATCCTAATCAAAAAATAACTATTCATAATTTACTATTCATCAAAAATTAAGTTGATCTTATTAGACTCTAAATTTCATACTGAACATAATTGTAGAAGGCCATTTTTTGAAAAGAATTACACATTTTTATTTATTTAAGGTTTACATAAACATTTTTAAAATATCCTTTCTCTAAAATTCATCAAAAATATGCATACAATATTTATCCGGACATTTGGAAATTCATAAACTTCATCATAAGAAGAAATCAAAATTTTTATTTAAAACAAAGGGTTACACATGGCAGTTACAGTCTCCTTACATAGCCCCTTATCACACTAGCATATGACCTAATTGTAAGGTGTGCTAAGGTGAGAGAATCCAAGGGAGGCTCGGCCAACATCGCACGAGTAATAATCACTATCAGTTTGAAATTCTTGCAAAGGCGATTCCGTTCTAGCTTCACATGATGATTTTCAGCTTGGGTTTGGTCCAGAGCAAAGCCCAGTGGTTCTACCTCCTTCCCAAGTTTGGTTATATGGGCTTCGATCGGTCCAAGACTACTGGTTGAGGCCATCAAATCTTCTTTCTATATTAATTAACGAAGATTACTTGTATTTAGAGACAATAATCAAAACATTTAGTTTTCAGTGGTCATATTGACCAATGGTCATATAATAGTCAAAACCCAACGGTCTCATTTTAATTATACTCATGTTATCAAATGAAACAGTTTTGTTGAGTATCAAAAATAAAATAACACACAAAACTAGGAAACAAAATTTATTCAAAATTTCGGGTCTTTACATTACCAACCTTTTCATCCTCCTATTTAAATGGAGCTTGGGGAGAGGTATTGGCACAAATTCACCAAGCGACAAAGCTCTGGAAATATACCACAATGCCAACAACATGAAGGACAGAACTGGTTCCATTGAGTGGTGAAAAGTGCCACCAAATCACGAACTGATGAACACCGACCCCTCCTCAGGCATGGATGTTCTTAAAAAAATCTTGAGGTATGGATTTATCTTGTTTTAATTTAAAGTGATTGTTGAATCTTATTCGTCCATCATGTTATCGACCTAATGCGTAGGGTGCGGGAAAAACGAACAAGGCCTGGACCTTCTGCCACTTTGTTGATATATGTGTTCTTCACATAATTTTTACTCGGGTTGGACGAAACCCAGAACGGAGTATCAAGCAGAGGGGAGGGTGTCCTAGGGTGGATGTTGGTACATTCATATAAAAAAAATGGGCCACCAAAACTCACCTGGTGACCCGCGGAAGACCGCCGATGTGACATCAGCAAGACAACATCGACGACCGACATCGCTGGGTGGCGGTGGCGATCGACAACAGCTGGTTGCTGAAGAGATAGAGTCATGCTCTCCTATTCCACTGGAGATGGCCGCATCTCAATGTTGTGCCAGAGGAGGAGGGAACCGCCCCTACGGGTCCTGCGTCGACCAGGGGTGCCACGTGGCATCGCAACTTCACTCCCTCGAACAACTTAGCTATTCAAGAGGAAGGGGGGGTACCTTACCCCCCCACCATGCCTTCTAGGGCGGGCCCCTACCAGCGGGCCATGCCCTCCGCAAGCCGGTTCGTGCGAGCCCAGCGGGCTACACCATCAGTGGGCCACGACTCTCCGTGGGCCAGGACGCCCGAGACCAGCGGGCTGCGCCCCTCTATGGGATGGGCCAAACTAGCCTAGCAGACCGCACTACCTAGGCAGGCCGAGCCGGTCTGTGACCAAGCCCAACTGGTCCGGGTCAGCTCGACCCGAACTGGATCAGGTTGGCCCATACCGGGTCAGACCAGACCTGGACTATTTCATGCCCAGTTTTGATAAAAGAGAAATAACATGTGAACCGGGAATTCATTTGATGAACCATCTACGACACTAGGATCCTTAAAGCGAGAAGGTCCTTTTGGTATACTCCACTTGAGTTTTGGAGAAAGTTGGAGTATGACCAGGTTGGATCGAACCTGAATCCAACTGGGACCTCGGTACTAAAACCCTTATAAGTCACAGACCGAGCCTCTGATTGACGCACTGTCTATCGTGTTGGAACCCTTACGACATGGCGGTCCTTTACGATACGTATTTTTGGAAATTAGTGATTGTTGAGGTATGAACGATGGCTTGAGGATCAGATCCTCCCGGAATCAAGCATGCTTAGTGAAGGAATCTCATGGCTGGCTGTAACATGAAGAAAGAACATCGATCCTATGTGGGTCAGTATCTATCGATCCTATGTGGGTCAGATCATAGAGGTTCTATGTGGGTCAGTATCTATCGATCCTATATGGGTCAGTGCATAGTGATCCGGTGTGGGTCAACATCTATCGATTCTATGTGGGTCAGCGCTTAGTGATCCTGTGTGGGTCAGCATCTATCGATCCTGTGTGGGTCAGCAGTAGAGCCTCTTGATAGAATAAGATGATCTAGTTTTACGACTAATCATATGTACATTTGTAGATAAGTTATATATACCTAGTATGAGCTAAGTATTCCTTCGTGGTGTTACCTTTGTGGTGTTACCTTTGTGGTGTTACATTTTTGGTACTTCTACCTTCGTGGTGTTACCTTCATGGTGTTACCTTTGTGGTACTTTTACCTTCATGGTGTTACCGTCATGGTGTTACCTTCATGGTGTTACCTTTATGGTTTTCTTCCCTCCTGGATCAGTTGAGAAAATGGATTAAAATATGGAGCCTTATGTTTCCTCATGTATGAGATGAGTATATTTTGATAACTTAGGTATATATATGGGCATATAACTTTGTAGAGTTGATGAATACTACTTCGTGTTTTGTGGTTGAGGTCTTTATTTGTGGTTATTTCCTTTTTAGAACTCTAGGAGACCTTCGGGGGTTTTGGGGTCCCTAATGAGTGTTGTTATACTCACACCTGCATGGACATACAACATTGATCGAGGCCGAGGGAGCCAGGACTGGACAAATCTCAGAGGTGGACCATTTGACACGATGATCCATAGTGACTACTGATCGTGAGCAATACCTATCCTTTAGGTATGATCCATGGTGGACAATAAAAGATCTTTTTTCTCTTTCACTTGTACTTGTACTTTCCAGTTGGGCTTGTATTTCGACCCCTTTACTTTCAGTACACTTTTTACTATAGTAGTTTAATTTGTGGTTGATTCTGGTTGTGTTCTTGGATTTTGTGTTTGTATAGGTTTAAATGAAATGCCTTCCCATTACAGGGATATGCCTTTTTAGTGCCAGTTTCCAGCCCTAGGCCTATGGAAGGCGGGCTTGGCGTAGTCACAGTACGGGTCCCAGGGGACGGGTCGTGACACATAAAATTTGTTCATCATCTCCTATTGAATTTATTCTGGGAACCATACAAACACATGATATCATAAGGTCTCATCCTCATCCATAGTATGACCAGATGATGATTCATCATCATAGATACTTTCTCTTAGGACTATGCCCTTGGAATATTAGACTTTCATCATTATCACCAATTCCAGAAGGATAAAGGTCACTACTAAGGTTTTGAGGATTGTCTTATCATGATCCTCCTAAAACACAACAACAATATCAAAAAATAAGGCCATGAGCTACCACTCAACACTAGCCTCCTGAATCACATGTGTCCAAGTCTTCTAACTCAGTGCATCAGCTATAACATTTCCTTTTCCAGGAATGCAGAAAAGATAAAAATCAAAGAAATATAGACTCTCAACCAATATGTGCCACCTAAGATTAATGTCATGCGGAGTGAAGATATAATTGGGGCTTCTGTGGTCAGTGAACACCGAAAAATTTTATCCAAGAAAATAATATCTCCAACAGCATAAAGAAAGAAGAATGGGTGCTAGATCGAGGTCACATGTTCTTTAATTTTTCTTTTAGGACTTAACTAATCAGATTCATATGCTTCAACTCACTAATTCCACATAAGAACTTATCCCAACCTTGATTCCTGATGCATCACAGTAAACATTATATCTTCCTTTTGGCTATGCTTGAATCATGATTAGTGTTGAAGTCAACCTTCTCGTCAACTCCTAAATAGTAACTTCATAAGTTTCTAACCACATGAATTATGCACCCTTATTAGTGAATACCTTAATAGGTTCTACCAGGAATGATAAATCTGAGATGAGGCTTCTATAATACCTAATTATCCATAATAAATTCTTCATTTCAACAACTTTTTCAGGATTATATAAGGAATATACCACTCTCACCTTCTCTATGTCTAATAATATTCCTAAATATGAGATGATGTGACCCTCAAAAGTGAACTTAGTCAATCCAAAAGTTGCATTTACTAAGATTTGTGTCAATCTAGTGTTGTAAAACCCCTAGTTTTTATGGACATTTTTTTGGAATAAATTAAAATTTCATTTATGTCGTGAAACGAACTATGTCAATCATTCTTTTCACACGTCACAAAATTGGAATACATTACATCAAACGTCAACTTGGTGTATGTTACATAGAACACAAACTTGAAATATGTTACACATAACAAAAAATTGGTGTACGTTACACATAACAACAATTTTTCATATGTTACATGTAACACCAATGTTTCTATGAAACATCATTTTATGTTTATAATTATTTAAACAAGAAAATTATAACCTAGATATTAAAATTATAAATATGAATAGTAATAACTACTTTTAAAATATTTTTATACTAGTTTTACATAAATAAAACTTATTGATAATAAAAGATATAATTTTTTGTCATGTTCTTATATGTTTAAATGTACTATTTTCTTAAATAAACTACTTCTCATGTATTTCTATAGAAAACAATAAAACAAATTTTAGACGCATTTATAAATATAATTTTTTAAAATAATATTATTTTTTTAATTTTTAATGTCAAAATTATATTAGGGTGATTTTTTGGGGTTTTCAGTAGAAACTTAACTTTTGGATGAATAGTTAAAAATAACAGATTTTAATTCAAAACTGATTTTTTATCTAATTTATTTGTAAGGGTAAATTATATTTTAAATTGGTTTAAAAGTTTAATTAGATAAATTTTTTTATCAATTAATTAAATTTACATCATTTAGATCAATTCCACATTGAAATTGGATATAAAAACTTATCAAACTTTTGAATATTTTTTCTTTAAAAACCTATATTGTCGACCTGAGAACAAGATTAATTTTAAATTAATTTTTGAAACTTATGAGATTATAGTTTGTAAAAATTTATTTCATAATTATAATCATCATAATTTATAATGTATAATAATATCATCTCACTTTTTATCAAAAAGATTAGGGAAAGTGATTATAAATAATTACAACGGTGTAGAGAAAAATTAGGTTCATAATGTAATAAACCTTAAATTGATAACCCAAAATGACCTATAAACTTGTACAATACAAATTTTAGGGGAATTATTTGTCCATTAAACTCCCATTATTGAGTTTTTTTGGTATTATGACTTTTGTTAGGTAAAAACGTGGGTACACTCAACTTGTTTTAATAAATTCAATGTGTGTACTTTCTTTTCCCTATAAAAGGAAAACACATATCTTTGTTCATAAAACCTATAAAAACACATAGTTTTGGACAATATATTCTAAATACACTTCAAAAAATACCTCACTTCCTCCTTTAAGCTCCCCATTGGGAATAATATCTTCCAAGGAATCCTTTACGCCCAAACAAAAAGGAGTTACATGATTAAGATGTAACTCCTTCTCTCAAGATCATTTCTTTTATTTTACCTCTCCACCCCTCCACTATATTTATTCATTGATTTTATGAAAAATCCAATATAATCAATATACTAGTATTTTTTTATGCTAAAAGTTAACCCTAAACTTCCAAACACCTCCATCTATTTGGTAACGAACTTATTATTTACGTGTAAAGTGAACTATCGCCTCACTAAATGACGATTGTTCATTTTTCCTTTACCAAATTTCATAGGGGAAATTATGATGTAAAATATGTTTATATATGTTATATATTATATATATTATGTATTGTTTTATTACTTTTACAACATATACATTTTTTACTTTCCATTTAGTGTAAATACGATAATTTCGTTTTTGTATGTGTTGACTACCGCCCTCTCAAAGCGATGTTATTCATTCACACACTAATTTGAATGTATTAAAGGTGGGTTTAGAAAAATTTTATGATATATATAACATTATAATTATAATTTAATAATATTATATAAATATAAAATTCTATTCCATTTTCTTTCATTCTTTCAATACGACAATAAAGACAAAAAAATGTTCATGCGTATGTACGACTTACCGTCTCTAAGAAAAATGTATTGCATTTCGTACATATATATTATATATATTATTTATATAAAAATATAATGGATTTAAATTATATTTATATCAGTTTTTATATTCTGGAATAATTATATAAGTATAAGGACCAATGATATAACAAATTAAGACACATGCGAAGAACAGAGCGTATATTATCCGAAGTGAAATTTTAACATTGGATTTTTAAAAAGTGGGTAATATAAGGTAGTAATAAAACCATATATAGTATTAGATATAATAATATGTTTATTTAAAATATTTATAATAAATTTATATTTATTATACAGGTGGTCTAAATTAGTACGATGAGCGTCAAGAGACAAGGTAAGGGGATTTCAACTCTTGTTTTTTATTTCTGTGAGATACATGATATGTTCTCCACTCCATCATTTGGTGTGGGGTATGTACAGACCATGATTGTATTATATTTATCGTATAATTAAATTTATGGGTATTCACATATCCATTTTATGATATTTATTTCAAGGGGTTTAAGTTTCAAAAGTTACCAAATCAGAAAAATAGTTTTGTCTCAATTTGCCTTCTTTAAGACTCATGTTTTCTTATGCCCCTAAGTTATTTTTCTAGGTTTATATAATTCCATTTTATATGTTATAACATGAAATTAATTATTTTATATGATATTTTGAGATTCATGTAATTTCAATCTATTATATAGAGATAGTGATCCAAAGTTAGCAAGTTATAAGAGTTTGTTGAGCGAATCTCATTACATTTCAATATTGTTTATGTTTATAATTCATTTGATGAAATATTATGATCCATATCACATGAAAACTCATGAGTTTACTTATACTCTATTTATTAAATATTTCCATGTATTAGTACTATTTCCCCCTCTTTGGTACTAATGATAACATTTTTAAGTAAAATATGCATGTCTCTCTCTCTGGTGGAAATCTATTTTATTTAAAAACCATGTTTTCAAAAATCTCTTCAAATTTTTTTTAAAAATATATTTGAATAAACTTTTCAAGGATAAATGATTTTAAAAATATTTTATGTTTTTTAATGCTTTCTTTATAATTTTTAAATATATTTTCAAAGAAAATGGTTTTCCAAAGGTTTTCTGTTTTAAAAATATTTTTTCAATACAAAGAGGATATTTTCCTTAAGAAATATTTTTAAAATATCTTTCAAAAATATTTCCCAAATAAGATAACATCTGTTGGTGTTACTCATTCCTTTCTAGGAAAATTATTCAATGTTTCCATTAATTTTATTTCTCTAAATGGATTATGTTTTTATGTAATTATGTTGATGAAAACCGTTTCTCATTCACAAGATATATGATATTAAAACCTACTTCTTTTCATGGATTATGTTTAGGATGAAATTATTATGAAATCTATATCTTTCCATAGGATATGATAAGATTACATGATCATAATACCCAATTAATTTCATGGGTTATTATATAATTATTTATGATCTTGTGGAACTTGTATGTATTATTTCATTATGAGATGGGTGGAACTATATATCCCTTAAATGAATTGGGTAAAGATTTATATATCATAAGACATACATGGATGGAATGAGCAATAAACTCGATTTAGTATTATAGGTCTATAAAGAGGGGTGAACGCAGTTTAGTAATAGAGAGATAGAATGGGTTGTGAAACTGATTCAGTAAAGTACCTTTTTCAATGAGATTGTCTCAGCGAAGTTACCTTGACTAATATATAAATAATTATATATGATTGTGTGACTGCCACAATTCCATGTCTTATTCCCATGATATTATTTCATGGATTATGTTCTTTGTTTTCTTATGAATCATATCTTATGAACTTCCAATATTTATTCCATGATTCATGTATATAATCTCTAATATGTAGGGTATGATATTATATTTTCATGATCATGTTCTAATAACTATATTCTCTTGATTATGCTAACATATCTCCATTTTTACCCTTACTGAACATCTAATCTCACCCCTTTTATGTTTCCTTTCCCCCAAGTTATGAAGATATATATTATGTTTGTTGTGTCTAAGAAGGGTGATAGTCAATAAGAACCTATTGGAAGATGTTGTAGCTCATTTATGTACCAATGTTTATGTTTCCATGTTTCCAAAGGCATAAGACTAGTACGGTCTCTAGGCATTTGTTTGTATAATGTTTTAAGCAATCTACAATATTTATGTAATGTTAATTTATGAAAATAAATGGTATCTATAGTTTGTGTCAATGAAATTGTTTATTTATCCTTCGGAAGCTAGGATAAGAAAACCTTAGTGAAAACCCTAAGGACTTGTATAAGGATATGTATAAGGGTAAGGAAAAGTATAAGATAATTACCTAGAATTTTGGTAAAGGATATAGTGAGTGTATTACTAAAAATACATCCATACCTAGATACTAAAAGTGGATGTGGCTCTGGAAGAGATGTATTAAGGGGTAACAACTCCAATAAGATGTTCTGAGACTGACTCGGGGAATTTTTGTACACAAAAATGGTCCTTGCTCTACATATGGTTTGAAACTCCTAGGGGACATGATTTGGGAATTCACAAACTCTTTATGAAACATTATGAAGGATTTAAATAGAAGTTGTCTATGAATAACCTAGGATAAACCTAGTGTAACATTCATTAAGGATGGTTTCATAACTTAGACATCCTATAAGTGATTTTCAAGATTATTTTGTTCCTCAATATAATAAATGTTTCTTACTCTATGATTATGGTATTAGTCAATGACTATATCCCAAAGGAACCTCATTAATGGTGATTGTGATGGAAAGTAAAATTATTTTCCTCCTGAGAAACTGAATGCTATGGGATCTAGAATGCCAAACCTCATTTCTACACTCACAAAAATTTCTCAAGATATGAATCATGGTGGGATTCAAAATTAGAAAAGGAGTGAATAA
Organism: Viscum album; assembly: GCA_963277665.1. Taxonomy (NCBI): domain Eukaryota; kingdom Viridiplantae; phylum Streptophyta; class Magnoliopsida; order Santalales; family Viscaceae; genus Viscum; species Viscum album. The sequence goes on from OY728164.1 coordinate 1,385,571,410, forward strand.
AATTTTGTTGATTCATTCATGAGGAAACACCCACCTTCTTTCATAGGGCCTTATGATCCACTTGTTACTAAACAATGGATCTGTATTATTGAAAAGATATTATCTATTCTCCAGTGTTCATAGCATGAGATAGTTATTTTAGTTTTTATCATTTAGAAGGTGAAGATAACCAGTGGTGGACTATAATAATGAATACGAGGAAGAAAGATGAGATTGAATCCCTAAATTAGGATGAGTTTTAGAACATATTTTTTAATAAGTAATTTCCTTGAATTATTTATACCAAGATGGAGAAATATTTTCTTGAGTTTAAGAAAAGGTATGATGAATCTATTGGTACCTATGTGGATAATTTCATGAGACTTGCGAGGTTTGCCTCAAGAATTATCATCCACCCCAAAAGTAAATTTGACTGGTTATTAAGTGGCTTAATGCTATGTTTCAAAAGGGAAATGGCCATAATATACAAGTATCTATGAAGATATTGTTCATTTTTAAATCTAGTTTTAAATGGAGGATTGGGCCACGTATCATCCTAATGGTTTTGACAAGAAAAGGAAGATTGAGTTTAATGGAGAATCTAGAAAACATGAATAATAGAAGATGAGATTTACTTTATGCTTTAAGTGGGGGAATTAGCATAGAGGAAATTACCTTAAGCGGTATAATAAGTTTTTTAAGTGTGGAAGGGAAGGAAACTAAGAAATTTATTGTCTAAATGACGGAAATAAGTTAGATAAAAATTCTAATGGAGAGAAAGCTGACAGAATGAACATCTGACGACTCAGTGATACATGTGTAAGGAGAATGCGAATTATCCTAACCACCACACAAACCTAAGGGCTGGTGATGATGATTGACGTCAACACCCTCCTAAGCCGATGGATTAGGGGAAATGTCATATAATCACTATTTTTAATTAGGGATGAAATAACAACGTGATGAAAGGTATATATACCGTACACTTCAGAACTGGTAATATCATATTTGATTATGGATCTACCCATTCTTTAATATATAAATAATTTCTAAAGGAGTTAAGATTCAACCAAAACAATTACATGTGGATTTATCAGTTCAAACTCCTAATGGTATGATGATTGCATCTCAAATCTATAATTCCTCTCTAGTTGAAGTTTGTGGGAATGTGCTTCCTTCAAATCTTGTCCTTCTTTCATTGGTTGAATTTGATGTCATCTTAGGCATGAATTGTTTTCTTTGCATAAATCCACATCAATTATCAAGTAAGGGAATTTATATTTGATATTTGAAACCCTCATATGACCATCCATCAATGTGATGGTAAAAATGAACATCCTATGGTGATTACATCTAGTGTATGGGTTTTAATTACTATTCAAAAGGGTTGTTTATCTCAAATAGTTGGGAAGAAAATCGACATTGATGATATGCCTATTGTTCGAGAATTTTCAGATGTATTTCGAGAAGAGATTCATTGTCTTCCACCAAAACATGAAGTTGAGTTCTCAATATAAATTATATCTGGTTCCACACCAATATCAGAGTCTCCTTATTGAGTGGCCCTGATTGAGTTGCTTGAATTGAAGAAACAACTCTAAGAAAACCTTGATAAGGGATTCATTCAGCAGAGTGTGTCACCTTGGGGGTGCAACCATTCTATTTTGAAAAATAAATATGGATCAATGAGACTCTACATTGATTATCAAGAGTTTATCAAGATCAAAATTAAGAACAATTATCTTCATCCCTGTGTTGATGACTTGTTTGATCAACTACACAGAGCTCAATACTTTTCCATGATTGAACTTCATTTTTGATATCATCAATTGAGGGTCAATAAATAGGATATATCCAAGTTGAAATTACGTACAAGGAATGGACACTATGAATATACAGTGATGCCTTCTGATCTTACTAATTCCCCTACCATATTAATGGAATTAATGAATAGAGTCTTTAGGGATTACCTTGATTAGTTTTTGGTAATCTTTTTAGATGATTATATTATTTATTCAAAGATAAATTAGGAGAATGAAGATCACTTGAGAATTTTCCCAAAGACCTTAAGGAAGGATAAGTTATTTGAAAAATTTAAAAAGTGTGAATTTTAGCTACAAAAGGTTTTATTTTTGGTTCACATAATATCAAGAGATGGTATAGAAGTAGATCTATCAAATATGGAGGCTACTGAATGATTTCCTAGACAAACCATGGTGACTAAGATCCTTATATTTCTTGGTTTATATGCATATTATTAATGGGTTTTGGATAATTCATCACGAATATCTAATCCTTGGACTATGTTAACTCTGAAGGGTGTCAAGTTCCTCTAGAAAGATTAATTTGGTGAAAATTTAAAGGAATTGAAGAGAAGGTTGGTCAGTGCACATGTGCTTACATTAATCTATAGTGGAGATGGGTTTGTACTATACAGTGATGCATCCAAGAAGGATTTAGGATATGTTATTATATAGAATAACATGGTTATCTCTTATGCCTCATAGCAGTTGAAGATTCACAAGAAAAATTACCCAACTAATGATTTGAAGTTAGCAATGGTAGTTTTTGCATTAAAGATATGGAGGCATTATCTTTATATAGAAAAGTGTGATATATATAATTATCATAAAAGTATGAAATATATATTCACACAGAAGGAGATTAACATGCTCTAGAGAAGATGGTTGGAGTTAATAAAGGATTATGCCTGCTCAATACATTAACACCTTGGGAAAGTAAAGTAGGTGTATGATGCTTTGATTCGGAAGGATCATCCTAGATTATCCATGTTGAATATCACAAAAGATCCAACATTTCTAGATTTGAAAAGGATGGATCTAGAAAGCCTAGTTGAAGGGGAAAATATTATCTTTCTCAAATGAATGTTCAAACCTCTATCCTAGTAAAGAATAAGGAGGCTTATAATGAAGGCGAAGAGCTACAAAAGAAAGTTAGAAATGTTCTTGAGTTTAACCATGTCCAGTATGAAATATTGAGGTTTATGAACCTTGTATGTGTTCCTTCCTTACCAATTTTTAAGAAGGAGATGTTATAGGAAGTTCATAGTTCATCATTATCTATTTATCCTAGAAGTACAATGATGTATAGGGATTTTGAAATAATATTTCTTGTGTGATGGAATGAAGAGAGAGATCATAGTGTTTGTATGTAGGTGATTGGTATTCCAACAAATTATGGCTGAATGAAAACATTAAAATGGGATGTTGCATCCATTACACATACTAGAATGAAAATGGGAGAAAAAAATTATGGATTTTATCATTAGACTACCCAAAACCTCTAAAGGGTTTAATGAAATATGGTTGGTAGTCGATCATCTTACTAAATCATCACAATTCATCACCATCAGATAAGACTTATCTCAAGATCATCTTGCTGGGATATACATTATATAAGTGGTAAGGATGCATGGAGTACCAAATTCCATTGTATCAGATTAGGATTTGAGGTTCACCTAAATGTTTTGGTGAAGTATTCAAAAAGAACATGATACAAAATTAATTTTAAACACTACTTATCATCCTCAGATAGATGGTTAGTCTAAATGAATAATTCAAACCCTAGAGAATATGACAAGGTCTTGTTCTCTGGATTTCAAAGGTGGTTGGTATCAACACCTTCCCCTAGTTTATTTTTCTTACAAAAATATATTTCATGAAAGCATTAATATGGAATCATATGAATATCTATATGGGAAAAAATGTAGAGATCCAACATGTTGGGATGAGGATGGAGAAAGAAAGGTATTGGTACGTGAGATTATTGATGTAATGGTCAAGAAGGTTATAAATATTTAGCAGCATATCAAGGAAAATCAAATTCGACAGAATACTTATGAGGATAACTCTAACATGACCTAGAATTTGAAGTTGGTGGAAATGTTTTTTTTGACAAATCTCACCATGTAATAATTTTATGATATTCGGGAAGAAGGGGAAACAAAACCTAGGTATATATGTCCCTTTTGGATTCTTGATCATATCAGGATGGTATCCTGTCACTTGGAAATTCCTCTAATCCTCTATCAAGTCCATGATGTGTTACATATATCTCCTATGAGGAATTATATACCTAACCATTCACATGTATAGAACTTAGAGTTCATATCACTGGAGAAGTATCTTTTTTACAAGGAATAACCAGTCGAAATTCTAGAGTGATTAAAAAAAGTTCTATGAAACAAGGCCACTCACTTGTTCAATGTTTTGTGGGGATATCACTAGTATGAGGAAGTTGTGTAGAAAATTTAGGATACAATGAATTAGAATTATCCACATTTTTTTCATTTAATTAAATAATTTTGGGGGATAAATTCATTTTATGTTGGGTAGAATGTAACAATACAGGTTTTTATGGGGTTTTTTCTGAATAAATTAAAATTTCATTTATGTATTACAACACACTAAGGCAAATATTAATTTGGTTGAATGAAAAGTATCCTAATGAATTTATTTTTTCTTTATGTTTTGAAAATCATAAACACCTTCCTTAATAATATATTCTTTCTATAAGTATTATTAAAAGTATTTTGGGCTACTTTGATAATATTATGAATCTTGATCTTTGATGTCTTTCATTTTGTTTCCTAGATAAGACTAACAAAAATTTATTAAAAACTGAATATATATTAGTGTAAATGAAAATCAGAATCATACACCTTTTCAATTATGGTTCATTCAAAATTTTGAATATGATTCTCATTTCTCCTTAATTGTGACTCGTTCAAAATTTTGAATCTAATTCTATCTATTCCTCAATTCTGATTTGCTTAAAATCTTGAATCTGATTTATTTAGTTTCACAAATATGTTTCTCTCAAAGATTAAAATCTGATTCTTAATGTTTCGTAAATTTGAATCACCATATTTTGAATATGATATACTCTATTCCTCAAATCTAATTCACTCAGTTTTCTGAACCTGATTCTCAACTTTCTTAGAATCTGATTCTCAATATTTTCAGAATCTGATTCTCATCTTTTTTGAATCTAATTCTTAGTATTTATTAGAATCCGAATTTGAAAATCATTAGAATCTAATTACATAAGTTTCTTAAAGATTATTATCCTTTTTATTTCATGTATATAATTGGATTAACATATATATTTCTTGATAATGTTTATCATGATGTTTTTTCATATACCCAAATGATATTAAATCATTGATAAGAAAGTTATAATTTTTCTAGAGAAGAGAAGAAATAATATCAACAAAACTATAAGGCACACAACACATGTTTTTGTTCTATTATTAGAAATAAATACAACCAGATATATTCTTTTGAAGAAGCTAATAGCATTTGGAAGGAACTAGAAATTACATAGTTTGGTACTTCTAAAGTTATTTTGACTAGAAGATCCAAGCTTAGAGAATATTATCATGGTTTTGTTTTTCTATATGGAGAACCCAGAGTTAATGATCTATAGAGATTCATGACTATCATAAATATTCTAAAGTCAATGGGAGAAAAAAGGTTAAATAATGAGATTCTTATAGATAAGATTATAGACATCACTACTAATGAATGGGAATAAAATAGAACGACTATTGATGAGTCAAGGAAAGTCACAACTTCAACTCTTAATGAATTATTTGGAACTATCTTACCACACGAGAATATATTAAATAGAGATGATGATAATATAAATAAGAATAATTGGAGTGTTTCTTTTAGTACTACTTAAAGTCAGAAAAAAATACAAAACTTTAGAGAACGTTTTTAAATCAACAAAGACAAAGAACATTGTAGTTTAGTTAGAATCAAGTGATACTGAACACTCAAAGAATGAGTTATCAAATCATGCTCGAAGGATGGACAATATTTCTGAAAAGAAATATTTATAACACAGATATAAGAAAATGGATAAGAAAGATAAGAAACTCTATGAATTCACATGATATGAGTATTAGAAAGTAGGACACATCTGACCTGATTGTCCAAAGATGAATGAAAATATAGAAAAGATAGAAAATATAAAAGGAATGAGAAAAGATATTATAAATTCAAGGGAAATAATGTTGTGAAAGAAAATGACTCCTGGAGTGAAATTGGTGTACATTCATATGATAAATCCTTATAATTTGAAACATCTAGACATAATAATATTGATATTATTTCTAGAATACCTACTAAGAGTAAATGTCTTATAGAAAAGGTACACACTGCTGAATCCTTAACCAACATATATTTATGTTCTAATTATCATGATGAAGAAAATTTTAAATCCTCAGATGAAGAATATTCCTCATCAGAAGATAATTATTTACTTTCATTTTAGGAAGTATCTAGAATTTCCAAGTTGCTCGAAAATGGGAATTGAAAGATAAAATCTAACCTTGAAACAAAAAATGATAGAATCAATATTTTAACAAAAGAAGTATCAAAACTTTTTAATGATCTTGATGTAAAATCTTTACAAGTTGTTTCTATTTCCAAAAATTTTAAGGAATTAAATTATGAAATGAATAAAATTTCTAAGGATATTTATAAAGTTATTTCTGAGAATTTTTTTTGAGTTAAGACTTAATCCTGAAATAAATGCTTATGAGGAAAAGTATTTAGTCATTAGACTAAAAAAATTATTTTCATCAAATAATATTTTATCAAACTTCACTACTAGTAAAGAAGGATTTGATAAAAGGTATTCCGAACTTTTTCCTCAAATAAATAGTCCCGGAATGTGTTATACTCACTCAAAACCAATTTTTAGTCACAACTATTTTGTTCCTAAAGGTGCCCCATTCTACACTTAGTGTCAAAGTGGTGGACACTGGGAGAAATTTTTTTCTTTAAAAAAAATCCAATCTCAAGGATTTCATAATGACCATTTTTCTAAACAAATTTGGATTCCAAAGATTTTACTTTCTAACAATTCTGAATCAAAAAATGTTTGGATTATGAAAATATAACTTTTAAAATTTAGGGAAAAAAGGAAGTACAAAAAAAATACATGGTACACTAATAGTGGATGTTCTCGGAACATGACTGCTAAAAAAACATGTTTGAAAATATTATTAATATGAATTGTGGAAGATTCACTTTTGGAGATAATTCTCACGGAGAAATTGTTGGTATAGGTAACATCAATTTTCTTGGAAAATCCTTAATTTAGAATGTTTTATTTGTAAAATGTCTTAATAACAACCTTATAATCATGATACAATTCTGTTTTGAAGGTTACCTTTTTAATTTTAGGAATAATACATGCTTAGTAAACAATTCCAAGGATGAGTTTATTCTTTATTCCCATCGATATGAGAATGTTTATACACTTAACTTAGAAGACCTTAAGAGCCGAGACTTACCTTGACATAGTGCAATGGAAGACCAATATTATATATTCCATAAAAGACTAATACACTCTAAACTTAAGAAATTATTCAATCTAACTAATAATGGACTTATTAAGGATCTACCAGATCATAGATTTAATTCATTAAAAGTCCACGAATCTTGTCAATATGGGAAGTAATATAAGTCTATCTTTATGTTTATAAGTGAAGTCTCAAATTTTGATGAATTGTAGTTGGTTGAAATGGATTTGTTTGGTCCTTCACAAACTAAAAGTATTGGAGAAAAATACTACATTTTCTTATTTCATGATCACACTAGATTTACATGGGTTTATTTTCTAGAAAAGAAATAGTAAACCTGTCTTTATTTCAAATCATTTTCAGAAAATGTTAAAAATGTGAAAAAACTTCCATTGATAACTATTCGTAGTGATCTTGGTGGAAAATTTGAAAATTCAGAATTTGAAAAATTTTTAGTAAGAAAGACATTACTCATAACTTCTCAGCTCCAAGAACACTTCATCAAATGGTGTTGTTGAAAGAAGAAATTGAATTCGTTAAGATATAACAAGAACGATGATGAGTGAATACTCAATTCCTAAACACTTTTTTGGCAGAATCAATTAGTACTGATTCCTATACTATAAATCAAGTTTTAATAAGGCCATTTATTAATAAAACAAATTATGAATTATGAAGAGGATGAAAACAAAAAGTTTTATACTTTAGAGTATTTGGAAGAAAAGTATTCATTTTGAATAAAAAAGATAACTTACACAAATTCACACCCAAATCCAATGAAGGAATTGTCATAGGATATTACACTACTTATAAGGTTTATAGAGGTAAAAAAAACTTGTAATGTTGAGGAAACATTACTTGTTAAATTTGATGAAACTAGTCCTTTTGTTTTTAAACAACCCCAATCTACATATTTTATTGTGTTTTCCAAAACTGATTACCTACCTTTTATAGAAGACACTTCTAATAATAATAGTAGACAAAAAATGTTTCTGAAGTATTCACTCCTGAATAATTTCTACACTATATTAATGAACATGTTTTACAAAACCCAAGTTAGTTGTTTCCAAGGAATCATCCTAGTGATAATATCATTGGTAATATAAATCAACCCATAAGGACTATAATTTCATTAATAAATGATGTAGATATTGTATTATTTATTTACCAATTTGATCCCAAAAGTCCTAACGAGGCTTTAGGTGATGAATATTGGATTAATTCTATACAAGATGCATTAATGATTTCTAAATGAATAAATTATAGACCTTGGTTGAAAGAACCAAATAAACAACTATAATTGGAGTAAAATGTGTCTTGAGAAAAAAATGTGATGAATATGGAATTATTATAATAAATAAAGAAAGATTAGTTGCTAAAGGATATAATCAACAAGAAGGAATAGACTACAAAGAAACCTATGCTCTGATAGCTAAAATTGAATCTATTCAAATTAAATTAGCCTTTATAACATTTTTTAACTTTGAAATTTCTTTAAATGGATGTGAAGTGTGATTTCCTTAATAGATATGTTCAAGAAGAAGTTTATGTTGAACAACCTCTTGGTTTTGAAGACTCAAAACATCCTGAATATAATTTTTAACTTTAAAAAGACTTATATGGACTTTAATAATCCTCTAGAGCATATTATGACAGACTTATAATATTTTTGTAAGAAAAAAATTATGTTAATGGAATTGATAATTCAACCCTTTTTACAAACAATGAAATCAAAAATATTTTTGTTTTTCAAATTTATGTTGATGACATTATATTTGGATCAAATCATCAAACCTTAACTGAATCATTTGCGAATCATATGAAATATGAGTCTGAAATGAGTATGATGGGTGAGTTACATTTTCCTTGGTTTTTAAATTTCTCAAAAATGAGAAGGAACCTATATATATCAACATTAGTATATTAAATATCTTCTTGAAAATTTTGGATATGAAGTTACTAAAATTATAAGTACTCTATTCGGTTCCTCAAATACTATTGATCTTGATGAAACTAGACAACTAGTAGATCAGACAATATTTAGAGGTTTGATATGATGTTTATATAATTAGGAGTCATTCATCTAGACTTACTGTTTTCAATATGCTTATGTGTATTATATCAAGAAAATACAAAATAATCCCATTTAAAAGCAGTGAAAATAATTTTACCTTATTTAAAGGGAACTATGGATTTTGTACTTTTCTACTTTTCTGAATATGATTTTTCTTTAAAAAGATTTTTTGATGCTGAATTTGGTGGTTCTATAATTAATAGAAAGAGTACATTCAGAAATTATCATTTTTAGGATATTCTTTAGTTTCTTGGTCATGTAAGAAACAAAATTCTCTAGAACTTTCCACTGTTGAAGCTGAATATGTGTTAGCTGGAATCTATTGTTCTCAAGTGTTTTAGATGCAATACACACTTACTTATTATGGCATGAGTTTTACTAAAACTCAGATACTATGTGGTTACACTAGTTCAATTTCCCTAAGTAAAAACCATTCACATCACTCAAATGAAAATCACACAGATATTAGACATTACTTTCTTAGAGATCACACACTTAAAGGGGATATTATTTTACAATTCATTGGAATTCAAGAACAACTTGATGATATTTTTATAAAACCATTACCTTCTAATAGATTTGAATACATTAAAAAAAGTTAATAATGATAATTTTAAGGTAATAATTCATATCCAATTTTTGTTTAAACTATCTCTTAATATTAAGATACTCCTTTTTATAGGGGTTACACCTGATATTCTTAATAAATTTTATTCAGAACCTAATTTTTTTAACCTATAATATTTTTCCAAACTCTAATTTTTTTTTGAAATCTAAGATTTCTAAGAAGAATCTCATAAAATACTAAAAAGCCTTTAGATAACTTAAAAAGTTATATATTTATACCTACTAAATCTTAATTATATTTTGTATGTTGGTATTTAAATCATGTTTTAAAATTTATATAAGATATATCTTTTCTTAAATTTGTTTAGTTTCCATAAAACATCCAAATATCGAAACACATAAAACCTTTTTCGGATTAATTTTAACCATCAAATCAGATCTATTTTTTTTTAAACTTTTGGGTTATCCCTGGAAGATGAAATTTCATCTTAATGCCTATATAATGGAAATAACCCCTCATGTCCTACATTTATTTTCAGATATTTCTTCCGGAGTTGCTACCTCCCTTCAAAGCCCCCATTTCTATTTTATCATCCTTCCTCAGTTCCAAATGTCTCTATCAATATCTTATTAAAACTCAATGCTTTCACATAATGAATTAAAATATTGGCTTATTTTCAGATAAATCATGTTTGATAAGGTTATATTCCTTAATTATGATTCTTTTTTAAGAAAGATAATAAACTACCAGGGATGGGAAAACATTTGTACTACGAAAAACAAGGGAGAACAGGATCCAGTATACATGGATCTGGTAATTGAATTCTATTAATCTATTCAGTTCTTTGTAGATGGAGGAAGGGGTAAGTTCCAGTTCAAAATCTATGGGAAAATCCATTTTATGTCATTTAAGAAATCTATTCACATACTTTCAATTCCATTTGATGGAGAAGAATTTTATCCCTCTCAAAATTTATTGGAATCAGAAGGCTCTTTCAATAAGGAAAAAAGTTATAAAACCACCGTGCGGTCCGAAAATAAAGAATCTGAAACTTTCCCATATATCTTCAAACTATCATATCATAGAATTATGGATCTAAAGAATTTTTATACTAAGAAAATGAGATAAGGATACCCTTACGATTAAAAACATCTTCATTCTTGATTTACATGTAAATATTCAGAAAATAAATCTGATGAGATATATCTTCCTCACAATCAGTAACTTAAAGTATGGGTCAATCAATTCACAAATTATCATGTTTCTAGAAACATTATCCACGATAATTGTAAACTGTTGGAACACATGAAATGTCTCCTGCAAGTCAAATCCAAATAAGTTCAAGATCCTTCTTGAAAGTGACACCACTTTTATAAGAATGAAATATTACTTTGATGAAAAATATAAAGAGTTTTTTGACATATCAATAAATTCAGACCAGATTGGATAATGCTCCAATAAATAAGTAGATGAGGTGAAGAAAAGAAAATATCAATCTTCTGAACAGTCAAAATCAAAGAATAAAAATTATTATAAAGACATAGTCATTTCTAGGTGGAGACAAGATAAAGATCTAAGGAAAGAAGGATATGGAGTGTTTGGGATAGATTCATCTAAAGAAAAATCCTTAATAATTAAAGAAACTAAGGAACATGAAAATGATATAAGGATAATAAGATTAAGAAAAGGATATCTAAAGTAGAGATAGTTTAGTCATTGTTAAAAGACACTGAAAATGAATAAAAAAGCATTCAAGTTCTGAAATATTTTCTACAAGAATCCGAACATCCCTCTTTGAATTTGGGTACCACTGTTGTAAAGGATAACCTAATAGTCCAAAGAAAAAATGTTATTTTAAAGTCAATTTTGAATGTTGAAGATCAATATAATGAAAAAGATAAATCTAGTATGGAAAAAGAAACTGAGGATGAGTTAAAAGAAATCAGAGAAACTCATAGGGAGGGTTAATCCAAAAAGATATCCATAATAATCTTTCAAACCTCCACATATAATCTTTCCAAAGAAGGAAAATCAGTTCAAAAACATGATAACCAGATATGAAAATCTTCCTCACCTCCAAAAGAAAATGTTACCGATAGTGAAGTTTAGATAATCCCTTCGGATGATGATATTGATAGTGATGTTAATGATGGTTGAAATTCTGAATATAATAATGATGATGATGACATTATTTTTCATATTTTTTTATTGAAGGTAAACATTTCAAAGAATATATAATTCAGTCTATAAGAAAGTATATGGAATGTAGGTAGGTATTGGAACATCTAAGAAGAATGAATCAGAATTAGAAATGTAATCCTAATATTTAGGAGAATATTTCTTTGTTCAATCCTTGAAGATGTTGGAAAACTGCATTCCCTAATATCCAAACATTGAGTAAATGTTTCATTTTATTCATGAATATGTAAATTAGAAATCAAACTCAATAACCATTTTCATGTGGAATTTGATAAATCTTGAAGCTAAATTCAAAAGCTTCGTAAAAAATTATGATTCTTATAGGAAATCTTATAGAGAGATGACAAAGTGGTCAAGATAGATCAATATCTATCTTAAGGTTTTTGATGATATTTTCAAGTTAGTCAATAATTATTTCAAAGAATCCAAAGACTACCTCAAATAAAATTCAAATAGTTTTTCAAAGAAGATGATGGAAGAGCAAGGTATTCATATGCAAGAAATGAAATATTTTAATGGGAAGTTAAACTTATTAGGTAGTGAGATCAAATGGTTGAAGGCTTAAAAAGATTATGTAGATGAAAAAATTCAGTCCAATGAAGATATGATTAAGAAACATGAAGAAAAGATTCAGAATCCTAAGAAGAATAATCAGAATTAGGAAGATCTCCTCAAAATGTTTCAAGATAATCAGAAAGAGTTGAAGAGTTTAAGGGCCATTATTAGAACATTAGTTCCAAATTTTTTTTTTGTATTTATAGACTTTTTTTGTAAAACAAATTTTAATATCAAAGTATTATTATCCATTTTTTCATATAGTTTGTTTCATAACTTTTCAGGTACATTATATTTCTTCCATTCCTTTCTGTAAATCACAATGGGGGAGAATGTTTTAAAAAGAATATTAATATAAAGAGGACAAAGTTTATGTAAGGGGGAGAATTCTTAAAGAAGTAATCCTTATGTAATGGGAATATATTTCATTAATAAAGAAGGATAAATACATAAAGACAAGAATATGATCCTTAGGGGATTTTCAAACCTAAGGGGGAGTTAGTCGTATTAATTTTGAGTCATAAAATCGACAGGAGATATGTTATTCTTTAAATAACAATTATGAAGTATTTTGGTCTAAATATTCATTTCTAAAAAGAACTATTTTTGATTTAAAAAAAGGATAAGATTGTGGATTCAAAAGTTTCCTTATGAAATTTTTTATTACTTTATGTTTTGGAAATCACATACAAATTCCTTAGTAATATATTATTTCTATAAGTTTTATTAAAAGTATTTTGTGATAGTTTGAAAATATTTGGAATCTTGATCTTTGATATTATTCATGCTATTTTATGGATAAGTCTAACAAACGTTTCTCAAAGTCTAATTATATAATGGAGTAAATTAACATTTTAATCATGTACTTTCTCAATTTTGATTGGTTTAAAATTAAAAATCCAATTATCACTATTACTAAATTCCAATTCATTCAAAATTTTGAATCCAATTCTCACTATTCCTCAATTATAATTTGCTTAAAATTTTGAATCTGATTCATTTAGTTTCCCAAATCCATTTATCTCAAAAATTAGAATCAAATTCTTAAAGTTTCTTAAATCTAAATCGCTAATATTTCTAAATCATATTTACTATATTCCTCAAATACGATTCAACCACTTTTCTGAATCTAATTATCATCTTTCTTAGAATCCAATTCTAAATATTTTCAGAATCCAATTGTTATCTTTTTTAGAATCGAATTCTCAGTCTTTCTTAGAATCTGATTTTCATTATTTTTAGAATATAATTACATAAGTTTATTAAATAAAATTATTATTTTTTATTTACTACATATAATTGGATTCACATATATGTTGTTTAGTAATGTTTATCAAGGAATTTTTCTTTATACCAAAACAATGTTTTCCAATCTGTTATTATATGATAGTTGTGAGTGCCAGCTGTACAGGTCCATTCATTTTTTTTGAAAAATATGATTGTTGGAGATCAAGATATCCTTTGGACTACCAAACCAATAAATACCTAGTCATTTGGATAAGCTCATAATTTTTTGAATTCGAGACACACAATAACATTTCCAAATTTTCTTTTTTCAAAAGACTTGAAGTGATTATGTTGTGAACAACTTCTTCAACACACTTGAAATTTTCCATAATATTTATTTTGATTTGTGCGATAGTAATTTTTGGTGATTACGATTGAGGGATTCCAAGGTGAAAGAAGACAGAGGTTACAATTATCTTCTCAATTGAGGGATTCCAGCTGAAGAAAGGTAGTGGTGCCAATTTCCTTCTTAATCAAGGGCTTGCATGCATAACAAGACAAAAACTACATCCAATCTTTACTGGATTGAGGGATAACCCTGGTGTTGGTAAGAAAGACTTTCTTGAAATTATAAATCAAGGGGAATTTATCCAAGGTGGTTGTATAACCTACTTATTTTGTTAAAATAATTGTATTATATTACATTTTCATTAAATTTCTGATGCAATTTATTACAAATAGAGAGTGTTTTTTATAATTTCACTTTTGTATTAAATCTGATATAATATTTTATATCCAATAAGTTAGAATCTTGTTTAAGTATACTTGTGTGATTATTTTATTATGATAATCATATTTATCAATCCTAAGGTGTTTTTCATTAACCTTCCATAAATGTTTTAGTGAATATGATTTTTTTAACTTTGTTAAACAATTATTTCCTTAAGGTTAACAAAAAAAAATTTTAAACTTACAATTCACCTCCACTTGTATCTGAGCATAATTATACATATTTTGACCCTAAACCTTTTATACAACCCATAATTTGGGTACAATACATAGAACATCAACTTGGTTTATGTTACATGGAACATCGACTTGGCTTAGGTTACACATAACATCAAATTGGCATACGTTACACGCAACACCGACGTTTCTATGAAATATCATTTTATTGTTATAATTATTTAAACGAGATATTTATTACCTAGATGTTAAAATTAGTTATAATAATATTAATAAATAATTTGGAAATATTTTTTATAATGGTTTAATATAAATAAAACATATTTATTAGAAAATATATAATTTATGGTAAAGTCATTATATGTTTAAAAATACTATTTTCTCAAATAATCTACTTTTCATGTCCTTCTGTAAAAAGAATAAAATTAATTCTATACAAATTTAGAAATTTAATTTCATAAAATAAAATTAATTTTTCAATTTAGAGTGT
This sequence comes from Viscum album, assembly GCA_963277665.1. Lineage (NCBI taxonomy): Eukaryota > Viridiplantae > Streptophyta > Magnoliopsida > Santalales > Viscaceae > Viscum > Viscum album. The sequence goes on from OY728164.1 coordinate 1,385,586,804, forward strand.
ATAAATTATATAATTGAGGATTTTTGGGATTTTTCTAAGAAACTTAACTTTTGGATGAATAGTGAAAATACAGAATTTTAATTCAAACATTTTTTCTTATAATTTATTTATAAGGTAAAATAATATATTATATTGGATTGAACGTTTAATTGGATAAAGTTTTTATCATTTAATATAATTTAAGTCATTGGGATCAATTTCACAATGAAACTGGATATAAAAACTTAGAAAACTTTTGAATGTGTTTACTTTAAAAACCTGCATTGGCAACCCAAATGAGAGATTAATTTTAAATTAATTTCTACAAATTCAATAATAATAATTTTAAAAAATGGATTCCATATTTATAATAAGAATAATTTTTAATTTCTTATAAGGTTATCTTAGTTTTTGACCAAAAATATTAGTAAAAGTGATTAAAATTAATTACAACTATTTAGAGAAAAAATAGGTTAATAAAGTACCAAACCAATCATTTAAGACCCAAAAATACTTATAAAAATTAAAAAAAACCATTTTATGGCCTTTTATCTTCCAGTAAACTTTATTTATTGAGTTTTTTTTGGTTTGGTATGACTTTGTTTCTGTAAAAACATGGGTACACCTCACTTGTTTTCAATCATGCCAAGTGTGTGCTTCCCTGTCCCTATAAAAGGCCATGACCTCTCCCTCTTCTTCACACCTATAAAACAACTTATCTTTATCCAATATCTTCTAAATACACATATCAACAACCCTCCCTTACTCCATGAATCCTCTATTTGTGAATTATGGCTTCCACGGAAGTCCTTTGTCCCAAACAAAAAGGAGTTACCTGATTAAGAGGTATCACCTTCTCTCAAACTCTTTTATTTCATTTTCCATCTCCACCCACTCCCCTATCATTATTAAATTATTTTAAAAATAAATTATCCGAAATATAATAGTATGTTTTTATGCTAAGGGTTAAAACTACACTTCCACACACCTCCATCTAATTGGTAACGAACATACCGTTTATGTCTATGGTGAACTACCGCATCAATAAACGATGATTGTTCATTTTTTTCACTTTAACTCATTTAATGGAGGAAATTGTGATAAAATATATTTATATATGTTATATATTATATTTATTTATTCTTTAATATTATTTATTCATTTTACAACACACATCTTTTTTTACATTCCATTTAGTGTAAATATGACAATTTCATTTGAGGAAGTGTGGACTACCATCCGCTCAAAGCGATGTAATTCATTCACACACTACATGGAATGTATTAAGGATGAGTTAAATAAAATTATATGACATATAAAACTATAATTATACAGTAATTATATTTTATACATATATACATATATTCCATTTTCTTTCTTTCTTTCAATATGACAATATAGACTGAAATAATGTTCATCCGTACGTATGACTTTCTGTCTCCATGAACGATGTATTATATTTCATACTTCTATATTATATATATTATAATAATAAAAATATATTATATATACATCATATTTATGTAATTATTTATATTCTGGAATCATGATATAATTATAAGGACCAACAATATAAAAAATTAATACACATACAAAGAACAAAGCGTATATTATCCGAAGTGAAACATCAACATTGGATGGTTAACAAGTAGATAATATAAAGTTGAAATAATACCATATATGGTATTAGATATAAGAATATGGTTATTTTAAATTTTTATAATAAATTTATATTGATTATATTGGTGGTTCTAATGAGTACGATGAGAGTCAAGACATAAGGTATGGGGATTTCAACTCACTTTTTTACTTCTGTGAGATACATTCTATGTTCACCACTCTTTCTTTTTCTATAGTGTATGTACTAAACATGACTGTATTCTATGTATATTATACATAAATTTATGGGTATTCACATATCCAGTTTATGATATTTCTTTCATGGGTTTTAAGTTTCAAAAGCTACCAAATCGGTAAAATAGTTTGGTCTCAATTTTCCTTCTTTGATATGCGTGTTTTGTTATGCCCCTAAATTATTTTTAAGGGGTTTATAATTGAATTTTACGTGTTATATCATGAAATTTATTGTTTTAATTATATTTTAATCTTAATTTAATTTTATTTTCTTACATTGAGAGTGTGATCCCATTTTACCAACTTATAATATTTTTTTGAGACAATCTCATCGCTTTTCAAGATTGTTTATGTTTATGCTTCCTTTGATGAAATATTATGATCCATCTCTTAAAAACAATCATGATTTTCCTTGTACTCTATTTATTTGTTATAATACTATGTATTAATACCATTTCTTACTCTTTGGTACTTAATATAATGTTTTCAGTAAAATATGACCATATCCCTCTCTGGTCGGAAATCTATTGCATTAAAAAACCATGTTTTCAACAATATTTTTAAAAATATTTTAAAAAGTTCATTTAATCCTCTTTTTAATTAAAAATGATTTTAAAATAATTTTATGGTTTTCAATGCTTCTTTTATAAGTTTTTAAATATATTTTCAATTAAAATGGTATTTGAAAGGTTTAATGTTTTAAATATAATTTTTCAATGAAGAAAGGGTATTTATTCAAGAAAAGTCTTTAAAATACATTTTAATATTATTCCAATCTAAGATAACTTCTACTAGTGCTACTCATCACTTTATGGTGAAATTATTCAACATTTCCATTCCTATTATTTATCTGAATGGATTATGTTTTGATGGCATGATTTTGATGAAACCCGTTTCTCTTTCACAGGTTATATGCTTTTGAAACCCGCTTCTTTTCATGGGTTATGTTTATAAAGAAATGATAATGAAAAGTATCTCATTCAACATGTTATAATATGATTACATGTTTATAATACCCAATTCATTTCATGGGTTCTAATATGATTATTTATGTTCTTGGAGAACATGTATGTATGATTTCAATATGAGATGGGTGGGGCCTATATCTCCCTCCAATGCATTGAGTAAAGATTTATATCTCATGAGATAGAAATGGGTGGAATAATAAATATAATTGGTTCTATATTATAGGGACAGAATGAGGGGTGAACATAGTTAAGTAATACATGGATTGGACAAGGTGTGAACCCAGTTTAGTAAAATACCTGACCACAAAAATGGTCTCAACATCATTTCCTTGACTACTATGAAAATAATTATATATGCTTATGTTTCCAGCACAATTCCATGTATTATTCCTATATTATACACTCATGTATTATTTTAATTTTTTCCTTATGATTCATGTCTTATGAACTACCAATATTTATGGCATGATGCATGTATATGATCTTTGATATGTAGGGTATAATCTTCAATTTTCATTACCATGTCCTCATACCTTTATGCTCATGATTATGATTATATATCTCCCTTGTTACCCTTACTAAGAATCTAAAATCACCCATTTTATGTTTCCTTTCACCCATGTTATGAGGATATGTATTATTTTTTATGTGTCTAAGAATAATTCTAGTCAAGAAGAACCTAGTGGGAGATGATGTAGCTCATTTATGTACCAGTATTTATGCTTCCATGTTTCCAAAGGCGCTAGACTAGTACAGTCTTTTGGTGTCTATTTTTATAATATTTAATGTATTCTGAAAAAGTTATGTAATGTTAATGTATTAAAAGTTAGGGTATCTATAGGTTCTCCCTCATTGAATACATCATGATCTCAAGATATTGGTCATGTTCATGTCTAGAGCACGAATACACCAAGATGTCATACACAATGACTACTATGACAGAATCCCTATACGGTTGGAAAAATTGATTCATCAGAGCCTTAAAATAGCAGGTGCATTCATGAAACCGAATGACATTACCATGAAGACCATACCTAATCTAGAAAGTTGTCGATGTTATGTCTGAATAACTGACACATACCTAAGAATAGCCAAAGCTCAAATATGTCTTTGAAAAAACCCATTCTCTTTTAAGATGATATAAGAGGCCTCTTATTTGAGGTAGTCGATACCAATTCATAAACATAATCTGGTTTAACTATTGGTAATCCACAGTTATCCTGAGGGTTCCATCATCCTTCTTGAAAAAAAGGATAAGTAAACCCTATAGAGAAGTACAAGAGAATATAAAATGCTTATCCTGAAAATCTTCCAACTATTTATTGAGATCCTTAATCTCCATAGGTTATATCCTATATGATGAATGGAAATTAATACAACTCCTAGAACTATACAAAAGGTGAATTATACCTCTCTCATAGAAGGTATCCCATAAAATTCAATAGGGAATATGTCCCAAAAACAATCCACCACAAGAAGGGAAAAAATTGATCGCAACCAGTAATATTCTATGAAAAGACTTGCGATATGAGACATGACTCTACCAAGCCACTAAGGCTCAGGTCTTGTTCAAGATGCCTGGACATACCATTCTCCCTTGAATATATGTCTACCTCCCTATGGTTATGTGAATATCTCCCTTTGATGATAGTAGTAAACATGGGTTTGATAGGGAACTAAATAGTCAATTTTGAGAATTAAATCAAACATAGTCAAGTCATGGATGAAAAGATTCCACATGAAGAGATATCCTCCTATCACAAGGGGACAATACTTACATAAACAAATACTCTCTAATCATATACCTAAAGGGGTGTTGAGTTTCATTATTCAACAAAAGTATTTTATCTGGAGGGTTAGACTCTCTAGAATTTACTCAGATATAAAAGAGTGTGATGTGCCTATTTCAAATAAACCATACACTAAAGTAGAGGCTACTAGAATAGTAACTCAAATAGTGAAAGGCACAATGCTCTTTTCCTATAGCATAGGATACAATTTATGTAACTAGAACATACCACAACCATGACTCACAACCTAACTTTCCAAAATTTTACCTCTCTACTAGCACTACATGTATTGTGTCTGGTTGCCTTTTCCTTAACCACCACCTCATCTTGAGTGACTGGTGGTATTCCAGTTTCCTGCTTGGAGAGATACTAATTTAACCACTATGGAACATGGGGAAGGTGTAGATACCCTCTATCTTGGAACTAATGGAAAATTATTGCATAATTACTAGATATTCCCCATCTTTCCACAAAAACTACACTAAACTAGTTCTGACATATACATGGGTTTTGTGTGTGCCAAATTACTTCACTAGTGACATATAAAGAAATTGTCAGTATGAGCTATCTAACTATTGTTACCCATATGAGAAGCCTCAAAATAATTCTTCCATATACTAGAAGAACAACTAGTAGGTATGGGTGCTGAACATCCCTTGCTCACACCATCGACTTCCCTCAGAGTCCTCTTTATAATAAGGTCTTGTTTGACTATCTCAGAGAAAACAACCAATCGAAATATGCTAACCTATGATCAGATGGTGTGAACTAGCCCATCCTCATTTAACATCATATTAATAAGATCACCACCAGATAAGGTTTTTAAAAAATGATATACATTAGTAAAATAGATAGAATATTCCCTAAAAAAATGGATCCCTTATGTGGGTTCATGAACATGCTAGCCCAGTCATCCCTCAATGTCTGTGGAATGAAGTAATCATAGAAGTCATTCTATAAATCCATCCAAATTATGTCTCAATGTTGGTCTTCCTAGGTAATGAAATCCCTATATCACTTGAGATAACCACGTATCATATAAGAAATGAGCTTGACCCTCCTATCTGGAGGCATATCCAAATGATCAAATATAGAAATCATGGCCTCCATCGATGACTCTAACATATGAGGTATTCCTTCCCAGCAAAAGGTTGGAGGATTAAACTTATAAAACTCCCAAGTCAACTATACCATAGTTGGGGTAGGTCGAGCAATAAATTGTATATTCTATATCATACAGAGAAACCCCCCTTGAAACTGGGCATCAATACCCATATCCCAAATAATAGGTGGTTCCATTGGATGAACTACATGAGGTATCACTATGGATTCAACTCCAACATCTCTAGATCATGGTCACCACCATATTCATTGAATATGACTTGAGGTTGTCATGGTTTCCCGATTCTATAATTCCATACACATCCCTCTAAGAATAATTTATGAGTTGAAAAGTTTACAAATAGAAAATGGGAAATACATACAAATTTCATATAGAAAAGGTTATACCTCTATACCTACTCCTAAATCCAAGTCTTGGTGGTAAGGAAAAACCATAAAAGACAATAATAACTATAATAAACACCACAATTACCCACTACTATGGATAGGTTTGGGTATAGTTTTCATATAACATAGTAGAGGTTTTGATATATGTTGTAAGTTTCAAGGTATATAGGAATAAACACTTTACTTTGTGATTAGAATACCATTTATAAGTATCCTTTATTTAAAAAATTTAATTTTTATTGATTTCATACAGTTTTTAAAAAATATATATCTATATATCCTGTTCCGGTTATGTGCTTCACAATTTCCAATTTATAAAAGTCATTCTCCTTATAAATTAAAATTGGAACATCATTTAACTACAACCTAACCTTTACATCTGGTATCAGGATATAATAGGTCATTTTCAATGATTTGATTATGAATCACCTTTAGGATTTATAAAATTAAATTCTATATAAATTACCTTTCATATTCAAGTAATCAAATCAAATATCATTGTTTATGTCTATGGAACTAGTAGGTACAGAACCCACAACATGGTATAATTGACCAATTAATGTGGAATCTCCAATTTATGCCCAAAACACCACTTAGATTGATGTATGAACATTAATTAATGTAATTTCATTATCTCATCAAGAATCATTAATAAATTTCAATATATAATAATCTAGTCACTAAACTATATGAATCGGGAAAATACACATACAAAGTTGACATGGCATGGAATATTAGTCCTAAGGGGCCTATAATGATGCATGTGATTATAAATACTTATCCTACCAGCCCAAGGAATGAAGTAAATAACAATAATAATATCGATATTAATGAGATCACAAAATATGTGTGTCACCCAATGGTGAAATTGTATAAAATATAATAGGGAATAACTAGAGAAACAATAACCCATCCTAGGTAATTTGGATTTCCCCTATATGTGGGTTAGCTACTTCCAAGCACATGATGATGACCAAATTATCTTATATCCTAGTCTCTTATCTAACACCCAAATAGTAAGGAAAAAGTGAAAAGATTCTCTGATACCACTTTGTAACTTCCCAACCCGAGATCCACTAAATGGTGCCTCGAGCCGATGGTTCACATGTCCTCATGCATGCTTCCCTATATGCCAAAGGCTATCAAATATGAGTAAGGGTATAATGTGGTATAGTGGGGATAAAACACCCTCATATCAATGTAGAACATCAAATATATAAGATAAATAGAAATAGAGGAAGAATAATATAATATATGGAATAATAGAAACAAGTATGATAAATAACTAAATAATCATAAAAAAAAAAGAAACAACAATAATAATCAAAATACCAAGGTTGACTCATATACATGATAATTCCATAGAATGATGATATACAAATAGGGGAAATATGAGATATAAAGTATATACATATACACCATTCTATACAAAAATAAAAAATGACAAAAGATAGCTCCAATGGAATCATAATAATACCCTTGGTTCTCTACTTCCATGCTCCATTCTATAAGATAAACTAATCAATCATCCAATAAAAAGTGATTTCCCTTACCCACACCCACAATCAGGAAATCTACCCGGGTACCAAAGGTATCCCAAGTAGAGTGTGAGATAACTCTGTAGGCCAACACCAATGGTGTCTAGAATAATCCATCCAATGTACATTTCATAGCAGTGTGCAGATATAAATGAATAATACACAATTATGAAGAATAAATTACAGCATGATCAAGTTCCTATACAACACCTAGCTGGTTCTACCTACATCGGCGTAGAATGGCATATGTATAATCCTGGTAACCACATATATGTATAATTATCAGATATATAATATATAAAATATGTTTACATGTATATGAACTATATAGGTGAATAAATTAATAGTAATATACATGGATACTTGGTACTAGCTAGACCTGAGGCATAACTCAAGCATCCATAACAATTATAATGAGCCAATGGCTCAAGCAAGGGTACTATCCCTAAATCTTATAGGAATGTTAGACATTATACTCATCACTAGAGATAGTGGGGTGGGTAATCATGTCCAAAAACTGATAAAGAATAATGTGTAACATCAATCCCATCAACCAAATAAAATTATATCTCTATGGGACATCATTCCCATCACCCAATGCAAGGGAGTGTGAAACATCATGCTCAAAAAGTCCCTTAATAATTGTTTAACAACCAATAAACGTGGAATACTAATAATAATAGCAATTATGTTTTACCTATAAAAAATTTATCACCACTTAACATAGTTAACCAATGGTGCTTGATTTTTATAATTCAAATTTATAAATATATATCATGTTCCATGGCCATTCGACAAACATTGATTTAATTAATTCAATCTATTTTATTATGAGATCAAGGAAATTTCAATTCCATGTCAAGATTAAAACATAGGTGGTGTTTAGTAGATTATGAAATTATTTAAAAGGAGGTAATTTCATTTGGAACACCAAAAGAGGTGGAAATTATTGAGTTTGGTATCCCATAATCATTCAATATAGCCCATGGGAGTAATTAAAGATGGAATAATTATTAAAATAGGCTTAACATATTTTATGCAACACATTGGAAGGTTTGGATTCTATAAATACTGTGAAATAATTTTAAAAACACAAAAAGTTTAATAGTAATTACAAAACCACCTACCTGAGGTCTGTAGATGACCACTCATTAGGTATTAACATTTGATTCGAAGAATAATGGAAGAAAATGGATGAATATTCTAACAACCAGAAAATAGGGAATATGAGATCACAACAAAAATATCACAGGATATGTAAATATAATCTATGATAATAATCAAGAGGATTAGAGATCCTACCACTATAGATCAAATGATTTATACAGTGATGAAATCATTGATCAGATGAAGGTGTAATCAAGAAGCCTAACCCAGGATTGGGAGAGCTCTCCTAGAAGAAGAAATGGGATGAATATTCACTATAGGAGAAGGGAAATGAAGGAGTAAGGTTAAAAATATTTCGAGTTCAAAATCATAAATTCATGCTAAAAAAATTCGTCACATGGTTTGGCTCCATGGTTGGAAAAACCATAAACCAACTGTGTTACCTCCACTGTCCAAGGACCCCCCTCAAATAATCAAGGTGCATGGTTTTCATAACTATGAATAGCCTATGAAAAATAAATTATCAGTGGTATAATTAATTTCACATGGTCTTTTTACATGTCTCTCGTGGTTATAGAAAAACTATTCTACCTCTACAATGAAACAAGTTCTGTCACACTCGGATTTCCAATTCCATGCTATGTTTTAAATCCTCTTTTGGTTTTTATATTTCTCTTGGTTTACAGGTGTTCCATGTTTGAAATTTTGGTGCCTCTTCTATTATTGATCTATGAACGTAGTATTGGGGGTCTTTTTTGGTACTTGGACTCCTCTTTTTTTAATGTTATGGAGTAAGGTTGGGTGTTTTGTAGTTGGATTAGTGTCACTCTAAGTGGCACAACATGTGGGGTAAGTGGTTAAAGTGGTTTGTACCTATGAGTTGGATGAATTTTGGGGTGAAAAGAGTGCTTTGTTTTTGTAATTTTCCCCCTATACTTGGTCTATATTTCCCCTTGGTTTCCCCCCATAGACCACTGTGATGTTAAAACACAATTTTTTGGGTGGCTAGAACAAACTGCATGGGTTGGCCACATGGTTTACTAAACCGTGCCAGGTGTCCAGGTCATTAAAAACATTTTGGAAATTCCAATTTTCCTTCCCAGAAATAAACCTAATCTACCCCATTCATCCCCCATTCTACCCTAGGAGCCATGGGAGGCCTCCAAACTCCCTAAAACTCCCACGAAACCCATCATTGACGTGGTTTTTGGTGGGGAAACTTCAAGATTCTTCAATGAAAGTTATTCCTTCTCAGTTTCTTCCATATTACTTTAGTTTTACTCCCCCTTTCATGATGTTATAAAATATACAGAAGTTAGATTTCATACCTAGGGTTTGATTTGGAGTCTTTTGTCGAATCTTGTGGTCTAGGGCTCAATTTCACTTTATTGTGGTGCAAAGATGGTGCAATTGATGTTTTGCACAACTAATCAGTGTTTTGACCCAAAAGATAGGTGATTCCAGGTGTAAAAATTTCTTGATGAGTTAGCATGATTGAAATAATTATTTTGAATGTTCCTTATATTCTATTCATTGTGCGTAAACCATTTTTGATGGATTTTGTTAAGCGGTTAATTCTATAGTTTTAATTTTGCTTCAAATTGGACGTTTTCCATGTGTAACTCTTGTGGTAATATTTGGGATTATTTTAAAACATATTAAAGTGGTTTATTAAATGTTTTTTGGGCTTCCAACTCTGATTTTGTAGGTTCTTGGTGTGATTTTTGGTTTAAAAGTGGATTTTGAAATGGGTTTTGTGTGCAAAACATGGATCTACCCCTTGGGACTGTTTTATGAAAATTGTATGTAATTTATTGAGTTAAACAAAGTGGGAAAAGGATTTTTATGTAATTTTTTGGAGAGTGTGTTCACATAAGATGGGTTTTGAAAGGTAATGTGGTGATTTAATATGTCAAAAAAAATTATAATGATTTATAAATTGCTAAAATGATTTATCAAATTGCATGAATGGTACGAAACATGTTTGTGGGCTATTTTGTGTGAGTATGATGTTAAAAAAGATTTTTTGTGAAAGGAGTTTAATGTGAAATGTGTGTTGTATTCTTGGTGTATGTGTGACTTGGAAGTGGTATTTGAATGTTCAAATTGTATTTCATGGCTTGTGGAACTTGTTTTAGCAGAAGAGGGAAAAACTGGGTATCTAGGTGCGTGGACGTGTACCAGTATGCTAGTGATCCCATGGGCTTTGGCCTTAGTTTTACATGAAATGTTTGATAATCAAAAACTAACTAAACTATGATAATGATTCTGGGGGTTTGGCCTTAGTTTCACGAGAACATATATTGTGATTGTTACATTCGCCGAGATATGAGGTACTTAAGACCCACAATGAGCTAGTTCCTAGGGATTATTTCCCATTGCATGTGCTCATTAGATACTTTATGATTTCCATCAGCATACAATATTTTTGGAAAGAAAATTCAGTATATTTGGAATTCTTTATAAATTTTTTTATTCTTTATTGTAGCCCACTTGAAAACCGTTTTTATTTAAATTTGAATCTCTTTAAAATTATTATTATCATTTCATGTTTATAAAAACTTTCCATATTTTCATCATTGAATGTTTATAACATGGAATAATTTAGTGGTGGAATCCTAGTTGGATTTGGATCACACCCTAATTACTCCCTTGGTTGTAAGTAGACTTGGTTATTTTTGTTGTAGGTTTGGGTAAAAATTTTTGTACCGATGGTTTGGGTTGTTTAGTGGTCTTTGTGACGCAATGTTATGGAGATGGATTGAGGGTGGTGCCTATTGCCATTAAAAGGTTCTTGGGATGTCCATTTTGGGTTTATTGATTTTTTTAGTATTTTATAATTGTTTTTAAGTTATGTAATTAAATTCTTAATTTTTGTAAAATATGGTGTGTTTTGAAAAATCTAGATTTGTTATATTGTACTTGTTTATTGTTTTATTGTTTATAATATTTGATAAATTATTCCCAAATTTCATTTTATAATACCTAGGAACTTTTTACAGACCTTCGGGATCATGAACGACCATTGGGTCATGCCACAGGATGGGGTTGGCCAGTTTTGATGGCCATTATATTCAGGTCATGACAAAATGGTATCAGAGGAGGTTCACTCTATTTGGGTTATGTTATATGGGTAAGAGTCGAGATACTCTAGAGATAGGATTTTTGGGACTTCAAATTTCGGTCATGGGTAGTGTGATTGGCCAGAACACCTCATAAAGGGATTCGAGTCGCCAGGGGAAGTCAGGATTTATCTAAGTCCTTTGGTTTTCTTCGTTCAATGATGATTTGGGGAAATGAAAAGAGAGTTGGGATAATGGTCTTAGTGAGATCGCAGGGCTTGGAAAACCATTTGGAGCCGAGGATATTTCCCTAGAACACATTATATGATGGTTAAGTTATTGGAATATTTCCACCAACCATATGTGAAAGTCACCCACTAAAATTAGTTTCCTCTCACATTGCCTTGTGTACATTAGTTTTGGAATCTCGAAATATTGGTTTTAAATAAAAAATGACTTTTTTTTAAGAATCGTAATGTTTTTGTGAAATGAATTTCTAATAAATAGGTAATGGTTTGATTTTTGAAATGGTGGAACTGCATTTTTAGAATTGTTTTGAAATGGATGATGGTGTGTTTACACCTCTTTAAAAATTATGAAATATGATAATGTTGGTTTTGAAAAAGTGTTTCTAATGGAATTTTCTAAACTATTGAAAGGTATTTTAATGGAATGGAATGTTTTGGAGGTCATATGTGGAGTTTGGAAATGGATTTTTATTTGGTAAATAGATATAATTTGAAAAGTTTTATGAAATTTTGGAATCTTGTTTTGAAATGAGAAGATTTGATTTCCCAATTTAATAGGGATTTATGAAAAAGAGTTTTTCATGAAATTAGAAGTGTTTTGAAACGGGCTGAAATGTTTTGCAATTAATGTACATAAATGGAAAGTGAGTTTTTATTGAAAGATTGGTGATATTTTTAAATTTTTTACAAATCATTGGAACTTTGTTTTAAATAAGATGATATGAGTTCTCAAAGGAATGGGTGTTGATGAAAGGGGGTTTTCAAAAAACCAGAAGTGTTTTGAAAGGGGTTGAGATGTTTTGTAATTGTTGTGAATATCTTGAAAATGAGTTTTCATTTGAATGATTGTCTTTATAAAATGTTTTTTAAGATGTAAATTAGTATTTTGATCTTTTGGTTAGCGGTATTTAGAAAATGGAAGTATCAGTTGAATGTTTTTGTTTTGAAAAGTGGAAATTATATTTGTTTTCACCTTTGGTATTTCTGTGAGCGACCACATGCATGGGGTTATATGGGATGATGGATGGTTAAAGGAATGACTATATGAGTATTGAGATGGATATGAGGAGGGTGGTCAGTGTGGCATGGAAACATGAATTTTTGAGGCCCATGGGGTTCTATAGGTGGATATGATAACCATCGAACCGTTTGTTTTCAAAGAGTTAATTTTAATGGAAAACATGAAATCTTGATGACTGGTTTGGGATTGTGTGTCTTATGTGTTTTTGGAAATGTTTTTGTTGTTGTATTTTTTGAGTCCAATAATCCTTCTTGTTTGAATGGTGTTTTGGGTTTTTTTGGTCGGTAATTTGGGTTGAAGGGATGGTTAGTGATCTCTTCTGAGAAAAGTTCATGAATCCTTTACGGTGGTTCCCCTATTGTGTTCGGTTATAGTTTGTGAAACGTTTTGAACAATGGAACATCTTGGTTGGGTCATTGGGTTCTATTATTGGATAAGGTACACCCTCATTAAGAGTTAATGCATGACTGAAGTGAAGCCCCGATTGTTTCTCCATTAGAAGATCCTCCAGTTGATCAATATAAGGAATCTTTTTTTTTTTGATATTTGGAGATTGAGTCTACACCACTTCCTTTCTTGGTTTTCCGGATCCTCTAGTGGAGGGATAGGGCTCATAGAAGGTTGAAAGAGGCGTTGTTTTTTTATGTTACCTGAGTCATCAAAGGTGACAGTAGTTTGGTTTTGTCAGTATTGGATGTTCTCAAAGAGGGCCTCAGGGTCCTTCACCAGTATCTATGAAGCAAGGGCTGATGTTAATCCACCAGTGTGGAAAATACGGTCCACATATTCTATTGTGGCCATTTTCCGGAATCATGTACTGTTGGGACTTAGCATACAATAACTTTCCTTATCTTATCTCTAGTAGTCACAATGGTCATGTTTGGTGACACCTTGCAATGACGTTCCCTCATTTGACTGTAATGGTGAAGGTAGTGTAACATTTTGAGAGTATCTATTATGTTGGGAGTATGTCTCCCTTGGATAAAATTCAATATTTTTCTATTTTAGAGTAAGGTGTTTATATGTGTCCTTTAATTAAATTTTTCTCATCCAAAGAAACATGGTGTGATGTTTGTGCATCTTCTAAGACCTTGTTTTAGTGAAATGTCTATTTAGGGTAAAGTGAGTTTGGAATGTGTTATGTATTGGTGAACCCATTTGGGATCAGGGTATAGTTTCCATGGAACTTAAAAGATAATTTCCATTCAGGGGGTTTCCAAATCCTAACTGCGATGCCAAATATGATTCAATCATTTGAACTCTAGCCATAGGTCCCAGAGTGATGTTTTCGCATAGTCAGGAAAATCCCTGGGTCATTAGAACCATTGGTTTAATTCTTATCCTCAGTATGAAAGATGGGAATAGTTTAAAACTATGGTTTCATTATCTTCTTATAGTTGTTCCCATTAGGTGGTAGAGGTGGGAGGACATCATTTTCATGTTGTAGCATTATTTCATACTTTCCCCCTTTGGTTTCCATTGAGTTTTTGGAGAGAAGTTTGAAATTTGGGTTAGGCAGATTGAAGCACACGATTTGTGCACGGTTAGTTGTAACTGTGCACCAAACTAAAAAACCATGCGATAAGAGATAGTATATACCACACAATCTCCGCATGACTATGCACATTTTCCTATATAACTGTGCGATGTTTCCCCTTTGGAAAAAATTCTTTGCACGATTAGGGCACAATTTCCAAAACTGTGCGGACAAACCATGCAGTTGTGAAAACTCTTTAAATTTTGGATAATTTTTGTGATGGATTGTGCCGGTTGGTTAATATGGTTGGTTCTTATGGTGGGAAGAACCACTATGAGTCTCATGTATTTTTATTTGGAAAAGTTTAATGGAAGTCTACCCCTTATGTCGGGGAGTCCATTCGGGACTCCCCCTGTTAGTGTCTTGATTCTGTCTCTGGAAAATTTAAGTTGTATCTTATGGTGGGGATCCCATTTTTTCCTCCCCATATAAGTAACTCATATTTTTACTTGATCTTGTCTTGGTGATAGGTTGACTCATTCAGAGATATCTAAAAAAGAACATCTTCCTTGGGTAAACGATGGGGTTGGATAGTGCCCAATCGTTTGATTAATGTAAGGTAGTGGTAACACTGTTCAATGTTGTTACTTGTTAAAGTAAATTTCTTGAGTCTTGTTCAGATAGCATTTGAGGAGTTTTATTTTGGGATAATTTCTGAATGTGATTGATTGTTTTAGGAAAGTGGTGTAGGTTTTGGTTTGTGAGAGTATTACTTTCTTAATTGATTATTGGAGGTGTTTTGGCCTTTCGGGGAAAATCATAACAAAGGAATGCATCTTGGTTTCTTGGTTGGGTTTTGTTTTTTCTTTGGACTTGTTGTACCCTTTCAAGGGTGGAAATATTTATAGTGGGGATAATTTTCACACCCGGATTTTCAATTCCATTCTTTCTTTCAAATCCTCTTTTGGTTCTTAGCTTTCTCTTGGTTTCTAAGTGTTGCAAGTTTGAAATTTTGGTGCCTCTTGTGTTATTGATCTATGAAGTTAGTCTTATGGGTTTTTTTGGTACATGGCCTCATCGTTTTTCAAATGGATGGTGTGAGGTCGTGGTGTTTTGGGGTTGGATTAGTGACACTCATTGTGGCACCACTTATGGGGTAAGTTATTGACGTGGTTTGTACCCACGAGTTGGATGAGTTTTGGGGTGAAAAGAGTTCTTTGTTTTGGGAAATTTTCTCCCCAATCATGGGAATAACTCTCCCCCTTGTTTTACCCCTTGTCCCCCCTAAAATTAAAACATCGCCTTTTGGGGGGCCAGAACAGGCCACACGGTTTGGCCGCACTGTTTACTAAACCGTGAATCCAAACCATGCAAGGTTTCCAGGTCATTAATATTATTTTTTAAATTCCAATTTTCCCTCTCATAAATAAACCTAATCCACCCCATTCATCATCCATTAAACCCTAGCATCCATGGGATGCCTCCAAGATCCCTCAAGCTCCCATGGAACCCATCTTTTATGGGGTTTTTAGTGGGGAAACTTCAAGATTATTCAATATAAGTGATTTCTTATTGGTTTCTTCCATCTTCCTTTCATGAAGTTATAAAATGTACAAATGGTAGAGTTCATACAAAGGGTTTTATTTGGTGTCTTTTTGGTCAAATATTTTGGTCTTGGGATTTATTTCACTCCCTTGTGGTGCGACGATGGTGTGGTTAGAATTTCGAACAACAAATCGGTATTTTGACACAAAATGTAGGTGATTCCATGTGTAAGAATTTATATATTAGTTAAAATGTTTGAATTAATTATTTTTAATGTTCCATATATGATTTCCATTCTGAAAAAACCATTTTTGATGGAGTTTGTTAAGTATTTAATTTTATAGTTTCACTTTTTCTTCAAATTGGGTGTTTTCCATGTCTAACTCTTGTGGTAATATTTGGGTTTATTTTATGACATATGAAAGTTGTTTATTAAATGTTTTTTGGGATTCCAATTCTAATTTGGTAGGGTCTTGGTGTGCTTTTGGGTTTAAAAGAGGGTTTTGAAATTTGTTTTGTGTACAAAACATGGTTCTACCCCTTGGGATTGTTTTATGAAAATTGGAAGTGATTTATTGAGTTAAAAAAAGTGGGAACAAGAAGCACATGTACTATTTTGGTGAGTGTGTTCACCTAAAAATGGTTTTTAAAGGTAAATTTGTGATTTAATATGCCAAACATTTTTAGAATGTTTTTTGAATTTTTGAAATGATCTATCAAATTTCAAGAAGGGTGTAAAACATGTTTGTGGGATGTTTTGTTTGAATATGATGTGAAAAATGATTTTTTTTGTGAAATTAGTTTTATGTGACATGTGTGTGGACTATTTGGTGTATGTGTGACTTGAAAGTGGTATTTTCATGTGCAAATTGTATTTCATGGATTACAGAACTTGTTTGAGCACTAGAGTGAAAACATGGGGATCTAGGTTTGTGGACGTGTAATAGTATGCTAGTGATCTCGTGGGTTTTGGCCTTCATTTCACATAGCATGTTTGATGAAGAAAACACAATCTAAACTGGAGTTCTGATGTTGGGGAACCACTAGGTTATGGTTATGCTCCCTACTAGGGGATCATGTGCACGAGAACTGATATTGTGATGGTTACTTTTACTGAGATATGAGGTACATGGGACCCACAAGGTGCTTGTTCCTAAGGGTTATTTCATATCGCTAATGCTCATTAGATACGTTATGATTACTGTCAGCATATGATATGTTTAGCTGTAAAATTTAGTAGCTTTGGAATTCTTTCTAAAAGTGTTTCTTCTTTAAAGTAGCCCACTTGAAAACTATTTTTATATAAATTTTCATCTCTTTTAAATTATTATTAGCATTTCATGTTTATGAAAACTTCCATGATTTTAGTCTTTGAATGTTTATCACATGGAATCATTTAGTGGGGGAATAACACTGGGATTTGGATCACACCCTACTTACACCATTGGGTGTAAGTAGAGTTGGTTATTTTTGTCGTAGGTTTGGGTATAGATTTTTGTGCCAATGGTTTGGGTTTTTTTAGCGGTATTTCATGAGGCAGTGTTGTGGAGATGGAATAAGGGTGGTGCCTATTACCATGAGGAGGTTCTTGGGATGTCCATTAATAGTTTATTCATTTTTTATTCTTTTATAATTTTTCTAAATTTTGTAATTCAATTCTTATTTTTTTGTAAAAGATGGTGTGTTTTGAAAAATCCAGATTTGTTATATTGCACTTGTTTGTTGTTTTATTGTTTATAATATTGTGTAAATAATTCCCAAATTTTATTTTAGGATACCTGGGAACTTGTGAGAGCCCATGGGGATCATGAATTCCCTTCGGATCTTTCCACAGGTAGGAATTGGTGCTAGTTTTGATGGTGATCAAATTTGGTTTGTGACAAGTTCCATGCAGTGTTGATTTTCATGGTTAGCACTAACCATATGCTGACTATGTGGCCCACTCTGTTTGTCCAATTTTCTGGACTCTAGATTTCGAACAAGCCCCAGATGCTCTTGAAACCTTCCATAGGACATAAGGAACATTTTCCAAGGTAAAAAAATTCAAACCAAAAAACGAGCCTTATATTCATAATAATATAGTTTGTTACACCTCTTTTCTTATGTTTATTATGTGAGAAAATATTTTCCCTTAGATCATTTAATAACATCCTTCAATATTTTTATAACTAATACAAGTTATTGAAATATGCATGGTTATTTTAATTAGATCATTTTTTTCTACAAATCATCCTGAATATTTTCTATGTATATCTCTATAATTGCTCCTATGGGAGTTACATTTTCAAGGAATAGGTTAGACCCATCCACTTGGAAAAAAATTTTGAGACTCTCTCATTATCGCACTTCTTATAATTAGATATATCTAGGATCATCATATTTCTTAGGGTAGAGTTTAATTTTTTATAGAAATTTTTGATGAAGTCTCACAAACCAATAATAGACCCATCTAGCATGTTTTTATACTAGTAAAATTATGGTCCTTCTATTGTCTACATGAAGAATTTCAAATTTTCGACTTATTTGGGATCATGAATTCCTATCACGAAGATAAAATAAGATAAAAAGTGTGTTATGTACTAGTCTTGGTCTATGGATCCATTCAAGATAGAGAATGTTGGGTTTCCAAAGATGGGTGGAGGAGGATTCACATGCACCCATTCAAGATATGGTTTTCATTCTAGTTATACTAGCGTAAATTCCCATTCATTACTATTATTATGGTAGGAGAAGACTTTATAGTGTAATGAATTTCTATAGGAATAATAAGTTGGGTAAACACTTGAGTAGAGGTAGTGGGAAGAGGCTGATATAGTCTTCTCTCTCAGGTTTACTATTGATATCTAATATGAGTTAATCTATTCTAGCTCGGCTGGCGTGGCTTTGAATGTCACCCTAGAAGAGGGAATTCATTATATACATTATTTATTGGGTATAGATAAACTATTTTTCTATTTATAGAGAAAAATATATTATTGGATTCATCCCTCATATTTTTAGTATATGTATCAAGTTAGGGAAGATCCATTGGATGAGCTATATTGGTCTCTCTCTACCAGTTTCCCTTAGAGTGGATATTTCCACTAAGTAATTTTGAATTTATTCTCCTGAGTTTCTCTAACATAGGTTTATATTAATTAGATGTTTCACTAATTTTTTTATCCTCAATTTCTTTGGGTATTGGACGGTATGTGGAAACAACATTCCCTTTTATATTGGTTGAATCTCAAAGAAGAGGTATATTTGATCACTCTATGGACCCCCCAAATTTTGAACATGTTTCATGTGTTGGGTATGGAAACCTTCTTCAAGTGTTTCAGTGTGGATCATATTTTGGAAAGAGACCAAGTTATCAGGATCTTCAGCACTGACATCATGCTCTATGTCATATTCAGACCTTACATTGAGGACATTCAAAGATACATATTATTTTATAGGAACCATGTTTTCATTAGAAGGTTAAAAGGAATTTTTCACCTCTTGAATATTTTCAAGGGGATAATTTTAATCCTTTAATGTGATAAACTTTTAGAAGGATAATTTTGACTTGTGACCCTTATGTGGTTTTTCTTTTTTCCTTACGAAGATCCCCCAAAATTTACTTCTGAAGAGTGATCGAGAGGGAATCCACAACAAACTTTTATTAATGAATCCCCATTGAGAATAATGGGTTGCTCAACAAGAGGAACTATGAAGGACTTCATTTCCTAATTTCTCCCAATCTGGAGGAGATTTATTTCCATAATTGGGGATGTTGTAATATAAATTTATCTATCCCTATAGGCATGTATTGTTCCTATTATTCTACCTTCAAAATTTATACATGAGGGTGATTTTATGAACTCATGGAAGGTGTTAGTGAAAAACATTCACTGACTGTAACACCCCGAGCTTCCACGATACGCTTCTCATTCAATAATGCAATAGCTTGCATTGTACGCAACTTCGAGTTCTAAAACACCACAACTAATCAAAGTAGCCGTTATGAATAGTAATAACCACTTTTTAAAATTATATAAATTTTATATTTCAAAATGGACTTAATTTTTGTATTCGTAATATCGAAATTAGCCTATGTTGAATTTTTGGTAACTTTCTGAGAACTTCCAATTTTTTTTGAATAGTGAAAAATACTTAAAACAACTTTTTAAATAAAAATAATTTATTGTGATAAATTATAATATTTAGTGGTTTTAAAGTATAATTAGAATATATTTTTACCATTTTATCCAATGGTGGTCATTAGAATTAATTTAACATTGAAATTGGACATAAACAATTGCCAATCTTTTGATATAAATTGTTTCTTAAAAACAAGCTATTTGTTGTGACAGCGGGAATTAATTATAAAATTAATTAATGCAACTTATATGTTTTTTTGTAAAATAGACATCATTTTTAAATTCGTAATATCAATTATATCTTAGGGTGAAATTTTGGCTTTGTTCTGAAAAACTTCAATTTTTGATGAATAGTGAAACCACTAAGTGGTAGTTAAATAACTGATTTTTCGTTTAAATGAAATATTACCACTTCTGTGATTTGATTTTCAAAAATCCGACATACATGGTTGTCATTAAGAAGTAAAAGGTGGTTCAATGAGATTAAAATAATTTTTTGGTGAATAGTAACTTTTAAGTTCTTAATCGCGATTAGAGGTAATTAGTGTAGTTTAAGGTACAAATAATGTTTTAATAATATGAGATGAGCATGAAACTTGTCCTACACCTATTGGATGAGTCATGGCCGACCACGAAAACCCATGGGTCAACTTTGGGACCCCATGGAGCCACTTTAGTTGGAAAATGACATTAATATATATTTATTTAATGTTAAAATTAAATTAACACAAACATGAGTTATTTTACTAAAATAGTTTTTAAGTGGGGTTACCCAAGTCCAAATTTTGACTATAAATATTAATTAGAAAGCTAAAAAGATTTCCTACATCATAGTATTTTTTTTATAATTTTTAGACATTAAATAAATTAAATTATTTATGGTATCATTATGATGCAGCGATAACCTCATTATTTAACGATTTAAATAAAATGAGAAGATAATGCAAAATCCAAGGCTTACACTTTTCCAAAGCCTATTGGATGAGGGGATTTCGAAACCTTATCACCTTATCCTCGAATTATATAATTGTGGGACCTTTAGAATCCGAAAATCATTGTGAAATAATGTAACATTTCAATCTTTCCAAAAGTGCCCCTCCTCTCCACTTATAAAAGGCCCCCACCTCTCCCACCTCATTTACACTTTCAAGCCATTTGGCTCGGCCAAAATCTGCCCAAATACTCTCCCAACTTCCCCCTCTTACTCCTAGAAGCCTTACTTTGGGCATAACTCTTCCCAAAAAAGCCTTTGGCTCAAATCAAAAAGAGTTACCTGATTTTGAGGTAATGTCTTTTCTAATGTTGTTTTGTTTTATTTTTCTTCTCCAACCCCCTAAACTCTTTTTATTCATTTCTTTTGTAACAAAACCAGTATCCTCAATATACTAGGATGTTGTTATAAGAATTATTCGATCTACACTTACACACACCAACATCTAATGGTTAAAGAACATACGGTTTCTGTGGATGGCGAATTTTTGCCTCACGAAACGATGATTGTTCAACACTCATATAACACCTTCAAAGGTGGCCATTAAGATGTCACTATTTTTATATATGATATATAATATGTTTATGTTTTACTTATGCTTCTGTATTTCTCATTTATGGCATACTTTATGATTTCCATTATAGGGTAAAACGCGATAATTTCATTTTAGGAAGTGCGGACTACCGCCCCATGTATAAAGGATGGAGTAAATGGTATTATAAAATATATTATACTGGAATTATATTATATATTTATATCATTATGATTTAGTTCCATTAAATAAGAAATTGAAATGAAAGTAGCGTCCATGCGTACGTACGGCTTACCGTCTCCATGAACGGTGCATTTCATTTCTTACCTCTAAATGTTACGTAATATTATAAATGAATGTATATACTGGATATATAAGATATATATGACATCTAAATCATGAATATAATTCTGGATATAATGGATATTCTACCACATGAACAACTTGTAATTATAAGAAGTTTATTGTTGACTCAAGTTACCAAAGATCGACAAAACGACCGTTATTAACTTAAATAATTACATAATGTTCATAACGTTGTAATAAGTGATATAAAAAGGATAATGAAATTGAAAATGGTTCTTAATAAGGTAGATATTAACTCTAGTTTATTATTCAGGAGATTAAAGAACGGTTGAGTCAAGTCGGACACAAGGTAAGGGAATTTCTTATCCCAATTTCCATTCTTTGGGTTAATCTCCTACTTTCAAATTATGTCATGATATTATTATGTATTATCTTTTATCTGTACTTTCTTTATGTGTAATTATATTTAATACACATAATAAATTTATTTTATTTAGAAAAATGATCTTTGTAAGGGAACTTCTTAACCCAACTTCCATTCTTTGGGTTAATCTCATACTTTCAAATTATGTCATGATATTATTATGTCCTATCTGGTATTTTTACATTATTTATGTGTAATTATAGTGAATACACATTATAGATGTAATTTATTTTAAAAAAATTATATTTTTAAGGAATTCGTCTCAATCCCCTTTCATTGAGGCATATTTGGTTTTATACACAACTTTCTTTTATACGGTGTATAAACCCCTTTGACTTTTACGTTTATTCAAAAGGAATCTTTTTTATACGAAGATTTTTGATAAACGACAAAAGGGAATGTTTTTCTTTCCGTACTTATGCGGCGACAACGACTTCTCCACCGCCGTGACCATTATTTGAGTTTCGGCTTCCTCTACAAGCCATCATTTTTTTTAATGAAAAATAAATACAAAGTTTTAACTTTCTTTTATTTTGGTATTGAAAATGGTTTTGAAAGCGTTTTTATTATATCAATGTGTTGTATTGATATCTTGTGATTGAAATGTGGAAATTTTATGTTTCCTTTATGCATGTTTTATGTGATACGATTATGTTATGGTTTATGATATGTTTAAACCTATTCATATGAGGAATGTATTGGACTTAATAAGTGACGGGTGGAGCCCGCTATAGCTCCTCGATGCATCGGTAGGTCTCATGAGACAACTAGACGTGGAATTGGCCGAGGCCCTTTCCCAATTTGATTTATGGTTTTGGCCGAGGCCTTAATCATTTTAGACGTCTTGGCCGAGGCCTTGACAAAATGTTTCAGAATGTTTGGCATTATACATTCCCTCATTATGAAAGTGGTTATTGATATTGCATGTGATTATTCGACCAGTAGAATATCCATGTGAATAAGTAAATGGCATTATCTCATTTTACTTTTTCCATATTATGTTGAAGTTCAAGTTTAAAAGGCTTTTTTTTAGTTATACATTGCCTTAAATGTTAATGTTTATTTATGAAAGCTTCCGCTATATTGTTAACCTTAATGAGCATCCGATCTCACCCCTTTCAATGTTTTAATATTTTCCAGGATGTGAAGAAGTATTTTATGAATGACCTGCAGGGATAGTCCAAAGAGGATAGAAGTGTGGACTATGGAGACTATGTTATTATAGTTTTTCACTTTGTGATGTAATGTAACATTTATGAATGTATCTAGTGTTTCCAAGGCTACTAAACTAATCGGTCTTTCAAGACTTGATCTTTTGTGATCATGCCAATGTTATGAAGTAATGTACCGGCTCTGGGTAGCTGGGGTCGGGGCATTACCGTTGGTATCAGAGGCAGTTTAGTACTAACCTTGGAAGCTATATTTAGATAAACTCTGATTAGAGCACATATCCCGAAGATAGACTTTGAGGATTAGTATATAAGAACTTCCTAGAATTTTGGTATTGTAGAGATGTTGTGAGTTTTCTGAGCAATACATCCCTGTCTGGATACGAGCAGGTAGAGGCGGCTCTGGCATAGATGTACCTAGGGGTAAAACCCAAAAACACCGCTTTGAGCTAGACTCGAACGGGAACTGGTGCACGACAACGGGCCTTGCTGCACTCTTGGTTACGACACTCCCGGGGGATATGCTTTGGATAATTCCCATTTTCTTTACAAACCACTATGAAGGGTTATGAGTATATACTTCCTCAAAGAAAACATTTTTATAATTATGGATTATATCCATAATTAGTTCAATTTATGTTAAGTGTTTTACAAGTATGGAATTATGTATTTTGATTCATGAACTAATCTAGTTTATGCCATTATTTATAAATGGCGCCTAGTGGAAGGAATGGAAACCGTATCAATGCACGCACTCCGTGTAGGGATTTCCCTCCTGCTCAGGATAATTATGGTGGAGCTAGTGATACAACTGGTGCTGATCAGCTTCTCACCGTACTGGGATAACTCACGCAGGTTATGAATAACAACCTTACTCGTATGGAGCACCCTGATCCGCAACGTGGAGGATCAATGCTAGACCGTTTCATGAGGCAATAACCGCCAACCTTCAATGGGAGTAAAAATCCTATTGTAACTGAGCAATGGATAAATTCCTTAGAGAAAATATTCCATGCCTTGGGGAGTAGTGAAAGGGAGAATGTTGTCATGGCAGTTTACCGCCTCACTGGAGATGCCGATCAATGGTGGTCACTAATTCAAAACACAAAGGAAGATGATGAATTAACAAACACGGAATGGTAGGATTTCAAAGAGCTGTTCTTAGAAAAATACTTTCCTCGAGACCATCGAGCGGATATGGACAGGCAATTTCTGAGTCTGAGGCAGAAGGAGGATGAGAATGTCGCAAAGTATGAGGCTAACTTTACAAGGTTAGCAAGGTATGCTGCGGATTATATACGTAACCCAAGGAGTAAGATTGATCGTTTCTTTGATGGGTTAAAACCATTTCTCTCTCGATCTTTAGTATCACAATCCTTTTCATCATACGAAGATATTGTCTCGTGTGCTATCAAGACAGAAAAGGAATTCTCTATGTCTTATGACAACAAAGTAAAGCAAGAGAAGAAGATAACGGTGGAACAAGAGACAGATAAAGGGAAAAAGGGAAAGAAGGATTTTCCATTATGTGATAAGTTTGGGAAGAATCACCCTGGTACTTGTCTAAAAGGAATGGGAGTTTGTTATAAATGTGGAGAAAAGTGTCACCAGGCTCGTGATTGCAAGGGAAAGAAAGAGGCTATCAAAGTTGAATGCTATAATTGTAGAGAAATGGGTCATTATGCTAATGAATGTCCTAAGCGTCAGGGAAACTTACCTCAGAAAAGGTCAAGGGATCAAGGACAATCTTATGCTGTTACTACAGTTGAAGCAGAATAACTAATGTATTGGTGCTTTTGGACTCATGGATTATATTTTGGTTATTAGAATAATGTGATATATATATATATATAAGGATTGTACTGCAGTACTTGTTGATTTTAGTAAGGTTTTAATATGATGAAGGTAATTATATTTTTAGTATGTGACAATAAGAGAAAATTTACTTTGTTTGGGGAATCTGATAAATTGATTTTGGAATTAAGAGACCTTTTAGAGAAAGTCTGGACAGAGGTATTTTGGATAACTACAATGGTTGGAGTGGATTAAGTTGATCTTTGGATAGTATTGTTTAAGGTTAAAAAATTTATGAAGATTATTTTTGGAATATTATGATACTATAGTTTTAGGAAAAGGACAACCTGCAGGGTGGGGCATAACCCGTCGCGTCGGACAAAACTGCAGGAATCGAACCCACAACCATAGTGCGACAAGCCTTTATTTCCTACCACTAGCCTACAGTAATTCCCTGGTTATTCAAAATAGTTTTACTAATCTAAATGGTATGTGTTAACATTTGGAACCTTATACAATTAGGATAAATAGAATATTTTTGAGTTCCATTACCATTTGGAGTAAAAGTTGGGTTTGTGGTAAAAATTTATTAACGAATGAAAGTATACATAACAAGTATGTATATTCCCTTATGTTCTTAGTAAATCTCCTAAATAAATTCCTCAACATTATAAAAGGTAACTTAAAACAAAAATGTTGTCGGTTAACTTTTCCAACTGGGGATTCAATGACCGTTTAACCAATCACAAGTTTGTGATTTTCTTGTGGTTAAACTTTCTCCTAATCCTGTTTTCTATAACTCTCCATCAGACCTTGATGGTTTGTTTCTCCTCCATATCCATATTTTCATAGAATCCTAGAATGGGCTATATCGGGTGACCTTTGTACTTATCTTGCTTTCTTTTAATGTTATATATTTATTAACCTTATTTCCGATGTGGGTTTTCCACAAAGGTACTTTCTCTTTTCAACCTTTTATTTTCAAAGAAAAATTTTCCAATTGCGAGGACTCAATTTATTGAAGGAGGGGAGAATGTAACACCTCGAGCTTCCACGATACGCTTCTCATTCAATAATGCAATAGCTTGCATTGTACGCAACTTCGAGTTCTAAAACACCGCAACTAATCAAAGTAGCCGTTATGAATAGTAATAAACACTTTTTAAAATTATATAAATTTTATATTTCAAAATGGACTTCATTTTTGTATTCGTAATATCGAAATTAGCCTATGTTGATTTTTTGGTAACTTTCTGAGAACTTCCAAATTTTTTTGAATAGTGAAAAATACTTAAAACAACTTTTTTAATCAAAATAATTTATTGTGATAAATTATACTATTTAGTGGTTTTAAAGTATAATTAGAATATATTTTTACCATTTTATCCAATGGTGGTCATTATAATTAATTTAACATTGAAATTGGACATAAACAATTGCCAATCTTTTGATATAAATTGTTTCTTAAAAACACGTTATTTGTTGTGATAGCGGGAATTAATTATAAAATTAATTAATGAAACTTATATGTTTTTTGTAAAATAGACATCATTTTTGAATTCGGAATATCAATTATAGCTTAGGGTGAAATTTTGGCTTTGTTCTGAAAAAATTCAATTTTTGATGAATAGTGAAACCACTAAGTGGTAGTTAAATAACTGATTTTTCTTTTAAATGAAATATTACCACTTCTGAGATTTGATTTTCAAAAATCCGACATACATGGTTGTCATTAAGAAGTAAAATGTTGTTCAATGAGATTAAAATAATTTTTTGGTGAATAGTAACTTTTAAGTTCTTAATCGCGATTAGAGGTAATTAGTGTAGTTTAAGGTACAAATTATGTTTTAATAATATGAGATGAGAATGACACTTGTCCTACTCCTATTGGATGAGTCATGGCCGACCAAGACAACCCATGGGTCAACTTTGGGACCCCATGGAGCCACTTTAGTTGGAAAATGACATTAATATATATTTATTTAATGTTAAAATTAAATTGACACAAACATGAGTTATTTTACTAAAACAGTTTTTAAGTGGGGTTACACAAGTCCAAATTTTGACTATGAATATTCATTAGAAATGTAAAAATATTTCCTACATCATAGTATTTTTTTTATAATTTTTAGACATTAAATAAATTAAATTATTTATGACATCATTATGATGCAGCGATGACCTCATTATTTAACGATTTAAATAAAATGAGAAGATAATGCAAAATCCAAGGCTTACACTTGTCCAAAGCCTATTGGATGAGGACATTTCGAAACCTTATCACCTTATACTCGAATTATATAAGTGTGGGACCTTTAGAATCCGAAAAGCATTGTGAAATAATGTAACATTTCAATCTTTCCAAAAGTGCCCCTCCTCTCCACTTATAAAAGGCCCCCACCTCTCCCACCTCATTTACACTTTCAAGCCATTTGTCTGGGCCAAACTCTGCCCAAATACTCTCCAAACTTCCCCCTCTTACTCCTAGAAGCCTTACTTTGGGCAGAACTCTTCCCAAGGAAGCCTTTGGCTCAAATCAAAATGAGTTACCCGATTTTGAGGTAATGTCTTTTCTAATGTTGTTTTGTTTTATTTTTCTTCTCCAACCCCCTAAACTCTTTTTATTCATTTATTTTGTAACAAAACCAGTATCTTCAATATACTAGGATGTTGTTATAAGAAGTATTCGAGCTACACTTACACAAACCTACATCTAATGGTTAAAGAACATACGGTTTCTGTGGATGGCGAATTTCTGCCTCACGAAACGATGATTGTTCAACACTCATATAACACCTTAAAAGGTGGCCATTAAGATGTCACTATTTTTATATATGATATATAATATGTTTATGTTTTACTTATTCTTCTGTATTTCTCATTTATGGCATACTTCATGATTTCCATTATGGGTAAAACGCGATAATTTCATTTTAGGAAGTGCGGACTACCACCCCCTCAAAGTGATTTGAATCGTTAATGCCATATGTGGGATGTATAAAGGATGGAGTAAATGGTATTATACACTATAGTATACTGGAATTATATTATACATTTATATCATTATGATTTAGTTCCATTAAATATGAAATTGAAATGAAAGTAGCGTTCATGCGTACGTACGGCTTACCGTCTCCATGAACGGTGCATTTCATTTCTTACCTCTAAATGTTACGTAATATTATAAATGAATGTATATACTGGATATATATGATATATATGACATCTAAATCATGAATATAATTCTGGATATAATGGATATTCTACCACATGAACAACTTGTAATTATAAGAAGTTTATTGTTGACTCAAGTTACCAATGATCGACAAAACGACCGTTATTAACTTAAATAATTACATAATGTTCATAACGTTGTAATAAGTGATATAAAAGGATAATGAAATTGAAAATGGTTCTTAATAAGGTAGATATTAACTCTAATTTATTATTCAGGAGATTAAAGAACGGTTGAGTCATGTCGGACACAAGGTAAGAGAATTTCTTAACCCAATTTCCATTCTTTGGGTTAATCTCCTACTTTCAAATTATGTCATGATATTATTATGTCTTATCTTGTATTTGTACTTTCTTTATGTGTAATTATATTGAATACACATAATAAATTTATTTTATTTAGAAAAATTATCTTTTTAAGGGAACTTCTTAACCCAACTTCCATTCTTTGGGTTAATCTCCTACTTTCAAATTATGTCATGATATTATTATGTCCTATCTTGTATTTTTACATTATTTATGTGTAATTATAGTGAATACACATTATAGATTTAATTTATTTAAAAAAATTATCTTTTTAAGGAATTCATCTCAATCCCCTTTCATTGAGGCATATTTTGTTTTATACAAAACTTTCTTTTATACGGTGTATAAACCCCTTTGACTTTTACGTTTATTCAAAAGGAATCTTTTTTATACGAAGCTTTTTGATAAACGACAAAAGGGAATGTTTTTCTTTCCGTACTTATGCGGCGACAATGAATTCTCCACCACCGTGACCATTATTTGAGTTTCGGATTCCTCTACAAGCCATCATTTTTTAATGAAAAATAAATACAAAGTTTTAACTTTCTTTTATTTTTCTATTGAAAATGGTTTTGAAAGAATTTTTATTATATCAATGTGTTGTATTGATATATTGTGATTGAAATGTGGAAATGTTATGCTTCCTTTATGCATGTTTTATGTGATACGATTATGTTATGGTTTATGATATGTTTAAACCTATTCATATGAGGAATGTATTGGACTTAATAAGTGACGGGTGGAGCCCACTATAGCTCCTCGATGCATCGGTAGGTCTCATGAGACAACTAGACGTGGAATTGGCCGAGGCCCTTTCCCAATTTGATTTATGGTTTTGGCCGAGGCCTTAATCATTTTAGACGTCTTGGCCAAGGCCTTGACAAAATGTTTCAGAATGTCTGGCATTATACATTCCCTCATTATGAAAGTGGTTATTGATATTGCATGTGATTATTCGACCAGTAGAATATCCATGTGAATAAATAAATGGCATTATCTCATTTTACTTTTTCCATATTATGTTGAAGTTAAAGTTTAAAAGGCTTTTGTTTTATTTATACATTGCCTTAAATGTTAATGTTTATTTATGAAAGCTTCCGCTATATTTTTAACCTTACTGAGCATCCGAGCTCACCCCTTTCAATGTTTTAATATTTTCCAGGATGTGAAGAAGTATTTTATGAATGACCTGCAGGGATAGTCCAAAGAGGATAGAAGTGTGGACTATGGAGACTATGTTATTATAGTTTTTCACTTTGTGATGTAATGTAACATTTATGAATGTATCTAGTGTTTTCAAGGCTACTAAACTAATCGGTCTTTTGAGACTTGATCTTTTGTGATCATGCCAATGTTACGAAGTAATGCACCGGCTCTGGGTAGATGGGGTCGGGGCATTACACTGACCTTGGGCAATGGGGTTTCTCTCATATCTTCACTGTGAAGTCCATTAATTCTTCTATCTTAATTTTGATGGATTTTTTCTAAGAATGATATGAATATAGTGAATTTTTTGAGTTTGAGATGATCATTTTTTAAAGTAGAACCATATACAAGTGTTTGGATTTTATCAATAGATAATCTTAGGAAAAATGCATTATTGTTTGATGTAAGAGTCTATTAATGAACCAATCCCACTAAGTATACTATTTCAGAGAATTATATATTATGTGATTTTACTTCATTGTCCAATCAACATATGTGAAATCCGAGCCTAATACATAAACCGATACAACAAAATTTCAATATACTATCCTTGGTGGTCTCTTATAGTGATGGAGAGTGGTAAATTGAAATGCACCATGGTCATACCAACCTATAATGAGAACCTTGGATGGGTTATGAATAATCAATAGGTGCAGATAATTCAAGGAATTGTGGTATGGATTTTTGATATCTTTTCATTTCTTACTAATATTTGGATTTCACATAGATAAAATTGAATCTAAGTCTATTTGGAGGCACAATTAATTTATTTTCTTTAAGTGGTTGGAATAAGGTAAGTATTTTTTCTCGAAGTGGAAGAGAGTAGTCCTAAAATTGAATATCATGACATCTATACACTCTTCATCCAATTTATCAAGAAATTCATACTGAGATATGGCTAAGATCCATAACATGATCGGTATATCATATTCATCTAGTTATTTCTTAATAACCATAGAATTTACATCATATTATAATATATATTCCTTCACCTGATCCGGTTTGAGTGGTCATTTCTCTACCTCTATATTGAGTGAAGTGGGATTAGACAGATTCTACTCTTCTATATCGAACAGTAAATTATCAGAAGGTGGAATAGATGATAAATATTTTATTATACATTAATTTAGTTGGGATGAGATATCACTAGTTATAGATGAGGTTCCTGGTGTGGCTGGACCTAGTCACGCTAGTGAATCTTGGTGTGAGGGAATTCTCAAAGTTGATTTAATAATTAGAGGACCTTCTTGCTAAAATGGGAAGTAACTGTGAGGAGTAAAATTAAAGTGGATTCCATGAGGAGGCCCTTTATGAACATATTTATATTTTCCATCATGGGGATGACTTTTATCATTGTGTGATGTACAACTACAGGGTGGAATTTTGTAATTTATTTCTTAGGGAGTGTATAGTAAAGATTCAATGAAGTGGAACTTTATTGTGAACAGTTATTGATCTATTGGAATGGGGAGGACTATAATATTGATTGATTTTTTAGTGTCTAGGAAGATTTTAATAGGTCTTACTATGACAAAAGTACAAATGACCCATCTTTATAATACCATGGGGATGATATTCAGGGTAGATTCTTGGGAGAGTACTATCATAAATGCTAATCACAACACCATGGGGAGGACCTATGCCACCAAAATTGTTTAATCTTTATAATGATTAGTTATAATATTTTTATTTTTTTATCAAGATATGATTAAGGGAATAAATAAACCTGATATTGACTTGGCGTAGGGATATGAGCCCATACTTGGTATGTAGGCTTCCCTTGATAAGATTTCACTTTGATACTATCCATCAGGAAGATAAGGATACACATTGTGCACAATGAACTTCATCGGTGGGATTCCTCATACAAAAATTCAATGTTACTATTGAAATATTCTCATAGAATTTTTGATACTGGGAATAATTTCTTCAAAATAGAAAAGAATATTTATCTAACTTTGAATTTTATAGGGATATGGTAAAAAAAATCTTAATAATTAAGTAGAGTAGAATTATTAGAATGATTTTGAATATTTATTGAAATATTAAAGAATTTACTTTTATGGTTGGTAGGGGTATGCGCCTATGTTGATGTAGCTACTATGATATATTATTGAAATTTAGTTGGAACATGAATACAAGAATGATATCATTCATCATTTCTCACTAAGATATAATAATGATCATTAAGAATGGAATTCATAATATAGGCATATAATTGAGTATATCTTGAAATAAACTAATGCTCTCCCCAAGTGAGTGGGGCATGAGTATTATCCTACCAATTGTTTAACATCAAGATATACTAATGGTGGACATTTAATACTGATACAAAAACATGATGACAGTTTCTTAGGGAATGAGTAGGGAAATAAGACTTCCCTTTGGTCACCATTGGGATATGATAGTGGATTTTCTCCATAGGAAAAATAATATGGGTTATCTCTTTAGTGAGAGTGGGGATATGATCCTACTCTAGTCCTCTAGTTTGTGTTAGAATATGTTAATGGGTTTCATGTGTAGGATCAATAATATGAGCATTCCCACTAGTTAATACCAGAATATTTTCACATACTCAACTGGATACTTCCATAGTGCATTGGAAATCCTAGTGAGTGAGAATAGGTATATGGGAATACTACTTGATTTTAGTCAGAGTATTTTTAGGGGAGTCTTCCCTAGAGGCTGGTATATGAGTTTTCTTTTTTAACTCCTATAGTGTGTTTACCATTAAAACATATCTTCCTAATTATGATGAATTAAATGGTTAGGGATGGGATATCCTGGTTGAAGTCCCTACTAGAAACCTACGTGGTTGGGTCCATATGACATTGGTATAGAAAATGTTTAGTTGGATCCCTCTTATGCGACTCTTCGAATGTGGTGAGGTTACAATCGACCTTATATTATGTCTCCCTATGTTATCAGAAGTACTTGTTTTTATACTCTATGGAGAGAATCCCAAGGAAATTAAAGAAGGAAAAAACACACCCATATTCACCCCCACCCTCCTCCTCTATTGAAGAGATTTTTTAAATCTTGATAGTGTAGATTCTTTTTCGTGTTCCCTCAAGAGAAGGGATCATACCGTTGAAGCGGTACTCCATCACTAACACATTGCTAATCTATTTATAGAGAGATTTCATTAGAAACAACACCAACTTATTTTATGAGGACATAACCTTTGAAATGATTGAGTCATATTTATAATTTCTAGATAATTACATCTATTTTGGATTAAATGGGATATTATTCTGAATGTCCTGAAGGGATAAAAAATACAAATAATATAACGACCCATACTTTACATACATTGTTAATACTTCAAAATTGAAGCACACTTATTACAACATATGACAAAACCACAAAGGACCGTATAGGTATAGTGTCTTTAGAAACTGGGAAACATAAACAACTGGTTCATAAATCTTCTACAGTGTCTCCCATTTATTTCATCATATCTAGGGTCCCAATTAGCATATTCTACTTAATATCCATCTTCCTGACCAGGGGAAAAGAAAACATAAAAGGGTGAGCTCAAATGCTCAGCAAGGGGAAATAAAGGAAATAAAAATCATATCATATCTTTTTGAAAATCATAACCTGCAAAAGAGATCATAATATCTTAACATGGAATAAATCATAGAAGTGAAAATGAGATCCCCATAATCATAACATGAAACTTGAAACTTTGTGGAATGCACACATAATCATGGAAAATCATTTCTTGTTAGTCATGACTCATTGCCAAGACTATCTTAGTGGACAAATTCCCTTTCCGAACCGAGTCACACTCGTTCCAGTCCTGTTTCACTGAACCGGTATAACCTACCGTTCCAGCCATGTCTATCTCATGAGATATAAAATCTTTACCCAATGCATTGGAGGGAGATATAGGTCTCACCCATCATATAATGAATCCTTTCTTATGTGTGCCACATAATCATAAATCATACATCATCGCATAACACATGTAACAAAAATGGGATTCTTGAAACATCATGACATCATAAAACAAACCATATAAGGTAAATGACTTAATAAAAATAATTCCCTCACAACATAATCAAATCAATGTAATAATAGGGATAAAAACAGAACCCTATATTATCTTAGATGGAAAATAATTTTGATAAAACATTTGAACTCCATTCTTGAGGAAAATATCCTTTCTTCTCCAAAAACATTTTTTCCTTTCATATCATGTCATACATCTTTAAAATAAAAGAAGTTTGTAACACCCGAGACTTTTATGTTATATAAATCATCAAAGGAATCTTTTTCTACACAACACTTGCTTGGCTTTCTTTACACGCAATCGCGACCTTCCTCGACAGCTTGCATCGTACGCAATACCGAGTTTCACTAAACAACAATATGCTATTAAAACTAGCCGTTATGAATAGTAATAACAAATTTTTGAAATTTTATAAATTTTATTTTTCAAAATGGACTTCGTTTTTGGACTCAGAATATCGAAATTAGCCTAGGGTGAAATTTTGGTATTTTTCTGAAAACTTTCAATTTTTGATGAATAGTGAAACCACTAAGTGGTAGGTTAAAAACTGAATTTTGCATAAAACTTAATTTTACCGCTTCTGTGAATGGAATTTCAAAAATCTGACAGACACGGTTAATATCAGTAAGTAAAATGTGGTTCAATGAGATAAAAATAATTTTTTGGTGAATAGTAACTTTTTACTTTTTTTACCGCGGTTAATAGTAAATAGGGTAACTAAGGGTAAATATGATATTAATATTACCCTAACACATGTCCTAATTCTATTGGACAAGTGTAATTCGACCAAAAACAAACTTAGGAATAAAATATGACCATTTAGGCCCACTTGGATTAGATTAGGAAATTTATTATTAATTTATTTAAAGAAGGGTTAAAATAGTTAAAATCAAAGTTTAATAAGTAAATAATTTTTAATATGGGGTTATACCTAAGATAAATTCGATTGTAAATATTCATTAGAAAGATAAAAAGATTTCCTACTTGATGGTATTTTATTTGTAATTTTTAGACATCAAATAATTTAATTTATTTATGACACAAAGATGATGCAGTAATTATCTTATTAATGAAATATTGACATAATTGATAATATAAATACCAAAATAAATGTAATTTAAGACTTTTTATGAATTAAACTAATTTTCTAGGTTACTATGATATATTAGTGTTGATTTAATCAACTTGGTTCGAACATATAATTCTGTTATGACTTTCACAAAAATCATATATCAAATAGTGTCAAAATTGACACAAAATAGTTTTTAAATCAAATATTCTATTATTAATTGTTATTTTATTCCTAAAAATCTAAGGTTCGTCAAAATGACTTAGATAAGGATATATATATTAATAATAAACAATTTGGGGTCTTTTTGCATGTTATAGTAAGTTTATTAACCATATAGTGAAAGAAAACAAAAAGATATGGTAAAAGTTAAATTATTTAACTTAGAGTTAAATCTAATTGATAAGGTTAAAATAATACCCTAAACTTGTCTAAATCTTATTTGTTGGTAGGATTTCTACCCAGCCACACTTTAGCTTAGAAATAAGACCCTTTGGAACCATTATAAACCGATTTTGACTTTAATATAAAATAATATTTTGAGATATTCCTAAGGTGCCCCTCTCCTCCCTTATAAAAGGGCACCTCCTCCCCCTCCTCCTCACACCAATTTGAGCACTCAAGCTCGGCCAACCCCTGCCATTTTATCCTCTCCACTTCCCTAGAATAATCCTAGAGGTCATGGTTCTCTTCAAAGACCAATCTTAGTTCCTTAAGTGGAGGATTCAAAGAGGCGTTCCAAAGAAGAGGTAATATCCATTACCGATCTTTTCAATTTCTTTCTTCTTCAACTTCTTCTTCTTTAGTTTTTTCATGATAAAGTAATAACATCAGTATTACTTACATACTGATATGTTATTATAAATATGAAACAACCCTAATTCACCTTCTATCCATCCTACTGAAAAATGAAATCACCGCGCGTGCGTACGTACGGAATACCGTCTCCACGCCGTGGTGTAATCTATTTTTCCACCATCACTTTACAAGGATGGGTATAATGGTGTAATGAGTAACTATTTATGATTATTATAAAGTAATATTGATACTGAAATAATATATATATACTCCAATACAGTTCCACGATCATAGGAACGATATCATCACTCGTGCGTACGTACAGAATACCGTCTCCACGATGTGATGCGACTCGTTCTACATGATCATCATTACATAGTAATTATATAAATGAATTGAATGAATAAATATGATATATGTTACACTAATACCATTCTGGATATAAGGTATCTATAACCTTAAAAGAAGAATAAGAATGTATTCGGCAAAACACGCATAAGAACAAAAGGCAATAAAGACCCGAGTAACAAGTAACAATGAAATATTACTAACAAGAAGCTAAGAATATGACCATATATGATATCATATCAATATGTATGATTCTGGAATAAGTCAATAACATTATTTAAACAATTATACAGGAGCTTCGGACACGTACAAAGCAAATCGAACATAAGGTAAGGGAAAATACCACAATCTCATTTTTATCCGAGATTGTTTATTCGTAAGTATTTACTGGGGTGTATTTTATCATCCACATCCATGTTCCCTCAATATGTAATATTGTTTCCATCCACTTACAATAGTTTAAATCCAATTTTACCCTTAGGTGAGTTTTTAGTAAAGAATACGAAAAGAATCTTTTGTCTTTTTTCGTACGAGGTACTTTTGACTTTTCCGACAAAAGTACGAAGAATGTTTTTTTAACTTATACGGCATGAATGGATTTTTAAAACATTGTTTCCAAGAAGCTTCCTTTACAAGTTTTCAAGTTTATTTGTATTCAACTTCTTTTATTTTAAAGATGTATGACATGTTATGAAAGGAAAAAATGTTTTTGAAGAAGAAAGGATATTTTCCTCAAGAATGGAGTTCAAATGTTTTATCAAAATTATTTTCCATCTAAGATAATATAGGGTTCTGTTTTTATCCCTATTATTACATTGATTTGATTATGTTGTGAGGGAATTATTTTTATTAAGTCATTTACCTTATATGGTATGTTTTATGATGTCATGATGTTTCAAGAATCCCATTTTTGTTACATGTGTTATGTGATGATGTATGATTTATGATTATGTGGCACACATAAGAAAGGATTCATTATAAGATGGGTGGGACCTATATCTCCCTCCAATGCATTGGGTAAAGATTTTATATCTCATGAGATAGAAATGGCTGGAACGGTAGGTTATACCGATTCAGTGAAACAGGACTGGAACGAGGGTGACTCGGTTCAGAAAGGGACTTTGTCCACTAAGATAGTCTTGGCAATGAGTCATGACTAACAAGAAATGATTTTCCATGATTATGTGTGCATGCCACAAAGTTTCAAGTTTCATGTTATGATTATGGGGATCTCATTTTCACTTCTATGATTTATTCCATGTTAAGATATTATGATCTCTTTTGCAGGTTATGATTTTCAAAAAGATATGATATGATTTTTATTTCCTTTATTTCCCCTTGCTGAGCATTTGAGCTCACCCTTTTATGTTTTCTTTTCCCCAGGTCAGGAAGATGGATATTAAGTAGAATATGCTAAATGGGACCCTAGATATGATGAAATAAATGGGAGACACTGTAGAAGATTTATGAACCAGTTGTTTATGTTTCCCAGTTTCTAAAGACACTATACCTATACAGTCCTTTGTGGTTTTGTCATATGTTGTAATAAGTGTGCTTCAATTTTGAAGTATTAACAATGTATGTAAAGTATGGGTCGTTATAGTTGGTATCAGAGGAAAGGTATAGTCAACCTTTGGAAACTAGGATGTAAAAGCCTTAGTAAGAACCCTAAGGATAAGTCTAAACATAGAACACAATCTTAGTGTTTTAGAAATGTCCTTGAATAACCTAGGATAAGACCTTAAGCATGAAAATTTTATTCTTGAATTATGTGGTTTTCCTATTATAATTAGTGTTGCTCACACTATTCTTCTTTGTTTTAGTCAATGGCTAGAACCCGAAGGAACCGTGTTAATGTGGAATGCGATGGGCAATGCAATGATTGTCCCCCTGAGCAACCAAACGATATGGGAGCTGGAATGAAAAATCTTGTAGCCATGCTCACACAACTTTCTCAAGCTATGAAACATGCAAGACTTCCAAACGAGCAAAGGAAGGAGCAACATTCTGTTGAATCCTTCATGAGGCAGCGTCCACCTTCTTTCAGTGGGTCTACTGATCCATTAGTTGCTGAAAAATGGATTAGTACTACTGAAAAGAAATTTTCAGTTCTTCAATGTTCTGAACATGATAAAGTCATCCTAGCTGTGTATCATTTGGAAGGAGATGCTGATCAATGGTGGAATCTTATTAAGAATACGAGGCAAAGGGATGAAATTGAGTCTATGGAATGGGACGAGTTCAAGAACTTATTTTTCAATAAGTACTTCCCTCGTATTCTCCGAACAAAGATGGAGAAAGAGTTTCTTGAACTGAAGCAAAGGGATGATGAATCTGCTGGTACCTATGAAGTAAATTTTACAAGACTTAAAAGGTACGCTTCTGGTATTATTATCCAACCTGAGAGTAAAATCGATCGATTCTTTAGTGTCTTAAAACCAAGTATTCGAAGGGTGTTAGCCATAAGGGACTTCAATAGATACGAGGAAATCGTTCGATGTGCTCTCAAAGTCGAGATGGAGATTGGAATAACCCATCAGTCACATGGGTTTGATAAGAAGAGGAAGATGGAATTCAAAGGAAAATCTAAAGAGCACACAGAAAAGAAGATGAGCTTTTCCTTATGCTCAAAGTGTGGAAAGAAACATGGATGGAGTTGTCTTAAAGGGACAAGTAAATGTTTTAAATGTGGAAAGGAAGGTCATTGGGCATTTGAATGCCGTGATAATGGGAAGAAGATGTCTAATGATGCAAACAAAGGAAGGGATACACAGAATGAACCTACTAAACTTCAATGTTTCAAGTGCAAGGAGATGGGGCATTATGCCAATCAATGCCCAAATCCAAGGGTTGATGATGATGGTCGACGTCAACAAAATCTTAAGGCTAAAGACAATGGAAAGTCACATGCAATTTCTATCAGCGATGTGGAGTACGATAATGAAGTGGTGAAAGGTACACTAACCATCCACTCTAAAGTAGAAAATGTTTTATTTGATTCTGGATCCACCCACTCTTTTATTTCTAAAGAATTTTCTAAGGGTATCACCATATTACCTCAACAATTAGATGTTGAGTTAGCTGTGACAACACCTAATGGAACAACAGTCGCATCAAAAGTTTATAATTCTTCTCCGATCGAAGTTTGTGGGAAAGTGATTCCTGGAAATCTTGTGATCCTTCCTTTAGTGGAATTTGATGTGATTCTTAGCATGGATTGGCTTTCTCTACATGGAGCTCATATCAATTTCCAAAGAAGGGAAGTTACATTTCATATTCCAGATCAATCTACGATCGTATATCAATGCAAGGATGAACATAATCTTCCAGTGGAAATTTCTTCCATCTTATGGGTATTGATTCCACTAAATGAAGGTTATTTATCTCAAATGGTTGGTGAGAAACTCACGATTAAGAATATTCCCATTGTACGGGAGTTTGATGATGTCTTTTCGGAGGAATTACCGGGTCTTCAGCCAAATCGTGAAGTTGAGTTTTCAATAGAACTCGTACCGGGTGCTTTGCCTATTTCAAAGACACCTTATAGAATGGCCCCAATTGAGTTTCAGGAATTGAAGAAGCAACTCCAAGAGAATATTGATAAGGGATTCATACGCCCTAGTGCGTCACCTTGGGGAGCACCTGTTCTATTTGTTAAGAAGAAAGATGGATCAATGAGACTCTGCATTGATTATCGAGAACTTAACAAGATCATTATCAAGAAAAAATATCCTCTCCCACACATTGATGACTTATTTGACCAACTACGCGGAGCTCAATACTTTTCCAAGATTGATCTTCATTCAGGGTATCATCAATTAAGGGTCAAAAGGGAGGATATACCAAAGACGGCTTTCCGTACAAGGTATGGACACTATGAATTTATAGTGATGCCATTTGGTCTTACTAATGCCCCTGCTATCTTCATGGATCTAATGAATAGAGTCTTTAGAGACTATCTTGATCAATTTGTGGTAGTCTTTATAGATGATATTCTTGTCTATTCAAAGAGCAAGGAAGAGCATGAAGATCACTTGAGAATTATATTGAAGACCCAGAGAAAGGAGAAGCTTTATGCCAAATTTACCAAGTGTGAATTTTGGCTTCAAAAAGTTGCATTTTTGGGTCACATAATCTCAAAAGAGGGGATATCTGTGGATCCAGCAAAAACAGAGGTTATCGAAAGATGGTCAAGACCAACAACAGTAACTAAGATCCGAAGTTTTCTTTGTTTGGCTGGATATTATCGACATTTTGTAAAAGATTTTTCACGATTATCTAATCCACTCACCAAGTTGACTCGGAAAGGAGTTAAGTTTGTCTGGACAGAGGAATGTGAAGAGAATTTCAAGGAGTTGAAAAGAAGGTTATCCAGTGCACCTGTGCTCACACTGCCTTGTAGTGGAGAAAGGTTTGTGATCTACAGGGATGCATCCAAGAAGGGATTGGGGTGTGTTCTTATGCAAAATGATATGGTGATAGCTTATGCCTCACGGCAGTTGAAAATCCATGAGCAAAATTACCCAACACATGATTTGGAGTTGGCTGCGGTAATCTTTGCATTAAAGATTTGGAGGCATTACCTTTATGGTGAAATGTGTGATATTTATACTGATCATAAAAGTTTAAAGTATATTTTCACACAAAAGGAGTTGAATATGCGTCAAAGAAGATGGTTGGAGCTGATTAAGGATTATGACTGCTCAATCCATTACCACCCTGGGAAAGCAAACAAGGTGGCAGATGCATTAAGTCGACAAGACCATGCTAGTTTATCCATGATAAGGATCACAAAAGATCCAATATTTATGGATTTACAAAGGATGGATCTTGGAATTATAATGGAAGGGGAAAAATCTTATCCTTCTCAAATGAATGTTCAACCATATATACATGTGAAGATTAAAGAGGCACAGAAAGAAGATGTCGAGTTACAAAAGAAGGTTAGAAATGTTCCTGAATTCAACATTGATTGTGATGGGATAATAAAGTTCAGGAATTGGATTTGTGTTCCTTCCATCCCCGAATTAAAGGAGCTGCTGGATGAGGCTCATAGTTCTTCATTCTCTATTCATCCTGGAAGCACGAAGATGTATAGGGACTTGAAAGAGTACTTCTGGTGGGATGGAATGAAAAGAGATGTTGCTGAATATGTCTCTCGATGCTTGGTTTGTCAACAAGTTAAAGCTGAGAGACAAAAGTCTAAGGGGGTGTTACAACCATTACCCATACCCGAATGGAAATGGGAAAACATCACTATGGACTTTGTCACAGGACTTCCTAAAACATCCAAAGGCAATAATGCAATCTGGGTCATAGTTGATCGTCTTACAAAGTCTGCACACTTCATTCATATTAGAGAGGATTTATCTCTAGATCAGCTTGCCAGGATATATGTAAAGGAAGTGGTAAGATTGTATGGAGTACCACTTTCTATTATATCTGATCGAGATCCGAGATTTACCTCGAAGTTCTGGCGAAGTCTTCAGTATACTCTAGATACAGAGTTGAGTTTCAGCACTGCTTATCATCCCCAGACAGACGGTCAGTCTGAAAGAACAATTCAAACCCTAGAAGATATGTTGAGAGCTTGCTCTATGGATTTCAAAGGATGTTGGGATCAACACCTACCTTTGGTGGAATTTTCTTATAATAATAGCTTTCACTCCAGTATTCAGATGGCTCCTTATGAAGCTCTCTATGGAAAGAAATGTAGGACTCCAACTTGCTGGGATGAAGTTGGGGAAAGAAAGCTATTAGGACCTGATCTCGTTGATGAAATGGCAGAAAAGGTCAGATCTATTCAACAACACATAAGAGCAGCTTAGAGTCGACAGAAAAGTTATGCCGACAACCGAAGAAAAGACCTAGAATTTGAAGTGGGTGATAAAGTGTTCTTACAAAGATCTCCCTGGAAGAGGGTTATGAGATTTGGAAAGAAGGGGAAGTTGAGCCCTAGATATATCGGTCCTTTTGAAATACTGGATCGTGTTGGGAAGGTAGCTTACCGATTGGCGCTTCCACCGAATCTCTCTCAAGTTCACGATGTGTTCCATGTATCTCTCCTGAGAAAGTACATACCTGATCCTTCACATGTACTCAGCTCAGAAGTTGTACCGCTGGAGCAAGATCTTTCTTATAAAGAACAACCGATAGAGATTCTGGATCATAGCGAAAAAGTCCTACGAAACAAGACCACTCGATTGGTGAAAGTTTTATGGAGGAACCACCAACTTGAAGAAGCTACATGGGAGCTCGAGGATATGATGAGGGAGAAGTATCCTCATCTGTTTGTTACAAAGTGACGAATTTCGAGGGCGAAATTCTTTTTAAGGGGGGTAGAATGTAACACCCGAGACTTTTATGTTATATAAATCATCAAAGTAATCTTTTTCTACACAACACTTGCTTTGCTTTCTTTACACGCAATCGCGATCTTCCTCGATAGCTTGCGTCGTACGCAATACCGAGTTTCACTAAACAACAATATGCTATTAAAACTAGCCGTTATGAATAGTAATAACCACTTTTTGAAATTTTATAAATTTTATTTTTCAAAATGGACTTCATTTTTGGACTCAGAATATCGAAATTAGCCTAGGGTGAAATTTTGGTATTTTTCTGAAAACTTTCAATTTTTGATGAATAGTGAAACCACTAAGTGGTAGGTTAAAAACTGAATTTTGCATAAAACATAATTTTACCGCTTCTGTGAATGGAATTTCAAAAATCCAACAGACACGGTTGATATCGTTAAGTAAAATGTAGTTCAATGAGATAAAAATAATTTTTTGGTGAATAGTAACTTTTTACTTTTTTTACCGCGGTTAATAGTAAATAGGGTAACTAATGGTAAATATGATATTAATATTACCCTAACACATGTCCTAATTCTATTGGACAAGTGTAATTCGACCAAAAACAAACTTAGGAATAAAATATGAC
Organism: Viscum album; assembly: GCA_963277665.1. Classification (NCBI taxonomy): domain Eukaryota; kingdom Viridiplantae; phylum Streptophyta; class Magnoliopsida; order Santalales; family Viscaceae; genus Viscum; species Viscum album. The sequence goes on from OY728164.1 coordinate 1,385,630,163, forward strand.
CATTTAGGCCCACATGGATTAGATTAGGACATTTATTATTAATTTATTTAAAGAAGGGTTAAAATAGTTAAAATCAAAGTTTAATAAGTAAATAATTTTTAATATGGGGTTATACATAAGATAAATTCGATTTTAAATATTAATTAGAAAGATAAAATGATTTCCTACATGATGGTATTTTATTTTTAATTTTTAGACATCAAATAATTTAATTTATTTATGACACAAAGATGATGCAGTAATTATCCTATTAATTAAATATTGACATAATTGATAATATAAATACCAAAATAAAAGTAATTTAAGACTTTTTATGAATTAAACTAATTTTCTAGGTTACTATGATATATTAGTGTTGATTTAATCAACTTGTTTCGAACATATAATTCTGTTATGACTTTCACAAGAATCATATATCAAATAGTGTCAAAATTGACACAAAATAGTTTTTAAATCAAATATTATATTATTAATTGTTATTTTATTCCTAAAAATCTAAGTTTCGGCCATATGACTTAGATAAGAATATATATATTAATAATAAACAATTTGGGGTTCTTTTGGCATGTTATAGTATGTTTATTAACCATATAGTGAAAGAAAACAAAAAGACATGGTAAAAGTTAAATTATTTAACTCAGAGTTAAATCTAATTGATAAGGTTAAAATAATACCCTAAACTTGTCTAAATCTTATTGGTTGATAGGATTTCGACCCATCCCCACTTTAGCTTCGAAATAAGACCCTTTGGAATCATTATTAACCGATTTTGACTTTAATATAAAATAATATTTTGAGATATTCCTAAGGTGCCCCTCTCCTCCCTTATAAAAGGGCACCTCCTCCCCCTCCTCCTCAAACCAATTTGAGCACTCAAGCTCGGCCAAACCCTTCCATTTTATCCTCTCCACTTCCCTAGAATAATCCTAGAGGTCCTGGTCTTCTTCAAAGACCAATCTTAGTTCCCTAAGTGGAGGATTCAAAGAGGCGTTCCAAAGAAGAGGTAATATCCATTACCGATCTTTTCAATTTCTTTCTTCTTCAACTTCTTCTTCTTTAGTTGTTTCATGATAAAGTAATAACATCAGTATTACATACATACTGATATGTTATTATAAATATTAAACAACCCTAATTAACCTTCTATCCATCCTACGGAAAAATGAAATCACCCCGCGTGCGTATGTACGGAATACCGTCTCCACGCCGTGGTGTAATCTATTTTTTCACCATCACTTTACAAGGATGGGTATAATGGTGTAATGAGTAACTATTTATGATTATTATAAAGTAATATTGATACTTAAATAATATATATATACTCCAATACATTTCCACGATCATAGGAACGATATCATCACTCGTGCGTACGTACGGAATACCGTTTCCACGATGTGATGCGACTCGTTCTACATGATCATAATTACATAGTAATTATATAAATGAATTGAATGAATAAATATGATATATTTTACACTAATACCATTCTGGATATAAGGTATCTATAACCTTAAAATAAGAATAAGAATGTATTCGGCAAAACACGCATAAGAACAAAAGGCAATAAAGACCCGAGTAACAAGTAACAATGAAATATTACTAACAAGAAGCTAAGAATATGACCATATATGATATTATATCAATATGTATGATTCTGGAATAAGTCAATAACATTATTTAAACCACTATACAGGAGATTCGGACACGTACAAAGCAAATCGGACCTAAAGTAAGGGAAAATACCACAATCTCATTTTTATCCGAGATTGTTTATTCGTAAGTATTTACTGGGGTGTATTTTATCATCCACATCCATGTTCCCTCAATATGTAATATTGTTTCCATCCACTCACAATAGTTTAAATCCAATTTTACCCTTAGGTGAGTTTTTAGTAAAGAATATGAAAGGAATCTTTTGTCTTTTTTCGTACGAGGTACTTTTTGACTTTTCCGACAAAAGTACGAAGAATGTTTTTTTTAACTTATACGGCATGAATGGATTTTTAAAACATTGTTTCCAAGAAGCTTCCTTTACAAGTTTTCAAGTTTATTTGTAATCAACTTCTTTTATTTTAAAGATGTATGACATGTTATGAAAGGAAAAAATGTTTTTTAATAATAAAGGTTATTTTCCTCAAGAATGGAGTTCAAATGTTTTAACAAAATTATTTTCCATCTAAGATAATATAGGGTTCTGTTTTTATCCCTATTATTACATTGATTTGATTATGTTGTGAGGGAATTATTTTTATTAAGTCATTTACCTTATATGGTTTGTTTTATGATGTCATGATGTTTCAAGAATCCCATTTTTGTTACATGTGTTATGCGATGATATATGATTTATGATTATGTGGTACACATAAGAAAGGATTCATTATAATATGGGTGGGACCTATATCTCCCTCCAATTCATTGGGTAAATATTTTATATCTCATGAGATAGACATGGCTAGAACGGTAGGTTTTACTGGTTCAGTGAAACAGGACTGGAACGAGGGTGACTCGGTTCAGAAAGGGACTTTGTCCACTAAGATAGTCTTGGCAATGATTCATGACTAACAAGAAATGATTTTCCATGATTATGTGTGCATTCCACAAAGTTTCAAGTTTCATGTTATGATTATGGGGATCTCATTTTCACTTCTATGATTTATTACATGTTATGATATTATGTTCTCTTTTGCAGGTTATGATTTTCAAAAAGATATGATATGATTTTTATTTCCTTTATTTCCCCTTGCTGAGCATTTGAGCTCACCCTTTTATGTTTTCTTTTCCCCAGGTCGGGAAGATGGATATTAAGTAGAATATGCTAAATGGGACCCTAGATATGATGAAATAAATTGGAGACACTGTAGAAGATTTATGAACCAGTTGTTTATGTTTCCCAGTTTCTAAAGACACTATACCTATACGGTCCTTTGTGGTTTTGTCATGTGTTGTAATAAGTGTGCTTCAATTTTGAAGTATTAACAATGTATGTAAAGTATGGGTCGTTATAAAGTTGATTACAAATAAACTTGAAAACTTTTAAAGGAAGCTTCTTGGAAACAATGTTTTAAAAATCCATTCATGCCGTATAAGTTAAAAAAACATTCTTCGTACTTTTGTCGGAAAAGTCAAAAAGTACCTCGTATGAAAAAAGACAAAAGATTCCTTTCATATTCTTTACTAAAAACTCACCTAAGGGTAAAATTGGATTTAAACTATTTTAAGTGGATGGAAACAATATTACATATTGAGGGAACATGGATGTGGATGATAAAATACACCCCAATAAATACTTACGAATAAACAATCTCGGATAAAAATGAGATTGTGGCATTTCCCCTTACCTTAGGTCCGATTTGCTTTGTACGTGTCCGAAGCTCCTGTATAATGGTTTAAATAATGTTATTGACTTATTCTAGAATCATACATATTGATATGATATCATATATTGTCATATTCTTAGCTTCTTGTTAGTAATATTTCATTGTTACTTGTTACTCGGGTCTTTATTGCCTTTTGTTCTTATGCGTGTTTTGCCAAATACATTCTTATTCTTCTTTTAAGGTTATAGATACCTTATATCCAGAATGGTATTAGTGTAACATATATCATATTTATTCATTCAATTCATTTATATAATTACTATGTAATGATGATCATGTAGAACGAGTCGCATCACATCGTGGAGACGGTATTCCGTACGTACGCACGAGTGATGATATCGTTCCTATGATCGTGGATATGTATTGGAGTATATATATATTATTTCAGTATCAATATTACTTTATAATAATCATAAATAGTTACTCATTACACCATTATACCCATCCTTGTAAAGTGATGGTGGAAAAATAGATTACACCACGGCGTGGAGACGGTATTCCGTACGTACGCACGTGCGGTGATTTCATTTTTCCGTAGGATGGATAGAAGGTGAATTAGGGTTGTTTCATATTTATAATAACATATCAGTATGTAAGTAATACTGATGTTATTACTTTATCATGAAACAACTAAAGAAGAAGAAGTTGAAGAAGAAAGAAATTGAAAAGATCGGTAATGGATATTACATCTTCTTTGGAACGCCTCTTTGAATCCTCCACTTAGGGAACTAAGATTGGTCTTTGAAGAAGACCAGGACCTCTAGGATTATTCTAGGGAAGTGGAGAGTAGAAAATTGCAGGGGTTGGCCGAGCTTGAGTGCTCAAATTGGTGTGATGAGGAGGGGGAGGAGGTGCCCTTTTATAAGGGAGGAGAGGGGCACCTTAGGAATATCTCAAAATATTATTTTATATTAAAGTAAAAATCGGTTTATAATGGTTCCAAAGGGTCTTATTTCGAAGCTATAGTGGGGATGGGTCGAAATCCTATCAACAAATAAGATTTAGACAAGTTTAGGGTATTATTTTAACCTTATCAATTAGATTTAACTCTAAGTTAAATAATTTAACTTTTACCATGTCTTTTTGTTTTCTTTCACTATATGGTTAATAAACTTACTATAACATGCCAAACGAACCCCAAATTGTTTATTATTAATATATATATCCTTATCTAAGTAATTTGGCCGAACCTTAGATTTTTAGGAATAAAATAACAATTAATAATATAATATTTGATTTAAAAACTATTTTGTGTCAATTTTGACACTATTTGATATATGATTTTTGTGAAAGTCATAACAGAATTATATGTTCGAACCAAGTTGATTAAATCAACACTAATATATCATAGTAACCTAGAAAATTAGTGGAATTCATAAAAAGTCTTAAATTACATTTATTTTGGTATTTATATTATCAATTATGTCAATATTTTATTAATAAGATAATTACTGCATCATCTTTGTGTCATAAATAAATTAAATTATCTGATGTCTAAAAATTACAAATAAAATACCATCATGTATGAAATATTTTTAGCTTTCTAATGAATATTTAAAATCGAATTTATCTTATGTATAACCCCATATTAAAAATTATTTACTTATTAAACTTTGATTTTAACTATTTTAATCCTTCTTTAAATAAATTAATAATAAATGTCGTAATCTAATCCATGTGGGCCTAAATGGTCATATTTTATTCATAAGTTTGTTTTTGGTCGAATTACACTTGTCCAATAGAATTAGGACATGTGTTAGGGTAATATTAATTTCATATTTACCCTTAGTTACCCTATTTACTATTAACCGCGGTAAAAAAAGTAAAAAGTTACTATTCACCAAAAAATTATTTTTATCTCATTGAACCACATTTTACTTACTGATATCAACCGTGTCTGTCGGATTTTTGAAATTCGATTCACAGAAGCGGTAAAATTAAGTTTTATGCAAAATTCAGTTTTTAACCTACCACTTAGTGGTTTCACTATTCATCAAAAATTGAAAGTTTTCAGAAAAATACCAAAATTTCACCCTAGGCTAATTTCGATATTCTGAGTCCAAAAATGAAGTCCATTTTGAAAAATAAAATTTATAAAATTTCAAAAAGTGGTTATTACTATTCATAACGGCTAGTTTTAATAGCATATTGTTGTTTAGTGAAACTCGGTATTGCGTACGATGCAAGCTATCGAGGAAGGTCGCGATTGCGTGTAAAGCAAGCCAAACAAGTGTTGTGTAGAAAAAGATTCCTTTGATGATTTATATAACATAAAAGTCTCGGGTGTTACATTCTACCCCCCTTAAAAAGAATTTCTCCCTCGAAATTCGTCACTTTGTAACAAACAGATGAGGATACTTATCCCTCATCATATCCTCAAGCTCCCATGTAGCTTCTTCAAGTTGGTGGTTCCTCCATAAAACTTTCACCAATCGAGTGGTCTTGTTTCGTAGGAATTTTTCGCTATGATACCGAATCTCTATCGGTTGTTCTTCATAAGAAAGATCTTGCTCCAGCGGTACAACTTCTGAGCTGAGTACATGTGAAGGATCAGGTATGTACTTTCTCAGGAGAGATACATGGAACACATCGTGAACTTGAGAGAGATTCGGTGGAAGCGCCAATCGGTAAGCTACCTTCCCAACACGATCCAGTATTTCAAAAGGACCGATATATCTAGGGCTCAACTTCCCCTTCTTTCCAAATCTCATAACCCTCTTCCAGGGAGATATTCGTAAGAACACTTTATCACCCACTTCAAACTCTAGGTCTTTTCTTCGGTTGTCGGCATAACCTTTCTGTCGACTCTGAGCTGCTCTTATGTGTTGTTGAATAGATCTGACCTTTTCTGCCATTTCATCAACGAGATCAGGTCCTAATAGCTTTCTTTCCCCAACATCATCCCAGCAAGTTGGAGTCTTGCATTTCAATCCACAGAGAGCTTCATAAGGAGCCATATGAATACTGGAGTGAAAGCTATTATTATAATAAAATTCCACCAAAGGTAGGTGTTGATCCCAACCTCCTTTGAAATCCATAGAGCAAGCTCTCAACATATCTTCTAGGGTTTGAATTGTTCTTTCAGACTGACCGTCTGTCTGGGGATGATAAGCAGTGCTGAAACTCAACTCTGTATCCAGAGTATGCTGAAGACTTCGCCAGAACTTCGAGGTAAATCTCGGATCCCGATCAGATATAATATAAAGTGGTACTCCATGCAATCTTACCACATCCTTTACATATATCCTGGAAAGCTGATCTAGAGAGAAATCCTCTCTAATAGGAATGAAGTGTGCAGACTTTGTAAGACGATCAACTATGACCCAGATAACATTATTGCCTTTGGATTTTTTAGAATGTCCTGTGACAAAGTCCATAGTGATGTTTTCCCATTTCCATTCGGGTATGGGCAATGGTTGTAACATCCCCTTAGACTTTTGTCTCTCAGCTTTTACTTGTTGACAAACCAAGCATCGAGAGACATATTCAGCAACATCTTTTTTCATGCCATCCCACCAGAAGTACTCTTTCAAGTCCCTATACATCTTCGTGCTTCCAAGATGAATAGAAAATGATGAACTATGAGCCTCATCCAGCAGCTCCTTCTTTAATTTGGGGATGGAAGGAACACAAACCCGATTCCTGAACTTTATTATCCCATCACAATCAAGGTTGAATTCAGGAAAATTTCTCACCTTCTTTTGTAACTCGACATCTTCTTTCTGTGCCTCTTTAATCTTCACATGTATATATGGTTGAACATTCATTTGAGAAAGATAAGATTTTTCCCCTTCCATTATAATTCCAAGATACATCATTTGTAAATCCATAAATATTGGATCTTTTGTGATCCTTATCATGGATAAACTTGCATGGTCTTGTCGATTTAATGCATCTTCCACCTTGTTTGCTTTCCCAGGGTGGTAATGGATTGAGCAGTCATAATCCTTAATCAGCTCCAACCATCTTCTTTGACGCATATTCAACTCCTTTTGTGTGAAAATATACTTTAAACTTTTATGATCAGTATAAATATCACACCTTTCACCATAAAGGTAATGCCTCCAAATCTTTAATGCAAAGATTACCGCAGCCAACTCCAAATCATGTGTTGGGTAATTTTGCTCATGGATTTTTAACTGTCGTGAGGCATAAGCTATCACCATATCATTTTGCATAAGAACACACCCCAATCCCTTCTTGGATGCATCACTGTAGATCACAAACCTTTCTCCACTACAAGGCAGTGTGAGCACAGGTGCACTGGATAACCTTCTTTTCAACTCCTTGAAATTCTCTTCACATTCCTCTGTCCAGACAAACTTAACTCATTTCCGAGTCAACTTGGTGAGTGGATTAGATAATCGTGAAAAATATTTTACAAAACGTCGATAATATCCATCCAAACCAAGAAAACTTCGGATCTCAGTTACTGTTTTTGGTCTTGACCATCTTTCGATAACCTCTGTTTTTGCTGGATCCACAGATATCCCCTCTTTTGAGAATATGTGACCCAAAAATGCAACTTTTTGAAGCCAAAATTCACACTTGGTAAATTTGGCATAAAGCTTCTCCTTTCTTAGGGTCTTCAATATAATTCTCAAGTGATCTTCATGCTCTTCCTTGCTCTTTGAATAGACAAGAATATCATCTATAAAGACTACCACAAATTGATCAAGATAGTCTCTAAAGACTCTATTCATTAGATCCATGAAGATAGCATGGGCATTAGTAAGACCAAATGGAATCACTATAAATTCATAGTGTCCATACCTTGTACGGAAAGCCGTTTTTGGTATATCCTCCCTTTTGACCCTTAATTGATGATACCCTGAATGAAGATCAATCTTGGAAAAGTATTGAGCTCCGCGTAGTTGGTCAAATAAGTCATCAATGTGTGGGAGATGATATTTGTTCTTGATAGTGATCTTGTTAAGTTCTCGATAATCAATGCAGAGTCTCATTGATCCATCTTTCTTCTTAACAAATAGAACAGGTGCTCCCCAAGGTGACGCACTAGGGCGTATGAATACCTTATCAAGATTATCTTGGAGTTGCTTCTTCAATTCCTGCAACTCAATTGGGGCCATTCTATAAGGTTTATTTGAAACAGGCAAAGCACCCGGTACGAGTTCTATTGAAAACTCAACTTCACGATTTGGTGGAAGACCTGGTAATTCCTCCAGAAAGACATCATCAAACTCCCGTACAATGGGCATATTCTTAATCGTGAGTTTCTCACCAACCATTTGAGATAAATAACCTTCATTTAGTGGAATCAATACCCATAAGATGGAAGAAATTTCCACTGGAAGATTATGTTCATCCTTGCATTGATATACGATCGTAGATTAATCTGGAATATGAAATGTGACTTCCCTTCTTTGGAAATTGATATGAGCTCCATGTAGAGAAAGACAATCCATGCCAAGAATCACATCAAATTCCACTAAAGGAAGGATCACAAGATTTGCAGGAAGCACTTTCCCACAAACTTCGATCGGAGAAGAATTATAAACTTTTGATGCGACTGTTGTGCCATTAGGTGTTGTCACAGCTAACTCAACATCTAATTGTTGAGGTAATATGGTGATACCCTTAGAAAATTCTTTAGAAATAAAAGAGTGGGTGGATCCAGAATCAAATAAAACATTTGTTACATTAGAGTGGATGGTAAGTGTACCTTTCACTACTTCGTTATCATACTCCACATCGCTGATAGAAATTGCATGTGACTTTCCTTTGTCTTTAGCCTTAAGATTTTGTTGACGTCGACCATCATCATCAACCCTTGGATTTGGGCATTGATTGGCATAATGCCCCATATCCTTGCACTTGAAACATTGAAGTGTAGTAGGTTCATTCTGTGTATCCCTTCCTTTGTTTGCATCATTAGACATCTTCTTCCCATTATCGCGGCATTCAAATGCCTGATGACCTTCCTTTCCACATTTAAAACATTTACTTGTCCCTTTAAAACAACTCCCTCCATGTTTCTTTCCACACTTTGAGCATAAGGAAAAGCTCATCTTCTTTTCCGTGTGCTCTTTAGATTTTCCTTTGAATTCCATCTTCCTCTTCTTATCAAACCCATGTGACTGATGGGTTATTCTAATCTCCATCTCGACTTTGAGAGCACATCGAACGATTTTCTCGTAGTTATTGAAGTCCCTTATGGATAACGCCCTTCGAAGACTTGGTTTTAAGCCACTAAAGAATCGATCGATCTTACTCTCAGGTTGGATAATAATACCAGAAGCGTACCTTGCAAGTCTTGTAAAATTTGCTTCATAGGTACCAACAGATTCATCATCCCTTTGCTTCAGTTCAAGAAACTCTTTCTCCATCTTTGTTCGGAGAATACGAGGGAAGTACTTATTGAAAAATAAGTTCTTGAACTCGTCCCATTCCATAGACTCAATTTCATCTCTTTGCCTCGTATTCTTAATAAGATTCCACCATTTATCAGCATCTCCTTCCAAACGATACACTGCTAGGATGAATTTATCATGTTCAGAACATTGAAGAACTGAAAATATCTTTTCAGTAGTACTAATCCATTGTTCAGCAACTAATGGATCAGTAGACCCACTGAAAGAAGGTGGACGCTGCCTCATGAAGGATTCAACAGAATGTTGCTCCTTCCTTTGCTCGTTTGGAAGTCCTGCATGATTCATAGATTGAGAAAGTTGTGTGAGCATGGCTACAAGATTTTGCATTCCAGCTCCCATATCGTTTGGTTGCTCAGGGGGACAATCATTGCATTTCCCATCGCATTCCACATTAACACGGTTCCTTCGGGTTCCAGCCATTGACTAAAACCAAGAAGAATAGTGTGAGCAACACTAATTATAATAGGAAAACCACATAATTCAATAATAAAATTTTCATGCTTAAGGTCTTATCCTAGGTTATTCAAGGCCATTTCTAAAACACTAATATTGGGTTCTATGCTTAAACTTATCCTTAGGGTTCTTACTAAGGCTTTTACATCCTAGTTTCCAAAGGTTGACTATACCTTTCCTCTGATACCAACTATAATGACCCATACTTTACATACATTGTTAATACTTCAAAATTGAAGCACACTTATTACAACATATGACAAAACCACAAAGGACCGTATAGGTATAGTGTCTTTAGAAACTGGGAAACATAAACAACTGGTTCATAAATCTTCTACAGTGTCTCCCATTTATTTCATCATATATAGGGTCCCATTTAGCATATTCTACTTAATATCCATCTTCCCGACCTGGGGAAAAGAAAACATAAAAGGGTGAGCTCAAATGCTCAGCAAGGGGAAATAAAGGAAATAAAAATCATATCATATCTTTTTGAAAATCATAACCTGCAAAAGAGATCATAATATCTTAACATGGAATAAATCATAGAAGTGAAAATGAGATCACCATAACCATAACATGAAACTTGAAACTTTGTGGCATGCACACATAATCATGGAAAATCATTTCATGTTAGTCATGACTCATTGCCAAGACTATCTTAGTGGACAAAGTCCCTTTCTGAACCGAGTCACCCTCATTCCAGTCCTGTTTCACTGAACCGGTATAACCTACCATTCCAGCCATCTCTATCTCATGAGATATAAAATCTTTACCCAATGCATTGGAGGGAGATATAGGTCCCACCCATCTTATAATGAATCCTTTCTTATGTGTGCCACATAATCATAAATCATACATCATCGCATAACACATGTAACAAAAATGGGATTCTTGAAACATCATGACATCATAAAACAAACCATATAAGGTAAATGACTTAATAAAAATAATTCCCTCACAACATAATCAAATCAATGTAATAATAGGGATAAAAACAGAACCCTATATTATCTTAGATGGAAAATAATTTTGATAAAACATTTGAACTCCATTCTTGAGGAAAATATCCTTTCTTCTTCAAAAACATTTTTTCCTTTCATAACATGTCATACATCTTTAAAATAAAAGAATTTGATTACAAATAAACTTGAAAACATGTAAAGGAAGCTTCTTGGAAACAGTGTTTTAAAAATCCATTCATGCCGTATAAGTTAAAAAAAACATTCTTCGTACTTTTGTCTGAAAATTCAAAAAGTACCTCGTATGAAAAAAGACAAAAGATTCCTTTCATATTCTTTACTAAAAACTCACCTAAGGGTAAAATTGGATTTAAACTATTGTAAGTGGATGGAAACAATATTACATATTGAGGGAACATGGATGTGGATGATAAAATACACCCCAGTAAATACTTATGAATAAACAATCTCGGATAAAAATGAGATTGTGGTATTTTCCCTTACCTTAGGACCGATTTGCTTTGTACGTGTCCGAAGCTCCTGTATAATGGTTTAAATAATGTTATTGACTTATTCCAGAATCATACATATTGATATGATATCATATATGGTCATATTCTTAGCTTCTTGTTAGTAATATTTCATTGTTACTTGTTACTCGGGTCTTTATTGCCTTTTGTTCTTATGCGTGTTTTGCCGAATACATTCTTATTATTCTTTTAAGGTTATAGATAACTTATATCCAGAATGGTATTAGTGTAACATATATCATATTTATTCATTCAATTCATTTATATAATTACTATGTAATGATGATCATGTAGAACGAGTCGCATCACATCGTGGAGACGGTATTCCGTACGTACGCACGAGTGATGATATCGTTCCTATGATCGTGGAACTGTATTGGAGTATATATATATTATTTCAGTATCAATATTACTTTATAATAATCATAAATAGTTACTCATTACACCATTATACCCATCCTTGTAAAGTGATGGTGGAAAAATAGATTACACCACGGCGTGGAGACGGTATTCCGTACGTACACACGCGCGGTGATTTCATTTTTCCGTAGGATGGATAGAAGGTGAATTAGGGTTGTTTCATATTTATAATAACATATCATTATGTAAGTAATACTTATGTTATTACTTTATCATGAAACAACTAAAGAAGAAGAAGTTGAAGAAGAAAGAAATTGAAAAGATCGGTAATGGATATTACCTCTTCTTTGGAACGCCTCTTTGAATCCTCCACTTAGGGAACTAAGATTGGTCTTTGAAGAAGACCAGGACCTCTAGGATTATTCTAGGGAAGTGGAGAGGAGAAAATGGCAGGGTTTGGCCGAGCTTGAGTGCTCAAATTGGTGTGAGGAGGAGGGGGAGGAGGTTCCCTTTTATAAGGGAGGAGAGGGGCACCTTAGGAATATCTCAAAATATTATTTTATATTAAAGTCAAAATCTTTTTATAATGGTTCCAAAGGGCCTTATTTAGAAGATAAAGTGGGGATGGGTTGCAATCCTATCAACCAATAAGATTTAGACAAGTTTAGGGTATTATTTTAACCTTATCAATTAGATTTAACTCTAAGTTAAATAATTTAACTTTTACCATGTCTTTTTGTTTTCTTTCACTCTATGGTTAAGAAACTTACTATAACATGCCAAACGAACCCCAAATTGTTTATTATTAATATATATATCCTTATCTAAGTCATTTGGCCGAACCTTAGATTTTTAGGAATAAAATAACAATTAATAATATAATATTTGATTTAAAAACTATTTTGTGTCAATTTTGACACTATTTGATATATGATTTTTGTGAAAGTCATAACAGAATTATATGTTCGAACCAAGTTGATTAAATCAACAAAAATATATCATAGTAACCTAGAAAATTAGTGTAATTCATAAAAAGTATTAAATTACATTTATTTGGGTATTTATATTATTAATTATGTCAATATTTCATTAATAAGATAATTACTGCATCATCTTTGTGTCATAAATAAATTAAATTATTTGATGTCTAAAAATTACAAATAAAATACCATCCTCTAGGAAATCTTTTTATATTTCTAATTAATATTTACAATAGAATTTATCTTATGTATAACCCCATATTAAAAATATTTACTTATTAAACTTTGATTTTAACTATTTTAACCCTTCTTTAAATAAATTAATAATAAATGTCCTAATCTAATCCAAGTGGGCCTAAATGGTCATATTTTATTCCTAAGTTTGTTTTTGGTCGAATTACACTTGTCCAATAGAATTAGGACATGTGTTAGGGTAATATTAATATCATATTTACCCTTAGATACCCTATTTACTATTAACCGCGGTAAAAAAAGTAAAAAGTTACTATTCACCAAAAAATTATTTTTATCTCATTGAACCACATTTTACTTACTGATATCAACCGTGTCTGTTGGATTTTTGAAATTCCATTCACAGAAGCGGTAAAATTAAGTTTTATGCAAAATTCAGTTTTTAACCTACCACTTAGTGGTTTCACTATTCATCAAAAATTGAAAGTTTTCAGAAAAATACCAAAATTTCACCCTAGGCTAATTTCGATATTCTGAGTCCAAAAATGAAGTCCATTTTGGAAAATAAAATTTATAAAATTTCAAAAAGTGGTTATTACTATTCATAACGGCTAGTTTTAATAGCATATTGTTGTTTAGTGAAACTCGGTATTGTGTACGACGCAAGCTATCAAGGAAGGTCACGATTGTGTGTAAAGCAAGCCAAGCAAGTGTTGTGTAGAAAAAGATTCCTTTGATTATTTATATAACATAAAAGTCTTGGGTGTTACAAATAAGAACACCAATCAATGAAGCAGCATAATGAATAGAATATTTGATATATCAATTTCATTGTTAACATATTCACACCAAATTCACTATTTTATTTTTGATGTTAAAATGGTGGTTATGTTTAATTTTGAGTCAATGAGAATCTATTTTCTAAAGGAAGGTGGTCAATAAGACTTTACTAACAAAACTTTGGTTATGCATTGTCGAAGACTATTTCTGACCATGATCATTTGTACCATTTATAGAGAATTATTTCTTAAAAAAATCCATTATAGATCTTAGACGTATTCATAAATCCTCCTAAAATCCTAGTATGAGACTTGTTACTCACGTACTAATGATCAGTTTTGAAAATTAATTTATTTGAACATATATATGAATAAAAGATTCACTATATATGAAAAAATCATTGTGTATCATTGGTTCTCCATCGATGGTACCATATATCTATCTCAATGGTTTTTTATATTTCTCTTATTAATTGATAGTTTTGTGGCTCAAAACCACATATATTGGAAGTCTAGAGTCTATATCCATTCAAGTAGGTTAAAGGTGTTTGTGGTGTTGGGCTCAGACCTCTGTGAAGGGATTCATATGTATCCCTATGATGGGAATTATTACACACATAGTTTTGTTCCACTTCACTAGACATGTTGTACCTTTTAAGGTCTTGTGAAAAGAACCATTGTGGTTATTGTTAAGTTCATGGAATCATGAATGATTCCAAGAAATTTATATTCATATAGAATAGGATACTTGGTGAAAATTCCTAAAAATGGTTTATGTGGAAATTATTAATGAGTAGACCATTAAGGTCAACCTCAAAGGGAATATGGCATAGTGAGGATATGTTTGTTTCATAGGGAATATGAATCTATATGACATGTAGCTTGTTTGGATAGTGGGGATATGATACACCAAAAATGATATGGTTTTGTAAAGGATATAGAATAATGAGAAGGGTTACAAGAGAATATGATCTTAGTGAAAAGGCGTTCATGATCATGGGGAACGTGCTGTGGTGATGTAGGTCATAGATAATTTCTTAAGGAATATGGCATTATAAATATGAATTCCTATAGAATGGAGTCTTAGTGAAGGAGAACATGGTTCTCAATGGGAATATAACCTAATGAGAAAGTAATTTCAAGCCAATAAGGAATATATCCTAGTGAGGAAGGATGTATATGATCATGATATTGGGTTTTATCCCCAAGGAGGTATCTCATCTATCACACTAGAATAAGAATAAAGCTTTTGTAGTTTATAATTCATAGTTTAAAAACTGTGGTAGTATTTTACCATGCTGTTTTACATCATGTGGTAAGGACATTATCACGTAGTTTTATTTTGGGAAAATAGAACATTGTTCTAATGTTTAACATCATTTTACCAGTATTTATATTTCATGAATGGATTCACATAGATGATTGTGCGATGTTTATTAATGGAATACCACTCTAGTGAGTGTGGGTGATTGAATGAACCATGGGTTTGAACCACCAATGATCACATATACATGGAATTTATATAGAGGGGGGATTTAAGAGTTATTCGTGAAATTGGAGATCTTGATTAATGATTATGGATAAATATGTGCTACTATAACTCCAATTTCCTATGATCTATGATATTTTATGTTGATGAAATCATTAATGGGAATATGATTGGGGTTTATACCTACTAAGGAATCCCTAAAACTGATGGCCCATTGAGTGGATCCTAGCATCCACCTATTACCTAGGTCGATCGAGCTTGGACCTAGGTTAACAAAATTATGTTTTATGATATAAGAGAGAATAATCCATTGAAAACATGATAAGTAACCTCATTATCAAGGGAATACATGGTTGTGATCATTTTAAGGGTTCTTCCTATATTGGATGAAAATATTAGATTATCCTTTTATAAAGGTAATACATGATTGATGGGGTGCATGTTGGTGGGTATAACATGATTATTTATATCAGATGGTTTTGGAGGAGGCCTTTATAATTGGATTATAAGATGGGTGATTTTGGTGAAGGGATACTATATGACTGGATTTGGGATGTTCATGGTTCCTTGGTGTGGGAGAAGGTGAAAGGAATTATCCAAGGTGAATGACCTAGGCATGTGTTTTAACTAATATAGGGTAGATAAAAAGGTTTTTAACCTAGTGACAACTAGGTAGGGTAATTTAACCTAGTGATATCTAGGTATGGTTCTTCACCCTAGTGTGGACTGAAAGAGTTGGTTCACCATAGTGAGGGACATGCGATGTGATTCACCTAAGTAAGGCCAAGGGAGGTGTTTTTCCTTAGTATGGGTTTGGTGAGGTGGTACTTTATATTGAGTGTTGAAGAATTGATTATCCCTATTTAGGGTTAGGTGAGGTGTTTCACCCAATTTACAGATAAGGTAGGTGATTTTATATTTTAAAATCTAGGCGAAGAGCCTCTTCCTAGCACCATACCACCCTTGGGAGTTAGGAGCATAATTATCTAGATTAGTTTATTAGATGAGTTCTTCAGCCTTGTTTCAAAAGACTTGGCATGAATAGGGTTTTCATATAGGTTTTTCCTTAACATTACTCAATTACCCCATTTTTGGTTAATTTAATTAGATTTTAAGTGTCATGGGCTACCAAAAAAGTGTTCTCAAGACCTAAGAAAAGAGATCTTCAAATATCTATTCATCTTCTAGAAGGTGGGTATTGTTTTCCTAAGTGAGAGACTAGAAAGTTTATTTCTAAGAAATAAATTAATATTTTGGACATTGATTAATATTTTACTATATATATTTCATTTAAATAAATCAAACATGTTTGATTTCTTACTTCACATGTAATGAAAAACTTAAACGAACCATGACATACCTTATTAAAATAATTAAATATGATGTGAAATATCAATAATAAATTATATCAACAATAAAAGTGTCAAGTAAATAAAAATATAATAAATTTATTTATTATAAAATCATATATTTAAATTGCTTACATATTATTATTATAATATAATGATTGATGTATTGATTAAATTTAAAGGTTAAAATATAATTATTTTATTAAATCTGATTAAAACTGTTAAATGTTAAAAATGGATATTTTTCAAAGAATAATTTTTAATGTGATGAGTATTTTTCCAAATAAATTACATTGATCACTTTTAAAATATTATTTTGATAATAATTAATATTTCAAACAAATATATTAACTAAAATTTAATTAAAAATTTATAATAAATAATATTAAGCACATTTAATGTTGAAAATATTATTTTTATTTAAAAATATTTTTTCATTATAATTTGTGTAACACCCCAATGATTTATAAATAAATTTAATTTTGAAAGCATGAAATACTGAGTCTCTACAAAGCACCACTTTGTTATAACCTAGACATAGACTTTTCAAACCCAAATTGTACTTTTTAGAAATGATATAGTTATTATAATAAATTAAGTTATTATGAATAATTAGTTTTTAGTGAAATAGTGTGATTAAAAAACCCCCTTTTAAATGTAAATGATAAAATAATTTTTTTATGTGTCAGAAATTTTTCTATGCAATTTAACTATGCATTTTCCATCCGCTATTATTTTTTATAACTAAATATTTTTATACATCAAAATTTAAATATCTTATACATAGAGAATTATCATGGAAATATAAACTTCATTTTTGAGTTTCAAATGTAAAAATTAATTTAGGCTGAATTTTTAGAAGTTTTCTAAGAAGTTTCAATTTTTTAAGTATTTGATGAATTGTGTTTTTTTGATGAATAGTATTTGACGAATAGTGTGTTTTTTATGAACATTAAAAAAATATTTTGTTATTAAATATCTTTTTTTGTGAGATGATTTTCTAAAATCAAATATACATGCTTGTAAATGGGGTGAAAAATGTTGTTCGATAAGAACAAAATAAATTTTTAGTGAATAGTATGTTTACCCTTTGAAATGGTAATTTTACCCTTATGAATGGTAATTTGACCAATGGAATAGTAACCTCACCTAAAGAACTATAAATATGTTTTATTCATCTTAAGTGTTAATGTGATATAATTATATCATAGTAAAAGTAAATAAATGTTTTAGAAATTATTAGATAAGTATTGGTATTTAATTAATTTAATTTAATTTAAAATGAAATTAATTTTTATAAAATGGATTTCACTTTTGTATTCTATATATATATAAATTTTTAGGGTGAATTTTTGGTGTTTTTTTGAAATGGTTCATTTTTCGGTGAATAGTAAAAAATAGTTTTGATTTTTTAGTAAGATTAATGACATCATAGCTATGGAATAATGATGTAATATTGAGGTAATAATACTGGTAGACTCTTAAGGAAACAAATATGACATGAAGTGTCCTAGGTGGACATTAACATGGAAAAATACCATGGTCAAGCCCATGGTTTTTTCAAATACCACTAATGTGGTCTCCTTTTAAATTAATAAAATATTCCCTTTCTTTTACTATAAATATCCAACAATTCCTTTGTTTTCATTACTTAAAAATTCATCATCTTCAAATATCTTGTATTTTTACCTCCCTAGGAGTACACCCATGGTGTCCTAAAGCCCCCAATTTCCCAACCATCATGTTTTTGGAGTTACTCTACAAGGTAAGGGAATCCATGACCCTTCTCTTTTTCAAACATTCTTTTTTATGTTATTGTCTTTTAATTTGAATTGGATTATGTTGAGATATGTCATTACAAATCCCCCTTAATGTCTATATTATGTATGAATTATGAGATTAACCCTTTCTATCATCAAAATATTTTATGAATTTTTATGTGACGTTGTTAGGCTGCCGAATTTTTCATAAGGGATTTCTCAACTTGTCATTTATTTTGAGTTTTTTCTTTTCTTTTTCTTTCCTCACCTAATTTCATCAAAATATTATGATAAATTTAGTAACTTAGATGAAATGGAATTTTGTTTTGATAATGAATAATTCCCCATCATCTTTCCTTTCCCCTTCTTTTATACTAAAAATGAAAACACCAACTGAGATGTGTAAATTTATCACATTCAAGGACGATGGGTTTTTAGTTTCTATTACCGTCTTCAGTTATGGTCATGAAACCATTTTTATGGTTGAAAAATATTATTATATATTTATTTTATCTTATTTAAGGTTATTTAATCTTTTTTTACACATGATACTAATTTATAAATAAAAATGAGTTCATTGGGATAAAAAACCGCCAATTAACCCAAACAATTATCATTAATGTTTTATTTAATGATTCATATTCAATCCCAGTAAAAAAATGAATTTTATAAACATTTAATCTTCTGGATGTTAAAAAATAAAATAAAAGTTATATTCTATTAAAAAATTCGCATCTTATATGTTTATCTTTACATGTATATAAGTAAATAGGTCATGAATACCTAGGAAGAAAACACTCCCAAACAATAAAATTGAACCTCTTAAACCCATCAAGAAGTCCATGAATGAACTCAATAAGGATATAATAAATAAATTAGATAAATAAGAGTTTATGGATATATTAATTAATGAATTCAATTTGGTTATCCAGGACACTAAGATCAAGTGAAGAACACCATCAGACGTAAGGTAAGGGTTTTCTACCCGAAAATCTATTTTCATTTGGGTTACTCATATTCTATACTAAACTCAATTAAATTATTATTTATTCATATATAGTCTTCATAAATTCTATATGAATGTTCTATATATATTTACCGACCATAATCTACTTTAATTTAAGCGTAGTTACATGTTTCGAAAGGATATTTAAAAAATTATTCCTGACAAACAAGCCTGAATCAAGGGAACTTCATGAATTATTACCTATTTTAAAGTTCACTATTTAATATATTTTAGCCATAATTATTTTTTTAAAATCACAAATTTTATCATTAAAAAATATCTGGTTTCATTTCTGGTCAAATGAAATCAAACATGCCTTTATTTTTTAAAATATCTTTAATATTTTCCTAAAATCATACTAAAATTTTTCATTTCTAAAGTTTCTTTTAAAAGAATTTTTTCAAGATTTCACTTCAGTGGGAAAAAATTTATGCCTCAAATATAATTTTAATGTTCATACCTCTTCTTTTCTGGGATATAAAGTTTTAAAAATACGATTTCATGATAAATACAAAAGAACTCTGCTTTCCAAAGTTAGAAGTTTTTTTCTCATCTCACTTTAAATTTTATTAGTTAGAGTCCTTGTTCACCACTTAGTAATTTAATGTTGTGTATGTACTTCCCTTTGGTATATGATATCAATAGTCTACTTATTCTCATGATATTATGAGGGATTATGATTTGAATGTTTCATGTGTATGAGACAGTTTTGAGTGTTTAAGGATTATTTCCAAAAGAAATTTTCAATGGTATCATTTAAAAGTATCTTATATATGTCAAACTGATTATTTAATATTGTTCTTCATTGAGGTGAATATCTTATGATATCATAAAAAATATTTTTTTTGAAGGGTTTTTGAATTAGTTTTATTATGGATGTGCTATCTTGATACCTTTCACCACATTACATCGAATGGTTAGTGTTTATGTTTAATGATTGGAGAATGTATTTACATTTCTTATGTTAGTTTCAATATGAATGAATATGTTTATTATGTTCCTCAAATATATATGAGGATTTAATGGGACTTAGTAAGTGATGTGTGGGGCCGTGATAGCCCCTCGATGCATCGATAGGTCTCATGAGGCAAACTACAGTCTTGGTACAAGGGCTTGAAAAAATGGTTATTTATGGTCATGGCACGAGGCCATGATATTGTGGCTATGATGTCCTGCATTATGCATTCCCTCATTATGAAAATAATATTTTAAAGTTCATGTGGTAATTAAACTAGAAGAATACCCATGATTATATTGTAGTATGGAAAAAATACTCATCTTATATTCCTACCATATTATTTTCAAGTTTATTTTTAAAGGCATGTGTTTTTAGTTATTCACCATGCCTAATGATTATGTTATTTATTTTTTCTAATTTATTATTTACCCTTACTATTAATCTAAGCTCAACCCTTTTACATGTTTTATATTTCCCATGTTTGTGAAGTATTATATTTTGGATTACATTCCAGGATAACCTAGGAGTTATGGATGTTGTCAAAAGAGTTTCTATATTTTTTTTTCATTTCAAGTTGTAATATTGAACTTATGTATGTTTCTGTTTTCCAAAACAAATAAAATATTTGTTTCTTATGGATATGAATTACTTGTAATCATGTCAATGTAATGGAATAATTCACCAGATTCGGGAAAATGGGGTCGGGGCATTACAGTTGGTATCAGAGGAAGTTTAGTAGAAAACGTGGAATCTAGATTTTGAAAGAATATATTAGGGAACAAAACCCTAAGATATACTAGAATTTACACACATAAGAACATCCAAGAATTTTGGTAAGGAATAGATTATTTGGGTCTTCCTAGAAAATAAATCCATGTCTAGATACTTCAAGTGGATGTGGTTCTAGCACAGATGTTCCTATGAGTAATAACTCTGGAAAGGTGTTTCAGGCTTGACCCAGCGTAACATGGTACACAAAAAATGGGCCTTACTAAAAACCTAGTTTGACACTCCCATGGGATATTTTAAGATAATTCATGTTTTCATTACAAGCCATTATGAAGTATTTATGACCCTAAAGTAACAAATTTATATGGTTCTAGGATTTGTGATTCATAAATTTATGTTATGTGCTATGACACTTTTAGAGTTATATAGAGTTCATAATTTTATGAGCTAATATAGTATATAAAATTAATTATAAATGGTGCATAACCGAAGGAATGATAACTTTAACAATTCACGTGATGCAAATAGTAAGAAGGATTATATCACTTATAGTCATAAGAAACCATTTTGAAGGAAGATAGTCTCACATGTATCCCCATCATATAAGGAGATAGTATCATGCGATAAAAAGGTATGAAAATAATTCATTGATTTCTATGGATTTAAAGGGAAGAAAAAGAAGAAGAGAACGATAGAGAAAAATATGGATAAAGGGAAGAAGGGAAATTAAGGTTTTCCCACATTTGATAACTGTGAAAAGAATCACCCTAGTAAATTATTGAAGGGAATGTGTATTTTTTATAAGTGTTATGAAAAAGAAAACCAAGTTAATGATTTCAAGGTTAAGAAAATAGTTTCCAATGTAAAACACTTCATCTTCAAGGATATGGGACACTATGAGAACCAATTTCCCAAGCATCAAAGGAATATAACCCTAATGATGTTGCTGGATAATAATCAAGTCATGATACTACTACATTTGAAGTGGAATGACTAATATTCCTAATTAATAATATTTTCATTGAAATATATTATCAGCAATGTGTTGGTTATAAGAATTATGAAATGTATGAGTATTGTACTGAAAAATTATTTCATTAAGTATTTGAGGTAATATGATGAATTTTACCAAGGATAAGTTACTTAGTAGAAAGTTAATATCTTGGAAAAGTTTTTGGTTATGATAAATACAACCCCAAATATATTCCAAATGATTAAGATAATGATAAATAAACGATTGATTTGGTTAAGTACTGAAAACCTCAAAACAGATTGTATACTTGTCGATAAGTGGTCTATACAATCATAGATGTAATTTAAAATTTTTTTGGATATAAGGAATATATCTAATAGTATGTGTAAGGATGAATGAAAGTTTCCAATAATGTTTTATGGAAATTTGTGATATTAACACATTTCAAGAGGACACGTGATAAAGATATTCACATATATGGAATGTGAAAATTTTGGGCTGCTTCTTATTGATTAATGGAAAATAAGGTAGTAGATGCATTGAGTAGGAAAAATCATGGAGTTATTAACAAATTAGGATTTCAAAGGAACCTGTGTACATGGATCCAATATGGATAGATATGAGAATGATTCTGAAGTATTGGATCATGATCTTTTGGAAAGTTAAAAAATTTATTAAATGTCTTGAGTTTATCATTGTATGAGGGTTTAGAGTTTAATGTCACCACATGATGAAACATGTGCTAAGAGAATAAGTATAGATGGTTCAAGGAACACAAAAGGATAATATTGTGTTTATAAAATAGAAACGCATATTTATACACTTATAGAGTAGAATAATTCATCAACTCTAGGAAAAGAGTCTTAAATAAAAATGTTTTCTTATTATCATATTTTTACATGATATCAATGAAATTTTTCATAGTTGTAGTTTATGGTTTTTTGGTGATGATATTTCATCTGAGCATGTTCTATTTCGTTTTTCACCAGAACATGATGATTTGATTATTATTCCATGACCATGTTGTCCAATTAGAATGCATATTTTTGTCGTGACCGATGAATTTTCCTTTCCCTCTTATTAAGAGGTTATTTCAACCATATTCATGATGTCGGTTTCCTATAAGGGGATTTTCAAGTATCAACCATTAACATTTGAAATTCCATTTCAAATTTTGAGGATGAAATTGTTGTAAGGAGGGGATAATGTAACACCCCAGGGATTTATAAATAAATTTAATATTGAAATCATGAAAAATCGAGTCTCTACAAAATAAAGATTTGTTATAACCTAGCTATAGAATTTTCAGACCCAAATTGTACATTTCAAAAATTATATAATTATTATATTAAATTAAGGAATTATGAATAATGATTATTTTTGTAACACCCCAAACTTCCATGTTATGTTTCCCTTTGAATAATGCAATGGCATGCATTGTACGCAACTTCGAGATTCTAACACGCCATAACCAATCAAACTAGCTGTTATGAATAGTAATACCTAATTTTTGAGATTTTATAAATTATATCTCTCAAAATGGACTTCATTTTTGGATTCATAATATTGAAATTAGCCTAGGATGAAATTTTGGTACTTTTCGGATAACTTTCATATTTTGATGAATAGTGAAAATTATTAATTTTAATTAACAACAACTTTTTTAATCAAAATAATTAATAGTGATAAATTATGAATTTGAGTGGTTTTAAATTATATTTAGAATATATTTTTACCATGTAATACAATGTGGTTCATTGAACAAAATTTCACATTTAAACCAGACATAAACAAGTGCCAATCTTTTGATAGTTATTATCTCTTAAAAACGCGATTTTTGTTTTAAAAACGGGAATTAATTTTAAATTAATTTCTGACACTTCTGTGTTTTGAATTTGGAGAAATGGATTCCATATTTGGAATCAGAATTTTCAAATTGTGTTAATAGGTAAATTTGATTTTTAGACATTTTGGATAATTACTTCGGTAAATATTTTATTTACCATGGTTAAAGGGTAAATCCGGTAAACAAGGGTTAAAAAAAATAATATTATAATTATACTAAATTACCCTAAAACGTGTCTTAACCCTATTGGTTAATAAATGGTCGACCATGTGAATCTTTGGGTCTATTTTGGGACCCCATGGATCCACTTGTAAGTGATAGGGACACTTTATTTTAATTAAGTTAAAATAAATACAAAAATGACACAAGCATATATATTTTATCAAAACAATTGTTACATAGGGTTATATATGTTGAATTTTAGACTATAATTATTCATTATAAAGATAAAAATATTTCCTACATAATGATGGTTTATTTATAATTTTTAGACATTAAATATGTTAATTTATTTATGACACGATGGTGATGCAGTAATTACCATAATAGTGACAAATTAGAATAATTGATATTATAAATACCCAAATAAATATAATTTGAGACTTTTATTGAATTACACTAATTTTATAGGTTACTATGACATATTAGGATTTATTTAATTAACTTTTTTCGAAGTAATCATTCTGTAATGTGTTTCAAAAAAATCAACTATTGAATAGTGTCAAAATTGACATAAAAAGGTTTTTAAAACAAATATTATATTATTAATTGATATTAAATTCCAAAAAATCTAAGGTTCGTCAAAGAGACATATATCATGATAGGTGTATCATTAATCGACCACTTGGGGGTATCTCGGATGTATATGGTACATTTATTAACCATATAATATAAAAATACAAAGAGACATTGTAAAAGTGAAACTAATTAACTAAGAGTTAATACTTAATGATATGGTTAATATAATGACCCAAACCTGTCTAAATTCTATTGGTTGAGTGGTTTTCGACCCATACCAACCTTAAACTTTAAATAATTGACTTTGGAGCTATTAGATACCGAATATGAATTTATTATAAATTAATATTTCTAGATTTTCCAAAGGTTCCCCTCACCCCACTTATAAAAGGGCACTCGTCCTTCTCATTTCTTAACACCTTCAAAGACTTTTGGTTAGGCCAAACCCTGCCCAAATAATCTCTCAACTTTCCTCACTACATCCTATAGTCCTTAGTTTGATCAGAAATCCATACTAATGAGCCCTTTTGATCAAATCAAAAGGAAGAACCCGAAGAAGAGGTAATGTTTTCACCACCCCTTTTCAAGTTCCTTTCTTATTCCACTTATTCTTTCTTTGTTATTACCATTATAAAATAATAAATCCAGTATCATATATATTCTGTGATGTTATTATAAATATGGTACAACCATATTCAGTATTCTATCTACCCTTTGAATAACATGTCACCACACGTGCGTACGTACGACTTACCGTCTCCACGTCGTGGTGTAATTGTTATTAAATATATTATTATTTGGAAGGGTATAATAATGATGTTTAACTCATTTAAATAATAAATATAACATGATAATGATTCTTTATATATGATATCACACCCAATTTTATATTATTTTAATATCAAAAGAATGATATTGTCGCCCGTGCGTACGTACGGACTACCGTCTCCACGAACGCGATGAGATTCATTTTCCATCGTATCCATTCAAGTATAATTCTCATTTTATGATTAAAAATAATATTTAAGGACTTTATATCATTCTGGATATGAATAATATACATTCCATTAATAAAAAATATGCCTCACATAATAAAGAATATAAAGTGAAATGAACCCGTTAACACCCGAAATGACGATAATTCTAAGATAGTATTAAAAAATAAATGTTAAAAGATCATATATGATATCATATTAATGCATATGATTCTTGTATAATTAAATAACAATTATTTCACCATTATACCGGAGGTTAACATACCGTCGACCAAGGAAAAAGTACAAAGTAAGGGGTTTCTTATCTCACTTTTAATTTCATGAGATTTCCATTATTCACAACTTATTTATTGCATGTGGTGTGTGTACAACCCATGATTGTAGTCATTGAGTTATATACTTCAATTTATGGATATTTACATCATCATTTTATGGTCCTTCTCTCATGGGTGTATGTTTTGTAAGTTACCAAATCGATAAGGGAATTTGAAATTTCAATTTCCACTCATTTGGCTTTATGCATATTTCATTGATTATATTACTCCAAGATTATGTTTGGAATCACTATTCATATGATTATGGCATAATTTCCACTCCCCCTTTCTGTGGATATACTTTTCATACACATAATCACTCCATTGATAATTTCTCAAGTCATTGATATGAATTTGATAAGAGTAATTTTAACTCATTCTCCATTTGTTGAGTTAAACATCCAATTCATTGGCGTTGTTTTTATAAGATTATGTGTGAATATCCTTTGATTTATTTACACTGAATATCCAATCATATTTAGTGTATTTATATTTGTCACACATAACTATGTCATTGATTTATCCTTAACCTAAGGATACGACCTTTATGAGAGATTTCATCTCAATTTACATTCCATTGAGACTTCTTTGTTGATATACACCAAATCGCTTTTATGTGGTGTATATAATGTACTTTGACATAGTATATCATAAATCCCTTTATTCTCATTATATTACAATGTTTTTATTACCTCAATTATTTTTATTCAAGTGTCTCTCTTTTGGTTAGAAACTCTAACTAAAATACCATTTTTAAATGTTTTACAGACTTATTCATCTATATCTTTCTCATTAATGTCCATGTTTTAAAAATGGTTTTAAGGATTTATTTATATGCACATTAAAGTTTTCAGATCAAAACTCCTTTTAAATGTTTAAAAGTGGTATGGGACACTTTGATTCAAAAATCTATTTTAAATGGAATCTTGACAAATAGTGTGACTTTTAAATGATTTCAAGAAAAAGGGGGATATTTCTCTCAAATAGTTTTGATGATTATTTTCATCTATGTCAACATCCTTCATTATTCTTGATTGAGGTTAATGTGATACAATACATTCTTCCATATTGTATCGAATGAGTTATGTTTGACTGTGGATGTACTATTTTTATACCATTCATGGTTTGTGGTTAAAGTATTGACATTTCGTATGCTAGTTTTAATACGAATGTTTAAGTTATGTTTAAACCTGTTCATATGAGGAATGAATTGGACTTAATAAGTGATGGGTGGAGCCTGCTATAGCTCCTTGATGCATCGGTAGGTCTCATGATAAAAACTAGTGTCTTGGCACAAGGCCTTGGAAAAATCTTATTTGTAGTCTTGGCATGAGGCCTTGGCTATGTAGTTATGATAGTCTGGAATTATGCATTCCATCATTATGAAAGTGGTTATTGATATTTCATGTAATCATTCGACTAGTAGAATATCCATTTGAGTTAGTAAATGGCATTATTTTATTTTATCTTTTCCATTTTATGCTGAAGTTCATGTTTAAAAGGCTTTTGTTTTAGTTATAAACTGCCTTAAGTGTTTATGCTTATCTATGAAAGCTTCTGCTATAATGTTATCCTTACTGAGCATCTGATCTAACCTCTTTCAATGTTTTATTTTTCCCAGGATTATGAAGAATTAATTTATGAATGACCTGTAGGGATAGTATGAGGGGATATGAATACAAGATATTGTTGTATTTTTTTTACCTTATGATGTAATGTAAGACTTATGAATATATCTAGTGTTTCCAAGACTACTAAACTAATCGGACTTTAGAGACTTGATCCTTTGTGATCATGCCAACGTTATGTAATAATGCACCGACTCTGGGTATCTAGGGTCGGGGCGTTACAGTTGGTATCAGAGGTTGTTTAGTACAAACCTTGGAAGCTAGATTTAGATAAACTCTGATTAGAGCACGTAGACCTAAGATGAACTTTGAGGATTAGTATAGAAGAACTTCCTAGAATTTTGGTATTTTAGAGATTTTGTGAGTTTTCTAAGCAATACACCCCTGTCTGGATACGAGTAGGTAGAGGCGGCTCTGGCACAGATGTACCTAGGGGTAAAACCCGAAAACACCGCATTGAGCTAGACTCAAACGGGAACTGGTGCATGAAAACGGGCCTTGCTGCACTCTTGGTTACGACACTCCCTGGGGATATGCTTAGGATAATTTACATTTTCTTTACTAACCAATTTGAAGTATTAAATATATAAGATGAGAGGTAATGACCTTGTTTAATCCTAATGTGTTTCAAATTGAGAATATGGTGACATATTAATCTCTAAATGATTTTATGACTACTGTTACTCACACAATTCTTACTGGTTTTAGTCAATGGCTAGATTCCAAGGAAGTCATAGTGACTTTGAGAATGATGTACAAGGTGGGAACTGTGGTGGCAATGAGCAACAAAATGGAATGTTGATAGGCGTAAAAGATATCATCTTTATGCCAAATCAGTTTTCCAAAAATATGATCAACAACATATATATTAACCAACTACCAGACTCAACAAGGAAGAGAAAAGTGATGTATGATAAGAGCTCCAGTAATGGAGACCATGGAGAAAAGAACCCCCAATTACCATCATGCAAGAAATGTGGTAGGAGACACCCGAGAAAGTGTCTCAATGGGACCAATAAATGCTTTACGTGTGGGAAGGAAGGACATAAAGTGAAGAATTACCGACGAAAAATGAAGAGTACTATGGAAGAAGATAAAAATGGTCCCAAGAGTCCATTTACAGTCATTTGCCGTAAATGTAGGGGACCTGGCCATTACCCGAGTGAATTCCCTATTCTATAAGATATTTTCTTGGTCAAAGAAGAAGCCATATGAAAATAAATGGTTGGAGAAATGTTTAAAAAGTATTAGTGCTCCTTGTTGATGGTTTTACTTAGGAATAATTTTCCCTTGTATTTGTAACCTCGCAGTTTGCCATGTGAGAATGTTATTTGAGGAAGAATTATCTCTTCTCTTTTGGATATAGGTATAAATATCCATTTGGTTTTATATGATCATTGGGGTTTGAGATAATTATAAGTTATTATAATTTGGGATGAAAATGCAAGGTTTGATATAACATTTTTGGTTAAATTATGTTATGTTATTTTGAGGAATTTATATCATTTTGGTAATATTATAAAATATAGTTTTTGAAAAAGGACAATACATAGACCGTGTGACAACCCGTCGCGTCGAACAAAGCTGTGGGAATCGAACCCACAACCAAAGTGCGATTGGGATTTATCGCTTACCACTTGACTACGTGAAGTCCCTGGATAGTGTGACTAATTTCTTTAGTTAAATGATTTTATTGATGAATAATAAGTTGATTTGGGTTCTTATGTCTTATCAAATGAATACCCTTGGTATAGGAAAATGATTTGGTGATTAAGTGATAAATGTTATTTTGGAATATGTTCGCTTTGTTGGGAACACTATATGCCCAAGGAAAATAGAATACTATGGGATTTCATTAGAGGAGTAATGGTGGATTTTTATCTATGTTTTTATTGTGGATTTATAGTGATTTGGGTTATTTATGGAAATTATTAAAATATAATAAAGAATATGTGATTAGGTTAAGTATGTGAATTTAAGAGTAGATGATGTAATTTGGAGATACAATTTAACGTGGAAGACTACATTCTTATAAGTTTTGGGTTTCAATATTAGTTTGGATTATATTGAAGTATTTTAAGGGCAATTTATTATTAAATGGTATTTATTTAACTTTGGGGTATTATTGGTTTAATTTTAAAAATTAAGATTAGTGTTTATTTATCTCAAGGAATATCCTTTTGGGGGATCATTAGATCTTGCACTAACCATTTTGGTTTTGATTAATATCCAAATACAATGTAAATATATAGTTTATCCTTCATGGATCATGTGATTCTATAGAAGTTTATTCTAGCTCTTCCAGTGCGACCAATTCATCTTGAATACTCATCGTTTAAAAAAAATTGAGTTAGTGGTGGAAATTTATTAAAGAATGAAACTCTACTTAAAAAGTAAGTATATATCTTTATATTCTTAGTCAATATCATAAATGAAATTCTCATCCTTATGTAATGTAACTTAAAACAAAAAATGTTGTCCATTTACTTTCCTGCTAGGAGACCAATGACCATTTGTCCCAACACAAGTTTGTGGTTTTCTTATTATTATCTTTCTCCTGATCATGATTTCTATCCCTCTCCATTAGAACTTGACACTTAGTTTATCGTCCATATCCATGTTTTTCTACATGGAATCCGAGTATGGGTTATCTTGGGTGACCTTTATACCTCTCTTTCTTTCTTTTAAAGTGATAGTTTTATTGACTCTTTTTCCGATGTGGGACTTTCCATTATATTATCAAGTACAATTTAAAAAAAAATTGCGAGGATGCAATTTATTGAAGGAGGGGAGAATGTAACACCCCAAGCTTCCATGATACGTTTCCCTTTGAATAATACAATTGCGTGCGTTTTATGCAACTTCGAGATTCTAACACACCACAACCAATCAAAGTATCCCTTATGAATAGTAATACCTACTTTTTGAGATTTTATAAATTCTATCTCTCAAAATGGACTTTATTTTTGGATTCATAATATCGAAATTATCCTAGGGTTAAATTTTGGTACTTTTCAGATAATTTTCATATTTTGATGAATAGTGAAAGTTACTAAATTTTAATTAAAAACAACTTTTTTAATCAAAATAATTAATAGTGATAAATTTTTAATTTGAGTGGTTTTAAATTATATTTATAATATATTTTTACCATGTAATAAAATGTGGGTCATTGAACATAATTTCACATTTAAACCAGACATAAACAAGTGCCAATCATTGGATAATTATTATCTCTTAAAAACACGCGTTTTGTTTTAACAACAAGAATTAATTTTAAATTAATTTCTGCCACTTATGTGTTTTTAATTTGGAAAAATGGATTCAATATTTGGAATAAGGATGTTCAAATTGTTTTAATAGGTAAATTTTATTTTTAGACATTTTGGATAATTACTTCGGTAAATATTTTATTTACCATGGTTAAAGGGTAAATCCAGTAAACAAGGATTAAAAAAAATATTATAATAAAACTAAATTACCCTAAAACGTGTCTTAACCCTATTGGTTAATACATGGTCGACCATGGGAATCTGTGGGTCGATTTTGGGACCCCATGGATCCACTGGTAAGTAATAGGGACACTTTATTTTAATTAAGTTAAAATAAATACAAAAATGACACAAGCATATATCTTTTAGGAAAATGATTGTTATATAGAGTTATATATATTGGATTTTAGACTATAATTATTCATTATAAATATAAAAAGATTTACTAAATAATGATATTTTAGTTATAATTTTTAGACATTAAATAAGTTAATTTACTTATGACACGATGGTGATGCAGTAATTACCATAATAGTGAAAAATTAGAATAATTGATATTATAAATACCCAAATAAATGTAATTTGAGACTTTTATGGAATTAAACTAATTTTCTAGGTTACTATGACATATTAGGATTGATTAAATTAACTTGTTTCAGAGTATCATTCTGTTATGTAATTCATAAAAATCAACTATTTAATAGTGTCAAAATTGACATAAAAGTGTTTTTAAAACAAATATTATATTATTAATTGATATTAAATTCCTAAAAATCTACGTTTCGGCCAAGATACTTATATAATGATAGGTGTATCATTAATGGACCACTTGGGGGTCGCTTAGATATATATGGTAAGTTTATTAACCATATAATATAAAAATAAAAAGAGACATTGTAAAAGTGAAACTAATTAACTAAGAGTTAATACTTAAAGATAAGGTTAATATAATGACCCAACCTGTCTAAATTCTATTGGTTGAGTGTTTTTCGACCCATCCCCACCTTATACTTTAAATAATCAACTTTGGAGCTATTAGAAACCGAATATGAATTTATTATAAATTAATATTTTTAGCTTTTCCAAAGGTTCCCCTCACCCCTCTAATAAAAGGGCACTCCTCCTTCTTATTTCTTCACACCTTCAAAGCCTTTTCGTTCGGCAAAACCCTGCCCAAATACTCTCTAAACTTACCTCACTACAACCTATTGACCTTATTTTGATCAGAAAGCCATCCTAAGGAGCCCTTTTGATCAAATCAAAAGGAAGAACCCGAAGAATTGGTAATGTTTTCACCACCCCTTTTCAAGTTCCTTT
The DNA here is from genome assembly GCA_963277665.1 of Viscum album. Lineage (NCBI taxonomy): Eukaryota > Viridiplantae > Streptophyta > Magnoliopsida > Santalales > Viscaceae > Viscum > Viscum album. Next base: position 1,385,662,562 of record OY728164.1, read on the forward strand.
CTTCTTCCACTTCTTCTTTCTTTGTTATTACCATTCTAAAATAACAAATCCAGTATCATATATATGATTTTGTGTTATTATAAATATGGTACAACCATATTCAGTATTCTATCCACCCTTTGAATAACATGTCACCACACGTGCGTACGTACAGCTTACCGTCTCCACGTCGTGGTGTAATTGTTATTCAATATATTATTATTTGGAAGGGTATAATAATGATGTGTAACTCATGTAAATAATAAATATAACATGATAATGATTATATATATATAATATACCACCAAAGTTTATATTATTTTAATATCAAAAGAATGATATTGTCGCCCGTGCGTACGTACGGACTACCGTCTCCACGAACGCGATGAGATTCATTTTCCATCGTATCCATTCAAGTATAATTCTCATATGATGATTAAAAATAATATTTAAGGACTTGATATAATTCTGGATATGAATAATATACATCCCATTAATAACAAATATGGCTCACATAATAAAGAATATAAAGTAAAATGAACCCGTTAACACCCGAAATGACGATAATTCTAAGATATTATTAACAAATCAATGTTAAAAGATCATATATGATATCATATTAATGCATATGATTCTTGTATAATTAAATAAAAATTATTTCACCATTATATAGGAGGTTATCCTACCATCGACCATGGAAAAAGTACAAAGTAAGGGGTTTCTTATCTCACTTTTAATTTCGTGAGATTTCCATTGTTCACCACTTATTTATTGCATGTGGTGTGTGTACTTCCCATGATTGTAGTCATTGAGTTATATACTTCAATTTATGGATATTTACATCATCATTTTATGGTCCTTCTCTCTTGGTTGTAGGTTTCTTAAGTTACCAAATCGATAAGGGAATTTGAAATTTCAATTTCCACTCATTTGGCTTTATGCATATTTCCTTGATTATATTACTCCAAGATTATGTGTGGAATCACTATTCATATTCTTATGTCATAATTTCCACTCCCCTTTTCTGTGGATATACTTTTTATACACATAATCACTCCATTGATAATTTCTCAAGTCATCGATATAAATTTGATAAGAGTAATTTTAACTCATTCTCCATTTGTTGAGTTAAACATCCAATTCATTGGCGTTGTTTTTATAAGATTATGTGTGAATATACTTTGATTGATTTACACTGAATATCCAATCATATTTAGTTTATTTATATTTTTCACACATAACTATGTCGTTGATTTATCCTTAACCTAAGGATACGGCCTTTATGATAGATTTCATCTCAATTTACATTCCATTGAGACTTCTTTGTTGATATAAACCAAATCGCTTGTATGTAGTGTATATAATGTACTTTGACATAGTATATCATGAATCCCTTTATTCTCATGTTATTACAATGTTTTTATTACCTCAGTTATTTATATTCAAGTGTCTCTCTTTTGGTTAGAAACTCTAACTAAAATACCATTTTTAAATGTTTTACAGACTTATTCTTCTAAATCTTTCTCATTAATGTCCATGTGTTAAAAATGGTTTTAAAGATTTATTTATATGGACATTAAAGTTTTCAGATAAAAACTACTTTTAAAATTTTCAAAGTGGTATGGGACACATTGATTCAAAAATCTAGTTTTAAATGGCTTCTTGACAAATAGTGTGACTTTTAAATGATTTCAAGAAAAAGGGGGATATTTCTCTCAAATAGTTTTGATGATTATTTTCAGCTATGTCAACATCCTTAATTATTCTTGATTGAGGTTAATGTGATACAATAAATTCTTCCATATTGTATAGAATGAGTTATGTTTGACTGTGGATGTACTATTTTTATACCATTCATGGTTTGTGGTTAAAGTATTGACATTTCGTATGCTAGTTTTAATACGAATGTTTATGTTATGTTTAAACCTATTCATATGAGGAATGTATTGGACTTAATAAGTGATGGGTGGAGCCTTATATAGCTCCTCGATGCATCGGTAGGTCTCATGAGAAAAACTAGTGTCTTGGCACAAGGCCTTGGCAAATTCTTATTTGTAGTCTTGGCACGAGGCCTTGGCTATGTGGTTATGATAGTCTGGTATTATGCATTCCATCATTATAAAAGTGGTTATTGATATTGCATGTGATCATTCGACTAGTAGAATATCAATGTGAGTAAGTAAATGGCATTATTTTATTTTATCTTTTCCATTTTATGCTGAAGTTCAAGTTTAAAAGGCTTTTGTTTTAGTTATAAACTGCCTTAAGTGTTTATGCCTATCTATTAAAGATTCTACTGTAATTTTATCCTTAATAAGAATCTGAGCTCACCGCTTTCAATGTTTTATTTTTACTAGGATTATGAAGAAGTAATTTATGAATTACCTGCAGGGATAGTATGAGCGGATATGTAGACAATATATTGTTGTAGTTTTTTTACCTTATGATGTAATGTAAGACTTACGAATATATCTAGTGTTTCCCATACTACTAAACTAATCAGTCTTTCAAGACTTGATCCTTTGTGATCATGCCAATGTTATGTAATAATGCACCGACTTTGGGTATCTAGGTCCGGGGAGTTACAATTTTAATGAAATAGTGTGATTAAAACACCCCCTTCTAAATGTAAATGATAAAATAATTTTATTTTTTTATGTGTGAGAAATTTCACTATGAAATTTAAATAGGCATTTTCTATCTGCTATTATTTTTACTAACTAAATATTTTAATACATAAAAATATAAATTTCTAAAACTTAGGGAATTATTATGGTAATATAAACTTCATATTTTGAGTTTCAAATGTCAAAATTAATCTAGGATGAATTTTTAAAACTTTTTAAAAATGTTTCAATTTTTTTAAGTATTTTATGAATAATGTATTTCTTTGATGAATAGTATTTTATAATAATGTTCTTGAATAATACCAAATAAAATTATTATTAAATAAATTTTAATGTAAAATGATTTTTGAAAATCAGACATACATGGTTGTAATCAGGGTGAAAAATGTGGTTCAATAAGAACAAAATAATTTTTTTGTGAATTGTAACATTAACCTTTGGAATAGTAATTTTAACCTTATGAATGCTAATTTTACTAATGGAGTAGTAACCTCACCTAATGATGTATAAATATGTTTTAGTCATCTTAAGTGGTAACGTGATATAATTATATCATTGTAAAAGTAAATAAATATTTTAGAAATTATTTGTTAAATATTAGTATTTTATTTATTAAATTTAATTTAAAATGAAATTAATTTTTATAAAATGGATTTCAATTTTTAATTATACATGTCAAAAAATGGTTAAAGTGAATTTTTGGGACGTTTCTAAAACAGTTCACTTTTCAGTGAATAGTAAAAATATAGTTTTGAGTTTTCTGTATGTTTAATGACATAATGATATAAAATAATGATTTAATCATGATTTAAAAATTTTGGTCGACTGTTAGGGATAAAAATATTATATGAGGTGTCCCAAGTGGCTATTACCATGGGAAAATACCATGGGAAAGCCCATGGTTTTTCAAATACCACTAATAAGGTGTCCTTTGAAATTAATAAAATATTCTCTCTCTTTTACTACAAATAACCACCCATTCCTTCATTTTCATTCTTAAAAATTTCATCATCCTCAAATATATAGTAGTTTTAACTCCCTAATAGTCCTCCCAAGTAGTCCTATAGAACCCAAGGTTCCAACCTTCATGTTTTAGGAGTTACTCTAAAAGGTAAGGGAATCGATGACCCTTCTCTTTTTAAGCACTATTTTCATGTTCCTCTCTTTCAATTTGAATTGGATAATGTTGGGATATGTCATTCCATATCACCCTTAATATCGATATTATATATAAATTGTGCAAGACCCCTTTTCTTTAGTCAAAATATTTTATTCATTTTTATGTGGTGCTGTTAGGCGGAAGAATTTTTATAAGGGATTTCTCATCTTTTCTTTTATTTCAAGTTCCTTTCTTTTCTTTTTGTTTACTGAATTAATTTACTCAAAATTTTATGATAAAATTTTTAACTTAAATTCACTATAATTTTTTTTGATAATTTAATAATTCATCATCATCTCTCTTTTCCCATTCTTTTATACTAGAAATTAAAACACCATCCAAGATGTGTTAATTTATCACATTCAAGGATGATGGGTTTTCAATTTCTATTACTGTCTTAAATTATGGTTATGAAACCATTTTTATTTTTGAACCAGACTATAATATATTTATTATAACTTATTTACGGTTCTATAATATTTTTTAAACATGATATTAATTTATATATCGAAATAAGTTCATTGTGATAAAAAACCTCCAATTATCCCAAAAAGTTATCATTAAACTTTTATATAATGATTCATCTTCACTCCCAAAAAAATTAATTTTATAACCATGTGATATTATCTATGTTAAAAAATAAAATAAACTTATATTCTAGACAAATATTCTCATATAATATGTTTATCCTTACATGTATATAAGTATACTGGACATGAATACCAAGGGAGAAAATACTCCCAAATAATAAAATTGATCATTTTAATGCCATCAAGAAGGCCTTGAATGAACTTAATAAAGATATAATAAATAAATTAAATAAATAATTGGTTTAGGATATATTAATTAATCAATTTATTTTGGTTATCTAGGACACTAATATTAAATGGAGAAAACCATCAGACATAAGGTAAGAGTTTTATACCCGAACCTCCTTTTTCATTCAGGTTACTCTTATTCTATACTCACCTCAATTAAATAATAATTTATTCCTATTTAATCCTCATAAATTCTTGTGTGAAGGTTATATAGATATGTACCAACCATAATCCTACTTTAATTTATGGGGAGTTACATGTATTAAAAGGATCTTTCAAAAACTATTCTCGATAAACAAGCCCGAATCAAGGGAACATCTCAAATACTTATGTATTTTCAAGTGAAATATATAATCTATTTTAATCCATAATTATTTTTTAAAAATCACAATTTTTTAATTAAAGACTATCTTGGTTTATTTCTGTTCTTTTAAAATCAGACATGGCTTTTCTATTTTAAAATCTTTTTAATATTTTCCTAAAATCACACTAAAATGTTTTATTTATAAAGATTCATTAAAAAATATTTTTACATGATTTCACTTCAGTGGGAAAACATTTATGCCTCAAATATAATTTCAATTTTAATCACTATTCTTTTATGGGATATAAATGTGTACAAATATGATTTCATGACAAATTCAAAAGAACTCTTCTTTCTAAAGTAAAAATAATTTTTCTCATCTCACTATAACTTTTATAATATATACTCCTTGTTAACCACTTATACCTTCCATGTGGTGTATGTAATGACCTTTGGTATATCAAATCAGAAGTCCCCTTATTATCATGATATTCTAATGGATTATTATTTTAATGTTTCAAGGTGGTATGTTACACTTTGGAATGTTTAAGGATTATTTCCTCAAGAAATTTTCAAGGGTACCATTTAAAATTATCTTATTTATGTCAACGTACTTATTCATTCTTGTACTTCATGGAGGCGTATCTATTATGATAACATATACAATATGTTGTTGAAGAGATTTTGAATTAGTTTGATTGTGGATGTGCTATCTTGATACCATTCACCACATTGCTCAAAATGGTTAGTGTTTAAGTTTAAAGATTGGGGAAAGTATTTAAATTTCATATGTTAGTTTCAATATGAATGTATATATTGATTATGTTCACCCCATAAATATTATATTTCTAAAATTATCAACATTCTTAAAATACAAAAAATTTCCAACCTTCTCCCATTCTATGAAAAATGAAAAAAATATTTATGTGTACATTCAGACTACCGTCTTTATTAAATAGAGTATTTTATTTTTCATCTCAATAGTATTTAATTTTTTATATAAATATTTTAAAATTTTATTAACAACCTTAAAACTATTTAAATAATATAATAATTATTATTTGATTATTTTATAAATCATAAATATTTTAAAACCACATTTTCTTTAAAAAATTATAAAAACATTTGGTAATTCTTAGAATTTTATTTATCACCTGAAATGGAAGGAAAACCATTGTGTCTATCTAATTAATTCACTACATATTTTTTTATTACATTTTAATAATTTGATAATATTTTATTCTAAGAAAAATAGTATTTTAAAACCTCAAACACAATATTAATTTTAATGGAATGTGATTTTATATAACACAATCCTAAAATCCATCAAATACCAAGAAGAAAAAAATACCTTTAACCAAAAAGGAAATCCAAGAAAGAAGGATCCTTATAGGAACCTTAAACCAAAATATACCCAATTTATATGAATCCAAATACTATACCCACATTACAAAGAAATTACAATTCTTGGGGAGATATAAAATTAAAGATAATGATGGAGGGAAGAGAAGAGGATTGGAGATGAAACAATATGGTTTTACCTTGAGGAAATTAAATAAAACATGGATTAGAGGTCAAAACTTTAGAGTTATAGAGGAAAAATATCTCCCAATATAAAAACTACAATTATAAAATGTTTTTAAGATAGATGAGTGAGCGGGGAATTAAAATTAAATAGGAAAAATGAATAATTCCAAAAAAAAAGTCAAACTTGGGAACACTACATAGTTCAGATGTATGATTTTCCAAACCATGTGAAAACTGTGTGGATCATACTAGGTGAACTTCTTCCTTAGAGAAGGGTCATCCTCTTGGTATGAACTCACTATGTGATGACTGTGCAAGCTCACTGTAATAGATAAACAAATCACATGGCTTCCTGGTAAGCCCCACAACATTAGGAAAAAATGTACGAAGACCATGAAAACTAGATCTGTTAACTTTGAGACCAAAATACATAGTTGATTCAAGGTTACTCATAAATTTTCACAAACCATACACCACCTAAAAACAATAAAAAAATTAAAAATTCTATCCTTAAACTCCATTAAACTCATAATGACTCAACATAATATGAAATAAAAAATAGTAGTGATATATGGGTGTTTCAATAGTCAAATATAATATCAAACTTGATTTCCAATATAAATTTTCTCTAAAAATAAAATCCATGTATACTGTAAATGAGAACATATACCTTTCACCATTGATGGTTCATCCCATTTCATAAATATTGTACTTGATAAAGGTTATAAAGAATAACAAAATAACTCTTTACTCCAAGGAGTTTCTATATGATTATTGAATCATACAATGCTTGGGTATGAACCTATTTAAAACCATATCATTCTTGTACATATCATAGAAACAGAAAAAGGAAGAGAGAGCTACAAGATATTTAAGGGATAAATATTTTGAAGAGACCACAAACTTCTCCAATAGCCATCTCAGAGGAGTTAACCTATATATATAACTTGTGGGGATGATGATTAAGTATCCATAATATTACTTTAATTTTATATAATTTTTGAGTAATTTATAAAGCTAAGACACTTATAACTCTGTCATCCAAATACATTCTTCAAAAAGTTTCACCATATAAAATGTTATAACTGATGATAACTAACATGTAAGATTCCAAAATGATAACAATTAATGTTTAAACACCTAAGTTAACCATTTTGTGTTATATGAATCATACAATATGATTTCTCATAAAACATGTCCATATGATATAGCTATGTATTGTAATAGGAAAGTCTATGGATGTGGATATGATATAAATATATCTTAACTAACAATATTCCATTCCAATGTATATGATATACCATTGATCCATGTATTCCATATATTATTAAATACTATATATCATGTACTATGATATGTTCTAAATTAAATCATATATAAATATTTATTTAAGGTATATCTCTTTCAAAATCACCACCATCATTTTTTATATTTCCTTTAGAAGTGTTTTTTAAATCATCAAGTGTGATGAACCCCCAAATTATAATATCTATGGATTATCATGCTAGGAATTATTATAGGAAACCTCCACCACCATGGAATATATATCATCTATTTTAATATTTTATGATCATTTTAATTTTTTTAACTAATTCAACTACTCTTGGACTATTTCGTGAAATATATTCATTGTTTTACCTTGTTGTTCATATCTCTTAAACATCTCTCTAAGAGAATAGAAAGTATTTTTTTATTTTTTTATATTCTATGTCATATTATCTTGGGAAAATTTAATAAATTATTGTGGATAACTCACCCATGAATCAATAATTCACCTTGGTATTTTATAACACATATTATAACAAAACATGAAGAATTTGTGCACATAGATTCCTCCAAAGCATCAATAAAATTTGAAATAAAATTTTATTCAATATTTCTCAAACTATATTGTATTTATAACTTTCTTTTTTTTACATCCATCTAATAATGAACTAAATTTTACAATCCACTCATTTGTGAGATAATTATTTCATTCTTCTTGATTATAGTGTCTTTATTGCATTTTTTCTCTTCTTGAATAATATTAGGATTGAATTTATCTTTTTAAATAAGATATTTTTGAAAATTATAGAGAAATGAAATCAGAATACTTCACATGTGATAAGCTAGAGTTCATATAATTAATATATTGCAGGCTATGAGTTCCCAAAAATCCTAACTTTTCAATTTAAATAACTCTTCATAATTATTTTATACCAAGGACTAGTTCTTATAGAATTATGACGTCTCTCCTATCACATTCAAAGATCATTTATAATAAAAATAAAACTTTTTGAAAAACATTATCTAAGTTAATTATCTTTTATTGAGGAATATTAAATTACTCATCATTTATAATTAGATTACAGGTTATGAAATCTATAATATATATGTACCAGTAATAATTATGTTCATTTCATCAAAATTATTTATGAGATCATATTCCTATCCGTTGATTTGTAACTACACCTTACATTTATCATATACCATATATAAATTACCTTTCTCTAACATTTAAATATTTTATACACAATTATAGTTTGACTCATGACATTTTTTATCTATCTATTTCTTTGTCTTCACTATCACCATAATTTTTACATGTTAACTCTTTTTTATCTTATTCATGTGGCATTAGTATGTTTTCACCTAAATCTAAAAATCTATCTTGATTAATGTTATTAACATAAATGAAAGGTTCCTATTTATAATTGTATAAGAATGTTTTTATTTTATTTTTCAAAGCTTTATTAGTTACCCCGTTTTAAAAACCACCTCAATTGTTAATAAAAACACCATTTTTGTCCCTCTTCTTAAAATAAATTTATGAGGTTATTATTTACCATTATCCTCATTGGTATTAATTTTATAATAATCTTAAAAGTGTATAACCTCCACATAATTAAGTCATTTTTATGAGTAGGCTATTTTTTACTTTTCATCTCTTTTATGGAATTCATGTGATAGAAATGACAGGATATCCTCATGAATCATCGTTTTTCTATTAACTTATAATTCCTCAATGTATGAATCCTTAAATTCATTAATATTATCCACATGATATCAATTAAAGAAACCTATTTGTATGTTTATTTTCATTATTTAAGGGTATTAATCTTCTCATATCATAGGAAATAATTAATATCTTGAAGTTCATCCAATATAAAATTTTATATGTCCCTATACTAAAATGATAAAATATATATGTCATTTTTTTAGAAAAAATCAAATATGATTCGTAAAAAAAATAGATTATTATAATTTCTATTCATAAACTTGTAGTTTTCTTGTTATCTAATTCACTTGGTTAAAGAAATGATTAATTGATTCAATGTTTTATAGTTATAAGCCCTAAAATTAATACCGAAAATTATAAATCTTAACTAATTGAACACTTTTTAACTTTACAGATAACATTGATTAGTTTCTGTATAGATTTTTTTGGTTTATATCTCTAAACCTCCATTTTTTCCTTCTTATAAAAGGAGGGAAACAAAAAATTTCTTACCCAACCATCATCTTTAGTGTTCTTTCGGCCAGTTTTATAGAGAGATGTAAATTCTCCAAATGGTGTAAATATAAAAATAGTGGTCTATAAAACATAAATAAAAAAAATACGGAATCTAATTTCATTTCCATAAATGAAAATTCATACCATTAAACATTATTATACCTTTTTTTTGATAAATTTTATACTCTGCATATTTAACGAAGGATAACCTATTTAACAAATGATTTGGATGAATGCTAAAATGTGAACACCTATTTAATGAAATTTTAAAATCATATAGAATTTTTTTGATAATTTATAGGGGCGAATTAGTTCAATTTCTGAGTTTTTAATATTGCTGCTCAAACGAATAAGAGGCTCAAATTTCTAGTTAGTGAAATCAAGTCATCTTTTTCGAAGGGAGTAACATTTCCACATGATAATATCTCCAAAAGGAAAATAAGAAAACTCATGAGAATCCATGATTTATAAGGTTTACCAAATCAAATTAGGATTTAATCCTTAGTGAGGAGTGAGAGTTATCACATATCAAACAATTTATTATTTTCCTTAAAGAGACAAAACAGTCAGAAGAAAGGGGATATTCTTGTACTTTTTACAGTGTTTCTAAATTAATATAGGGTATTTCCTTAACACTATATCGGAGGAAATATAATTATTTGAAAATAAATTACAATAAATTAAATTATAACTCAAGAAAAAATTAATTCCTTGGAGAATTGGATACCAGCCACCTCATGTGCGATATTTGAGAAATAGAAATATTGGTTAATGACATGATGTATAAATGATTAAATAGTAAATATAAATCATTAGAAACTATTTTAATATAATATTTTATGTTCTTGATAATTTTTTTTCACACTAAAAATGTTAAATTATTTTAATGGAATATAGAGAGACTTAGACATAACCATGAACCACCATTATGAACAATAATTTTGAGATCCACACTTTCAGTGTTAATGTTATCTCCCCCTCTGATTAAATGTGGACATTATGAATTTTAGATGAATAAATAATACGTTAATCAATAATATAGTCAACCTAATTATATTTTAATTTAATTAAATTTTCCAAAAACAATATAATCAATGTTGAGAAAATGTTTATTCAATCCACTTAATGACGCGGTGTCACCTGTAAAAACTTCAAGTATGTTTCTATATTTTTTCCATAAATTCTAATATTAATATATTTGTTATATTATTCAAAAATAATAATAAATAAAAAATCATAAATTTCATAAGCCTTATCTAAAACCTGAATTGACCTCTATGATGCTATAATAAACAAATTAATTTAGAATATTAATATATAACTTGATATTGTATTGTTGCGTGACAACACAAGATTTTTATCATAAATTTTAATTCTAAATTCTAATTGATGTGATTAAACATGGATGAAGAATATTACATAAATTTAAACATATCTATATTTATATAGATATTATGTATCATTAATATTGAATAAAATATATTCCTTTTAATAGATATAATATAATTTGTTCAAAAAAGAGTGATAGTACTTTAAGTATTTTGTATCCCTTTTTTAACTCTCTAAAACACCCATTATATTTACTATAAATGAGCTAAAATTTTACAAAGATATTTAAGAAATATTTTTTACATATTTAATTTTTTTTCATGATATAATACCCCATATAATCCACTTATGTGATTGAATTATTTAGTGGATAAAATGTGTTTTCCACTATATTTTCAACCTAATTGTATTCTTAAACTACTAATACGATACTGGAAGATCCAATTATTAACTTATATTTTAGAATAATATATGAATAAATTATTATTGATTTAAATACTTATTTCTTTATCAATATCAATGATAATAGAAATATAATGAACTGATCATTTTACAAAAAAATTAAAACAAGGGTCAAGACCATGTATTAATTAGTTTTTATTCAAGTGATTCCGTGATGTCCATGTAGTTTATAAAAATCCAGAGAGAATATTTACACCGATTCATACGAATATGTCACCATTTTAGGATATCTTCAGTTCATAGAGGTAAGATGTAATGCACACATGGAATGTTTAAATATGATTATGCATGACCCTTTTAGTATCCCTATTTCAAATTTGATAGTCATATTTTTCATATAAATTCCTAATCATAAATTCCTATGATAAGAATTTCTTTGTGAAATTCATAAATTAATATCCCTTTTGGGAACAATATGCCTCTCTATTTCCATTTTAATATCCCTAGGGATCAGAATACCCAATTTCACCCCAATAATCATAGAATTTGTTAGTTATTTAGGTTTTGTATAATTTCAAAGACATATCCTTCAATATAATCAATAAATTTTCACATTTCCTTTACCATGGATTTCAAACCATCGATGATTTATGCCTTATCCTATAATTTTATGTTATTATCAATAAATTTCATTGATTTTCTATATTCTCATATTTTATATTTACATATCAATCATGAACATATATTTCGTCTATTAATGTTTTTGAAAATTGATTTTAGATCCATATACTGTTGTACTTTATTTCCTCATATCTTAACACTAAGAATATACCACTTCAAGTGTATATTACAAATCAATATTAAGGCCCCTAAATTTTATTTTCATCACCTTCAATTTCTTTTTTTAAATATGGGTTATCAACAAATTTGATAAAAACATATTTACTAAGGCCATTACTATCCAAAATATCATCCAATTTTGAGTCCTTCAACCCATTTATTTGCTGTGAAATATTGTTTTTTTCTATTGAAAAAATATATTCTTATCACTTAATTTTTAATGTCACATCCTTTTAATATTTCATTATTGTATAATAATCCACTAAATCATATTATGATTTCTTAGGACACATTTTTGTGAGATGCCCAAATTTTTCTCATCAAGATCAGGCAAGTGGAGGCTTTAATTTGAGTATTCTTTTTCCAGATATTATTTTTTGAAGAAAGTAGTGTAATCACTTAATCAAATTCATTATCTTTAATATCATCTTCAATGGTGATATTTCTCATTACCTTGAGTTATACTTCCAATTACATACCATTTTCCATGTATTGTCATAATTTATATTAATTTCATAAGCGATGAGAATAAATTTCAAGCTATATAGTTAGATAACTAAGGAGGGAGCCTTCTAAATATATGATTCAAAAGCTTTCAATTTTCTTAATAGTTTTACCAAGTAAACATATATCATTTATAATAATATTCAAACAATCATAGAATGTATCAATATATTTATTTGGGAGTATCATAAAATCCTTGTATTTTTTCTAAAGTAATTTCAATTTTCCCCTTCATCTTTTTATAAACTTTATTGATAATTAGTAAATTTTATTTTATGGAATTTATAGACCTCAATGATAACATTTCATGTAAATTTTACTAGATAAATATCACCAAAATGAATTTATTCCACTAAAATTGACATCTAATTATCAAATATCACTTTCAATGAGTGTTATACTATACATATTTACTATAATTTCATGTATGATAACCTTATACACATCTAGTATAAGTGATAGAAAACTTTATATCATTTTATTCATTAATAATTAAAAATTATAACCATTGAATATTGGAACTACTTTTTGATTTAAAACCACTGTCACTTCCATTGAAGTGTTAAAATACTTTATCAAAAGGTACTTTTTTTTATCAAAAACCACTTACTAGGACTCATATAAGAATAATACACTATGTGTTGGAAAACAATGTATATAACATCCAAAAAATCCCTCTAATGATCATTTTATATATTTATTGGGGCACATATCCCATCCAAACTGAGTTTAAAAGTGATAAAATCAGAATACATGATTGATTTTATATGGTTCATCCATGATAGGATATACCAAAGGAGAATACAAAGACAATATGTCAATGCACTAAAATAACTATGTTAAGTATTTTTCAAGTTCAAATTTAAATAACTATCCCTCTTTATTTAAAACCACTCACTTTGAAATCCCACCTCCCTTTCACAAGAATTAATTACTATTAAAATAAGTAAATAATTTTGATACTTAAAAATAAAAACACAAAAGAAAATATTATACCTTTGTTGGTGTATAATTCATCTCTGTCCTCAACACATTGATGGTCTATCCATTTTAAATATTTTGTAAAAGTAAATAAATGGGTTACAATCCTCTGTATATTTTCTCAAACAAGTATATCTAAAAATTTCCTCTCAATTTAATATATATTCCTTCCAGCTATCTAGATATCTCATTTCATCACTGTATGAGATATGATCAATGATTAAGATCACTTTTCTTTATTCACATCATTCTTGATCATGAAAAATATCTATATACCATAATAGATACTAAAAAAATTCAAATAGGATAAAATAAAATATATTTATCTCTTCCAAAGACATACAAATTTAATGAATTTTGAATTATTAAAATTCTATTTATATATATTTTATTATAAAAAGGGTCATTATATCATAATATTTGAAAAAAACTATACCTTTAAAAATCATGGTCTAATATGTAATAATATCCCAAATTCAAAATGATAATCATATCTAAAATTATATATGGAAAATATATTAGTTGTGATGAAATTTCTTTTGGTTTATTAACCTTTCTTCTCAAATTATACAACCTTTAACTAAGGCATGAACTCTACTACTATATTAAAAAGCCTTTGAATCTTGATTTTGGAAAATATTTCTGCTAAAAACCACGATATCCAACAATGGAATGTTCGATATACATTAATATTGAGTTCTTAATAATAGAAAAATATCATTAACCTTTGGTTTTTAACATTAATTATCTTTAATACGAAAATAAAAACTTTTTAACAACTGTTTAATAAAACAATTATGAATAAACTGAGCTAGAAACCCCATAGTAGAATGTTTTTTCTATTAGTTTTAAAAAACAATGACATTAAAACATATATAGTATCATTAGTTTTAATAAAAATTATGTTAAACCAATTTTTCACATGGTAGTGATTAAATTTTTAATCATAACGCACCTCTTATTTTTCGTATCCCACCTAATGTTTTATTTCACACACATACATTTTTGTATACTCTATATAACTTTTGAGACTTCTTATTTATTCATTTATGATATTCATCCTCTTTTATTTGAATCATAAATTAAATTTTTATTCATTAAATTATTTCAACATGGTATTTATAATTTTAATCTCATAATTTATATTTTTTATGATTCATTTCATCAATCATTATAATTTTTTTTTTCAAAGAAGAATTCCTTAGTTTGAGTTGACATGATTAGGATATCATATTAGATTCTTTGAAAAAATGATAATTTTTTTCCCTAGTAACACTTATTAATGTAGGATGAAATTTTTCCTTAAAATAACTTGAACATCAATAAAAAACATATATATTAGAAGGAAATGGAAATTGTAAAAGACATTAATTCGAAGCTTTAATTTTATTTGTCTTGTTTTTGTTATCTTTATACAAATATATAGTTCATTAGGACTCTTTATTAAAATGAAGTAATTTAATTTGAAATATTAAAAAATAACTAAACCTTTCCATATTATTTATTATTATAACTAAAATGGAAGGTATCTTTCAATGTTGGTTATCATAATAAGTCGATTATAATTATAATCGATGTTGAAAGTATTGTTGGTCGACCTTTTAGCATAAATAACTATAATAACCGATTTAAAAATGTGTCTTCACATTATTTTATATAAAATGATGTTATAAAAAAACTTACAATGTCAACAAAGTTTAAATTGGATAAAAAACTGATATTTCATCAAACAAATAATAGATATTAATATTTTTTTCTACTAGTTTTTATAACAATCCTTAAATATTTAATCATAATTGAAAAATTACTATATAATATTGAAATTTAATAATTTAATATTTTTTACTTCCATTATATAAAATTATTCCACATAATATGGTGACATAGTGTAGAGTCCTTAACACTAATTACTACTTCTTAAAATCCATGATCTTTCATTATGGTTTAAGAGCCAAAACTGACATTTTCTTCATTAACATCACCATATCATAAATCATTTCATAATAAATATACCATTATGAAATATTTTTCTATTTTTTATTTAAAACCTTTTTAAATTATAATAAAATATCATGAAACTATATAAATGAATTTCCAATGAAAATATGGGTCTCTTTGAAGGATCTAAAACTATCATTTTCAACAAACCGAAAAATTATTACATGAATTTTACAATTTATTTTCTTTATAATCATAAATGATGAAATAAATATTAACTAATTTATCATGGAAAATGGCATCACACATTTTTATATTTCTCAAAAGATTATATTTGATGTAATAAGAAAAATAAAACTTTTTAAATTAAAACAAGGATAGAGATCCTAACTATAACACTGCATAATTTTAGTATGAATTTTTATTTAATAGGTTTCATGATTTAAATATATATATATCCATATATTAAATTTAGATATTATATAAAAAGTAAATAATTTTTTATGGCAAAATATTAAAATATAAATTTGTATATTATAAGAAATTTAAATAAAATATATGTATGAAAATTAAAATAGGAATATAACTACAAGTAAAAAAATATACTACAAATATGATGTATTAATCTTTATGGGCTCCCATGAAGATAACAATGATAATTATAACTATATAATGAATGAAAAATATTAGAATTATGTTAGACGTGTTATGGAAGTCAATAGGATGAATTGTTTTTTAGAATTTTTTTGGAAATATATAGAAATTTCAAAGGGTGAAGAAATTATTATGTGGCTATTTCAAATATATGACCATTGAGAATATATGTCCAATGAACATATATGGTCATTGGGTATATATAAAACCATTTTATAACTATGATTAAGTAATAATGTCAAACGATCAAATAAAGTATTCATGTGATCTAACTGTTATAATATCATAATTTTTATATTGAGTAAATATTTAATTAATCACATATTAAATTTTTATAGAAAGATAGAAACTAAGGAATCAATAAATATAATTTTCAATTTTATTCCAACTTTTCTAATCCTATAGAGGAGGTAGCATTATTGGGGTTTTCCATTGACCAAGCCTAAGGTGAACTTCGAAAACCACGATATGAAAACAATCCTCTTTGGGAAGAGTTAAAACTCATGGATATTGTTATAAGATATATGATATATGAATCAAAAACCATGAGTTCCACTATAATAATCCATTACTACCACTATTATGAGATTTCTATGTAAAATATAGGATTTTATGACTATGTAGTTATTAATTTTATAAATAAATTTTTGTTCTAAAAATGTATTGTAATATAATAATTATTTTGAAAAAAATGTTTAAATTAAATAAAAATATTCTTCATTGATTTTTTATTTGTTTATAATAAATAATTATCCTCCATTAATAAATTAATTAATAGTAATAAATAAAATTTTATACATTCATAAGATACTTGTTTATTCTTGAAAAATATTTTTTTAAAATTTATGTTTATGTATTTAAAAATGAAATATATTGTATTTTTTTAGTACTAATTTAATAAAATTGATTTCATATTTTTAACTATCATGTTATAATTAGTGAATAAGTTCAATTTAAAAATTTCAAAAAAAAACAAGTTTTTGTGGTAAAATGTGAGTTACAATAGTGAATAGTAAATTATAGGAAAAAGTAAAAATAATAAGTAAAGTTATAAAACATCACAAAACCTTATCACTAAAATGTATTGGTTATGAAATTCATGAATTATGTACACTATTTTCCAATTTTTTTGTCACATTCCTTGAAAAACTACATTCCTCATTCTATAATGAATGATTATTTGAAAATATGGCACTTGGACTCATTTATAGAAGGATCCCTATTCCTCCCATTACAAAACACAAATATCATTAGATTTTCCATCTAATATCCTAAAACATTAAATACTTAATTATCCACTATCACATCTTGTGGATTATAGTCATAAGATGGAGTCTCAAATCCCTTGTTTCAAAGAAGGTCGTTAAGGGGAGATTCCACTCTACAATTTAAGTATTGTCATTTTCCTTAATCATTTTATTTATTATAATCCACTAAACCATATATAATAATATTTAAAACATTAAAAACAAGGAATAAAAATCATAATTATTCTTTAAATGTGATATTATAATAATAAAATGTCATATTCTTCCTTATTCATTAATTATATCATGACATAATTTGGGTTGGTTTAAACACCAACATGAACAATGATATAAAATTTTCATCAATGATGAGAATGGAAACATAAATAGTGGTATTATTTGATATTAATTATGAATTTATGTTATATTTACAATTATATAATTGTGATATATTATAATTTACCCATTATTAAAATAACTCCTTATGGATAATTAAATAATAGTAAATGAAAGAATCACAAAAGTTTCAATAAAAATCATAACTGAAACATCTATAAAATAATTACAGTACATTATAACTATATAAAAATATTTATATATTTTTAATTAAATTTTTATATGTGATGAACACATGATTAATCTTTAAGGATTTTGAATTCCATGCTAAAAAAATAAAGATTAATCTCAAAAAATTAAAAAGTAATTATTTGTCTAAAATTTAAAAATCTATTAAATTTGTAATAAATAAATATAATTAGTTAATATCATTTTTAATACGTATAAGTTAGTTTTTTTATAAATATATATAATATACCAAATTTTATTATATAGGGATTTTGAGTGTATTCGAGAAAGAGAAAATATTTGGTAAAGGGATTTCTAAACTAAATCTCCTTTAAATGATCCATACAATTTATTTTCAAATATATTCTACCATAATAGTTTTTATATGTTATTTACCCTTATTTCCTAGATAATTTCATGTTTTCTTACCAAAATATCATTTATTATTAGTTATTTCTCATAAATAATGATTAGGTAGAGGATATTTTTTCACTCATTTTTTAAGATATTTCTCTTCCATATCCATAAGTTTTCATACCATAAGTTATTTAATTTTATTTTTAAACATTTATTTTCTTTTATAAACATAATATTTATCATAATCATATTTTAAAATCATTTTTCTCACTTTTTTATCATGTTTACTCTAAACCATTAAAATATCCTTAAATTATATTTACTTCAATTTTAATATAATTTACATTATTATTTTTCAATATTTTTATGGGTTTCAATTTAATTTTTTTAATATTACATTATTAGAATATTTTAAGATAAAAATAATATTTTAAATTATTCGTGTTACTTTTTGAAAGTTATTTTGAAAATGAAATATATCTTTTTTGTAAAAAATGTTCACAAAAAGTTATTTTTTTATAATTTCTCTTAAAATTTATTCTATTTCTTATAGATTATACTTTATATATCATTATTATATTTTATGTATTTTTGTTTAAATTTATGTATGATATATTTATTTTAGGTTATTTTAGTCATAAATGAGATAGACACAATCAATGAGTGGTTGAGGGTAAACAAGTAGTTACCAAAATACACACTCCCAAAGTGGTTATTCTTATTATAACTTATTATACTAAATCTACATGAAGAACCTTTTGATGATGATATACTGAGAGATATATTACAAATAACATACAATATTTTAAAAGTTTATCACACACATTTCATGAAGTGGACAATCCTTGGTTTTCAATGGATTCCACTCTACTATCTAAGATTATATGTTATCATCAATGAGAATAAGGAATATGAGTAGGAAGATTTTACAAAATTACTGGTGCAAGAAAGTTTGAAAAAAAAAAAAATAGTTGATCAAAATTTTTCATTCCTCCTCAAATGCCTCCAAATATTGGATCAAGTGTGAACTATTTTCCGTCTCCTTGATCCAATAAAAATCTTATCTAGAATATGTGGTTGAATATTTATTATTTAATGTCCCATAATCATATGAAACAAACCATTTATTTTTATAAAAACCCTATGATATAACGTTGATATAGACCATGGTGTGGTCTTGCTGATGCCAAACATGTAAAAGATCTCTAGAAAAATATATTTCCCAATATTCCTATTTTCACAAGTCATGTCACTTTTTTATATATATCTTAAATTGTAAACATAATAAAGTACATATGGTCATTCCATAACGCTCTCCCATTGAGCTTAAAATAGTTATGTTAAGAGTCATTTCATCATTATTCATGGAATATAGAGTTCTTTCTTATTACCATTGGATCCATCATTCCCATTTTGTTCTCAAATACATATGGTATAACATTTATATATTATATTAATTCTCTAGAACCATGAATATCCTCTCCATAGGTGTTTTTACATTTGGACATGGCATAGTAATAAATCAACCATTCCCATTAATAATTCCTTAGGATTTGTCCCCAATAATTTATGAGAAAATAACCTCTAAAATGGAAATTTAACCTTATTTTATTCACATATTATTTTATAACCTATATCATATCATGTTTGTAATACCATGATATTTTAAGAGATAATTATCATTGAAAGCATATACAAAAAGAAACATTGAGATTAAATGAACCATAACATATTATTAAAAGTATTATTATTTAAATACAACAGTTATAAACTATCTATTAAACTTGTGGATATAAATAGGATTAAATAATTTATAAACAAGATATAGTGGTTCTAATCAATATGAATGTATTTATGAACTCTCAACCAATAAGGTCTTAATGTTTTATAAAAACATTTATTTTAGAATTTACATTTATTTATATTAGGGATTAAATAATATAAATAATTTATGGATAATCTATATAAAAATTTATATAAATTTAATTTACTTTTTGAAATCGTTATATTGATATTAACTTTGGATGATATTTTGGTATTTTTCAGAATACATTTATTTTTCAGTGAATAACGAAAAATATTGATTCTTATAAAACTATCATTCCATTTAATAAATTAGAAATTTAGAACTCCCAATATTATATTAATTTTATTTAAATTTTACATATGTATTATCTAGTCAGATATAATCTAATTAATTACATTTAAATTTGTTTTATACTAGATTTTAGTATAAGTTTATTTTTATTCTTAAGAACACATTTTTCTGAAAATAGTTTTAAAGTGCATAATGGTCCTCAATATTAATTAATTAAAATAACCCCTAATGAAGAATTATTTAAATAAAATTTATTGAATATATATATATAATTATTAATTTAAATTCATATATTTATAATTTCTAATCATAGTATTAATTTAAGATCGTCAATTTCTTGAAAAAATAATTTCTTGAAAAACCAATTTTCAACAGGTTTTATGGGTTTAATTTTAAATTGAATTGTGAAACATATGTGTTTTAAATTTGAAAAAAATTATTCTATATTTTAAGTTATAAGAATTAAAATTATTTTATAAGTCCAACTTAATTTTTGGTCATAATTATTTGTAAAAAATATATGAAAATTAGTTACCATGGTGAAAATCTAAAATGGTAAAAAATGAGTAACCTTAGAGGAAAAGAGAGTAAGATGTTTTAAACATGTTTATTTTTAAATATTTGTTGTCTTTATTGAATAAACCACCCCTCTAATTCATTATTATCAATTTATGAGGCACATTACTTGAGTGTGACTTCAAACTACTAAATAGTTTTGGGTATTTACAAAAAATACTACACCACCTCCATTATAAATGGAAACCCCCTCCCATCACTAGTTCACACATATCAACCCACTTTAATTGAAAAAAACCTAAAAACAACTCTCCCCAAAATACATAGCCACAATATATTTCTAATTTTCTTTATAAATGACCAATAGTAGGGTTCTTAATAAGATATCCAAGTAGGTTCTTCTAATAGATGGTAATCATATTCATCAAGCTCATTATTTTTTATTCAATTATGTATTAACAATTATAATATGAAAAAACAACATCTCTTATATACTGAGATGTTGTTAAGTTTATGGAATAATATTTATCCATCTTCTCTTCCATAAAATGGGGATCCAAAGCATCGTCTGTGTGTACGGAGGACTACCGCCTCGCAAATTGATATAATTCATTTTTCATCATCGCCTCTCATGAAAATTCATGATATTGGATTTAATATTTTTATATATAATAATTTGGAAATATTAATAATTATTTAAAATTTATATATCATATACTTTCTTACCTTACCATTTATAGAAATATGAAAACGTTATTCGTGTGTACGATGGACTACCACCTAACGAAACCATGTTTTTAGTTTTTTAATTACTGAGTCACATGCATGTTAAATGTATGCATTTTAAGAAAAATAATATGAAATTTATGATATTATTATCAATATTTAAATATAAAATAACTTATACCTTATTTTCATCATAATATTGGAAAAATGGAAATGATATACATGCGTACGTACGACCTACTGTCTCCATGATTGTAACATAGTTCATTTTTCCAAACCATAATTCCTTGTTATTTTTAAAATTTTAATTTATGTATAAGAATTATAATTATATAATGATTATTATTATTGAGATTATAAAATAATTAACCCTTTAACTGTGGTAAAAAATTGATATTTTTTGAAATTATGAACCGAGCATCCTTAAAACATCTGATATGGTTATAAAACATTATGGAATTAAACACATAATTAAAATAAATAAAGTAAACTATTTTTGTAAATAGATTAAACATGTAAATGTTTCTTAATAAAAAATTGATATAATTTTATTATATTGGAGACAAAATAGATATACGATAAATCCGTTACTTGAGGTTAGGGTTTCATCTCAAAAAGTATTTCTCTGAGACACATGTTCTTTGAAACACCTAATTTTTTTAAATATGTATATACTTTACATTTACATATTAAATCATAAATACTTAATAATTATTGATATTTTAAGTTACAATTAATATAATTTATTTATTTTAGTTATGATTCAAAAGTTACCAACATGGTAAGGTTTTATGTTTCAATATCATTTTAATTGGGATTGTTCATGCTTGAATTTATATTGTAGAAAATTATTTAATAATTTTATATTAAAAAATTTTAATTTTATTCTCTTATTTTTATTAATGAAATATTATTATTATACTTTATTTGGTTTTTTATTGAGAAAATGTTTTTACAAAAATATTATTTCAATTCTCTATTCTGTCAAAAAATACTTTTTTTCATATCCATGTTTTCTGAAAATATTTTCAAGAATATTTATAACATTATCCAAAAGGTATATTAAAATATTTTTTACCATTGTTTAACTTTTTACATAATGGTTTTAAAGTTATATTTTTATCATTTTCCAAATGAAGAACCTTTTTAATCTATTAAACTACAGTGTGAAAGGAATGTTTCATTTAACCAACACCGCATGTACTGAATTACCCACTGTCATGACCACTAAACTTTTTAAAAATTAATTTATAAGATTACATGGTAATATTTAAATAATTTTTTTTATAATATTTTTTATTTTTTAAAATTTTAGGAAGTTATTTCAATGTTAAATGGGTATTTTTTTCAAGGGATATTCCATGTAATCTTGTAAGGATATTTCCATATATGATGACAATCATTGATGTTATGGATTCCTTTTAAATTACCTATATAAGTTTATCAAAAATATACCTATCTTATTTTGCATTAATTTTATGGGGTAATAAATTTCATATATTATTCTCTCAAATTCATTCATTATGAAATTTAATTTGATTGTGAAATGTGAAAAGTTATGAAACCCACTTATTTCCATGGGTAATTCTTTTGTTTAAACCATATGATTGATTTAATTTTGTGTGGGAAAAATAATCATGAACATGTTATAGTGAGTGAACCCAAATAATTCAATAACGCATTGGGTAATGTTTATAGTTTCATGATAAGTCATGTATGAGATTAGGAAGTAATCCTAATGTATTATGGGACTTTTTCCACTATGTAATATTGACTAAGTAGTTATCCTTGTCTCATGTTAATTTCACATTTTCTATTTTTCCACATTTCTTATGATTCCATTATTTTATGATACCATGTTCATTATGCTATGCTCCCATATGATTACCCTTAATCATTCCCTTTTATGATATCATGTTAGAACATTGACTCACACATTATGTTTCCTTGTAATGTCTATTTATATATCAGGCTTTTTAGATAAACCGTTTTTTCTATATATCCCTGTTATTATCCCATGTAGTTTTAGGGGATCTAAAAGATTTTGGAGATTATTATGTATAGTTTTATGACCCTATGTTTTTCTTGAGGTACGATTCCTTCCTTTCCAGTTATTTTTTTTACATTCCTTTTTGGTTTAGACCCTAAGATGGTTTGTGGGCCTGTTGGTATATTTTTGGTAAAGAAGGGGAAAGGAGGGAGAAAAATGCAGATGGCTAGCTACAGGCAAGGTACACATCGTATAATTGGCCTACCCATCATGTACTTCTAGTACACGATGTGTAATGGCCAATCATGATGTGTATCCTTTCTAGTTTAGAAAAAAACCATGTCATACATGCCATGTTCATTTCCCACACTTTGTGTACTGGATCACCGTTTTTTTATAATAGAGGTAGTAGACTCATTTTCTTACACACAACCTCTTTTTCTTAATTTTTTGAAGACTAAACCCCACTTTTGGTTTTTTAGAATTATAATCCTTTTAAACTCCAATTCGAGCATGGTTTGTATCATTGGAACTACATTGGTATGTATTAAGTTTCTTTTTAGTCACTCTTGATTCTCCAGAACAATGACTATGCTACTTGGATTTATACTAATATGCAATAATTTCTCATTCTTAGTCCATTATTCAGATTTCTCCTAAACTATGATGAACCAGGACTTGGAACTGGATGACCTATCTACTATCGAGGTGATATAGATGGTATATACTTTCTTTCGGATTTTCGGGTGGTTTTCAGGCATTCAAACTTTTTTACTTTCATCTTACTTTTTTACAAGGCCTTGTTTTTGATAGAATTTCTTTTAGTAGCTATAGTTGGACCTAGTGAGGATTCTCATAGGTTCTGTTTAGGTGCGTTGACACCTGTTTCTCAATTCAAGTTCACCCATGTGGTGCGCCTTCCAAAAATTCCTTATTTGTATATGTTTAAACCACCCAAGGGGTGAGTGTTTGTGATTACCTAGTTAGAGGAAGCCTTTGGATTCCATAATGGGTTTTAATAGATTTATTAGGAGATTTACTACCTCCTTACCTTGTTATATATAGTTATAACATAAATTTTTAATTTAACTGAGATTGTTAAATGGATGATATGGGTGGGTATACCTATATGAAATGATCAACGGAATGTTAAATGGATTTTATGGGAGGGTAGGGCCATATGATTTGTAGTTGATAAATGGATTGCATGAGTGGGTAAAATCATGACTTATGAATGCTTATGTGAGTGGGTATACTCACTTGGAATGAATGTTCAAATTGAATTATTTGTTTGAATGGTTTGATAGATTCCATGGACTGCTCTCCATGGATTTAGAATGCGGTAGTGGATGCCTTGGGTTGACTCTACCCCTAGGGTCTTGATTCCATGGGATGCAATGGGCCTTGCTACCTCATGGATCAAGCTTTCCTGGGATCATGTAGGATATTCCATTTCCATTTTCCTAGGACCCCATCCAGTTACTAGACCAAGTTTCCATTGGGATGACCATGAGCCTCAATGTGTATTCCTTGAATGAGCTCCCAAGATTCGGCCCTTCATGGTCTAGATATATTACATGGATGACCTAGTATGTGACACCTTGTATCCATCCCCTTGGGTCTACCTTTCACTATACTAGATGGCCCTATGATTTTACATTAACTATATAGTGTGGCCGTGGGATTATACTTTTCACTATAAGGCGTAGTAGTGGGATTCACTTGATTTATTTATACAGCATGGTTGTGGGTAACAAGATATAGATATATGTACGACATGGATGTGTGAATTGTTTAATTTTACTTATAGATTTATTGTTTAGAGATGAATCTTTTGTAGGTATCCTTGAAGGATGTTCAATTTTTTATATTACAGTAGACTTATGCCATGGTCATACACACTTTCTTTCTTATTTTCTTTACACTTGCTAGTACTTTGTATATTGTTGTTAGAACTGTATAGAACTGGGTGGTTTCCTACTAGGATGTTTATCTCACATCATGTTTGGTCCTCCTTGGGGACCTAAACAGATTTTATGGTTATAGGTGATGATTGGGGAAAACTCCCTATTACAGGTAGTTGACTATGAATTTAGAGAAGGTGATCATAGGACTAAGCTGAGGCATGAAATGCTATGAACACTTTTTTGGTATTTTTTCATCTTGGTATTCTTTTACTATATTGTATTTACATATAGTGTTATGGGTTCTTTCTAGATACTTGTATCATCTAAATCATTTTTTATATGAGATGTTTTTTGTTGTTGATATGTATTCCGGTCTTTTCTTACATTCTGTTGACTGCTGTTTATTTATCTTTTTCTATTTATTATATATTGTACTTGTAACACCCCAAGCTTCCACGATACATTTCCCTTTGAATAATGTAATGGCGTGCATTATACGCAACTTCGAGATTCTAACACACCAAAATCAATCAAACTAGCCGTTATGAATAGTAATACCTACTTTTTGAGATTTTATAAATTCTATATCTCAAAATGGACTTCATTTTTGGATTCGGAATATCGAAATTAGTCTAGGGTGAAATTTTGGTACTTTTCGGATAACTTTCATATTTTGATGAATAGTGAAAATTACTAAATTTTAATTAAAAACAACTTTTTTAATCAAAATAATTAATAGTGATAGATTATGAATTTGAGTGGTTTTAAATTATATTTATAATATATTTTTACCATGTAATACAATGTGGGTTATTGAACATAATTTCACATTTAAACCAGACATAAACAAGTGGAAATCTTTTGATAGTTATTATCTCTTAAAAACACGATTTTTGTTTTAACAATTGGAATTAATTTTAAATTAATTTCTACAACTTCTGTGTTTTGAATTTGGAAAAATGGATTCCATATTTGGAATCAGGATGTTCAAATTGCGTTAAAAGGTAACTTTTATTTTTAGACATTTTGGATAATTACATCGGTAAATATTTTATTTACCATGGTTAAAGGGTAAATCCGGTAAACAAGGGTTAAAAAAATAATATTAAAATAATAATAAATTACCCTAAAACGTGTCTTAAACCTATTGGTTAATACATGGTCGACCATGGGCATCTTTGGGTCGATTTTGTGACCCCATGTATCCACTTGTAAGTGATAGGGACACTTTATTTTAATTAAGTTAAAATAAATACAAAAATGACACAAGCATATATCTTTTAGAAAAACAATTGTTACATAGGGTTATATATGTTGGATTTTAGACTATAAATAATCATTAAAAATCTAAAAATATTTCCTACATAACGATATTTTATTTATAATTTTTATACATTAAATAAGTTAATTTAATTATGACACGATGGTGATGCAGTAATTACCATAATAGAGAAAAAATAGAATAATTGATATTATAAATAACCAAATAAATATAATTTGAGACTTTTATTGAATTACACAAATTTTATAGGATACTATTACATATTAGTATTGATTTAATTAAATGTTTTCGAAGTAATCATTCTGTTATGTGTTTCACAAATATCAACTATTGAATAGTGTCAAAATTGACATAAAAGAGTTTTTAAAACAAATATTATATTATTAATTGATATTAAATTCATAAAAATCTAAGGTTCTTCCAAAAGACATATATCATGATAGGTGTATCATTAATAGACCAATTGGGGCTATCTTGGATGTATATGGTAAGTTTATTAACCATATAATATAAAAATACAAAGAGACATGGTAAAAGTGAAACTAATTAACTAAGAGTTAATACTTAAAGATAAGGTTAATATAATGACCAAAACCTGTCTAAATTCTATTGGTTGAGTGATTTTCGACCCATCCCCACCTTAAACTTTAAATAATCAACTTTGTATCTATTAGAAACTGAATATGAATTTATTATAAATTAATATTTCTAGATTTTCCAAAGGTTCCCCTCACCCCTCTTATAAAAGGGCACTCCTCCTTATCATTTCTTCACACCTTCAAAGCCTTTTGGTTCGGCAAAACCCTGCCCAAATACTCTCTCAACTTCCCTCACTACAACCTATAGACCTTAGTTTGATTAGAAAGCCATCCTAAGGAGCCCTTTTGATCAAATCAAAATGAAGAACCCGAAGAAGAGGTAATGTTTTCACCACCCCTTTTCATGTTCCTTTCTTCTTCCACTTCTTCTTTCTTTGTTATTACCATTCTAAAATAATAACTAAAGTATCATATATATGCTGTGATGTTATTATAAATATGGTAAAACCATATTCAGTATTCTATCCTCCCTTTTAATAACATGTCACCACACGTGCGTACGTACGTCTTACCGTCTCCACGTTGTGGTGTAATTGTTATTCAATATATTATTATTTGGAAGGGTATAATAATGATAAGTAAATCATGTAAATAATAAATATAACATGATAATGATTATATATATATGATATACCACCCAATTTTATATTATTTTAATATCAAAAGAATGATATTGTCGGTCGTGCGTACGTACGGACTACCGTCTCCACGAACGCGATGAGATTCATTTTCCATCGTATCCATTCAAGTATAATTATCATTTGATGATTAAAAATAATATTTAATAACTTGATATCATTCTGGATATGAATAATATACATCCCATTAATAACAAATATGGCTCACGTAATAAATAATATAATGTAAAATGAACCTGTTAACACCCGAAATGAAGATAATTCTAAGATATTATTAACAAATAAATGTTAAAAGATCATATACGATATCATATTAATGCATATGATTCTTTTATAATTAAATAACAATTATTTAACCATTATACAAAAGGTTAACCTTCCATCGACCAAGGAAAAAGTTCAAAGTAAGGGGTTTCTTATCTCACTTTTAATTTCGTGAGATTTCCATTGTTCACCACTTATTTATTGCATGTGGTGTGTGTACTGCCCATGATTGTAGTCATTGAGTTATATACTTCAATTTATGGATATTTACATCATCATTTTATGGTCCTTCTCTCATGGGTGTATGTTTCATAAGTTACCAAATCGATAAGGGAATTTGAAATTTCAATTTCCACTCATTTGGCTTTATGCATATTTCATTGATTATATTACTCCAAGATTATGTGTGGAATCACTATTCATATGCTTATGTCATAATTTCCACTCCTATTTTCTGTGTATATACTTTTGATACACATAATCACTCCATTGATAATTTCTCAAGTCATCGATATGAATTTGATAAGTGTAATTTTAACTCATTCTCCATTTATTGAGTTAACCATCCAATTCATTGGCGTTGTTTTTATAAGATTATATGAGAATATCCTTTGAGTGATTTACACTGAATATCCAAACATATTTAGTGTATTTATATTTTTCACACATAACTATGACGTTGATTTATCCTTAACCTAAGGATACGGCCTTTGTGAGAGATTTCATCTCAATTTACATTCTATTGAGACTTCTTTGTTGATATACACCAAATCGCTTTTATGTGGTGTATATAATGTACTTTGACATAGTATATCATGAATCCCTTTATTCTCATGATATTACAATGTTTTGATTACCTCAATTATTTGTATTCAAGTGTCTCTCTTTTGGTTAGAAACTCTAACTAAAATACCATTTTTAAATGTTTTACAGACTTATTCTTCTAAAAATTTCTCATTAATGTCCATGTTTTAAAAATGGTTTTCAGGATATATTTGTATGGACATTAAAGTTTTCAGATCAAAACTCCTTTTAAAAGTTTCAATGTGTTATGGGACACTTTGATTCAAAAATCTATTTTTAAATGTCTTCTTGACAAATAGTGTGACTTTTAAACGATTTCAAGAAAAAAGGGGGATATTTCTCTCAAATAGTTTTGATGATTATTTTCATCTATGTCAACGTCATTCATTATTCTTGATTGAGGTTAATGTGATACAATACATTATTCCATATTGTATCGAATGAGTTATGTTTGACTGTGGATGTACTATTTTTATACCATTCATGGTTTGTGGTTAAAGTATTGACATTTCGTATGCTAGTTTTAATACGAATGTTTATGTTTTGTTTAAACCTGTTCATATGAGGAATGAATTGGACTTAATAAGTGACGGGTGGAGCCCACTATAACCCCTCGATGCATCGGTAGGTCTCATGAGACAAACTAGTGTCTTGGAACAAGGCCTTGGAAAAATCTTATTTGTAGTCTTGGCACGAGGCCTTGTCTATGTGGTTATGATAGTCTGGCATTATGAATTCCATCATTATGAAAGTGGTTATTGATATTGCATGTGATCATTCGACTAGTAGAATATCCATGTGAGTAAGTAAATGGAATTATTTTATTTTATCTTTTCCATTTTATGCTGAAGTTCAAGTTTAAAAGGATTTTGTTTTAGTTATATACTTCCTTAAGTGTTTATGCTTATCTATGAAAGCTTCTGCTATAATGCTATCCTTACTGAGAATCTGAGCTCACCCCTTTCAATGTTTTATTTTTCCCAGGATTATGAAGAAGTAATTTATGAATGACCTGCAGGTATAATATGAGGGGATATTAAGACAAGATATTGTTGTAGTTTTTTTACCTTATGATGTAATGTAAGACTTATGAATATATCTAGTGTTTCCCAGACTACTAAACTAATCGGTCTTTCGAGACTTGATCCTTTGTGATCATGCCAATGTTATGTAATAATGCACCGACTCTGGGTATCTAGGGTCGGGGCATTATAGTTGGTATCAGAGGAAGTTTAGTACAATCCTTGGAAGCTAGATTTAGATAAACTCTGATTAGAGCACGTAGACCTAAGATGAACTTTGAGGATTAGTATAGAATAACTTCCTAGAATTTTGGTATTGTAGAGATTTTGTGAGTTTTCCGAGAAATACATCCCTGTCTGAATACGAGCAGGTAGAGGCGGATCTGGCACAGATGTACCTAGGGGTAAAACCCAAAAACACCGCTTTGAGCTAGACTCGAACGGGAACTAGTGCACAACAACGGGCCTTGCTGCACTCTTGGTTACGACACTCCCAGGGGATATGCTTTGGATAATTTACAATTTCATTACAAACTGATTTAAAGTAATATATATATATATAAGATGAGAGTAAATGACCTTGGTTAATACTAATGTGTTTCAAATTGAGAATATGGTGACATGTTAATCTCTAATTGATTTTATGACTACTGTTACTCACACAATGCTTTCTGGTTTTAGTCAACGGCTAGATTCCAAGGATGTCATAGTGACTTTGAGAATGATGTACAAGGTGGGAACGGTGATGGAAATGAGCAACAAAATGGAATGTTGATAGGCGTAAAAGATATTGTCTTTATTCCAAATTAGGTTCCCAAAAATATGATCAACAACATATATATTAACCAACTCCCGGACTCAACAAGGAAGAGAAAGGTGATGAATGATTAGAGCTCCAGTAATGGAGACCATGGAGAAAAGAACCCTCAATTTCTATCATGAAAGAAATGTGGTAGGAGACACCTGGGAAAGTGTCTCAATGGGAACAAGAAATGCTTTATGTGTGGGAACAAAGGACATAAAGTGAAGAATTGCCGACGAAAAATGAAGAGTGCTATGGAAGAAGATAAAAATGGTCCCAAGAGTCCATTTACAGTCATTTTCCATAAACGTAGGGGACCTGGCCATTACTCAAGTGAATTCCCTATTCTATAGGATATTTTCTTGGTCAAAGAAGAAGCCATATGGAAAACAATGGTTGGAGAAATGTTTAAAATGTATTAGTTCTCCTTGTTGATGGGTTTACTTTGGAATAATTTTCTATTGTATTTGTAACCCCGCAGTTTTCCATGTGAGAATGATATTTGAGGAAGAATTATGTCTTCTCTTGTGGATATAGGTATAAATAGGAATTTGGTTTTATATGATCATTGGGGTTTGAGAGAATTATAAGTTATTATAATTTGGGATGAAAATGCAAGGTTTGATATAACATTTGTGGTTAAATTATGTTTTGGTATTTTGAGGAATTTATCTCATTTTGGTAATATTATAAAATATAGTTTTTGATAAAGGATAACATGTAGACCGTGTGACAACCCGTCGCGTCGGACAAAGCTGTGGGAATCGAACCCACAACCAAAGTGCGATTGGGATTTATCGCCTACCACTGGACTACGTGAAGTCCCTAGATAGTGTGACTAATTTTTTTAGTTAAATGATTTTATTGATCAATAATAAGTTGATTTGGGTTCTTATGACTTATCAAATGAATACCCTTGGTATTGGAAAATTATTTGGTGATTAAGTGATAAATGTTATTTTGGAAGATGTTCGCTTTGTTGGGAACACTATATGCCCAAGGAAAATAGAATACTATGGGATTTCCTTAGTGGAGTAATGGTGGATTTTTATCTATGTTTTTATTGTGGATTTATAGTGATTTGGGTTATTTATGGAAATGATTAACCTATAATAAATAATATGTGATTAGGTTAAGTATGTGACTTTAAGTGTAGATGATGTAATTTGGAGATAGAATTTAATGTGGAAGACTACATTCTTATATGTTTTGGGTTTAAATATTATTTTGGATTATGTTGAAGGATTTTAAGGATAATTTATTATTAAATGGTATTTATTTAACTTTGGGGTATTGTGGGTTTAATTTTAGAAATTAAGATTAGTGTTTATTTATCTCAAGGAATATCCTTTTGGGGGATCATTAGATCTTGCACTAACCATTTTGGTTTTGATTAATATACAAATACAATGTAAATATATAGTTTATCCTGCATGGATCATGTGATTCTATAGAAGTTTTTTCTAGCTCTTCCAGTCTGACCAAGTCTTCTTGAATACTAATCATTTAAAAAAATTGATTTTGTGGTGGAAATTTATTAAAGAATGAAACTCTACTTAAAAAGTAAGTATATATCTTTATATTTTTAGTCAATATCATTAATGAATTCCTCATCCTTATGCAATGTAACTTAAAACAAAAAAATGTTGTCTGTTTACTTTCCTGCTAGGAGACTAATGACCGTTTGTCCCAACACATGTTTGTGGTTTTCTTATTGTTAACTTTCTACTGATCATGATTTCTATCCCTCTCCATTAGAACTTGACACTTATTTTATCGTCCATATCCATGTTTTTCTAAATGGAATCCGAATATGGGTTATCTTGGGTGACCTTTATACCTCTCTTTCTTTCTTTTAAAGTGATAGTTTTATTGACTCTTTTTCCGATGTGGGACTTTCCATTATATTATCAAGCAAAATTTTAAAAAAAAATTGCGAGGACGCAATTTATTGAAGGAGGGGAGAATGTAACAGCCCAAGCTTCCACGATACGTTTCCCTTTGAATAATGCAATGACGTGCATTGTACGCAACTTTGAGATTCTAACACACCACAACCAATCAAACTAGCCATTATGAATAGTAATACCTACTTTTTGAGATTTTATAAATTCTGTCTCTCAAAATGGACTTCATTTTTGGATTCAGAATATCGAAATTAGCCTCGGGTGAAATTTTGGTACTTTTCGGATAACATTCATATTTTGATGAATAGTGAAAATTACTAAATTTTAATTAAAAAAACTTTTTTAATCAAAATAATTAATAGTGATAAATTATGAATTTTAGTGGTTTTAATTTATATTTAGAATATATTTTTACCATATAATACAATGTGGGTCATTGAACATAATTTCACATTTAAACCAGACATATACAAGTGCCAATCTTTTGATAGTTATTATCTCTTAAAAACACGCTTTTTGTTTTAACAACGGGAATTAATTTTAAATTAATTTCAACCACTTATGTATTTTGAATTTGGAAAAATATATTCCATATTTGGAATCATGATGTTCAAATTGTGTTAATAGGTAACTTTTATTTTTAGACATTTTGGATAATTACTTCGGTAAATATTTTATTTACCATGGTTAAAGGGTAAATCCGGTAAACAAGGGTTAAACAAATAATATTATAATAATACTAAATTACCCTAAAACGTGTCTTAAACCTATTGGTTAATACATGATTGACCATGGGCATCTTTGGGTCGATTTTGGGACCCCATGGATCCACATGTAAGTGATAGGGACACTTTATTTAAGTTAAAATAAATACAAAAATGACACAAACATATATCTTTTAGCAAAACAATTGTTACATAGGGTTATATATGTTGGATTTTAGACTATAAATATTCAATATAAAAATAAATAAAAATTCATACATAATGATATTTTATTTATAATTTTTAGACATTAAATAAGTTAATTTATTTATGAAACAATGGTGATTCAGTAATTACCATAATAGTGAAAAATTAGAATAATTGATATTATAAATACCCAAATAAATATAATTTGAGACTTTTATTGAATTAAACTAATTTTCTAGGTTACTATGACATATTAGGATTGATTTAATTAACTTTTTTCGAAGTAATCAATCTGTTATGTGTTTCAAAAAAATCAACTATTGAATAGTGTCAAAATTGACATAAAAGAGTTTTTAAAACAAATATTATATTATTAATTGATATTAAATTCCTAAAAATCTAAGGTTCGGCCAAGAGACTTATATCATGATATTTGTATCATTAATGGACCACTTGGTGGTCGCTTGTATGTATATTGTAAGTTTATTAACCATATAATATTAAAATACAAAGAGACATTGTAAAACTGAAACTAATTAACTAAGAGTTAATACTTAAAGATAAGGTTAATATAATGACCCAAACCTATCTAAATTCTATTGGTTGAGTTTTTTTCGACCCATACCTACCTTAAACTTTAAATAATCAACTTTGGAGCTATTATAAACCGAATATGAATTTATTATAAATTAATATTTCCATCTTTTCCAATGGTGCCCCTCACCCCTCTTATAAAAGGGAACTCCTCCTTCTCATTACTTCACACCTTCAAAGCCTTTTGGTTCGGCCAAAACCTGACCCAATAATCACTAAACTTACCTCACTACAACCTATAGACCATAGTTTGATCAGAAAGCCATCCTAAGGAGCCCTTTTGATCAAATCAAAAGGAAGAACCCGAAGAAGAGGTAATGTTTTCACAACCCCTTTTCAAGTTCCTTTCTTCTTCCACTTCTTCTTTATTTGTTATTACCATTCTAAAATAACAAATCCAGTATCATATATACGCTGTGATGTTATTATAAATATGGTACAACCATATTCAGTATTCTATCCACCCTTTGAATAACATGTCACCACACGTGCGTACGTACCGCTTAACATCTCCACGTCGTGGTGTAATTGTTATTCAATATATTATTATTTGGAAGGGTATAATAATGATGTGTAAATCATGTAAATAATAAATATATAATGATAATTATTCTTTATATATGATATACCACCCAATTTTATATTATTTTAATATCAAAAGAATGATATTGTCGCCCATGCATATGTACGGACTACCATCTCCACGAACACGATGAGATTCATTTTCCATCGTACCCATTCAAGTATAATTCTCATTTGATGATTAAAAATAATATCTAAGGACTTGATATCATTCTGGATATAAATAATATACATCCCATTAATAAAAAATATGGCTCACATAATAAAGAATATAAAGTAAAATGAACCCGTTAACACCCGAAATGACGATAATTCTAAGATATTATTAACAAATCTATGCTAAAAGATCATATATGATATCATATTAATGCATATGATTATTTTATAATTAAATGACAATTATTTCACCATTATAGAGGAGGTTAACCTACCGCCGACCAAGGAAAAGGTACAAAGTAAGGGGTTTCTTATCTCACTTTTAATTTCGTGAGGTTTCCATTGTTCGCCACTTATTTATTGCATGTGGTGTGTGTACTGCCCATGATTGTAGTCATTGAGTTATATACTTCAATTTATAGATATTTACATCATCATTTTATGGTCCTTCTCTCATGGGTGTATGTTTCGTAAGTTACCAAATCGATAAAGGAATTTGAAATTTCAATTTCCACTCATTTGGCTTTTTTCATATTTCATTGATTATATTACTCCAAGATTATGTGTGAAATAACTATTCATATGATTATGTCATAATTTCCACTCCCCTTTTCTATGGATATACTTTTGATAC
Organism: Viscum album; assembly: GCA_963277665.1. Lineage (NCBI taxonomy): Eukaryota > Viridiplantae > Streptophyta > Magnoliopsida > Santalales > Viscaceae > Viscum > Viscum album. Next base: position 1,385,698,717 of record OY728164.1, read on the forward strand.
ACATAATCACTCCATTGATAATTTCTCAAGTCATCGATATGAATTTGATAAGAGTAATTTTAACTCATTCTCCATTTGTTGAGTTAAACATCCAATTCATTAGCGTTGTTTTTATAAGATATGTGTGAATATCCTTTGATTGATTTGCACAAAATATCCAATCATATTTAGTGTATTTATATTTTTCACACATAACTATGTCGTTGATTTATCCTTAACCTAAGGATACGGCCTTTATGAGAGATTTCATCTCAATTTACATTCCATTGAGACTTCTTTGTTGATATACACCAAATCACTTTTATGTGGTGTATATAATGTACTTTGACATAGTATATCATGAATCCCTTTATTCTCATGATATTACAATGTTTTTATTAACTCAATTATTTGTATTCAAGTGTCTCTCTTTTGGTTTGAAACTCTAACTAAAATACCATTTTTAAATGTCTTACAGACTTATTCTTCTAAATCATTCTCATTAATGTCCATGTTTTAAAAATGGTTTTAAGGATTTATTAATATGGACATTAAAGTTTTCAGATCAAAACTCCTTTTAAAAGTTTCAAAGTGGTATGGGACACTTTGATTCAAAAATCTATTTTTAAATGGCTTCATGACAAATAGTGTGACTTTTAAATGATTTCAAGAAAAGGGGGATATTTCTCTCAAATAGTTTTGATGATTATTTTCATCTATGTCAACATACTTCATTATTCTTGATTGAGGTTAATGTTATACAATACATTTGTAGACGCTGGAAAAGCCCGTTGTTCCCAAACGAAGCTCCGGATGCGGAAAGCGAGGTCATATTTGGAGTCAGAAGCACGTTTCGGATGGCCCGGAGGCCTTGCGCGGAATTTTGGAGCCCCGCGTGCAAAGTTGAAGAGCCGCACGCAAACCTCCCGGGATGCGCGCAATGCGCTGGGCCGGCGCGCAATTTTGCGCGCCCGTGGCCCGCGCGACTCCCTTGCGCGCCGGGACCGATTCCGCGCCCGCGAAGGAAATTCCACGCCCGCGAACTAGATTCCGCGCCCGGGGTGGCCTATAAATATAAGGTGACCCCCGACGGTTTGAAGGTTCCCGGAATCCGAAGAGTCGCTCGTTCGCGCAATCCAACCGCTTCCGCGCGCAATGTCGACCTCCAGGTAACCTCCTTTCTTTCGCGCAATAAAGCCTTCAGATTCGCCTTCGCGCGCAATCCCTTTGGCTCCTTTCCTTTGAATAACTCTTCCCCCAAAGGCCTTCGCGCGCAAAAGAAGCCTCTTGCGCGCTATTGCCCCCGGGTGCGCGCAATCCAACCCGATTGTGCGCACCCCCCCTTTTTTTAAGTGGCCATTCGTTAAAGAATGAGTCGTTGCCCCCGCGCGCTATCCGAAGCCCGGTGCGCGCAATCTCAATCATCTACGCGCAAAGCGCTGGCCGAAATACGCGCCAGCCCGCCTATTTGCGCGCTGACCCGCGGGATTGCGCGCCAAGCTCCTGTTTTGCGCGCAACCCGCCAGAGTCGCCCCCTTTGACCCCCTGAGGGTACCCGCCCGCGTGGCGCCCGATGATCCTCATCCCGGGTGCCCCGCACCGTGCGTTGTCTTCCCGTGCGGCCCTTCAGGCTCATGCGAAGTGACACGGACCTATCGGTGGATTATACGTCCTGCACGACGTTAAACTGCATACGTCCTACACGACGTTAAACTGCATACGTCCTGCATGACGTTAAACTGCATACATCCTGCACGACGTTAAACTGCATACGTCCTGCACGATGTTAAACTGCATACGTCATGCACGACGTTAAACTGCATACGTCCTGCACGACGTTAAACTGCATACGTCCAAGCTTCACGATGCTAAACTGCCTAGCCTCCATCGTCCGCGCTGCAAGACGTTAAAATTCCAAGCATCTTCGTCCTCAACACACGACGTTAAACTGTACTTCGTCCGGCAAGACGTTAAACCGTCCGCTTCGTCCTCAACACACAACGTTAAACTGTACTTCGTCTGGCAAGACGTTAAACCGTCCGCATCACCCGATCCCGTGCCTCGCACGCAGGGTCCCCCTCTCGGTTTGGTTGTGGCCCCCACCCGCTCGTCTCTGCAGGGATGTCGGGATTGGAGTGGCCTTCTCCCACGGGGGCAGGGTATTACAAACCCCTAGTTTCTTGTGGGGGACTGCACATGTGTATCTCCATTGCGCTTCCCCACTACCGAAGCCAGTAGAGGGCGTGACAGGGATCGAGGTCTCTCACCTTCGGCCCAAGTCCCTCTCCAACTGAGCTTTGTCGCATCCGGGCTGCCTCAGTGCGTAAGTCCTGACAGAATGAACTACGTGGACTTTGATCCCTGTCTCCTAAACAGGGTACGTAGGAAGCCTCTCTGAGGTTCAAGCCCACCACCTGGTCGTCCCGGTCGTATTCACGTCGGTTCGTCCATCAGTGGGCCCCTCCCGGGTCCACATTCGCGTCGATTCACCTATGAATCCGCCCCTGTGGGAGACTGCACGCATGTATCTCCGATGTGCTTCCCCACTGCCCTTTTCCTATTTCTTCTTTCAGCATCCAGCATGACATGAAACTGTGATCCACCCGGCCATTCCATCCCCCTCTGTGCGAGGTGGTTCGGTTCAATCCTCCGCCCGGCGGCCTCGACCTCTTCGTGAGTCGGCTTGCCGACGTCCAGCATGACGTTAAACTGTATATCCGAACTACGTTGAATTTGATCCGCGCTAACGCGCGGTACGTAGGAAGCCTCTACGGGGTCCAAGCTCTTCACCCCATCATCCATCTTGATCTTTACCCGGGCCGCCACATCCCGGTGGGGTCATGCCATTTCATTCCACTCCACTTCACTCGGGAAGCCGCCCATGCGCTGGCCCCAGCGTCGGAGGTTTCCCACAAGGGTCTCTGTCATCTGATCCACTTCTCGTGTTGATCAGTCCGATTCCATCCCCGCTGGACGTTAAACTCACGGCATACCCCGTGTTAAACATGGGAAGCTGAGGAAAACCTCAGGTAACGTAGTTCCCCGCACCCAGCGCAGGATTCCTCAGGGCATCACGCCTTCGAGAAGCCCTATTAGGGACGGAAGACAGACATGCAGAGCCGCAGTGTTAAGACACACCTCCAACACCCAGAGCCACCCGGTCTCCTCACCGCAGGTTGCTGCCCCGACCAGACTCCTTGGAGCGTCCGGACGGAAGCAGCGTAATTAACCGGTGTCCATGGAGACATGGTGCCGGGAACGAGATTCACGAGCACGTCTTAAATCTATGAGGGAGACCCGGATTAGGCGACGAGTTCCGAGGAGACGTCCACGGAAGGAGGATCCAACATCCCATCATCTCGGTTTCGATCAAGGAGAAGACGCCCCTGAATAAGGGACAAATGCCGCCCGCCCTTGGAAAGCGGGACTGCGAGGCCACAAGCCGCGCGCCCATCCCCTCGGGTCGATGGGTGCACGCGCGAACGCGTCCTGGCGGAACAGCGTCGGAACAGAAACCCGACGCACATCCGCACCGAAACAGAAAAATGGTGAACCCGACGTGAATATTTTCTCCTCAATACGAAGTCCGATGACTTTCAGAGGTGTTGGAAGACCAGCATGCTGCTCGACCGAGCATTCAGCACCGGGGCATGGAACCCGCCAGGGGCTGGGGAAGGGAAATCGGGCACTCCGTCTCACGACGTCGATGGCCTGGGTTCCCCCCACGGAAGGCATCGTGGCACTAATGGTTGGTTGTCGATTCCCTTTCCTGTCAGTGTTAATGGGTTTTTCTCCCTGCTTTCAGGAATCAAGTCGCCCAATCCAGCGCCCGATCGCCACCCGCCCACTGGCGCAGGGGTAGGGGAAACACCGACGCGGCTACTCCGCGCGGTCCCGCCCGTTCCACAGCCGTCCCAGCAGCCGCAGCTGCGGGGCAACCACGCCCTCTCTCCCCCTCGGAGGTCATCCAAAGAAGGGTGATCAACAACTTGGTGCGGAGATATGAGGAAGAGGGAGTCATCCCCACCAGGGACATGGCTCGCCTAGACCTCGAGGAGGCTGCACCTCGCCACCAACGCCGCCCCCGAGGGCCGCGCAGGGAGGCACTGCTGCCTACCTCGACGTCCAACCGCTTCGGGAGCTTATACCCGGAGCACTCCGACAACTCCTTCCCATATGCGGATGAGGTGGAAGATGTCCGGGACCACCCTATCTGAGATTCGTTCCAGGGATCCGCGATAAGGGCTCCTGTCAGGCCACGGCGATACCGCCGCCAGGCCTCTCAAGTCGAAGAACGGGCTCTCCACCTGCCTGCGCCGCTCATCCCGACTCGTCTGTCCCGACGCCAACGTCGGGCACGAGTGGAAGAGGATGCCCACCTTGGGTCCCTAGCAACAGCGGCCGCGTTGGCTCAAGCCACTACTGGCTCCAGTCACCAGGCCCCTGCGCCTCCTGAGCAGGGGCACTCCTATGCCCGACCTGGATCGAGGCCCCGACCGCCCCAAAGGCAGGTTGGGTTGACTCTCCCGGTTGCTGGCACAAGCAATAGCCACTGCGAACCACCTCGCAGTAGCGCTATTCGCCAACAGGGTCTACTCCGTGTGGCCGATCCAAGAGGCATGGGTGATCCCACCTCCCGATCTCGGCCCGGAGGCCTGCCCGGAAGCATCTCTCCCCGCGTCCCCTTTGATATCTGTCCCGGTGCTCCTCGCACCTTGGTTTCTAGTCCTCTTGGCTCCAACATCGGCGCGGCCAGAGGACGCCAGGACAGAGATCAGCCATGCCCCGAAGAACCACCCAGGGGCAGGAGGGCGAGGCGTCGACGTCGAGGGAAGAATGTTAGGGAATTCCGGACAGAGATCTGACCGGTTCATTTCTCTGATACAGAAGCAGAGTATGATTCGGCAACAGAGCCCTCCCCCCGGTCCCGCCAGTCAGGAGCAGGGGTAGGAATGCGGCACGTCAGCCTCGTACTTCCCGAGAGCGAGATCTATATGATCCCCGCTTCTCTCCGAAGGTATATCCGGAGCAGCGAGGGCCTGGTAGACCCCCAAGGATCGAGCCTGCGGTTGGTACCGGCCCCTCTGGAAGCGCCTTCTGCCTCGATCAGAGAAGCCGGAGATCTTTTCTGGGGACCGACGGTCGAGCCACGATCTAGTGCACCCTCGGTGAGCACCGACACTACGGCAGGATGTTCGCTCGCCGGCCCGTCCTATCGTGATGTGGTAGCTGGGGCACCGCCACCCTCAGAGGGCGGCCCGGGATATGGAGGCCAATCGGCCTACTCGCCGTATTCACCGCCGGCCAGCCCGTCGGCCCGACGGCCCGCCTCGGCGCCACTTCCGGTTCCCCGTCCATTCCCAGTTGTTGAAGAGGACCAAGGAGACCTGGGTCCCGAGTTTGAGTCGTGGAGCTTCTGGACCGTCCTTGCAGAGGGCCACTTCCCTGAGAAGTTTTGGCCAGTCGCAGGACCGGGCTTTAATGCACCCGAATCGCTCACCCCGGATGAGTTCGAATGCTTCCGCCGAACTCTCCGGGAGACTCACTCAAGTCTTCACCGCCTACAAATGCCATATCTTGGGAGTCAAGCACACCTGGAGGATATTGGTGAGCAGTGCCGTCAAATTGACTTGGCCACGCTCCCCGCGGTTCGGCACCCCGGGTCATTTGGGCACCACAAGGCCCTCCAACAATGATGCGTTGACTGTTTTCAAGTACTCCGCAAGGTTATCGAGGAAGCCACCCCCACGTGTATATCTGTGGATGGGGGCAGTACACTGCCCTACGCTTTAGTGCGATTCACCGACAGCCCGACTCGCTGGGCGGCCCTGAGGGTACATCCCCAGGGACGGAAACGGTCAATATGGCTGACCTGTCGGGAGAGGGAAACGACTTGGAACTTCTCGACGGGGGCTCTCCCCCCGAAGACAATCCGTCGTTGGATCCTTCAGTGCGAGTTACTCGTCACCATAGGAACCTCCTGGGTCTCCCCACGCCCACTGAAGCACTGACGTTGAGCCGAAATGTCAGCAAAGGTAAAGAGCACGGCGGGGCTATAAAGCCCGCCGACCCATCTGCCTCCATGCAGAGGGCGGATGAGGATCCCGAGAAGGCTATGCTACGTCAACAGCTCGCCGAGCAGAAGAAGCTAGTTGACCAGCTCCTCGCCGAGCGCGCTGCAGAACAGCGGCCTGACTACGGTGATCCTAGGCCAGGACAGCAGGGACAGGAACAACCACTCCTCGGTGAGACTCCCCCGGGCAACCGCGATCATGTCGTTTTCGCCGACAGGGGAGAGGCCATTGCCTATGGTAAGAGGGCGCGGTATGTTTCACCACACCCTCCCGAGCGGCGTGACTACCTGAGAGACCCCGCTCGGGTTCCTCCCGCTGCCCCGAGGGCCGCTCCACCCGCCGTCCCACGAGCTGCTGAGTTCGACGATCCGGTCGACGAACTGATTGAAGAGCCATGCCATGTGCTCGTGGTTAGAGATCCTCACCAGGACTGGAACCCATGTCCGGACGATCCGATGGCAGCACTCATCGCCCGCTTGGAAGCCTTGGAAACTCGGCAAGTGGCGATCCCACCGGACGGCAAGCCATACCCAGCATGGGTGGACGACATGCCGGCACCTCCGGGATTCAAGAACCCCACTTTCGCCCCCTTCAACGGGACCGGAGATCCGCCACAGCATTTGGCCCATTTCAACTCGAGGTGCGGGCCTATGTTGGGGACTCCGGCGCAGCAGGAGGCCGCTAAGCTTCGCTGCTTTGTCCAGACACTGGAAGGGCCAGCATTTGTCTGGTACAGCCAGCTCCCCGTCGGGTCGGTAACTAGCTGGGAGGACCTCCGTAGATAGTTCCTCTATCAGTTCAGTTCCACGACCCGGAAGACGAGTATCGCAGACCTTTTCAAGTGCAAGCAAAGGCCTGATGAGCGAGTCGTGGATTTCGTCGCCCGATGGAAGGGTCTCACGTATTCCCTTGACATGCCATTGACTCAGGAGCAGTTGCTGACAATGTGCGTCGGGAACGTCAAGACCGAGCTGGTCCCTTCCTTGATCACACAGAATTACCCCGGAGGGTTCAGGGACTTCTCAGACAAAGATCAACGTCTTGAGGAAGCCCTGCAACAGGCCAGTCAGGCACGCCCGCTGCCTCCTATGATCCCTGCAAGGAGAGTTGGCAGGGCTGAGCCCGCTGCTGTTGCTCAGGTAGAGGCCCCCAGGCAGTTGGAGCTGCTGCCGGCGAGGCCAGCTCTGCAGCCTCACAGGAATCCGCCTCCACGGGCTCAGTTCCCGGCCCAGCAGCGGCAGCCTCAGAACCGGCCGGCCCCTCCGCGTAATGTACCGCCACAACCTAGGCGAGATAATCAGGGTCCACCTCCTCGGCAGGACCCTCCAGCCCCTCGTCAAGACCACGCTCCCAGGGGCCCGCGATACCTGACCTACTCATTCCCCGAGGATCAGGTCCCCGGTTATTTCCGGAGCGCCCTGGAGCAGAGGATTGTGCGACTGCCTGATTGTTGGAAGCCAGAGGAGGCACACCTCACGGATAACCCCCGCTACTGCCCTTACCATCGGGCCCTGGGGCACACCATCCGGCGGTGCTACGTGTTTAAGGACTGGCTCCCAGACCAGATTAACAACAATGTAATCAGGTTGGGCCCAGCCCCAGCACAAGTGGCGGGTGTGTTCGTGGGATCAGATGACGATAGTGGCGATGAGGAGGAATGGCAGCTGGTCTCCGACCGCGGATCCCAGAAGTATAATAACTGGATGGCCCGCAAGATGGCCATTCGCGCCCATGGAATCATCCGTGCGCGCTTGAATCAGCCTGAGCCCCCAGAATCTGCGGGTGCCGCTTCGGCATCGTCGTCCCAGCCTGCCTCTTCTGAGAAGAGCAAACGGTGGCGGCGCAAGAAGGAAGACCGCGCCCCGCTAGTTCCACCACTATCCCGCACTCTCGGCGATTTCATGCCCCCGGAGATGGGGATCCCTCCTCGGATCCGCCCGGTGATGGACGATTCGTCCGATGAAAGTGTTGGGTACGCTTCGGTTAATACCGTCGAGCTGGTAAATCCCTTTTCGGTTCCCGACATTGAAGAACACCAGGTGGACCTCCCTAGTGTCCCCGGTCGTCGCCACCGTCGGAGGAACCGCAACAACATGAGTCGCCGGGGCACAGCAGTTGGTACCTCCAGCCAGGCCGTGCACGCCACTGAGACTAGGCAGCGGGCTCAAAACCGAGCTCAACGTGCGCAGCCCCCCAATCCGGGGATGACGAGTTCGCCTCCGCCACCGTTTGTGGTGTGGGACCAGGCAGAACCGCCTCAGCCGCGTCGCAATCAGCTCCGCCCTGCCATGAGTCCATCCCGGCCTCCTGACCCCAATACGGTGACTACTTCCCAGGCTTCAACCAGTGAACAACGAGATGCGCCAAGCACCAGTCGGCCGCCGGTCCAATCAGCAAGGCCCGTCATGCCTCCAACCGCAAAGCAACCTCCTACAACCAGGGGCTCGCGCTTGGCAAAAAAGTTTGATGTCCTGAAGCACTTGGCCGACATCCCAGTGAGACTCTCCATCCTTGAGGCTCTGCGCATGTCACCTGAGATGCGTGAGGCGCTCGCTGAAGCCCTGAAAAGCCCCCTCCAGTTTGAGACAGAGGTTGCGGCTGCAGAGGCCTTTCACGCCGAAACGATTGAGGACGCCGAATGTCAGGAAGTTATCTCGTTCTCTGGTAAGGATGAATACCCTCCTATACAGGGGCACATTAGTCCGCTGTATGTCACTGGCCAGTTCAATGGCCTTGAAGTCCGGCGCTGTCTTGTCGACACGGGGTCCGGTATTAACTTGATTCCCACTCGGACGCTCCAGAGATTGGGGTTGTCTGAGGATGACTTGATCCCCTCCGACCTCAGGATCCAGGGGTACGACCGCACCAAGCAAACTCCGGTCGGCAAGATACGCTTGAAGACCCAGTTCAGTGACTTGGTTTCCAACACCGAATCCATGGTAGTCTCTCAGGACACTGCGTACAACGCATTGATGGGCAGAACATGGCTCCACCTTCATGGGGCGTTTCCCTCGTCATACCACCAATGCCTTAAATACTCCCTCAATGGTCGAGTAGGCGTGCTCCAGGGAGATGCCTCTCCTTTTGCCTCATGTGAAGCCCTCTATCTAGACGCGGACTATTACAAGAGCAAGGATAAGCAGATCCTGGCAGGTGAGGTTGAGCCTGTCGCTGTTGCAGGTGATCCCTGGGAAAGTTTGGATGACGCTTACGTCCTCCCGATTCAACGGTTGGACGTAGCCATGGTCTCGACGGCCTGTGAGTCTCCTGATGAGATGACCGCGACCGCCCGTGCCAGCACCAGCGGCCCAGCAGGATCTGGTAGCCCCAATGAAGTTTCCAACGCAGTCTCTCCCGTGGACGATTCCCCCCCGAGTGGAGAGGACGTGGAAGAAGCACCCCCAGCCTTTGAGGAGGGCGTCTCCGCCACAGTCGATGAGTTAGTACAGGTGAATCTTGGAACCGAAGCAGATCCAAGACCCACATTGGTCAGTGCCGCCATGCCCTCTGAGGAGTGGCAGCAGTACGTGGACTTTCTCAGGCAGCACCGTGATGTGTTCGCTTGGGGCTATGATGAGATGCCGGGGCTAGATCCCCAGGTAGCCATCCACCGCCTTGGTCTCCCGGCGAACCATCGCGGGTTCAAGCAGCCTCCCAGGAAGATGCACCCACTCCACGGTGTCGTGGTTGAGGACGAAGTTGACAAGCTTATCAAAGCCAACTTCGTGAGGGAAGTTCAGTACCCCAAATGGCTGGCCAACATTGTGCCGGTCAGGAAGAAGAACGGACAAATCAGAGTCTGTATCGACTTTCGCGATCTCAACCGCCACTGTCCGAAGGATGATTTTCCCCTTCCAGTGACAGAACTGTTGATTGACGACACGGCAGGGTTCCAAGCCCTCTCCTTCATGGATGGATACTCCGGATACAACCAAATCCGGATGGCCCCTGAGGATGAGGAGTTCACTGCCTTCAGGGCCCCCCAAGGTATCTTTTGTTACCAGGTCATGCCCTTCGGCCTGAAGAATGCGGGTGCCACCTATCAACGGGAGATGCACCGCATATTCAAGCCAATCCTCGGCACACTGGTGGAATTCTACGTCGACGACTTGGTGGTCAAATCACACCAGCGTCAGGACCATCTCAAAGATCTTGAGAAAGTGTTCGGCTTCCTCCGGTCTCGCTGCCTGAAGATGAACCCGTTGAAGTGTGCCTTCGGGGTCACCTCCGGAAAGTTCCTTGGATTTGTGGTAAGATACCGGGGTATTGAGATCGACCCAGAGAAGATCAGGGCGATTAGCCAGATGCCTCCCCCAGGTAACATCCGGGAACTACAAGGGTTCCAAGGCCACTTAGCCTATATACGCCGATTCATCGCGAATCTGGCCGGCAAGTGTAAGCCCTTTTCTCGGCTCATGAAGAAAGGTGCCACCTATGTATGGGATAAAGAGTGTCAGACCGCTTTCAAGGAAATCAAGCAGTACTTGCTTCAACCTCCGGTTCTGATGCCGCCTGTATCCGGGAAGCCGCTGGTCCTTTATGTGACCGCCCTGGAACGGTCCCTTGGTGCCCTTCTCGCCCAGAAGAACAACGAGGGAACAGAGAATAGCCTCTATTACCTCATTTGTATGCTCCTCGATGCGGAAGTTAGGTATTCCCCCATCGAGAAGAGCTGCCTGACGCTCGTATTTTCCGTACAGAAATTACGGCACTACTTGCAGCACCACGAGGTACAGTTGGTCTCTCGGGTAGACCCGTTGAAGTATATCCTGAGCCGGCCTATGTTGACTGGCCGTCTAGCGCGGTGGGATATGATTCTACAGCAGTTCAACATCAAGTATGTGTCTCAGAAGGCCCTCAAAGGGAAAGCATTGGCAGACTTTCTGGCTGCTCACCCGACCTCCGCGGATCAGCCGCTGAATCTAGGCTTTCCTGATGAGGCCATTCTCTCGGTCGATCATGCCAATCCGTGCTGGCATATGCACTTTCACGGTGCTTCCCGGAGCCCCACCGGTAGAAGGCTCGATAATCCTAAGCTCAACAGAGTGGGATTGGGTATCGTCTTCATTACCCCGGAGCAAGTCGTGCTGCCATACTCTTTCCTGTTGTCAGAGGGCTGTACCAACAATGAGGTGGAATACCATGCCCTCATCACTGGCCTCGAGTTAGCTCTCGAGATCGACGTGCCCCATCTGTGTGTGAAAGGGGACTCCGAACTGGTCGTTAAGCAGATCAATGGCGACTATGTTGTTAGGAAGCCGGAACTTGTGCCATTGCTGGAGTGCACCCTCCTTCTGATGGCCCAGTTCCCTTCTCGGCCAGAAATTGTCCATATTCCCCGGTCGCAGAACGATCGAGCAGATGCTTTGGCCAGCCTTGCTGCGTCACTTGCAGAGCCTGAACAGGACAACCTGATCATCCATGTGACGCACCGCAGGCTCATCGCCCCCGTTACCCTGGAGGGAGATCGCGACCCGTCGGTAAGTAATCTCACCTCGGTTGCCCCTGTGCCCGGAGCCCCGAGTACCCCAGATATGGCAGTCGAATCAGCCCCTGATTGGAGGGTGCCTTTGGTTGAGTACCTCCAACATGGCATTCTCCCGTCAGATCGGGCCAAGTGCGAGCGAGTTCGACGCCGCGCATCGCAGTTTGTCCTCCAGAGCAGTCCCGGCCTGGAGCAGATCCTCTATAGACGCGGATTTGATGGTGTTCTCCTCCGTTGCCTTCAGGGAGTTGATATCCCACGAGTCATGCAGGAGGTTCATGCTGGTTCATGTGGTGCCCACCAGACTGGGCCGAAGCTGTCCCACCAGATTCGGAGGTTGGGATACTTCTGGCCCTCCATGATCCATGACTGCATCGAGTATGCCAGGAGGTGCCATGCGTGCCAGGTTCATGCGAACTTTGTGCATCGGCCGCCGGAGCCTCTCCATACCACTAGGTATTCCTGGCCCTTTGCAGTCTGGGGTCTGGACGTTGTGGGACCTTACCCGCCGGCGACGGCTCGCCAGTGCCGGTTCATTCTGACCGCCATGGACTTCTTCTCCAAATGGGCAGAGGCGATTCCACTCAGAGAGGTCAAATCCTGTTCTATCGCTGACTTCGTGACCTCCAACATCATTCATCGATTTGGGGTGCCTCACACTATCCTCACGGATAACGGAGCCAATTTCTGAGCAGCCGAGTTGAAGAAGTTGTACGCCAAGTACAACATTCGCTCGAACCATACATCTCGCTATCATGCGCAAGCGAATGGACAGATTGAGGCGTTTAACAAAACCCTCTCTAACATTCTGCAAAATATGGTTGGTCAGAACAAGAAGAGTTGGCCGGACAAGCTCCCCAACACCCTCTGGGCTTATCGGACGACGACTCGCAATTCCACCCAGATGACCCCTTATTCCTTGGTGTATGAAGCTGAGGCCGTCCTGCCCATCGAGATCCAGTTACCGTCCTTGCGCACTGCGGTCTACGACCAGAAAGCACCGGACAGAGCTGCTGAAGCCCGTCTAGTCGAGTTGGAAGCAGTGGATGAGAATAGGCTTCACGCTTTGCACAACTTGGAGAGGCATCAAAGCAGAATGGCTCGAGCTTTCAATAAGAAGTTTCGCCTCCGCTCCTTCCTGCAGGGTGACCTAGTACTGGCCCTGAGAGCGCCAATGATCCCCGGTAGGAAGCCGCCCAAGTTGGAGCCCAAGTGGGAGGGACCTTTTGTTGTCCACACAGTCTATCCCAATGGCGCGTACTCCCTAGAAACTATGGATGGTGAGTGTGTCACTCCTCCCACCAACGCTAGGTTCCTCAAGCAGTACTTTTCCTAAGCGCAGTTCGTCCCGCACGACGTTAAACTGCAGTTCGTCCCGCACGACGTTAAACTGCAGTTCGTCCCGCACGATGTTAAACTGCAGTTCGTCCCGTACGACGTTAAACTGCAGTCCGTCCCGCACGACGTTAAACTGCAGTCCGTCCCGCACGACGTTAAACTGCATTCGTCCAACATGACGTTAAACTGTACTTCGTCCGCACTGCAAGACGTTAAACTGCCAAGTGTTTCGTCCAACATGACGTTAAACTGTACTTCGTCCAAGCTACAAGACGTTAAACTGTTCAGCATTCGTCCTATATGATGCTAAACTGTGCTTCAAGAACTACGTACGGCTTGATTCCCATCCTTATGGGATACGTAGGAACGCCCGGATGTTTGAAACTTCGGGTCCAGCCCCCACCTCTTAAAGATTCCCCCTTCTCTGGGGAATCCGCCACCTTCGGGTCACCCTCAAGGCGTGTCCCTTGACCCCTTGCAGTGGTCCACCGGTGTCAAGAGTACTCTGGTCTATTGCCAGGAGGGTCAGGTTCAGCTTGGTCAGGCTTCTTCCGCTTTCCAGGCTTCATGCCCCCCTTCATTCGGACCCATCACCTACGCCCTGGGTGGGACCCCCGTGAGCGGTCTGGACACAATGCCTCAGTGCTCTCCCACCGATTCGGGCTGGCACCCCCAAGGGTCTTGGGCAGCAAGTCGATATGAATCCTGCGCTTGAGCGGTCGATGCTCGTTTGCTGCCTCATTTCATCAACAGTCAGTGCGATATTGATGCTGCTTTTCCGCCACGGTCGGCAGTACTCTCATTTCGTCACACCGGTGCCCCCAATCCTTGAGTGAATGGCCGCATGATTCACATTTTTCCACCTCCCATTCTGACCAGGCCAAATCTCGACGCTCTTGACACTATCCCTCAGTGCATCTTGGCATATCCAGGGGATAGGACCACGAAGTGGCGTACTCTGAGGTTCCTATGGTCTGAGCTCTATGACTTTAAACTAAGATCTCCCTTTTCATCGTCCGACATGACATTAAACTGTACTTCGTCCTGCATGACGCTAAACTGCACCTCAAGAACTACGTGCGGCTTGATTCCCATCCTTATGGGATACGTAGGACCGCCTGAACATTCATGTTTCAGGCCCAGCCCCATCCTTCAGGAATTTCCATCCCATCTCGGGCCCTTGGCCCAGTTGCCTCTGGGTATGCGGCGTATGGTGTGAACGCGGGGCTATGCCCTCATTCACGTCAGTTTGCTCGCCACGTTGTACGCCCCCCACGTTTGGGGAAGCCTTCTGCTCCCCCCTTTCTCTTTTCATCCTGCATGACGTTAAACTGCACTTCAAGAACTACGTGCGGCTTGATTCCCATCCTAATGGGATACATAGGACCAGCTGGACATTCATGTTTCAGGCCCAGCCCCATTTCTTGGGAATCTCTATCCCGCGTTGGGCCTCCGGCCCCAGTTCCCCTTCTTTTTGTGCGAGGCATGTGGCGTGAGCGGGGAATTATGTCATCATTCACGTTGGTCTACTGGCCACGCCGTACGCCTCCCCCCGTATGTGGGACTACCTCACACCCCTCATCGTCCTGCATGACGTTAAACTGCCTCTCAAGAACTACGTACGGCTTGATTCCCATCTTTAAGGGATACGTAGGACCGCCTGGACGCTTGTGTTTCAGGTCCAGCCCCGTCTCTTGGTTGATCACGGGGATATGCCGTCCTTGGGTTGCTCTCAAGGTGAGTCCTCCGACCCTTTCTGGTGATCTGTTAACATGTTTTGGGTACTCAGGCCTATGACCCGTAGTGTCAGATTCAATCCCGACAAGTCCTGTGTTGCTTGTCGGGCCTCGCGCTTCCTCTTGTTCGAGCCTTCACTCAAAGGGATCCTCGTTAGCGGTTTGGGTACGATGCCTCAGTGCTCTCCTACCGCTCTGGGTCGATTTACCGACGGGTCCTGGGCCGAAAATCGATATGAATCCTGCGCTTGAGCGGTTGATACTCGTTTGCTTGCCTCATCTTAGGCTGACGCGATCAGATGTTGTGTTGCGAACATGGTCAGCGATATCCTTGATCGCCATGTCAACTCTTTCAGGTTCTGAACATTGGTTGCGCAGTCCTCATCACACTCCGCCTTTGTGCGTTGTAGTGGAATCTCGACACTCTCTTCGTACTGACCTTCAGTACACCTTAACACTTTAGGCAGGCCAACCAGGGTAATGGTGTCTTTCGAGGCTCCCATGATCTGAGCACCGAGGATATATGCCGATGTCCTCCCTAAGGGCTATGTGTAGCTGGACCCTCGTCCCCATAAGGAGGAAGGAGTCGCCCGAACAATCGCGTTCTGGGCCCAGTATAGCTGGAGGCTAGCATCTCTGCCCCTCGGGTGATGGACATACGCAGGGCCCTATCCCAGGATCCTTCTCCTGGAATCGTGCGTGGCCGCAGGGCTGGGTATGTTCCCACCCCCGCTGGGTCCGCCATATCGCAATAAGCGGATTCCCCCGTGGTCCGAACCACACGACCTTAAACTGTGTTGTCTGGTCCTACCACACGACCATAAACTGTGATCGTCTTGGCCGCCCGATGAGAAACGACACTGCATTGTGATGTTCTCTTCAGAGGACACTCACGTTGGGCGCTGGTTAATAACCACGCCATTTATCAATGCCTTTCATGGCTTGATTATTGTGACGACGCCAGGGATTTCTTAATCACAGGCATGTCGCTGCACAAAGAAAAACCATCCACCTTTAAGGACAAACAAGAAATATCAAATACCGCTTCTTCTGTGTGCGAGGGTCAGACCCGCACCCCTCCCCGCGCTGGTGCCCGATTGTGTTGCACCGCGCTTCAAGAACTACGTGTGGCTTGATTCCCATCCTTATGGGATACGTAGGAATGCCCGGATGTTTGAAACTTCGGGTCCAGCCCCCCACCTCTTAGAGATTCCCCCTTCTCTGGGGAATCCGCCGCCTTCGGGTCACCCTCAAGGCGTGTCCCGCGACCCCTTGCAGTGGTCCACCGATGCCAAGAGTACTCTGGTTTGTTGCCAGGAGGGTCAGGTTCAGCTTGGTCAGGTTCCTTCCATTTCCAGGCTTCATGCCCCCCTTCATTCAGACCCATCATCTACGCCCTGGGTGGGATCCCCGTGAGCGGTCTGGATACAATGCCTCAGTGCTCTCCCACCGATCCGGGCTGGCACCCCCAAGGGTCTTGGGCAGCAAGTCG
This sequence comes from Viscum album, assembly GCA_963277665.1. NCBI lineage: Eukaryota > Viridiplantae > Streptophyta > Magnoliopsida > Santalales > Viscaceae > Viscum > Viscum album. Next base: position 1,385,714,821 of record OY728164.1, read on the forward strand.
ATATGAATCCTGCGCTTGAGCGGTCGATGCTCGTTTGCTGCCTCATTCCATCAACGGTCAGTGCGATATTGATGCTGTTTTTCCGCCACGGTCGGCAGTACTCCCATATCGTTACGCCGGTGCCCCCAGTCCTTGAGTGAATGGCCGCATGATTCACATTACGTTTTCCACCTCCCATTCTGACCAGGCGAAACCTCGACACTCTTGGCACTATCCCTCAGTGCATCTTCGCATATCCAGGGGATAGGACCACGATGTGGCGTACTTTGAGGTTCTTATGGTCCGAGCTCTAAGACCTTAAACTAAGATCTGCCCCTATGGTCCAAGTTCTACGACCTTAAACTAAGATCTCCCCAAACGGGATTCTACATCCTGCATGACGCTAAACTGCACTTTCAGAACTACACGTGGCTTGATCTCCAGCGTGATGGAGTACGTAGGAACGGGCATCTCGGCTCGGGTCCATCCTCAGGGATCGCTAAGTCCCGCCCCTCCTCGTCGCCGGCCGTCTGGCCTGGCTTCTGGTAGAGTGGTGCAGTTGTGATATTCTCCCCGATGCAGCTCAGGATGCCCCATTGCAATGATGGGAAGCGACAGTTTCCTCGTCAAAGAGGTCCTGTCTGAGAATTGGGGTGATTCACAGCCAGATTAGTGCATCCTCCTAATATGCTTTCCCCACGGTGGCGCAATTTTGAGAGCGTTAGATTCTGTCCGAACAAATCGTCACTTCGCCCCACGCTTCGCATGCCCTGTTGATCTGGATTTCCACCCTTGTACCTGAAGGAACCCCCAAAGCGGCATTGATGATGACATGTGATCCGCCTCCTACAATATGAATGATGACCTTCGGTCCGTCTATTGCAGTAGTATGGTCGATTGATCCATTGTCCGCTTGCCGTCTTGGGCATTTCCTGGAAGGCCGACCGTTGTGGATTTCTGAATTCGGGACACGCGATTCACCCTTTCTCATTTCCCTATGTTCGGATAAAATCTTAACGCCCCTAGCGTTGTCCCGCTCGTGTGTCGGAACAAGTTGGGGGGATGATACATTGATTAGGTCTGAGGTCTCCCTTCCTAGGGATGACCTCCCTCTCTTCTTTAGAAATCCAGGCCCAATTGTGGATGCCTGAAGCTTGGTTAACACTCCCGCAAGACAAGGAATTGTGGTTGAGCACGTTAAGCCAAAAGATGCAGATAAATATATTGGTTCATACAAAGTGGATCAAAGTATTGAGTAGCGGAAGCAAAATATTCTGGGAATGGAAAAACAAAGCCCCTAGGGATTAGCGTGCTGAATGAATCTTTCCAACGCCGCTACCCTTTGGCTGGCGGCCTCCAGAGCCGCTTCTCGCTCTCTGCATGCCCTCTCCTCATCGGCGGTCGCAGCACGCAACAAAGCCCCTAGGGATTAGCATGCTGAATGAATCTTTCCAACGCCGCTACCCTTTGGCTGGCGGCCTCCAGAGCCGCTTCTCGCTCTCTGCGTGCCCTCTCCTCGTCGGCGGTCACAGCACGCAGTTCGTTGATCCTGGCCTATGCTCGCTCCTGCTCGACTTGAAGTGTGACCATCTGTTGGCCCGCCTCCGTCAGCTGTACCTGGGCGTCAACCAGCTGGGCTGCTAGTTGCTCCACAAGCTCAGTGCACGTTGCGACGAAGGCCTCCTTCTCTGCCGCCTTCCCTTCGAGACGCCGGACTTCCTGCTCCGACGCGAGGAGCGCCCGCGTGTTCTCCGACATGTCCCGACATCGTGTGACGTCGGCACGCCGGCGGCTCTCGCGCATCTTTTCGGCCATGAAATCACGGACCGTCAGATGGAGGCGTTGAGCATCAGCTCCCCCGGCACACAGGAAGCGCAGCCAGGTTTGAATTGATCCCATGCGCCCCAGCCACTCCGATGGGTCTCTCTTGAGGAAGCGCTGGATGCACTTCCACCCCCTGCGTCGCGTTATCCGGCTCTCCTCGACCGCCTCCGCGTCCGAGTCGTCCATCTCCTCGGGGTCGGCAGGACGGTAGGCAGGGAAGGCAGCTAGCAGGTCTGCTGCAGGGTCCGCCCCTGGGGTTCCCTCACAGGGGATAGGTTCCCCATCTGGGCGACCTTCTCCCGCCCCAGCGGCGCTGACACCCTCGTCAGCCCCTGACCTCTCTCCGATGCCAGCACCGCCGGCGTCCGCAGCCCCCTGATCAGCAGTTGGGGGGGCCAGCTCGGTGTGGGAAGTCTGTTCCGGAGGAGGCGGTATGTCTTCCACTGGTCCACTCGTGGATGGCCCGGGTTCGACAGCCTGACGAGCCTCCAGTGTTGAGATCACTGCGCAAGGCATGCCATGGTTAGTCACGGATCTTCAACGGAAAACACCAACAGTGAAGGGAGAAGACTTACGGGAATTCAAGGCGTCATCTTCCACTGTCCCGGCCGCCGCAGGAGCAATTGCAGCAGGGGACCCCTCAGCGCTTGTCAGTTCAATGATGGGTGTCTGGCCCCCGCCTTGTCCTGCTGGCGCCTCTCCTACTCCTGCTGAGGATGCTTGACCATCATCCGTGCACTCTTGAGAAAGGAGGAGAAATGGGTTAGAAGCTGCATAAGAGAATGGATGAAGCAGGTTGAGTAGGGATAGAAGCGGACCTCGAGGAGCTCAGTGACATCAACATTGTCAGAGCCGGCCACCTCGCCGCTCTCCCGCGGGCTCCCCTGATGGGACCTTCCCTCGGAGCCTTCATCCTCCCCCGTCTCCTCCTCTTCCTCAGAGTTGTCGTTACTATCATCTTCCTCCGGCGGCATCTGTTCTGGAGCAGGCTCTAGACCGAGCATCACCTTCACCATAAGGGACGGCTCCGCACGCTGACCACTTTGGCGCGCGTACTCGTCCATGGCCATCAGATACGCATACCGCCGGTGGAAGTTCACCCTGTCGGCGACCTGGAGGCGCCCGACCTCTGGAAGATGGATTCCTTCACTGGTTATCTTCTGCCAGATGATTTCGGTCCCCAGCGACTGCCGCAGGGTCATCCAGGCCGACCACAGCGCCGGGAAGACTGCATCGTGGGAAGGTTCAAGCAAACGCCTTACCTGCTTCCCGGGCCGCTCCTCGACCACCGCACGTGCCCCCTCTCTGGGCGCCGAGGCCGTGGCGGCAGCCTGCGATGTGCCCGCCGCCGAAGTCCCTGCCCGCGCCGGCTCCGCTGCTTGGCGCGCTTCCGTTCTCCCCCGTGTGGCGGCGCTTCGCCTCCTTCCTTGACGCCCAGTCTCCGCACGGGTGACTTCGAGCCGCCGAACTGGCTTTCGTCGAAGCCCCTCGGGGTACGCGATGGCCCAATGCTCGGCGTACTCGGTTGCCAAACCTGCATCGACCCCGGTAGGAGGGAGAGTGATGACGTCGCCAGAGCCGAAAGCGGCAAACATCAGCCACATCTGGCGAAGGACGCAAGGGTTCGTCTCCTCCCGGACAGCAGTGAATACCCTCTTCGGCATCCGTTGAAGGCACCCGAACTACCTGGAGAACCAGGTTGGCACGTAAGGCTCGCAGATCACCTTCCCGTCGATCCGAGCAACGAGCACCCCGCCCCGCATGTTCAGGAAGTATTCGTGCTGCTCCAACGGACCCTGCCCATTGTCGATCATCTGGCCAACGGGAGTGGGGAACGGGCTGAAGTTGAAATTGGCGTGATTGCCAATCCGAATCCTCATGCCCCCCTCATTTAGGGTCATCGGAGCGACCCCCGCAATGTTCAGCAGGGAGGGTCGCAGGCCGTTGCCCAGAGGAATGATGGCGTTTGGAAACGTATACCCACCAAGGTGAGCAGCCACCCAGCCGTGGAAGAATTGAAAGGGCCCACAGATCCTTCGTGGCGACCCCCCTCGCGAGATGCGTCCCAGGATGGCATACATCTTCGCCAGCACTGGGACACCGAGGTTGTATCTTTTGTTGGCGGCCATAGCGCCCGCCATCACCAGTGTCACCGGGTGAACGCCCATTCTCGCGTCCCGCACTGGCAGGAGCCACCCACTCAGAAAGGCGGCCAGGAACGCCGCGTACCGGACATTTGGGTCCCGGGCCTCAATGACGCGGTACCCCCATGAGCGGTAGTCGCCCGTCTCCAGGACCTGCCAGTACGACCCATTCCGGCTCCTCTGAGCCGTGGTCGGGCACCGCTTCCCCCTGCCTGGCATCTTGACCGCTGGATCATGCTCCAAGAACTGGCCGAACCACTCCATGTAGGCTATGTCCTTGTGGAAGTCCTTGATCCCGAGCCGCTACGTAGCCAGATCAGGTAGATGCCGTGTCAGAATGGGAGTCCGTGACCTGTCTTCCCAGATGTTCTTCGGAGGCAGGAACTCATCGTATTGGTAACCCTCCAGCGGGATACCTCCGATGCAGTGGATGTCCCAGAGACCGATGCCGACCTCCCCATGGTGAAGATGGAAGGTGTTGGTATCTGGGGACCAGCGGGTGAACAGCTCCGGCCCGAGCTCGGATTGCTGGTAGAAGTGGAACTGCGACGTCCACACCGCCTCAAACAGGCCGATGTACCGCAGCTCTTCCGCGAAGTGATCGCAGGTGTGGCGTACCCAGAACGCCCAGGCCCACTCACTGGTAAAATTGCCCCCAGACCGCAAGTCCCAGTCCTTCAGCCAGCCCTTGGTGTCGTCAGTGACACTCTGGCGATATGTGCTCAAGTAGAGGGCTGGAGAGTTCTCCGCAGTAGGCTCACTCCCGACGATGGTTCGCGTCCTCGGGTTCAGGACATAGACATCTAAGTGCCTAGTCTCCCTGGCAGGATGCCCATTGTTGGTGATGTTATAGCGGGGAAGCTCGTCCTCCCGAGTCACCCAGGTCCGTGGCGCATCAACCTCGAACCCTGGCACCGGAACCTCATCTAGGATGCCAAAGTTCCAGATCGGCAGGTTGTCCGACAGCGGATATGTCTTCTGGGCTGGCGTCAGCAAGTCGAACAAGGACTGATTGCTGGAAACAATCTCCTTGGCTCCGTAGACCTCCTCGTTCGCCGCCATCTCAGCTCTGCGAATGGCGGCATCCCCCTCATTCCCTCGATTCGCGGCCATCTCAGAAGCTCCGGGAGTCGTGTGGGTTTAAGGGATGAGGCGTGCGGAATCAGAAGAGGCTGGTAGAGAAGTTTGAGAGTTGGCGCACAATCCTAGTGGACGGCGCGCAATTGGGAAGTCTGTCGCGTAAAACCCCGGGTGTTCGCGCAAAAACAGGCTGAAATTCGGAAGGTTTGCGCGACGAACGAGTGAATTCCGCGCCGAAAAAGGCAATTTCGCGCACGAGAGCTCGGATTCTTATCGCGCGGAAGGCCGGTGTATGGTGCGGGGGACCCAGGGCCCCTATTTATAGGCGAGGCCGGGCGTCCGCGCTGCGCGGAAAGCGCTTTGCGCGACCGAGACGGCGAATTTCGCGCCCGACGCACTTTTTGCGCGCCACAGTCCCGCGCCACCCAGGACTTCGGCATTCCGGCGTCTCCCTCGGAACCCGATCGTTGCGACCTCTCGCCGATCAGATTCCGAGGGGGGGCTTTTGTAGACGCCGGAAAAGCCCGCTGTTCCCAAACGAAGCTCCGGATGCGGAAAGCGAGGTCATATTTGGAGTCAGAAGCACGTTTCAGATGGCCCGGAGGCCTTGCGCGGAATTTTGGAGCCCCGCGCGCAAAGTTGAAGAGCCGCGCGCAAACCTCCCGGGATGCGCACAATGCGCTGGGCCGGCACGCAATTTTGCGCGCCCGTGGCCCGCGCGACTCCCTTGCGCGCCGGGACCGATTCCGCGCTCGCGAAGGAAATTCCGCGCCCGCGAACCAGATTCCGCGCCCGGGGTGGCCTATAAATATAAGGCGACCCCCGACGGTTTGAAGTTTCCCGGAATCCGAAGAGTCACTCGTTCGCGCAATCCAACCGCTTCCGCGTGCAATGTTGACCTCCAGGTAACCTCCTTTCTTTCGCGCAATAAAGCCTCGGGATTCGCCTTCGCGCGCAATCCCTTTGGCTCCTTTCCTTTGAATAACTCTTCCCCCAAAGGCCTTCGCGCGCAAAAGAAGCCTCTTGTGCGCTATTGCCCCCGGGTGCGCGCAATCCAACCCGATTGCGCGCACCCCCCCTTTTTTTAAGTGGCCATTCGTTAAAGAATGAGTCGTTGCCCCCGCGCGCTATCCGAAGCCCGGTGCGCGCAATCTCAATCATCTGCGCGCAAAGCGCTGGCTGAAATACGCGCCAGCCCGCCTATTTGCGCGCCGACCCGCGGGATTGTGTGCCATGCTCCTCTTTTGCGCGCAACCCGCCGGAGTCGCCCCCTTTGACCCCCTGAGGGTACCCGCCCGCGTGGCGCCCGATGATCCTCATCCCAGGTGCCCCGCACCGTGCGTTGTCTTCCCGTGCGGCCCTTCAGGCTTGTGCGAAGTGACACGGACCTATCGGCGGCTTATACGTCCTGCACGACGTTAAACTGCATACGTCCTGCATGACGTTAAACTGCATACGTCCTGCACGACGTTAAACTGCATACGTCCTGCACGAAGTTAAACTGCATACGTACTGCACGACGTTAAACTGCATACGTCCTGCACGACGTTAAACTGCATACGTCCAAGCTTCATGACGCTAAACTGCCTAGCCTCCATCGTCCGCGCTGCAAGACGTTAAACTGCCAAGCATCTTCATCCTCAACACACGACGTTAAACTGTACTTCATCCGGCAAGACGTTGAACCGTCCACTTCGTCCTCAACACACGACGTTAAACTGTACTTCGTCCGGCAAGACGTTAAACCGTCCGCATCACCCGATCTCGTGCCTCGCACGCAGGGTCCCCCTCCCGGTTTGGATGTGGCCCCCACCCGCTCGTCTCTGCAGGGATGTCGGGATTGGAGTGGCCTTCTCCCACGGGGGCAGGGTATTACAAACCCCTAGTTTCTTGTGGGGGACTGCACATGTGTATCTCCATTGTGCTTCCCCACTACCGAAGCCAGTAGAGGGCGTGACAGGGATCGAGGTCTCTCACCTTCGGCCCAAGTCCCTCTCCAACTGAGCTTTGCCGCATCCGGGCTGCCTCAGTGCGTAAGTCCTGACAGAACGAACTACGTGGACTTTGATCCCTGTCTCCTAAACAGGGTACGTAGGAAGCCTCTCTGAGGTTCAAGCCCACCACCTGGTCGTCCCGGTCGTATTCACGTCGGTTCGTCCATCAGTGGGCCCCTCCCGGGTCCACATTCGCGTCGATTCACCTATTAATCCGCCCCTGTGGGAGACTGCACGCGTGTATCTCCACTGTGCTTCCCCACTGCCCTTTTCCTACTTCTCCTTTCAGCGTCCAGCATGACGTGAAACTGTGATCCACCCGGCCGTTCCATCCCCCTATGTGCGAGGTGGTTCGGTTCAATCCTCCGCCCGGCGGCCTCGACCTCTTCGTGAGACGGCTTGCCGACGTCCAGCATGACGTTAAACTGTATATCCGAACTACGTTGACTTTGATCCGCGCTAACGCGCGGTACGTAGGAAGCCTCTATGGGGTCCAAGCTCATCACCCCATCATCCATCCGGATCCTTACCCGGGCCACCACATCCCGGTGGGGTCATGCCATTTCATTCCACTCCACTTCACTCGGGAAGCCGCCCATGTGCTGGCCCCAGCGTCGGAGGTTTCCCGCAAGGGTCTCTGTCATCTGATCCACTTCTCGTGTTGATCAGTCCGATGCCATCCCCGCTGGACGTTAAACTCGCGGCATACCCCATGTTAAACATGGGAAGCTGAGGAAAACCTCAGGTAACGCAGTTCCCCGCACCCAGCGCAGGATGCCTCAGGCCATCACGCCTTCGAGAAGCCCTATTAGGGACGGAAGACAGACATGCAGAGCCGCAGTGTTAAGACACGCCTCCAACACCCAGAGCCACCCGGTCTCCTCACCACAGGTTGCTGCCTCGACCAGACTCCTTGGAGCGTCCGGACGGAAGCAGCGTAATTAACCGGTGTCCATGGAGACATGGCGTCGGGAACGAGATTCACGAGCACGTCTTAAATCTATGAGGGAGACTCGGATTAGGCGACGAGTTCCGAGGAGACGTCCACGGAAGGAGGAGCCGACATCCCATCATCCCGGTTTCGATCAAGGAGCAGACGCCCCTGAATAAGGGACGAATGCCGCCCGCCCTTGGAAAGCGGGACTGCGGGGCCACAAGCCGCGCGCCCATCCCCTCGGGTCGACGGGTGCATGCGCGAACGCGTCCTGGCGGAACAGCGTCGGAACAGAAACCTGACGCACATCCACACCGAAACAACATTCATCCATATTGTATCGAATGAGTTATGTTTGACTGTGGATGTACTATTTATATACCATTCATGGTTTGTGGTTAATATATTGACATTTCGTATTCTAGTTTTAATACGAATGTTTATGCTATGTTTAAACCTGTTCATATGAGGAATGAATTGGACTTAATAAGTGAAGGGTGGAGCCCGCTATAGCTCCTCGATGCATCGGTAGGTCTCATGAGACAAACTAGTGTCTTGGCACAAGGCCTTGGAAAAATCTTAATTGTAGTCTTGGAACGAGGCCTTGGATATGTGGTTATCATAGTCTGGAATTATACATTCCATCATTATGAAGGTGGTTATTGATATTGCACGTGATCATTAGACTAGTAGAATATCCATGTGAGTAAGTAAATTGCATTATTTAATTTTATCATTTCCATTTTTTGCTGAAGTTCAAGTTTAAAAGGCTTTTGTTTTAGTTATAAACTGCCATAAGTGTTTATTCTTATCTATGAATGATTCTTCTATAATGTTATCCTTACTGAGCATCTGAGCTCACCCCTTTCAATGTTTTATTTTTCCCAAGATTATGAAGAAGTAATTTATGAATGACCTGCAGGGATAGTATGAGGGGATATAAAGACAAGATATTGTGGTAGTTTTTTTACCTTATGATGTAATGTAAGTCTTATGAATATATCTAGTGTTTCCAAGAATACTAAACTAATCGGTCTTTCTAGACTTGATCCTTTGTGATCATGCCAATGTTATGTAATAATGCACCAACTCTGGGTATCTAGGGTCGGGGCTTTATAGTACTTCTGCTATGATACAATGGAAATGAGGGCACAATATACCCACTGACTCACCTAGTCCATCACTTCTAGTAGTATGCCTCTGGGGTTAGGGGTGATGCACTTAATGTCATGTGGCCAACATGCTTTGGAACTATTGGTGGCATTCGAGTATGGGATGTTACAAAGTGGTATAAGAGGATGTTTTTTGGTGGTTTTCATTACTGTTTGGTGATAATAGATAGGGAAATGAAAGAAATTGAATTTGGTAATAAGCTATGCCTGGGAGTAGCTACCCTGGGTAACGGGAAAAATCAAAATTACCTCTAATTTACTTTATATTTTTTATATTTTGACTATTAAAGATGACTAGATTTCACCATTTTGTGACAAACTTGTTTTATGCAATTACCATTGATTCCATTGTGGGTTCTATTTCAGTTTCAACCAGATGAGATGAGGGTGTTCCATCTCAAGAATCATATAGATACTTATTATAATCACATTCCATGCATTATGCCATGCCTTATATGATGAATTAGATATTCCATGATATTGTGATAGTTTATTTGATATTTGTACCTACTGTTGTGTTAGTTTTGGTGTAGTAGATAAAGGAGTGACATCATATTTCAATTCATAAAGAGTATGTGACATTATGAATTGGGGAATGATGCACCAATGAAATGTAAATGCTAAATAAACTTGACATATGTATGGTTTGAATGGGAGCTATGTTTTGGGTTCATGAGGTGTTATTGGACTTCATGGATTTAGAATTGGAATCCCTTGGTGAAATTTTTTGGATAACTGAATGAGAGATGAAAATGATAATAAAACATGGAATAATGGATAGAGACTTTACCTAGACCTGGCTTTTGAGTGGGCAAGAGGAATAGTTTCTAGTGTTTCGATGGATGTTCTTTATATAGTCCTAGATTTAAGATTAGGTTGTGGGATTGAATTAGTTTTTATAAGGTTTTTGACCTCTCTAATGATTTGATCTGTGCGATTTGATGTTGTTCTTTTCTAAGGTGTTTGTTTATAATTTTAGTTGCATGCCACCGTGACAAACTCTAGTGGTATACTATGAGGGAGAAGATGACCATATGTTATAGATGGTGGGCCATGGGTTATCAGTTAATCCTACTTTAGTGCCATCCACAACACCAAGAGATATTCCAAACATAGGTTCTGAGACATAGTTCCGAGAGGGTTTCTTTCGTTGAATGTAGATGTTGCTTAGAGAACCATAACCATCATTGATTATGGTTGAGCTAACACAGGTTTTACAGTAGTAGCATCCTTCCACGCTTTCAAGGGATAACAGACCATAAGATACAAATCTATGACTAGAGACCACATTAGAAATTTTTGAGCATCTAAAGACGCCTCTGGAGTGGAGGGTCAAGTTCACAGCTTACATGGTACATAGAGCGGAAAAGAACTAGTGTAAACTTTTAAACTAAGATGATGGGCTGGAGAGTATGGGTTTCGATGAATTCCAAACCTAATTTAGGCTAATTTGACCATAAGACTCTCTAAGAAGAGTGGGCTAGTGATTTCATGTGCCTAGAGTAGTGTGTGATGACAGTTATCTAACTCTCGACACACTTTATAGAGCTGCATCATTTTGCACCGATATATCTTAATGATGATATATCGAGGGAGAGACACTGCGAGGAAGGTCTCTGACATGCTATCAAATCCTAGGTCTACATGTTTAGTTTGAATTCCTATCACTGAGACTGTGAATTAGTCATTTATTATAGAGAGAGACCAGAGGGAAGCAGGGGGTACAAAACCAGGGAGTGTTGTTTCTCGCCCTAGAGGATCTACACATTTAGGAAGGAAGTTCTATTTTGAGGGTTCCCATGTGGCTAGTGCTATTTCGGATGTGGGTGTAGGAAGGATGGTATTTTTTCATCAGTATTTCAGGAAAGTCCACATGAAGAATTAGTGTGAACATGACTTAATTGAGTGCTAAGATTGTGGAAGGATGGGGAAATGCATTAGTTTTGCAGCACCTTCCCTCTTTCTGTGAGTGGTAGGGGGTCAGATCTAACATTAGGTTCAGAAGTAGGTTATTTATCTCTGTGTTAGGATTGGATTAGAAGCACTGCAATCCAATTAAGGTAGTGAAGTGATGGTTATGGCCATGGTAACCAGAAACCAGGTTCTCAGAGACAACAATGTTGATCGGCTCAGGGTAGCCAGGTATGGTTACATGGATGTGGTAGGGGATGTAATTATGCTATGAAACAGACCCAGAAAGATCAGGATCCCAAACCATCTATGGTAAGATGTACGATATTAGTTTCTTCTACGATTACATCTTCTCTTTTTGATACATGTGCATCACACAGTTTTATACCTTCACTAGTGGTTAAAATCCTAGTGCTTGTGTTTTTTATTTCTGAGGGTGTTTTGATACTAGATACACTTTTGGGAGTCATAATGGGTGATTTGTGCCAATTTATGGATTTTCACATTGATTTCGAAGGGTGTCACTTCAATTAGGATCTTCATGTCCTCGATATGACAAGGTTTGAATTCATTCTCAGAATGGACTGGCTAGTATCTTATTGAAAATACACTGAATTCTATCACCAAAGGGTGACTTTCACGTCACCAGAGTGTGAAGTGTTTATTCACAAGTGTGAATGGGATGTCTGTGTGATCTGATATAGACCTGAGTATCGTGGGCTAGGGGGATGATAGCCCTGATTTCTAGTTTTTTTTCCAGATGATCATTGAGTGAGTCAGGAAGACTTCTCTCCAATGGTTTAGAGGTTCACAAATGTATTTCCTAATGATTTTTCTGAGTTACCTCCTAAGATATAGGTGGATTTATCCATCGATCTATTTCCAGGAGCTGCACTTGTGTCCTTTCCTCCTTATAGGATGGTTACTTTGGATTTGCAAGAGCTCAAGAGACAGCTAGAAGATTTGGAGGCAAAAGGGGTTTATCAAACCCAATACTTCTCTATGGGGTTCACCATTCGTTTTTCTGAAAATGGTGGATATAACTGTTAGGCCTTGCATGGATTATTGTAAAATGAATGAGCTAACAGTTAAAAACTAATATCCCTTTCCATGGATAGATTACCTATTTGATAAAATTTGAGGAGCTCATTTGTTCAAAAAAATTGATTTGAGGTCTGAATATCACCAGGTGCATGTTTGACCTATATACATTCGTTTTATAATCTTTTATAGTAGGTATGGGTTAGAAGAGTATTTTTTTATGTCGTTCGGTCTCACGAATGCACCATCAATTTTAATGGCACAGATGAACCGAGTGTTCCATAATTACTTGGATGTTTTTTTTTGGTTTTCAAGGATGATATCTTGGTGTATTGTCAAAATCAACATGATCATGCCAACTATATTGATATCATTTTGAATCCACTAAGATATCATCTATTATATTCTAAGATCACAAAGTAAAACTTCTGGATGGATTAGATTCCCTTTCTAGGTCACATCGTCTCAGATACATGAGTGTCAATGGACCTAGAGAATGTGATAGAAGTAGTTTCCTGGGAACATCCTAAGAAATTTTTTGACATACAATGTTTTTTTGTTCTATCTGGTTACTACAAGAATTTTATATAGGGATTCGCATGTTTTCCAGCAATGATGACAAGGTTTAATTAGAAGGCTGTGAAGACTGTGTGGTTAGTATATTGTCAGACAGTCTTTTAGGAGCTGAAATAGAGGCTGACGTCAGCACTAGTCCTAATCCTAGTAGAGAAAGGAAAGAGCTACATGGTGTACTATGATGCTTTAGGTATTGGGATGGGGAAGTGGTGATATAGGGAGATTGAGTTATGGGGTATGGGTCTCGACAGCTAAGGCCTACAAGAGGAATTACCCTATTCATGATCTCAAGCTAGCTATAGTTGTTCATGGATTGTTCTTTTGGACGCATTATTTATTATGAGAGCGTTTTGTGGTGTACACATACCATAAAGCCTCAAATATATCTTTATTCAGCATGATCTAGATTTAATGCACCAAAGAGGGGTAGAGTACCTAAAGTCCTTTGATTTTGAGCTTTCCTAAAAATCTAGTATGGGAAATGCAGTGGCCGATGCACGAATCATGAGGACTTAGATAAAGGCAGTGCAGTAGGCTAGTGGTGGGTGGAAGATTATGGTGTTTTTCTCTATGTTTTATTTGTAGGTTCATGAAAAACAGATAAATTCATATCTATAATCCTTATTTGTGACCTCTACCACTCTGGACAAAGTTAGGATGGGGAAAGTATCAGATTTTGAAGTCCTATTTCTATGGGAGTGTGTGGTAGGTGAGGACACTCCTCCTAGTTGGACAGTAGGAGATGAAGAGATCTGTTGTATCGATGGACGTGTTTGGGTTCCAATGGATATGTGCAAGGAGATAATGTGGGAGTTTCATGCTTTATCTTGGGTAGTTCATTTCAGGGTCACCAAGATATACCGTGACTTGAAAATTTAGTACTAGTGGCCATGAATGAAGCATGAGGTGGATTGTTTTATTATAAGGTGTTCCACCTATCAACAGGTGAAGGTGAAACATTAGTGAGACTCTTGGATTTTATAGCAGTTACCTATTCCAGAGGTGAAATTGGATGTTTCTGTGACGGATTTCATGTCTAGTTTATCGATCTTACCTCAAGGTAATGATGCTATGTGGGTTTTTGTTTACAGGGTTATAAAGGTCACTCATTTCTTGCAGATGAAGGAGACCATCAATGTGGATGAACTCAGAAGGTTGTATATATGAGATGGAGTACAACTATATGGGGTCCCACACACTATCATTTCAGATAGGGATTCCTAGTTTACAACTCGTTTCTGGCAGAGTTCTTGAGGGTGCTGGCTACATAGGTTCTTTTGAGAAAAACATACCACCCTCAGACGGATGTCCAGTCAGATTGTATGATACAAGTGATAAAGGTCATTCTATGAGCATTCATCCTAGATTTTGGGGGTGCTTTGTAGAGGCACATTCTCTTGGTAGAGTTATCCTACAATAATCGGTATTAGGTGACAATACAGATGGAACATTATGAGGATTTATATGTTAGGCTAACCCAATCACCCCATGCAGGTTAGAGGTAGGATATGTAGTTTTTTTGCATCATGTCTCATACAGGGGACTTATGAGTAGGTCAAGTTGATACAGAAGAATATGGATACTGAACATTATCAGCATAAATCATAGTCTGATCGCTGAAGAAGACCTCTAGAGTTCGAGGCTAAGAATCAGGTATTCTTGTGTGTTTCACTAACTTTGGGACACAGATGGATCAAGAGAGAGCATAATCTTTCACCGAGATATATTAGGCCATTTGAGATTTCGGAGAGAGTCGGGTCAATTTCCAATATATTGTTGTTACCTTAGAGGTAGTAATAAATGAAAAACGTATTCCACGTATCTCAATTGTGACACTATCAATTAGAATCATCTCATTTTTTAACCTCGAGGATATTGAGCTTCAGGTTGATGCATCCTTTGAAGAGAATATGATTCATATCAATGATAAGAGAACAAAGGTTCTCTGAGGCTGATCAGTTCCTCTAGTGTGGGTTCTATAGAAGAACAACTGTTCACAAGATGATATATGGGAGAGGGAGGATGACATACATGATCAATTGCTAGAGTTTTTTTCAAATGAATCTTGACCACCCTTAAGAGAGAAATTTGGGGAATAATTTCTATAATGTGGAAGATTGTAAGATCCTGGGTTTTTCTAGAGATAAAAATCTTTCCTTTCAAGTTAAATGTTGTTTACATTCCTATTTTTATACCATAAGCTGAGTTGTGGGTTGGTTGGGTTGTTTTTAGGAAAGTAGAGGAAAAGAGGGAGAGAAGGGTGATGGCTGGATACAAGCTAGGTACACATCATGTACTTCTAGTACACAATGTGTACTAGCCCTTCATGACATGTAGTCAATCTGTTTTAGAAAAAAACCGGGTAGTAAACTCCATGTACTTTTCCTACATGTCATGTACTGGCCCACCAAGATTTTTTATAAAAGAAGAATTAGCCCCATTTTCTTTCACAAAACATATTTTTCTCTATTATTGGATTCATAACCCCCTATAATATGGGTTTTCAGATTTATAAGTCATTTAGACTCTGATTAGTGTTTGGTTTGTCTCATTAGAGACACATCAGTAAGTACTCTATTCTTTTTTAGTCATTATTTATTCTTCAAAACAATGACTGCACTTTATGGATTTAGTCTCATATTTGATAATTTATCATTCTTCATTCAATATTTATATTTCTCTTAAGCCATGATGAATCAGGACTTCATACTGAATTATATCTCTACTATCGAGGTGAGGTAGGTGGTCTATACTTTTTGTTGGATTTTCGGATTCTATTCATGCATTCATCCTTTTCTCTATCCATTGGTCTTTCATGGACAACCTCATTTTTGAGTGATTTTATTGTGGTGGAGAAAGTCGGAAATACTGATGATTCCTTTAGGCCCCCTTTAGGCGATTTGGCTCCCTTTTCTCAATTCAAGGGAACCCATAGAGTGCACCTTTCAGAAATGCCTTGTTTATTTCTGTTTAAACCACCCAAGGGGTGTGTTCTTGGTCTTTCCTAGTTAGAGTAAGCCTTTATATTCCTTAATGGTTTTGAATTTCTTTCATTTGGGATGTACCGCCTCCTTTCCTTATTGTATCTAGTTAATCTATACTTGTTTAATTTAACTAGGATTGTTAAACAGATGAAATGGGTGGGTATACCTATATGAACTGATCAATGGCAAGTTAAATGGATTATAAGGGAGGGTAGGACCATATGTTTAGTAGTTGATAAATGAATTACATTAGTGGGTATACTCATGGATTGGGCATGTTTATGTGAGTGGGTATTCTCACATGGAATAAATTTTTAAATTGAAAGCTTTGTTTGAATGGTTTGATAGATGCTTTGGACTACTCTCCATTGATCTAGAACACGGTTGTGGATGCCTTAGGTTGAATCTTCCCCTTGGGTCTTGATTCTTTGGGATGCCTCCGACCTAGATACCTCATGGATCTTTCTTTTTTAGTATCACGTTGGACATGCCAATTCCATGCTCCAAGGACAAAAACTATGGCCTAGACCGGGTTTCCACTACGATGCCCATGGGAATCGATGTGGATGCCATGGAAGAGATACTTGGATTCGGCCCACTGTGGTCTAGATATATTATATGGATTCTCTAGTACGTGACACCTTGGATCCAACCCTTGGGGTTTAACATAACTATATAGAATGGTTGTGGGATTCTACTTTCACTATTATATGTGGATGTGGGATTCTAATTTTTACTATAAGGCTTGGATGTGGGATTTAAATGATTTATTTATACAACGTAGATGTGGGTTACATGATACAGATGGATGTACAACATGGTTTTGTGACTTGTTTACTTTTTCTTATCGCTAACTTGTTACGATATGACTCTTTTGCAGGTATAATTTTGGGATTTTCAGTTTTTCTTATTTTAGTAGACTTACGCCATGGGTATACACACTTAATTTTCTATTTTCCTTACACATTCTATCCCTTTTATATTTTAGTTATAACTGTATAAACCTAGGTGGTTTCCTACTGAGATTTTTATCTCACACCCTTTTTGGGGCTCCTTGGGGAACCAAACAGATTATATGGTTTAAGGTTATGATAGGTAAAAGCACCCTAGTACAGGTTGTTGACTGTTGGTTTAGAGTAGAGAAGCTTATGACCAAGCTGAGCCTTGCGATACTACAAAGACTTTTGCGTTTTTTGTTTTTATGGATACTTATACTATATTTTACTGCCATTTAATTTTCTAAATGATTTTTAGACACTTGTATCATATCCATTATTTTTTACATGAGATTATTCTTGTTATAGATATGTATTCCTATCTTGTCTTACTTTCATTTCACTTCTATTTATTTCACTTCTTCTATTTATTGCATGTTTGACTTCTGTTATGACACTATAGTAATGAGGGAATAGTCTCCCCACTATCTCACCAAGTCCCTTTGTTCAAGTTTTTTGCCTCTGGTGTTTGGGGATATGTGCTTGAGGCTATGTGGCCAACCGGGATTAGGCACTGTTGGGTGGCATCCAGGTCCAAGACATTAAAAAGTGGTATCAGAGGAGGTTTTATTTGTTTGCTTTAATGTTTGGAAATAATTGATAGGGATATGAAGGAAATGGAATTTGGTAATAAGAAGTTCCCAAGAGTAGTTACCATGTGTATAGGAAAAATCCAAATTACCTCAAATTGAGTTGTGATTTTTTAGATTTTTACTATTACTGTTGATTCGATTTCACTGTTGGGTGACACAGTTGATTTTTGCTATTACTATTGATGCCATTATGGATTCTATTTTAGTTTCAACCTGATGATATGAGGGTGTTCCATGTCATGATTCATATAGAAAGGTGTGAGAATCAAATTCCATGTATTATTCCATGCCATAAAAAATGCATTAGATATTGAATTATATTGTGACAGTTGATGGGATAGTTGTTTCTGTTGTTGTGTTAGTTTTGGGGTTGCAGATAAAGGAGTGATGTCATCTTTCAATCCATAAGGAGTATACACCCTCATTAATTGGGAAATGATGCACCAATGGAATGAAAATTCTAAATGAACATGATATATGTGTGGTTTTAATAGAAGCCATGTTTTGGGTTCATGAGGTGTTATGGGTCCTCATGGATTTAGAATTGGTAACCCGTGGTGAAATTTCCTGGATAAATGAATGTGAGTTGGAAATTAAAATTAAACTTGGAATTATGGATAGAGACTGGCCCTAGACTCATTTTTTGAGGGGGAAAGAGGCATAGTTTTTAGTGGTTCGACGACTGTTATTTATACAGTTCTCGATTTAAGAGAAGGAAATGGGTTTGACTTGGTTTCTAGGAGGGTATTGACCTATCCTATGGTTTTATTGGTGCACTTTGATGTTGTTATTTACTGAGGTGTGCGTTTTTAATTATAGATGAATGACATCACGCCAACCTCTAGTGGTATGCCGTGAGGGAGGCGATGACCATACATCAGAGATAGTGGGCGATAGGTTACCATTTGATCCTATTTTAGTTCCATCCATGGGAACAGGAGCTATTCTAGACACAGGTGTCAAGGGATAGTTCTGAGAGGGTTTCTTTCTTTATATGAAGATTTTCCAAAGAGCACTACAAGCAGCCTTAACGATGGAAGAGTTTCCATGATTGTTCCAATAGTATAAACCTTCCATGTTTTGGGGGGATGGAAGACAACAAGATGCATAAATATTGATAGAGACCACTTTATCCATTTTTGATCATTTGGAGAGGCCCTTAGAGTGGAGGGTCATGTTCATGACTTACATTCTACTTGGAGAGGAAAACACCAGTGAGACATTTTGAACCAGGCAGACAAGCTAAAGAATATTGTTTGGGATGAAATCCAAAACTGTTTTTTCAACTACTTTTTCCCTACGACTCTATGAGCAGAGAGGGCTCATTGATTTCATGTGTCTGGAGTAGGGTTCGATGCCAGTTATGGAATAATCTTCATTCTTTATAAAGATTTATCATTTTACACTGATTTATCTAACTGATGAGATATCGACTGAGGGACGCTTCGAGGAAGGTCTTAGACATGATATCAAATCCCATGTCAATGTATTCAGGTTGACTTCTATAACTGAGATTATGAATCAGGCACTGATCATAGAGTAAAACCTTATGGAATCTAGCGGTACCAAACAATTTAGTGTTTTTTCTTTCCCTAGTGGATCTACATCTTTAGGTAAGAAGCACCATTTCATT
This sequence comes from Viscum album, assembly GCA_963277665.1. Taxonomy (NCBI): domain Eukaryota; kingdom Viridiplantae; phylum Streptophyta; class Magnoliopsida; order Santalales; family Viscaceae; genus Viscum; species Viscum album. The sequence continues at coordinate 1,385,733,681 of OY728164.1, forward strand.
TCTTTCCATGGGGTTAGTGCTAGTCAGGATATGGGTGTAGGAACCTTGGTGTTTTTCCATTAGTGTGGTAGGATAGGCCACATGAAGAATATGTGTGATCGTGACCTAGTCGAATGATGGGATTTCAACAGGGTATGACACATGTAATGGTTTTTGGAGAACCTTCCCACCAGATTCCAGTGGTAGGGGAAGCACATATTTCATGTTCAAGAGTGGGTTCTTCAGCTTTGCATCAGGTTGAGAGTTGGAGTAGTTCATGCTGATTAGGGTAGGGAAGTGGTGGTCATGGCAGTGGTAACCATACACCAGGTTCTTAGAGACAACAGGGTGGATCAGATCAAGGTAGCCAAGAAGAGTCAAAGGGTTGTGGTATAGGCCAAAATTATGATGTGAAATAGACCCAATAAGAGTTAGATCCAATACTGTCTATAGTCAGAGGTACAGTCTTAGTTTCTTCTACTAGTGCATCTGCTCTTTTCAATATAGGTGCATCACACAGTTTTATATCTAAAAAGGTATTTAAAAGCCTTACGTTCATGGTTTTTCTTTTTGAGGGAATTTTGACACTAGATAAACTATTTAGAGTTCTAAAGGGTGATGTGAACTAGTGTATGGACTTTCCCCTTGAGTTTGGAGGGTGTCACTTCATCTAAGATCTTTATATCCTTGAGGTGACAGGGTTTAACATCATTCATGAAATGTACTTGATAGTAGCTTATCAAGCATACATTGATTTTTATCACCTTAGGGTGACCTTCACATCACTATAGGGTGAATGGGATGTCCAAGAGAGTTGAGCTAAACCTGAGCATCATGGGATAGGAAAGATGATAGGCCAGATTGCTAGTTATTTCTAGATGACCAGAGAGTGAGTCAGGAAGACTTCCCTCCAGTGGTTGAGAACTCCAGGGGTGTCTTTCAGGATAATTTTTTTGGGTTACCTTCAGATAGATAGGTGTATTTATCCATATATCTAGTTCCATGAGTTGTACCAGTGTGAATTCCTCCATATAGGATGGCTACGATGGATTTGCAAGATCCCAAAATGTAGTTAGAGGATTTGGATGGAAAAAGGGTTATCAAACCTAATACTTTTCCATGGGGTTCACTGGCCCTTTTTGAGAAAAAGGTGAATGGAACACATAGTCAATGCATGGATTATCAATAACTGATCCAGCTGACAGTTAAAAACTTATATCCCTTTCCATGGATAAAGAACATATTTGATTACATTCGAGGAGCTTGGGTTTTCTTGAAAATCTTCTTGAGGATCTGATATCTCTAGGTGTGTGTTCAACCTACATATATACCTTATACAACCATTTATACACGGTATGGGTTATACGAGTATCTGGTTCTACTATTCAGTTTCTTTAACACACCATTTGTTTTCATGGCACTGATGAACCAAGTGTTCCATCTTTACTTGGATTATTTTATGGTGGGTTTCATGGGTGATATATTGGTGTATTCTCATAGTTGACACGACTATGAAAACCATATTGGGATTATTTTGAATACACTGAGAACATCAGTTATATGATAAACTCACAAAGTGAAACTTCTATATGGATCAGATTCACTTCTTAGGTCACATCATCTCGGTGAAAAGAGTTCTAGTGGACCTAGAGAAGTTTAGACCAGTAGTTTCTTGGAAATATCCCAAGAAAGTTTTTTTCATACATAGTATCTTGGGGTTATCTGGTTACTAAAAGAATTTAAACAGGACTTATCACCCTAATAAGTGCCATTGACATGCTTTACTAAGAAGGGTGTAAAATTTATGTAGTTATAATCTTGTGAGATATCCTTCCAAGAGGAAAAGGGAGGTTGAAATGAGCACCAGTCCGGAAACTTCTAGAGAAGGGATAGAGTTACATGGTGTACTGTGATGCTTTAGGTATTGGGACGGGGGTAGTGGTGATGTAATGAGATTGAGTCATGGGGTATGGGTCTTGATAGATGAGATATCACAAGTGGAATTACCCTACACATGATCTCAAGATTTCAAAATTTGTTCACACATTGTGCTGTTGGAGGAATTATTTATTGGGAGATCATTATTTGGTGTACACTGACCATAAAAGAATCAAGAATATATTTACACAGCGTGATCTGAATTTAAGGTAGCAATGGTGGGTGGAGTACATAGAGTCCTTTGATTTCATGCTTTCCTATACACCTAGTAAGAGAAATGCAGTGGATGTTGCACTAAGTAAGAGGAATCAGATACAAGTAGTGAAACATGCCAATGGTTAGTGAAATATTATAGAGACGTTCTCTAATATTCATCTGGAGGTACATGAAAAACAAGGAAATAGATATCTATCATCTATAGATGTGATCTCTAACCTATTGGTTAGAGTTAGGATGAGGTAGCTATTAGATTCTGAAAGCCTAATTCTACAATAGTGTGTCTTAGGTGAAGACCCTCCTCCTAGTTGGACGGTAGGCAATGATGAGATCATGCATATCCATGGATGTGTTTTGGTTCCAAGGGATATATGTGAGGAGATGATGCCAGAGTTTCATGATTCATCTTGTTTAGTGCATCTCGGGGTCACCGAGATGTACAGTGACTTGAGATGTTAGTACTAGTGGATGAGAATAAAGAATGAGGTGGATGGTGTTGTTACGAGGTGATTCACCCAACATCAAGTGAAAGCAGAACATCAACCAATGGTTGGGATTTTATAGCAGTTACCTATTCTAGAGTACAAATTGGATGATGTCATGATTGATTTCATGACTAGTTTAACGAGGTCACCTTGAGGTAATGATGCTATGTGAGTTTTTTTATAGGATTATGAAGGTCCCTCATTTTTTTCATATCAAGGAGACCTTCAGTGTGGATGTAATCATAAGGTGTTATATCTGATAGGTAGTATAACTACATGGGGGTCCCACACACTATTGTTTCAGATAGGGATGCCCACTATATATCTTGTTTCTGGTAGAGTTTCCAGATGGTTCTAGGTACATAGGTGCTTCTAAGAACAACATACCACCCTCAGACTAATGGCTAGTCAGAGTGTATGATACAGGTGCTAGAGGACATACTGTGAGCATGCGTCCTGAGATTTTGGGGCTCTTTGGAAAGCCACATTACCTTGGTATAGTTATCCTATAATAACAGTTATCAAGAGAATATATAGATGGATCCTTATGAGGATTTATATGGCAGTCCATGCCGATCACCCCTATACAGGTTAGAGATAGGATATGAAGCTTTATTGAGACCGCGTCTCATGATGGAGACTTCTGAGCTGGTCGAGTTGATATAGAAGAAGATGGATACTACTCTGTCTCATTAGAAATAATATGCCAATCATTGTAGATGACCTATAGAGTTTGAGGTTGGGGATCTGATTTTATTACGCATTTCACTATGGTTGGGAGATAGATGGATCATGAGACATGCTATTATTTTACTGAAATATATTGGACCATCTAAGATTCTGTAGAGAGTCGAGCCAATTTCCTATTGGATGTAGTTAACTCAAAGGTACCGATCCATGAACGACGTCTTCCACATATCTATGCTACACCACTATCACTCAGACCCATCTCATGTTTTCAGCCTGAGGAGGTTGAGATTTAAGTTTATGCATCCTTGGAGGAGGATATGATTTATATTGTTAATATGAGAAAAAAGGTTCTCTGAGGATGACCAGTTCCTCTAGTACGGGTGCTATAGAAGCATGACCATTTACAAGATGAGACATGGTAGAGGGAGACCAACATACATTATCAGTGGTCAGAGTTTTTTTCAAATTAGACTTGACAACCCTTCAGAGAGAAATTTGTGGATGAATTTATATAAGGGAGGAATATTGTAGGATCCCATGTTTTTCTCGAGGTACATATATTTTGTTTTAGGTTAAATGTTTTTTACTCTAATATTTTTTTAGAACCTAAGACAAGATGTGGGACAGTTAGATTATTTTTGGGAAAGAATGGGAAAAGAGGGAGAAAAAGGATGAAACCTAGATACAGTACAGGTACACATCATATACTTAGACTACACATCGTGTACTTCCATTACATGATGATTACTCTCCCATCATGATGTATAGCCTTTTTACTTTGAAAGGAAAACATGGTGGTATATGCCATGTAATTTTCTTACATGTCATGTACTGGCCTTCTGTTTTGTTTATAATAGAACAAGTAACCATATTTTTATACATACAACCACTTTTAATCCATTTTTGGAATCCTAAACCCCTCTAAAATGGTTTTTCAAATTTAGAATCTGTTCAGACTCCGATTCGAGCATGGTTTTTCTCCATGGAACCACATCGGTAAGTAATCAATTCATTTTTAGTCATTATTAATTCTTTATAACAATGACTGTGATATTTGAATTTAGGATCATATTCCCTATCTTCTAGTTATTCATCAATTCTTTAGATTTATCATAAAGAATGACAAATCTAGACTTTATAATGAACGAGATCTCTACTACCAAGGCAATGTATGTGGTCTATACATTCTTTTCGATTTTCAAGTTCTTTTTATGAGTTAGGACTTTTCTCCATCATTCATACATTTTGGTTATGCCTTGTTTTTTAGGGATTTTTTTATTGTATATATAGTCAGACCTAGTGAGGATTCTTGTAGGTTTTGTTTAGGAACATTGGTACCCATTGCTCGATTCAAGATCATCTATAGAGTGCACATTCAAGAAATACCTTACTTATACCTGTTTAAACCCCCCAATTGTTGTTTGATTGTGCTTTCCTAGCTTGAGGAAGACTATAGACACCATAATGGGTTTTAATAGCTTGATTAATAGATGTAATGACTCCTTTCCTTGTTATATCTAGTTATTCTAAAGTGGTTTAATCTAACTAGGATGGTTAAAAGGATGATATCTATGGGTATACCTATATGAAAGGATCAATGTAATGCTAGATTAATTATATGGGAGTGTAGGACCATATGATTTGTAGTTGATAAATGGATTGAATGATTCGGTATATTCATGGAATGTGCATGTTTATATGAGTGGGCATGCTCACTTGGAATGAATGTTTAAATTGATTACTTTGTTAGAATGGTTTGAAAGATTCCTTGGACTACTCCCCATGGATCTAGAACGTGGTTTTCGATTCCTTGAGTTGAATATTCCCATTGGGTATTGATTCTGTGGGATTCCTTGGGCCTTTCTACCCCATGTATCTAGATTTTTGGGGATCACATAGGACATTCCATTGCAATGCTCCTAGGACCCCAACCAGTGCCTAGACCAGGTGTCCACTAGGACGCCCATGAGACTCATTGTGGATGCCTTAGACTAGCTCCTTGAATCAAGACCTTTGTGGTCTAGATATATTACATGGATTCCCTAGTACGTGACACCTAAGACTGGTCCGTGAGGTCAACCTTTCACTATATGGTGTGGCAGTGGGATTCTAATTTCAATGTATGACATTTCTGTGGGATTCTACCATTCACTATAAGGCAAAGCCATGGGATTCAATTGACTTATTTATATAGCATGGATATAGGTTACATGATATAGATGGATGTATGGTGTGGTTGTGTGACTTGTTTAATTTTTCGTATAGCTTCCTTGTTAGGAGATGGCTCTTTTGTAGGTAGCCTTAAGGATTGTTCGATTTTTCTTATTGTAGTAAACTTATGCCCTGGGCATACACACATTCTTTTTATTTTCTTTAAATATTCTGTCACTATTTATATTTGTGTTAGAAATGTATTGAACTGGGTGGTTTTCTACTGGGATGTTTATCTCACACCCCATTTCGGCTTCCTCAAGGACCCAAACAGATTATATGGTTCCATGTGATGATAGGGGCAAGATCTGTAGTACAGGTAGTTGACTGTGGATTTGGAATAGTAGATAATTGCACCAAGTTGAGTCCTACAAATCTATAAAAAGTTTTTGTTCTTTTGTTCTTTTGGGATAATTTTATTTTATTTTATTTCCAATTACTGTTCTGGATGATTTCTAGATACTTGTATCATCTACATGATTTTTTATATGAGATGATTCTGGTTTTTATTTGTATTCCTATCTTGCCTTACTTTTATTTTACTTTAGTTTATTTCTATTAAGCTATTTATTGTAGGTTTGGATTACACTTTGATACTTTGGTATAAGAAAATAGTCTCCCCACCGACTCACATAGGCCCTCTCAACTAGTTGGTACCCACTTTTGTTTGGGGAAATGTGCTTGAGGCCATGTGGACAACCAGTTTCAGGCACCATTGGGTGGCATCTGGGTTCGAGACATTACAAGAATAAAACAAAGAAGTTTTATTTTAGCCTCAAGTTGATGTATTACGAAACTATTATTCCAAATACATTAGGCCTCATGATATTTGGGTTGTAATTAAAATTTGGTTGTGTTAAAAAATTATCATAATATGTTTAAATGATTAGGGTCTCTATAGTTGGTATCATAGAAAGGTCTAGTTATTTATGGGGATTATAACTAGAATAATTTAGTGATAATCCTATTGATATGTTTAAAGACAATACTAGGTATATAAAAATATCCTAAAATTTTGGTGAAGTAAAGAATGATTCATTTCAAAGGAAATACTTCTCTATTTTGGTAATATATGTGGATGTGAATCTAGAAATTTTTTACCTTGGGGTAATAACCCTAAAATACAACATTGATCTAGAATCAATCATCAACTCGTGCATGAAAATAAGACTTGATACACACCAGGTGTGGCACTCCCAAGGGATATACTTTGTAAATTTTAAAAATCATTAAGCACCATTATGAAGGACATAATCAAATTATTAGGTTAAAAGAAACTTAATTGGAAATGTTATCACAGATAACCTAGAATGAAACCTAGAGACTCGTAAGTAAGGATATATTTATCATTTATACGTTATTCCATATAGGTTTATAAGTTTCCCTATTTTAATGCTAATTAATTAACATATTTTTTATTTCGTTCTTTTTAGTTATTTATGTGAAATATGGGAAATAATTCTAATAACCAATGTGATCCGAAATGTTATGATTTCCCTAATGATAGGATTAACTTAATGGTAATGGATGATAGACATATTTTGACCATGATAAATGAGATATCTCAAATAATAAATAATAACGTAAAAAAATTTGAATTTACAAGAAACTCAATGAAGATAAGGATGTAATCTCTTGGATTTTTAAGTGTTAATGATGATAAAGAAAAGAAGATTCAATTTCTTATACCTCAAAATTGTTGGAAGAGACACCATGGAAAATTCCTTAAATTAACTAAAAGATGATTTATGTGTGGGAAAAGAGGATACAAATCAGCTAATTTTGGAAAAAATTAAGATTACATTTAAAAATTCTTAAGAATATGAATTTTAACCTAAGGCTCTTCTAATAGTTTAATGTCATAGATGTGGGGAACTTGGTCATTATCCAAGTTAATGCCTCAATCCAAGAGTTTATTCGTTAGGCATTATGTTATGAAATTAATTTAAGTGGAATGATTAATGTGTTATGGTTTTTAAACTATAGAATCATGTTGTTTATGTATTTTTATCAATTGTATGCCATTTATAAGAATCATGAAACTTTTAAGGATATTTCTGCATTAGTTTTTCTTTAAATATTTGCAAGAATATGTTGAATAGAAAAAATATACTCAATAGTTTATTTAATGGTAATTTTATATTTTATGGAAAAATCCAATGATTTAAGAAATTATGATTTTTGATATATTCTTGATTATTTGGTAATTATAGTCATTTAATTTTATTCGGTTTTTTGGGAAAAAATAAATTTTTTAGAAGACTGTAGTGGTTAAAAATGATATAGCGATTAATGCTATTTTCATGATATTGATCATATTTTTGGTAAATTTATAGTAATTATATTAATATAGTTTTTTGAAATGGACAATATACATTCCATACATAAACTCATCATACCTGGTAGGCCATGGATTTTGAACCCATAACCGAAGGACGATAAGGTTACAATTTGAAACACCCTGGGATTTTTAAAGAGGAACATCATATTTGATAACGTATATGACACAAAAATCCAATATTATAATTGAATTAAAAACCCTAATACATTATGATATATTCAATATTAAATAAATTCAATCTTTTTTATAGCATGTTATTAACACAACGACAATTTATAAAAATAATATACTCTCTTAAAATATTATTATTTAAACATTTCTATTATAACCTCGCTGTAAAATTAGTGGGTATAAATATGACAAAATAAATTATAAATAATTTATGGTTTACACTTTTATAAATAAATTCAATGGTTATCTATTTATTATAAATAAAACAAGAACCATTTGAAAGGAAAAGATATGTTTTTTGAAAAACTATATCTTTCTAAAAGTCTTTTTAGTCATTTGATTCACAGATAATTTAAAACACATTTTTACCATGTTTAGAAAATTTATTTGAAAAAATCAAATTAATTTTTTAAATCTATGATGAATAATTATCTTACATTGATTTTTTGAGAATTTTCGAAAAAGATTAATTTTTCAATGAATAGTGCAAAATATTAGTTTTTATTAAAAACTGCCTTTTTGTTTAATTCACTTAAATGTAACATTTTGATTTGAAATTATTTTAAAATATTTTTTTTCAATTATGTAATAATAAATAAAATTTATTTAAGTTTAATCAATTTAGTATTTATATTTGATATTAAAACCTTATATACATATAAGAATTTTCTCTTTCAAAAACCACCTTTTCATTATGTTTGTAGGTTTAATTATAAATTAATTTTTTCCAATTAAGTGATATTAATTTAATAAAATGGATTCCATATTTGGAATCTGAATAATTAATATTAGTCAATGAGTTCAAATTAATTTTCTTCTTAATAATTAGTAAAATAATTAATTAATTAATTAACGTGGTTATGGCTAAAAAGAGGTTTTTTCTGTTACTTGCGCTTATAATAAGAATAATTTTCTACACACATATAATTTTTATTTAATAAATTTAATTTAATATTTTTTTCTATATTATATAGAATGTATCATTTTATTTTATGATTAACAGATAAATTACTGAGGTTAAATGAACAAATTACCGTAGTGAAAACTAAAATGGTAAAAGTGAATAAACTTAATGGCTAAGGAATATCATGTTTAAAACATGAATTATTTTATGTGTTGTAGGTTTTAATTGTACATAACTTAAATTAATTCTATTATTTATTAATTTTTAGGAACTTTGGGTGAGTGTGACTTCCCATTATTGACTATTTTGGGTATTTACAAAAATAACACTCCATAATTATAAAATGCAACTTACTCCCCTCACTTTTTCACACTTCTAAAGCAATTTATATAAAATACACTACAGAAAATACTTCACAAAAATAATTATGATCCTTATAGAGATTATTTTCTTCACAAAATACCAAACTTATGGTACTTAAGAGGAGACCCTATAGAGGTTTCTCTTAGAGAAGGTAATTATCTTCACGAAGCTCTTTCTTTTTATTATTTTACAACCGTCAATTATGTATTAAAAACTACAATATAATAACACCCATATTTTTAATATAATGAGATTCTATTTTTTATGGAATTATATTTTTCCATCTCCACTTCCATTAAATGGGAAAAGATGGTTAATTGTGTTTATGACAGACTACCACATTGTGAGCTGATGTAACTCGTTTTCCATCAATACTTATCACAGTTGGATATAATGATGGATTTAATGTATATGTATAATATTTATGATATTATTATAATGATCCATATATAATATCACATTTACCTTATTATTTTTATTTCATTTAAAATATGTTAACTTCTCTTTCGTTTACGGTGAACTATTACCTCATGAAGTGATGTGATTCATTTTTTTACATATTCTTTACACAAAAAATAATATGAATATTTTTAATGAATATATATGATACATATTACAAGAAATAAATCCTGTAAATTAATATATCATACAATTACATACACTTTAATCTTTTAAGGTAATGATATACACTCTCCTATATACGCACGACTTACCATCTCCACAAAGGGATGTAATTCATTTTCTATGTCCAATTTTGAAGAATGGTTTTGAGGATGTATCTAATAAATAATAAAAATATTTATAAAATTATTATAATTATGGAGACTATAAAAATATATCCTATTTAAAATATCCAAAACATTCTTGATATTAAATGAATAAGAAAACAAGGAAATCGACACCCAATACAACGAAAACAATTAAAATTTATTAAAAAATGGGTGCTAAAATGATATAATAAGACCATATAGGGTAAGATATATACGATTATGGTTATATAATATATGTATAATAAAACAATATTTACTATATTGGAGGTTCTGACACATATGAAGGAAGTTAAACATAATGTAAGGGTTTCTCATCTCACATTTACTTCTATGAGGCACATACCATATTCACCACTTATTATTTTATATGGTGTATATAATGCCTATTTTTATATGTTATATCATAAATATATTTATATTCACTGTATTTAAAGTGTAAATTTATTTTATTTCTTTCATGGGGCATATAATTCAAATATTACCAAGTGGAATAGGTGTATTTCACAATCTCATCATTATTCTATATTATTTACGTTTAAGTCTACCTTAGTGGAATTATTTGATATTTACATATTAAAATAAATATATTTTTGTTTAATTTATTTATTGAGGAACCTTTTCATGTAATATTAACATTTACCTTTCTTTGGTACTTAATATAATTTAGAAAATGTTTTTAAGAAAATCTATCTTTCTTTCTCTCTTCGGCTGAAAATAATTTTTCATCAGAATCTATGTTTTAAAAAAATTAAAATATATTTTTAACAATCTCCAAATAATCTGTTAAATAAAATTTTACACATGTCTTAATTTAAAAAAATATTTTGAAAGGAATATTCTTATCATTTTCTGAATGAGGTAATTTTTACCCTTTTCACAACATTGTGAATGGAATGTTTCATTTAAGTTAGAAGACATTAAAAAATTTATGTATATTATGTAAAATAAATTTTTTAAATATTATTTTAATATTTTCAAATTTTAATTTAAAAGAATTTTTTTTATAATTTTTTTATCATTTAGTTTTAAAATGCGATATTCAAACTGAAAATGATATTTTCCTCAAGAAATTTGTAATGGAATTTTTATGGTATTTATATTCGTTTACAATATTTATCCATTATTGTACATATGATCCATTAGAGATATATTTTATGGATTACATCCTTATTATTTATTTATATGGTTTTGATCTTCTTCACTTGGTATTTAAAATTTTATTACAATTCGTTATATTTCTCCGGACGATTTATGATTATGTTTATTAATTTGGGTAAGTATTGAAATTTTGTATGTTAGTTTTTCAATATTAAAATTTATATTGATTATGTTTCACCCATTTTATATGAACAATGCATTTGGATTATCAAGTGATAAGTGGGTCCCATAATTACATATCCCCTCGATGGATAATTTGGTCACATGAGACAAATCTGTGGTCCAAATTAAAGGGGTTTTTAATCATAGTTATGAATTGTCTTCTGGGTAGTCTTGATAGTATGTTTATGATGTATGAAATTATAAAACCCCACATTATGAGATCATTTATCAATTCCTTGTGATTATTTGATTAGTTAGACTAAGTTTAAATCTCATGTGATTATTTTAATGGAATTATTTGATTATCCTTTATTCTTTCCATATTATGATCAAATTATTTTTTTAATGGCATGTGTTTCAGTTATTTACATTTCCATATTAAATATGATTATTTATTCAAGATAGATTCTGCAATATATGTACAACTACATAGAATATGATCTTTCCCATTCCTTATCATTTATTTTCCTTATAATTTTAGGAATTGTTTTGTGATTGATATGATGGGATATGCTAAGGGGAATACTAGTAGTCCCAATGAAATCATTATGGTATTTTACATTTTAAAAATTCAATATGAATTTCATGTATGTATTTAGTTTTCCAATACTACTAAACTATTCAGTCATTTGGGATGAAATTTCTTGTATCTAGTGACAATGATACAAAGTAACAACTATCTATGGTCTACTAGGGTTAGGGTCTACAAATTTGGTATCAGATAATGTTTAATAAAAGAATTGGTAACTAGATTTATGAAAACATAGAATAAATAATATAACCTTATGCCTTACATTAATGAAAATTATAATTATAGGACAACATCTTAATGTTTGAGTAAGGTATATATTACGTGCTTTTCATAGAAATACACCCATTTGTAGATAATAAAAGTGTATTTGGTTCTTTAATAGATGTACCTAGGGGTAATAACTATGATAAAGGTGTGTTGGGATTGACGTGAGCATTAACCAGTATATGAAAATATGTCTTATTGAACACCTCATTTGGATCTCCCATGGTATATTCTTGGATTAATTCAAATTCAATGTACAAAACATTATGAAGTACTTGAAAATATTTTTGTTATTTTAAAGAATTCCCAAAGAAACCACGTTAAGGATTTTGAGATTATTCATGCATAAAATTTTCAATATATGTTAACATGTTTAAATATTTTTTTTATTATACGTTCTGTTTCGTAATGTTTTGATACAACATAGTGTATGGAATTTATTATAAATGTAACCTAGTAGAAGGAATGAAAACTTTATCAATTCACATACTCCATGTAGGGATTTCCCTTCATGGGAAAGATAATAAAGAAAGACCTGGATCTACAATTGGAGATTATAAAATTATATCCATATTGGCGAAGCTAACTCAGGTTATGAGCAATAACCTTGCCTATATAGATCATCCTTATGATCCACTACATAGTGTAAAAATGTAATATTGTTTTATGCGTCAACAATATCTATCATTTAATGGGAATAAAAATCTATTTGTATCTAAGAGAAAAATGAGTTTCTTAGAGAACTCATTTCTCTATTTAGTAAGTAATGAATGGGTTAAATATTTCATTGTAGTTTATCCTCTATTAGGTGATGAAAATAAATGCTGTAAATTGATTCAAAAATACTAAAGAGAATAAGAAATAGAAAACATGGATTGGAAAGATTTTAGGGTACTAGTCTCAGAAAAATATTTTCCTCATGATAAATGAGTATATATGAAGGTACAATTATTATGTATAAGGAAAAAGGAAGATGAAAATGTTTATAAGTTTGAAGATAACATTACAAGGTTATAAAGACTTGTTATAGACTAAGAACATAATCGAATGAAAAAAATTAACCATTTCTATGATACGATTAAGCCAATTATTCAAAGGGCACTAGTCTCCCAGACTTTCTCATCATATGAAGACATAATATCATATAATACCAAGATAGAGATAGAAATAACCAAGTCATATGGATTTTAATGGAAGTAATAGAATAATAGGATAACCCAGAAAATAATTAATTAAGGGAAGAAGGGAAATAATGATTTTCCCCAATTTATAAATGTGGAAAGAAACACCCTTGTATATTCTTAATGGGAATTAATGTTTCTAAAAGTATGGATAGAAGGGAAACCATGATCACAATTTCAAGGGAAAAGAAGAAGTTTCCAATGTTTAATGATTCATATACAATGATATTGGTAAATAATCAAATGAATGTCTCTATAATTAATGGAATATACCCCAGAAGACGATAAGGGATCAAGATCAAGCTAATGTTATCACTATGGATGAATTGGAATGAATAAAGTACTTGTATATTTGGATTCAATAATTATGTTTTAAAATAATTTTATCTATTATTTTATAATTATAATAATCATAAAATTTATAAGTATTGTACAAAAATAGTTTTCTATAAAGATTTTTAGGATTATGTTGAATGGTACTGATGACCAAGAAAAGTGATATAGTGGCATCTTGATATTTTTTTGGAAAACCTATTATTGAGAGAGAATAAAAATTAACATATTAAAAATATTGAGATAATAATGATAATGATATATTTATGGGATAGTTTTGGTGACCTTAAAATTTGTGAGTCATTTGATGGTTTATGTTATCTTTCCGGGAGTATACTACATTTTTAGAATAATGGAATAAATTTAAAAATTGAGTTTTTTATTTCAGGAATAAAGAGAAAAATATATTTTAGAATCATATATTTTTTTCATTAATGTTTTATGGTGTTAAAGGTATTAAAATACTTTGTGAGGGATATTAAGAGATACATTATGTTGTTTTCTTAATCTAATTTTTAGTTGATTTTGGAAATTTAGTGACTTTCCTTTTAAATTTTTATACTTGTTATTATGAACAATATATTTTGGATGAGTCTTAATGTTAAATATTTATGAAATGGATTTATTTTAAATTTGGGGTTATGCTAAATTTTAATAAATTAATGTATCTTTGGATAACTCATGATATCCATTTTGGTCTGGGAAGATGTCTAGATATAGGAGGAATGAATTTTCATTCTTCATATGAACCATTAAGAGTTAATTTTAGTACTTGAAACATAAAAAATAATTTTGGATACTCATTTATTAACATAACAAATGATGTGGGAATTAATTAAATCACATCAAAAATTAAATTATTCATATAAAAAATAAATAAATCATGTAAATATACTTTCTTATGTTCTCAGTCAAGATCGTAAATGAATTTTTCAACACTAGAAAAACATATTGAAAAAACATGTTATCCAAGTACCTAAATTTATAATAAATCAAATGGTATTTAGACTCATTTAAGATTTATGGATTTTTGGTTCTTAAATTTTCTAGATCATTCACTTTCTTATGATCAATGATCTTTATCACTCTCTATAATTATTTACATTTTTCTTCCATTTACTTAACTTCACTTCCCACCAATGTTTTCCTACTTGGAAACTGAGTAATGTGTTATTATATATGAACTTTATAATTACCTTTTGCTATTTTAAATATGAGATATTATTAAAAAAATCATGATGTGGGTTTCCAATAAAGGTATGCTCAAATTTCTTACCCTTGATTACTGTGATCAATATCAAATTACAAGGATGTAATTTATTTAAGGGGTTAAAATGTAACACCCTAAGATTTCAAAAGAGGATCACCATGTTTGGTAGAATATATGAAATCAAACACAAATATAAAAAGATAATATAACAAAATAAGGATTTATGATATATTTATTTTTAAATAAATTCAATCACTTCGATAGTTTTTAATTCTTGCAACATCGGGTTGAAACAAAACTCGATACACTATTAAGATATTTTTATTTAAACATGACCATTATAACCTATCCATTAATATACAGGGTTTGAATAAGACTAATGAAAATTTTAAAATTCTATGGTTTATAAAATTTTAAAATAAATTAAATGGTTATCTATTGATTATAAATAAAATAATAACCATTTTAATGAAAAAAATATTTTCATAAAAACTATATTTTTTAAAAGTTGGTTTAGTCCTGCTTTGTGAACATATTTTTTTTTTCAAATTTAGAATATTTATTTTTAAAAATAAACTTTTTTTGAAATCCTAATGCCAAAATTATATAAGATATAATTTTTTAATTCTCTAAAAAGATTATTTTTTTGAGGAATATGGAAAAGAAAAGTTTTTATTGAAAAATGAATTTTCATTTAAATCATTTAAAGGTACCATTTTTATTTAAACTTGTTTTAAAAGTAACATTAGTTTAATTATGTAATAATAAAAACACTTAATTTTAGTGTAATCAAATTCATATTTAATTTTGATATTAAAACTTTCTATACATATGATAATTTTCTCTTTGAAAAAAAGTTTTTTTCTTCATGTCTATTGGTTTAATTTGAAAATAAAACTTTCCACTACAATTAGTTTAATTTGATAATATGGATTCCATATTAGTAATAATAATAATTTATATTATTTAATAAGTTAAACATAATATTTGGTTATAATAATTTGTAAGAATAATAATAAATTAATTAACATGGTTAAGGTTAAAACAAGGGTTTTCATGTTATATCATATTGTGTTAAAATTAATTTTCCAACTAGAAATAATTTTTATTTTATGAATTTGATTTAATATATATAATAATTCATTCCAAATATTTTAATAAAGATCATTTTATTTTAGTATTAATGGATAAATTACTTAAGTAAAAAAACTAATTATCGTAGTAAAAACAAAAATGGTAATAGTGAATAAACTCGAAGGATATGGGAAAAAATATTTAAAATATGTTTTATTTTATGTGGTTCAGGTTTTAATAAAAATTAAATTCCCTAAAATAAATTATTTATCAAATTTTGAGGCACTTGGGTTGAGAGTGACTTCCCATTATTGAATAGTATTTGGTATTTATAAAAATACCACTCCTAATTAATAATAAAAGGGTACTCACTCCCCTCTCATATTCACACCTATAAAGATATTTGGTTAAAAAAATAGAAAAATTCCTAGACCAAAATCCTTATAAAAATTATTGATCTACTGATATTCTAAAAAAACAAACCCTAGGGTCCATAAGAAAATATCCAAAGGAGGTTTCTCTAAGATAAGGTAATTTTCTCTACTAAGATATTCCTTTTTATTTATCTCGTTACAAACATTAATCATGTATTAAATTTTACAAAATAATAATAACAATATATTACATGTACATATATGTTATAATTTTTTTGGAATAATATTTATCCATCTCCAATTCCATCAAATAGGAAACGAAATCATCGATCAGGTGTATAGTAGACTACAACCTTGCGAACTGTTGTAACTCAGTTTCCCTAAATACTTCCAATGATTGGTCAAAATGAATTATTATATATATATAATATTTAATATATAATTATACATATGTATTTATAGTATCAAATTATATTCATTTATTTCAATATTCAATAATGTCGCTCGTGTGTACGATAAACTTACGCCTCACAAAGCGATGTGTTATTTTCACATACGATATACATGGAATGTAATAAATATAATTTTAGTGAATATATATGATATATATGAAATTATAAAAATTATTTCAAATTAATATATCATAAAATTACTTACCCTTTCATCCTTTATGGGAATGATATTATCGCTTGTTCGTACGTATAGCCTACCGTCTCCATGAAGTGATGTGATTCATTTTCTATATCCAATTTTATAAAATGGTTATAAGGATATATATAATTAAAAAATAGTTTTAAGATTAATATAATCAATGTAGATTATTGGAATATATACTATGTCAAAGAACAAAAATTTTCATGAAAAAACACACATGATAAATTAATGTAATTAACACCCGAAACAATGAAAGTAATGAAATATTATGAACACATGGGTGGAAAATATTATAAGGAGATATATGGTATGATATATATATATATGCGTATATTTAATTAAAAGATGTATGATAGATCTAAATTTATTATACATTAGTTTAATACACATATAAAGGAATTCGAACATGAGGTATGAGTTTCTCATCTCACTTTTACTTTCATGAGACATATGACATATTCACCACCTATTACATTTCTTGGTGTATATACTACCTATTTTTATTTTTTATATCATGAATATATTTTATCTTCATAGTATTTAAATTTTCATTTTAATTTATGTCTCGCATGGGGATTATGATTCAAATATCACCAAGTGGTAAGGGTGTATTTTATAATCTCATCATTATTCGAGGTTATTTATGTTTAAGTATCCCTTGGTGGAGTTATATTATATTTATATCTATAAATAATTATATTTCATTCTCATATAGTTATTAATGATATTTATAATGTAATATTTCTATTTTAATTCTCTTTTGTACTAAAAATAAATGATAATTGTCTTTAATCAAATCAGACTTTATTTCTCTTTTTTGTTAAAATTTAATTTTCATCCAAATCCATGTTTTTTAAATATTTTTTAAAATTGATTAATAATATTATATAAATAATTTATTAATGAAATTTTTACCCATGTTGGAATTTTTGTAAAATGGTTTAAAAGGAATATTATTTTTTTTCCAAATGAGTCACTTTTTACCATTATTACTACAATGTGGAAGGAATGTTTGAAACTTATATGACTTATAAAAACTTGACCTCCTTCATGAAAAATCAATGTCTTAAAGAATATTATAAAATGTTATATTGTTATTTTAAATGAAAATTATTTTTGATTAGTTTTTTGAAATTTTAGTTTTAAAAGGATATTTTCAATGTAAAAATGATATTTTACTCAACAATGTTTTTAATAGAATTTTTAATTTATTTCAATTCATAAATGGAATATATTTTTTAACTTATTATCCACTAGGTATATATTGTAATAACACCATAATTGTTATTATTTTGGTTTTTTTATGACCATTTTTTCTAGGGATGTACCATTTTATTACCATTAATTATATTAATTTTTTTGGTTTATGATTACGTTTATTAGTTGGGATAAGTATTATTATTTATTTTGTTAATTTTTCAAAAATAATGTTTATTTTGATTAATTTTCATCCGTTTCCTATGAGAAATACATTGGGATTATTATGTGATGGGTGGAACCTTGAATTATCTAGAAGCTTGATGCATTAGTAAGTCTCATGAGACAAATAATTTGGTGAAATTAAATGGGTTTTTACCAATGTTTTTAAACTATCTTGCAAAAGGTATTAAAAGAATTTTTATGACATCTCGATCTATGGATTCCCTCATTATGAGATAATTTACTTATTTCTATGTTATTAGTCTATTATTTATAATATCCAAGGATAAGATTCAATCTCATGTGTTTATTTATATGGATTCATTTGATCAACCTTTGTTTTTCACATATTATGCTCAAATTAATGTTTAAATGAAATGTGTTTGAGTTATTTTCATTTCCATCTTGATTGATTATATTTATTCATGATTTATTATAATGTACACATACACTTACTAAGCATTTGAGCTCACCTATTTCTAATGTTTTTTTCCCAATTAGATTAGGAAGTGTTTTTTATTGATATTCAGGGATATTCTAATGGGAATAATGGTGTTCTCAATGGAAAAAATTGCGGATTTAATGTTTTTAAAACATAAATTAATTAAAATTGTGTATCAATTTTACCAAGACTAATAATCTAATATGTATTTTGGGATGATATTTCTTGTATCTAGTACCAATGTAGTAAAGTGACCACCGAATCTAGGCTACTATGTTCGGGGTATTTAAACAGATCATTCCACTAACCTATGTGATTTAATGGTTGTTGTGAAATTATTTTTACTTCAAAGAGTTTTTGGATAAATTTTACATTGTTTTTTGGGAAATTTTTTATTTTGTTAAGATATATATATATGTATATCGATATAATTTAGGTTTAATGTAATGGATTATATTGGATGAATGCTATTATGTTTTGGAGATTTATGTTAAAGGGTATGAGATAAAATCTGACATTAAAACCTTCTTTCATGTTGAGTTTATTTAGGAAATTTTCAATATAGGTTTATTTATTAATGGAATTATCTATCTTAAACTTTTTTTATTCATTAATTTTAGATATAAATATATTCATATTAATTTGAGTATTATCTTAACTTATACTAACCATTTTGGTTATAATATAGATATAATTAATATGTTGTTACTATTTTAGTCATATTATGATCCATTAAAAGATTAATTTAGTGATTCATGCATAATCTAATTTATATTATATATTCATTCCTTTGAGTAAGAGGTGAGGTGGGAACTAATGAAAGCATAAAAAAATTATTAAATCATGTTAATGAAATAAAAAAATCAAGTATTTATATTTTATTTTGTTTTTTATCATTATAATAAAAGAATCCATTAATTTTATGAAATTTTTCTTGAACTAAAAAATTAATCCTATTACCTTCATATCCAATTAATCAACTGTCTTTTGATTCATCACAGATTTATGGTTTTGTGGTTATTAATGTTCTCTTGAACATTCACTTTTTTATGATCAATAATCTTTATCAATCTCCATAATTATTTATTATTTTATTCCATGACCATATTTTCAATTCGCACCAATATTATCATACTTGGAAACCTATTCATGTGTTATTCTAGATGACCTTCATATTTCCCTATACCTATTTTAAAAGGAATATTTATTAACCCTTTTTACAAGGTGGGTTTTTTCACAAATGGAATTTTCAATTGTAAATCCCTTGACTACTAATAAAATGTTCAAATTGTGAGGAAAAAATGTATTTACTGATGGTATAATATAATACCCTGATATTTTAAAACAACATTGTGTTCGAAAGCGCATCCGACACATAATAATAAGATTAAATAAACAACAAAAACTTATTACTTTAATATTACCATTATAATCTATGCATTAAATTTTCATGAATTAAAAGGATTAAATAAATTTAGAAATATATATAATTTTCATAAACAATATAAATGTATTTAAAAATGATCATAAAATAAGTAGTATTGTTTTAATAAAAACATTTTTTCAAAAAGAATTCTCTTGTTTTTTTGTGAGAAATTATTTTAGTTAATTTTTGGATATTTTACAAATTTTACATTATAAAATTAAAATAATTTTGTAAAAAAATATTTATATTAACATAGAAATAAATTTCTAGGAATTTTTATAAATATTGATTTTTCAGTGAATAGTGAAAATATTGATTTTTGTAAAATTGACATTTCATTTAAAATATTTGGTAATTTAAAAAGTATAATTATTAATTTAATTATAATTAAAATTAACATAATTAGTCTTTAGTTTTATATATTAAATTAATTATATATAAATCACCTTTACACTAGATTTTATTAATAGTTTACTTTTAGGTTTAAAGAAGAATAATTTCTAAAAACTATTTTAAAATGTTTAATTTTCCTCCATTTTAATTAAATAATTATCCCATAGTGAGGAATTATTTAATTTAACTTTATCAAATATATACATATATATATATATGTTAATTTAAATTCATATAATAATGATTTTATATCACAGATTTATTATAAGATCATGTATTTGATGAAAATTTTCTTTCGACATGTTTTACCACTAAAATTTTAAATTTAACTATACCAATTATATGTTTTAAATTTAAAAACATTTAGTGAATAATTTTAATAATAATAATTAATATAATTTAATAAGTAATACTTACTTTTTTGTAAATTTTAATGTTACAAAAAGAAAAAAAATTAATTACCATGGTGGAAAATTAAAATGTTAAAAATTGAGAAACCTTAAAGGGAAATAGAATAACAAATTTAAAAAATGATTCCTTCTTAATGTTGTATGTTTTGATAAACCATATAACCACTAAAATCTATTATATATCAATTTTTTAGGAACTTTTCTTGAAATTTTCTTGGCATTATTTAAAAGCTTTGGGTATTTAAAAAAATTCCACTCCGCCACAATTATAAACGGTCACCCATACTCTCAATTATTCAAACCCCTAAAGCCATTTGGATCTATAAAACCCTAAAATAATATATCCCAAACATCCTTATCAATATTATATAGCTTTTGGTATTCTCTAAATACCAACCTTAGGGTCCTTAATAAGAGATCTAAAGGTGGATCTTTTAAGTGAAGGTTTGCCTTCACCGAGCTCTTTCTTTTTAATTCATCATTACCCACCTTCAATTATGTATTAAAAATTATAATATACTAAAAAAATATATAATATAAAATTATATGTTATTATTCTTATTTTATAATATTTATCCTTCTCCTCATTCATAATATTGTAACCATAACCATTATTCGTGTGTACGGTGGACTACCGCCTCAAAAACTGATGTACTTTGTTTTCTATCATTTCCTTTCATGGTTATTCATGATGATATATTTAATATTTTTATAAGATATTAATTTCATATTAGTAATTCTATAAAATTAGAATATCATATATTTTCTTGACTTACCATCCATAGAAAAAATGATAACGTCGTTCATGTTTACAGTGGACTACCACCTCACGAAATGATGTGACTCGTTTTTTAATTACCACATCCCATGGATGGTATATGTAAGCGTATTTATGGAAATAATAATATATTAATTATATTATTGTCAATATATAAATATATAATAATAAATACCATCTTACAAACATGATCACTGAAAATAGAAATGTTACACATGCATACGTATGACCTACTATCTCCATGATGTAACATAGTTCATTTTTCATAACAATAATGCATGGTTATTTTTAAAATTATAATTTATTTATAAAAATTATAATTATTTAATGATTATAATTATGGATATGATGGAGTAATTACTGATTTGACTATGGTCTGTATATCAATTCCATTTTGAAATTATGAATAGAGTGATCTGAAGACAACCGATGTCGACATAATTGAATATATAATTCAAAATGTCATTAAAATAAATAAATTAAATTGTTTAAGAATAATGTATTAAACCTAAAAATGGTTATTTATAAAAAAAATTTATATATGTTTATTATAGAATATATAAAATACATATACAATAAATACTGGACTCGAGGTAAGGGTTTCATCTCAAATATTTTTTTTCTTTGTGACACATGATCTTTTATGCATTTAAATTCATTTAAATATTGTATATAATTACCATTAAAATATTTGTTCCCGTAACCAATAATACTTGATTTTATTTTATGTTAAAAATCATCTACTTCATTCATTGGAGTTAAGATTCAAAAGTTACTATAATTATAAGGGTTTTATGTTTCAATATTATTTTAATCAGGGTTATTTATTCTTGAATTTAAATTATAAGAAATTATTTTATCACTGTATAATAAAAAAATCATTTTATTGTCATTTTTTATTTATCAAATAGTACCATTTTCCTCTATTTCGTATATAAAATTGTTGAGAAAAATGTTTTTAATAAAAGATAACTCCATTAATATCTTCGGTCTAAAAACATTTACTTCATTCATTGGATTTGAGATTCAAAAGTTACTATAATTGTAAGGGTTTTATGTTTCAATATTATTTTAATCAGGATTATTTATGCTTGAATTTAAATTATAAGAAATTATTTTATCACTGTATAATAAAAAAATCATTTTATTGTCATTTTTTATTTATCAAATAGTACCATTTTCCTCTATTTTGTATATAAAATTCTTGAGAAAAATGTTTTTAA
Organism: Viscum album; assembly: GCA_963277665.1. Lineage (NCBI taxonomy): Eukaryota > Viridiplantae > Streptophyta > Magnoliopsida > Santalales > Viscaceae > Viscum > Viscum album. The sequence continues at coordinate 1,385,756,782 of OY728164.1, forward strand.
GAAAAGATAACTCCATTAATATATTCAGTATAAAAACCTTTTCCTTCGATATCCATGAATTGGAAAACTATTTTTAAAAATATTTTTTACTTTCCCCAAAATTTCTATTAAATATGTTTTTACCCACGTTTAAATTTTTTAAAAATATTTTTAATGGAATATTCTTGTCATTTTTAGAATGAGTAACATTTTTAACCTTTTACTAAAGTGTGAATGGAATGTTTATTTTTAATTATACCTCATGTATAAAAGTAACTGAGATAATAAACAATATAATATTTATATATTCCTTTATGATTTTACAATTTTCTTTAAAAAATAATTATATAATATTTTAGAGTTTTTAAAGATTTTTAATCAGTGATTTCAAATGGAAAAGGGTATTTTTCTCATGAAATACTCCATGTAATCTATTAATGAAATTTTCATCAACTATGATAACATTTGATTTTATGGGATTCTTATAAATTATTTTTATATATCTCCCACGTATATAACTAATTTACTCTACCATAATTTTCAAGGTAATAATTTACTTAAATTCATTTCTCAAAATTTAGTAATTAAGAAATTTATTTTGATTATGATATGATACATGATTATGTGATCCACTTATTTTAATGGGTAATGCTTATGTTTATGACTTATGATTGATATCCATTTTATGGAACACATAATCATGAAAATATTTTGGTGGGTGCGTCGAGATAGAATTTCAATGAAATGGATAATGTTTTTATTCTCATGAGATGTTATGTATGGGTATAGGGAGTAAACCTAATCTATTATAGGACTCTATCAACTATGTGATATTGAATAGGTAATTACCATTAACTCATGTTTATGTCATGTTATATATGTGTTTCCACATTTCCTATGATACTATGATCTTATGATACCATGTTCATTATATTATTCTCTCATGAGATTAACCTTGAGCCTTCTATTTTAAGATATCATGTTATACGTTTGACTCACACAGTATGATTCCATATCATTTTTATTCCCATACATAGATTTTTACCCCACCATTTTTTATGTATTCCCTAGGTTATACCATGTATTTTTATGAGCTCAAAAAGATTTAGGATATCATTATGGATAATTAAATAGAGCCGTTTTATTTTAGACTCATTTTGTTGTATTTTGAACTTAGTCTTCCAAAGACACAAGGGATAAAGATATTTGGGTTGTAATAAAATGTTTTTATGTTAAAAATCATGTAATAACATGTGTAAAAAGGCTTGGGTTTCTATAGTGTTATCATGATCTCCATGACATAATTTGGGCCATCTCATAATTTGTTCATTAATTTTATTCATGTCCTTTCAAAATAGAATCTCACTCATATAGGAACATGTTAACAATATATACCATAAGAAATCAATTTAAATACCAATGAAAGTATTTTAAAAATAAGTAAGTCTTAGTATGGTTCAAATTTTTAGATTATATAATCAAAACACTATGGGATAAAGTTGTGTTATTATGAGTTCATCAAATATTGATGTAAAGATACACATTATATTTACCTTGTTTTAATGGAGATTATCTCTCAAATCCCCATTTTTCAATTCAATTCATGAGAACCCATAAATCACTAAGACTCATAAATATTAGAAAAATTTGATGGGTCATTAATAAACACCATTTTATTTTTTGGAAACATGTAAAAGATAATTTGAACCCTTATCTAAGATTTAAATACAAACATTTGATTCCCCATATGAGGAAACATCATCTTATATTTACCCCTATATTATCACTGAAAAAAATAAATAAACCCTCCCCATATTTATAAGAACATAATCAATAATATTCTACCCATTTTTCAAAATATGAAAAATAACCATGGGGGTAATGTAATTCAATGAAATTTTTTGGATTTTGGGAGATAAGTCACACCCAAAACACTTCAAATTCTGATAATACATCCTTTAATAGGGTATTTATCAAGATATATATAGCCTTATACTTTGTTTAAAAATAATTCAATGAAACCAATATATATTAAAACGTATCCTTAATATAGTAGTTCATTATTTAAATTTTCTTTTACATTGAATGTTTCACCCGATTATTTGAAAACATTATTTCACTTTGATTATCATAGCCAATAGACAATGGTTTTGAAATTTTCAATATTATATATTCATGTTGTGACTTCATCAACATCATTTTTGTTATGGATTGTGATGTTGCAATATACTCTAATTTAATTTTCTTTAAAGAAACAGAAAGTTTTTCTTCTTAGATTGTGTAATACTTCCTAGACCAGTTATCATTGTCACTATACAACATGATGGCCACATCTAAGCGATATTTCTCCACCATTTTAGAGATGAACATTGTAATACTAATGTCAATATAACTTAAGAGGATCCTACCACATTAATGGTGACTATGTAACATGGACTTCCTGTGGGCACACAATCTAATGACTTAGGACCAATGGTGAGTAGGATCACCAACATCAAATGGCCCTACACCAAAACCCATAGTTTCCACCATAAAAAATGATCACTACTAACCCACCTTATACAAGTGAACATCATTTCCCAAAAAACAAGGGTACAATATGGATTTTTATACAATAACTTTATTTTAATGTAAATATCACATTCCTATAACCCTTTAAATATGGACAAAGATTATAAAAGTCATTTAAAATATTATAAAACACTCCAAGGACAACTCCTGGAATTGATTGTTCTTACAAAAACCCTAATGAACAAATAATACAACATTAAAACCCAAAAAGGTCATGAAAACATGGTTAGAACTTCTTCTATAACATACAACACATGAAAATAATTATAAACTATCAGGAAATATTAGAGACCACATATTTAGTACTTATTTAATCATTATAATAAAATTACATGGTTTGATTCAAATCAAGGTAGTTTAAATATGGAATATATTGAAAAAACTCAAATAAAATATATTGAAAACACTCAAAATAAGGAAACCAATTGAAAATCTCTATAATAGTGAAAATTCCAAAATCAAATGAAGGAGTGGAGAAAGACTAACCTATCATAAGATTTATAATTAACATTAAATATTACAAATAAAGAATAGGAATAATCCTCTTTAAAGGAGAATAAATAAAATAGAGGGGTGTAGATTTTCTTAGGTTAATAAGGCCCCCTTTATTATATAAAAGTTTAATTTCATTATCTAATCTAAAAATCATTTTTTATAGAATTGAATGACCCCACACAAACACTCCTGGATCCCATTAATTTTTTTGGATCCCACCTAGTTTATTTTTACCCTCCACTAGGTTTTTGGTTCTAGGGTTAGTGGCCACTAACATGGAAACTAAAACATTAGAGTACCCACTGTTGGGATCTTCTCATTTTATGGTTCCTCCATCTCCAAGGACTTTTCAAAAACCTATATTTGAGCCTCCACTGACTAATTTGAATCCAGAATTATTCCTAAATACAGTTGGTTAGGTTGAAATTAAACCTAAAATTTATCACATAAACACATGTTCCATGAAAACCTCCCCACTATAGAACCACTCATACTCGATCAGTCTCTGACTACAAATTGGACCATCCTCAACAACAACATAGAAATATTATTAATATCACTAAAAAATAAATATTATTATGTTGAACTAATCCACCAATTAATGATCATCATGACCAATAAAATTATAATGATCAATTCAAATTTTGATTTCTTCTCACAATAATAATCACAAATTTTCTCTTACTACCGACAAACCACTTGAAATGAGGATGATTTTAAAACCAAAAACCATTCCAAAATTTATATGCATTAGTCACCAGGCATACCAACACCATTCATCATACTTTATGTACAATACCTTACCATCACTTTTTTGGCCCTTCTATCACATCACACATAGTGTAAAATTATATGTCATGAAAAAAAAATCATAACATACCTTTGACTATAAGATGGTTTCCATAGTAATAAAAAATGTCAGATCTACTATATGAAACTAACCCAAGCTCAATCGTACAAATTTTGGCATCTCTATGAGATCACACTTTCGATATTACACTTCACTTGTGACTTTTCATCTTATCCTCCATCTTAACCATCACATGATGATGAATCCTAATTATTTCTTGTTTGTTCCACTCTTGTCCCTACCTCAAATTCGTGAGTGTAACTAGACCCATAACCACTAAATATTTGTGAAAACACTTATTAGATTCATTATAAACATCCCATAAAATCATAATCCCAACACTCTTAATGTGGTTGATCACACAGAGATTTAATATTCCCTAGATTCTCACACTGATAACACTTCAATGAAGACCCACTTCAAGGTAGAAAAGATGATCCCCTACTCTAAATACCCTTTTAGGTCTCCTCATACCATGAATTCCTATAACATAATGATCAACTACTATACCACTTTTTTTTGTCTATCTAGGATCACCTACATCATTCATATTTTGTTCCACTACTTATTCCTGGTTCACCATATTAAAAATAAAGACAACTTGAAAAATCTCACTTTCACAAAAAGTTTATATTGAAGACCATCCTTCAATCAGTGCACCTTGGAGTTCAAATATCAAACTAATAACAAGAAAATACCATATATATGATCTTATCCACATAATTCATGACTTGAATCTCCAACTACATCAAATTCATGAACTCGTATGATTGGTTCACCCTCAACATCTCAAGAAATAATTTTTCAAACAACTTTTACTCAAAATCATTCTATGACATCCCCTTGCCTATACAAACATGCACCTGTACATTCCACCATTTATTAACTGGTCCCATGAGATTATACATTTGGAATTTCAACCTATACCTTGGAGGCATCACAACTTATTTGAAAATATTTTTAAATTACTCAATCTAATACTCCGTTATATGGGGTCCTTCCTCAACCTAGATTAATGGAGGATATTTATACATGAACTTTCTAATTAGGTACATGATGGATGACTCAACTACAAGAATTCCCCAACTAATAACTCAAATTGACCACACAAAACTCACCCTAACTTATCATCAAATAGATATCCTAACTTAATGGGATACTCTGGTTTCCCTGGTACCACAATATGTTGTGCATGACCCTTCCCACCCTGAAGGGGACAAACCAACACATGCATTATTAAAATCACACTAAAAAACAAATACCATACTCATTAAATATATATTAAATATCAAATATCATAAATATTATTTTTTATAATAGACTATATATACCACTAGACCACACACTTCCCTATATAAACTTATATCAAATAGAATTACATCCCCACTTACCGATCATATGATTAGGTACACACACACATGAATCATATACACGATAATACTAAAAAAAATAGTTTATCTCTAAATAAATAAACCCAAAAGGTATGTTGGAAAAAAATAATTAAGTAGTAACTGAAACTATGAACAACTAAACCCCTTTTCCAGAGTCAACTAATCAAACATAGACAAGTAAACATATTTCATGTTAGTCTTATATCACTAAAATGATGCCTGAACATGTAACCTATTTCTTTTATAGGACAAGAGTCAGACTAAATCCAAATAAAAATAAAATTTACACCATTTTTAATAATAATTAAACAATATTATATAAATCCAATGAAACATACCAAATAATAAAAACATCAAAATTGACTATACATAGGGTAGATATGCACATAAATTGGGTTCTTTATCAATTCCAAACCATCCTAAACTACTATTATATTAAACCAAATAATGAAATAATAATATTCTTTGACATCAATTTATATTGCTTCCCCAACACAGATCACCCATATTGAACCAATATAAAGGTAACCATGTGGCCTTAAACATGCCTTCTCATACATAATTGAGTACCAACTAGTAACGAGGGTCTAAAAGTGATTATGGGGAGATGATACCCTCTTATCCAAGATCCAAATAGAAGTATAAAAAACTAAGTGATATAACATAAAAAAATATATTATCAAATGTAAATATGACCTGTTTTAGATATAATTCATGATTTACCAAAATTAAATACAATATAAAAATATAAAAAATATTGGGTTCTAGGTTTCCCAATGTTGGTTAAGTACATAAATCCAAATTATAAAGGTACATAAAAGAAATCTTCTAAAATATAATTGATGATTCAACTAATCTAACACTAAATGGAATCATCAATTTCTACCTTTATGTCATATATATAGCCTATAATAAAAAATTATAAGGCACTTTCCATTTTTTACATCCCAAAAATTTGTTTCTCACATGCTCCAAGGATATATTGATGGGTGTGTGTACAACTCAGCATTTCACAACTAATAGTTTCTTTAAATAAGTCAAGTAAATACATGTTCAAGATTTATATAAAATAATTAAAATAATAAAAAATATGATAAATCGGTCATATCAATGAGTGATCAAAATAAACACCTTAGGTAGCCCTACCTTCTTCTTTTGATGAAATAATGGGATATTGAATCCATAGTTTTAACTCACACAGATGATTATATGAAGCAATAAAAATTCTCATATCACTTCGTAAAACTAATCACTAGAATACCCAAAAACTTCATTGCAACCCAATAAAAATCTCCAAATACAATTAAACATCTCTGATAGAAACTCAATTAGAAAACCAACATTACCCCTACCAATGATCATAGTCATCACACAATACCATAGACACAATTATGACACATCCCTTCATCAGTTTTGTGATCAAAATCATAATTATAATGTCTTTATAACTATGAATAATCCAACCATAATATTGGTGGCCAATTCACCCATACATCCTATTGAAAACAACCCAAAATCCATTGTCCCAATGGTGAGTGGAATCACTAATATCCTATAATAATGCACTCAGAAAACAAAATTCTCCACCATTGATAATGATTAAACATCACCCCACCATATATATCTGATTATCATCACCACAGAACTATGGATACTATATCGATTACATATATAAATATACCCCTATGACTCAATATTACATTTTTATATCCCTTTACATGTAGACTAGTTCCATTGGTGGACGTAAAACTAATTCTTAAGGATTTAAGGACAACATATGGCCATGTTTGGTCTCAAACACACTATATGGAACCATGAAATAAATATTAAAAAAAATAAGGGAATATTTAGAAGGTCGAATATGCTTTAAAAACATATGACGCATGTAAAAAATTTATAAACAATCAAGAATGGTTATTGACCTACTATTAGGTTCTTATAGGATCTCTCCCATCGGGTTTCATTTCCTAGTTTAACCTTAGGTTTAAAAAATGTAAAATCTAGGGAAAATTACCCAAAATGGATATTCTAGTTAAAAACCACCATAGTAGGGATAATGATATAAAATGATAATGTAGAGGAGAGATATTAACCCACCACTATTCTTGAGAACTAATTATAGGAAGAATGGATAAAAAATAGAATCCTCTATAGAGGAGAAGCAATGAAATAGGGGACGATTTCTAGCTCATATGCGGTTTATTTTTTCTCCCCTTTGTATTAAATTTTAATTTAATTATTTATTATATTTTTTTAAGAAAACTAAAGGTTCCTACCGAAACATTAAAGGAACTAAATAGGATATCAGTGCCCCCACTAGGGTTCTAGTGGGAGGACCTGTGAAAACTACATTTTCCATAAGAACTCTAGTGGCCCTCTAGTAGGGTTCTAGTGGTAATATGCTTGTTTCAATATCCTAAATCTCTAAACTCTTTTTTTGAATCCAAAATTTGGGCCTCTATAAACAACTTTATCACAAAAAATAGGAATAAAGACACATGTTTAGGCTATTATTAGGCCCAAAATTGCTCATATGAACACCTAGTTTATCATAGAGTGTTGACAAAACATCTTCCTCCAATGAATAATGAGCCTATAGGAGGTTAATTTCATTAACCAATGTCACATTTCTAATAAAAAACATAACAACTATAAATATAAAATTATGTTCCTTAATTATATCTCAATCCATTATCAAGTATCCTTTTGGTAGGGACCAAGATCTATATTTTTGTTGTATGGTGTGACCGATTCGGATTTATTTAGAATCATAAACCCAGATTAACAAAAAAAATCATGGTCCCCACAATTTTATCTAAACATTTACTCTAAAAAGGCATCAAAATTTTATTTGGTGAACACTCCATCCTTCTTCATCTAATTATTTCTCAGTCCTAAGTGTCATAAGAGTAGTGAATTATCGTAGTTCTTCCATTCTAATAATCTTAAACTACTGTGGAGTATATTTCTTTGGTGAGTTAAATATAGAACATTTCATGTCATTAAATTAATTACCAAAAAGAATTTAATCTCACCAATCATTGAAAAATAAAAGTATTTCTTTATTTGGGAATCAAATTTATCATAATTTTTATCTTTATTATTGGAAAAAATAATTTCATCAATATAAAAAATATCTGAGTTATTCTATGTAATCTCACTTAATATAGTGATTTATATTTACCATTACTTTAATTAAATTCATGATCTTTAATCTAATATCAAGATTTTAATACCATTATTGTAGAATATTTTTAGGATATAAAAATATTTTTTCAATTAAAAATATCTAGAACCATCATGATCCAGTATATAAACTTCTATTTATTCAGTATAAACCACTTGATTAAGTTCACTAAGAAATAATTATTCAAAAATATTTATTTTAAACACCTTTTAATTTAATTAATAACATGTTACAATATATATATATAAATAAATTCAATCATTGATACTGAAGTAATTTTATCATCAAAATCTATTTCCTTAATATGAGAGTATCTATTTGGTAGTAGATTATCTTTTTTTAGTGTTACAAAATTATTATTATTGTGATTATTTCTAAAAAACACCTTTTCTTGATTAAAGTCTTCTATTTGGGGCCTGGAATTAACTGAAAAGTGATGTTATTCTCAATATAATTCATATATTCTTCTGTCATTGTAGTATAATAAATGTGCTTTAATGATTTATCATCACTCTTTTGTGTGATTTATGAAAATAATATCCATTATTGATCACCCTTGATTATATATATAATCATGTTTTTAAGATAAAAATGTTTTTGAAGTCTTGTGAGCATAGGCATTCCTTAATCTAGTCCTTTATCTTACTTGACATTCTAGAATTATCATGGAAGTTTTAAAAATATAATTTTATAACTCCATGAATCCAATGTTTTAAATATTTATGATTAATCTTCTAAAATATATTAATTAATATATATTATTGTTTTAATTAGTTTTTATTTTCTAAAATAGTAATATCATAACCATAAATTGTTTTTTCAGATTCTTATTTTAACATCAATAAGTCCTTCCACTAGCTGTAAATCAAAGAATTATCTACTTATAATCTATATTATTGACCATTATTAAATATATTACTTTTATATTTATGTAACATTATATACCCAATTCCTTTAATCTCTTAAAATTGGGTTTCTTACCAGAAAACATCTCACAATGTGTGTTGATGTAATTTGGTCAAAGTAATAACTGATTCAAGATTTAGAAAATTGTTGTGGTATATTTTACTTGAAAATGTTTTGACGTTTTATGCTATGATAACTTGGTTCTCCATATATCCACCTAATTATATTTATTTTAATGGAATACTCTATTTTGAAAGAGTGTGTATAGAGCAATATATTCATTCCTTATTCTGTGATTCTCAAGACATCACTCAAAATATTTATTCTTGAATTCAAATATTTTTTTGAAACTAAAACCTTTTGATATTATATCTGATTAAATGTTTAGAAACAATCTAAAAGTTTTTAAACCTTTCAAGATATTATGATTTACTCAATATAAAATAAACAAAAGTCTTAAGGGTAAAATCATCAAAAAAATGTAATAAATTAGTTATATCTTTTAATTATTTTAAATCACATCTGACCACACACATACAAGTATAGCATCTCAATGGATTTTTTAATCGAACATACACATTTTTATGACTCTTATTGATGAGTTTTCCTTTTTTAAACACCTCATAAGTATATATACTTCCCTAATTTCACATTAGTATAATCATGAAAACATATTATTTGACAATATTAAATACATTCAATTGACCCAAATGGAAAAGTCATCTATTCCATTGTCTTTTCACATACTTCAAATCTATTAATCAATTATTATGTTCATTTTAAATCTAGAACATGTTTCTATAAATTCATTTCCCCTTCAGGATGATTACACCAACAATCATCCACCCAATGAAACATTTCTTTTTTCAAAATATCGCATCATTCCTTTTTTCACAAATATAATAGATACTCAAGAGATTATTATTCAGACCATAAAAAGAGAGAACATCACTGAATTGAAGCTTATTTTAACTAATATTCTTACTTCCAAATTATTTCACAATAACTATTCCATTTTGAATTATACCATGTGATACATCCTAAAACTCTTTTAGAGTCTCCTTATCACTAATCTCATCTTCAATAATACCTTCTTCTTCACTAAGGTAATAATTGGACTAATTTTAAATATTACATAATAGTTTTAACCACTTCATTATATAAGTCATAAAAATCTATTTAACATTCCTTATCATAAGGTATAACATCTTATTTTGAGAGAAAGTTATTATTTATTTTTTTTCCTTTATTTTTTCCTTTGAAGGACTTTTCCTTAATTGACCACTTGATAATTTATTTCTTCTCGGAGATCATATGGATTGATCATAATCCTTATATTTTCAATTACCCTTGAGAAACTATCTGAAACATGTCCCATCATTCCATAATTAAAATATATAAAATGAAAATTTACACTTGTATTTATTTTTTTAACACTGCATGAACATAAAAAAGAAAGATATAATCCCATTAAAGTTCATGGATTCATACTCAATATGTGATTCCTCCTCATGAGACCACTTGGATTCGAGATATTTCATTAGTATATAAGCTTTTAATGTTTTTTCCTTTTAATATATATTTATCTATCTAAAAGATGGTCACACCCTTATCTCACCAACTATCAATAATTTTTTTTTAATTTTTCACTCATCCATGTATTGATCCTCAATTGTATAGTTTTTTAAATCAAAATTTGATGATATAATTTTCATCAATTTTATAAAAAATGGTTGAATGGTTAAAATTTCTCCTAAATTTTGAATCATGCTAACAATTTTTCTTACATAAGAATAAATCATAAACTAAATCAACTTCTTTTATATGAATATCTTCAAATTGATAATTAAATGTTTGTAATAATTACTATTAACTTTATTATCTCATTTATAGATTTAATGAATTTTTATCCAAACTCTATTCAATTTTTAATACCAATAACTAATGTAAATTCTTTATTTGAGAGAGATGAAAGTAACACATTAATCTCTCCCCAATAATCTTCAATATATTTGTTTTCAAGAAATATATAGGATATCCCAACATTAAGAATATTAACAACATTACCAGCAATACCAGGAATTTCCAATCCATGGTATAGAAGATATAAAACAATACCCTCTCTCCAATGATGAAATACCATTCCATTGAATATGATAACTCTTTATTTTTCACATTATTTATGTCTTAAATAGATATATTTGATAAAAAAATTAATATATAAATAAAAAACTAAAATACGTAAGAACACCTCGTAAATTTTATATGGATATCGAAAATAACTATTTTATTGTATACTAAATTTTAACTTTAATGACTTGTTATATCAAATGATAAGACTACATAAGAAATTAATAAACACTAATAAGGGTGGTAATATATGTTCAATAAAACAAAAAATCTTAAAGAGATTATTCCCATCACCAATTAGTATCTAAGATAAGAAAATTGAACCAATAAATGAGAATAGATATAGATAGATAGAATGCACAAGACATAAGTGTTTTTATTAGATTCACACACTCTTGTTATCAAATTGATAATACTTAGAATATAAGGGATTTATTATTTTTATCTACACTCTTATCTTATCATGATCAAGAAAAAGGAATATGAATTTGAATATGAACTTGAACTCTTTTTATAATAAATATAAATCAAATGTCAATAATTTGATCAAAATTTATCTTTCATCCTCAATTCACCCCAAATTATGGATCAAGTGTGCATCTTTATTGCTCTTATTTGACATGAACTGATCCACACAAGCCCAACCATGGTTGGTAGTAAGTCGATTGTTTGACCCCAAGCCTACACTAAATAGGCTAGGGGCCAATAGCTAGCACAAATAAGTGATAAATATATATTGGATACTTTATCCTATACAAAAAAATAATATATGAAACTCAAATAAATTAGATATATCCAATGAATACTATCAGAGAATAAACGAAAAACTATATAATATATGAAAACATGAGACTAAAACCATCAAGCACAACTCCAAATGGTAAACCACTAAGGTAAAATATATATGTACAAAACAACATCACTCGGTACAACTGAACTAATATATATGAAGAAACCTCATCACTATAAGGAACCTAGATCAAACATTAATAAAAATTATTTCTATAATATACCACCATGTAATACTATTCATCAGCTACACTAGATCCACTAACTCCCTGTCTTCCAAAATGTCTACCAATTTATGTAATTTCTATACAGACATAATAAGTATGGCTAAAAGGACCATGCATGGGTAAATATAAAAATACACAATAGGATTCTCTAGAAACAAAATGAATGATAAGAACAAATAGTTATCTAAATCAAAATACCGAGGGATGTATGAAGAAACAAAAATGTTCAAAAAATTATCTAATGTTAAGATAAACAATAATAATGGATGAATTATGATCTTTATAGATCATATTCCCAAAGGATCATATATCACCAGAGTCCAAATATACTAAAAATATCATAAAGACTCATAAAAAAAATATATGACATCTCAATTTTAATTAGTATATTAAGGGAGGAAAATTTTCATCATACATTTCAATACCTATAAAATTAGTATCAGGCATCATTGTGACTCATCAAACTTCATAAATTCTATGATACCTTACTATAACCATAATAGGAGATTTTATCGTGTCGAGGTGTTAATATTAGAGGAGTGGGTACAAACCCATACAAAGTACCCACACCTCATAATACGGTGTATTAATCAATTTATGGGGTTACCAAATCCATATATAGCGGAACAATGCCCCTTATAAAAGGGGGTTACCTATTCCTATAAGTGTAAAAAGGACCCAAGCCTTGTAATCTTATTTTCCCCTAAGGAGTTAATAAACCCATGTATACTATAATTATATCTCCCACTCTATCTGTTATCATTTCTATGATACAAATAAACCTATTTTATTGAAATAATTTTGAAAAAATTTATAGATAATGATGAAATATGAATAGTTATATTCCATATGAAAAAACTGTCATATTAAACTATTCATGTGTCTAATTTTGATAACTTGGAAGAAAGACATAGAAAACAAAAAAAGAAGTTATAATATACGAATGAACTATTATGTACATGGTGTTTCATAATTTATAGTTTTCTAGGTATTATCCTTCATCATCCATTACCTATAGAGTTGAATGATAATGCATATCCAGTATGATACACATTGTTTGGGACTCACAACTTTGTCTGAGCATGTAATTATAGTACAAAACGAGTCATATATCCTAAATACAAAAAATATATTCCAATATAAATATCATGTTCACTACCACTAAATTTGTTACACTCTCTCAATTATAAATGGTTTGTACCTTATCCCCCATAGTATGTGGGAACATCTTGTTATCCAGAAATGTAATCCTATACATGTCTATGTTATGTAGACCAACATACATGTTATGTGACCCAAATTCACACCTAATATAATATTTATAATTCCATAGAAACCCTATCATGGAATAGGTTGTAAGAAAGAACATGTGACCTAGAGAACAACATACCATGTAGTTAGAAAATTACACTAGATGTAGAACTTTCACTAGATACATTGTTGTCCACCAGCTCTACCAATCTCATCACCTATCACATAATTCAACACACTTAACATTTTTATCACTCTCTGGTATATTTTAATAACCTAAAAGTAATCATCAGTAAAACCACATAGGTAGAAACACCTAAACATGGGTGTTACCTTCCCCACAAAATCAAGGAAGACTAATATGGTCAAAGGGTTGCGGACCACATGAGCCAAGGAATAATGATTGAATGACCATGTCAATGTCACACTGAGGTTCCATGTAGGGAGAATGACCCACAAAAATTCACAAAGTTCCCCCTTTGATGAGACCTCCTTCTCTCGTGAATACTCCACATACAGCTGAATGAGAACCCCCCATCCCAAATTGTTTTTCATTGGAAATTTCCAGATAAACCACTTAAAATCCTTCAAAAACATGGGAGAAAAACATTGAAAAGGTAAAGAACCCCAGCGGTCATATAGATCATGCACCAAATAATCATGGGGAGGGATAAAATCCCTTAATTATATTCAATCAAACTCGTAGGACCTCTAAGACATAATCACAAAAAATGAAGAAAAATAAATAGGAGGAGGTGAGAGGGGTCTTCAAATTCATAAAGACATGTGATTCATGCCTCGAGAGATCCAAGTGGCACCGTGAGACCTCAATGACATGTCTTTCTCATCTTGCAAAATCAATCTTGATTTCCATCCATGCCACATCAAAGTCCCCAGGTGTTTCCAAACAACCCTGCGACACCCTAAGGATAGACAAATGGATTCCCCATTACATAGTTATACAAACTCATGTGACCTATATTGGTCACGTTAGTCAGCACTATAAAATCAAGTAAAAATTATAGATATTACTCGATCAAACTATCATACCTCCCAACTCTTTTCAAATAAAACATAGAGAATCAAAATGGAGGAGGCGAGTGGTGTCTGTAGTCAAAGAAAGACATTAGATGTGCACCCCGAGAGACCAATGACAAAAACTTTAGTCCCTGATGATTTTATGGTGTATCTCACGAGGTCCCTCTATATTTCCAGCCTCACTACATGGAAGGCTATGCTCATGTCCAAGAAACATTGTGGGGATCTAAGGACAAACAAATAGATTTTTCTGTGGAATGTTCACACACCACCATATGAACCATTTTCTTCATGTGATGCATCTCCAAAAAATAGAGGAAATACCCTCAACTCCATACATACAATATCACATGACTCATGACCTTTTTCATATAAAGGTTAGAAGATTGGAAAGGAGGATGCAAGCAGGGTTTGCGGTCGCTGAAGGGCATGTCACGCACCCAGCACACCATAAGCATGGTCCTACAAGATCCCGAGACAAACCATCCAAGGAATCATGAATGCCCTACAACTATCATTTGGATCACACGAAGACCCTTGGACATGTCGACATGATGAAATGGAAGTCATTCGAAGTGAAAGTCTTCAATAGTCAGCAATAACATGATAAAGGATGGATGGACTTTCAAATACTGAAAATCACATGGTTCTCTTAATGTGGTCCACCGTAAAGAATCATGAAATTGTGTAATGCTAGAACTCATGTTGAATATACCCTGGACTCACACCAGATTACCTGTAGAAACCAGTGAGTACGCGAATGGATATGATGATAAATTATCTTGTCCAACATGAAGAAAGCGTTGGTTTCATGGATACTATATGTTTGGACCCAGGTTGATAATACTCACATAGTAATTCAGACTCTGGGTTTCTAAATACCCTCAATCAAGTGACCATTTGACTGTTTCCAGGTAATAAACTAGTGGACCGCCAGAGCAGTCATGCGCCAGACATAAATCCCTTTACGTGATCGATCAAAGGTCACACAGAGGACTTCTAGCGAGGTATGGGGAGACCTTATAAGATGTCTTCTAGATCACGAAAGACCCAACCAAACTGAAAATGAACCAATCCAAGGCACTTGTAATACAAGGGAAAAATTTAGTATTCAAAGCGGAACACTCAAGTGGAATTCGTGATCATAGACCTCTATATACTTCACGGGTGTCACTCAAAGATACACGATAACACCAAGTCATGTCACATGAATCTCATGAAATCCCCTTAGAAACATCATTTTGGATATGTGCAGCACTCCAAACATATTAGGAAAAGTATTTCAAAACTCCCTTGGACCATCCCACTTGGATCCCCTAAACCATCTAGATGTGTCCCCCTGGACCCGCGACGTCCTTCAAATATATCTTTTGACTCATATAACTGCACCCACTCATGTCAGTTGAGTCTCGCCAACACATCTATACATGACAACCCATATATCATGGCACACCTTGGACAAAAAACATGAGACCCATGGTGTCCCTTTTACATGTCAACCTGGTTTCATAATGTCTACCAGAGGTGTCCTCTTGGACATGCGACACCCCTGGACATGTCAGCCTGATCTTGCAATATCTATTGGAGGTTACATCCAGGATATGTGACACCCCTCAGACCATGCCACCATGGATCCCTTGACACCCTCTAGATGTGTTAATCCAAGTCACATGATGTTTTTTGGGGGATTCCAGCTTGGTCATGTGACACCTTCCAAATAAGTAGGCCCACTCATTAGGGATACCTCAGTGTTTCAGCCCCAAAACATAAAATAACTATGATATCTCTGATTCTTTCTATAAAGAGGATATGTTGGAAGTCTCTTTGAAGGCCTAAGCTCCATATCAAACACCCCAAGGGCTGCCCCAATATGCAGGTCTCATGACCATATTCCATGAGGCTGATCATGTACCCTCTTTATTTCTCACATCGAGCATGGATCATATGGGATTAGGGTGACTTAAAGAACCCCTCATCAAGTACCATATCCTCATTCATCAGGGAAGCCCCTGTGTTCAATCCCCAATACATGAAATGTCTACAAGTACTCTGATTCCTTCCATAATAGGCATACATTTGAGGCCTCCTTATAGGCCCGAGCTCCATATCAAACACCCTAAGGACTACCCCATTCTGTAGGTCTCATTACCATATTCCAATTAGATGATCATGTACTCCCCCTTTTTTTCAAAACGAGCATAGATCACGTGGGTATAGGGTGACACAATAAACAACTCATCTAGAATCAGATCCCCACTCACCAGGGTGGCCACAGTGTGTAAGCTCCACCATAAAAGGATCTATGAAGACTTTAATTCCTTCCACATTTAGGATATGTAGTCTACCTATCCTCAAAGTTTGAGCTCAAATATATGGTTTCCTATTACCCAAACATAGTATACTCTACATGGAATTAAACTATTTGAGACAAATTACTATGTGGGTTTTGATTCCTATAATAACTAGGATAGGTAGGATGCCATGTAATGGATCAATCCCATACTGAAAATATTCACCACTTCTATATATGAGATCCTAGAACCATACACTTGGTTATATGGTTTCAATATATAAGCAAACAATCATCACCAGAAAATAGTGAAGAACCTCATATATATACATATGGATTTCCCAATGAAATCCAACTCTATTTCATACAAAAGAGAATTAACCCACAGTCGTTTTATTATGGAAACTGGTCCCACATCAGGATTTGAAAGTTATTAATGACCATGTCTTAAATCTATAAGAGAGTCCTGGAGTAGGTAAAAATCCCTCTAAAAAGGGTGTGATGATCCCAACCTTCTATCCTCCCAACCCATGCGAGTCCCCACGATTCGTTGGTCATGAAAACCCAGATGATTTTCCTCCATTGGAAAGAAGGTCCATACTTATCTATGGATAAGGGAACCATTGAGAGTTTTGGGGTGAGATGAGACAAATGGAAAATCTGATGCATGTGATTAAGCGAGGCCTTAAAATATTCTTCATTCAAACCATCGAGGGGAAACCATTCCACATCTTCTCCAAAACTCAATGAAACAAAAATGGAGAACTCAAAATGAAATTATGAAATAAACAAATTACAGGGTGATAATCCATCGGAGTTTGTTTCTTTACATTCATATGTGAACAACATTGATAGGCTTGAGAGGGACCTCTTTGTAATTTTTTTTTCATAAACCATAGAAAAAAAACATTAAGAACATCATAAACTGGGATTCCTGTAAGTTAATCCTCATGATGACAAGTCCATGTGAGAAGAATGGCCATAAAAGGAATACATGACAATTATGTTAAACATGAATATCTGATTGAGCATTGTTATACCTATGATATATAAAATATTGGTGGACTTGTTCTTTATTGTCTGCATGATTTCAAATTCCCAATTTGAGAAAAAAAATACATCCTCCAGATCTCGTTTTGGTACATCATCTGCCGCAACAACCCCCATGGGTCGTAAAGTGATCTCACTTGTCAAAAGACTCCAGCAGTAGGTAGAAAACATGATGTTTCTTGAGTAACATCGATATGGTATGATCCCAAATATAAAATCTTCCCATGATATTTTCTAGTGTGGAAGCCAGCGATTTCATGATGCTGGATGAAGGTTTCTGCTAAACCGATGGCCCCCATCAACACAAGAAATATCTTCAAGAGCCTATCCCCAGAGTGTGAAAAACATAACCTTCCATACCCGATGAAGGTTGGTCAAGGGTCTAGATTCGAAGTCACTATGATTAATGAAATGACAAGGAGGGGGATAGATAATCATCGTCTCCAGCATCATCAAACTGGTACCTATCAGCCACCTGTTGAGGGTACCTCTCGAAAGACAACCACCTCAGACACCCATGAATGGGCTCCGATGAGGAAGACACATTGAAGAAAGAATGATATGGATACCTATAATATGGCTAATATCCACACTCCTACTGAAAATACCCAACATCATACTTTGGCAGGGACTAGACAGTAGGCTCATCTCCTTACTCACTTAGAATAAGTCTGTGGGAATATTCCCACATCAAACATGAGGGAGGCTCATACTACTACTCCATGCATGAATCCAATCAGTATATCTTGATGGAACATGGAAGCAAGAAGTGGGAACATATCCCCTCATTAATAGAATATATCATTAAGAAGATCATGGAGACGGAAAAAGTGCAGACTTATATTCATGCACACACTTTTCTAAAATGACAATACATTTTACTGACAACTGAAGAGCTCTGATGAAATATTCCGAAACTATTATAGATGAAGGAATAGGTGTATACTCCCATCCCTGTAGCCAAGACTACTCAACAATTTGATTATAATTATGAAGTGGTCGTGTCGGAGTAACCACACATTCTTAATCTTTCCTGGTAGGATTATCGACATATCCTGATGAAGGGAGATACATCATACAATGCTCATAATCTCGTTCCAACTAGGGCCAACCAGGTGAGAGCAGCACACATCTCAATAAAAGGGAACATACATGTCAAAAAAAGTCCTATGACATAATCCGGAGGCCCAGGATCAGGCCCATATCATTGTTTTGGCCAAAGCTAACCCGGAGAGAGTGGAAGAAGCCACAAAAGATGGTCATTTTCCTGTCAATGATTCTTCTCAGCATACTCTAGAATATCACAGAGGAAACGTTCATATTCTTACTTCCTCTAATGAATGACTCCACTAACATCATTCCAAGGAAATATAAGAGGAGGATCATATTCCTTCTCCCATTCTAGAGGTCAGTCAGCATATTCCAAGAGGGAATTCATATTTGTACTAGGCATGTATTCCTAATCCAACCCAGGAAAACTAGGTGAGAGAGACACATTTATCAAGGTAGGCTCATACTTCTACCAACCAAGACCTATGTCATCTCCCAAAGAATCAATATCAGTCTCACACCCTAGTCACAATTACGTCTCACCATGTGATAGTGGTGCACTCCTCAAGACGTGATCATATCCCTTTCAAAAATGAGGCATCTTATCAGCATATTCAGAAATCTCCTTAGCAGTGGACTCATATTCCCATAGTAACAGGAAGTTATATATGAATTCTGAAAACTTCCATACATTAGGCCCATATCCCTACACAACCATGAATGGAAGGTTGGAATATTATGACCACAATGCACAACATAGATCATATTCCTAATCTTATCAATGCAGTGTCCTTGAGGTTGTTTGATACATATTTTAAATAACACAAGGGGTTGTCCTCTCTTCAATCAAAGTAGAGGTAGAAGGCATTCATTACCACAATAATCACCCGCATGGTAGTGTGGAGATGGATTGTAGGGACCCAACTCCTGAAATCCACCTTGATCAACCTCCATGCAGCGATATCTCTCATGGGAAAAGAAATCCTCTATTTTCACAGAGGTGAACCAATAACTAACACCTTTGTATAGAGAGGTTATCAAAACACCAAGGTCAACTGTATATGCTTACCAACTAGTATCCAACAACCCTCTATTCCTACCAGCAAGAAACAATCATATCCATCTTTTATGTTTTGACCCAATAGAGGTGTTTAATTCTCATGAAGACAATGCTAAAATTGACATATATAGTGAGTTAGTCAGAATAAACCTCCC
This sequence comes from Viscum album, assembly GCA_963277665.1. Lineage (NCBI taxonomy): Eukaryota > Viridiplantae > Streptophyta > Magnoliopsida > Santalales > Viscaceae > Viscum > Viscum album. The sequence goes on from OY728164.1 coordinate 1,385,777,201, forward strand.
CATTATGTCATGATCACTTACTACTCTTAGCAATGAGATGCCTGATTATCCTGATAGGGTGTTCATTCCGTTTCTACGCTGAAATATGTGGCCAACTCATCAGAAGCTGGAGGATTTATATCTTCTTTATATAGAATATTAGTTTCTTGTTTAGAATATCAGGATACTTTGTTTCCATCTTTACCTAGAAACTATCTCTATGGCATAAGATCCAAAATCGAAAAAGCACAACCCAAATTGTCCACACGCTTGCCACCATAGCATCGGGAAATTTCCGAAGCTGGTCTTTTAAGCCACATCAGCAATCTAAATTCGAGGATGGGGACAGTTTAGAGTGTTACACCTCACCACTCCCCTGGATCAAGACAACCCATAAGACACAAAATACTATAAGGTTATAGCCTCCTATGAGATCAGGGGACCAGATAATGATTGGTCCAGTTTATCTCTAGAACAAAATGCCCCCCCTCCAGCAATACCTATACATCCTAGACAGGGAGAGAGGATAGCTAAAAAGACTTAAAATTGGGCCCTCAAGATAATATAAAGATTTTCTAAACCAGGAAATCGATGTTTCGATCACTCGGACAACTTCCTGCAAGGAATGATTTTAATCGTGGGATTTCATCACACCTAGCTCTCATGAAATCCCAAATACGCTGCATCACAAAGACCGTACTAGCAGTAACCATATCAGCCATCTAGGAGTGAACTCAACTCTTAGGCCTGGAGAATATTTTCCATTGCATCCACCCATCGGGTCATCAGTTCCCGAGAAAATTAAGGACATGCCTCTTGCAGTCATAGTTGAACCCCATCTTCCAAGGATGGGGTAATTTATATCTCAGTATATATATCCAAATTAATTATCCCTTGAAAGGGCCTAAGATACATTGATGATGATTTTAAATAACCTCAACCCCAATGGGTTAGAGGGAGGTTGCATCTTTGTGCCTAATAGCATCCCCCAATATAACCTATCCCATAGGCTTGGGGGAATTTTCCTCATCGGCACTATAGAGGGAATCAATGTTATCTAGGTTTGGAAAAATTGATCAAAAGTTGGCATCCCACCATTTCCTCCTACTATAAGACAAATCTCTATTGGTTGGATCTCATTTGGAAACCCTGACCAGAAATTCCCTCAAGGTCACCATTCATGAAGAAATAGGAGAGGAGCATACAGTGAAGGCAATTAATCCCCAATGGGATCGAAAGATAAAACGACCCAATAAGGACATGGGTTCGAGTAACAACCTTAATGAAAGACATGAAGAACTGTCATGCCACATGAAAATAAATGATGCAACCACCATTTCTCGATACGCTTATGTGAACACCATCACTACCAAAATGAAAAATCTAGATCAATATCTGGATAAATAAGGTTATCGAATTGAAAACATACCCCATGAGGTGGGTGATGTGGATGCACCAAATGAGGTTGAAAACAACTGAAACCAAATAAGGCTGTAGAATTTTGAACCACCAAATAATGAGTTTCCACCTCCCTAGTGGAAATTATTCATAGATAATGGGAATGAAGAAAAAACCTCTAGGTTTACATATTCAAAAAATAAATTATCAAAATATGTGAGCAGGATATGAGAACTTCAGCAGCTCAATGAGGAGCTACTCAGGGGAAATATTCTCATTGGCTATCATCTCTAGCTAGAAGTGAATATTCCCCCTCATATGATTGATCTTCAGACCAAATCATTGTCTGAGTACTAGATAGGTGTCAGGTCTAGACAACCTATCCATATAAATGAGGAAGAGGTGAATGATCAGTACTTCCCTCCATTGTAGTTATATCCTCTCCATCACCAAGGTAACTATGGAGTCATTTGACACATCTAGGATCAATGGGAGATGAATGTGGGACTACCTCATTAACCACCAACCAATCCCTATAGATAAGAGGCGGTTCAAATAGTAGTTCCCCCAAAGTTTCTCACTGCCATTGAATCCCTGAATACTCAAATGGAATCCTTGGAAGGATGAAGAGAACTAGTACAACCTGGAAGAATCCATATCCTGAAAGGGTAGATGATACCTCGCCTCCCCCAAACTTCGACAATCCCACATTTTCCACCTTTGATGGTCTACGCAAACCTGAACAACATCTCACACATTTCATGTACTTATGTGGGCCGATGATTGGCCCCCAAGATCAGTAAGAGGCCAAAAAGCTAAGATGCTTTGTACAGAATTTTATGGGGCCATCCTTTGTTGGTAAAATAGTCTACTAATGAGATTTATTATAGAATGGTAAGTCCTTCATCACCAATTCCATTATCAATTCTGTTCAACACTAAGAATGGCCTCAAATGTTTACTTAATGAACTACATGTAGTGTGAGAATGAGTGGGTGTCTGAATTATTAGCCACGTGGAAGGGTATGAAATATTTTCTCAACATCTATATCTTACAGGAACAACTTCTAGAGATCTATGCTGAAAATCTTATGGATGAGTTGCAGACACTCCTAATGGCCAGAAATTTCTAGAAGGGTTCTGAGATTTTTCTAAAACAATGAAACATATATAAGAAGATATTCTGCAAACCCAATTCAAGTCTCAGCTCATGCTCGCAACACAAGGGAGAAATCCCGGAAGAGAGGATGCTACAGTTGTTTCCCTCAAGCTCCCAATAGTCCAAGAACCCAAGATAGCTCTGAACCACCCAACACCTCCTGCTGACTGATGGCAGCCACATAACTACACTCGGTCGGAAGTACCGAGAAACTGTGGCCAATCAGGATTTCAGGAATAGATAAACAAGGTGTACTTCTTCTGAAATGAGAAAGTCCTGGGCTACTTCTTGGAATCCATGGAAAACAACCTGCTCATGCTTCCATAACCTAGGAATCCTGATGAATTCAACCTCACTGATAATCATGATTACATCCCTTTAGATAGAAGTTTGGGTCATAATGTCCATAACTATTTCATATTTTTGGATGTACTTAATGGTATGGTCGAATCTAGATAGGTGGCATTAGACGATCCTCTAGAATAAGTGGCTTTCATAACCATTTCTTAGTTATAGGAAGAATAAGGATGGCAGAAATTTCCTACAAAGAACTCATAGATGTTTGAAAACTATATGACTCATAAAGTAGTTATTTAAACTCATGACACCATGATGGAACATTTATACAAACTCACCACAGCTCCATTACCCAAAAAGGAGAAGTCTGATGTGCCTCACGGGGGTGGGAGTGACAGCTACAAGTAGGAATAAATAGAATATTAAGAGTCATATTTTTCTTCAAAGTAGACTCTAACTCTTACAGATTTTTTCCCTGCAATGTATGTAGCATGGGAGCTACCCCAAAAAATGGAATCCTCATTAAATGGGAGATCATATTAGATTTTGACAACACAATACACTCGACTAACCCCTTATTAGATGTTGAGTGAGCCCCCAAATGTGGTTTTCCCATATATATTAGGGGAATGAGGGGCTGCAAGCACTGATGCGGATGATACAAGGGAAAACGTGGATATGGCTAGAGTATGTACCCTTCTCATATCCCCACCGAGGACACATGTGCAACTGAGACTCAGGTGAAAGTGTTCTTTTAGGATCAATAGAAGTAGAGAGGTTCCTCAGAGCCCTCTAGTAGTCGCCCCCACCCGATTACCTTGCATAAATGATTAGCGGTGGTTCAACCAAATCAACCCAGGCAACAGGGAAGGCTTTCACAGCCTGTGTCACATGCATCTGATACTCCCATAACCTCCACACATGCTCTGGGTCGATTGACCTCAGCTTCTACATATCCTGAGATGCATGTTGAAAATAAGCCTCATACCAGGAAGTGGTGACCTTTGGTGCATGAGTATGATGTTATGAAACAACTAGTTGTAGTTCCAAACAAGATATCAATCCTTGATGCACTTTGTATTTCAAGAGAACTCGAGGAGGCACTTGTTGAATCCCTCTGAGGACCACAGGAGTTTGAGATAGAATTCTTTGTTAGCGTCTATCAAGTGGAGAACATGTACCTAGGATGTCATATAGTCATCTCATTCACTGATCAAGATCAAGAAGAGGCCATTCAGGGAAAAATTATATCCTTGTACTGTAACGACCCAAAATTTTCAGTTATATTTGTTTCTTAATTTTGTGTTTTATTTTATTTTATACTCAACAAAACTATATCCTTTAATTAATGAAGTTGGTATAGTTAAAATGAGACTATTGGGTATTGACTGTTATATGAAAATTGGTAAATATGGCCATTAGAAACTATAATCTTAACGTTTAGTATTTATAAATATTGTTATCTTGGTTAATTAATATAGAATGATGATTCAATGGCCTCATCCAGTAGACTTGAGCCATATGAAGCCCATCTGTCGGAGCTTCGGAAGGAGGTAGCATCATTGGGCTTTCCTCTGGATGAATCCCAAGCTAAACTTCAAGGTATTAAGCTTGAACAAAATCACCTAAGGGAGACGTTCAAGCTAATAAAAATCACCACTCGGGAAATGTTGTCCGATCCACCCCAAGATTCTATCACCATAGCACACCTTACACTTAGGTCCTATACTGGTGTTAAAGGGTCTATATAATGAGACCTTAGCTTTGTTGTGTAATCCTTTTATAAAAATAAAATTGTTATTTCTTCTTATGTAAATGTTTATGAATTTCAAATATCTAGATAAATAAAGGATTTGTATTTAGGAGAAAGGGGGTATTTTAAAATATTTTTTTATTCATTAAATAATAAATAATGTGAAATGATTTTCAAAAAATGGTCTTCTAAAATTGCGATTAGTGAGAAATTTAGAGTCAAAAAAGATCAACTTGGTTTTAGTGAATAGTAAAGTAGGAATAGTAAAATTACAATATGAATAGTAATGAATAGTAGTTTGACCAAAAAACAAGAAACTTCACCTATGAATGTATGAATACATTTTAGACATCAAAAAAGTGAAAAAACAGTCATAGTTTATGTTTTGGTATTTTTTTATTCCATAAATATTTTATTTAAAATTTTATAATTAATTTAATAATTTAAAATGGAAAATATATCTACATAAAATTTAATCATAAATTTTTACTTTACTATATTATGGTTATACGATAATTTTATAGGACATTGATTACTTTTTTAAGGTGTTACAAAATGAGTTATGGTTTTAAAGTTGTATTTTTGGAATCAATAATAAGTTTATTGCAAAATTAAATTAAAAATATTTAGAAAATTATTTTCATAAAATGGACAGAAATTTGGATTTCAGAGCATCAATATTAGGTTAGGGTGAATTTTTGGGTTTTTTCTGAAACAGTTGAATTTTTGGTGAATAGAAAAAATGCAGTTTTGAGTTTTGGGTGTTTAATGACATCATTAATGATGTAATAATGATGTAATCTTTCTGGTCGACTTATGAATAGTGAGATATTTTATAAGGTGTCCCAAGTGGCCAATACCATGGGAAAATACCATGGAAAATCCCATGGTTTTACGAATACCACCGATAAGGTGTCCCTTGGAAATTTATAATTTGTTCACTCACTTTTCCAATAAATACCAAGCCATTTCCCTCATTCATTTCATTCAAAAATTACCCTAAATGAAGTTCTGGTATCTTTAACTCCCAAGGTTCTCTCAAGCTTCCCAAGGTCCCAACCTTCAAGCTTTTGAAGTTACTCTTCAAGGTAAGAGATCCTTTCACCCTCATCTTTTAAGACATGACTTCCTTTATGTTGTGTCTTCTAGTTTCCATCTATTTTTGTTGAGTGTATGTTTATACATGTTCTAATTACTATCCATTTCATATCTAATTGTTGAGAGACCCTTTAAAATCTCATCAATTTGTTTTCTTAATTTTTATGTGACACCGTTAGGCTGCCGAATTTTTCGTAAAAGGAATCATGTCTTCTCTTTTCTTTCATGTTTCTTTTTCATGTGGTATGTTATTAAAATTTCCATACTCTATTCTTATCTCTATGTTATTATGTATTTATAATGTATTATAAGTTATTTATTTGCGGGTTACACTTGTACCCTATCTTTTCAACATTTTCTAAAACCATGTTATATAGCCATTATGCTGCAGAAATTTCACCTCAAAATTTCTATCTCTTTCTCTCCAGAAAGTATCTTGTTTTATTTGTGTGAATACCCAGACCTATTTAGTTTCATTGGGTCTTAATAAATATATAAATATGATTTATTTGATTCTGTAATTGCCATTCATATAACCCTCAGTCCCTTTCCATGGGTTATAAAAGACATAATGATCTTATTTTTTAAGAACTTTTAAAACATCACGATCTTGAAATGAAACCCATTTCTTTTATTCTCCATGGGTTATTTATGAAATTTTTGATAATGATCTATCTAGATCACATGAATGTAAGGAAATATTAAGGGTTAACTCTGATATCTCTCCAATGCATTTGGTAAATAATTAATCTCTAGAGATGACAAGATTCATGATACCTTGGTGAATAACCTTGGTAATTTTTATGACACCTCAGGGATAAAACATGGTGATATTCTCATGAATGTCTAAATGAAATGTTTTAGACACATATTAAAGTTATGTTTCAAGTTATTTTCATTATTATATCTCTATAATTCCATTTCTCATGTCTTTATGTTGTTATTCAAGTATTTATTGTTAAAAAAGTAAACTGATTCCCTTGTTTGCCCTTACTGGGCCTTTTTCTCACCCTTTCCTTTGATGTATGTCTCTAGGATATGAGATACAATATTTGTACGTAGGATGAATCTATGATGAATCCCAACAAGTGTTTTAGAAGAATGTTTTATGATTTATGTTCTTGATTTCCATGACATTAGACTTTAAAGATCCTATGTTTGTAAAATGTAATGAAATGTTATGTAATAAAAAGGCGGGATTCCATAGTTGGAATCAAAGGATAATTTAGTTATTTATGGAAATTAGGCTATGAAATCTTTAGGAAGAACCCTATAAAAAATTTTAAATAATATAAAACTTCCTGGTATTTTGGTGAGTATTAAGTAAGTGGTTTATCAAGAAAATACATCCCTGTCATGATCTGAGCAGGTAGAGGCGGCTCTGGCATAGATGTACATAGGGTTAAAACCCGAAAATACCTCTTTGAGCTAGAATCAAAAGGGAACTGGTACATGAAAATGGGTCTTGCTATGCTCTTGGTTATGACACTGGTGGGGGATATGTTTGGTTAATCACAAGCTTTTTATAAATCATTATGAAGGAATTATAGAAAAATATAATTATTTAAGCATGAGGTTTTAAGACATAAGTACTTTATAGTTAAAAGATTCATAAATTAAATAATATTCTCATTAAGGTTTTATTATTTTAGAAAGTAGTAAGAAATAGGGGGAACCGTGAAAATGGTGACCACAATGGACCATGTGCTGACGACCCTCCGATGGTAGACGGAATGGAAACATTCATGCGAATGATGAACCAACTGACTCAAGTTATGGAAAATAACTTGAATCAAGATGAGAGACCGATATCACTATGAAGGTAACAACATTCTGTTGAGTCTTTTATGCATCAATGACCATCGAACTTCATTGGATTGACTGACCCATTGATTGTCGAATAGTGGATCAGCTCTATAGAGAAGTTCTTTTCTGTGCTCCGCTGTTCAGAGCAAGAGAAGGTCACCATAGCTGTCTATCGCTTAGAAGGAGAAGCTGATCAGTGGTGGGAGATGATTAAAAACATGAGGCAAACAATGTATGTTGAATATATGGAGTGGGAAGAGTTCATATGGATCTTCTTTAGTAAGTATTTCCCTCATTCCATGAGAACAACAATGGATAAGGAGTTTCTCGAGCTGAAGTAGAAGGAGAACGAATCTATCGGAAGCTGTGAGATGAACTTGGCATTAAATTCACGTTACACCTCTAGCTTTGTCATGGATCCAAATTTAAAGGTTGATAGATTCTTCAGTGGACTGAGACCTCTTCTACGAAAGAATCTATCCAACTGAGATTATGATAGCTATGAGGAGATTGTGCGAAGTGAGATGAAAGTCGAACTGGAGTTTGGTGAGATGTAGTGGTCTCATAAATCAAATGACAAAAAGAGATCAATGGAGCCTATTTAAGGAGGATATTTGATCATGGAAGAGGAGGCAAGCCAAGTGAAAAGTCCCACATGTAATAAATGTGGGAAGAAGCATTCAGGGAACTGCCTGCTCCGGAGCGGGAAATTCTACAAGTATGGAAGGGATGGCCATATTGTGAGTAATTTTCATAGTGAGGTGAAACCTCAACATCCAAACACTAAAGAAAAGGGGAAGATGGTGCCGGCCCTACCTTATGTCTAGTGCTTTAAGTGTGGACAACTGGGGCACGTTTCTAATCACTATCCAAATCCAAGGGCAGTAGAGGAGAACCACCATCAGCCTCAGAAAATTCCAAGGGAGCAAGGTCGTTCTTTTTCTATCACAATAGCTTAAGTTGAAGCTCTAAATGATGTGGTAGCAGGTACTATTGTTGTTCTATCAAAGATATCAAGTAATTTGTTTGATTCTGGTTCTACGCATTCCTTTATTTCCACCAAGTTTGAAAAGAATTTATAATCAACCCGTGACTTGATGAAAGTAGAGTTATCAGTCAAGACTCCTGGTGGGATTATCCAAGCATCATCAGTGTTTAGAAACTCTAGTATTTACATTGGGGAGCACAATTTTATCACAAATATAGTATTCATTACCATGCTATAATTCGACATTATACTAGGGACGGACTGACTCTCAAAGTATAATGCTAGGATCAAATGAAGAAGTAAGGAAATCTCCGTAGTATTGAATGGAAAACCTAAAGTTATATTCCAAGGAGAGATATCTCAACCTAATATTTTTCTAGAAGAACCTCTTATATCCTTCTTTATGGAATTGATCGGTAAAGAAGAAAAATGAAATGAGAGTTTGAATATTTAAAATGTACGCATCCTCTAGGAATACATTGACGTATTTCCTAAGGAGTTGCTTGGACCTCCCCTAGAAAGAGAGGTAGAGTTCTCCATTGAACTCGTACCTCGATATCATCCAATATCAAAGACCTCGTATAAGATGGAAAATGTGGAGCTAGAGGAATTAAAGAAAGAACTCCAAGATCTTTTGGAGAAGGGGTTTATCCGATCAAGTGTGTCTCCATGGGGAGAACATCTTCTCTTTGTGAAGAAGAATGATGGATTGATGCTGCTATGAATTGATTATAGAGAACTGAACGGGATCACAGTAAATAAAAAATACCCTCTTCCAATAATTGAGGAATTATTTGACCAACTTCGTGGGGATCAATTTTTCTCTAAGATAGATCTTCGATCTGGTTATCATCAATTGAGGGTGATAAAAGAAGATATTCTAAAAACTATCTTCCGATCAAGATATGGACATTATGAGTTTTCTTAGGCCTTTTGGACTGACTAATGAACCTTTTATTTTTATGGATTTTATTAATATAGTCTTTAAGGACTACCGTGATAATTTTGTGGTAGTTTTTATTGATGATATTCTGATATATTACAAAATTCGTGAGGAGCATGAGAATCATATAAGGGTTATTTTAAAAACTCTACAGAAGGAGAGACTTTTTGGAAAGTTCCGTAAATGTTAATTCTAGTTATAAAAAGTTGCTTTCATGGGGCACATTGCTACCAATAAAGGAGTCACAGTTGACCCTTCAAGGAAAAAAGTTGTAGAGGAGTGGCCTCATCCATCAACAATAACTGAGATTCATTTTTTCCTTGGATTAGCTAGATATTATAAGAGGTTTGTGAAAACAAATTTATGACTTTCTAATCCATTAACCAAGTTAATTCGAAAAGCGTTCAAGTTCATCTGGACAAAGGAGTGTGAGGAAAGTTTCCAAGAGATGAAGAAGAGATTTGTTACTGCACCTGCATTAACTCTTCCCTCAAGTAGAGATGGATTTGTTATTTTTAGCGATGCATCTATGAAAGTGATTGGGTTCATCCTCATAAAAAATGATAAGGTCATTTCTTATGCATCTAGATAGTTAAAGACTCATGTGAAGAACTATCCTACGAATGATATGGAGCTAGTAGCAGTCGTGTTTGCTCTAAATATATGGTGGCACTATCTTTATGGGGAGAAATGTGATATATACACAACCCATCAATGTTTGAAGTATATTTTCATACAAAAGGAACTGAACATGAGAAAAAGGATATGGTTGGGACTCCTTAAAGACTATGATTGTTCAATCTATTATCATCTCGGAAGATCAAAAAAAGTCTCTGATTCATTAAGAAGAAAGACGCAGTTTTTCTTTCCATTATGAGGATTCAAATAGATCCTTTGATTAGTGACCTAGTAAAATAGGACATTGGAATTATAAAGGAAGGGACATCATCAACCCTAACCCAAATTATTTCTCAACTGTCACTACTAGAGAAGATCAAGAAAGCTCAGAAAGTAGATCCTTTGTTAGAGAAGAAGTTTGAGGCTGTGAAAGATGGGAAGATTCCTGAGTTCAATACTGATCAAGAAGGTGTACTGAAATTTTGTACAAGACTATGTGTTCCATATATTCCTGAAATAAAGAAGGAGATGATGGATGAAGCTCATAAGTCTACTTTCTCTATACATCCTGGTAGTACAAAAATGTATAGGGACATTCATGATCATTTCTGGTGGGATAATATGAAAATGGAGATTGCTGACTACACTTCAAGGTGCGTGGTATGTTAGCAAGTGAAGGATGAGAGACAACTTCTTAAAAGGGTATTGCAACCACTACCCATACCGGCATGGAAGTGGGAGAATATCACTATGGACTTTGTCACTGGTATCATGAGAAATTCAAAAGGAAATAATGTGATATGGGTTATTATGGAACATCTCATCAAGACTACCCATTTTGTCTCCATTCGGGCAGATTTATCTCTTGATCAACTTGCCAGGATTTACGTGAAGGAAGTGGTAAGGCTGCATAGAGTTCCACATTATATTGTATTTGAACATGATTGTAAAGACCCCTAAATTTCAAGATTTTTTTTTCTTAAATTATTTGGGATTTTACGAGTACGCAGTTTCTAACAGCACCTGATTCCGAGGCCCGATGTGCCCGGAATCAATTTCCGATTATTAGCTTGGGTACGTTCAGTGAACGAACGAGCAGGTTTTTTTATCTTTTAAACTGGTGCTGGGAATTGAAATCTGAGGGCACCTATGGAACCACAACGCTGGTAATTGCTTAAGAGGACCTTTCTCAAAGTTGCGTTTTCTCAGGAGGAGTTGTAAAAAAATGTGGATTAAATGTAAAGTAAAATAAAATTGTGTTAATATTTTATTTCTTTATTCTAAGTGGTTAAATCCTATGTCTGGGAGATGGGGTGGGACCCACCGGTTACTAACTACCCTTGAGAGGATAAAGGTGAGGTGGGACCCACACGATCTCCACCCATTCACATTCCTTTAACTCCCTTACCCCCCCCCCCCTTTATGTGGGTAACTCCTCCCTCTCACCCTCATTATGCTTGCCAACATAACACCCCATTTAATTAGACAACTCATGTTTAATTAATTAATTGTGCTTGTTTTTGAATTTTTTAATTTGAAATACATGCCACGTTATAATAAAATAAGAGTAAGTCTTACTTTATTTGGGGTTAGGATTGTTGTGTTGAGGATTTGGGAGATCACTTTGCTCTAGAAGAACTTCAACATCAAATGAAGAACGACAACACTTCGTCAAGGATCATCGACTCAGCGACCCAGTTTCTTGTGTTCTCTTCTTCCTCCACGACAAAAGAGGAGGCACCAACATAGAAACTCACCAACGACATCACTCCATATAATCTTCTCTCCGCGACAATGGAAGGGAGACATCGCTTCCTCCTCAGATGCTCTCCATTGACGTTTACAGAACCTTACCCCGCGACGCCGTTTTCTGCGACACTCGTCATTCGACAATTTGTGTTGAGGTAGGGGTTACCTTCAAACAAGTTTATTTATCGATTTTCATGGATTAAATTATGATCGCTTGTTATCGTCATGACGGGAGGAGATCAGACCGCACAAACACAGCCAATCCTCCTCCCCTTTTTATTGTTGATCTTTGTTGACGAATTTGGAGAAGGCGGCGTGGTGTCGTACCACCGCATAGGATCGAAGAGAACCGTGGCCGGAGTGGGCCATGGAGGAGGTGTGCGGCACCGTCGCACCGCGCCGGTGAAGCCGAAGGAACCGCGGCCAGAGCGGGCCACGGTGGTGGTGCGTGGTGCCGTCGCACCGCACCGGAGAACCCAAGGTAGGCCACAGCCAGGGCGGGCCATGGCGGTGTTCAACAAGGGGCAGCCAAGCTCGGCCGATCGCCGGTGCACCAGGAGGCGGGACCTCGCAGGTCCCGCGGTATCTCTCACCGGCAGGCCATTATGGCCATCCGTTTCCGAAAAAACCGGAGGGCGTAACCCTCGGTTTTTCCTAGGGCGGACCCCACCAGGGGGGGCACCATTTCAAAAACAAAGGGGTGTCACCCCCCCCCCCCGCACCCTATGACCGACCTCTGAGTCGGGCTGCAGGCCGTGCCCCGCCATGGGCCAGGCCACACCCAGGCGGGCCGGGCCGCTCCCAAGTGGGCCGAACCTGGACTCGGGTTGGGTCGACCCGGTTTGGGCTGACCCAGGGGGTATCAGGATGGGTCGGACCGGGCCTGAACCCCCTATTTTTGAAGCAGATTCGTTCTAACGCCCATATCCTGGGCTAAGGACCTCTGACCGATGCACCATCTGTTGTGTATGAATATGTGGATCAAGATGGTCATTTAGTTAAATTATACTCAAGGTTTCAGTGATCTTTGGGTATGGCCGGGTTGGTTCGAACACGAAACCAACCAGGCCCTCGGAGCAGAAACACTTATAACTTGAGCTCCGGACGTCCGATTGACGTGACGTCAACTTCGTTGAATTCCTCTTAGTGAGACGGTTCTTTTGGCTTACTCAACTCAAGGATTGGATATAGCTGGAGGATGGTTGGGTTGGTTTTATCTTAAAAACCAACAGGGCCCCTGGAACGGAAAAGCCAATATCTTTCAGACTCGGCGTCCGATTGACTCGACATCTATTGCGTTGAGTTCCTATTGATGAGACATAACTTTGTGATACATCAACTCCGGACTTCGTGACAGTTGATGAATCGACCCCTTGGCTCGTGGAGCGGACCCTTCCGGAATTGAGCGTGCTGTGTGCGGGAAACCTAAAGCTTGCTGTGACTGTGACGACGATGAAGACTGTACTTAGATCCTATGTTGGTTCGGCAGTGAGGTCGACTGTACTTGGATCCTCCGTGGGTTCGGCAGCGATGACCACTGTACTTGGATCCTACGCGGGTTCTGTATTGATGGTTTCTGTACTTGGATCCTATGTGGGTTTGGCAGTGACGACTCCTGTACTTGGATCCTACATGGGTTTGGTAGGGAAGATGATTCAGAGGCTAAATCTATCATCTCCACCCCTCTTCGTGAGTAGTATTCTTGTGTGAGATGAGTCTTGACTTTCAATCATTATCTTCGATATGATTGACTTGCTATCCTTTGTGGATTGGGTTGTACTTTCCTATGTGGATTGGGTTGTACTTTCCTGTGTGGACTGGATTGAACTTAGACTCATGAGTTGGAGAAGAACTGGAATTGATGACCTAGGTATATGTATGGGCATATACCTAAGTAGAGTTGGTTGATACTTCGTGTTTGTACCTTTCCTTTGTGGTTAATCCTTCGTGGATTCTGGGAGACCTTCAGGAGTCTCGGGGTCCCTACTGAGTATCGCATACTCACCCCTGCACGAGATATGCCCGCACTATGTTGTGTTGGTTGCAGAGGATGGAAAACACTGATCGTGGTTGAGACCTGAGGAGCGGGATGGTACCCAGAGGTGGACTATCAGTGGGGACATACACGGAGTGAACGACCAGACTCGAGGAGCCGACGAGACTATTTGTACTCACCCTTCATGTGGGAGTTCCGGAGGACATCCTGGTGGTTGCTGCTTACCTTTTCAGCTGTTGTAATTTCTTTTCTCAGTTGTACTGTACTTTCAGTTGGTCTTGTATACTGGCCCATTTACTTTCCAGCACTTACTTTTGTACTCAGTTTACATAGTGTTTACTATATCTTACCTACTCTGTGGTGTTTCTTTTCTTATATAAAGGAAATTCCCTCCCTCTAATTTGGATTTACACCTTTGGTGCTAGTCGCCATCCCCTGGCCTATGGAAGGCGGGCTTGGGGTAGTCATGGAACAGTCCCCGAGGATGGGCCATGAAAAATTGGTATCAGAGGAGTCAGTTCTACAGCAAAACTCAGGACTCTGATAAATTCTTCTATGTAAAGAAATAGTGTTTAGGGTATTGAGTGTGGTTATTAGTCTAGGGAGTCCAGTATTGGTGTGACGGACGACGTATCCATACACCAGGACCCTGACTTCTGATTTCTGACTCAGTGCACGAAAACATTGATTGCATGTGTGTTTCAATGTTTTCATTGTGATTAATTTGTGTTAGCTCACCAGATATACTGTATTAACCGTGGAGCACCTGTTTCTTTTCAGGATTTCCCCACGATGGAAGCTAGCTAGGGTTCCGATCTTTGTGAAGGACGGCAGCCCGCTGAGTGACGAGGCCTCGGTGCAGGGACCCATTACATCGGAGGCACCAGTGGTACCTCTACCCACCGAGCCACCGATTCCACCAGCCCCAGCAGCTGAGAGTGCACATCGACTGAGTGCACTGCATGAGTTTTAGCATCAGAGACCTCCCATGTTATTCAGGGAGATGGACCCTCAGGCAGCCAAGGATTGGCTGGAGGCTGTTGTTCAAGTCTTCAGATTAGTAGGGACACCACCTAACCACATGGTGATCCTTGCAGAGAGTCTCCTGCACGTGGCAGTAGGTAGATGATGGAGCCTGATGCTCCAGGTGCATGACAAGGCATCTCTTCCTGGGTTGGACTTCGAGATCCTCTTCCACTCGGAGTTCGTTCCAGCCACCCTCCATGTGGTGCGCATTCAAGAGATACTACAGATGCGATAGGGCAGCATGACAGTAGCCCAGTACTCATCAAGGTTTACCGATCTCTCACTCTATTCCACTGACATGGTACATGACACATTCTTCTGGGCTCGGACCTTTGAAAAGGGACTGAGGCATGAGATCAGGTCTTTGATGATCTCTCTCAGCATTCCGACGCAGGCAGGAGTATTGGAGTGAGCCCTTCTCGTGGAGAGCTTCCTTGTTGAGCCTATGGCAGCAACGAGGCCTATTGCAGGGCAACATTTAGTGGAGTCTTCTGCAGTTGGTTGTAGACATACTTCGCAGAGGTCCAAGTGGACCAGGCCATCAGGTGGACGAGGTAGAGGAGCTGGCCGAGTAGCGGGTGGTGGGCGACGCTTTGAGGCACTACCACCACCACCACCAGGAGATCCACCCCGATCAGAGGGAGATGGAGAACAGAGGCAGGCTCAGCGTCAGGTAGTAGAGGCCTACGACCCTGGCACACCTGAGATTATTCAAGTTACTATCTATGTCTACTCCACCCTTGCTCCAGTTCTTATAGACAGAGGAGCTAGTCATTCATTAATTGTCGTTGCCCTTGTTTAGAGATCATAGATTCTGACGGAGCCGTTGGCTCGATCCTTACGTCTAGAGACTCCTATGGGAGGAGACTCGATGATTACGCACTGGTGTCGGTAGTGTGAGCTTACTCTATGAGGCAAGAGCTTCGGCTGGGATCTTCTTGTATCAGCGTCGAGGCCTTACGATGTCATCTAGGGCATGGGTTGGTTATCTATTCTCCATGATTAGATCGATTGTATTAAGCGCAAGGTGTGATGTGTCTGCATTGATGGGATTAGGTTCACCTTAACTGGTGAGAAGGGAGCCTTTTCAGCGTAGGATGGACTGACGTAGAGATAGGAAAACCGATCACCCATCAGTTGGATAGTCTCATCCTAGGAGCACTTAACTTGTGGAGTCTGAGTTTTCCTGTTGTGGTGGATCAGTATGCGGACGTTTTTCCTGATAACGTTCCAGGACTACCTCCTCACAGAGAGGTAGACTTCTATATTGACCTGTACCTGGGGATAGCCCCGATATCTACTTCATCATATTCGATGGCTCCCACTGAGCTTCGAGAGCTACGGGTACAGCTGGAGGACTTGCAGGGCAAGCGATTCATCTGACCCAGTGTTTCACCCTGTGCTTCCCCGATTTTGTTTGCCAAGAAGGTGGATGGGAGCTTGCGACTATGTGTCAACTACCATCGCCTGAGTCAGGTGACTGTGAAGAAAAAGTATCCACTTCCAAGGATTGACGACCTCTTCGATCAGCTCAAGGGAGCACAATGGTTCTTGAAGATAAACCTTAGGTCAGGCTATCATCAGCTCAGATATCAAGACGAGGAAGTGTCGAAGGCGGCCTTCAGGTGACGGTATGGCCACTATGAGTTATTGGTTATGCCTTTTAGTGTAACCAACCCTCTAGTAGTGTTCATGAGTCTCATTAATAGGATCTTATACCCTTACCTCGATCGATTTGTCGTAGGCTTTATCGACGACATATTGATTTACTCGACTACTAAGGATGAGCACGCCTACCACTTGCAGGTTGTACTGGACACACTCTGAGAGCACCAGCTTTATGGTAATCTATCAAAGTGTTAGTTATGGATTTGAGAAGTCCATTTCTTGGGACACTTCATCTCTGAGGTGGGAGTTGCAGTGGATCCTGCGAAGATCGAGGCAGTGCTAGCTTGGGAGCCACCCAGGAGCGTGACAGAGGTGCGGAGTTTCCTAGGTTTGGCAGGGTACTATCAGAGATTTATGCCAGACTTCTCCAGAGTTTCAGAACCACTCTAAGATTTGATGAATAAGGGGAAACCCTTCGTATGGTCGGATAGATGTCAGCAGAGCTTCGAGAAGCTGAGATAGGGGTTGAAAAGTGCACCCATCTTAAGGCTATCGTATGTGGGCGTAGGGTACATAGTTTACTGTGATGCATCATGGATCGGAATCGGGTGTGTAATGATGAAGGAGCGAGTATTGATCACCTATGGATCATGACAGTTAAGGTAGCACGAGCAGAACAATGCTACCCATGACCTGGAGTTAGCAGCAGTGGTCTTCGCCTTGAATATGTGGCGGCACTATCTGATGGGCGAGTGATTTATAGACTACTCTAACCACCAGAGTCTCAGGTACATCTTATCACAGAAGGACCTGAAGTTGAGATAGTAGCGATGGATCGAGTTCCTCCAGGACTATGACTTTGAGATAGTCTATACTCATGGAAAGGGGAATGTGGTAGCTGATGTTCTCAGCAGGAGGACGAGAATTCAACTACTTGGAGAGGCAACATAGTAGCTAGATGTGTTGCAGATATCCTTCATGGATAGAGATTGGGAAACCTTTCTTCAGTTGCTCACATTCACTCCTCCACTACTTTAGAGGGTCATAGAGGCACAACATGGGGATGTTGACTGTGAGACGCGACGTGAACAGATATCCTCAGGGAAGGCACCTGGTGGATTCTCTATAGGAGGAGAGCACAAAATCCTTTTAAGAGTATGTACCATTGTACCAGTTGTAAAAAAAGGAGGAGGTGCTAACAGAGTTTCACACTTCCCCATTATTGGTATATCCAGGGGTAGCAAAGATGTACCAGGATCTCATATGACAACACTAGTGACCGGGTATGAAGAAGGTTGTGGAAGAGTTTATTTCACGATGCCTCACCTGCCAGCAAGTGAAGGCAGAGCACCATGTTCCATCAGGATTAGTACAACCCTTTGACGTCCCAGAGTGGAAGTGGGACCGGATATATATGGATTTCGTGACAAGGATTCCACGAACTTCTAGAGGCCATGACTCCATTTGGGTGATTGTTGACCGACTCACCAAGTCAGATCACTTTCTACCTATCAGGGAGCAGGGCTCAGTGGAGATATTGGGACACCTCTACGCTCAAGAGATCATATGGTTTCATGGTTTACTGTCAACTATCGTCTCCGATCGAGATGCTCGCTTCACTTCTCGGCTTTGGAAGGGTTTGTAGAAGGAATTTGGGATGCAGCTATGCCTGAGAACTTCCTTTCACCAACAGACGGATGGTCAAATGGAGAGGACCGTTCAGACTCTCAAGGACATGCTCTGTGCAGGTGTCCCTAACTTTGGTTGCAGCTGGTAGGATCACCTACCCTTGGTGAAGTTTGCATAAAATAAAAGCTACCACTCCACCATCGGGATGGAACCATATGAGGCATTGTACGACTGACCTTGCAGATAACCTCTGTGTTGGACAGACCCTGGGGAGTTAGCACTTGTTGGACCAGAGATGGTCCAGACCACGATGGAGAAGGTACATATCACCCTGGAGTGGATGTGGACTTCTCAGAGCTGATAGAAGTCCTATGCTAACTGGAGGCAGAGACCACTAGAGTTCTAGGACGACGACCACATTTTCTTATGGGTCTCACCTCGGCGTGGATTATGGAGATTTGGCTGGGGTGGCAAGTTATCTTCGCACTTCATCGGACCATTCTAGGTTCTCAGCAGGATAGGCAAGGTGGCTTATCGCCCGACTCTTCCACCTAAGTTTATCTGGGTGCACGACATCTTCCACGTATCTCAACTGAGGAGATACGTGCATGAACCGATGAATATCATTGATCACGGGGAGCTGGACCTCGATGAAGAGGCGACATTCGCGGAGGTCCCGGTGGAAATTGAGGATCAACGTGAGTGGGTCCTACGTGGATAGTCGATTCCTCTAGTGTGCATCAGGTTTCCGTACAGGAACCTCCAGGAGAGCACTTGGGAATCAGAGGCTCAGAAGCGTGCACAGTACCCTCATCTGTTTCCCTAGTTTATAATGTAGCTTTACGGGGATGTAAAGACCTGAGGTGCGAGTAATTTAAAGACCCGTAAATTTCAAGGAATATTATTTTCTTAAATTCTTTGGGATTTTACAAGTATGAAGTTTTAGACGGCACCTAATTCTGAGGTCCGGTGTGCCCGAAATCAATTTACTAAGATTAGCTCGGGTACATTCTGTGAATGAACAAGCGGGTTTTTCTATATTTTGAACCGATGCTCGGAATTGAAATCCTAGGGCTCCGATGGAACCACAGTGCCGGTAATTTCCTAAGAGGACCTTTCTCGAAGGTTCCTTTTCTCGGGAGGAGTTGTTAAAAAAATATGGATTAAATGTAAAGTAAAATAAAATTGTGTTACAATTTTATTTCTTTATTCTAAGTGGTTTAATCCTATGTGTGGGAGTTGGGATGGGACCCACCGGTTACTAACTACCCTTGAGAGGATAAAGGTGAGGTGGGGCCCAAACAAGAGCCACCCCTTCACATTCCTTTAACTCCCTATCCCCCCCTTTATGTGGATAACTCCTCCCTCTAACCCTCATTAAGCTTGCCAACATAACACCCCATTTAATTAAACAACTCAAGTTTAATTAACTAAGTGAGATTGTTTTTGAATTTTGTAATTTGAAATAAATTCCATGTTATAATAAAATAAGTGTAAGTCTTATTTTAGTTGGTGTTAGTATTTTTGTGTTGAGAATTTGGGAGAGCCCTTTTCTCTTGAAGAACTTCATCCTCAAACGAAGAATGATAACACTTCGTCAAGGATCATCGACTCGGTGACCCGGTTTCTTCTGTCCTCTTCTTCCTCCATGACAAAGGAGGAGGAACCAATGCGGAAACTCCCCAATGACATCATGCCATATAATATTCTCTCCGAGACAAAGGAAGGGAGACACTGCTTCCTCCTCGGATGCTCTCCATCGATGTTTACGGAACCTCACCCCGCGACGCTGTTTTCCGCAATGCTCATCGTTCGAAAACTTGTATTGAAGTAGGGGTTACCTTCAAACAAGTATATTTATCGATTTTTTCTGATTAAATTATGACCACTTGTTATCATCATTACGGGAGGAGATCAGACTGCACAAAGACGGCCGATCCTCTTCCCCTTTTTATTGTTGATCTTTGTTGATGAATTTGGAGAAGGCGGCGCAGTGTCATAGCACCGCGCAGGATCAAAGAGAACCGCGGTCGGAGTGGGCCGTGGCGGAGGTGTGTGGTGCCATCGCGCCATGCTGGTAAATCTGAAGTAACCACGGCCGGAGCAGGTCGCGGTGGTGGTGCGCGGCGCCGTCACGCGGCGCCAGAGAACCCAAGGGAGGTTTCGGCTAGGGCTGGCCACAGTGGAGGGGTGCGGCGCCATTGCGCTGCGCCGGTCGGATGGGTGTCGCGACCTAAGGCCACAACGATCTTTAGCAGGGGGCGGCCAGCCTCGGCCGGCCACCATCACACTAGGAGGTGGGACCCCGCAGGTCATGTGGCAGCTCTCACCGGCCGGCCATTATGGACGGCCATTTCCGAATAAACCGGGGGGCGTAACCCCCGGTTTGGCATAGGGAGGATCCCACCAGAAGGGGAGCAACCATTTCAAAAACACCCCCCCCCCTTCGCACCCCGCGGCCAGCCTTCGAGCCGGGCAGCATGCCGTGTCCTTCCATGGGCCGAGCCGTGCCCAGGTTGTCCGGGCCGCGCCCAGTTGGGCCGGGCCACGCCAGACGTGCCGGGCCATGCCCAAGTGGGCAGGACCCGGACCTCGGTCGAGTCGACCAGGTTCGGGCAGACCCAGGTTGTATCGGGCCGGGTCAGACTGGGCCCGAACCCCCTATTTTCTGAGCAGGTTCGTTCTAACGCCCATATCATTGGCTACAAACCTCTGATCGACTCACCGTTAGTAGAATATGAATACATGGATCGATAAGGTCTTTTTGGTATATTATACTCAAGGTTTTGATGAACTTTGGGTATGGCCTGGTTGGTTCGAACACGAAACCAACCGGGCCCTCAGACCGGAAACGCTTATAACTTGAGCTCCGAACGTCCGATTGACGTGCCGCCGACTTCGTTGAATTCCTCTCAGAGAGATAGTTCTTTTGGATTAATCCACTCAAGGTTTGGACGCAGATGGAGTATGGTCGAGTTGGTTTTAGCTTAAAAACCAACCAGGCCCCTGGAACGGAAAAACCAATATCTTTTAGACCGAGAGTCCGATTGATGCACCCTCTGTTGCGTTGAGTTTCTATTGAAGAGACAGAACATTGTGATACATAAACTATGGACTTCATGAATGTTGATGTATCGACCCCTTGGCTCGTGGAGCGGACCCTCCCGGAATTGAGCGTGCTGTGTGTGGGAACCCTAGAGCTGGCTGCGACTGCGACGACGATGACGACTGTACTTGGATCCTATGTGGGTTGAGCAATGAGGTCGACTATACTTGGATCATCCCTAGGTTCGGTAGCGATGATGACTCTACTTGGATCCTACTTGGGTTTGGAAGTGATGGTTACTGTACTTGGATCCTACGTGGGTTCGGCAACAACGACTTCTGTACTTGGATCCTATGTGGGTTTGGAAGGGAAGATGATTCAGAGGCTACATATATCATCTCCAACCCTCTTTGTGAGTAGTATACCTATGTGAGTTGAGTCTTGACTTTCAATCATTATCTTCTATATGATTGACTTGCTATCCTGTGTGGATTGGATTGTGATTTCCGGTTTGGATTGGGTTGTACTTTCCTTGGTGGACTGTATTGATCTTGGACTCGTTAGTTAGAGAAGAACTGGAATTGAGGACTTAGGTATATGTATGGGCATATACCTAAGTAGAGTTGGTTGATACTTCGTGTTTGTACCTTTCCTTTTTGGTTTATACTTTGTTGATTCTGGGAGACCTTCGGGAGTCTCGGGGTCCCTACTGAGTATCGTATACTCACCCCTGCACGGGCTATGCCCGCACTATGTTGTGTTGGTTACAGACGACGGACAATGCTGATATTGGTTGAGACCTAAGGAGCGGGATGGTACCGAGAGGTGGACTATAAGACGGGACATACACGAAGTGGACAGCCGGACTCGAGGAGCCGACGAGACTATCTGTACTCACCCTTCAGGTGGGAGTTCCGGAGGATGTCTTGGTGGTTTCTCCTTACTTTTTAAGCTGTTGTACTTTCTTATCTTAGTTGTACTGTAATTTCAGTTGGGTTTGTATACTGGCCCATTTACTTTCCAGCACTTACTTTTGTACTCAGTTTACATAGTGTTTACTTCAACTTATGTACTCTGTGGTGTTTGTTTTCTTATATAAAGGCAATTCCTTCCCTTTAATCAAGATTTACCCCTTTGGTGTTAGTCACCAGCCCCTGGCCTTTGGAAGGCGGGCTTGGGGTAGTCACGGCACGAGCCCCAAGGACGGGTCGTGACAGTGATCCAAGGTATACATCAAAATTTTAGAGAATTATTCAACAGGCTCTGAGCACTAAATTGAATTTCAGTACGGCCTATCACCCCCAGACTGATGGAAATTATGAAATCACTATTCGAACACTCGAAGACATGCTGAGAACTTGCTCAATGGAATTTAAGGGTGGATGAGATCAACAAATCTCTTTAGTTGAGTTATCTTATAACAACAGCTTCCAATCGATCATTCAAATGACACCCTATGATGCTCTATATGGGAAGCGATATAGAATTCTTACTTTTTGGTATGAAGTTGGTGAGAGAAGGCTTCTTGGTCCTGATCTTGTACAAGAGATGACAGAAAAGGTCCATGCCATCCAACAACACATTAAGGCTACTCAGAGTCGGAAAAGAGATATGCCGACAACTGTCGAAGGGACTTGGAGTTTGATGTTGGTGACAAATTCTTTCTTCAGATTTCACCTTGTAAGAGATTCATGAGGTTTGGTAAGAAAGGGAAGCTCATCCATAGGTACATTGACCCCTATGAAATCCTTGATCGTGTGGGAGCAGTGGCCTATCGACTTTCACTTCCTCCAAATCTAGCCCAAGTTCATGATGTCTGCCACATATCCCTTTTGAGTAAGTAAATGTCTGACCCTTAACATGTACTAAATACAGAGTTGGTAGAACTGTAACATGACCTCTCTTATGAAGAGCAGCTGGTGGAGATCTTGGATCGTAGAGACAAGTTTCTACACAACAAGACAACCCACCTTGTTAAGGTGTTTTGGAGGGACCAAAAATTTGAAGAAGCCACATGGGAACTGGAGGAGTCTGTGAGATAGAAGTACCCACACCTTTTTCCATCAGAGGGTATGAGATAAAATTTCAAGGATGAAATTTCTTAAGGGGGGAAGAATGTAACAACCTGAACTTTCCAAATATATTTGTTTCCAAATTTTGTGTGTTATTTTATTTTATAGTCATCAAATCTATATCATTTAATTAATGAAGTGGGTATAATTAAAATAAAATTGTTAGGTGTCAACTGTTATATGATCGTTGGTCAATGTGAACATTGGAAAATATAATCTTAACATTTTGTTTTTATAAATATGGTTATATTGGTTAATTAATATGGAAAGTAGATTGAATGGCCTCATCCAGTAGACTCGAGCCATATGAAGCCCATCTGTCGGAGTTTGGTAAGGAGGTAGCATCACTGGGCTTTTCTCTAGACCAAGCCCAAGCTGAAATTCAACGTATGAATCATGAACGGAATCACCTAATGGAGAAGTTCAAGATGATAAAAATCAACACTCAGGAAATGTTTTCTAAGCCACCCAAAGATTCTATCACTATAGCACACCTTACACTTAGGTCATATGCTGGTGTTATAAGGGGCTATGTAACGAGACCTTAGCTGCTTTGTGTAATCCTTTTATATAAATAAAATTTTTACTTATTCTTATGGAAACGTTTGTGAATTTAAAATTTCCAGATAAATATAGGATGTGTATTTAGGAAAAAGGGGGAATTTTAAAATATTTTTTTAGTCATTAAATAATTAATAATGTGAAATGATTTTCAAAAAAATGTCTTCTACATTTGCGATCAGTGATAAATTTAGAGTCTTATAAGATCAACATGGTTTTAGAGAATAGTAAAGTAGGAATAGTAACATACCCATATGAATAGTAATGAATAGTAGTTTGACCAAAAAAATAGAAACTTCACCCATGAATTATGAATACATTTTAGACATCTTAAAAGTCAAAAAACGATCACAGTTTAAGTTTTTGTATTTTTATATGCCATAAATATTTTATTTAAAATTTTATAATTAATTTTATAATTTAAAATGGAAATGTATCTTCATAAAATGTATTCATAAATTTTTACTTTATTTTCTTATGGTAATATGATAATTTTATTGGACCTTGACTACTTTTTTATGGAGATACAGAATGAGTTATGGTTTTAAAGTTGTATTTTTGGAATAAATAATGATTTTATTTAAAAATTAAATTAAAAATATTTAGAAAAATATTTTCATAAAATGGATTTCATTTTTGATTTTAGAGCATAGATATTAGGTTGTGGTGAATTTTTAGGTTTTTTCTGAAACAATTGAATTTTCTGTGAATAGTAAAAATGCAGTTTTGAGTTTTGGGTGTTTAATGACATCATTAATGATGTAATAATGATGTATGATTTCTGGTAGACTTATGAATAGTGATATATTCTATGAGGTTTCCCAAGTGTCCAATTCTATGGAAAAATACCATGGGCAGGCCCATGGTTTTTCGAATACCACCGATGAGGTGTCCCTTAGAAATTAATAATTTATTCACTCACTTTTCCTATAAATACCAAGCCATTTACCTCATTAATTTCATCCCAAAATCATATTCAACTAAGTTCTGGTATCTTTACCTCCAAAGGAGTCCTCCCAAGGTTCCCTCAAGACTCACAAGGTCCCGACCTTCAAGCTTTCGAAGTTTCTCATCAAGGTAAGGGATCCATTCACCCTCCTCTTTTAATCCATGACTTCCTTTATGTTGTGTCTTCTAGTTTCCACATATTTTTGTTGAGGGTATGTTCATAAATGTTCTAATTCTTGTCCATTCCATGTATAATTATTGAGATACCCTTTCTTCTCTCATCAATTTATTTTCTGAATTTTTATGTGACGCCGTTAGGCTGCTGAATTTTTCGTAAAAGGAATCACGTCTTCTCTTTTCTTTCATGTTTTCTTTTCATGTGGTATGTCATTCAAATTTCCATACCATGTTCTTATCTCCATGTTATTCTGTATTTATACAGTATTATATGTTATTTATGAGTGGTTTACTCTTGTACCCTCTCTTTTCATTGTTTTCTAAAACCATGTTATATAGTCGTTATGCTGCAGAAATTTCACCTCAAAATTTCTATATCTTTTTCTCCAGAAATTCTCTTGTTTTATTTATGTGAATACCCAGACCTATTTAATTTATAAGGGTGTTCATAAATATATAAATATTATTTATTTTATTCTAGAATTGACATACATATAACCCTCACTCCCTTCCCATGGGTTATAAATGACATAATGATCTTATTTTTTTAAGAACTTCTAAAACGTCATGATCTTGAAATGAATCCCATTTATTTTTTTCTCCATGGAATATATATGAAATTTTTGATTATGATATTTGTGTCTCACATGAAAGTAAGTAAATATTAAGGGTGCGTCCTAATATCTCTCCAATGCATTGGGTAAAGAATTAATCTCTAGAGATGACAATATTCAAAATACCTTACTGAATAACCTTGGTAATTTTTATGACACCTCGGGGATAAACCTTGGTGATATGTTCATGAATGTCTATATGAAATGTTTTATCCACATATTCAAGTTATGTTTCAATTTATTTTCATTATGATATGCCTATACCTCCATTGCTCATGTCTTTATGTTGTTATTCAAGTTCTATTGTTAAACAAGTAAACTGATTCCCTTTTTTACCCTTACTGGGCCTTCTTCTAACCCTTTCCATTAATGTATGTCTCCGAGATATGAGATGCAGTATTTTTATATAGGATGAACCTATGATGAATCCCTAAAAGTAGTTTAGAATAATGTTTTATGATTTATGTTCCAGATTTTCAAGACACTAGACATTAAAGATCCTCTGTTTGTAAAATGTAATGAAACGTTATGTAATAAAATGGTGGGATGCCATATGTACTGCTCAAGAAGACTAAATAACATCAAAGTCCAAAGGGTGGGGATGGAAAATGGATCTGAGATCAATCTAATCATGAACTAAACTCTCTAATGTTTGGGGTATAGTTAAGGGAACATATCTTCTACAAATCTGGCCATCTAGGGGTATGATACGTGCGAAAAAGTCCCCTCAGGAAGATTAATCTAGAGACCCAATTTGGAGAGAACACATCTGAGGCTGAGTTCATGGTCATCCAACAAGAAATCACATATAATGTTTTCATTGGAAGGCCTTGTCTCTACATCCACTCGGTGGTACCATCAACATTTCACCAATGTTTGAAGTACCACATCAATGGAATGGTCGGTATACTTCACGGTGAAAACACCCCCTTTGTGATTTGAAGATACATATAATCTAAAGAAGACTTCTACAAGAAGGGAAGAACACATCCAATGTAGGATGATTTTATATATGTTTCCACCCATGATGGTTTAGGGATCACCCCTATAGATCCCTAGTTTGTGCTCAATGAGGATTACATGCTCCCCATAAACATGTTCGAAATAGAAGACAAAGTCTTAGAGGTCCATGCCTCTTCTATACTCAGTGATAATCATCTTTAGCATCTCTCTACCACAAATCAGATGAAAAGAGATGATGGTATATCTTTTTATGACCTCCATCACCCTAATAGTGATAGATTGGCCTCCAAACATCTATCCTCATATAAAAGTTTCCCTATAGACTTAGAAATGGAAGAATATGAAGATGATATTAGAAAATCCCCTCCACCATTCAAGGAAGGTGTTTCCACCACAATAGATGAGCTCTGGCTGATAAACCCGGGGATATAAAAAGACCCACATCATACCTTGATTAGTGCTTTCATTCCTCCCAAGGAGTATGAGATGTATGTCACATTCCTGAAGCGACACCGATATGTGTCTTCCTAGAACTAATTAGAAATTCTCAGATTGAATCCAGATGTGGTTACACACTATCTTAGACTACCCAAAGAGCATCGAGGCTTCAACATTGCAACCTAGAGAATGTTTCCCTACCATGATACAAATGTAGAGGTGGAATTCGAGAGGTTGATAACATTAAAATTTGTCCGAGATGTGTAATACCTAATACGTCTTTTCCAAAATTGTCCCCATCATGAAAAAGAACATGAATATTAGGATCTTCATTGATTTCAAAGACCTTAATCACCATTTCCCAATGGATGATTTCCCATTGCTGATCCCCGAACTATTGGTTGATGTGACTGCTAGTTTCCATGCCCTTCCCATTATAGAAGGATATTCAGGGTACAATAAAATCAAGATGGCTCCTAAATTTGAAGAATCCACTACCTTCATGGAACCCTAGGGGATCTTCTACTACTAGGTCATGCCCTTCGGATTAAAGAATTCTAGTGCCATAAATCATTGAACCATTCATCATATCATTAAGCCATTCATTGGAAGGGTAGTTGGGTGTTATGTTGATGAACTTGTCATTAAATCATGATAGAAATGTGATCACATCATGAAACTCTGAGAAATTTTTGACAAGTTGCGATAACATAATCTGAAGATGAATCCTTTAATGTTCTCTTTTGGGGAAACATCAGGAAAATTCCTTGGTTTTTTTGTTTGATATAATAGTATTTAGGTGGACCTATAAAATACCATCACTATACTAGAAATTCCCCCCCCATTAATCTGAAAGAACTAAAGGGACTCCAAGGGAACCTCTCCTACATTCAGTGATTCATAGCCAACTAGAAGGAAAAGTTCTCCCCTTAATGAGGCTAATGAAGAAGGGGACCACCTACCAATGGGATAAAGAGTCACATAAATCATTTGAAAACCTCTAGAAATACCTACTGCACCCACCAGTTTTAATGCCTCTGGTGGAAGGGAAGCCACTCATCTTGTATGTAGAAACAATGGAACACTCACTAGGTGCCCTCCTCACATTAAAGAATGACACATGGAGCAATAATAGTCTATACTACCTCAACCAGACTATAATGGGTACCAAGAACAGAAATTTTGATGTCAAAAATAACTACCTCACACTCATATTCATAGTGAAAAAGAGGACACATTACCTATAGCACCACAAAGTCCACCTGGTCTCTTGTATTGACCCGCTCATGTACAACATTGGTTTCCCTTTGTTTATTGGGAATCTGGCTCAATGGGAAGTGATTTTTCAATAGTATGACATCTAGTTCACATCCTAGAAGTCAGTTTAAGGAAAAACTCTAGCTTACTTCCTAGCATCACATCCCACTCCGGAAAATACACTAGAGGACACTGAGATCCCTGAAGAAGAGGTATTATATGCCCACGACACTCCCCAAACAAGGGAGATTAATTTTTATGGTGCCTCCCATAGTTCTATCAGCACAAGAATGGGAAAATGAATTCTCAACTGGGTTGGTCTTGGGATTTTATTTATATCTCTAGACAATGTAGTTCAACCCTACTCTTTCTCACTGTATGAAGGCTACATGAATAACGAGGCTGAGTATCATGTCCTAAAATATGGGTTGAAACTAGCTCTACAATTATGCATATCCTACCTGAACATCAATGGGGATTCATAAATGGTGATAAAGAACATGCACAACTAATATTCCATTAATAAGGAATAACTGGACCCCTCAAACACTATGTTACGGGACTGATGGAGGAGTTTCTCTTTGATCCCACACTACATTATATCCCCTAATCAAAAAATTCTTATGTCGAATCACTGGATAATGCATCCACTATCTTTTCCAACCCTAATATGTTGGATGAAACCATCCACATAGGAAAAAGAGAAATGGCCTCATCAATCATTGAATGTGATATTAAATAGATAAATCAATCTAGTGCCTCCTGAGAGAAGGATAATCCAGTGAATACCTCTAGATGGATGGATCGCATAATCATCAATCTTCAGGATGAGACTCTCATGATGGATCATATTGGAAAGGAACATATTCGATGCTGGATAGAAAACTTCACCTTGTAGGATGGCCTAAATGATCATAAAATCCTATACAATCATGTATTTGATAGAATTATCCTTAGGGGTATAGAATAGGGAGATGTTTTTACCATCATGGAAGAATTCCATGTAGGCTCTTACAGTGCCCACCAATCTGGGATTAGGTTCTCCCCATATATCAAAATTTTGGGATATTACTGACAGACCATGATATAGGACTGCATGGAATTTACCAAGGAATGTCATGCATTCCAGACTCATGAAAACTTCATCAATCAAGCCTCAGAATTAATGAATTCAAATAGATATTCTTGTACATTTTCCATTTGGGGGATGGATGTTTTGGGGCCATATCCCCATGCAACTGTAAAGCAGTTCATGTACATCCTTACTGCTACTGACTTCATTTCCAAATGGGATGAGGTGATACCTCTCAAATAATTTGAAATGAATAATATCATAAACAAAATAAAATCCCATATCATCACCAGGTTCGGAATCCATTACATGATATTGATGGACAACGACAAAAAAATCTATTTTTCGGAGTTGAAGAATTTGTACCAGGAGTATAACATCAAATCCAACCACTCATCTCACAATCATGCAGTGACAAATGGATAGATAGAGGCCTTCAATAAGACCTTATCGAATATACTCCTGAATATGATGAACAAGGATAATATGTCCCAGCCAAACAAACTTTTCCACACTCTATGGGCCTAAAGTACCAACATACGTACTGCTACACATGCAATGTCTTACTCACTAGTGTACAAAACCGAGGTAGTGTTACCAATAGAGGTCCAACTTCCCTCACTTTGAATATCTATTTGTGGAAAACTAGCAAATGATGAAAAAGTATAGAAACAGATGGATGAGTTGAAGTGACTAGATGAGAAGAAGTTGTGCACACTGCACAACCTCAAGATCCACCATAACTGAATAGAACATGACTTCAATAAAAAAATTTTCCCTCTATTTGTTCCTCCAAGGAGAATTGGTACTAGCTCTTAGAAACCCAATGATACCGAGGAAGAATCCCATAAAGTTGGAATTGAAGTTTGAGGGACCTTACGTCATACATAGGGTCTATCATAATGGGGCCTATTCACTGGCCACCATGGTTGGGGAGTATGTCACACCCTGAATAGTGAAATATTTCTCAAGATATACTTTTCATAGCTGCCAGAAAAAGGGTATCCATATTGGTGTAATTACTATATTCTTTATTACCACATGATGTCAAACTGCATAGTTCTCTAATAACTACATGTAGCTTGATTCCTGTCATCAACAGATACATAATAATGCCTTGATCTCCAATCATGGGCTCATATGCAACTATCAACAGGATATAATTCCCACCTCTACATACGAGCCAGACCTGCATATTGTATATCCTTATCTAGAACTATGTATGGATTTATTCTCATTTTAAATGAGATACGTAGGGACAACTTGATCCCATATCATGGCCCAGCCACCACATGACACAAAATACTTCTATACTATCCTCAATTTCTTCTGAATGGTGAAATGGACCCTTATCATTCTTTGTTTCTCACACCGAGCATAGCTAATGCTGGATTAGGAATTCCATCAAGGGTTTCCCTACAAAAAACAAGTCATTAAGGCTTGTGAAGAACTCATATAAGGAAATAAAGGGTATCCAATGTCCTTATTTTATGACAAAAAACTAAAAAAAAATTTGATATACATATCCATTCACATAAGTTCACCCACATCCTTTCCATAAGATGTAAAACTCTATCACCCTTATAGAACTATGTGTGGCTCGATTCCCATCCTTATGTGATATGTAGGAATGCCTAGACATTTATTCTTTGGGTCTAGCCCTAGGTGCCACAAATCCTTCCTTTTTGCTAGCCTCTTTGTATGATCCCATTTAAGGGATGTATGGCATGGTGTGGATGTATTTGTTCACCATTCATGATGAGTTTGATTTCTCAAACCATGAACATCCCCTTCGATACCTTATTCTCCCACCTTCATCTATACGACATGACGTTAAACTTCATGGAAATATGTCCTTGTCGCATTATGTTAAACTTCATGTTCCTTCTGGAACTATTTCGGGTTTGATTCTCATCCTCATGAGATATGTAGTGATTCCCAAATATCCACTCTTGGGCCCAACTGAAATATTCCCATTAATTCATGATGATCCACCATCGTCCTTATTACATGATGTTAAACTACACAGAATTATATCTTGACAACATGACATTAAACTGAATAGAACATGAAAAACTACACGTGGCATGATTCTCATCCTCATGAGATACACAGTGATGCCTAGAAATTTCATCTTCAGGACCAACCACTAGTATAACCTCCTCTGGACCATTGGATGGATTTTTCTAAGAAAGGTGCATGGTTTGGTTGAGACATCTTTAGTTCTCATTCACATCATGTTATTCCATGGAACCACACCATGCATCCCTCTGTCAGGTACTTCATCTAATAGTCTGAATTGAATTACCCTAAACTATCCACATATCTCCATGAAAAATGACATTAAACTATGCCCCATCATCCTCACCATATGATAGTAAACTACATAGAAGTAAGTCCTTACCTCATGATGTTAAACTACATAGAATTACATACCTACCACATGACATTGAATTGCATGGAAGTAGGTCCTTATCAAATGAATTTAATCTTCTTGGAAGCATGTCCCACCTACATGATGAAGAAATTTTTAGGTCATCACCCATCACCCTTACTTATCAAAGGACCACAATATCATTACCTCGACCAACCATATAATGGAGTGTTTCCATTATCTTTTTGAGAAATTCAAAACATACTCCACACTTAATGATATAAAGAATCTTGGGTCATTGAAAATATTTCATTTCCCCAGAAGAAGAAAAGAGATCTCTTTGTTTGGACATGATTTTGACATGAGGGATCAGACCCACCAACCAGAGACATCTTGGCCTAGTATAAAGGGATTTCTAATTCTCATGTGCCTGACGTCACCAAGGTGGAACCCAAAACCCTATTGTGTTATAGGTATCCCATGAATGATTGTCTCATATCACCACTCATGACCTAAGAACCTTGATCCATGATTTAAAACGTCTCCACCACCAGATCAGAGGGATGATGGAGTAATATTGACCCTGGGTTTCTTAATGAGCCTCTTGTGTAACATCCTCATACTAGGTCCAAATGGAATTAACTTAAACTTATCACACATCAATCAAATATGCATGGCCTTAAAATCTGGAATACAAGGGTCCAAGTCTCAAGACCCTAAACTGCTATGGAAAGATACACAAAACTCCTCTAGCTGAAAACATGTAAATGGAGACCTAAGAAAAAGTTTATTAATCTCCCTCTAAACTCATTATCTCTAGAGTTTAGGAAAAAACCAGGGCACTAGTAAATAAGGTATAAAGCTTGTATGGTCTATTATATAGCCCTAGTAAAATCCAAGTTGTACACTTTGTAGCCCCTGGTCTTGGAAAAAGTGGTAGAAATGATTCTTCACATATCCTTTCCACGAGAATATGTTTGATAGGCAGTTTCACAACTTTTAGGGTGCTCAAACCCTTCATGGATCTTACATTTTGATACATCCTATTTCAGGACCTAATGCATCTCAGGTTGTTCCAAATCATTCATTTCCCCTAAATAGGAAAAGAGATCTATTTGTTTGGCCATACCATTGATGCGAGGGATCAGACCCACTAACTAGATACATCTTGGTCCGGCATAAAGGGCTTCCTGTTTCTTGTGAGCATGATGTCAACAAGGTGGAACCCATCACCGCATTATGTTATAGGTGTCCCCAGAATGACTATCCCATACCTTACTCATGTCTTTATTACTTTGGACTATGATTTCAAGTCTCTATATCAAACTATCCAAGAGGATCTAACATCCTCAACCTTTCATCACCATGTTTTGTACCCTTTCTCAAATCTAGAATGATACCCTTCAATCATGAACCTTTTAATGGTTGAAAAATCATGATTAGAAACCACAACATGTAGCGATAAATATTTTCAATTAAGAGTTAATTTTCCATAGGGTTCTATAACTTTTTATGGATAGACTCCCTTCAATACCTAACTTTATCATATCATTGATTGATCTTTTATAAATATTTTATATCCCATATAAAAGAAAAGTGATCTCTCCACATGGCCATGCTACCAACACAGAAGGGATCAGACCCACTGATTGGGGTCATCTTGGACCAACATAAATGGCCTCATAATCCTTGTGATTCTTAATAACACCAGGGAGGAACCTAACACCTCATAGGGTGAAGGGACATACTTGACATGTCTACCCCATTCCATATCACTTGGATCAAGCTTCTGGGTTGTGATTTACATTACCCACATCCCGAATATCTAGGTGGGCCTAAAATCTATATAATTTCACCATCAACCATATTCACCCCACAGATCTTCCACAAACCTTGGAAAAGAGTGGATATCATCTTCTCTTGGACATGCTATCGACACATAAGGGACTAAACCCACTAGTTGAAGGTATCTATCCCTTTTTATATAAGGAACTCCGATCCTCATGAGCCCTATCAGTACTGTTGTGGAAATTAGTACCCCATATTGTTTTGAGTCATCTCTAGTATACTAGCCCCCTATTCCATAATGTTTCAAGCTAAATTCACTAAACTAAAACAAAATATAGTCCAAGATAAAGACCCTAAACTAAATCAATAGAAGGTTTGAGCTAAAAGACACTAAAATAAAGCCCAGATGGTCCAAGATAAATGTACCCAAAATAAATAAATATATAGTCTAAGTTAGAGACCCTAAACTAAATAATTAGAAGGACTTAGCTAAAAGACCCTAAACTAAAGAAAAAGATGGTCCAAGCTAAAAGACACTAAACTAAAGAAACAAAACGTCTGTACTAAAAGACCCTAAACAAAAATAACATGTGGTTTGAGCTAAAAGAACCTTAAATAAAGAAAAATATTGTCCTAGATAAAAGGCCCTAAACTGAATCAACATATGGTCAGAGCTAAAATACCCTGAACTAAATCGCACAATAGTTATTGTGAGGACCACTACATGGCCCCATCATTTTTGAATTGCTTCCAATAGATATACAAAGAAATCATCAGTTAGGACATATACCTTGTCTAGATGAAGCCCATGCATATCAAGAATTTATGTTCATTAAATATAGTTCAAGGGATTGACATCAAAAAAAAATTAAAAAAATTGAATAATGGGAAAAATAACCCTTCCAAGGCATCATGAGCATTGCATAACCCCCTAAAGACTCATGATAGTGTGACATGAACATGGTCACATAATTTGAAAATGCATGAAACCTCAGACCATCGAGTCTCATGGAGTCCCCATGATAGTTTTATCCTTCATATCCAAATTCTAAAAGATTACACAAGAGTATTTTATGGTTGAGGTAGAAGAACACCTAAGTAGGGAGCGGTATTGCACACGAGCTCAAGCAGAAAAGACTTGCGGTGAAGGCATGTGACCAAGATTCATGATCAGGGTTTTCGGTGGAGTGTTGTGATGGAGGTGAAAAAGATAGAATTTTAGAGATGGTGGTGGCTGGTGGAATGAATTTTCATCCACCTACCCCTATATATAGCTTGTTTTTGGAATAGAAAAGGTCTCCAGATGGACCAAATTTCACCCAACGCATTGGTTTGTGACATAATCAAAGACTCTGATGGGAATTAATTTTCTCAAGAACCAATTCTTTGTACCCTCATACGTCGCTCCAAAGGGTGGAATTTTTTGAACCCCACCACGTAAGCATCAATAAAATAAAAAGGGGGAATACCTAAACATTGGTGCCACCTTCCGCACAAAATCAAGGAAGAAGAAGATGGTCATAGGCTCGAGTACTGCATGATCCAAGGACTCACGATAATGAGGCCACGTCAAGGACACGTGAAGGATCCAAGAAGGATGCATGACCCATGGAAAGTCCCACATATTCCCCATTGATGAAAACTATTTCTCCCAGGAATAATCCCCAGATAGTCGAATGAGTGCCCTTGGGTCTTCGTAGTTTTTCATGGGCATGTTCCTAAAAAACCACCTTAAATCCTTCAAAAACAAGGGAGAACAACATTGAAATGGGAAAGACCTCCTGTGTTCATAGATATCATGTTCCAAATAAACATTGAGAGGGATAAAATCTCTTGATGATATTCAAGACAACTTGCAAGACCTACAAGCCTCTATCACATAAAATTATATAAATAAAGAGGAGGAGGTAAGAGGGGTTCACGGTTATTGAAGGAAATGCGACGCACACCCCAAGAAATCTCTAAGGCACCTCAAGACCTCAACGACATGTCATCCTCATTTTGTGAAACCCATTTGGATTACTATCCATACTACGCAGAATCCCCAAGTGTGTCTAAACAACCCTATGGCTCCCTATAGACAAACAAATGGATATTCCCACAATATGCTTGTACAACCTCTTGTGACCACATTTTTCACAAGATATACCACTAGAAAATTGAGTAAAAATCATAGATATTACTAGAGAATATTTGAATAACTCCCAAATAATGTCATATAAAAAAGGGAATCAAAATGGAGGAGGTGAGTGGTGTCTGTGGGAGCTAAAAGGCATGCGACACACAACCAAAGTGACACGCGATGCACCATGAGTCCTTGAAGACCAGTCCATTTAGTCTCGTGTGGCCTTTATTTCTTGTTATCCTCAATTAATAGAAGGCCTTGCACATGTCCAGGAAACATCACAGTTCTCTAAGTACAATCAAATAGATTTTTCCATGGAATGCTCACACACCACCATACGAACCATATTGTTCATGTGACACATCACCAAAAAATAAAGGAAATACCCTCAATTCCATACAAAAAATATCACCTAACTCTTAACCATTATAATATAAAGTGAATGAGATAGTAAAATAGGATGCAACCAGGGTTCATAGTCACTGAAGGGCATGTGATGCACCCAGTGCACTCTCGGCATGGTCCCACAAGACCTCGAGACAAGACATCCAAGGAATCGTGAATGCCTCATGATAGTCATTTGGATATCATGAAGACCCTTGGACATTTCGACATGATGAAAAATAATTCCTTCAATGTTCAAGTCCTCAATAGTCAGAAATAAACTGATAAACTATAGATAGACTAGGACAACTAAAAAT
The DNA here is from genome assembly GCA_963277665.1 of Viscum album. Classification (NCBI taxonomy): domain Eukaryota; kingdom Viridiplantae; phylum Streptophyta; class Magnoliopsida; order Santalales; family Viscaceae; genus Viscum; species Viscum album. The sequence goes on from OY728164.1 coordinate 1,385,813,383, forward strand.
CAAGCGGTGTCCTTGATACAGTCCACCATAGAGAGTCGTCAAACTGTATAATGCCAAACCCTATGTAGAATCCATCCTGGAATCGTGCTAGATGCCCCAAAAAAACTATAAAGTATGTGGTTGGATACACATATAAATTCTCTACTCAAACTTAAATAAAGGGTTGGTTGGTTGGACATTAGAAGTTTACACCCAGGCTGCTACTATGCACATCGGCGTTCAGAGTCTAGGCTTCTGCACACCACTGATCATGTGGCCAGTTAACTTTATGCAATTTAATACACTTGTGGACAATACAATCCGTCATGAGATGGATATAAATCCCTTCATGTGATTGATCAAAGGTCACATGAATGAATTCTGGTGAGACGTGCGAAGACCTTATCACATGTGTTCCAGATCACACTAGACCAAAAACAACTGACACTGAACTGAGCCAAGTCACTCACTATACAAGGGAAAAAGTCAATATTCAAAGTGGATGACACAAGTGGATGACATGATCACTAAACTCTATATGCTTCCTGGGTGTCACTCAAATTTACGCGACAGTACCAAGATGCGTCACTCGAATCTCATGATAGCCCCTTTTGCACATCACTGGGATCATTTAGAGCACTCCAGACATATTAGGAGAAGTCTTGAGAACCTCCCTTAGACCATACCACTTGGATCCCGTGAACCCTCTGGGAGTGTCCCCCTTGACTCAAAATGTCTTTCGAATACATCGACCGACTCATATAATGGTACCTGCTCATGTAAACTGAGCCTCGCCAACACATCTGTACATGGAAACAATTCTCTAACAACACCTCCTAGAAAAATCAGATGAGACCCGCGATGTCCCTTGGACATGTTAGCTAGGTCTTGTGAGGTCTCTCAGATGTGTCATCCTAGACATGCGACACCCCCTAGACATGTCAACCTAATATTTTGATACCTATTGGCAGTTTCAGCCAAGACATGCAACACCCCTCAGACCTTTACACCATGGCTCCCATGATACCCTTCACATATGACGATCCTAGTCACATGATGAATTTTAGCGCTTACCAACTGGGTCATGTGACACCTTCCAAATAAGAAGTCCCACTCATCAAAGAAACCATAGTGTATAAGCCCCAACACATAAAAGGACTATGAGAACACTGCTTCCATCCATAACTTGGATACATAGGACACCTCCTTAAAGGAATGAGCTTCATATTAAATGCACCAAGTAATTCTCCAATACATAGGTCTCATAACCATATTCCATGAGGCTGATCATGTATTATCCCTTATTTCTCACCACGAGCATGGCTCATGTGGGCATTAGGGGATGAAATAAACACCTCATCAAGAACCAAATCCACACTCAATAGAGAAACCATAATGTTTATGACCCACCACATAAAATAACTATGATTACTCTAATTCTCTCTATAACAGGACACATAGGATGCCTCTTTAATGTCTCGAGCTCCATATAAAACACAATAAATAATACCCCAATATAAAGGTATCCTAACCAGATTCCATGATGCTGATCATGTACTCTGCCTTGATTATCATAATTATCATAGCTCAGATGGGATTAGGGGGATGCAACAAAAACCTCATCAGGCACCAGATATGCACTCATGAGGGTAGCCTTAGTGTGTAAGCCTCAACACCAAAAGAAATATCAAGACTCTAATTCCATTCATATTCAGAAAACATATGATACCTCTGATTAAGGTTTGAGTTCAAATATATGCTTTCTTATTACCCAAACATAGTCTTTTACACATGTCATTAAACTCTGCAAAACAAATGAACTACATGGGGTTTGATTCCTGCAATCACCAGAGTACGTAGGACTCCTCATAATGGATCAATCCCATCATTCAGATATTCACCGCCTCTATATATGGGAGCATAGACCGGAACACTTGGTCATATTTTTTCAACATATAAGCTACATTTAGTTACTATAAAATGATAAAGAACCTAATATATATAAAGATGGATTTTCCAAAGAAATCCTAGTCTGTTTCTTATAAATGAGAATTAACCCACATTCCTTTTGTTAGGGTAGTCGATCCTGTACTAGGATTAGGAATAGATTCACAAATATGTCTTAAATCTATAAGAGGGCCCTATAGTTGGGAAAACATCGCACCAAAAGGGTGAAATGAGCCCGAACTACCATCCTCTCAACCACTGTGGGTCCACGAGATCCGATGGTCCTGAAAACCCAGATGAACGCCAAACTTGGGAAAGATGGTCCATACTCAGCTATGGATAAGGGATCCATTGAGAGTTTCTGGGGGAGATGATACAGAAGGATAACCCATTGTATGTGATTGAGTGAGGCCTTAAAAATGTTCATCGGTTAAATCATTGAGGAGAAACCACTCCACATACCATAAAAAACCCGAAGAAACACTATAAAAACTCTAATTGTTTTCACATTTTTATGTGGTACCTATAAGCTATAAAAGCCCACACACCAGATCTTTTCAACTATTATGCTATACCAACAAATTTGTCATTAAAATATGATTTTTATATAATTATAGTCACCCAAATATCGAATATTATACCACCACGAGGACCAATAATGAAAGTATTTAATGAGAGTGAAAAAAGAGGATTAAAATCAAAGGGGAGAGTCTCAACAATTAGTGAACAACCATTCTTTAAAATAAAATATATATAAAACACAATTATTTAACATATTGATAATAAAATTATTATTTGAAATAATAATTGTTTAGGGAACCAATACTAATTTTTACAAATTACATTAGTGAAATAATAAAAATATTTTGGAATAAACCACTTATAATTCATGAAAAAATAATTCTTTTTATAAAATAATAAAAATCATATAACAAATAACATAGTATAATAAATCATCCATTATAATATTTAATTAGTTAAAATTATTGGTAGTACCATGGTAAAATTAAATCTAAATAACTTAAAATGTCATTGACGGGTTTTTGAAGGATGAAATTTAAAATTAATTATGATATTAAAGTAATATATATTTAAATTATTATCAATTAATTATTGGACTCTTGAAATATAAATATTTATAAAATTACGTTATTTTAATTACATAAGTGTCCTCATGGAGTAAAATTAAGGAGATGATAATATTAGAACAAGAAGAACACAGATAAAAATTGTAAAAATTCACACCTCATAGAGATTATGTTCGAGAAACAAATTCATCAAAACTGGATGATTAATCTTGATAAAAAAAGTTTTAATCATTGTTGAAACACAAATACCTCTCAATTATAATATCTATTAATGGATCAATATAAATTTGAATCCTATAATTTCATTATACCCCTTTTATGGTTTGTGTCAAAATGAATAACCCTAGAGGATTTCTATAAAGAGAATTTTATTACCACATGTGTCCAAAATAAAGTCTAAAAAAGTATCAATACCATAATCCAAATAAGAAAAAATAATTTATAAACATTAAAGTAAAAAATATCCTCTCATATAGATAACCATGTTGTCAAAATTTCCATATGATCATCCATTTAATAAATATTAACATTTTCTCTAGAGGGATAATATTTAATTATTTGAAATAATAATTAACATTCCATAGATTTATACCAATTCATAATCCCACCATAATTTAACATGATATTATGAACCACATACCAAAACCAAAAAAATGATAAAATTATCATGAGGTATTTATCTAGAATAAATTTACCATTTTATCTCTTAAGAGGACTGAAGACTTCAAAACTCCAAAATGAACTATGTATTGATTAGGTAATACCTCAATAACTACGTCCTTCCTACATTTATAAATTTTCATCGCTAAAAATAAACATAATATTTTAATTTTATAATCTCATAAAATAGCCACTTGTTCAAAAAAACCCATCCACACACACACTTATTCTACCTCTTGAAGACTGCATTCTATATGAACTTTGGACACAACCACATAAGGAAATATCCTCCAATCCCTCCAATTTCATTTCAATTACCTTACTTGAAATATTACCATATCACATGAATCTTTTATATTAGTTTTTTTATAATGAATCCTTAAAAGAATCATAATATCTCACTACAAGACTACATCGACGATTTTTTATTAAATACCTTTATATTATTATAGCATAAATAAGAAACCATGAACAATCATTATCAACATTATATAGGTTTGTTATCAATGGTACTATTTCCAAGGGAATTACACATCCTTAATTTATTGAGAAACCCAAAATACATCACATATAATCCAATGATACACATAAAACCCCACTATAGGGAGGTTCAATTAAAAATTCATCAATAACTCATATAAAATATCATAATGTGTGGATTCTTGAGGATTGAATAAAATTTACTATATCTCCTAAGAATGAACCAATACAAAATCATCCAAAAAAAATGAATAAGTGTATAACTAGGCCCAAAGATCAATCCTTTATTTATCATATCTGGAAACCACACAATCACACCTTTGTCTCTAAAAAGGCCTTGTCGACAACCATACCTGATATGGTTGGGTTTTTATTTCTCTTTATGAAATAAAATGACATGAATATCATAAAAAAATAGAAACCAACTTATGATACCATCTAAAAAACTGATAACTATATTAGAGACCCATTCCACTACAATCTGAAGTGGATAATCCTAGAACATTTAGAAAACTCTACTCTATCAATTCTTGAGCCTAGGATAACACTTTCCATAACATGTGTGACCATAAAACTCGAACCACCAAACAATATCGCTTTTCACATATCTTGAGTCACCACATGATGAAAATCATTCCTTAGTTAGACCAACAATGATAAGGTACTATACACCCCGAGATAATTTAGTTTAAAACTACCCATCACAACACCAAAGATAAGCTTTACAGAAAAATGACCATTTAATGATGTCATTGGAGGACGTACTCTGTATATTTAGGAGAATTAATTAGGTGCACAACTAGAGGGTACCCAAACTTTAATTTTTCTATAATTGATATCTCCATGTTTATCCTCCCTCACTAGATGAGATACAAGGGCCATCAAAGTCCAAATAAGTCATACTATTTCATCAAATATATTTAAAACCAACTAAAATAAGGATAATTACTTAGACTTATCCTCTAATTTCAAACTATATAATTCATATTAATCACTTTAGTGTAACATCCCTAATTTGAATACTCTACAACACAAGAATCATATACGCTACTACACCAAGATCACTCTCCAATCCTTAGTATATGGTAACCACCATCATGGGTATAAGGTACACATCATGGTATGATTATAAACTTTTATTGAAGATTTGGCTCATTTAAAAGTTCTACCAATAATTTCCCATGACCAATTTGTATGTTAGATATCCCAAATTATACCAATAAAATAGAAACAAAAAGAAATAATGCATAGAAGGAAAAGAAAAGACATGAAAAATATATAAAACATATAAATATATGAATCCAAGATTAAAATAAATGAAATAATCAACACATAAATAGATAAAAGTGAAACATTAAGACAAATAGGTCCTAAGACAAGAAAAACCCACTATAGGAATAAGTAACGAGCCAAGAATTGCATCTTTTCACCTCCATCAACACCAAATTAAAATTCTAACTTGATTAAGATTCCCTAAAAACACAAGAAACTATATAGAAAAACCAAATATCCCTTGAGTACCTATATGTACTTAAAAAATAATAGAAAATGAGAAGTTACATGTTCATAAATGTTTCCATGTCATGTGAGAGAATAAAATACTAAGTAGAGTTCCACCAATGTTGTCTCAACCAAAAAATTAGATAAAAAATGTATGAGGGTTAATTTATACCCATTTAAGTAAATATACAATAAAGTAGGTTTGGATAATAATAAACAAGAAGGGAAGTAAATCAATATCATGGGAAATCATAGATGGAATCAATTTATAATAGATTACTTCATATGCTAGGAGGTTCCATACCCAAACTACATTCTTCAATACAAGAACTCATTACATAAGATGTACCAGTAAAGAAACCATGATACTCATTCAAGTGATCTGGGGAGGCCATAACAGTCATTTTAGGGTCTTACACATGCACTCATATTCGACCAAATATATCAGTATATTTGTATTTACATGTTAGAAAAAAGGTGCCAAGACCCAATTGAAATACAATGCCCCAAAAATTTTAGGAAATACCAATGCTTGTTTAAGTTAATATGGGAATACATATAACCAGTTGGGGTATCATGATCCCATCACAGAAATAACTATTGACATTGTAAAAATGTGTTATGGGAGATGAAGAATAATGGAAAAACATTTTGATGTAAATCTTGGATGAAATGGGTTCCAAAACCAACAAGGTTCTAGATTCACGTTTTTTGATTCTTCAAGATGGTTAAGAGGTTTTTGAAGGTATTAAGAGTTCCATAAATGTTTTCCGTACTTTAAAATAGTAACTTTCACACAATGTATGTCTCCTTGTGATAGCCATCAGTGTGTCATGGAATTTCTATTACATGAAGATGATAAATTTCATAAAACATATGTATCCAACTCAATGTCACATATAAATACCTCTTTCCACAACTTATTTAAGTGGATGAGTCATATGGTCTTTCACTAGATGGTATGAATTCATGAAACATCACCTTTCATGATCCTAATAACAGATGGATTCATACAAGTCTCCATCAATTTCGAATAGCCACCCATGTGTAATTGAGACTATATGGCCATCTTGGAGATGAATTTCACAAAGCTTTAAACCGTTTATGAAATAGGAAAACCCCTCACTCTTCTTCGAGTTTCATGAGATAGCTTTTCATCATGAAGCCTTCTCCATGGGACCAAAATCTCATCTCGAGGTTGGACAATTTTGCTTCAAAAATACCATAACTTCATGATCCCCTTGAACATCATGAAACTCCGAAACTTCAAAACACCCACATGAGAGGCCAATAAATGAATCCTAATTTCAACAAATGTAACTTCTTGAAACTTATATTTCCAATGGCACTATACCCTTTCAATCAAGGTTCATTCATCCACCGACCTTTCACATGAATGATGTCATCAACCCTCATGTTCTTATCCTTTGATTCAAGAATAGCCTTAGATGTTGTATCACCTCTTTATTTTAAGAATAGTAATGCTAATGTTAGGACCCACTCATGTCACCCAAACTCGACAGTTTTTATGACTAGTGCCATCCAAGAAGACCTTCACAATAGACATGTAAACCCTAAAGGTAGAATCATTTTGGGAAACTTCTCACCATTCCTGGTAAGAAGGGATAGTGTTGAAACATTATCTCATACATATAAATAGCCTCACAGAGTTTGAACCCCAACTAATTATAGTTGTATGATTTTAAAATGCATTCCCCAATGTCCTAATCATACAATGTTAAACTATAAAATAATACCCTTAGTACATGAAATTAAGCTATAGCTCGACCATATATAGTAAACATAGGATTACCTATGTATGAATAAAATGAGATGATAATAAACCTCCTAGGAATCCTGTATGTATAATCCCCACACCACACCTTGTTTTCACTCCTTTCCTGGTATAATAATCCTTCCCGTATAATGTTAAATGGGATGGATCAGTCCTGTGACATTAAACTAAATTTTGTTCTTAAACTACGTGGATTTTAATCCCAGTCACTTTATTGGGTACATAGAATGCCACTATGAGGTCAAATCCCATCATACATAGGACACATTATTAAGTTACAACAGTGATACCCAAAACCACCATTAAATCAATATTTCTTCCCCCTAGGAGGTGACAAACAAAAAATGTGATCATCTCCCCCCCTTGGGGGAACACTTTACCTATTACCGTCAAATATTGGGATCTCCATTGGACCTCAGAATCTTCATCTGAGGCTAACCCCTTTCAGGCCTAGTACATAAAAATTTTACATAGGAACCATACCCAAAGACTTTAAACTAGTGAACATGACCCCAAAAGACTCTAAACTTGTTACCATATCCCCACAAGACTCTAAAACAATGACCATGTACCCACTAAACTATAAACCCATGACCCATCCCAAATGGACTCTAAACCTATGATGATATCTCCAAAAGTCTCTAAACTTGTTACCATTTTCCCAGTAGACGTTTTGATCAAGTCCCCATTAGACCTTAAATTTGTAACCCCAACCAAATGCATTAGAATCTTTACCTCATGTGGAGAACATGTGATTCCTAAGGTAGTGAGCCATAGACTCCTTACTACCATAGCTCGTTTTACCCAATAAAGGACATGGTATGCCTTGGGTTCACACTTAAGATTCCACATACACAATATTCCCTCGACTTAGAAAGAGGAATACTATATAGGTACCCAACAGAACCAATGTCCCTATATGTCCAGATGTGTCCAACATCGACATCATCTTTGAATGTAGGTATCATCCCTATCATGATAGAAGAAACATAATTAAATGACACCCTCTTAAGGATGTCACTATGAATGATATTCATGAATATGGCTCAAATATTTGAGAGACATTAACTAGGAAACAAGATCCATGGAGGAATCCGTGGAAGTAGGAACTAACATCCCATTATCCTATTCTAATCAAGGATCTGAAATCATCAAACATATTGGTAGAGGATATAATATATTGAAAAATGGTAATACATATATTTTATCCATGTTGGACGAGGTTTGACCAGTCCATGGAAGAAAATCACTTCAAGAGAGGTGACGACAAAGATTTGTGCATTTCCACTTTGACATGTGGTCGTGGTGGAAATTGTCTGGAAACAAAATGGCGAACCTGATGTGAATATATTCTAATCAATACATTATTATATCATTAACATTTCACACTTACATATTTGGATGTCACTTAATCTAGATATTTTTTGTTAGGACTCACCAAACAAAATGGGGGGACCTTTATGAAACTCATCTCCTACAATTGGGGAAAATGAAGTACATTGGGATTCAATGATCTAATACATTATTTATGTGGATCTTTCCTTGTACTTGGAGAGGATCGATAGTAGTTTAAATATGGGACATCACCTTCATCAAACACATACTAACTATTTACATCATGTACTTTATAGGACTCCAACAGCAAAAAATGTTCACTGACCCACTGACAACCATCTTCGGAGCATGAAAACCAACCATGTAGTAATCCCACAAAAATATACTCATACAATTGTATCCAAAACTCCCATATCTATTGGTAACACTCTTCCAATCTCCTCTTCCGATCTCATTTAGTGGAGGTTCATAAAATTCATGACTCATCAATACAAATAGGAATGGTTTATTCCATGAAATGACATGGACCATCTGGACTTAGAAGAATCAAAACCCTACCAACCTAGCCACCCTAAGGGTCATACAGGTGGAAACCTCCCGACCATGATGGAAAATTGATTCGACAGCCTATCCCTAAAGAGTATCTATGACTCTCTCCCATAAAATGAGGATATAGGGAATTTTTGAGTTGTTCCCATGGATACCACCCCCCGATAGTAACCTAGGAGGCATCCCACCTAGCCCTGCTGACAACACTAAACAACTCCATGGGTTAATGAGAAGGACGATCTTATCTCTTGTATACTGGCCCCAATAAAGAATAATCAATGAAAATGTTAGTGTCAAGACTTAAACCCTACCTGATAGGAGCCCAAAACCTCAAACACAATGGCTCCCACCACTGTTGGAGCACCTCACCCAACCATCTCAACCACTACACATGGTCATGAATTCACCCAATTGGGTTCGAGACCCTAGTCACCCACTAGGAAGGTCAGGTTGAACCTTCCTGTCTTGGGTTCCATGAGAAACTATTATGGGCTAGCCCATTATGAATAAGTTTACTATGAAGTCCCTCTGCATAAATAAATCAATATAAATGAAGGTCTCATAACAACGAAGACATTCCCTACTCTATTGACTTGTCTTTAGGTGTGAGGCGGAATAACCCACATGGGTCATACCCTTGATTCTGACAAAAGTAAATGTGGAGGGAATCCTTACAACCATAAATGTATCATTCATGGGGATCTAGAACCCAACCTAAGGATTTAATGAGGGAAAAATCATGTCACTATCAACCCCTCAGAGTTTAAGGTGATGAATGACTCAATAGAAGCACCTTCACCCTCATCAGAATTGGGGTCATAAGACCAATAAATATGGATAACTATCCCAGAAGCAGAGATCCATTAACTCCCCAGATCTCCTATTAGGTACATTATTATAGATTAGGTTGTTTCCTCTTTCCTGGGAGTCACTATGAAAATGTCCCTACCACCACCAACTTACCTCCTCTCAACCTTCACCTATAAAGTATGAGAGATGTTAGGATATGGATTGGAACCCTCAAATGATGGTGAGAACTATGTTCATCCATAGTGGGATGATGTATCTCCTGATCCTTAGGGTTCCAAAAATACCCCATATTATATGGATATGTCATGAAGATAGAGTCTCTTCCATAAGACACTATGATGTTCTAGGGGAGGTTGGCCCATGTGATACTCTCTCTATTGGAAAGTCAGTAGTAGATAATGTCTGCATTAATGTCACCCACAGTTTCCTATCCTACACTGATTTGATATTAGGTTGATAAGGAGCCAAAAATCCCTAGATATTGAGTATGAGGAATTGTGGGAGATCTAGGATACTGAAAACCTTTTTTATATTATTTTTATATTCAAACCCACTTTTTATCATATCATAGTTCATCACTAAGGACCATGTGGTCAGCTTCAAGCAAAATATTTGGGTGAAATCAAATTATCACTAAGATATATATATATGGATTTTTTGGGTTCTTTAATCATATCTACGTAATCCATTAATGGTTCTAGATAGTGGATATTGCATCACTCTTAGTGGATCAACACCCCAAATCCTATCAATATAACTTGATCATTGTGTGTACAAGAGTCAAGAGCCTCTCTATGGTCAGATTAGTAATGAAAGAGATGTCACAGAATTTTCACATCATATGATAGGGGATGTATTCCTCCCTCTAATTAATCCCCCTTTCAGGGAAATAACAGGATCTTCGAGAAGTCTAACTCACTAAGGGTGAAAGCTTACCTCTAACCAATGATACTATGAATTCCATCACTATCAATCCTATAGATTTTTAGAGAAACTAGGCTCATGAAACTATGTGAAATAGAGAAAAAACAACCCAATGGGGGTAGAGTATTAGGAATACCCTCTGATAGGTGCCCTTAATCATTAGTAGAGATAGATGTAAGGACACAAGAGACTCCTAACAATGTAATGTTTCTATGACATCAAAATCTCAAAAAAGTAAAATAGGTCTTCTATCCTATTATTACATTTATGGTTATACTAAAGATTGATTCAGATCCCAAAATTACCACCTTAATTAGGGAACTTGATGGATAAAAGAGACTCATTACTGAGATCCTTGTAAAATATCACATAGAGAAAGAAAATGTACCCCATCCCTCCTATATCAAAATATGTAACCCTTCATGGAATGGATCCTAGGGTTGAGTCAAGTGGTATCATACAACTAATCAGGGCAGTTGAAGGTGGATCTAAAAAATGACCATGATATGACCCACCTACCCCATTTGAGTCATGATACATACCTGATTGGGACTGTGATCATTATGACTCATGATCTAGTTGTTCAATCAAAGCATTTGGGTCTACCAACCATTACCAGGATGATGTGATAGCTACTCTCATTACCAGTGTTGAGGCTCTTTAAATTAAAAAGAACAAATATTTTCTAAAGGGAAGTTGTATCCATCATTCTTGGACTACATCCATCAATCCAAAGATTTTGATAACCAATGTTGCACCCCATATAATGGGATGGAGGATCTACTATAGTACCTGACCCACAATAACACATGATGTGCCCTGATGCAAGGGATTCCAGAATTGTAGGAATCTATCAAACATTGGTATCTCATAAAGCCTATAAAGGTAATTTTATTTATATTCTAAAACCATATAGCCTTAGGATCCATTACCACTATGGCGGATCTCCCTATGTGGTTCCTATACCAGTTCATCTCCACCTAGCGCAAGTCCAATGTCATTGACCTCTCAAAGTGAAAGAAGAAATATGATTAGTGAGTTTTTGAATCCATTTTTTAATTAAAGTGACTCACATGATACCTCAATATGTATCTTTCCCATTAAATCATATTAACTATGTTCTTAGAGAATTTATAAAATGTGATTGTCTCCACCATCATCTTCCTGAGATATGTGGGTGAATTCTAAGAGTTCACTGAAAGAGTTCAGTGTATAGAAGAAGTCTTGTAGTAGACTAGGAAATATTTTCACCCATTACCTCTTTTATCTTCTATGTGGAGGCCATAAAGGAATAAATAGCTGACGTAATATTGAATGAGTCTCTACAGTTGGTACACATTCAGTCACAACTGCCATAAAGGCCTCACCAACTATAGCCTCATCAAGAACATCCTCATCATGATAATATATCCCAAGTCCTCATTTAGTACCAAAAAATAATATTCCCTTCATAAAGTAGGAGAAAAAGTCCTACACATTTTTGGAATCATAGGTTATAGGGTACTTTATTTTCACCCTGTATGAGGACATTCTGATATTTCTAGAAAACAGGAGGCCATAAAAGGATAATATGAAAAACCTTTCCAATTAATATCTATACCATAGGGTCCTCAGGCCTACCTTGAAGAAATATTTTATATAAAATGATTGAATATTTGACTAGGTTGATCAAAACCTAGATGAGTTGGGTAATGTACCGACATAGTAGTTTCATGTCTTCACCACCCTTGAGAGTAATGAAGAAGACTTTGGTGAATGGTAGAAATTTCTGAGTTGGGGGACACAAAATTACCATGACTGCCTATCTCATAAGATGGTTGTTTGTAGCCTTTGAATTATCTATTCCCACTTGAGAAAATTGGAACCCCTTCTAGTCATCACATCCACTCTAACCACTACACCATCATCACAGAATTCTAAATAATGGAATAATAAGCACTGATGACACCAAGGAATTTAGAGTCCCCAACAAGTTAGAAAGCCAACATACTCACTTAGTGCCTTTATGCCTCTTGAACTGTGAGAGTCCCCTAGAATTCATCCCATCCTAGAATATTCCACTAAAAAAGATTATGAATATTGTTATGTTAAAGTTATCATAATGGTAGATCAGTGCACAACACTCAATAGAGAGGAATTCCGTTTGTACCATTTAATAACCATTGGATGAAACAGTTGAAGGAGGCATGAAATTCATTGAAATTGGATGGATGTTTGAGCCGGTGCCCCCTAAGATAATGTTAATTCTATTGAGACTAGATTGAAAGCCTCAAATAAGGCTTAGTAGGAACAACCCTCCCAGAATTTTTTTTGAAACATCTATATCCAACCATATTGGTTTATCATGTATCATAGTAACAATAATTTCATTCTCATTTCTGGCTAAAAGGGCCCAAAATCATCCATCTAGTTCTCATCTTAAACCATCCAGTCAATAGTAGAAAATGATCAACAACATCCTTGTCCTATCACCTTAACCAATGACACAAACTATTACCCTTATTAAAGACTGGACCCCCGAAGGAAGAAATATGTTCTTTTCTTTGAAATATTATGTGGTAAAGAACCTCAATAATATAAAATTACACTATTGATCATTGATGCAATCTTTGTATTATATGAGATGTGTGGGGAATTGATCGAGACCTTGAATGGACCTATTTTGTTTGAGAAAATAGTATCTACCACTGAGGTATACCATGCATAGAAATATAAGAATTATGAATTTCAATTGGTCATTTCTATAACTGAAGAGGATAAAGGTGACACTATCAAAGGGATCGTACACCCATTTTATATCCCAGGCTAATTAAATGGCATAGAACTTAACCAATTCCAAATTTATACTAAATCTAGGATCAATATCATCCTAACCAAGACACTCCATAAGATGGGTCTCATTGAATCTGGTTTTACTCCCTCCAAACTAACAATTTTTGGGTACAACAAGAGAAAGAAGAAACTAAATGACAAGATTTAGCTGGAAACCTAACTCATCAAACTATTACCAAGAATCAAGTTTATGGTTGTATCACAAGATACCAACTATAATGACCTGTTGGGAAGGACCCATATTTATATATAAGATTTGGTCCCTTATTTATACTAGAAATTCCAAAAATACTCCCTAGATGGTTATGTTGGGATACTTTAGGGTGATCTTTCTCTATTAAACTCTTATGAAACTCAATACCTGGATTCTAGGTACTATAAAAGTAAGGTAAAATAGTCCAAACTGACAATGTCGATAGTATAAATTCTCCTAATTATCTAAAAACCACATCAGTGGAACCTTGGGAAGATTCAGAAGAAAACTTCATTCTATGAATCCACTTATTGGTGCCCACAACCATGAACTTGGGAAGCAGTTTCATTGTCTATAAGAAGAAATAGTGATTGAAAATTACATCATACTCACACATAGGTCCAGTGAAACCAATGGTAGAAAGCATTACTCTTGTATATTATCAATAAGTTTGACCCATAGATAATGATTTGTAAAACTTCTACATATTATGTAAAATAGGCATAACTCAATGCATATCGAAATGATTTCATTTCTTCAATATAAAAAGTGGAACTATCAATTAGATACCATGTGGGATTGGATCATCAGTGTTTATCACCATGAAATCAAGGGAGGAAGAATCAATTATTAAGGATTCCTCCCCTTCTAGTGTATATGAAACTATATCTTCCAATTCTGCAGTTCCAACAAAGTCACCACCTCCCATCAATCCTTATGACTTAGTGATAAAGAAGATCTAGATGAAGACCCTCATGAATTTCATGAGGTTGAACCCAACACAGTCGAGGAGATAACCTAGGTGAATCTCATCATAGAAGAAGACCCTAGGTCTATTCTAATAAGCATGATCATGTATCTAAAAAATAGAAGTATTATTTGGATTTATTGAAATTGTATCAGGACTTATTGACATGAAGATACTAGAATATTACAAGGCTCGAACCCTAGTTTTTCTTTCATCACCATATCCTTTTTGTGGAACCCCACTTGTTCAAACATCCTCCTAGGAATATATACCCTTCCAAGGGTGTTATTGATGAGGATAAATTTGAAAATATTATCAAGTATAACTTCATTATGTATTTTTAGTACCCCAAGTGTTTTACCATCATTATTTAGACCGAGAAGAAGAAAAAATTGATTATATTATGCATCAACTTCTAGGACCTCAACCACCACTACCTGAAGGAAGATTTTACCCATATGATAAAAGAGCTATTAATTGATATAAGAATTAGTTTATAGGCCATCTCATTCATGGAGGGGTAGTATAGGTGTAACTAGATACAAATAGACGCCCAATATTAAGAGGAATATACCTTTAGAATAACATAGGGAACCATCTTATACCGATTGATACCATTTAGTTTGAAGATTGCTGAAGCTATATACCAATATTTCATGGGCCATATCTTATATCCACTCATTGGGATATTAATATAGTTCTAAGTTAATGTTTTGGTTGTAAAATCCTAACAACAATAGAACTATCACAAAAATGGGTTTATGTAGTTCCACCCTTTAACAGTGCTAAAAAAAGCATTGATGAAGGGGGTGGCTTTATAAGGGCTAAAAAGGCGCTGATAAAGGGTACATTTAACAACACTGTAAAAGCACTGTTAAAAGTGACCCTTTATTAGCACGTTTTTAGAAATGATAAAGGCACTGCCTTTATTAGCTCTTTTCTAGCACTATTAAAGGACCCCCTTTATCATCACTTTATTTAGTAGCGCTAATAAAAGGGGGCTTTATCTGAGCTTTTTTCCTAGTGATGATAAATTGTATATTTCAAATATATATATATATTTCATAAAAAATAATATATTGATATATATGTTTATTTATATTGATATATTTATAATATAAATTTTTTAAATATGTTTTAGATCAATTTGATATCTGGTGGATGCAAAACGGACATGCGGAACAGATGTTATGAAAAAACAGACACCCAGAATAGGACTTATGACCATTGGGAAAAATTATGGGACCTTTTTGGATATGAAAAGGTGAGAAGGGGTTTCAATGGTCACCATAGTGTAGTTATATTCTCTATAATTGACATGATATGTGGTAGAGAGAAAATGGAAACCCGGAACAGAAGTTATGATTGTTTGAAATTGTGAAACCCTCCTAGTGCCTAAAAATCAAAGAAATCCATAACTCACTAAATCAGCCATATCGTATACTTTAGGTTTCCAATTTAGCACCACGACTAGTAAAATCGATGGTCATGTGATGAGTGAGGACCAAGTCCAATCGAAACCATGATATGATCAAAGAAACCAAGGATATATCAGTTATAAAACTCTAAAAAAACTGTAAATTCAAAAGACAATAACTTTCACTCTAGGTGTCCGTTTGGGCTATACCACATATCCAATAAAATTAAGTGAAGAGATATACACAAAATTCTAACTTTAAAATAGTTTCAATAATTTCCTATAACCTTAAACCCCAAAAAACCATCAGAAGGCCTCCAAAACTCTGGTTTCATGTTCGGTGCACTGTCAAATTTTTCTTAAAACAGTAATAACTCACAATCTATGTGTCTGTTTGGATTTTTCCACTTGATATATCATAGTTCGTTCCATGAGATTTGGTTTACTGGTCATGAAGATGAAACAAACACCCAGACCAGAATTTATGCCTATTTCAGTGACTCTATAGTTGGTTAGGTTTTTCAAGACCCCATTTCTAGCACTTTTGTCTTGTACGCTATTTTTTAAACAGCTACAACTTATGATACTTCAGTCAGTATGGCCTCCCCCACCTATCAAATCAAATATTGTTTTGTGATATTAAAATTGAAGGGTCATAGAGCTAGAACAGACTCTCAAATCAGATGTTTTCGTCATTACCTTGAGTTTAGGTTTTATTTGACTTTCTGACTGTATTTATGGGTTTTGAGGGTTTATCCATTTTAACCTATTTTTTATGTTTTCAGGGATTTTTATCATATTTTTTATAATTTAATATTATTTATAATCAAATATATAACAATATATAAATATTTTTTATATATTCACACATAAAAATTTGATTTTATAAATAAATAATAACACATATTTACATATAAAGTATATTTCTCAATATATAATCCTTATCTAAATAGAAAAATAATTTCAATTTTATTTAAAATATAAATATTTGAATATTTATATAACTATATAATGTGTACGTGTATATATATATATGTGTGCCTGTGCATCTGTATTGACAAACTGATATATATAATCTACATATCTAAACATATGTATATACATATTAATATATAATATTTTTAAATATATATAAATATGTATAATTGTACTTATAGATAAACATATAATATTTATATATATGTGTGTGTGTGTGTGTATGTTGTATATATGTATTTATTTATTTATAAACACACACAAAAAACAATTTTTATAAATGTATTTAAAACTGATCTAATAAATATATATTATTATATGAAAAAATATATTAATATATAAATATAACTATATATATATTAATATACATATTTATATATATATTAATATAACTACATATATATATATTTAAATATATATATATGTGTGTATGTTAATATAAATATATTTTAATATACGAGTAAATATAACTAAATATATATGTATATATATATATATAAATAAATAGATATATTATTAAATGAAGAGAAAAGAAATATATTGGAGTGGTAAAGGCTTATGTGTGTAGGAAACATGTCCCATGATCGAATCCAGGGGGAGGCAGGTCACACGCGTGGGTGGAATAAAGGCTAGCACAGTTAAAGGGTGGTGGGAGCACTGTTGAAGGCTGGGGGTGGCTGGGGCATCAGGGAAGGGTTTGGGGGTGCTATTGAAGGGGGGGGGGTTCAAGCACTATTGAAGCCCCTCCATGATTTGGTGATTAATTTTTAATGGTTTTTAACTTTTATGAGTGCTTTTTAAAAAGTGCTGATAAAAGACCCCTTTTATCAGTGCTTTTTTAGCAACGATAAAAGGGGCCTTCATCAGGGCTTTTTTAGGCGATGATAAAAGGTACACCCCTTGATCTTCATTGAGATTAATAATGATTTTTATCACTGATAAAGGAATTATTTAGCACTAATAAAATCCAGTTTTTTGGTAGTTCCAGACCATCTCAATGATCTCTAGAAATTGTTCTACTTTATCCACTCCAACCACTTGAAAATGAACCCTCGAAAATGTCTATTCTGGGTTACCTTTGAAAATATAAACATAACTTTGTAGGTATATAGACATTGAAATCATTCTGGAGAAGACGAAATCTATTAGCTAGATGCCTCCTTAGTATAACCTTCATATGTTTTGAGGATACCAAATCAACTTGGCCTAAATAAAATGATTCATTAAAACTATGGATGTTGCATGATATCCCTTCTCAAGGATTGTGGCGAAATCCACCATATCACAATGGGGGGAAGTTATCTAGATAAAATTTGAGGACATTAAGTAGTAACTACCACATCCCACTATCCTGATTCCCATTTCCCTAGGGAAGCCTCTGTTCATTTATGTGTCTAACCTAGAGATATCCTAGGGTTCCCTTTTAGATCAGATGAACAATGAGGGTATGAAAAATACTTATATTATCTCAGTATCATGCTCCTTGATATAGAGAACAAATATTCTCCATTCAAGAAGACTTTTCTTTCTCTAGTCTATTATGTTCATAATTAGTGATAGTACTTAAAACACAATGAGATACTGCTGGTATCCTATTTCAATACACATTTGTAAATTCTCAACCACCCTATTTTGAAAATATAGATAGATTGTTGTGAAGTAATTATTCATCAATTCGACATCGATGTTATCCCTTAGAAAGCTGTTAAGGACCAATAATAGGATGATTTCTAGGATTTACATATGAACCTTGAAGAACTGCTGCTAGATATTAACTTCCCAGATGAGTACATTGTCTCTCTGACTAGACTATGTTATGTTGTAAAATGAATTTAAATGGTTCCTCCCCTAGGATGGACTGAAGAATGGTTAGAAACCCCAAACTCAATAGGTTTTTCCTTGGGATTGTCTTCATTTCTCAGGCATAGGAAATATTTCCATTATCATTCCAATTTCCGAAATTGTACACTAACAACGAGTAAGAGTATCGATATCTTATAACCAGGCTCAATTGGGCTCTCAAGATTTATTTTCCCCATCTTCATGTGAAGGTAGACTATGATATTGTCATTATGTCGATCAATGGAGACTATTTAGTAAGGAAACATGATCTCCTTCCCCTACTAGTGTGGAATAATGAGTAGATGGACTGGCTCCCTTCTCAATTGAAGGTAACTCAAGCTACCTAATCACATAATTAATGTGATAATGAAATGGAATGTTTAGCCACATTACATTTAGATTCCAAAAATTATGACTTAATCATTCATGTGGTGCATCATAGATTAATCTACCCTATCAATTCTAATGATGATGACCAATATTTAAATCATACAGCCACTATAAACTCTATAAAAAGGCTTTCAAATTCACTGTTAGCCAAATAATTATCCTATTGGATGACTCACGTCAATCAATCACTCACTAAATATTTTATTTTTAATACAAAGGGCCCCAAACTCAATAGGAGAAAAATTAGTGAATACCAAGGGAAACTCTACTTACAATGAGTTTATAGTCCTTTAGAAAGGAACCAATAACAAAAATATAAAATGAAACTGTCATTGAGACTCCCTTTACTAGAATATGAATTGGATGTAAAGTTACCTTACCTCCATGTGTGAAAAACATAAATACCCTCTTCCCTAAAAGTTCAATATTTTATGATGAAATAAGTTAGTCTCCATGTTTTTCTATTTATATTGTAGAGAAACACAGCCAAGGTTGTGGTTTATGATTCAACCACGAAGATGTTATTATTGTAAATCTTGCACAACATAAGGCCACTGAACATAACCCTTGTGCTTATCCCAACAGAGTATCCTATGTCATAAAATGTACTAAATCTAAAAATCATAAAACCCTTATTATCCTACACTGTCCCCCCACATTTCCCCAAGCACACAAGACCCATCAACATTTAATGTCAGCATCATACTAGATGGTCTCCAGTTTATCCATCATTACTAGTTACTTCTGTACCTTTCCTCTACAGGAATGGATGCCCTTTGAATTATTCTCCTTAATGAAATAGCAGACCCCCATCACATGAATATAAATCCAATATTCACCATCAGAGACATCATATAGACCTATATGCATATATGAGAGTGACCCCTACCTTCTCTCACATAATTATTAGTCTCCCAAAGAACCCAAAACATAATTTTCAATACCATGCTATGTATCATAACTTTGATACCTTGCTATCCAACACCCTGTAACCATGAAATAGTGAAATCCAAAATGGATTACTTATGGCCTAAAAAACCCATGCACTACTCAATATTATACTAGATATTATATGTCTAATATCATTTAATGAAGATATTCCACACCAATTATTATCTCAATGATTTACAACATCTACATCGCAATGCCAGAAAAACACCCTTCCTTTTTTTTGTTTTTATGTATGGTTATTACTTAATTCCTTAAAATCAAACTCGGGAGGTTCATCTTCACTGGGATCTCTTTGCACCATAACTTAGTCTCCTCCTAACGTGTCTCCTAGATTGTCTGTATCATCTTTCAGAAGTCTCATCCACTAAAATTCCCAGTCATTGATTCCCAAAAATACCTATTAAGCTCATTCCCCATAATGATATTTAATTAATGAATCTTCATATCATTATAGAGTGTTTTTCTAATAAATAAATAGAATAGGATAAATTCTATGAATGATATATTTATAATCGATCACTCTGGGAAGAAGAGAGAAAACCAAACAAATTATATTTCCAAAAAAGGATATCATCGTGACCCACCACCCACCATAATTTCTCTTCAATAATTTTTATATGCTTGATCATACACCTCAAAGGTCTTTAACTTATTTATATTGATTTTTTCAACCTATCTAGTCATTTCCATACTCATTCCTCATAAATGTAACCCATAGTGTACTCCACCTGATAATACCACAAACAAGATTTTCCTATATGAATTACATGACTCCTGTTATGATCTGTAAATTGATACTACATTCCTCGATCAACTTTTCCATTCTCCTCCATGAATCACAGTGAAACCTTCCACAATAATTAGAATCTAAGATATACGATTCCATGATTTTTTTTCATATTTTTAAAGTTTCCCTTTTTATATTTGATGATTTTTATGACATGAATTTTTATATAGATGAGGATTTTGTTAACCAGTGTTAACCATACACAAAAAAAGGAAATTATTCTAGTTTTATATTCACCTAGAGATATGGTTGAGAATGAATTCAAAAAAACAAAAACATTCCATACTCTTCCATATGTGATGGGAGTGCCGACATATTCCATTGGATGTTGGAACTTATTAATTTCGTGTTATTATTGAATGATTCTATCATTCTTATTCAAGAAACTTTTTGAAATGAAAACACTAAATTCCATATGGTTGATCTACTGGTCACTCTAATTTCTACATGAATTCATTATTTATATGAATCCATTAATGGATATTTTCATGCCATTAATAAAGAAAAAATGTCATAAAAATCATGAGGTGAGATTCAAAATAATCCCTGAATCTGTTCTTATAATGAAAGGTCCTCCCCCTCTAGGTCATGCATGATATTCCTGGTGAGATCCTCCTCAGCCATGATGATAAGACTAGGTGACACTGGTTCTCCATGACTAAATCCACCCACCATTTTTAATAACCTAATTCCTTCCCCATGATAGATATCTAGATCCATGGGACTCAATAGAATGTAAATAACAAGTCATAGACTCATTATTTGAACACAAATGATCTCATTACCCCCACAATTAAACTATATTCTATCTAGTGATAAGTCTTTTTCTATGTCAACTTTGTTCATGATGTTTGATCTGAGGTTATTTTTATTCATATCATCCAATATCTCTTTATCCATCCCTAATACCCCTTGAATTCTCTCTCCTTGAACATATCCATGTTTCCAATCCGATATGAGTCTTGGAATAAAATAACTGATCCTTCTATTCATGAAGAAGGTGAGGATATTGTAAGAATTTTTTTAAAGGAAAATAGGTTTGTTCTATTTGAGAATAGTGGGTCAATTAACCATTATAATGAGAACCACCACAGATGAAGACAAAAAACTTGTGAGCACCTCACCTTTAAAATAGTATTGCATGACTTCAATAAAATTCTCCTTAATGAAGTCACATGCAGCTTTGTAGAATGACTGGGTAAACGCATTGGAACTGGGTGCACTTCTATGTTCATGCTGGACATGACATATTTGATATCCTTCTATTCTAGAATATCATCTAAATCATCTTTTTCCCTTCCCTCCACCAATCTAGGAATGATATGAAGAAATTTATCCTCCCCGTTCAAACTTGTTCACCATCCTCCATTGGAGCTATCTATTCCAACCAATAGTCCATCAAAGTGATTCACTACGATCCTTATTACACCCTTCACATCCCTTATATATGATCTATCCTATAGTTTTAGTTTTATTATTCTTGAAACCTTATTCTACCTTAAACATACCAGAAAAATATATTGTGTTCCTATCCCCCTCTCTAATCCATTTAATCGTATATCTTTCCCCACCCATCCTTTTAATCACTAGTATTTTCTCTACCAGAATGATTTGTTTTATCAAACATGTTGAAAAAATTATCCCAATCCAAACCACCCTATATCTTATCCTATATTGCTCAATGTCCTTATTTATACCCTCCGGACCATTATCACTATTATCCATGATTTGATTCCAACCCCGAATATTCTTCTTTAGAATTTGAATATTGCTTGTTTACCTCACCCATGAAGAAACCCACACTGGTTGCTCCTAGAAACATATAAGAACCAATATAAAATACTAAACCCATGCCTAGGTGTTTGAGTGGTATAATAGGTATCTCTTCATATCTTATATCTTTTAGAGTACCAATAGAGGAGAATTATCTTAAAAAAACTAGGTTAGATGCATAATGGAGGCCTGAGAGAAGAAATATATACACTATAAATTTAAAAGACATCAGTCCAATCTAATACATTTTATCCAACTACCTTTCTAGTTATTTCACCAGGTAAACTTGTCACCCGAGAATCCCATGTTCATAAGGCCATTATGAGACACACACTCTTTGAAATCATCAATTTATTTATTGGAAAACACAACTCCAACTTTTTTATTTGATGCATATACTATGGTATTGAACTATCCTTTCATAAACCAAGACATGATCCCTATATTAATGTTGGAGAGAAGATTACATAAAATAATTCTATCTGAGACCACTCATTTAGAATAAATGAAATATAATTGGAATTCAGTTCCTCAAAAAAACAATTTTTTAGAAATATAATAGTAGGATGAATTCATGTAAACCACTAAGATGTTGTGCCTCCAAAAAATATATATCTTTTAGTTGTAAGGAATATTATGCACAAAATATGAAAACCCATTCATTTTGAAAATGATAAGATAATATCATATTTTTCATTAGGTTCTAGGATAACCAACATTCAGGCATGGTTCCTCCAAGATTCATTAAAGATGTTAGAACTCTTCCCTCGACTCTCTTCATTGAGTATGTACAGAACAATAGTCTCCCACTATACTGAGACGATCATGAGAGAATCCATTAATGTGTAGTAAAATTTACACAACGAGATAAAAAACATTGATAAGTCCCTCTATAGGGGTCAGATTAAGGGAATCCTCCTTAGTTTCATCCAAGTGAAGGAGATCCATAAAATCATTCAAGAAACCCATGTTGGGTCATGAGAATCCCATCAAGAAGGAATAAATATTTATCATAAGATCTGATGGTTGGGTTACTTATACCTCACCATGGTCCGTGACTATAATGAATTAAATAATATATTTTATTCTTTTCATATTCATACTAACATCATGAATCACCCACTAGAGCTTATCTAGGATACCATGTACTCCAAGAAGTTTTATGTATGGTGACATGACATTGTGTTCCATTACCTTTTAGCGATAGAACAATAATACATATTTATTTTTAATTCAATAAACTACTTAAAGTGAGAAGAATCCACCCCTCGACAGGGTCAAGAATCAATATATGATTGATTTTGTGAAATCCCACATAGTATGTAAATTCTGGATTCCTCAAACCATTATTATGGAAAGAAACATAAAAATTTGAGCTCTCGAGATGAAAAATTTATTTTCCAAGTATAGTATATGGACAAAGCACACCTACCTCTACCACATATAGGAGAATGTGTAGTTCAAGGATTTCATAAAAACCATCTATAACATCATATATAAAATGGTAGGCTATAATAAAAAGATTTTCTATGGAAATATCTCAAATAGACTCTGGTAATTTCTGATGAAGAGTCGAAATTCCGTCCAGGAAACCATATAGTCTCTAGTCTATGGGATAAAAGTAGTTATACCTATATAGTTTCAGCTTCCATCACTCTGAACAACAATTTATGATAATCCTATTTCTAAAGGGAGAGTTGATGTCTGTTTGGCCATGTTGGGATCCCTTGAGGAATATAGGCTCCATGCATTACATAAACTAGAAGGGAATCATAACTGTTAGGTGCAATTGTTCAATAATTTTTCCCCTATAATTCTTCCTTCAAGGTGATATAGTATTGGCTCTCAGGACACTGATGATACCTAAAAATAAGCCACCAAAACTATATCCCAAATAGGAAATAAATTATTTCATTCATAAGGTCTACTTGAATGGTTATTACTCATTGATCTCTAGGTATGGTAAGTGCATCACACCTCCAAAAAATTTTACATTACTCTAGAGTTACTTCTCATGAACCCTTAGTATGATCTATATCATTTTAAACTACAAATCCAAACATTCTTTATATATTTTATTAAAATATACAAAAAATATCCTCACTGAATTAAATAAAACCATAATCTTACCTTATGTAATAAACATGGGATGCCTCATGTGACAAATATGAGATGATCCAAAAGTATGAGTTTCATGAATTTAAACTACAAAGTTGAACGTCCAATTCATATTATTATAAACTATACAACAAAATCCACAACAGATGATGTTAAACTATAGCCTTACCTTGTTTGATGAAAATGGTATGCCTCATATGAAAAATACGAGATGAATGATAAGTATGAGAAATATGTCTTCAAATTACAAATCCAAATTTCATATTTAAATGAAATAAAACTATATGACATATTCATTACTGCATTAATCTAAACTGTGGTATACCCTATAGAATGAGTATAGGATACCTCATGTGATGAGACAAGATGACACATGTCATAAAAATGAGATGATATCCTCATCACATGGGTGTTTTCAACACATAAGACATGATCATACCATCTCATACTGGCCATATGAAGCTAACATATTCAACACCATCATCAAATCTATAATCACTTAAATTGTAGAAACCACATGTCCTCACCATATGATATTAAACTAAATGATAAACTTTATTTCCACAAGATGTGAAACTAAATGCTCCATATTTCTGTCCTAATATGTTAAACTAAATCATGCTTTGATCCCTCACGTGATAGAGTAACCTCTCTTTTGGGGCCATTCATATAACACACCATGGTTAAGAACTACGTAGAACTTGATTCCCACCTCTGATGGGATTAGTACCAACTCCCGAATCTCATATCCTGGGACCATACCAATAACCAACCTATTTTGTGCCCTATCCCTTATGAATAGGCTCAATACTCAGCTATCGATAATCCCAAATAGTGTTTTTGAAAACTTGGAAGAATAAAACCCAAAGAGCATAACATTCCCTTGTCCATCCCAACATTTTCACGTCCACATTTCATTTTATCCCTGGTTTGGAAAATCATCAATCTCTCGATATTAGTGAGTCCCCTATAGGAAATGGTTCATATATAAAATTGATCACCTACCATCCTAGAAACATGACTCAAAGAATTCATTTCAATAGATGATGGTTCCTATGTTTTGAACATGGTCAATAGTCAATACTAAATGTTTTATCTCTATTATTGAATAGTGTGGTTGTTAAATATGTGTTTCAAAAATGATCAACTGTCATTACATTCCCCTCAATCACACCCTTTTGATATAGATATCAGAAATCATGATTTACCTCCCTTTAAACCTCCCATTATCTCAGTGGAGTATTAATGCCCTTAGTGTTTTTTCCTACGTGTTCATGCATGATAAACATGCAAGTTGGTGTAGTGGGAACATTCCTAGGACAACTTTTTACCCTTATCAATATATCCAATATAATAATTGGAAATCTATGACAATTCTTGTTTTCTACATAGATATTGGATTATGTGAGCTTAAGATTTATAGGTAATTTTCCCCAGGAATGGATGAGACTCATAGAAATTCCCAAATGGAATACCACCCCCATACAGTCTAAACTATTACACCTAAACTATGAGACTTGGTCCCAGACTCATGACCCTAAATTCTATTCAACTCATCCGAATATGTTGGTTTGGTTAATGGACTTCTTGGAACTCTCTTCACATTGGGCTTGACTTCGCTAATTTCACACATATAATACTAGAACCCAAACCCCCATATGGTCCAAGAATTATGACCTTAAAATGTGTGCACGTTTCCTCAGAAATGGATGATGAACCAAGCCTCCTTCACCCTCCATTCACATTGGGGTACTTCAGTTTTGTGAAATATAACTTCTTTGAAACACAAACACAAACATAATAAAATATGTTTTAAGCATCATAACCTTAAACTATTTGAATATCCATGGTCCAATCTCTAGGATTCTAAACTAGCAGAACCCATTTAGATCCTAGATACATGACCTTAAACTATATAGATAATATCCTGTTGTGTGACATTTTAAACTAAAGTGTTGGATTCTCATTCTATAAATGTGGGGGGATACCACACTTCTATTATTGGTGTCCTATCATTCCTTATTATGTAACAATATGTGAATTTATTCCCAGATTCATGGGATACATAGTGATTCTGAGACCCCCTTGTCTCTTTCCCAACTATAAATTCCCTCGTCGCGTGAGTCCTTGTTTGCTAGAATTCAACCCGATGGACCTCTTTTTATGATAGATTTGTTAGTATATAGTGAAAAAAACATCTCACCATCCCCATATAGTCAAAGCATCAAGACTTTTCACTATGTGAAACTTTCCATAGGGATTTTTTATGTGTAAATGGGACTACATATCTCTATCATGAAATTAGGTTTATTCTCCTCTGTTCTTCACAAACATTCCCAAAACACATTTACCCCATTATTCTAAGCTCTACGACATTAAACTAGTAGTATTTTTGATCTAGGATCCAAGACTTTAAACTAACAACCTTTATCCTATAATTTTATCCTTAAATTATTGGTAAATAGACCCCTATTACCCCAATTCTACATTTTTGTTTCTTCCTAACTCAAGAATACTACAACCTTTTAGTGTTCTCCTCCTATAATTCCATGTTCCAAAAATACTTTTGGATTGATTTCTAATTTCATGAGATATGTAAAGACACCTGAAAATCGTATCTCATGTCCACCTGGAGATAATCTCATCATTCACACCTTCTTTTGAACCCATGGTCATATTTAGGATCTTAGTGAATTTATGTATACTAAGGTGGTGTGACAGGATGATATAGGTGTTCCAAACATCACGACCCTAAACAATTTTCCAACATTGGGTTACTAGGATTTTTGGACCTCTTTTCATGTTATATTTAAAATTACTTTTCTTCCACACAAGTTTCTCTAAATGTTCCCTGAACTATGATCTTAAAATATTAGTATTGGCCTAAAAATCATGATTTTAAATGGTGTGTATTCATCCATACATATTCCCCTTAATATTTACCTATCTGGTCTGACTATCATGACCCTAAATTACCCTAGGAAAGAGGAACATATGGTATTTAGGCTAAAAAACTATAAGGGAAATCTAAGAAAAAAGACTACTTTTAGACAATAAGTTTCCCTTATGAACCAGGAAAAATTGAGGGTGAGAATGAAATTGGTTCAAAGCTGGTTACACTCACCATTGATATCCAAAAAAATTAAGGTTGTGCTCATTGGAACCACTAGTTCAGGAAAAACGTATATCTAAACTATAACTCATACTTTGTGAGATCCTATATAAGATTACAACCCTTGTTTTCTATTTTAATGCATCCAAATAGGTAGATGGTGTAGATATCATACACATTGGCTGAATAATATTGGTCACAAAATGATAAACCATGAAAAAAACATCCCTGTCACATGGAATTAATGTCTATATAACATCATATTCACCATATAATGTTAAACTACACATTGAAAATACTTTGAAAATATTTTAAAATTCATACCTTTCACTTTCATTTCATGAAATAAAGATGTAAAATGTTTTAATCCATTTTCTAAGAGGATGTTTCTTTCCCTTCAATACTATTCACTTACCACACTTATTGAGTTTATTAACTTTTTCTTGGAAACCAAGAAAACACCCCCCTTAAAAGGTTATTCAAGTACTTTCCCATGATAATACTCCCAGTCAATGTGTTAAGAAGCATAGTGGCATAATCCCAATGTCACTGAACTCAATCAGAACATTCTATCATGTTCACCCCATGCTTTGTGGAATCCTTGATTTAGATCCCCACCATCTTCCATGTCTGAATGATGCCCCATACAGTGATGGTGTCATTAAAAAATGGTTCTCCCCTTGTCTTGAGAACACACATTGAAGTACCTTTAATGATAACTTAATAGGTCACATGCCTTGAACATGGTCAATTTTCGACCGTCCCTTGTTGTCCTCTCCATTGGTATACGATAGTGGAACCCATGTTTCAATCATGGTCAGTAGTTATACATTATTGTCTGGTCACTACCCCTTTTATTACAAGTCTTTTACATCTCCATTCATGTCATCCAACATCCCCTTTTCTCGGGTGTAATATAATGCCCTTGGTTTTACCCCTCTCATAAACCTACACATGTTTGTAAAGTAAGTTTGTTGTGCAGATTACCTCTCTCCCAACAATGTCTTCCAAGTCAGGACACTCCTAAAAGTCAATTGGTAATTATGAAACCAATTGTGTGATACCTATGAATCTATCTCTCTCATTCAACGTAGTGATATTATGTTTATCTCTTATTTCTCACACTGAGCCTGGATTATATTGAATTGTAGGTTTATAGTTTGTTTTATTTTTAATTTAATCGAGATATAGAAAAATATGAACACATGGAATTAAAACAATCACTTTTATTGCCTTCATGAAGGAGTTCTATCCGTAGGCTGGAGAATCTACTTTATTATAATATATGGAACAAAATCCCCCAATGACTTGACCTAGGTGAGATATTTCTCCAACTAGGACATCCTTTATTGCATGGCCTCAAAAGACCATTTCCACTCATCCATCTCTGCCACTTACTCCTTATTGGATGGAAAAACCTCATCATATCATATTCACACCCAAACATTTCTAGCCCCGAAATCCACTACTAATTATTTTTTCCCTGATTCTATAGACTCAACCACTTATAGTTGTACCTTCAAATGATCGACCATCTCTCCTTCTGTAGAATCAATTACCTCGTGCTATTGTTCCTACCCATTAAGCTAAGAAAGATCCAATTAAACAACCTAAATTACCTACATTGCCTAATATTTATACCCATACTAGCCAATGTTGAGGTCCTTCCAATCATCCTACACCCATTTAATAAGGAAATATAGATCCAAATAATGAAGTTCATGGGAATACTCCCTACCAGCCCCTAAGATCACATGATTTGGATGGAGGTACCCCATATGAATTGAGAAACTATCCTATAATGTGAATGTAATGAAGTTACACACAATCTTCCATACCTTGTTATAAATGATCTGAATCTCCTCATCCATGTTAAATCTAGAGTACTCAAATTCCATAGGTGGTCCTGTCTCATACTCTGGGAATTCTTCCAACACGTCATCAGTATGGTAATCCTCAAGTATTCTATCGAATGGGATAAGCTACACATCTAGAGGGAGGTCAACCTCATATAGAAATGGTATTGAGAATATCATTAAGATGTTTTGTACTAGGGGTAAAATATTCTATAATAGTGGCCTCAATAGAATTCTCAATATTAGAAACATTCAAGACATACGTATCTTCCATGTCCTCATTAAATACCCCTATTAAGGTTGCGACATCAATAAATTCAACTAACAACTTACTCTCAAAAATGAGAATAACTAGTATTTAGATGAAATATCAGTAAATTACAACTAATAGTTTATAAAAAATGAATGGAAAAGACCTATACTAAGCACATAGACCATCCAGTTGGTTAGATATGTTCACCAGAATCCCTACCAGCAATAGAATCCTCATAGTGATTAATTACGTAACTATCAGAAGTTGTTCAGTAGACAAACATGTTAGATTTATTTAAAATGGAATAAATTTTATCACAAGAGTCAGAATGAATATTATCAAACCAAATGAATAATGGATGGGATTGGAATTTCCCATGAAACACATGATGCTATTGATTTGTCACTTCAGTCACATGCATCACCTCGAAAGAAGAAGATTGAATTCGTATGACTACAACATTGAAAGAAGGTACCATTTCTACTCCTTTACGTGTTGGGTCTTTTTCATAATCTATTCGGGTTTTGATTACAAAATTTCCCCTCCTTTTTGTTTTAGGATTCTTGTGCAAGTCAAAAGGAGTTAAGATAATAATTAATAAGGGTTAATAGCTATCCAAGACACAGAAAACCTAGAAATTTACCTCATTAGTGGTGGAGTATCATCTCCCTAGGGAGTCCCTAAAATCATCATTGGCATAATACTACTCTATCAAATCCTATTCTTCAATAAATATAGTAGAAAACTGACCCATAGAGAGGTTTTTAATGGATGAAATGTCTTCTAACATTTTCAATCTATAGGTCAGGGGGTGTGACTCTCCATTAGAGTAAATAATTCCATCCACATCCTATAGATATTGAAATACCATAGACCAATGAGTTTGTAACCTGAACTTGTCTTAGACCATCCATGGAATGTAAATTCCTTCATCCTAGAGATAAAACCACATTATATATAGGTATTTTAACTTCTATAATAATTTATATCCTCTATAGTTATTGGGGAATATAACATCATCATGAACATCTACACTCTTCAACTACTTCCCCTCCGCCGCATTATACACCCATAGGGTCACTACAACCTGTTCACCTTCCTCCAATAGCCATTTTCCTGGGAATGGAGAGCCTTCCATCACTCCTCCATTGGGATCTCCACCATGTTCATGTCTAGTAAAAACTAGATATGTAAAAAATATCCTCCATGAAGGTCAATATCTTCCTCCTCATAGTGCTCCACCAACCACAACACACCACCAGCCCCACTACTACCAGACCCCTTCCTCAGAGTCCACCCAAATGATTGGAAACCATGGTGAATCACCATGTTTCCTAATTCCTATATTTGTGTGTAATTATAAAATATATCATATGGATCATTAGTCGATGAAATTATATTCCTTCCACATCTATCCTCTCATCTGGACATGTTCTATATCAACTGATGGACAGAAGGGTGGTGCTCGATATCTACATTAGCATACACCTTCTATAAGATCCTCTAAAGGCCCCAAAATTTATTATCAAACTGGTATGGGAAATATAGTTCGTATATAGACATGAAATAGTCTCTTTCCACTAGTACCTCATATTGAAATGCTAGGAGGTACAACCACTACTCTACTATCCATGGGCTACCATCTATAACCATACCCTCTGGGAGGGGGAATGCGTGGATGATGAATCCCTCTTACAACCCTATACATGTAAGGATGACTACATAATCAAACATCAATGGGTGACTCCCAAAAATATTCAGCAAGAATAGATAGAAGTTCATGTTTTCACGGGAGATAATGTTTGGTTACTCATACCCTCCAATGTTTGTGGCGACCCATAAATACATAAAATTAAAGGGTTTTCACACATGGAGATGAGCCTTCCTTTTTATGATGTTTTGCAACACCTTATAAAACTTTTCCAACATTGGAACAACCATGTTGATACTCTTCCCAGTTTCTAGTGTTTTCCCATTCAGAAGGGTTATCAAATGCACTCCCATGTGCACATGATAAACTAGGATCATCCACCCATAAATGAAAATAATTATTAATCCTATAAATATTATCACTAGGGACATGGGATTAATACAATACCCACACAAGTTACACTATATCACCTCAAATTTCTCCATGTTGGAGTGATCCATCCTGTTTTGTGGTGCCTTTGGATACCGGCAGGACCTCCCTGGTAGCCTCTTATGAGTTTATTCAAAAACAGATGAACCACTACATGGAGTGGGAATCCAACATCCCATTATTGTGTCTCTTATCCCCTTTCAATAGGAGTAATATAACCATTTATATTTCTAAAATTTTATTCTTTTCATCCCATATATTCTTAGTAGGGAGAATCTTCTCATACAACCGCATTGGATGGGGATAATATCAATCTTGTATAGGTCCAACAGACTGACACTAACCTCCAAATGATGTAGGTGTAAGATAATGGTCCCTGGTGACCACATCATTGGAAACATGGGAATGATTTTAGAGTGGTGGTAGGTGTGGAATAGTAAAGTCCATGTTTCTTCATACATACCCACTCAATTTAGGCCTTCCTAAAATTCATCACATGAATAACATAACTAATATTCCAAAAGATCACTTTTCCATGAATTTTCCACCCTAGCATAGATCCCCCTCCACAATCCAACCTTGGATATGTTATGATATGCACACCATGAAGATACTCTCATATTGTAGAGTGTGTTTCTATATTACAATCTCTGCACAATTTATTTTCTTAAAAAGTTTCCATAACTAATAATCTTTAATGATTCATGGTCCTTATGGTATTGACCCACGACAACTATGTTCAATTCGTACAACCCTATGGAACTTCAAAACCAATATGATGGGGAAACTTGATTGGAATTAGGGATGAATAATTCATCCCTTCATCCATATATATATAAATTAATCCACTAACATGAAGTATAATAATTTTGATCCACCATTATCATATCAGATAATGTTTTATGATCAAATGCATTCCTAAATATCTCTTCGATAAGGATGCTCCCAATCATCTCCCTCTACCTAAGAGAAAATGATTCATCGCCATCTAAGATCATCTTAGATACTTTTAAGAAAATTTAGAGACATATATTTATGTGTTATTTCATGAAGGATAGCCATTCATGAAATATGAGCCTCATGAAATTTTCTCATTTTGATAGTTGTTTATGAAAACTATGTTTTTGAAAATGGAAATGTTTAATGAGTGATAAGGATTGGAGTCAAAAAACTCTCATGAATGTCATGAATTTTATGAAAATATAGAAATGAAAAATATTATAAAATAATATCATGTCCCCCAGGGTCATAGCCATATTTATATTCTATGTTTCAAGTTAGGTTTCCCGAATGGGGTTCCTAGAATACATATTTGTGATGATTTCAATTTTAAATCAAACCCTCATCTCCAATGTCGGATCCCATTCTAATGGGATAAATTTATTGAAACAAAAAAGTGTTATGAGAGACTTAGAGGAATGAAAATATATTTCAATGTGAATCCAAGATGAAAGGAGATAAAATTTCACCAAAGTATTTAGATTTTTGAAGGTCATATCCTTCATAATGTGTAACATCTTATAGAAGGATATCATAATGGAATGTATGATTTCTTTATGTTAAAAAGTAACATTCACACAATATATGTCTCCTCATGGAGTTCATTTGTGTGTTTCATAAGTTTATATTACACAATGACGGTAAATTTCACAAAATGTAAGTATCCACCTATGGGATGCCTATAAATTCCTCCCTTCACTCCTCATTTAAGGGGATAAAACATTTGGAATTTTTCTAGATGCTCAAAATTCAAGAAAATTTTTCATTTTCAAGAAAAATAGTATATGGATTTCTATAGGTATCCATCATTCACAAACAAGCTTCCATGGGTACTTGAGACTATACAACCATGTTGGAGATAACTATCTCAAAGGTTTAAATTCACTATGATAGAGAGAAACCATCATGAATCTTGGGATTTTAGGAGAGACGAATTCATCATGAGACCTTCCCATATAAATCAATACTTATTACCAAGGTAGGGAACCTATGATTCACAAGGAAATTTATGAGCCCCCTAACCTTTGTAAAACCCCCAAACCTTCAAAAAACCCACCTGAAAGGCCCTTTAATGATGAATACTATTAGAAAACATATCTTAATGAATGTTGAGTTCCCCAAAAACCTATAACCAATAAAATAAATTTCATTCATGTCCTGACCTTCCACATGACTAGTATCATCAACCATCATATCTAGACCATTTTTACCAAACATGATTGGGATAGTGGTTTTTCCTCATTCTCTTAAGAATCAGAACCATAATTTTGGGACACTCACATGTCACCCAAACCGAAAAGTTTTTTCACATCATTCTATCAAGGAGAAATTTCAAAGGAGACACATAATCCTTGTAGGTGGCATCATCGTTGAAAACCACTCACATTTCTCGACGAGGAGGAATAGTGTTATAACCTACTCTCCTACTTGGAAATGGTCTCCCTAGGTTTGAACCCTACCTAGTCTAATAAGTATGAATTTCAAATTAATATCCCAAATTCCTAGTCATACAAAGTTAAACTATATGATAAAATTATCAGTGCATGATGTTAAACTATAGTCCTATCTTGTGTAGTGAACATAAAGTTCCCTATGTATGAATCACATGGGATGATACCTCACCTCTTGGGTAGTACCTATGCATAATCACCACACCATCTAGTTTCATCACTCATTTTTAGACACAATAATTTTTACCAAATGATGTTTATAATGTCCTTGTTAAATCATTTTATGATTTTTAAATATATTAAGGAATATCTTCCGAGATAAGCATCACATAGGTGTGAGATTCTGAGGGCCGTTGAGTCTTGGTACTGATATTATATAAATAATAAATATATTATACCATGAATTCATAGTTTTTTATAACCTAATTTAATAAATCAAGAATGGAGACTTGGGTTAAAAATTTGAGACAACTTTTGAATGTTGAAAGTGGGATTTACCTTAGACATGACATAAAATTTGTCAACATCAGACATTTAGTTAATGTTTCATCAAGAGATAAAATAACTAAATAAATTAATATAATTAATTTTTTTGATATATTGACACAAAAAAATAATACTCCCATTATAAAATCCTTTTTAGGAAAAATCGATAGGGTTAGCCATGTAACCTTAGGGATTGAGGGAGGATTTATGGATGAGTTTTCTTGGAGGGAGGATGACTGATCATGGGAGAGAAGTCATTGATACGATCACAATTCATTTATTTCTCCAAAAATGATAAAAAAAATACATTCTTCATCTGTGATCAATATAAACCTGATGTAGTGTATTATATTTTTTTAATCTCCCTGCATATTTATCCCATTAAAGATGAAAATTAATTCAGTAAAAGATTGATTCATAGGTTATCTATGGGTTCAGGTTTATCTTCTTAGGATTATGGGGAATTGATATCATTATTTATTGTAGATATTTATTCATCATTCCAGTGGAAAAAATTCCAAGACATCCCAAATAAGGGACAAGTTTCATTAATCTTCTATGTTTTATGTATTTTTCCCTATTTCATCACAAGATATTTGCAAGAAACCTATCTGGATGGCAGTTTGAAAAATTTAATGTATTTTATAATTTTTTGAGAATTATTTGTTGGAAATAATTCATTATAATTGTTTGGGTTCATGATCAGTGGAGGGATCAAGGTAAAATGGTGATAGAGGGTGACCTGGGGTAGATAAATATTATATTCAGAGATCTCTAATTGTGGTTTTTCATGTGGCTTGCAACACAGCGTGATGAGAGACCATTCTTAAGTAGTTTTGACGGTCAGAATCTATCCTCCAATGATGGAATGGATTTGAAGACTACATATCTATGATTGTTGAGGGATCTGGTAGAGAAACAGATGGTGTAAGTAGTACAAGAATCACACATGGAGCAGTCTAGAATTTCTAGAAAAATCCCAACTACACAGTGTAGTCCCATAAAAACACATTGTGTACTCCCCCTTCAATGATTCTAGGGATTATGTATAGGGATAAATATCACAAACCATGTTACACATGGAACATTGCTTATATACCGGTGAAGGTGGATCAACATGTACCATGGGAGTACATAGTGACAAACATGGTCATGTATATGGGCACAACTAGAGTACATGGGAGTGTTCTAGTACTATGAGACATATAGGTACACAGGTATGACTATAGTACATGGGTATATCCCAATGTACAAGTGAATGGGCATATGTACATGGGTACGTGGATGTGGCATGCTGTGTGATGGAATTTCCTTTATATATTATGTTTCCCAAGAGAACATACTGTGCATATTTGAGAAGTAAATTTCGTGTGAGATGGCGATATAGATGAAGAAAAAGGGATGGAAAGACATTTCATGTACCCCCAATACACATCATGTACTTTTTCTAAGGAAATTAAAAGACACCATTCTCTCTAGTTTGGACTAGTTTCTATTCCATTTTATCCCTTGGTACATCCCTACGAAGGTATAGGGTGACCTAACATCCTCGACATAGTATTGTGATTCTCTCTATGAGTTTTGTATGATATAGAGTTTAAGGGAACCCTTCATGTGATCAAGGAGGGATCCTCTATCATAACATATTCATTCAAGATAGGGTTCAAGATATTATCATGAACACCATGCATAGGGTGTTGATCCGCTATCAAACATGATAATCCAATAGAGTTTTTGGTGTCACTCCATGGGATAGTGTGTGATCCCCTATTAATATTTTGAGATATTTGGAGTTTTGGTGAGTAAATTTTAGTAGGGAAATGATGAGCATGACCTCTCAGACAAGTTCCATTAGTGACATCCTTTCTTAGAGAGAGGATTCACCGATATGAGCATTACCTAGAATCCTTTTTAAGAATCCTATGGCCATTTTTTGATACCTATTTTATAATTTGAGTATTTTTTGAGTATATATCGTTTTATTATTATTATGTATCATATTTTGTTGAAACAATCTCATTATGATGAGATAAATACTCTCTTGATGCTTTGTGTTTGGTTTTTTTGGGGTTTCCTACTGGTTATTTTTATAGTCACTTCTAAAAGGGTTCTTCCCATACATGTTTTATCCTATACAGATGACATGCCTT
The DNA here is from genome assembly GCA_963277665.1 of Viscum album. NCBI lineage: Eukaryota > Viridiplantae > Streptophyta > Magnoliopsida > Santalales > Viscaceae > Viscum > Viscum album. The sequence goes on from OY728164.1 coordinate 1,385,850,863, forward strand.
TTGACAAATTCTTAGGAGGACTAGGAGTAGGAGGAATGTATTGAAGAAAAATGGAAATGTTTAGACCATGTGTTTCATATGAAAACAGTCCCATCCTATATAGAATATTGTAATATTTTACCAGTTTATTACTGGGATTATATTTGCAGTTTATGATTTTTAGTAATTTAGTTGAACTCTGACATAAATATATGTTATGTAGGCATTATGATATCTGTTTTGTTTTAACTTTCATAATTATATGTGGTTTTAGAGATGTGTGCATGTGTGTTTGTGAATAAGCACATAGGTTAAGGACTCCCATGTGTGAGATATTCCTACTTAGTACTAGTATTTATCCCTTGGTCTATTGGTGGTCGGATTATGATGTCACACTCAACTTACCTCCAACCCGGAGGGCCCCAGTGGGCTAGGTTATGATAGATTGGTATCGAAGGAGTGTTTTTCCTAGGATAGTAGTTTGGAGTTTTATTCTAGTTGTGAGTTTTGGTTTGGGATTTATGGAAAAAATGCTAAAGGTTTTTTTAGTTTGACTCTTAGGTTTGGGAATACACTATTGGTGTGGTGGATGATATATTCATTAACAAGGACACTGACCACAAGGTTGTTGACTCAGGACAAATAGGCACTGGTTTAGGGTAAAATTTGGAACAAGCATCATATAGGAATGAATTTTGGTTTCTATATCTTTCTTGAGTCAATTCCCTAGATATACTCATTAACTATGATACATATTGATTTAATTTCAGGATTACACTATACTGATTACCATACAAGATTCTTTACGAGTGTCACAAGGATGAGCCACCTAGTGATGAGGATTCAGTACAAGGTCCTATACAAGAGCGACAACCTCTGGGGGTTCTTTTAGATTTTTTCACCACCCATTACGAAATATATTGAATTTGAAATAACGATTGAGGATATACAAAAAATGAGTGCACTACATGAGTTTAATAGATAAGGAACTCTTAGGTTTTGAAAAAAATAGACCCCTATGAAGCCAAGGAATCACTAGAGGGAGTGACATGAGTTTTCCACCTAGTGAATAATCATATAGATTAGATGGAAGACCTAGAAGTGAGTATTCCCTGGGGCTCTACAAGGTGATGGGGGAATATGAGGATTAAAATTAATGATGATATAAATCTATATAGGTTTTAATTAGACCATCACATTATAGTGAAGTTTTATCTAGACACATCACATTCAGTTCATATCCATGAGCTTCTTCGGCTTCCGTAAGATAGCATGACTATGGAAGTGTACTTGATAATGTTAAATGACCTATCAAGATGCTTTATGGATATTTTTGTCTGAATTTTTATTTTTATCATGAACCTTAGAGAAGTGTTTATGATAATGTATAAAGGTTTGAGTGATATTTCTTTTCATTCACACATATTTTTGAGTGTCTCATAAATCCTTTATTGTTGAGATATTTTTTCAAGAGAAAACATTAGAATTTGGAGTAGGTAGTGGGAACACAGATGTTGAGACTGTGGAAGCTAGTATCCAATGTCAGACATAGGTATTTGGGTGTGTAATACATTTCAAGAGGCGATCCTAGGAGAAAGGGGATACAATTCATCTATCTTTGGGTGGTTCTATTCATACTAAATATATGGTGTTTTTATCTTATGATGGTCAAGGAAAACTCTTGTGAGGTTGTTTGACTCATATTATAGTTTAATGATATGTTTTCAAATCCCCACACTAGTAGATACCAAAACAAGATCATGGAGGTTAGTTGGATGGAGAATATAGAAGTGAAGTATGTAGAGAATCTAGAGGTGGTAGATGTTTTGATTTGTTTCCACCACCCCAAAGTGGTCCAATCAAGGTTTAAAGAGCTAGAATATATGGATGAGTATTGTTGCATGAAGTAGATTTAATTCACCCAAAGGATGTTGGGATGATTATAGGTATGATATTTTTATTATATATTTTATCTATTATACTACTAGAAAAAAATAACAGGTTGCTCTATCCTTACAACATCCCTAGTTTTATTCATATTGATTCCAATTGATCCTTTGGCTTAACCCATGCATTTTGGGACTTCAACTGCGTGATATTCAAGGATCATGCACTTATATTGTGACCTTACATTGGGGGAAGATATATTCTTATAGGATCCCTTTGTAGCAGTGATGAGGCATTATAGATACATCTTAGTTATGGACTAGTAATTGATAGTTCATTACTAGATTGATTGTTTCATGCAAAAAATGTGGTGTTTTTAGAAAGGGGGATGATGTGTTCCTTTTTTGGTGAGAAGGAAACCCAAGAATAGTGGTATGGTCTTTTAAACAAGAGGATATTGCTGATTACTCACTATTTATCTAGTATTACCCTTATATTATAACAAATACTATGAACTAGTAGAAGAATATAATGATGTATTTATTTATCATTTTTCAGGCTAAGTTACCCACTAAGAGATAGAAGTATTCTTAGACTTGTACTAAGAGAATTATTTGATATCTATACTCACTTATCAAATGGCTCCGATGTATATTTGTGAGAAGAAGGTTCAGTTTTAGGATTGGATATGAATTGGTTTATCAGACCTAGTGTTTCACCATAAGTAACCCCAATATTGTCCCACAATAAGGAAGATGAAGACTTGAGGTTTCATGTGGATTCCCATCACTTTTATCAGGTGAAAACGTATAATAAGTATCATGTATCCAGAAATGACAGGCTCTTTAGTTATTGGATATGGGAGAGATGGATATCAAAGATAGACCTCAGACCAATTTATCATTATTATTCCTAAATAGAACTAAGACCACTATAGGGGGTGAGTGAATTAGTGGTTACTTTTTCATTTACGAGAATGTTCATTAACTTATTTGGTAATATTTCTTAAACTCTAAAAAGTTGTAAAATTAAAATACACTAATGAAAAATTCTCAAACATAATTTTCACTTGAAACAAATATAAATAGAATGAATCAAAACATATTTACAAGCTTCGGTATAAAGACCTACTCCTTACCATGTCAGATAGTCCCACCAACATGGATTATTTGACTATCTTATTTCTAGAATACAAAGGAAAAAGTAGTGAAAAATATAAAATTCTAATAGAAAATTTCATACTATAGTTGTTTATAACTCCCTAAAATATAATTTTTTCATCCACTTCACACGACTAGTTATACACCCTAGAAAATAACAAGCCTTTTCAACAACTAGTATGTGTCCATAGTCACAATATTCACATTCATTATTCTTTTATGATCCATTTAATAATGTTATTTAATTACTCCACAAGTAAGATGAATTAAAAAATTCTTTCATACCATGTTCAAGAACTTCAGAAAATATCCGAGGATGTTTTTGGTCTTGAAATTTAATCTAGAAACTTTGTTGGGAAAACTTCCTCAAAAAAACTCAGTTTGATCAGCCTCAGTATAGTAACCTCTATTCAAATTTCTCCATCCTATTACACTCTATCCGATTATGATATTGATTCATATTTATTAATTTAGTGGAAAATCAATCAACAAATCACAATTCCTATGGTTTATGAATCTGTTTCTATGACCCTTACTTCAAAGAATGTCACTATTATGGCCTCTCTCTAAGGAAGCACGATCCATTGGAAAATTATTTTGGGAGGGGATTGAACGTCACTCTGATTGATTATCCTTAACTTCAACTTGAAACAAATAGTTTGAACAAAATTTCTATACTTGACAAGGGTGTTAGATCTCAGTGCACGTAAATAGATCAAGTTCACTCTCTAGATAAAAAATTTCTATTCTATCATCTTATAGGCACTATCAAATGGAAAATGAATTAAAAATAATTCCACTTCCCTCTCAAAAAAAATTAAAAAATAATGAATTTTACATTCCTTTATGTCTTAATATTTAACTTCTTAAACTCTTCTCAATACTTCTTAGAGCTTCCCAAATCTTCTGAAAAAATCATACCTCCTCAAGTATAAAAACATTCATTCTGTCCGATTCTTCAATAGGATTCATAATTATAATTATTTATTATGATAAATGAATATAAATTATGAAGACTTCTCATTATGAGTAATTCTTGTAAACCCTGACTGTATTATTATGCAGATACTCCGTACCAACTAATTTTTTTTAAAACATTAAGAACATTATTTCGTCTAAAAAACTCCTTCAACAGTAATTTTTTAGAAAGAACTTATTTAAAAAAATATCTTAATTATATTTAAAGTATTTAAAATTATATTTAATTCCTAAGACCAATTATCCAACATCTCATTAATTTATCAGCATCAGACCGTGTCTGATGGATCGGTCTCTTCCTCACTCCGATGAATTGTTGTCAACGCCAATACGATTAGTTGAAAACAATTTTTGAGAAACAATAAATATTTTTATTCTTTTTCTCTTAACCATATCAAAATATAATTCAACCTTATCAAAATGATTGAATAATTTGTTTATATTCTTCCGGTTTATTGGTCTCTGAATCCTTCCGATGGATTATCATTTCTAAAAACTAAATTCTTTTAAACATTCCAACTCTGATAAAACTATGCATATATTTCAAAGAGGATACCAATAATATAAAATGAATCGATGTTAGAATCTCATTTTGTGGATCAATGGAAAACTATTTCTGATAAATGGTATATCCAATGGATTCCCTCTTCCAGACTCATTATACAGATGAGTTGTTATCAGAACTTCTCATTCCTTCTTCTCATATAATAGATGTCTTTCTAACATAAAATGAATACGAGATACCTTCTTCTATATCTTCTGCTAATAATATATTCTCATTTATTCTTTCACACAACTTGGATCACAAGTATACTTGATTACTTACGATGTTGAGAACTAATCGATAAAAAAAATCTTCATTATGTTTAGTATCAAATGCAGACTATAATACAACATAGTATCAAATGAGTAATCCAATACAACTGCTCTTTAAGATCAAAACATTCATTCCAGACTCAATAAAATTTTCAAAAGAATCTTAATTTCTATAAAAACCCAAATTTGATGAATCTTATTCAAGGATTCACATTAATGGACTAAGTTCAATGGGTGGTTTCTATTGGAATCTTTGCAAACACCTTTCTTTTATCTGAATTTCCATCACCTTCTCACCAAGTAAATTGTTTATTGATATTACTCACAATCTTTAACATTTTCCATATATTTTTATATTGAAAAAAATACAACCAAACCATAACTTGGGGCAAACCATCTACCCTGTTGTGTTTCTTTTCAATACACACTTCAAAAAATAGCACATATTGTCCACTTTTTATTGTCCTTCTAAACACATTTATTCTCCAGGTATTCTTGTCCTTATTATTTTTTCTCCCCTATTTATTTTCTCTCATTGATTCCTTTTCTCTTCCCTTTATTTACAATAAAACTCATATAGTCGATACAGAAAATTTTACCCCATATTGACAAATGATCTCATTTCCATGGTTTGGAAATTTTGATCTCAAAATCTTGAAACTCTTCTTTAGGATAACATAAGTATCACAAGAGTTTCATAACAAATATCCTTTAACTAAAAAACTAAAATTCTATATGTGTGAACCTAGTATGGTTATGAAGAGTGTATAATCAATGTTATCAATGTTTTATATAAGAAAATATAATTTAAAAAATTTTCATTTCTAGGGTAAAATTGAGAGGATTTGTTTAGGTTAATAGTAACCAGCACACATCTCAACAAACATATCATCATGTTTAGGTGTATAAACACAACATTCAAAAAACTAATTTTCAGTATCCCAATTAATTTCTTTTGAATGAAATGTAAGAGACTCATATATCATCGTTATTATTTATACTCCTTAAATTCACTATAATTTAGAACAAATAAAAATATTTTTTGTAATAAGTAATAACCTCATATTTTCATAGAAGAAACATTTATACTGAGATACCTCAATCAGTATTTCCTCTTTCTTATTCTTCTTGGTTCTTTAATTAGATGTATTTTCTTTTTTCTTTTTATCCTCTGATTTTGTAGCAAGTTTCTTTTATTTTTTATACTTTTTTTATTATAATCTCCATTTCTTTTCCACTTTAATGTCTTTCTTATATTGAGTTTGTAATAAATCTTTCATTCCTTCATATTATCATGGTAGGATAGTCAAAAAACATTTAGAAATATTTCATTCTTGATCAAAAATTTTTCATCTTTTTTAAATTTTCAAACCACAATCTATTGATATATTTTAATTAAATTTTGACAGACTTTTGGAATCCTTATTATTCCCCTCTTATTTAACTATTTTTTTCTTCTTATAACATTCTATCCATGTAAAATTATTCTTGATAGACAACTAGTATTCTTTCTATTCTTTCATAGATTGATAAATTTTCTCACCTTTCTTAAATTACTCCTATTTCATCATATTTTGAGTTTCTCTTTTTAGTTTACATTTTTAGGAACATTTGATCTTATTCTCTTATCATATCTCTCCCTTGATTTATACTTGTTTCTTGGTAGAGACATGTTATAACTACATGAATATCCTACATGTTGGAAAAATACACAACACCAATAATTAAATCTAAACCTTGATTTTTTGGATTGATAGTTAACTTGTTTAGAACTTTTTTTTTGTTTTTTATTCGAAGAACCTGGAACACTTTTCTCAAAAGGATACTTTCTTAAATAATTCCTATTTTTCTTGGAGAAAGATTTTCCATCACAAACCTAATTTTTTAAACATTTATTTTCACCTTATAGAGATGTTTCCCCTTTAACATAAACTATATTTGTGAAGTTTTCTCTCATATTTATCATCTCAATTTGTATTGTAAGAATAATTGATTGTGTTTCAATCAATTCCTATTCTTTCTCAGCTAAACTTTGTTTCAGAACATCTATCATTATTTTGAATTTAGCTATCTTCAATTTGGTCCACTTACGTTCTTCAACATGTGTAGATTCTACCCTATTGACGTTCTCATTTATAACTAATCTTTCTTCATATATTTTCTGTTTTCATTAAATCTCACTTATCATGATATTCTGATATCTAATAAAATTGGATTTTTTTTCTTTTTTTATCTATTAAATATTAAAAAAAGTTATATAATAAATATATTTATTCAATATATTTTATTATTTCTTGAGTTGAGTAATCTATTCAATTTAGTTTTCCATATTGTTTTATTAATATACTATATTTTAGTAATATATTAACCATCATCATCACTTTATGAACAATTACATCCACTTCTAATATGATAAATAAAAATAAGTTAATGGTCAGATTCATTATTGGATGAGGAATCATACTTCTTTCTTTAGTTTGGACAACTTTTCTTCTTATTGTCTTAATAAAATATTTCCTTATGTTTCTTCCACTTTTGTTTCAGAGATTTATCATCGTCTTCCTCAATATCATACTCTTCAACTTTTTTCTTAATAAAATTCTATGAAAAATATACTTTTTGTTCATAATTAAAACACGTGAGGGTTTTAATTTTCCATTTACCATATTTTATTACTTAAAAATGAGGGATTTTTTAATTGAAATCTTTATATTCTTTATTTGCTTCCAAATCAATCGATCCTTCTTTAACTTCATTATATGTTTTATCTTTTAAAAACACTTTGAAATCCATTTCTCCACCATCCTTTTTCATGAAAGTTATAACTTTTCTCATTTTATATGACTCAAGGATATTCTTATGTTCATCCATAGATAAATATTAATGATATTATAAGGATGAAAAATCAACATCAAATGTATCTGTAATGTTTCTCATAATTTTCATAAAAATTGTATAATCTTCCATATTCTTACCAAAACTTCTGATGTTACTTGTAATCCTATTTACTATTGTTAAGTAACCATAAATACTTTCATTATATGTAATTTGCATACATTCAAAACTACTCTTCCAAATTTTTAACTTTTCATCCTTAACTTTCTCATTCCCTTTATATCTACTTCTTAACTTATCCCACATTTTTTTAATTGTTGGAAACCCAACAATATTTTCATAAAACATATTAGTAAGATCCACAAATAAATAATTTTTAGATTCTCCATTATCTTCAATACTTAAATTATTATATGATTTTATATAATATTTATTTATGGTAGGAAATATCATTATTAATTCGTCTCTAAATTTAAATACAAGTGAACAAAGATAGGGTAACATCCTATTCTTCCAACATTGATAGTTCATTCCAACAAAAATAAGAATTCACATATTGTTCACTGAATTTAATTTCTCCATTCTTAAAGATGGATATTTTAGGAGGAACCTAGGCTTTGATACTAATTATTATTCCCAGATATTATCAAGACCAATTAGAGGGGGGGGGGAATCAATGGTTCCTTTTTCTTTTAAAAGAAATATTCTTAACATATTTAGTAAAATTTATTAACCTATAAAACTTTTCAATGTTAAAATACACTCAAATTTAACTTTTCAACCTTACCTTTTATATAAAAAATATATAAAGAGAAAGATACAAAATATTTACATGGTTTGGTACAAAGGCCACTCTTTCCATTTTGGATAGTCCCACCAATATGGGTTATTTCACTATATTCTTTTCAGAATACAAAAGAACAATAAGTAAAATATTATACAATCCAAATAGAAACTTTCCTACTATAGTTGGTTATACTCCCCAATTATCCTTTTTTATATACACTTCACATGGCTATTTATACACCCCATAAAATCTAAAAAATCATTTCGACAATTAGTAATATCTAAAGTCACAATATTCACTTTCCTTATTCTTTTATGATCCAATTTAGAAACTTATTCACATACTCTACAAGTAAGATGAATAAATCTTTACCTATTGACAATCTTCAATAACTTCAACAATTCTCAGTGGAATTTTTTGGTCTTGAAACTTCTTCCAAAAACTCTTTTGGTAAAACTACCTCATCAAAAGTCAGTCTGATCAACCTCAATCTACTCACCTCTATCTGATCTTGTCCTTATAATTTTCCTCTTTATGATTCTACTAATTATCATTTTTCTTCAATTGAGTAGAAAAAAATTAGATACTCACAATTCCTCTATGTGATGGAATATGGTATGACGACCCATGATATGATGAATGTCACTTTGATGGGCTCACACTGATGAAACATCATATGTCGAAAATTTCTCTAATGACTGGATTGAATCTCACTCCAATTGATCTTAATTAGATTCAAGTTGACACTAAAAGTTTAATCAAAATTTCTATACCAAACAATGGTGTAATCTCTCATATCAAATGAACAAATCAAGTTCACTCTCTACGGAAAAATGTATCATGCTCTCCTTTTATAGGAACCCTAGAATGGAAAGGGTGGGAAAAAAATTCCACTTCCCGCTCAATGAAATTTAAAAATTTTAATTTCAAATTCATTAACATCTTCATATTTGGATTCATAATATATTCTAAATACATATGGGATATTCTTGAATCTTCTCATCTTCTAAAAACATCATACTTATTTATGTATTGAAAAATTTCTTTAGTTCTATTCTTCAGTCCGATTATTCTTTTTGATCCATCATTATAATGAAGACATATGAAAAAAGGAAGAATATTGATTATGATGAACCCTTGTAACCACTAAAAGTATTCAAATACAGATGACTGATACTAACTAAAAAAACTTGTTAAATCATTGAAAACATTATATAGATTACAAAACCTCCTTAGTTAATACATTGGTAGAAATCACCTCTTTGATGAAATATCTGAAATATCTTTAATTTATTCATACTTTTCTTCAATTCCTTAGATAGATGACCCTACATCCAATGACTTTATTAGAGTTATTACACATCTTATAGATCCGTATCTGACTCACTCTGATGAAACTTTGTCAATTCTAGTTCGAAGAGTCAACATCAGTTTTTGAGAGACAATAAATAATTTTATTATTTTTTATCATGACCCAATAAAAATATAACCTAGAAATATGACAATGGTTGAATATATATTTTATCATCGTCTCGTTGATTGGTCTCTGAATCCTTTAGCTGGATTATCATTTCCAACAATTTAATCTTTGTAAACATTATGAATTTGATAAAACTCTACATTCAATACACAAAGGATACCAAAAATATAAATTGAATATGTGTTAGAATATTCTTTGGTGGATCGGTGGAATATCATGTTTGATAAAGAGTATTTTCAGTTTCTTGCTTATTTAAGAATCATTGTATCAACATGTTTTTATTAGAACTATTCATTATTCCTTCTTATAGAATATATATCGTTCTAAAAGAAACTAAGTACGATATATCAGCTTCTAAATCTCCTTCTAATCATATTTCATCCACCTTTCTTTCACACAACTTGGATCAAAAGTATATCAAATTACTTATGATTTTGACAACTAATTTTTTGACAAAGCCACATCATATTTAGTGTTGAATTCATACTATAATGAAACTTAGTATCAAATGAAGACTCTTATAAAACTTCTCATTATGACCAAAAAATTCATTCTAGAATAAATATGATTTTTAACAGCATAACAAATTCTATTAAAATGATAATTTGATGAATTGTATTCGATGACTCACAGATGGACTGAGTCCAATGGGTGGTTATGATTTTCAAGTTTTACAAAAACCTTATTTTATCCAAATTTCAATCACTTTATCACTCAGTAAGTTTCAAAACTACCTTACTCACTTTTTTAATCTTTTTACATATACTAATGTTTTCAAAAAAATACAACACAAAACAAAACTTGGTTCTAACAATCACTAACTCTGTGTATGAGACTTGGATGTAACGAAGATGTCATTCTAATGTTGTTGTAGCATTATGAGTAATTCATAATGACTTTTGGCTTGAAAAATTCTCTATTACTATTCATTAGACTCATAAAATAGATCCTTTGGCCTTTCTTAGACTAGTTTGTGGTGGACTTCATCGATGAAATCTTGGTGTACTCATTGTCCGAGGAGAAGCACAAAACACACTAGAATATTGCCTTGTAAATACTCTAGGATCTACAAAATTATGGGGATCTCTCAAAATTTCATTTATATATTCAATAGGTCCAATTTATGGGACATTTCATCTCATTAGAAGTTTTATAAATATACCCAGTGATGGTTGAGGTAGTGATAGCATGGGAGACACCCAAGAGAGTGATAATGGTTCAAATCTTCCTTGGGTTGTCAAGATACGATATGATATTTGTGACAAATTTCTCCTAGATATCGGAACACTTGAATACTTTTACTTGAAAGGGGAAGACTTTAATGTAGAAAGAAAGGTGTGAGTAGGCTTTTAATGAGTTGTGATAAAAGTTTATGAGTGATCCCATATTGATATTTCCAGAGGTTGGTTTTGAGTACATAGTGTTTTGTGATGCCTTAGGGAACAAAATTGGTTTGTTATAATGTAGTGGTTTATTTTCTATGAGCCCTTATAATTTTTCACACATGATAAGAACTACATGAACCATGATCTAGAGTTGGAAGTGGTAGTCTTCTCCCTAATGATGTGGTGACAATACCATATGAGTGAGCAATTTTTCGACTATTCTTACCATAAGAGTATGAAGTATATCTTCTCAAAGAATGTTATTATATTGAGATAGAGGTGAAAAATAGGCTTAGTCCATGATTATAAATTAGATATTGTGTACACTCTTAGGATCAGGAACATGGTCATAGATTCCCTCAATAAGATATCTTGTTCTTAGTTACTAAGTGAGGCATCAGAGCTATTAGCCTCATCGTAGTTGTATGCAGTGGATGTGGATGGTGTGAAATATTAAAAGTCGATGTTTTCTACCCCGACACATATCTATTGAATTAGGGATGATAACCATAGAGATATAGACTATGAGACCTTGCGTAATCAGATATCCACTTGATGTTCTATTTATGGATTCTCAGATAGTGGGGAGATTGTAATACTTTTTAGAGGATGGATAATGGTACCAATGATGTTTCATGATAATTTTTTGAGGTAATTTAATACATAAATCATGGATGTACATCTAAGTATTGTGAAAATGTTCCAAAACCATTATAATTCATTATGATTTAAATGGATGGAGAAGTGTTTAGTAGATTTCATCTCTTGATGCCTCACTTTTCAGTAAGTGAAGGCAGAACACTACGTTCCAAAAGGTTTAGGTCAACCCATTAATATTTAAGTTTGAAATTGTAATGATATTTAAATTTAATTTTTGATAGGGATTACATGAAATTATAGAGTATATAATTCTTTCTAGGTTATCATAGTTTTACCCACAACATCACCCAACTTTATAGTTATGCGAGGTAAAAGTTGATGAGAGATCTTGGTATACCATTTGTTGTAGGAGATACTATGCCTTTATGGATTTCCCTCAACAATTGTTTAGGATTGTGATAATCACTTAATGTAATGATTATAAATTGGATTACATGATTAATTTGGGAATCAATTGTGTTTGATCATGGTGTTTCATCCCTAAGATGATGGCTAGATTGAGCGGACCATTCAAGGTCTAGAGGACATAGTGAGGCCTTTCATACTAGACTTTAACTATGGTTGGTAGGATCACATATCCCTAGAGGTGTTTTAATACGACAAAAACTACCATTCCACCATCAGTATGACACTATTCAAGAACTTGTACAAAGATGCTTCATGTAACAACTATGTTGGACTAATCTAGGGGAGTCTATCATTATGTGGTCGTAGTTGGTGAAAACTATTACAGTTAAGGTTAGGATCATCCATGAGTGGTTGAGGACATCCCAGATCTGACATAAGTATTATGTGGACCAAATATAGAGGCCTTTGGAGTTAGAGTAGGGAGACCAAGTATTCATGAAGGTCTCACCTTGATGTGGATTTCATATATTTTTAGGGGATTTCAAGTTAATTTTAAGATTCATTGACCCTTTACCAATAATGTAAGGGTTAGTGAGATGGCATACAACTTGGAACTACATCCATAGTTAGGATCGGTACATGAAATCTTTCATGTGTGGTAGATGAATAGGCATGTGAATAACCCATTACATGTTCTCGAATGGGGTGATATGGACATCAAGGATTGAGATACCTTTGTAGACTACCCAATAGATATTGATGATCATAATGATAAGATACTTTATGCTCAAGAAATTATCTTGGTACACGCTTGGTGGTAGTATGAGAATATATAGAACAGAAAATCAAGTATATACCTAGATGAGATCCCAGTACCCTCATCATTTTTAGCATGGTTTTTGCTATTTTCTATGAATATAACTAAGTTAAAGAGAATGTAAAGTCCATATTTTTTCCTTATATGCATTTAGAATATATTAAATAATATTTTCTTCAATAGTATCTCAGTCGATGTGGGATTTCAAGGCCTGTAGAGGCTAGATATTAATATTATATAAATATTAAATATATTATATCATGAACAAACATTTTTTTGTAAAATAATGGAATAAATCCCAAAAAGATCCTCAGATCAGAAATATGAATCCAGTATTGAATCTAGAATTTAGGTTTTACCCTTGGCATGGAATAACATTTTTTATCAATACACATTTAGTTAAAATTTCATAACATGCACAAATAATAAAAACATTATTATAATAAATTAATTTGATATATTGACATAGAAACCTAATCATATTATTATAAAATCCATGTTATGTAAAATCCCAAGGTTTAGCTGCATAACCATAGAGATTGAGAAATGATCCATGGAGGATTGTTCATTGTGGGACAACAATAGATCTTGGGTTATAAACCGGGTATCCGATCAAAGTTCATGGATCTCACCAATGATGATAAAAAGTATGTTCTTCGTAAGAGATCAATCCAAACCCTAGGTAGGTTCTTTTATTTTTATTGTTTATCTCCACGTTTGTTTATCCCATTATGAATTTCAATCAATCTGGGTATGCAATGTATTCCACGTGTCTAGGTTGATCATGACCTATGAGTTTTGGATTATCTTCTTGGGATTATAGGGAATTTTTATCTTTGTTCTTTTTTGTTATTCATTCATCATTATCATAGAAAATAATCTAGGCTAACCTGAACAATTTCTATGGTTTTATACTCTTTTTATTTTGTAATTTTTTTGAATGATCATCACTGAAAAACTCACTGGATTACAGTTTAACAAATTCAAGGTATTTGAAAATATCATGACCATTCGGTGGCACAAAATATTGATACTCATGATTTAGGCTCATGATCGATGGAGTGATCAAGGTTATATGACAACAAAAGATAAATAAAGGTAAATCATGATCAGATCCAAAGATCCTAGGATGCGGTTTGGAATGATGGGTTTGTTATGGTGGGACATGAGTTAATTCACAAGTAGTTTGGATTTATAGAATCCAGTCACAAGATAATGAAGGGATTAGATGAACTTAGATCCTTGATTATTAGCCGAACAATTGGTTGAACATATAGTAGAAGAAACACAAGAATCATATGTGGAATAGTTTGGATTTTCTTGAAAATTCTTAATTATACTATGTGTTTTCCAATGAATATGAACCATATATTCCCCCATTTATTATGCTAGGTTTTCCGCATGGAGATTAATATCACACACTATGTGACACTTGCCACATGACGTGTGATCCGAGGATGGTAGATCGATGTGTACCATATGTGTAAATAGAAAATAACATGGATACAAAAATGATAATGGATATATTATATGGGAAAGACCTATAAAATAGATATGGACATGTACAAGGGCATGACCATAGTACATGGTCACGACCCAAAGTACACGAGCATGCCAAGATTTACATTTGTAAGGGCATGCAATATGTTGAGTTCCAACCTGACCTTTATATTCCATTAATCTAAGGAGAAAACATTTTTTATTTTCCTAAGTACATGAAATACGTGGAACATATACAAAAGAAAACCCGAGGTTGGAAGAAAATGTTTTATATCCCACATAACACATCATTTACATTTTCAAGGGTAATTGTAGGCCCTCAGTCTCTTCAGTTTGGAACAATTTTTATTAAGTGTGATCCATTTGTCCATCCCTATAATGATATAATGTGTAATTACATCCTAAGAAAAGGATTTTGATCCCCTATATGGGGGGTTTTCTTGGATAGTGTTTGGGGTATCCCTTCATGAGACTATGGTAGGATCATCTATCAAAACTTCTTCATCACATGTAGGGTTCATCTTATTAATGTGACCACCACACATAGGGCATAAATCCCCTACCAAACATGCTAATTAAATAGGATTTGTGGTTTCCCCCAATGTTACTAAGTGTGATCCCCTATAGGGATTTCAAGATCATTAGAGATCCAATGAGTACTTTTTAGGAGAGACCCGATGAGCATGACCTCTCATATAAGCTTCATTAACAACATCTTGGCTCATGGTGAAAATGTTTCAAAAAGGGAAATACCATGAATCCTACAGAGGAGTCTTGTTTTACATAGTTTTCATGAAATCTTTGAGAATTTGAGTCTATTATGAGTTTATCAAGGTTTATTATTGTTATGTATCATATTCTATTGACATACTATCATGATTATGACCCGATTACTACCTTGATTCTTTATGTTTGGTTATTTTAAGGGGTCATACTAGGTGTTGTTGTAATGTCCCCCATATGGGATCTAACAGCTTGTGTCATGTATTATGTTGTTGACATGCCTTTTGATGAAATACTTGGCGGAATAGGAGTAGGGGAATCACTGTGTGTTGGATTGACCACGGTTGAACCAAGTGTTTCATTTGATAGCAGTTCACTTCTATATAGAAAGTAGAACTCTTTTATCAATTTATGGTTGGGGTTTTATTCATACCTTTATTATTTCAAGTAATTTTATCATAAAATTATATAGGATACCTGTTAAAGATTCATTATGGTATAAATTATGTTTCACCATTTATCAATGTATGGGATTTTGGAGATGTGTACAATTATACACATATTTATACTAAGGCCTCTCATATGCGAGTTATTCATACTCGGTACTGGTTTCCAACTTCTAGATTATTGGGGGTAGGAATGTGGTGACATACTCAGAAAACCATGGGTAAGGTGGGAAGCTATGGTTTGGGTCATAAAAAAGATAAACTGTATGGAATGTTCTTGTTACAACACCTTAAACCGCACACTGAAACTATGTGATTCTTGATCCCAGTTACCCAATAGAGTATATAGGTTACCTCTAGGAGGTTGAATCCAAATATACATGGGAAACCTCCCTACAATTCAATCATGATACACCGACACTGCCATTAAATATATCTATCTTCCCCTTAAAAGGTGACATCCCAAAAGTGTGATTATATCACACCTAGGGGCACAATTAACTTCTTACCAGCAAAACATGAGATCCCCACTAGAACTTGATGTTGACATGAAATTTTATCCCCTAACTTTCCTAGGAAGAAACAAATTTACATGGGAAACGTCCACACAAGATGTTAAGCCTATGAATATGTCCCCACAAGACTCTATACCGATGACCATGTCCCCAAATGACTTCAAAATAATGAACATGTCCCCAAAAGACTCTAAAATTGTGACCACATCCTTGAAATACTATATACCTTTGATGATGTTCCCATAAGACTCTAATCTTGTGACCTTATCCCCCCAATACATTAAACCTGTGACCGTGTCCCCACAAGACCATAAACCTGTGACCCCAACCAGATGTATCAGAATATCTACCTTATATAGAGAATATGATATAACTGAGTCAATGATCCTCTATTTCCTTAAAACATTAAAAAAATTACATTGTGATAGAAATGGGATACCTTGGGTTCCACACCAAATATGCTTCATACATAATATTTGTTCAACTTCAATAGGAGAATACTTTGTAGGTTCTAGAAAAAACATGTATCTAATTATGTCCAGATGTTGACAATGTGACTATCATCTCTAACTATATATATATAACCTATCGTGACATATTTGGTATAATTAATTATTATTGACCTTCATATGGAACTAGGAATGACATTAATGAGAATGAATCAACTCTTTAAAGGATACCCAAACTAAGAAATAATCTCTAAGGTGGAATCCAGGGAAGGTGGAATTGAGACCCCATCATCCCCTTACAATCAAGGAGATAAAATCATAAAACATGGAGCTAAAGGACACCTAACTTTTGAATGTAGGAATGTGGGAAAACCATCCACCCTGGAAGAGGTGTGACCAATATAAGACAACCACTTCAAGAGAGGAGATGAAAAATAAAAGTGTGCCGCCACCCTGATGTGCATATCCAATGGAAAGAAACAGAAACAATAAATAGTCAAGTACTAATTCCCATCCCATTTGACTAATATTTGCATCATTGACAAGTAAAAATATAGTATAAGTTTATAAAAAATATATAATATCTAGATAAAACAAATTCTTGATAATAAAGTATTAGCCATGACCTACAATATGTAGAAACCATGGTTTAAGAAATAATATGCATATCATCAACTAGAATTCTCAATAATTATAATCAATAACATGATTAATAAAATACGTTAATGCATGATTATAATTATAGGTATGATAAAAAACCAATTATCAGATCATATAAACAATAATATAACTATGATTAATTTAATACTTAACCAGAATAGTAAAACCATACAAATAATATAACAAAACATGTAATATTTTAAACATGTTAGTATTACCCAAAAATGAAAACTGAGGTATGAGATTTATTATCCCCATGGTATATTATTCGAGATCTATTTAAATCCATAAATAGTATAATACGATAGTTTTAGAATAGGTATGCACATGCCAAGTAAGGTAGCAACTAGAACCTACAAATTGTGTAATTTGACATAGATATACAGGGAATCACTAAAAATCAAAGGTATAATCTCATAAAATGCATGTCATGAAAACCAGGTTAGTCTAAGGACATTCTTTAATTCTATGCATTTCATATGGATTTAAAACTATTACTTGAATTAACTTTATAAAATTTGCTTAAGATAAACCCAAATTTTAATAAATATTAATGTAAATAAATTCTTGATATGAGAAAACCCCAAAAACATTTATATTGAATTTCCACTTTCTATGTTACAATTTAATTAAATTATGGAAACACATATTTATGAATAATTTTTTAAAAGGATTAATTAGAAAGAAAATATGAAATTTAGTTTTCTAGACATGTTTAAAAATGTATATACCCCTACCCTAGTATCCCAAATCCATTGGTTATATTATTACATATTTAATAAATTCATGAAATTTCATCACAAAATATTGAATAGTTCATTAATATTGGTAAAATAGATACATAATTCAACCCCACATTACATTTGAAAACATAAAATACTACATTCTATTTTCATTGGGATTATATTTATTCCATCTAGAATATCTCTGTATATCAATCATAAAACATTCTATGAATCCTAGGAAAATGAAAATAAGAAAATGGTGATCTTAGATGCTAAGTAAGGGAATTCATACACTAGAAGATAAATAAGTCCTGGATAATATAGAAGGAATAAATGATGATCCAATAATTCCATATATAATATCACATGACTTTAAAAATTTTCAATGGACATAAAAACTATTAAAATAAACTTAGTGACACCAATAAATGATTTTTTAATAATTAAATGTATAATGTCAGAAATATGATACCTTACATCATGTCCTTATGTTAGGAAATCAAAAATATCACCAAAGCCTCAAGTTAAGACATCTTTTTAAATTATTAATGCCTTGTCCAAAAAACCAATCTTTTTTATCCCATGAGACCTACCTATGCATTTAGGGACTATGTAATTTCATTCCCCATCCATCACATAACATGTCCAATCTATTCAATATATGAATATACAAAAAAACATAATCAACATGACATAGAAATCAATGATTTTCCATATTAGAAGAACTTGTATATAGAATACCAATAATTTAACAGGTAATTTTGATCATAAACCATAAATATAAATAAGGTGGATTTTATGATAAAATTGTAACCTCAATATGTCATAATATTTAACAAATTCTAGTTTCATAGAGGCTCAGTAAAAAATATCTTGGGGGGAAAATACAATTTTCAACTTTGAAAACACTTATTTAAAATATAAATATTTCATACTTATTAATTATAATTATTTATTTTAAAATAACATTTTAAAAATTTATAATAAGATTCAAATCAATTATCACTCATAATGGTGGGAAATTCTATTCATGAGATAAAAGATAAACAAACATTCCTTTCACATTTTTGAGAAAAGGTTAAAGGTACCTCCTTCATAAAATGATAAGAAAATTCTTTTTAAACAATTTTTTTTAATTAAAAAATGGTAAATAATAAATTTAATAAATAATTGGATAATAATAAAAAAAATTCTAGAAACAATATGTAAAAATCATGGATATGGACGAGAAAGTCTTTTCAACCGAAGAGAGAAATAAAGTCGGTTTTCCATAAAACATTCATTCAGGATAATGAGTACTTAAAGGGAACAAAATTGAATGTAAAACATGTAATTGAAAGACATAAATATATTATAATAATATATATTATTTTTAATATATAAATATCAAATAATTACACAAAAATATACCTAAACCCAATAAATTTATGATAATGATGATATTGTGAGATAAACCCTTACATTAGGTTTGACTTCCCTTATATGTGATAGAACATCCTTTTTAATAAATGTTGATTTATAAAAAATCTATTAATGAACCATAATCATATATATCCCACCATATTTTATTTAAGTATAACAATTTATCACCAATCTATTAATACTTATTTGTTCAAATCTCTATTCTCGGTAATAACAGCTTTATTTTTCATGTATATTTGGGTTCAGTAATTTCAGTAATTTTACTTTTAGAATTTTTCAATAATATAACTTTTTTTATACATGACATAAATATCACATATATTAATTATATATTTATTTATAGTTATTCCTAAAATATAGTGATAGAAAAATTAATTACATTGTTCATGCAGACAATAAGACGTAGGTACGCATGGAAGATATTTTCACATTTCGACGAATGTATATAAAGAAATTTAATTAATAATAAAGCTTTAAAAATAATTAGTATAACATATACATCCTATATATTCATTTAATATATCTTTATTACCATCCACATAAAACGTAAATGAAAAACGTATCACATCGCTTCGTGGATGTTGTAGTCCACACGTATGCATGAGAGAATTTATCATTTTTCAATGGATTGGAAGGTAAAATGGAATATATTATATTATAATTATATAAGAATAATTATTTCATAATTATAATATATAAATACTAAACCCATCATAATACCCCTCAAGAGTATATGGTGATGAAAAAATGAGTTGTATCGCTATGTGTAGACAGTAAGCTATAAGTATGCATGAGCGAATTTAAATATATTTAGTATAATTTATTTACTATTTTATGACTAATATAATATTTTTATAGGAGGTAAAAGAAAAATTAATAATGAAGTGATTGGTTAAGGCGATTACCTGTTCTTTGTGACAAATATTTGAGACATGCTCTTTAGGGCCCCAGGGATGGTCTTTTTAGTATTAATGAACATATAAAATGTGTATAAGAGATCTCATAGGAAAATTTTATATGATATAGACGAGATATATGTCTTAAAATGATGTGAATAAGTGGGGGGAGGAGATTCCTTTTATAATTGAGGTGAGGGGAAATTTTGGAATTTCATGAAAAATTAAATTATAAAAAATTACATATCAATAAAAAAATATTCCAAATTATCAATATTAATATATAAGGAATTATATGGTATAATTATCAGTATCCAATAAAATTTATGATGGTTTAAATGGTATTTTAGACCTTATATTTTGGTTTATCCCTTTAGTAACCGTATTTTAACCTTAACCATGGTAACATATTTCTCTCTCTTGAGGGGTTATAACTTTACACATAAAGAGGAAATTTTATAATAAATGGAAAAGAGAATTAATATGTTTAAATTTAAAAGTTTTATAAAAGGGAACTATAATTAAAATGAGTTTTTAAATGAAACTCCCCACACCTTAACAAATAAAAAACCACTTGGTTATTTTCAAATATTAATGTTTGGTATTTATCAGACCATTAACCCTTTCAAATCAAGCCACCACATTCTAGAAAAAAACATTGATCCTACATCCCTACAACAACACTCTATAAAATATAGGTTATGTGTGGTTCACTGAATTATATATAGTTTAAGTTTAGGAGAAACAAGTGACTTCAATTATATATTTTGGATAGACATAAAGAAGTGTACATTAGATTTAATGATTGAACAACCAAGTGGGTTTAAACAATGGTGGATAAAATATCTTAGAAGTGTCTGTGAATTGTTTTAAAAATAATTACCCACCATGTTAAGAATTTAATCCCATGGGTATTATCAAGGAATGTTTCAAACACATATAGGGGTTGAGTGTGAGGACTTAGGTGTGGGATTACCAATTCACATAATGAATAAGAAGGGGTTTTCATTTAATAAAACCAAATAATTCGCCATGAAAACCTTTAACACATTATATCAAAAATATGGTCGAAATATATTCTTTTATAACTTCAAAATATAGATTATCTGCTTAATTCATTGGAGAAAACCTATAGTTATTCATGTGGAAATATAGCTTGACAGTCACTAAGTGAGTCAAGACCATCCACCATAAATTTGGCGTTCTTTATCTACACCATATAATCACTTACAACCCTAAAAATCATTAAATCTAATAACCAAATCACATAAATTCTACAAATATATAATAACCAAAAAACTAAGGAAACTAAATCAATCAACTCATAAAATCCATCCAAAAAATTTGAGCAAACTAAATCCATAAAAATTTACAAGAGTATATCCTAAAATGTCTATCTTAGAAATTAAAAAACCCAAGGTCATGTTATACCTTAATCACATTCATCCAAAATAGAAATGATTAAAAGGAAAACAATCCATAGTATATTCCTTGAGGAAATAGGAGAGGAATCCCCATGACTTTGGGTGGATTTCACCATGGAAGATCTTTCAAGGCATGCATTTGAGGCCCGGTAGAATGAAATTTAAAGGATCCCCAAGAGGTGTTAAAGAAATTAGGAAATAAATACAATATTAACCATATTTTTAGAGGAAATCAAATCCATAACACAAGTTACCCATTTTGGGGCTACTAGGTAAAAGGTTGGCACCCTCAAAAAACCCATTGTTCTATCTAGGCTATTTTGTAGTAGGTACTATCTAGCGGGTACCTAAGTCCTTCAACAGTCATTGAACTATAGGTGGTTACACTAGATATCTATTTCCCTCCCATGAATAACAAATAAATTTCCGAATCACCCAATAATATATTCTCAAACACCTGAAATTTGAACTCAATCATTATAAAAAGATAACCATTAAATCGAGGTAAATATTTTAAAAAAACTCATATATAAAAATACAAATTCCACACTTAAGACCCTAACGAAGCCTTATTAAAGGGGATTGGGATACAGACCATTATATTTATCCACAAAACTATCATTTTCCACTAAAATTTAAAAATACATCATGACATCAAACATCATAAAGACTAACCACTATACCACTATACTTATATGACCCTCCAAAGAAGGATAAATATCTTAAATAAAACGGTTTCACCTCAAGGGTTCACTATGTAGCTAGAAATATTAGTTAACTACAAGGAAAATATTAAATACATGGATTAAATAGATGATATGAAGGTTTAAATAATTCATACCACCAAAAATGATCCAATGGTTCCCCAAACCTAGGTGTGGGATGTCATTACTCCCAATGACTTCAAGATGTTTCCAGTGATTCGGAATGTTGTTTGTGAAATATATTCCAAATGAAAATACTTTTTTTGTAATTAGACCAATTTTCACCCTTCATGGACCACTTTTATTCCTTCCACTATTTTAAGGGGTCATAATCATCCTAATGAAACCATAATTTAATAGGATACAAAACAACACCATCATCTCCTTGAGCTTAGTTGGTAAATTCAATAAGTTTTAGTATATATTAGTATGTCATAAGTACAATGTCCTTGTATAAGTCTATTCAAAAAAAGTTATCCCTATTCATTTTCTAGATAATCATACAAATGTATTTTAAACAATATAAAAATTAACCCTCGGTTGAATCCCAAAAATTACAAGATAAACTCACTAACTACAAGATAATTAATTATAATCTTCTAATGTTTGAAACAATCATCTTGCATGAGGGACTGAATATCAATTATCGGGGGACCTTGAAAACATAATATATCATAACAATCAATGACAATCCATTTCACACCATGGATAATTAAACATGGTATCATCCTTATATGATGGAATATACATACACTCTCTCACTAAAGAGAGAAATACAATATTTCAACCAAAAATATCATAGTTATTATCTCTACTAATAAGAGTATCTTGATGAAGGGGTATTTATATAAGCTCCAAAAGAATTAACAAATCATGAATATCAACACATAAATAAAGTAATTTTTTATGACAACATCGATATATATGGGTTCTAGTGATGAAGAATTTTTTTTTACCTCCAACCATTTCAAACACTACCTAATTAGAACAATCCACCACCTAAAATTATTTTTGGATTTTTCATTATCACTATATACCCAAGAAGAATAATTTGGAGGTGGTGTTCTAGATTGTCTAAATCCTCCCCCTTCACTTTCAACTACCGAACCATGCAATATTCTTCCGAAATAGCCTACTTTTAGGGTACTCATACCAGAATTTGAAAGTGTATTATCATAGTGATGAATTAATCAGGGAAATAATTCCACAGAACATCTCTGTCTAGCCTTATGAGAGAGAATACCTTACCCAAGATAGGGTTCATCCATACAATGAATATTTAAACTGCTGATTTTAATAAAATACTACAGTGTAGGTGGGGCATGTATTAAAGAATAACCTCATATTTAATATCACTCTAGATAACATTATTTAACTCTCGAGATTGAATAAAATCTATATCGAATCATTTACAAAGAGTATCTTATTTTTAAACCCCAACATATACATAGTCATTCCCATGTTGTGTTGAAGATGGTCCAATATATTCTGAATTCAAACCATCATCAATACCACTAGATTATACCTCTCGAATAAGAGATCAAATTCCAATCATTGTATGGTAACACCATGTTGGGTTTGGATAATCAATATTTATCAATAACTTAATATTTTAAAATGGTATCTTTAGGAAGGAACATATTTTTATTTGGTGAGTTTTTGAACTATATAGGAAATACGAGTCTCAAACATAAAAAAACCACTATCACTTAAGTATATGGATTATCTTTTGGAATCTTTGGATATTATCATTTGAAATCATAAAAAAACATTCAACCTATGAGTACTCTTATCTAACATTTCAGTAACTACCATACACTCAATAAAATGTTTATCACTATTTATAAATAATAATGGGCCTTCCCTATACTAACAATCAAAGACAACTCTCAATTGAGTCTTGAAATTGAGTCCTAACATCTCAACCAACAAATTATTAGAGGCCGAAGTATTGTAATAAGTTATTACCGACCCTAATTTAAATCTGAATTGATATTTTTATGGGTGGTATCCCCTTCTTGATTAAGTGAAACTAGGGTTACTAGATAATATATAAGTTTGATGGCCTAGGGAGGAAACGAATTCCATTACTACCCACACCAAGATGCATGTATCAATTGCTTATAACCTGAAATATATTCCTTTAGAGTTCTAGGTCAACTTACATGTTATTAGAGTCTTAAAGAAATGATACAATGGTCAATGAAACTACATTTTTTTCCATGTTTGATAACCAAAATCAATACCTCCTTGACATCACTACTATAAATTCATAAACCAAGCCTCACAATACTAGTTACTAAAAACATGATCCCCATGACTAAACCACGTTGATAATTTTATGACATGACCTGACCCACTAGGGTACCACTTGTCCTAGTGGTAAGCTAATCGTTCCACCAAAAGACCACCTAAAATATACTAGGGTCCAATGATGAGCACTAAAATGGAGTAAAAATATAAGGTAATCCATAGCCTTTACTAACCCACAATAGATATACAACGATGATACATGTTATATAACTAATAACCACCATCAATACATATATAAACTTTTTTATAACATATATGAACATGACAGTATATCCTTCAAGAAAAATGACACATGAGAAACCCCCAAATAGATATACATATATATAAAACAACATTTCTAATTATAACTAACTCCAGGTAAGGGAAGACACCTACTCACTACAAGGACTCCAGGATCAAACTCTGAGAACAATAATAACATATATAAAACACCATACACATTTATGAATTAGATATAATTGCTCTACAAGATCCACTCCCACCTAATTCAAAACTAAAATAAATCATATTTTAATAGCCACAACATGTGTGGGAAAAGAAAATGTTGAATTGTGTGTATAAACATACCTAATGGGATGCCCTAAAAATACCAAATTAAAGATAAAAAAACCAATCCTCTCAAACAAAAGATTAAGGAATACAAAAAAACAAAAGTGATAAACATTCTCTAATGTCAAAACAACCACGAAATAAAGGAAGAATCCTAATATTTACAACTCAACATCTCAATGGATCATATCTCAGAGCTGAATAAAGAAATATATAATATAAAGATCTCATAAAGACTGAAGTCAAGATATCAATTGTAAGTTACATCTTAAAGAGAACTGGTTTTTAATATTATATAAAAAGACACAAAAATTCTATATCACATAGTATCACCGTTAAAAATTCTTCATAACATATATTATATCACAATTTATCTATAATCGGGTACTCGTACCAAGATGATGTGTTTATGGCAGTTGATGGGATATTGAACCATATGGGATACTCATTCTATACTTTGTTATGTATTCATTGACCGAGGGGGTTAAAGAATAAATATGTGTAGGAAAAATACCCCATCATAAAAAAGGGGTTACCTACTCCACAATGTGTATAGAGAACCCCGACCTTAGAATCCCATGTGTAACATGGGGTGATATCAACCTTGTGTCTACTCTATATATCTCACCCACTCTCTCTATCATAATATCTATATGAAAAATAACCCCATTTGTTAGAAATTACATATAAATACGGGATAAATAATAAATATATATACTAAATTTCACTCCACTTTGAAAAATAATTAGATTATACTATTCATTTATTAGGTTTAGATACCTAGGGGAGAAGATACTTAAAACACAAAGGAATTTATATTATGTGGAATGTATTAAAAAACACATGATGTGTTGACCTTGACCATAAAACAGAATATATTTTCATTATCCACTATATGTTGAGTCAATATACATAGTGTGTACAATAAGGAAGATGGTGTGTAGGAATCACTATGCCATTGATACATGTATTTTTATTATACACTAAGTTTTATAGAATAAATACATGACATGTATTCCCATATACATGTAATATACACTATCAAAGAGTAGTTCAATTTATATTCATTTTAAAATGTTTGTAATGTGGTCTATAAAACATATAGGATTGACTACATTTGAGGCATGTACATCAGTACACACCTAGGTCACAAATATTAATATACATGATGTATGACATTGATTCACACCTTGTGTGATATTTATAATTCCATATAACCCCTAGATACATATTCAGTGTGATTTATGGGTTTTTACCTAGAGGACTACATGGTATGTACTCTAAACATTAATAAAAAATATATTAATTTCACCGAATGTACTACCTAATACCTCATATTACAATCCCACTTCTTTTCATGTATTTTGATAAACCATCCATAGTTGACACCATAAAATTTAAATCTAGTTTTTTCACATATATTTACATATTACTCATCCACTAAATGAGCTCTCATTATTCCTCCTTGAAACATGCATGATAAAATAAGTCCACTCTTACTAGAAACTTACTATCCTTCCATTATAATCACCCATGTGTCGAACCACCAAGCATTGTGGGTATCAGAAAAAAATATTTCACAAGTTGTAAAATAAAGAAGATGAAAATGAAAATGGAAAATAAAAATGGTTTTTGAATGAAAATTATTCACAATTCATCATAATTAAAGAATTATTTTATAAAATATTGAGAATAAAATTATCATTCAAAATAATAATTTGTTAGAACACCACCAATTTTTTATCAAAAACAAGTTTTTGAAATAATATCATTTTATACAAGAATAAAGAAAAACTAAATCAATAAAAAATAATAATTTTTCAAACATAGTAGGATCATACCATGAAGAACATTTCTCAGAAACATAATAATTTAAATATTTAATTGGTTTAAATTAATGGTAAAATATATAGTATAATTAAATACAATAATATAAATGATACATGATTATGGATTTTTGATTTTTGAAATTTATCATTCAATATGACATGAAAATAACATATGTTCAAATTTGTATCAATTATTTACTAAATACTTGAAACATAAATATTAAAGAGATTCCATAATTTTAATTTTTTATGAATCCTCAAGGAGATCAATTATAAAGGAGAGAATAATAAAACATTAAGAAAAATATATAAACATCAAAAATTCAAACCTATTGGTTATTATGAATGATCTTCAAAATTCATCATTCTTGGATCAAGAATTTCAATTACACAAGATTCAATCATCACTGAAATTAAAATAAATTTCCATTAAAAAATATAACATTGACTCCATAATTATTTTAATCCTTCGATTCCCTTCACCCCTCCATGTTTTTTTAATAGTTATTTACCCATAGGGTAATTCCTTAAGGATGACTTTCTAAACCTGAATTAGGTCAGACTACGTGTTTAAAATAATCTCCTTAAAAGGATTGGTCTAGGACTCAAAACAAAAAAACATAATTTATACTATTCCTAAATAAAACCCAATATTATATAATTAAATTGTCACACCACAATATTTTATATGTATTCCCTTTGAAATAAAACATGAATTATTCGATAACATGCCTTATATGCAATCTTGAGTCTTTATGAACCACAATATAGTAAAGAAATATAGCATAGATG
Organism: Viscum album; assembly: GCA_963277665.1. NCBI lineage: Eukaryota > Viridiplantae > Streptophyta > Magnoliopsida > Santalales > Viscaceae > Viscum > Viscum album. Next base: position 1,385,878,942 of record OY728164.1, read on the forward strand.
TTAAATTGACATGTATGAATAGTAATAAACACTTTAGAAAAAACATTCATATTTTTTATTAACGAAAATTTATTTATCAATTCTTAATAATTTACTACACAATTTTTAGTAAAGTCATTTTACACTTCAAAAATATGTTTTCTTTAAAAATGATTTTTATTGATTTTTGGGACATAGAAACTATAATTAATTTATAAATTTTTTATAAATATTATTTTAGGATATTAAAATTGTTTTTAAAATAATAATTTCAATATCATCTTAGGGTGAATTTTTATGATTTTTTTAAAATGATTAATTTTTCATTAAGTAATGAAAAATACTGATTTTTGTTAAAAATTCATTTATTTTCAATTAAATGTCTAATTTTTTTAATTTAATAATAATGTTACATAATTCTGGTTTAACTATAAATCGTTTAATTAATTATATATTAATCACAATTTTACTTTACTTTGGTAAAAGTTAATTTTGGGCTGAAAATACAATTTTATAAAATCTTTTATATGAACATAAAGTATTTTATCTCAATAAATTAATTAAATATCTATATATTAATGTTTTTTAATAAATTATAGAGATTATATATTCAATAAATTATTTTAACACTATTTTTATGGGTTTTACATGTCAATGAAAATAATTAAATAAAGTCTTACATTTATTTTTTGGGAAAATGGTTTTTTGTTGCGATTTCCATTCTTAATTAAAATTAAATTCTTACACTAATAGATATAAAAACTAGTAAAATGGATTAAAAATTTGGAATAAAAACTCTATTATAATTTTAAATTCTTAACATAGTTTTTTTCATGGTGAATAGTAAATAATGTAGTTTTTACCACAGTTATTGTTAAAATTTGTTTACCGAGGGTAAAACATGAGATAATTGTAAGATTTACAACCAAACCCCTGATATTGTTATTTTTAGAAGATATTAAAACCTAATTATATCCTAATTTTTATTATTTGGAAATTTTAAGCCATGTTCAAATGAAAATTTCCTCATATAACAGAAATAATTTATAAAATTACATGTGTGTCCCTACCCTCACTTATAATAGGGTACCTCCCTTATTCCATTATTCAAACCATTTAAGAATTATATATAATAAAAAAACTACCCAAAATCCTTTCAATAATCCTTAAATTCATCCTGTAGATTATTTTAATCTATTAACACCAACACTTTAGGGCTTATGGTGTATGATAAAGGGGATCACTAAAAGAAGTGGTATAAATATTAACCAAGACCTTTATGTTTTATTTCATATTATATATAGAGACCCTGCCTTTTTTTACATTTATATTACATAATTTTAAATATAAACAAAATAATAGTATTACACATAGAGGATCCAAAGGATTAGTTTCTTGCAAAAACTTGAACCATACATAACAATTACAACATAAAGCACAAACATTTATTTAATTACTTACTCTCTAGCTTCTTATTAGCACCTGTCTTCTCCTTGGTACATGTAGACACCAGAGGATATACATCAAAAGGGGTGATATAGAATCCTGGTAATAGGATATATAAGAAAAATATATCATGGGGTGAGTGTAATCATAATATGTGAAAAAGATCATGAACATGAGAAGAGCATAAATAAAAGACATGAAATGTGGCAATGCATAAAAATAAAACATCATGTCTTAGGGGTTAAATACCCAACATACTTATGAACCAAGATTGCATCTTGTTCACACATCATTTCACATTTACTCATGAGATTAATCTATTTACCCAATGCATTGGAGCGCTGTATAATTCTGGGCGCACCCGTCACATTCAGACATTTATATTGCGCTATATAATTCTGGGCGCACCCGTCACATCATAACATTATCATTATAATTCTTGGAACATGGAACATATATCAAAAGTAAACATAAATAACCCATATAAAAATGGCTTAAATTTCATAATAAGACATTCATAAACTTTGGGGTCCCAAAAGAAATAGGTAATAACAAACATGTTACAAGAACCGTCCACTTTGAGAGAGATGTAAAAGGTGTGTTCTTAAAAGAGCAGTTTTTTTGGAAAAAAAATTTTGACATAAAAACTAGTGAAAAACATGCATATCCTAGAAAAGGAAATATAATGATGAAAAAATGATCTTTATGGAGTAACCATATAAAAAAAGGAGTTAAATAGGGAGAACACGAAGGATGAAAGTTTGGTTTGAGAATTTCCCCTTACCTTGTATCTGAATGCTTTTTTGTCTTTAATGTCCTTTATAATGATATTATATTAATTAATTAGAAATCCAGAACATTGTATACATTAATATGGTTTATTATTTTTGTATTAAGTGATTTTATGTGACTTTGGATGAGTTATAGAGTTTAAAAAACATTGTTTGGGAATTTTTGTTTTTATGGTTTTCTTGAGTGGTTCACTTGTATTCTTAAATTGAAGTTCGGGTAGAACATGGGTAAACATAAATAAATGATATTAAATGTTATTAATGATCTTAAAGGAGTTTTTAATGATCTTATAATGAATTATATTATATCAGTGTGGATGAATCATTAGGTAAGAATTAAATGATGACTGTTTGGGTCAATTTGAGCGATTGTTCGATCATAATGAACTTGTTTTATTTTATCCATAGCAATATGGTCATAAGTTAGTCCGAGAACATTAAATAGGAGATAATACATATAAACTATTCTTTTTCAACCATAAAAATATATTAATGACCAGATATGATGGTTGAAATGGAAGAAGAAAACTTGTCGTTCTTGAAGGTGATAAATTAACACCTCACGAACAACGTTATCCTTAATAAAATAAAAGGAAGAGGGAAAGAGGGTTGGATGATATAATATTCCATTTGCATAATAAAATTATATTACATGTATAATAATGTAGTTACAATACCATTTGGGTAAAGATAGATGGATAGAGATCAAGAAATGGACTTGAACTTGAAAGGAAATTAAAGGAGAAGAGGGAGAGAAATTACATCTTAAATCATCCTCATGAGATCCTCCTTAAGGAAGCTAGGTTTGGTCTTTTTATGAGAACATATTCTCTTGAAAGTTTGAGAGGGGATAGGTAGGTTTTTTGGGCAGAGGTTAGAGAAGGCTTGGAGCTTGAGAGGTGTGTGGAAATGATGGTGTTTAGGGTGGTTTTTATAGTGGAGGGGAGAGGGGGTATTTAATATAAAATTCATTAGTTTATAAATTTACCCTAATACAAGGAATAGTGAGTCTTCAATGACCAAGAATAGAAATTTTATCATGTAATCCCAAACCAAGTTAGCTTACATCAGCAGAACATCACACATGACTCTATAATTTTCTTATTTAGCTTATTTTGTGAATTATGGTATTTCACTATTCATCAAAAATTCAAGTATCTCAGAAAAAACCCAAAAATTTACCCCTATGATTTTTCGACGTTTAGAAAAAAAAATGAAGTCCATTTCTCAAAAGTAATTTTCTATATATTAATAATTAAATATTAAATTAAAAACATAATTTACTTAAAAAACAATTTTTTAAATTAAAAGTGATTTTATAGTGCTTTCAAAAATTCCGTAGGGTCTTATAAAATTAACTAAAAACTATATGAAATTTATTAGATAATTAATTAACACATTTTTAAAGAATAATTTTTCTTTTTAAATTAATTAATTAATTATAATTAATTATTTATGAGTTAAAAAATACTAAAACGTTTACTAAGGTCAAATTGTCACTTTCTAAGATGTCTATATTTTATTTAATTATTCATGGGTAAGGATACTCTTATGTTGGATGATTTACTATTCATAAGATTCATATTACAATTCATAAGGGTATGTTACTATTCATAAGGGTAGGTTACTATTCACCAAAAATTATTTTTGTTTTATTAGACTCCAAAAATCATTTTGAACAAAACAGTGTATGTCAGATTCTCAAAATTATCAATACAGAAGTGAAAAACATATATTTAGATGTCACTTAGCACTTAGTAGTTCATTATGTTTTGTTTTCATGTGATATTATGACATAATTTTAAGAATATAATTTCTATTGAAAAACATTGGGTCGTTACATTCTTCCCCCCTTAGGAAATTTCGCCCCCGAGATTTCACTCTACAAAAACAGGTTAGGGTACTTCCCCTTCATCACCTCCTCTAGTTCCCAAGTAGCTTCTTCAAACATATGGTTCCTCCACAACAATTTTACATGGTGGGATATCTTGTTGTATAGTAATTTATCTCTTTGATCCAGAATATCTACTGGCTATTCTTCATAAGAGAGATCATCTTCCAGCTATACCACCTCTGAGTTTAGTACATGTGAGGGTTCTGGTATGTACTTTATCAGGAGTGATATGTTAAACACATCATGAACTTGAGCCATATTTGGTAGAAGTTCAAGTCGATAGGACACAGATTCTATGCGGTCATGGATCTAAAAAGTGACAATATACCTTGGGATTAGTTTCCCTTTCTTACCAAATCGTATGTCTCTCTTCCATGGAGATATTTGTTGGAAGACTTTATCTTCAACGTTGAACTCCAAGTCCCTTCAACGGTTGTCAGTGCAGCTCTTTTGCTGACTCTGAGAAGCGTTGATGTGTTTATGGATGACTTGAACCTTCTATGTCATCTCTAGCACAAGATCAGGTTCAAGTAGCTTTCTTTCTCCAACTTTATCCCAACAAGTTGGAGTTCTATATCTCTTTACATACATAGATTCATATAGAGCCATCTGAATACTTGAGTGGAAGTTATTTCTGTATGAGAACTCAACCAATGAGAGATTCTGATCCCATCCACCTTTGAATTCTAGAGAGTAGGATCTTAGCATATCATCAAGTATTTGAATAGTCCTTTCAGACTGGCCATCGGTTTGGAGGTGATAGGCCATGCTGAAATTTAATCCAGTACTCAAAGAATGTTGAATATTATTCAAAAATTTAGATGTGAACCTTGTATCACGGTCAGAGACAATCGAGAGTGTAACTCCATGCTATCTCACCACTTCCTTCACATATATCTTTGCAAGTTGTTCAAGTGAGAGATCATCTCAAATAGAAATAAAATGGGCAGTCTTGGTGAGTATGTTAAACAAAACTCATATCACATTATTTCCCTTTTATGTCTTTGGGAGAACCATGATAAAGTCCATAGTAACATCTTCCAATTTCCACATGGGTATAGGCAATGGTTGTATCATAACTTTGGACTTTTTTCACTCAGGTTTAACTTGCTGACATACCATGCACCTTGATATATATTCATCAATCTCCTTCTTCATGTTATCCCACCAGAAGTGTTCTTGGAGATCAAGGTACATCATGGTACTCACAGGATGGATAGAGAATGTTGAGCTATGTGTATTTTCCAATAACTCATTCTTTATCACTGGGGATGATGGCACACAAAGCAGCATTCCAAACTGAATCACACCATCATCATCGATATGAAACTTCTGCATCTTCCATTCCTTTATTGTATTCACCCTCTTTTGTATCTCCACATCATTTATTTGTGCTTCCGTAATCTTCTCTTGGATGGATGGTTGCACAATCATTTGGGAAAGGTAGGATGTATCCCCTACCTTTATGATTTCCAAATACATTCATTGTATATCCAAGAAGATAGGGTCTTTCTCAATCCACAACATTAATAGAGTAGTAGGTTCTTTTCTACTAAGTGCATCAGCTACCTTGTTCGCCTTTCCAGGATGATAGTGAATAGAGCAATCGTAATCCTTGATTAGCTCTGACCATCTTCTTTGATGCATGTTGAGATCCTTTTATGTGAATATATACTTTAGGATCTTGTGGTCGGTGTATATGTCAAACTTCTCTCCATAAAGGAAGTGCCTCTATATTTTCAAGGCAAAAATCCTGACTGCCAGCTCTAGATCATGCGTTGGGTAGTTCTGCTCATGAATCTTCAACTGTCGTGAGGCAATTCTATCACATTATCATTTTGAATGAGTACACAACCCAAGAATTCTTTGAAGCATCAATGTATATCACAAAACATTCTCCACTTTTCGGTAGTGTGAGTACATGTGTAGTGATTAGCCTTCTCTTTAGCTCCTTGAAGCTTCCCTCACATTCTTCCATCCAGAAATATTTTACACCTTTCCTTGTTAACTTAGTTAGTGGGATTGACAACCGTGCGATGTTTCTCACAAAATGTCTGTAGTACCCAGCTAATCCAAAAAAACTATGTATTTCCATGACACTAGAGGGCCCGAGCCATTCCTCAATCACCTTTGGTTTTGAAGGATCCATATAAATTCCCTCACTTGTGATCACATGTCCCAATAATGTGACTTTCTTCATCCAAAAGTAACACTTGCTGAACTTGGTGTACAACTTATCCTTTCTTAATGTCTCCAAAACAAGTCTTTTATTTTCTTCATGTTCCTCCTTTCTCTTGGAGTAGATGAGAATATCATCAATAAACACCACCACAAAATTTTCAAGGTAATGTCTAAAAAAATATTCATCAAATCCATGAAGATTTCAGGGGCATTAGTATGTCCAAAGGGCATCACCAAAAACTCATAGTTACCATACCTTGTATGAAAGGTAGACTTCTGAATATCTTCCTTATTCACCTTTACCTAATGATATCAATAATGAATATCCACCTTTGAGAAGTATTGATCTCCCTCTAACTGATCTAACAACTCATCGATCCTAGGGAGAGGATACTTGTTCTTTATGGTGATCTTGTTGAGTTCCGGATAATCGATACACATCCACATTGTTCCATCCTTATTCTTTATAAAGAGCACTGGCGCACACCAAGGTGATGAATTAGGGTGTATGAACCCTTTTTCTAGATTCTCTTGAAGATATTTCTTTAACTCCTCTAGTTTAATAGGAACCATCCTATAGGGACAATTCAAGATAAGAGTAGCTCTGGGTATGAGTTTAATTGAGAAGTCTACCTCATGATCCAGGGGATTTCCGGGAAACTCTTCGGGAAATACTTCTATATATTCCATCACGGTGGGCATTTCCTCAAGGTTGGCACTTTCTTTTGACTCAACCATTTGGAAGAGGTATGCTTCATCATAGGAAATCAACACCCAAACCATTGAAGGATTTTTCAAAGGAGATTCATGATCTTCCTTCCATTTGTAGAGGAGCATGGGATGGTTCGGAATATGAAAAGATATTTCCTTTTCCCTATAGTTGATATGTGCTCTATATAATGTAATCCAATCCATTCCCATTATAGCATCAAATTCCACCAAGGGAAGTATTATGAGATTTTACAGAAGAATCTTCTCACATACGCCAATAGGAGAAGAGTCAAATAGTTGGACTGCAATGATTGCACCACTTAGTCTTTTTACAGATATATCTACTTCAAGGTTTCTGGGCTTCAATTATCTAGTTCTAGAAAACTTGCAAGATATACAGGAATTCATAGAACCAGAATAAAATAAGACTTTTTCCATTCTTGAGTGAATAGGAAGTGTACCTTGTACGAATTCATTATCTTTCTCCTATTCCACAGTAGTGATGGAATAAGCCTTCCCTTGTTACTTTGGAATTGGTGGTTTATAACACTGATTACCCTCAAGAACTCGAGGTTTAGTGCACTGGTTTGAATAGTTCCCTCGCTCCCTACAGTTGTAGCATTGAACCATGAGTGGTTCTATCCTTTCATCGGCTACATTCTCCTTCCTTTTCATGTCTTTTCAACACTCTTGAGCATGATGTCCTTCTTTCCCACACTTGAAGTGTTTCCTCGTCCCTTTGAGGCAGTTCCCATGGTGCAACTTTCCACATTTTTGGCATGTGGGTCATTGGGTTTTCTTCCAACCTTTATCTTTAGATCCACTGGCTTGAAACTCCATCTTTCGTTTCTTATCACCATAGTCGTGGGACCATTCTCCAAACTTCATATCTAGTTTGATAGCACACCGAACAACTTCTTCATAACTCCCAAAGTCTCGAATTTCAAGATCCTTTCGAAGGTGTGGTTTTAATCCACTAAATAATCTATCAATTTTTATATCATTGTTGATAACAAAACTTGAAGCGTACCTTAAAAGCCTTGTGAAATTTTCTTCATAGGTTGTGATATATTCTCATTATTTTTTCATGAGCTCTATAAATTCTCTCTCCATCTTAGTGTGAAGATTTCTTGGGAAATACATGTTAAGAAACATTATCTTAATGTCTTCCCATTCCATCTCTTCAATTTCCTCCCTCAGCTTGGTGTTCTTAATCAAACCCCACCATTTATCTACTTCTCCATCTAGATGACAAATGGATAAGGTCACCTTCTCCGTCTCAGAATAGTAAAGAATAGAAAAGATCTTCTTCATGGAGTTGACTCACTGTTCTGCATCTAGTGGATCAGAAGATCCATTAAACGTCAGTGGTCCTTGCCTCATAAAACATTTGATAGCCAATTGAACCCTCTTTGGTGAAGGAGGACATTCCCCATTATTATGGTTATTGTTTGTAACCTAAGATAATAGGGTAAGAATCACCATGAAGTTTTTAAATCCACCTCCCAAATCATTGGGGATGTCATCCGGGCAATCATTGCATTGGCCATCACAAGAGTTGTTGGCCTGATTTCTTCTGGTTCCCACCATTTTCTAAAATAGAAAAGGTTAGAACAAAACATAAGTCAATAATTCATGAATAAATAACTTATTTATTTTCAAAATTTAAACTAAAATCATAATATATGGTATCCCTATGTATATACTCTTGTGTGTATAATTGTAATTAGTCTCATGTTGGAGGGTTTCTTTAGGGTTCACTAATCCTAATTCCAAAATTAACTAAATCGTTCCTCTGATACCAACTATAGCGACCATGCCTTTTCATACATTAGTTTTACATCATTTTAAAGATAAAAAACATAATAGTGTTACACATAGAGTATCCAATGGTTTAGTGTCTTCGAAAAACTAGGACCATACATAACAATTACAACATCAAGCATAAACATTTATTAAATATCTTCTTCTCTAGCATCTTATTGGAACTTGTCCTCTCCTTAGTACATGTATCCACCTAAGGATATATATAAAAAAGGGTGAGCTAGAAGCTCAGTAAGAGGATAGATAAGAACAATATATCATGAGGTGAGCATAATCATAACATTAGATAAAGATCATGAACATGAGAGGATCATAAATAAAAGACTTAAAATTTCGCAATTCATAAAAATGAAACATCATGTATTAGCGGTTAACTATCACACATACTTATGAACCATGATAGAATCTTGTTCACACATCATTTAACATTTACTCATGATATTAATAAATTTAACCAATGCATTGGATAACTACATAATTCCAGGTTCACCCATCACATTCCAACATTCATATTGCGCTATATAATTCCGGGCGCACCCGTCACATCATAACATTATCATTATCATGCTGGCCACATGGAACATATATCAAAAGTAAACATAACTATCCCATGTAAAATAATGGGTTACAGTTCATAAGAACACATTTATAAACTTTGGGTTCCAAAAAGAAATAGGGAATAACATACATGTTACAAGAATCGTCCACATCGAGAGAGAAGTAAAAGGTGTGTTCTTAATAGATGAGTTATTTTGGAAAACATTGTGTTTGACATAATAACCAGTGAAAAACATGAATATCCTAGAAAAGTAAATACAATGATGAACAAATGATATTTAAGGAGTAAAAATATAAAAAAATGGAGTGAAAGAGGGAGAACCCGAAGGATGAAAGTTCGGTTCGAGAATTTCCCCTTACCTTGTATCTGAATGCTACATTCTCTTTAATGTCCTGTATAATGAAATTATATTCATTAATTAGAAATAAATAACCTTGTGTACATTAATATGGTTAATTATGGTTTTATTAATTTAGTTTATGTGCATTTGGAAGAGTTATATAGTTTAAAAAACACTGTTCGGGAATGTTTGTTTTTATGGTTTTCTTGAGTGGTTCACTTGTATTCTTAAATTGAAGTTTGGGTAGAACATGGGCTCACATCCAGAACTGATATTACATGTTATTAATGACATTACATGAGTTTTAATGATCTTTTAGTGAATTATATTATATCCATGTGGATGAATAATTAGATAAGAATGAAATGATGATTGTTTGGGTTAATTTGAGCGATTTTTCGATCATAATGAACTTGTTTTATTTTATCACAAGCAATATGGTCATAAGTTCCTTCCAGAACATTAAATAGAAGATAATACTATTGAGTCAATAAGTTTTTCCTTATGACTTTTCCATTACTTCTTGTTTTGAAAATCACAAACAACTTATCTTTAAGAAAATTGCTTTCTTAAGAAAAATTGCTTTTATAAGGAAAATTGCTTTTATAAGGAAAATCGATTTTATAAGAAAAACTATCCTTATCATATTTTCACCTAGATTTTTCTTAAGTATAAGATTCGGATTCATTTCTATTTTCTCGGAATTACTTGAAACTTTGATATGAAGTATTCTGTTTTAGGATCCGAATTCTGGATAAGAAATGTGATAAAGTTTCACTCCGAAATCCAGAATGAGAACTGTGAAAAAGTTTCATTCCGAATTCCGGATATAGTTTTAATCTAGATTCAGGATATGAATTCTTATGAAGTTCGATGACGAATTCTCAATATGAATTCTAATGATTAATTCTCATTACGAATTCTGATGACGAATTCTCATTATGAACTCTAATGAAGAATTCTCATTACGAATTCTGATGACGAATTCTCATTACGAATTCTAATGAGGAATTCTCACCACGAATTCTGATGAGTAATTCCCATTACGAATTCTGATGAGGAATTATCATTACAAATTCTAATGAAGAAATCTCATTATGAATTCTGATAAAGAATTCTCATTACGAATTCTGATGACGAATTCTCATTCCGAATTCTCATTCCGAATTCACCTATTAAACAGAATCTGATCATCTTTGTTTTATACACTCTGAATTAATTAAGACTCCGAACTCTTATTCTGCTTACACTTCTATAATTTGTCTACTCTTTATTATTTTCATTACACTCCGAACCCTCACTCCGAAGCGTTCATTCCGAACTTTTGATTTAGTATTTAAAACGATGTCGTACATTCTGTTACACTTGTTTTGTTATAAAATGATGTCGTATATTTTGTTATAAACTAACCGTTGTCTAAGTGACACGTGTACAGGTCCCTCCGATCTTTAAGGAACATATGACCGTTGGAGAAGGAGCTGACCTTACCTATAAATAGAAGCTCATTTGAAAGAGCTCAATGTAGAAGCCTGAAAAGCTGCTGAAAGGCTGACAGATCTTGGACTCATTTGATTACATTCTTGAAGTGATTTCTAGAGAGAGAGGCTCTTATTAACTCTCAAAGCTTTGTGCGACTCTGAATGTTGGTGATTACATTTGAGGGATTCCGGGGATAGGAAGACAGAGGTGCCGACTACCTTAATGTTCGAGGGCTTCCTTGCTGAGGAAGACAGAGGTTGCCAACTACCTTGAAGTTGAGGGCTTGCGGGGATAGCAAGATAGAGACTCCGATCTTCATATCGAGGGCTTACCCTGGTGTGGGTAAGACAGACTTGCTTGAAAGTATAAATCAAGGGACCTTTAACCAAGGTTGTTGGATACCCTTCTCTTTGGGTTAAAAGACATATATCTTGTTACTTATAGTACTACTACTTGTTTATATTCCGCTGCATTTTGTATTGTAAGGAAAGTAAAACCTTCTTATACTTTCTTACTTGTACTCTGATTCATTTAGATTCTATACGCTTTAAGGTAGAATCTCATATTGTAATCTTTTGTTAAGGTTCTATTTTCGAAACCATATTTCCAGAACCTACTTTCAGAATCTCTTTCCAAGTTTTCATTTGGTATTAGAGGTGTTGTGAATTTTCTTAAGTTTAACCTTGTTAAACTTAGCCCTTTCCTTTTCTTAAGGAAAACATAGTTATTCTTAACTAACATTAAAGGTTCCAATGGAATTTTTAAAGTGTACAATTCAACCCCTCTTGTATATTGAGCATCTACATCACTATTTTGATCCTACAATTGGTATCAGATTTTGAAAACCTCATACTCTATACCAATCCTACAATTGGTATCAGATCAGGTCTCTGAAATACTTATACTTACGAATAAGTTTTTCTTGCTCACTTTATCATTCCGAACTTTCCAATTCCGAAAATTTCCCACTCTGAAGATTCCCAATTCGAACATTGTGATTAAAAACTTTTGATACTAACAAGTTTGTGTATCGAAGGATTTTTATAGTATGGCAGGAGTCAATGTTGGTTCTATCGATAATCTAAATCCTACAAGACCACCAATCTTTGATGGTAATGATTATGCGTATTGGAGAGATCGCATGAAGACTTTTGTTATCAACACTGGAGTGGACAACTTTGTTATGCTTACTGGAGATTATAAAATTCATGACAAGGAAGTTAGAACTTTTACTAACCAGGAAAAGCAAGAATATCAACTCAATTATAAGGTACACAATACTTTACTTTGTTCAATGACCAGAAATATATATAGCCAAATTTCTTCATGTGAATCAGATAATTGTATATGGAAGAAGTTAGAGGTTACACAATTTGTAACTTCTAAGGTGATTGAGACTATAAGAGCTATGCTTAGAGCTGAATATCATGGCTTCAATTTTCCTTATGGAGAACCTATCTATAAAGTTCAACAGAGATTTATGACAATAGTCAACAGTCTACAATATATGGGAGAGAAAGGTCTAGATGATGAAGCTCTTGTGGATAAGATAATTGAAATTATTCCCAATGAGTGGGAGTCCAAGAGAACAGCTATAGATGAGAACAGGAAGGTCACTCAGATTTCTCTTGATGAGCTTTTTGGAACTCTTCTACAACATGAGACAAGAATGAAGAGAGATGCTGACAACATCAAGAAGAAGAATGGAAATGGTACTGTTGCTTTTACAACAACTTTAAATCAGATGAAAGCTAAGACTTCTGAGAGAGTAACCAGATCCAAGTCTAAGAAATTTATTTCCCAATCCGAATCTAGTGAGTGTGAAGTCTCAGAAAATGAATTAGCAAATCTTTCTCGAAGGATGAACAAGATAGCTGGCCAGAGAAATTTTCAATCTAAGTATAAGAAAAAGGAAAATAAAGATAAGAAAGATGGAGAAGTTACTTGTTATGAATGTAAGAGAGCTGGACATATTAGACCATATTGCCCTTTGCTCAAAAATAAAGAAAGGAAAGAAAGGCATTCAGACAGGAACAGAAAGAAGTATTATAAAGCCAAAGCTAAGAATGTTCTGAAAGCTAATGACACATGGAGTGCTAGTGGTGGTGACTCTTCAGATGATTCTTCTGATTATGAATCTTCAGGACAGAAGATTCTTGGTCTTATAGCCAGATTACCTATTGATAATCATTGTTTTATGGCTAAAGTACGGAATGCTGAATCATTGACCAATTTTTCTTTAAATTCTAATGATAGTAAGTATTATAACTCTTCTGATGAAGAATCTTCTTCTGATGAAGAAAATACTTTACCTACTTATGAAGAAGTATCTAGGTTTGCTGAACTTCTTGAGATTGAGAATTCCAAACTCAATAAGAAACTTGAAAAAGGAAACTCTAGGAATTATTTTCTTATGAAAGAGATATCAGATCTTTCTAAGGATCTTGATAGAAAAAATGCTGATTTTGAAAGTATTTCAAAAAATCTTGAGGATGTATTTTCTGAGAAGAAGAAACTTTCTAAAGAATTAGAAAAAGTAATTTCTATGAAAAATGTTTTCGAGCCTAGCTCTAGTTCTAAAACTAATGATTTTGAGGATAAAAACTTGGTTATAAAACTCAAGTCCAAAATTTTTTCCTTAAAGAAGTGTTTATCAAACTTTACCCATGGTAAGGAAAATTTTGATAAGATGTATTCCCAAATACGACCTTTAAGAAATAAATCCGGATTTGGTTATACCCATGCAAAACCAATTTTTAGTAACAATTATTTTGTTCCACAAAGTGCCCCATTTTGTACTAAATGTCAATGTGGTGGTCACTGGGCAAAGAATTGTTCCTTAAACAAAACCCAATCTTTATGATTTTACAAAGCTTACTTTTCTAAGAAGATGTGGGTCCCTAAATCTTTATTGTCTGGAAATCTCGGATCCAAACAAGTTTGGATTCCGAAAGTCTAATTTTCTTCTTGATTTCAGGAAAATAAAGAGAGTACCAGCAACAATACATGGTACATGGATAATGGATGTTCTCGACACATGACTGTTAACAAAATCTATTTTGAAAAAAATATCAAAATGAAAGGAGGAAAGGTAACTTTCAGAGATAATGCTAAGGGTGAGATTGTTGGTATTGGTAATATTGTTCTTCTTGGTAAAACCTTGATTTCAAATGTTCTTTTTGTTAAAGGTCTTAAGCACAAACTCATTAGCATAAGCCAATTATGTGATGAAGGTTACCTTGTGAATTTTAGGAATGATAAGTGCTTAGTTCACAATTCCAAGGAAGAATTTATTCTCTCAGCCAATAGGCAAGAGAATGTCTACACTCTGAACTTAGAAGACCTCAGAAGCCAAGATTTACCTTGCCTAAGTGCAATGAAAGATCATTCCTGGTTATGGCATAGATGACTAGGACACTGTAATCATAGAACCCTATGTAAACTCTCTAAGAAGAAACTAGTTAAGGATCTACAGGAGCTTAGATTTGATTCTTCAAAAGTTTTTGATCCTTGTCAATATGGAAAGCAACATAAATCTAGTTTTAAGTCAATCGGTGAAGTCTCAACAACCGATGAATTACAGTTAGTGAAAATGGATCTTTTTGGTCCAACACTAACTGGAAGTATTGGAGGAAAATACTATGTGTTTGTTCTAGTTGATTATTACACTAGATTTACTTGGGTCTATTTTCTATCAAAGAAGTCTGAAGATTTTTTCTATTTCAAAAGTTTTAGAGCTCAAGTTAAAAATGAGAAAAACCTTCCATTGAAAAATATTCATAGTGATCATGGAGGAGAATTTCAAAATTCTGATTTTGAAACTTTTTGTAGTAAGAAAGGTATTACTCACAATTTTTCAGCACCTAGAACTCCTCAACAGAATGGTGTAGTTGAATGAAGAAATAGAATTTTTCAAGAAATAACTAGAACCATGTTGAGTGAATATTCTATAGCTAGACATTTCTGGGCTAAAGCTGTAAGTACTACTTGTTATACTATAAATCGATTTTTGATCAGACCTTTTCTTAATAAAACTCCTTATGAGTTATGGAATGGTAGAAAACCATGACTATCCTACTTCATGGTTTTTGGTTTCAAGGTATTCATTTTGAATACTAAATATAACTTACATAAATTCTCACCAAAATCTGATGAATGAATTTTCTTAGGTTATTCCACAACATCTAAGGCTTATAGAGTTTTTAATAAAAACACTTGTACTGTCGAAGAAACAGTACATGTAAAATTTGATGAGTAAGATCCTTTTGTTTTCAAACCATCCCAGCCTACATCTTCAGATGTGTTTTCAAAAACTGATTATCAACCTTTGATAGAAGAACCTTCTGATAATGATAATGTTCTAGAAGATATTTCTGAAACATTTACCCTAGAATATTTTCTACCCTATGTTGATGAACAGGTTTTACAAAACCCAAATCAGGTGTTTCTTAAGAATCATCCCAGTGATAGTATCATTGGTGATGTAAATAAACCTGTAAGGACTAGAAGTTAGTTATGAAATGAAGAAGAACATCTAGAATTTCTTTCCCAATTAGAACCAAAAAGCACTGATGAAGCTCTAGGTGATGATGATTGGATCAAAGCAATGCAAGATGAACTAAATGAATTCGAAAGGAATAAAGTCTGTACCTTGGTTGAAAGACCTAAGGAAACTTCTGTTATTGGAGTAAAAAGGGTCTTCAGAAATAAATGTGATGAAAATGGAGTCATTGTTAGAAATAAAGCTAGACTTGTTGCTAAAAGCTATAATCAGCATGAGGGAATAGACTATGAAGAAACCTATGCTCTAGTAGCTAGACTTGAATCTATCCGTATTCTACTTTCTTTTGCAGCATTCATTAACTTCAAACTTTTTCAAATGGATGTGAAATGTTCTTTTCTTAACGGTTATGTTCAAGAGAAAGTTTTTGTTAAACAACCTCCTGGCTTTGAAGATACAAAACATCCGGATCATGTTTTTAGACTTACCAAAGCTTTGTATGGTCTTAAACAAGCCCCACGAGAATGGTATGATAGACTCACTAAATTTATGTTTCAAAATAACTATGATAAGGGAAATGCAGATCCAACCTTTTTATAAAGAAAGATAATAAAAATCTTTTTATTGTTAAAATTTATGTTGATGACATTATATTTTGTTCAACTCAGCAATCTTTGACTGACTCTTTTGCTAGTCTAATGAAATCTGAGTTTGAAATGAGTATGATGGGTGAGTTAACATTTTTCCTCGGATTTCAAATTTCTCAAAAACCAGAAGGAACCTACATATCTCAACATAAGAATATTAAAGATCTTCTTAAAAAGTATGGTTATGACAACACTAAAAGTATAAGTACTCTAATTGGTACCTCAAACTCTTTAGATCTTGATGAAGTTGAGAAACCAGTAGATCAAACATCTTTTAGAGGTATGATATGAAGTTTAATTTACTTAACAGCTAGTCGACCAGACTTAATGTTTTCAGTATGCTTATGTGCAAGATATCAATCCAATCCTAAGGAATCTCACTTAAAGGAGGTAAAAAAGAATTTTTCGCTACCTTAAGGGAACCATGGATCTAGGATTATTTTATACTTCTGGAAATGATTTTGTTCTAAAAAGCTTTTCTGATGCTGACTTTGGTGGATGTAGAATGGATAGAAAGAGTACATCCGGAACCTGTCATTTCTTAGTAGATTCATTAGTTTCTTGGTCCTTCAATAAGCAACATTCTGTAGCACTTTCCACTGCTGAAGCTGAATATGTAGCAGCTGGAAGTTGTTGTGCTCAAGTGTTGTGGATGCAACACACACTCACAGACTATGGCTTGAGTTTTACTAAAACTCAAATTTTTTGTGATAACACATGTGCCATTACCCTTAGTATGAACCCTGCACATCACTTCGGTGAAAAACACATAGATATTAGGCATCACTTTCTTAGGGATCACACACTTAAACGAGATATTATTTTTCAGTTTATTGGAACGCAAGATCAACTTGCTGATATTTTCACAAAATATTTGCCTTCTGATAGATTTGAATATATTAAACAGAAGTTAGGAATGATAACCGTAAGGTAATCCTCCTTAATTAACTTTCTGTTGAAAAAGTCTCCTTACAGCAATAAACTCCTTTTCATAGGGGGAGTACATTTGTTTGTTAGTTTAACAAAGTTTTTTCAAAATTTATTTTCAAAACTTTTCGGAACGAAGATTTCCGAAATTGGATTTCTGGAACTACAATTTTTCCAGAATGGACATGTTCGTACAGAATACTTCTGGAATGGAAGTGTTCGTATTGAAAATTTACGGAATGGAAAATTTCGTACTGGTATTTTCATAACGGGATTTTCGTACCGAATCCTTCATAATGTTTTTTAATGAAACTTTCATACTAAGTTTTTCATTATTAAGTTTATTTTTTCGTAATGAGTCTTGTAAACTATTTCGTAGTAAAGTTTTTTTCCATAAAAATGTTACTAGCTACGAATAATCCTCCTAAGCCAATCCGAAAGGTATGATTTCCTTACTCAAGTTTTCGTAGTCATACTTTACTTGCTGGCATTTTCTTGTATTATATTTTCGGATTATAGTTTTCTTAATTCTTTGTTTTAATAAAAACCTCAAAAAGATCGGATTCAAGTTTTCAACTGTCAGATCTGATCTCAGCTTATCCCAACCGTTAGATCAACCGAGGAAGTTGAACCGTCGTTCCATTGCCTATATAAAGGGGGACCCAAATACTCGTCCCACATCGATTTCAAGCTCTCGCGTCCCAAATCTCTGCCTCTCTATTTTAAAGCCGTTCCAAACTTCAGACTTCTCTGTTCCAAACTTCTCATAGGACTTCAGATCCAAATGTCTGCGGAGTTAGCGTCTCAAGATATGTCATCCACCAAACCTATTTCACAACGGTTAGTTTACAGAGAAAGGCTAGTCCATCCGGATTTCTTCAACAACTATGATTCTCTTATTTCAATGAACATTAAGTTGAATGGCCGGGAAGATATTGCTGTATCCAAACCGGGGAATCAAGACGATGTGTTTTCGGAGTTACTTGTTGAGTTCTATGAATCAGTTTCCTTCTTTTAGGAAGATAATCGGGAGAAGTTTTCTTTTAAGTCTTATGGCGAGACTTACAAGATTTCTTATACCAAGGCAGCAAGCTTGGTAGGGATGACCTATGAAGGAGAAGCCGAGTTCATATCTCACGTTTTTTCGGACTCTAAGGGTAGCTTCGACAAGGAAAAAGCCTTAGAAACTCTCGGACTGGCTGATGACAAGGATCCGAAGATTGCAAGTTTATCTACAAATTTCCGGATCCTAGAATTGTGGGTGCAAGGGCTTATCGTACCGAGGAAAGGTGATAAAGACAGTTTGAAGAAGATTGAGATCTATATCTTAGATTTGATGATAAATCTAAGGATGTTTAACTTGATGAAGAACATTCTTATCACTCTTGAAAATTTGATGAAAGGAAATTTGAGAGCTCATATTATTATGTATCCAGCAATCCTCTCGAAGTTGATAGTTCGGTTCCTTGAGTCTTTCAAGGAGGCTTTCAAATCTAATCCAAGAGTTTTCAAGATTATGCTGGTGAGCGATGGTACTCTTAAGAGGATAGATGTGGCTTTCAACAAGGAGACTGGTGAGTTCTTCGATTTGCCTAATTAAGAAGAAGTGGCTCCGAAGGTTGTGGAACCGGAATCATCAAAACGAGTAAAGAAAAGAAAGTTGAAAGAATTTGTAGTTGAATTTGAGGATCCTAAAGCTAAGGAAGTTCAAACCGCACCTCCCAAACCAAAGAAGAAGAAGGCCTATCCTGATGAAGTTGTTGCGAAGTGGAGAGCAGATAAAGAGAAATGGAAAAAAGGGGATCCACAGTTCGGATTGGACCCTGCAGAGGCTAAGGCATTGAAGGAGAGAACTGCTGATGAGCTTGAAAAACAAGTAAAGGAAAAGAACCTCAAGAAGAAGATGACAGAAGCCGAGGCAGTGCAAGCATTGTTAAAATTTAATGAGATGGTATCCAAAAGCATTCCAGTTCCGAGATCTTTCTCCTTGGAATCTCTACCTGAGACTCCAGGAAGAAACCTTGATTTTCTGGAAGAGATTACAACTAAACATGTTGAGCAACTTGACCAGATTCAACAAGTGGGAGAGGAAGAAGTAGTTGCTGAAGGAAGTGGTGAAACAAGAGACTTATTGAAAGAGGTAGATGATTATAAAGGGTCGCCTTCAGAACACCTATCACTCTGAACTTCAGAGGCTGAATCCTCTAAGTTAGTAACTCCAGAGAAGGATAAGAATGAGGAAGATGTTGTTCAAAAAGTTGTTGATGATATTATTCAAGTGTCTACTGGCGAGCAGAAAACTCTTGATCAAGAATTGATTCCAAAAAAGGACAAGGGAAAGAAACTCCTTGTTGAGACTCAGAAATCAGTGGCAAGCAAGAAAAGAGAATTTGGTGATTCATCTAAAAGGAAGTTGGAGCTTATTGAGGAAGAAAATTCTCCAAGTAATGTTTTAGATTCGGATTCATCCTCGTTGGGACATGACTTTGTTGTTCAATCTTTGAGGAAGTTAGTTGGTTCCATTCCGACCATCTCGACTATTGATTCAAGATGCCAAATGCTCCAACATTCTCTGAATCAGAAATCAGATTCTGTATCCTTAGTCATGGATAAGTATGTCGAGATAGAAGCCGAATTGAAATATTTTCTTGTTGGATATGAAGCCCACAAAAGATCTTGCAAGAGAATGACGAGTTGGTCGAGGAAGACTGTGGAAGAGATGAGGCTATCCGATGAGTTTCAAGACAATGTTAAATATGCTTTTGAGACCGAGGACACGAAGATAAATGAGTTAACTTCATCCTTTGAAGAGAAGCTAACAGATGAAAAGAACTTCCGAATTCAAGAAGTCAGAGATCTGAATGGGAAGCTGAATTCCGTTTCTCAAAACTGGAAGTTTGAAAGGGATCATCGGATTGAGTTTGAACAGAAGATGAAGTCTCAGGAAGAAAAGATCAAGGCTCAGGAAGAAAACCTAAAAGCCCAGGAAGAAAAGATTGAAGCTCAATCTGTAAGAATAGTGGTCTTAGAGAAGAAAGCTGAATAAGATCATAAAGAAATAAAGAAGATCAAGACTATTATTAAGGGGCTCATGTCGAAGGAAAAAGATCTGAAATAACTAAATACGATCTTTTTGTTGTATCTAATTTTCTTTGTTGCCGAGATTTAAATCCTAATGAAAATTGTGCCTCTTGTTTATTTTGTTGTTATTACTAATTTTTCATGTACTTTGTTATTTTTTTTCCATTCCCTTGATTTCTTTTTGAAAATCACAAAGGGGGATAAGGAAAAGATCCTTAAGAAAAAGAAGAACTCCAATGAGAGTTTATCTAAAGGGGAGAAGGAAAAGATCCTTAAAGGAAAAAGAACTCTAATAAGAGTCTATCTAAGGGGGAGCATTTCATTAAAGAAAACTTTCTTTTTCGTAATGAAATGTCACTCCGGAAATCTAGAATATGATCCATAGTGATTCAAAGCCTAAGGGGGAGTTAGTCGTATTCATCCATTTCCTTAAAGCCAAGGGAGATAAGCCTTAATGTTTTTCTTTCTTCTTAGAATTTCTTTTTCGTAAGGATGTTTGTGCTTTCCAAATAGGGGGAGATTGTTGAGTCAATAAGGTTTTCCTTATGACTTTTCCATTCCTTCTTGTTTTGAAAATCACAAACACCTTATCTTTAAGAAAATTGATTTCTTAAGAAAAATTTCTTTTATAAGGAAAATTGATTTTATAAGGAAAATCACTTTTATAAGAAAAACTATCCTTATACTATTTTCATCTAGAATTTTCTTAAGTATAAGATTCAGATTAATTTCTATTTTCTCGGAATTACTTGAAACTTTGATATGAAGTATTCTGTTTTAGGATCTGAATTCTGGATAAGAACTGTGATAAAGTTTCACTCTGAAATCCAGAATGAGAACTGTGAAAAAGTTTCATTCCGAAGTCTGGATACAGTTTTAATCCAGATTTAGGATACGAATTCTTATGAAGCTTGATGATGAATTCTCAATACGAATTATAACGATTAATTCTCATTACGAATTCTGATGACGAATTCTCATTACGAACTCTAATGAAAAATTCTCATTACGAATTCTGATGACGAATTCTCATTACGAATTCTAATGAAGAATTCTCACTAGGAATTCTGATGAGTAATTCCCATTACAAATTCTGATGAGGAATTCTCATTACTAATTATGATGAAGAAATCTCATTACGAATTCTGATAAAGAATTCTCATTACGAATTCTGATGATGAATTATCATTCCGAATTATCATTCCGAATTCACCTATTAAACAGAATATGATCATCTTTGTTTTATACTCTCTGAATTAATTCAGACTCCGAAAAATATTTTGGTTAGACTCCGAACTCTTATTCTGCTTACACTTCTATAATTTGTCTACTCTTTATTATTTTCATTACACTCCGAACCCTCACTCTGAAGCGTTCATTCCGAACTTTTGAGTTAGTATTTAAAACGATGTCGTACATTCTGTTACACTTGTTTTGTTATAAAACGATGTCATCTTTTTTGGTTATAAACTAACCGTTGTCTATGTGAAACGTGTACAGGTCCGTCCGATCTTTAAGGAAAATATGACCGTTGGAGAAGGAGCCGACCTTACCTATAAATAGAAGCTCATTTGAAAGAGCTCAATATAGAAGGCTGAAAAGCTGCTGAAAGGCTGACAGATCTTCGACTCATGTGATTACATGCTTGAAGTTATTTCTAAGGAGAGAGGCTCTTATTAACTCTCAAAACTTTGTACGACTCTGAATGTTGGTGATTACATTCGAGGGCTTCCAGGGATAGGAAGACAGAGGTGCCGACTCCCTTAAAGTTCGAGGGCTTCCTTGCTGAGGAAGACATAGGTTTCCAACTACCTTGAAGTTGAGGGCTTGTGGGGATAGCAAGACAGAGACTCTGATCTTCGTATCGAGGGCTTATCCTGGCGTGGGTAAGACATACTTGCTTGAAAGTATAAATCAAGGGATCTTTATCCAAGGTTGTTGGATACCCTTCTCTTTGGGTTAAAAGACTTATATCTTGTTACTTGTAGTACTACTACTTGTTTATATTCCGTTGCATTTTGTATTGTAAGGAAAGTATAACCTTCTTATACTTTCTTACTTTTACTCTGATTCATTTAGATTCTATATTCTTTAAGGTAGAATCTCATATTGTAATCTTTTGTTAAGGTTCAATTTCTGGAACCTACTTTCGGAATCTCTTTCCAAGTTTTCATTTGGTATTAGAGGTGTTGTGAATTTGCTTAAGTTTAACCTTTTTAAACATAACTCTTTCCTTTTCTTAAGGAAAACATAGTTATTCTTAACTAACTTTAAAGGTTCCAACATAATTTTTAAAGTGAACAATTCACCCCCCCCTCTTGTATATTGAGCATCTACATCACTATTTCGATCCTACAATTGGTATCAGAGGTTGGATACCTCATACTCTATACCAATCCTACAAATAAATATAACATGCTCTGTTTCAACCATAAAAATGGATTCATGGCCAGATATAAAGGTAGAAATGGAAGAAGAAAACTTTTCATTCTTGAAGGTGAAAAATTAACACCTCACAAACAACGTTCTCCTTAATAAAATAAAAGGAAGAGGGAAAGAGGGTTGGATGATATAATAACCAATTTTCATACTACAATTCTAGTACATGTATAATACTGGAGTTAAAATACCATTTTTATGAAGATATATGGGTAGGGATCATGAAATGAACTTGAACTTGAAAGGAAATTAATGGAGAAGAGGGAGAGAAATTACCTCTTAAATCTTCCTCTTGAGATCCTCCTTATAGAAGCTAGGATTGGTCTTTTGATGAGACCATCAGCTCTTGAACGTGGGAGAGGGGATAGAGATTATGTTTGGGCAGCATTTGGAGAAGGCATAGAGCTTGAGAGGTGTGTGGAAATGAGGGTGTGAAGGGTGATTTTTATCGTGGAGGGGAGAGGGGTTTCCTTAATATAAAGTTCAATAATTTATTAATTTCCCCTAATACAAGGAATAATGAGTCTTTAATGACCAATAATAGTAATTTTATCATGTGATCCCGAACCAAGTGGGCTTACATCACCAAAACATCACACATGACTCTATAATTAGCTTATTTAGCTTATTTTGTGAATTATGATATTTCACTATTCATCAAAAATTGAAGTAGCTCAGAAAAATCCCCAAAATTTACCTCTACCATTATTCGGCGTGTAGAAACCAAAAACTGAATTCCATTTTTCAAAAATAATTTTCTAAATATTATTAGTTTAATATATAATTAAAATCATAATTTACTTAAGAAATAGTTTTAAAAATTTAAAGTGATATTATAGTGGTTTCAAAAATTACACAGGGTCTTAAAAAATTATATAAAAACTATAAGACATTGATTTGATAATTAATTAACACATTAAAAAAATACGTTTTCTTTAAAATTAATTAATTAATTATAATTAATTATTTATGACTTACAAAATACCAAAACGTTTACTAAGGTCAAATTGTCACTTTCTAAGATGTCTAAATTTTATTTAATTATTCATGGGTAAGGTTACTCTTATATTGGATGATTTACTATTCATAAGGGTCATATTACTATTCATAAGGATATGTTATTATTCATAAGGGTAGGTTACTTTTCTCAAAAATTGTTTATGTTTTATTAGACTCCAAAAATCATTTTGAACACAACCGTGTATGTCCGATTCTCAAAATTCCCAATACAGAGGTGACAAACTTATGTTTAGAGGTCACATAGCACATAATATTTCATTATGTTGGGTTTTAATGTGATTTTATGACATAATTATAAGAAGGGAATTTCCATTGAAAAACTTTTGGTCGTTACATTATACCATATATAAATATTATGTATCCATAAAAAATGATGAATATATTTTAATATATAAAATTATATGTTATATATATTATTTAATTACCATTTTCACCCCATCGCCAATAAATGGGAAATAAAAGTGTCTCTCATCCGTACGTGAGGACTACTGCCTCCATGTAATGATACGATTCCGTTTCCATCACCATATTTCATGGGTAGTTTTAATGATGGATTTAATATTTAAATATGATATTTATAACATAATTATTCTTCTATAATTATAATATCTTATCTATGTTCTTACCTTTCGATCCAGTATTAAACGATAACATCGCTCTTGCATACGTGTGGAGTACAACATCCACGAAGCGATGTGGTTTTATATATTCATTACTTGGATTAGAAAATGGATATATTTAATGAAAATATATGTTATTGATTATATAAAAATGATTTTATGATGGTAAATTATAATTTAACTTCATGTTATTCCATTAATTGAGAAATGGAATCATCACTCGTGGGTATATACTAGAAACCGTTCCTACGTAGTTTTATATTTCATTTT